>CM040396.1:24969814-27369814 GCA_022702515.1 Ilyophis sp. 1 JC-2022
ATTGACTTTGTTGGTCCAACAGCAGATGGGTATTGTAAGAATTCTTATTGTATGAATACCCCCCTGCTGAACATGTTAATAATTCAATTGGTTACAAATCATGTTTTCATCAATGTACCCGGGCCAGTCAACGAACATGACTGTCTCTCTCCACTAATCCACAAACACAACTGTCTCTCCACCAATCTATTAAACACAGTGTCTCTCCTCCAGTCCATAAACACAACCATCTCTTAACACTAATTTATGCACATCGCCTTTCACCAGGACTGGGACTCCGTATATGATTATAGGGGACAAACAATTACTGGACATAATGAAGACACAAGAGTAGAATTTTAAGTAGGGTTTTATTAGATAATTTCACAGATATAGCACTTCAAAATCGTGCCACAAACCTGTATGTACAGTAGAATAATAAAACATTGACTAAAAAATTAAAAAGGGAAGTAATTAGCCATCTTAGATCATTTCAGAAGTACTGGGGTTGTAATTTTGCAGCAGCAGCAGTAAGGGCTTATTTAGTCCTTATGCCAGTTCAGCCCAATTAAGGCAACGTACAAAATGACACCAGGAACTGAGGGACTTTGGTGGTGGTGGTGGTGTGTTTGGCTAGGGGGTGGGGGGTAGGATTCAAATCTTCTCCAGTTGTTTATTCAACTCCCTTCATGAACTCCAAGAACTCTACAGCAAGAGATAAACAATTATTTATTTGTCACAGCAAGAAAGAAAACATGTTTAATCAGCTGGATACAGAACTGATGTAAACACATTGCAGTGCCTTCGACACAGTTACATGCAGTTACTGTAAATGTTCATTTAACTCTAACAGAGTTTATATGAGTCCGATGTGGATCACCAGTAATTACCAGTAAGGTGGATTCACATGTAGTCACCACTATTTAGACCATACTATACAATATTTGCCCATGGGTCTCATCTTAGGTAATTTCTTACTTAAGAAATGATCATTACGCTCAATACCATAGTTTCGCATCTAACAGGTTGTTCTTGCCAAAGTTTTTCACTTTCATTTTGAATTCCATCCCCTACAACACATCAAGTCTGCATAGATTGTCTGTGTTACCAAATGAAAGGTGACATGATAGTCCTATGTTCTGTATGTGTGTGTGCCAGGTGTTATAATGTCATGTGAGGTGATGATGGGTATCTGGAGATGGACTGATTCTAAGTGGCAGTTTTAACATGCATGCCTCACCGTCATAATCAATCTTTCCGTCGTTGTTTTTGTCTCCGTCCTTCATTAGCTCCTCTATATCATCCTCTGTGATGGCTTCTCCAGTTGAGTCCAGCATCATCTTCAGCTCGTCGAGGTCAATGTAGCCGTCTGCATTCCTGCCGTAAAGTTGGATGTTAAACTGCTGTGTCAAAAAGGATTGTGATTTGGGATCTGTCTCGAGTGTGACTTACTTGTCAAACATTCTGAAGAGCTCTGCCAGTTCTTCTTCAGATTTCCCTTTGCTGTCATCCTTCATACACCTCACCATCATAACTAAAAACTCATCAAAGTCCACTGTGCCACTGCCTGGAAAACAAGTATTCACAAAATCTCAACGATTTCTTTCCAGATGCTATGCGATTTATATCGTCTCTTTTGTGTGAAAAAACTTTCTTAACAGAATTTTCCAAACACAAGCACCACGCACCTTATTTTCAGTGTTAATGTAAAACCTTTTAATGTTATAATGTGGTTAACACACACACGCACACGGACATACATACACCTAAACACAAAAGCGTATACATGCACATGCACACACACAGGCACAGACACATACACACATGGTGTCCTTACCATCTTCGTCCACCTCGTCGATCATCTCCTGCAGCTCCTCGGGAGTGGGGTTCTGTCCCAGCATCCTCATCACCTTCCCCAGCTCTTTAGTACTGATGCACCCATCCTCTGCATCCTGCACGAAGATGTCAAAAGCAGCCCGGAACTCTGCAGCATGGTGCGCAGTACCACAGACATGCAAGAGATACCAACACTTACATTACCTCTGATATGCCACCAAGACAGCTTTTCACATAAATAACATGACAATACATAACAAGACATATTTTGGTTATTTTCTGAGGTTCTGGAAGTTTTTTGGCTCCTGTACAATGTTATAGAACAGTTTTTTGGTCTTGAAGAACATTTCAGAAGTGCATCGGTTCCTGGCTATCTGGGATAATGTTCTAGGTGTTTTTTAGGGTCTTGGAGAATGTTCTAGAAGTGTTTAGGCTATGGGTGTGGCAGAGGCTGACTGATTGCTGTTCCAGGCTCCAGCCTGGTGTAATATGAGCACATTTGCAGGGAGACAGTTCTTCTGTTGCTCTTCAGACATACCCTGGAGCCACAGTTATCCACTTAAGGGCTAATAGATGAAGGAACATTGTTCTTTTCCCCTGGTGAGACTCATGTCTGCTTGTACAATGAGATGGTGGTATGCCAACTAGCATAACATAGCAGTGGCTCCACAGTGTCCAATTTCACTTCAAACACACATACAGCTTACTGATGGATAAAAATGACATTTTCCACATACCATTTTTCTGTTCTTCTGTAAGCTGCTCTACCTGTGGAAACAAAGTTAATTTGACTATTTATAATTGTAAGCACACTAACGTTTGATTTATCATGTTTTTTTTCGTCTTTATTGTTCTCTAAGGATTTGAGAAGTATTATTATTAGTATTATTATTATTATCATCATAATAAAAAAAAAACATGTTACGTATAAATGAAATACCAATAGGCAGAATATAAATCCCAAATTATTACTAATCAATATAAAAAATAAAAGTTTCTGGGGTAAACAACGCTTCGAAGTGCTTTATAATGAGTCATGGGACAATGCAGAGGAACGCAAGCGCTTTAGGATAGCCACATTACAAAGAGGAAGCCTGATCCGGTGATTGACACAAGTTAAAAATAAAGGCCAGCAGGCTAATAAACCACAGATAAAGGACACAATACACAACACTTTAAATAAGCGGTGCTGTGGATCTGGTTTAACAATGAGGCAGTAATCTGGGCAAAGCTGGCAGGAGTGAGCGAGGGAGACAGCTGCTTATGTAAGAGTTATTGTGGGGGGGGGGGGGGTGCAATTCCTGCACCGATTCAACACAAGTTCCCACAATGTTATAGAAAAAAGGACGCTATATCATTGTCGATCTCATTGTCTTTTTAGAAATTCCGTGCTGTATGTTTTTCTTCATTTACAGTGAGATCGATGCGACATTGGCAGGGTCAGGGAGGTGAGTAGCCTGTTAGCAGGTCGCCACAGCTCTGACTGATAGCGCTGGAATTCAGCCTTGAGGTTTTTTATCTAAATTAGAGAGTCTCTCTCACTGGCACCAAGCAGGACGTAGGCAGCAGTGTCTGAGAGGCTTGCCAAAATTAGCCATGGCAGGAGATCGCTCCATTTGTAGTCATGGATGACATCGCATTGTGGACCACAAGCTCGACAATGTCCATTGCAGCAGAAGTGAGTTCTACCACCGATGATAACTTTTAGTACCACTCTACAGTTTACAAGCCATGCACTCATCTCAGGCCAACACGATTATAGTGCTCGAATAGGAATGTTCCATGGTATTATGTGTCAATATGCAGCGCTGACCGCAAGGGTCATTTCTTTGATGTTCAGGGGCAAATGGGGAAGACATTGTGCATTCTACAATTGTTATTGTATGACATGATCTCACATGAATAACTGCTAACAGTTTATGGCTCCTATTTCTATTCTTGTCCACAATAAGCTATTGGGTCCTCTCTGTACTCCAGAAGATTTCTCAGTTGTGGATTTCCATGATATTATAACGGGCTGCACTGCATTCACTATCAATTTGTCAAAACTACAATGCTTACTGCATACTCATTTACTCTTGTGTATTGACGCATTAGTGCCCCACTTTCTCCATTGCTACACGTAAGTCCACTTGATTAATATTTCCAAATTTATGTAAGAAACATACAACTATAATTCCTGGGATCCTTTTTGTAGTGGCAATTGACCAAGGAACCCTTTACAAAAGGAGTTTTGTAAAAACAAAAGAGAAAAAAAAAGTTAAACACCACAGGAACTGAGGTGAACTAATTATTAGCAGCTGACTTTGCTTGACATCCATGAATGACAACGCCTTGCTAAGTTGAAACGGAGATAAAATCTTTACACACACAAATGTCACCCACATTACATTATTACCCCCCAGACATGCCAGACATTCTGACTCACCGCTGCTTTGTAAATGTCGTCCATGGTCGGAGTTTGTGAGATGAGCCCCCAGTCGTGGGACGCACAGGGGAGAGGCACGTAGTAGAGCGGGGTGGTGCTCTCACAGCTGGGGTTTTATAGGAGGATCCTAGTGCGGGCTGGTCCCTCCCAGCCCTCCGCTGCATCGCATCACGCCACGCCGTGCCTGCAGATCAATCACAATCACCCCCGGC
Source organism: Ilyophis sp. 1 JC-2022 (assembly GCA_022702515.1). Lineage (NCBI taxonomy): Eukaryota > Metazoa > Chordata > Actinopteri > Anguilliformes > Synaphobranchidae > Ilyophis > Ilyophis sp. 1 JC-2022. The sequence continues at coordinate 24,974,270 of CM040396.1, forward strand.
TCAGATAAGAATGCGGTGACTCTTGTTGGGAATACTTTGGACAGAGTGGAAGGGAGAGCCATTCCCAGCCCTTTGCCCCTTAATTGCACCCAAATGGGTGAATGGGTAGGAGACACTGAACATTCCAGCGGAGGGTTCACAGATTGTGGGGTGGGGGGTGTGGCCATGTTGGCTCACAGTGGGGCAAGGGATGGTCAAGGCAATGCTCTGACAGAGCTCATACAGGCACACGCTGCCCTTAGTTCTTGCATCAAGAAGAGTGCTGTTAGGCTGCAGTAATTTGGCTGAGAGAGATACGTTTTCATGAGTGGGCCTATGATACATATGAAATCCATCAGTCTCAATCCATCATTTATTTTGTACATCACCTTTTATGATCTATTGACTATTTGAGTCAATGTGGGAAAAAGACCAGAAACATTTATCCCTGACACCCTAAAAGGTCACGGAGTTCATATAAATATTGCAAAAAAGTAGCATATGACTCTTTTTTGTATTAACTCTGCATTGTTTTGCAATCTATAGGAGTCTGATCATTTTGTCATCTGATCATCTGATCATTTTTACCTCAGCTGGGCACCTCAGGTTAACACAACACAGTCAACTCCTAGCCACTCATCAGGCAAAGGCATCAGTTGTAATCAGTGAGAAATAGGTGCTAGCTTTCACGTAGTAAGCTGTATGGCTTATTGTTTAGAAAATAGTACATAAGAAAGTGTATTGAATGTGCTGCTGCAGTGCTCCATGTATGGCTGTGGGCGGCATAATAGTTTTATGAACATTTTAGTGTCATTTTCCAAATGCTTAGATTTGGAAAAACTATGCAAACCTTGACCGTATGATTTTAACATCCAAGGTGATTCAAAAAAAAAAAAGTGAACATGACTAAAACAAACAAACAAACAAACAAACAAACAAACAAACAAACAAAGAGATCTCCGAAAACAAAAACGTCTTCTGGTGGAAAAGAAATATAAAAACGGATCTTGTGCTTGTTCACATCAACATTTAGAAAGATTTTACAACGGTGTGTAATTAATGTTATTAATTTAGGACGCTGTTCTGAAATCATATTCAAGTTATTTTGTCCACCTTTACTGTAATTTAAAAATTAATTCGCAAATTTTCAATGATTGTATTTTTGTTTATTTTGCGAGAATGACAAACCCTACACGCCACACAAAACTGTGGTGATTAACATTTCTTTTTTTAACCGTCACCATCTTTGTGGAACATGCTTCGTTTTTCTTCGTAGTTCCGGTTTCGCTCACGCTTGCCTTGCGCCCCCGTTGCATCATTTCCCTTCCACAACCACCTGGCTCTAGCTGAGTATTACGCCGGCTGAGAAACATGTGAGTGTTCTCCCTTGAATGAGCAGACGATTATGGAATTGTGAAATATGCTTTTGGCGAGCTGCGTAATGCAATTTTAACACTTTTTTTGTGGAGTTTGTGTACGTTAGCTAAGTATTTGTAGGTGCATTTTGTTTGAGCTCCTGTCGTCATAGCTTGCTAACGTTGCCGCTAGCCTCTTAGCCACTTGTCGATAACAGTTGAAGTTAGGCAGGAAACGTTAGCGACCTATTTAGCCACGTCAATGTCTGAACAGCATACATTTGAGCGTTTTCACGATTCCTTGCAGTTCAGATAAGTGGTACATTAAAAAGATTAGGTAATGTTACGCCACTGGGAAATGTAAGTTAGCTAAGCTATTTAACGTTACGTTGGTCAAGTTCAATAACATGAAGATGGCTTGATAAAGAAAATGCCAGCCATGCTAGAATAGGCTCACAATCTTGAAGTAACTGACTGTTCAAGCTCATGCCAATTGCTGGCTAGCATTAATTATTGCGTATATGTAACGTTATGTAACTTAGTGCGCTAAGTAACTTTGTTGCATTCGTTTGTAGTATGTTATTGTAAACTAGCCAGCTGCAAAGCAGTTTGCACTGACACTGCCAAGCTTAGTCTCAAATTAATTGGGATTGCATTACAAACGCAATGTCCAGGGTGTTTCTGCGAATAGACATATACGTTATTGCGATATGTTGTGTTTTTATCAGACAATGGTGGAACCAGTCCCGGAATTTATTCACTTTCCGACCGAGGAAGAGCGAATCCTTCAGCTATGGAAAGACAAGGATTGCTTTCAGGAGTGTCTGAAACAGTCCAAGAACAGGCCAAGGTAAGCACGATGCAGTGAGACGGTACGATGAAATTCGTGTTGTGCTGGCTTTAATCACTTGGTGTTATTGCCGGATTAAAGACATTTCAATACGTTATGTTTATATTTGAAAGCCGAGGGCAGGGTTTGTTTTTGGTATGTTAGCTTTGACATTGTATAATGTTGTGGTGCCTCTCCCAATTTTAATTGCACCGCAGTTTATGGAAACACGTATCAGTTATCAGCTTTTAAAATCATAATCTGAATTTCACATGGATAGTGTTTCTTTTTGCTGGTACTGTTATAAGGCGGGCTTTCATTACATAAATAAGGGCCATGACCTGGTGAGGTCAGATAAGAAGTGCACAGTGGATCTCACCTGAGAAGATGCTCACAAAATGTGGTATTGGGCTCAGTTGGCTTACGGCCCATTCATTTATCAGCACAACACTGATGTATTGTGAATAAGTTCCTAGCCTGGAAACATTTCACAGTGGAAAGTGATGGTCCAATGGAAGCAGGGACTGTTGTTGACGATACGTTTTAACATGGCTTCATGTGCATCTTCTAGAGTTGATCATCATTAATAACATACTTTAAACTAAGAGTCTCTTTCAGAAACTCTAAAACAGAGTTTCTTTTATTTATACAGGTTGTCTCATTGAGATTTAGAAAGAAAGGGACAGCACTCTTAGCCAGAAGGCAATAAAGCCTTCCTCAGCATGTGTCATCTCACTGAGATTAAACTAACTTTACCAGAGAAACCGGTTCAACAGATATTTAACAATAGATAACTACCCTCACAGACTATTAAAATGTAATGATACTTTTTTTAAACAAAAGCGAAATTGTATCATATGGCTTGTATGTCATCAACATTCTGATAAGATAAGTCTGCTACTGCAAGAAACACTTAACATGAAGAGAAAAATGCAAGTTTCAAACACTTCTAAACTTAAGCATGGCTCATGTGCTTAGCGAGGGCCTATTTGGACTAGTATATATTGAACACTTTCCATTGAGAATAGCAAGGCAAAGTAGCCCACTATTTGAAACGGAAAATGTACATAAAGTATTTTTGGTGCAGTTTCTGGCCTCTCAACCTGAAATGGAGGTGGGCGGCTCTATAGAGCTCTATATATTTCTATTCTTTCCTGTTTATTTCAGATGATTGATATGTCTTTCGGGTTGATATTGTTACACCTGCGCGCGCGTATAGCAAGGAGGGGGGGATTGTTTTCGGTCCTGTCTGTCTGTGTTTGTGTCCCTATCATCCATAACTCAAACTCCGATTGTGATGAAGCTTTGTGGAAATGTTGACAGTTTGGCAATGAGTTGTGAATTTATTCCCCAATGCCTGACTTCACAGTGCAGTTTTAGCCCCATGCACGGGTGTAGCATCTCTCTAGAGTGCCATTCTAGTTTGACTTGACTTGGAATATGATGTATCGAGGAGCTGCCCAGGATGGGACTCGCTGTATCAAATGATACAGTGATTCATATATTTGTGAAAGTGACCTAACTTGTACCAAACGAGGTCTAGGTGTTGCGTGGCCTGTTAAGTGGTAGCACCTGTCCGGTACTGTAGAAAAGGCCGGAAGGGGCTTCCTCTGTCCTTGCAGACCGGGTGGTTTTCCTTTGTGGTGGTTGTTTGTCCTCTTATTTTTGTTCGTATTCACTGTGAATAATTTTTCTTTATTTTGTTAATAAATGTAAAGAAACTCATTGTATGTCTCCACTGTGTTGCGGCTGTAACCGACTGGCCGTAACGGTGTGCCTGCAGATTATAACATCTTGTAACCTCTTTAAAGAGCATCGTTTTTATTGTTAATCTGTCACTTTACATGCTCAAGATATAAAAGCATACAGTAATGCATTTTGTTTCCATAAGATAAGCCCATGAGAAGTAACATATAGGAGCACACGCTGCTCGACTATAAAGAGATCACCCCATGTTAGTGATGGGAAAGTAAGCTTTCATGAAACCACAATGGGAGGGGTTATAGTAAGTTGTCCATCAACGACTTGTGTGAACAAAGTTAAAAGGTTTAGCTCTCTACAGCAAAGCTCAATGATTAATTCAAACCAGTTAGTCTTTGATAGCATTTGGTATATCTGCTCATTGTGTCTTTGATAGGATATGGTAGCTCTGCCCATTTATTTTATGAAACCTCGCTGTGCAATCATTACTATGAATTTGATTGATGGATTGATTGATTGATATCACTCTGTACAGGTACACTTTCTATGATGGACCACCCTTCGCCACTGGTCTCCCTCATTATGGACACATTTTGGCTGGCACCATCAAAGACATCGTCACTCGGTTTGCCCATCAGAGTGGGTTCCACGTGGACCGGAGGTTTGGATGGGATTGTCATGGATTGCCTGTGGTAACTTAGCCTTTTACTTCTAAAACAGTTTTTTGTTCCACTTTTTTGTTTTGTGTGCATCTGTGTACATGCATGTCAATTAGGGGTGGGACAATGCACCGGTGCATCGCGGTGCATCGATCCGAATGTGTAAATACAACTGCATCGATCTGTAAGATTCGAATCGATAAGCATCGATTAATATCGCATTTTAAATGAATGTGCACATGTATTCATTTATTCAAAAATTATTTAAAATATATATTTCGAAGACACGACTACTTTTAAAACTGTTTTGACCAGCTTCAATCCATGTTTCTGCTCCAACCCCCACGTAAGCGTGAGTTGAAAGTCGGGACAGGCGGGAATCAAGGAACAATGAGACGGACAGATCTGAGCGAAATGGCTAGCTGCGTGCTCGCTGAGTGCGACAAAAGAGACAGAAACCTGTTCCGAACAGAAAATCAGTGGTATGGAAGCATTTCGGGTTTAGAAAGAAGGAGGGTGTACTTGACAAAACCGCTGCAATATGCAAGATCTGCCAAGTAGAAATCAGATACACAGGCAACACCGCAAACATGATAAACCATTTGAGCCGACGATACACAATTAACGTGAAGGACAGCAAGCGCGTTAGCAAGCTAAACTCGGGAGTCATTGACACTTCCCCTGAGTTTCCTGGAGAAATGGCCAAACAGTTCTATTTTTTTGTATAATTGTTTTTATTAGTTTTTATACACATACCGTGTCCAGACAGTTAATTGTAAAGTGCTTTCTGATATTTAAATTTAAACCATTTTCTATTCAAAATCAAGTAGACGTTCGAGACAAACTAAAATAGTAAGACTATTTCCAATGTCTTACGTTTAATTAATTATTACTACGTTAACTGTCCGATTCACTTAATGAATGTCGTGGAACCTAGATACACCATACCATGCAGAAAACATTTTAGTGAAAAATGTATACCTGCTCTGTATGAAGAGGTGAAGAAAACTGTTCGACTGGCCTTGCAAAACGCTACGAGAGTAGCTTTAACTACGGATGGATGGGCATCTTGCTCCACCGAAGGTCTAGATCGTACTAAGATTTAGGAAAGTACTATGCATGACACTAACCTATAGGCTATTTCATTTTTCTTGCCCCAGTTTAGTAATTGTTATACATTTTGCCATTTTCATTTTGTAAATAAAGGAACTGTATTAGGGTACCATGTCTGACACTGTTTGAAAAACAATAACCTAAATAGGGCAACTTTAGAAAATACACTGTTAGTCATGTTTATTGCTGCATTATTTGCTGCAGACAGCTGCAAAATGTATGGCATGCCTTAACAATAAACATAATGCTGTGAACTTGGTGTAAGGTTCTAATTGAATATTTAATTACTGCTGAATGTATCGGTATCAAATCACATTAGCATGCCTATTACTTTTTTTAAAGTATCTAAATTAATCGAACCGAATCGAATCGAATCGAATCGTGGTCAAACGTAAGATATTATGATGCATCGAACCTTTGCCTAAAGAATCGGAAACGAATCGAATCGTTATGAGATTGAATCGTCCCACCCCTAATGTCAATATATATACAGTCATGTGAAAAAGTAAGTACACCCCCAGATAAGTCTCTTTTTAGACATATTTGGACACATGGATATTTTATCCTTATTCCAATGCTTTTTACTGTTAAAGGTTGTCTAATTTAAGTACACCCCTCGCTTCAATAACTGGTGTTGCCCCCTTTGGCAGCAATAACCTCTTCTAGTCGTTTCTTGTAATTGACTAGAAGTCTCTTACATCGACTGGGAGGAATTTTCAGCCATTCTTCTTTGTAGTACTGCTTTAATTGTGTGATGTTAGAGGCTTTCTTGAATACACAGCCCGCTTCAAGTCCCCCGAAAGTATTTTGATAGGGTTGAGGTCTGGACTTTGACTTGGCCATTCCATAACCCTCCATTTTTTCTTTCTGAGCCATTCTGTAGTAGATTTGCTTGTACAGTTGAAGTCGGAAGTTTACATATACTGAGGTTGAAGTCATTAAAACTAATTTTTAACCACTCCACAGATTTCATGTTAGCAAACTATGGTGTTGGCAAGTCAGTTAGGACATCTACTTTGTGTAAATTATGTGACGACCCGGCTCAAAGCCCATCACATAATTTACCAGGACGCGGAGTGAATTTAAGGGATAACAAGTTTATTTAACAAAGAGGTTTCAAAATTCTTGGACACAATGGTCAGCTTCTTCTTGGGCTTCTCCACGTCCCGGGCCCGGACAGGTGTAAGGGTAGATAATGGGACCGTGTCATTTTCACTTCCTCTGTGGGCCAGCCTGGCAGCAGAGAGGAAGTTCTTCAGGCTGTTAGCATCGGCCTTACTCAAGCAGACATCCACAGTCGGTTCCTTCAGTCTCACATCTGGTATTGGGAATTTTGGACAAACGCCCATCACCACTTCTCCGGTCACCAGCTCTGAAGACAAGACAAAAGTATGTAACGGAACAGTTGTATACCCAACCATAGTTTCAATAATGACACTACGGCCAGTAGAATTAATTTGATCAGATCAGCACGTTGGTCATCAGGTATATGTTTAAAGCTATTTTCCAAAGACCGCAGGCACTCTGAATTTTTCAGTTTTCCTCTGAAAGCACCTTCTGCAAAAATGTCTTCTTCCCCCTCATCACTGACCGACGGCACATCAGGGTTGGCCAGATTGGGATTTTCAGCAACGGAGGGTAATAAAACAGATTGGACAGAGGTTAGCAAGGAGGATTGTGCAGGCTCAATGGACGTCGCAGAATAATAAGGCTGAAGAAGATTTACATGACATAGTTGTACTTTTTTTCTACGGTCAGGTGTGGAAATTAAATAGTTTAGATCAGAAACGCATTTTTCTATTTTATAAGGACCTAAAAATTTTGCTTGAAAAGGATTGTTAGATGTAGGTAATAATGCAAGCACATGGAATGCAAGCTACACATTGGTGGTGGTAGAGACGAGTTTCCCCCTCATCAAAAATGTGAAGCGTCTTTGGGTACTTAGAAAAGCGCTATATAAAACCTATCAATTATTATTATTATTATTATTATTATTATTATTATTAATTATTAATTATGATCCCCAGGATTAAAACTGCGAAGTTTAGTCCTGCGATCAAATAAGCGTTTCATTTTGGTTTGTTTTTCTCCTAACGCTTTCTGAGCTGCAGCACAGGCTTGGTATAGCCGGTACCGGAAACCACTGTAATAGTCCACAACGTTTTCAGGAGGTTTTCCGGTTTGCCATTTGTCAGCTAATACAGCTGTAGGACCACGAACTTCATGTCCAAAGACCAATTCGTTAGGACTGAAACCTAGGCTCTCTTGTGCAACTTCTCTTATGGCCAGCAAAAGCCACGGAAGACCTTCTTCCCAATCCGCTCCCAACTCAGTACAATATGAGCGTAAAAGAGCTTTCAAAGTTGAATGAAATCGCTCTAAAGCTCCCTGACTTTGTGGGTGATATGCCGTGGAAACATTATGCTGCACTTTAAGTTGTTTTAACGCCTTATTAAACTGTTTGGACATGAAGTTTGATCCCTGATCCGTTTGAATAATGGAAGGAATACCGAAGGTAGACATAAAGGCGGTTAACGCCCTTTGAATAGATTTAGCAGTAATGGAACGCAGGGGATAAGCTTCTGGATAACGGGTAGCTTGACACATTATAGTTAACAGATAACAATGTCCCGCACGGGAACGAGGCAACGGACCGACACAATCAGCCAAAAGATATTGGAAAGGTTTAGACACAACCGGAATGGGACACAAAAGGGCTACCGGTAGGCTTTGGTTTGGTTTACCCGTGATCTGACAGGTGTGACAGGTTTTAATGTAATCGGCAACATCTTTTTTTAGTTTTTAATTAATGCACTTCCACATTAATTGTGGCAAGTGATGTCTGTAGGTCCTTAGATGTTACCCTTGGGTTCTTAGAGACTAATTTTTCGGTGAGCTCTTGGGGTGAATTTGGTGGGACGGCTTGTCCTGCGTAGATTTCCGTTGATGTGGAATTTTTAAAATTTGGATATGACTCATCGAACAGTTGAATGATATACTTCAAACTGCTTTGAAATGGCTTTGTAACTGCTCCCATTATTGAGAATCTATAATCTTTTTTCTCAGGGATCCGGCTAGCTCTTTTGACCGAGGCATGATATGTTAGCACACACCTCAACGATTAGGTACAAACCAGACCAATTGTCTGTTTTTACGTAAGCATAGAACTTCCAAATTTTTACAATCATTAACACCTGTTTTGTGCACCAGGCATCAATTTTAATGAATATATTTGATAGTAAAGGTAGGGGTGTACTTACTTTTTTCTCATGAAGAATTTGCATTTATGTTAATTTCAATTGCTTAAGTGATTCCAAAGTCTACTTTTGTAGCATAATTTGTTGAATTAGTTTACCTTAATCAATCAATATGGTTGAAACTAAAATTAAATTAACTTGTGTCCTGATATGTAAAAAAACTGACTACTGCTTGAGGTTGTACTTTTTCACATGACTGTATATAGCTTATACTGATATATATATATATATATATATACACACACACACACACACACACACACCCACCCACACTCTGATAGAGAATCTCTTGTTTTGTGTCCTTTTAGGAATATGAGATCGATAAGACCCTTGGCATCAAAGGGCCAGAGGATGTTGCTAAGATGGGGATTGCAGAGTACAATAAGCAGTGCAGGAATATTGTTATGAGGTACTCTAATGAATGGGAGGTAAGTGCTCGGCCGTTGTACCACCTCTCATTTCACACAGAAGAAGCCAAATTGCCAGCGCTTTATCTTCTACCCTTATAATTTTTGTGTCTGAATGCTTTTTTTTTTTAGCTTATAAAAATTAGCTTGGCCTTTTACTTGAAGGAAAATGTCTGTTTTACAAATGCCTTGGTAAGACATTTCTAATTTGCTGCCACCACCAAGTAAGGGGGCATAGTTTTGGACTCTCAAAGCGAAACGTTTTTTTTAAACTCTACACATGCTGCCGTATGTAGGTGTTTGTCTATTAGCATACATTCATTCTCTGTATATGTTATTGTATTGTATACGAGACTGTATTTGATGGTAGATATGACTGCTGAAATGGTTATCAAGTTTATGTCTTTGGCGCTTTGATTCTGCATCAGAAATGGACATTTGTGCAGTACATTACAAATATTAAAGTGTATATGTTATCTTACACAGCTATTGTGATTGAAAGACTTAAAGAAAAGGAAAAGTAACTTTAAGGTTGAATTGCCATAATATTTAGTTAAAGTAAATTGCAGTCATCTGAATAACTAGCGGAAACAACCTTTTCAGTGGATTACTGCTTATTCTTGAATTTTTTTTTAAAGATTACTTTAACTTTATCCAAGAATGTGCAAGCCTTATTGTTTGGGTATGAAGCAAGTGTGAGCACACAGTAACTATGCATTTTATACTATATAGGTAAAACATTTGTCTGTAATTAACTTGGAGGTGAATTTGCTCAAATGGTTTGAGGAAATCAATTACCTTCTGCCATGCGAGTAGTGCAAACTTCATTTGTTAAAGTATTTGCTGATTTTGAACTTTCAAGTAAACCTTTTTTTTTTTTTCTGAGTTATAACTCATTATGATATAATAATTATATTTTTTAAACTGAGACAACTCTGTTAATTTAGTAAGTTTTTACGGTGTAGTTTAGTTTTACATAAAGACAAAATTTTTATTTTCATACTCCAGATATCTGTAACCAGAATGGGACGCTGGATAGATTTTAAGAATGACTACAAGACTCTCTACCCCTCTTTCATGGAAACAGTTTGGTAAGTTCTCTCTTATTTGCATATTGTACAATATTGGATTGGTCTTTGTTGCGGTGTATAACCTGTACATGAGGGGCGTGAATCTAATGATTAACACTCTTGGCATGAACTGATGTGGCTGCCATGGCAACACAACGGGTAGCAGGACTAGTCTGCAGTAGATTAGATGCATTTCTTTCTACTTTATATCTTCATTTCAAATGCATTTCTTTCTACTTTATATCTTCATTTCAAATGCATTTTTTTCACTTTATATCCTCATTTCAAATGCATTTATTGGAGTCACAACATGATTCCTCTCTCAAATCTGTAGGTCTGGACTGTGGTAGCATTCCATTGGTTTCGGATCGATAAACATTTTGCCATATTCTTTTGCATGTAACTTAATCTCTTTGTATATATGGCCACGGTTTGCTTTTGTTTTGAATTCTTTATTAGAAGATGAAAATCTCAAATACAAGCATACTCCTGAGAACCATTATAATACAGCTATTGGTAATGAACATAATTAGTCTGCTTGTAAATGTGGTATTTCTTGTCAGTGCGTGAAAGAATCATGTTTGGGTGTGTATTTGCGCAATGGTCTCCGATATTCCCAAATATTTGTACATTTCAAAGGCTTGTGAGTGTTCACATCTCACCTAGGGAAAAATCCCTGAAAGTAACGTACAAGTACGAACAATAATTAAATACACCGACAAAGACCGCAGTGGCATTTGTTTGTACTACGGAAGAACAAAAGAATGAAAATGTACTTAATCCCTCCCCAAACAAGAAAGGCTTCTCTGCACTTCCCTTTGTGTACGTTCATAGTTGATGGTTTCTCAGAGTTTAAAAGACTAATTTGAATTTAGCTGTATATACAAAAGGCCACAAGATAATTGATGTGCACTCTTGTACATTACAATCCGCATAGTTACAAGACATTGATCATAAATTGTTAAATGTAAATTAACTAGTATTTCAAACGCTTTAGCAAATGTGGTTGGACAGTGTACATGTATGGAGATGTTTCACTAAAGTAAAATAAGGATGAACCTAAAGCCGCAAATGGGAATGGGAAAGCTGAAGTAACAATCGGTTTAGCTCTCTGCAGTTTTATATGTATGTACGGGGCGGCTGTGGTTCAGGAGGTAGAGCGGGTCGTCTGCTGATCGCAGGGTTGGTGGTTCGATCCCCGGCTCCTCCTGTCCACATGTCGAAGTGTCCTTGGGCAAGACACTGAACCCCAAATTGCTCCCAATGAGCAGGCTAGCGCCTTGCATGGTGGCTGCCGCCATTGGTGTGTGAATGTGTGTGTGAACGGGTGAGTGAGAGGCCATTGTAAAGCGCTTTGGATAAAGGCGCGATATAAGTGCAGTCCATTTACCATTTACCATTTTTTTAAACTAAATCTAATGTGACTGTAAACACAGGGCTAGCTAAATGAGACCCTGAGGTACAGGATCTTACAAGATACTGAAAAGGGAAAAAATCTGCTCTACACGCATACTCCGTATACTCTACTCACAGACTCTGTATATTCTACACACACACCACTCTACTGACAAACTCGGTATGCTCTACACGTGTACTCTATACTCACAAACTCTGTATACTCCACTCACAAACGCTGTATACTCCACTCACAAACTCTGTATACTCCACTCACAAACTCTGTATACTCCACTCACAAACTCTGTATACTCTACTCACAAACTCTGTATACTCTACTCACAAACTCTGTATACTCTACTCACAAACTCTGTATACTCTACTCACAAACTCTGTATACTCCACTCACAAACTCTGTATACTCCGCTCACAAACTCTGTATACTCCGCTCACAAACTCTGTATACTCCGCTCACAAACTCTGTATACTCCGCTCACAAACTCTGTATACTCCGCTCACAAACTCTGTATACTCCGCTCACAAACTCTGTATACTCCGCTCACAAACTCTGTATACTCTACTCACAAACTCTATACTCTACTCACAAACTCTGTATACTCTACTCACAAACTCTGTATACTCTACTCACAAACTCTGTATACTCTACTCACAAACTCTGTATACTCTACTCACAAACTCTGTATACTCTACTCACAAACTCTGTATACTCTACTCACAAACTCTGTATACTCTACTCACAAACTCTGTATACTATACTCACAAACTCTATACTCTATACTCACAAACTCTATACTCTACTCACAAACTCTGTATACTCTACTCACAAACTCTGTATACTCTACTCACAAACTCTGTATACTCTACTCACAAACTCTGTATACTCTACTCACAAACTCTGTATACTCTACTCACAAACTCTGTATACTCTACTCACAAACTCTGTATACTCTACTCACAAACTCATTGTACTCTGCGCAAATACTCAGTATATTCTACACACAGTATACTTTACATATGTGTTCAGAAAGTACTCAGTTCTGTTGTAGAGCCTTGATTAACCCTTTGAGTATGTCAATGCATGCGATGCAGTGCTCTAAGCCCACAGTATGTAGACGGCATCTGCTGTACTCTCCAACAGGTGGGTCTTCAAACAGCTGTATGACAAGGGCCTGGTCTACAGGGGAGTGAAGGTCATGCCTTTCTCCACTGCCTGCAACACCCCGCTGTCCAACTTTGAGTCCCACCAGAACTACAAGGTAATCCAATCCTCCTGCACAGCCCGTCGTCCTAATTAAGGAGTTACTCTTCTCCGTCCCTCAATGGCCCTGGTTTATCGCCTCATTCGCCTGACTCAAGGCTCTACCGTGAAGATAATGTTTGGCTAAAACAGGTTTATTCTGGATTTTCACATCTCCGTTTCTTTCTTCCCACCCATCACAGTAATTACTCTCCGGCTTTAATGGAGGCTTGGAAGAGGCTGCCATTTAGAATAAATTCCCTGTTAGAAGTGTTTAAGCCTCCGTCTTTGATCTCCCCGCAGGATGTCCAGGACCCGTCTGTGATCGTTAACTTTCCCCTGGATGAGGATGAGAGCGTGTCCCTGATAGCCTGGACCACCACCCCCTGGACCCTGCCCAGCAACATGGCCCTGTGCGTCAACCCAGAGTTCTTCTACGTCAAGGTTAAAGGTCAGGACTCCCACCACCTAAGATAGATGCGTATGTCACACAGTATATTGCTTCTGAAAAACTATAAAATCGTCTTCCTCCTTCCTTCCTTTACCTGATCTATAGTTTGCGAAAGTAATGTGGCAGAGGCCTCACCTAGTCCATCAGTAAGTCACTTAATTTCAGCGGAAGTACAGTTTCTCATAATAAAGATGTTAAACTTGTTTGGAGGATGACTGGGAACATCGCATGAACGGCGTTGGCTGTAAAAACCTTTAAGACCGTAACCGCATGAGACACTGGGATTAATCTCATAATTATGCTAATAGCTGCATCCTTGGTTATTGTTCAGAGATCCACCCACCTCTGATATTATAACAAGGACTGCATCACAAGGTCTGAACATGTTCGCTTTCTGTTGATGGCACATCTGCCAAACAGTGACCACTTCCTGAGGCGTCGCATGAGAAGACAAACTCTAAAGCAGGTCACTGAAGAATCGGGAGGGAAATTAAATTTTTGTTAATGTAAAAATAATCGTTGAAAGACACAGGGTGTGTTTTTTCCCCTTCTCCTCTTCGGATCCCTCTGAGGCTGCTTGTGGTAAATGGTTGACCTAGTTTCAGAGTGGCCCGCTGTACACCTCGGTGACCAGCGGGTGGCACTGTGGCGCCACGAGCTGCAGCGGCACGGTGGCGAGCGTTTGCTTTAGTAGTGCTGCATGGGAGGGTAGTGCAGAATACCAATGCGCTCTCCTCGACAGCCTACCTGCTCTGTGTCGATGCTATCAGTGTCTGGGCTGCCCAGCAGCCAGTCTGAGCAGCACAATCATTTATCTCCCTGCAGGAGGGGGAGGGGGGGGTGCCAGCGTTTATTGATGGCGTCTCTCACTCAGGGCTCGTCAGTCCCTATTATTCACAGCTTGTTGGGGAGCCTTCATTTTACGTGTTTTTTCCCAAGTAAATTTTTTCTCCCTGCTCTATTCTGTATTAAATGTTTTGAGGCATGGCTTATTAAAACCGTCGTGGTGAGAGAGAGCACCCTGACCTGTTTGACGAAGCCGATGCCTTGCCACTAACACTGCAGTGCTTCTTGTGCCGCTGTGGCCAACCAATGTTTTCTAGTGGTCTCTCAAGAGTCGGTCCTGCTATTGAACTCTTGCATTGTAAACTGAAACTGGATAATGAATGTAATGAATGTTATGTCAATGTCAACGTAAAGCTCAGACTGCCTTTGATAACTGCTTTTCTCTGGCAACGTGGCTGTCTCGGAATCTCTTACATTGCCCTAATTCTGTCCTCTCTCCTTTCTGCACTTTCAGACAACGGCACCGAGAAGGTCTACATCATGATGGAGGCACGGCTCGGGGCGCTCTTCAAGTCCGAGGACGAGTACACCGTGTTGGATAAGTGAGTGTGGCTCGCCGTTATCGGTATCGTTAGCGGGTATGTTGCTGTAGTAGCGCGCGTCGTTCAGCGTGTCCCTGCGGTATCCTCCCCAGGTTGCGGGTGTGAGGCGAGGTAAAGTTTCCCGCCCTGCTCAGGGGAGATAAGTGCGTTGACCATGTGAGCGGTAGGTATCGGAGGGATTGGAAAGAGATGCGGCCCTGCACTGCTCGTAGATTAGTGTCCTCCCTGCTTCCTCTGGGCTTGTACATTTTGGCAGAGGGGAGCATGTGTAGGGAGTTGTTGCATTTTGTGTTCTTCAATCTTTCCAACTCTTCTCCTCTTCTCTCATCGCTTACTATGATGCAGGGCCTTTCACGACTTAAAAGTTTCTACCTCTGATATTGAGAGCGGAAGCATTTCAATCAAAGTTGTTTGGTAAAGTTTGTTTTACTCTCCTGTCAAGGAGCGGGTAACCAACAGTCTTTCATGGTGCTGCTGTAAGCACACAGCAAAACATTGAATAATTTACCATCTGCATTGATAAGCTCTCATGCTCTGAACGCACGCAATGCAGAGCCGCAATGGCTCCTCAGCGACGTGTGAAGTGCAGGGCAGCCACTGAAAAGCTCCGACGTGTGGGGAAATGTGATTTGCACTCTTCTTGTTCCTCAGGATCACTGTGTTGTACACTCTGTTTTACAGAGTCCTGTAGTTTTAGGTCAAGCGGTATAGATTTTGTGTTTAAACCTTTCGCTTTCGAGCCATGAATTATTCCAAGTGGTTTGCCTTTGTTGCAATGCAGCATAGCATCTCAGTGCCCTGGGTGTTAGGAGTAGATCTAATGGAGAGGGGAATTAGTAGCCTTGTACTGCAGTCAGGAAATATGCGGCACGGGCCCGGCACAGACAGATGCTATTTTACAGCCCAGTGGTTTGGGAGAAGCAAGAGATACACAGGCAACAAGTGTAATGGTTTTAAACCACATAGCGCCCCACCAGGCCTGCTGCTTGGGCCTGAACAGTCAGGGGAGGAAACCACAGGTCAGTTAATTCAGCTTTTAAAAACCATTCATCTCCCCAAGTTGCACCTTAGTTACCACTATGGTATCATATGTGATGATTATACACCCTACACTCTATAGTACTATAGGAGAGCCAGTGACTATTATACACCCTACAGTCCACACAGTACTACCGGAGAGCCAGTGACTATTATACACCCTACACTCTATATAGTACTATAGGAGAGCCAGTGACTATTATACACCCTACAGTCCACACAGTACTACCGGAGAGCCAGTGACTATTATACACCCTACACTCTATATAGTACTATAGGAGAGCCAGTGACTATTATACACCCTACAGTCCACACAGTACTACAGGAGAGCCAGTGACTATTATACACCCTACACTCTATATAGTACTATAGGAGAGCCAGTGACTATTATACACCCTGCAGTCCACACAGTACTACAGGAGAGCCAGTGACTATTATACACCCTACAGTCCACACAGTACTACAGGAGAGCCAGTGACTATTATACACCCTACAGTCCACACAGTACTACAGGAGAGCCAGTGACTATTATACACCCTACAGTCCACAGTACTACAGGAGACCCAGTGACTATTATACACCCTACAGTCCACACAGCACTACAGGAGAGCCAGTGACTATTATACACCCTGCAGTCCACACAGTACTACAGGAGAGCCAGTGACTATTATACACCCTACAGTCCACAGTACTACAGGAGACCCAGTGACTATTATACATCCTACAGTCCACACAGTACTACAGGAGACCCAGTGACTATTATACGCCCTACAGTCCACACAGTACTACAGGAGAGCCAGTGACTATTATACACCCTACAGTCCACATAGTACTATAGGAGAGCCAGTGACTATTATACACCCTACAGTCCACACAGTACTACAGGAGAGCCAGTGACTATTATACACCCTGCAGTCCACACAGTACTACAGGAGAGCCAGTGACTATTGTACACCCTACAGTCCACACAGTACTACTGGAGAGCCAGTGACTATTATACACCCTACAGTCCACACAGTACTACAGGAGAGCCAGTGACTATTATACACCCTACAGTCCACATAATGCTACAGGAGAAAGCGTGTGCAGATTTGAGGAGGGGTGTATCTCTGATTGGTAGCCTGTGGACACTTAGTGTGTCATCATGTGGCACTAATGCAGGTATAATGAGGAAACCTGGCTGACTAATATATGTACCCCTGTCAAGATGAGAAGGCTATCTCTGAAAAAAGTTGCATCATTCCTTCTTTCTTTCACCTGATCTGTAGCGCATGGACAGGTTAAAGCAATAGGGCAGAATCTTCACCTTGTCGGTCATTTCTGATCAGTGAAAGACCGGGAGGGAGGATGTTGCTTCTGATTTGTATGGGGCTGATTTGTGCTCAGCCTCTCCTGCTCATGGCGGAAGAGTTAGCAACGCGGTCGGAGGCCAGTGAAATGCGAAGCGCTGTAGATGCATGGGCTTCTGCCCTTCTGACCATGTTTTATTTTGTTTTGCAGGTTCCCTGGCAAGACCCTGAAAGGGAAGAAATACAAACCACTCTTTGAATACTTCCTAAAGGTGAGCGCAGGCACTGGCGTCAAACGGAGACCGTTAAGACCACGGCAGGACCGTGTTTTCTGTGTGCAGTCTTTCCCAGAGGGCGAGATGGACGCTTGAGCTAGTTCAGTCTTGCCTCTCAGAACCAAGCTTCGGAGCTCAGCATCCCTCTGCGCTGTTGTGGTTGATGTCCCAGTGTTTCTCCACGTGGCATCACTCATGGGTTTGTCCTTGATAGAAATGTGTCCAGGTGAGGATGCAGTTTCTGACTCACTTTATCTCGCCGCTTTATCTCAGAGCAAGGAGACCGGGGCCTTCTCCGTGGTGACGGACAACTACGTCCGCGAGGAGGAGGGTACAGGGGTCGTTCACCAGGCTCCGTATTTCGGCGCTGTGAGTACCCCCTTCTGTCCAGTGTGCTTATGGCAGAATGTCTCAAGCTTTCCTGAGCTCATGATCCATTACATTTCCAAATCCATTTTCTGTGACCCCCACACCTTATTAAAATTATATCATCACAACCAAATATTGAAATGTTATGAATGTATGTCAAAACAAGTTTATGTTTACTGTAACTAGTCCTGTGCCTGTACAGTGTGAAGTGTTTAATTTTACTGGTGTGAATGTCAAGAGAATGTTTATTGCATGAAATGATCCATAAACATAAAATGTCTTTTGTTTTTATTTCTGTATATTACATTTGTGACCCACCTCAGCCCCTCCCACAATCCACCAGTCTATCTAGGTCCACGGTTTGGGAAGCTCTAGAGAGAGAGAGCGCTTCCCCTCTCAGTGTATTTTTAAGGCTCTGGAGATGAAGGAGAGGGAGTGAGGAGAGAGGTGCTGTGTGCGTCTCATAAGAGCTTCAGTCCTCGGCCACAGGAGCTTGTTTGTGTCTCATCAGTCCTCGCCTGCCTGTGCTTGAGTGTCTAAGTGAGTGCGTATCTCACACTGTAGAGGGACAAAACGGGGCCTGTGGAGGCCGAGCTCTTTATTGGCTGTGTGTAGGTCAGACCTGGTGACTCGGGACAGCCACTTACAGCCCACTTACAGCCGTGTCTGTAAACGTGATCTCACTGCACCTTCTAACTGATTATTTTCTGAGAAGAGTGAAAATGGAGACTGGAGGGCCCCTTTAAAAACGCTTGTGTACATTGCTCCTGTCGGACTGAGTTTTGCGGGGGTCTTGGCACCCGTGGTTGGTGCAGTGGATTTGACAGTGACGACAGCAGAGCAGGGGGGAACGGCTGAACTAACTGTTTGAGCGTGCGCGTGTTTCCTCGCCACAGGATGACTACAGGGTCTGCACAGATTATGGCATCATCCAGAAAGACTCCACCCCCATCTGCCCAGTGGATTCCTCGGGGTGCTTCACGGTGGAGGTCACCGACTTTGCGGGACAGTATGTTAAGGTTTGTGTCCCCCAAACCGCGCCCCCCCCCCCCCACTGTGTGTATCTCGTCAGTTCACCCATTTTCATTTGCTGGCCTGATATGAACCGACCCGAGAGGAAGGCAGAGACGCTAACTCAAAGGCTTGGGAAGGTTTGTGACTCAGCAGACAGCTTGCATCAGCCCCTGTGCTGGAGAATCTGAAACCAAACAGAGTTGCTGTCTCCCGGGAGCAGCTCCTGCTAACACGCTCTGATAGGCAGTAAGCAGAGGCGGCAGGAGATATCCACTGTGCCTCTTCCTGTGTGCTTCATGGCCCCTGGCAGCTCAGAGATTCAAACTCTGCAGCTAGCATGGTACTGACCAGTCTGAGATAAGGTGCAGCTAGCATGGTACTGACCAGTCTGAGATAAGGTGCAGCTAGCATGGTACTGACCAGTCTGAGATAAGGTGCAGCTAGCATGGTACTGACCAGTCTGAGATAAGGTGCAGCTAGCATGGTACTGACCAGTCTGAGATAAGGACCTGTATTAAGGTACAGTTAGCCCAACAGTGACCAGTCTGAATTAAGGTACAGCTAGTGTAGCAGTGACCAGTCTGAATTAAGCGCTTGAGTTAAGGCACAGCTTGCGCAAACTTGACAGATCTGAATAAAGTTGCAGCTACAATGACCAGTCTGCTGAGACTGCTTATGGCCACAATCACCTGGAATATGCCTTATCTTGGCTGATCTTGGAATATAAACTGGCTCAGGCCTGTTTAGTACTTCAGTATTCCGGGAGAATGTAACTGGCAGGCATTATCCAGAATCAGAGCTAAAATGGCGTCCCAAGGACACAAGGCGTCTGCCTGGACTTGAACTTGAGTTGAGTCGAGTCTCAGATGGGCTTGAGTAATGAGGTCTACAAAATGGAGCCAGATCGCCAGAAAACTTGTGACCTGTTTTCAGGTGTGTTTTGGGACAGCTAAAAAAACTAGTGCTTGGGGACAGGAGAGAGTGTCACAGAGTTGAGGGTTAGAGAGGGTGCTATGCCATATACAGCTTTGTAGGTTAAGAAATAGTTTTGAAAGTCTATTTTGAATTTGATTATCTTATTCCTCAACTGTAAGGACTCTGTGGACAAGTTAATTTTAGTGAATTTACCTGACTTTAAAAGGGGGATTTAAAAATATACAAGTTCCACTAGCTGGGCGGATTTGATATTGAACACAAAAGTCAAAAGGTCTTGAAAAGCAAAAGAAATGCACATTAACTGTTTTTACGTTAGGTGAAATGGTTGATTATCCCCCCTCAAAAAAAAAAAAAAAAAAAGAACACACAAAAATAAATGTGTCCCTACCATTACAGCGTTCTTCACAAATATTTGGTTACTCTTACGTCAGTCATGTGGGTCATACTATTTTCTACCATGGTGTCTACATGCGCATTTTTGGTACCAATCTCTGGAGTGGAGGACGATGGGATCCGTTTTGACACCCTAATGGCACTCGAGTCTCCGGATGAACCACTACCTTCTATCTTCAGAGACTTCAAGTGCCTTTAGGCCATCTTTGTATTTGGTGCTGTTCTACTCTGAAGACATCATGAAAGACTCAGTCCTCATGGAATAAATCACTGAGTTCTCTGACACGGGCGAGGCGATGAGCTACATTTGCAGTACCCACTGGCACTGTGTGTACCTTTTAGACTGTAATTGGGATTTCCATTTGAATGATTGATATGTTAAATTGAGTGATTTATATAAATGACAGCCTCTGTTTTATTCCTAGCCTTGGTGTGCTTTAAAAAAAATAAATAATAACTACTCATATTCAGTCATTCATGTTGCATAAAGAGACCAAATCTAAACAAATAATTTGGATGCCTTTGTGGCTTTTGCTATTGTGATTATGTACTGGGTGATTAGCCCTTTGATAAGGGAGTTCTAGATTCTATTTGGGATCTTGAGCAACGAATGCCATATTCCGCACATACACCCGTACAGGTTAAAACCAGGAGGGAAATGCGCCCCATCATGGCTTTTGCCGGTGTGATTTCGTAGGATGTAATTGCCTCCTCGCTTCCTTACGAGGCTCATGGTGCCATTGTGTTTGATGTTCCTCTCTGCAGGATGCTGACAAGAACATCATCAAGATGTTGAAGGAGAAGGGGCGCCTGGTCAACGCCAGCTCCTTCAAGCACAGCTACCCTTTCTGCTGGAGGTGAGTGCGTCCGCCGCAGACCAGCGTTGCAGGCGCTGTTTTGGCAGCACCCCCATGCGTCCCGTCCCACTCTTGCCCTTCAGGTACAGACGCCTCTCGCGCAGGAGGGTTGGTTCCCGACCCCCGCCTTGCGTCCCGAGGTGTCAGGTTTTGCTCAGGAGTCTGTGGCTCCTCTTGACCTACCTGCAGAAGAGCTTGCATCGCAAAACCCATAAAAAGAGAGAGTGAGGAGTAGCTGACAAAAGGATTCTGTTCACCCCCCCCCACACACACCCGACCCCATTAGAATTAGCATGGGGCGTCAATACCGCATCTGCTGGCTCAGCGATCCGCCCAGTCAGTCGGTCCCAGTCAGAAAGGTCAGGAGGCAGCCTCGGGAACGCAGCGCCATGCTGAGACCCACTGCAGAAAGGTTTCGCTCACCTGGGTAAAACTTCGCATTGTGTTCATCCATAGACCTCTGGCCATAGCTTTTAAAATAACTGTTAAAAGTTATTGCGTTCATTGTTTTGGGAGGGGGGCGAGGGTTGCTCATAATTTAGTGGATTCAAACTGTAATTAAGCAAATGATAAGATTGTATTTTCTTCTTTTTTTTGCTCTGAAACTAGAAGATGTTTGATCTTTAAAATGAGTCATTTATTGAATGATACAGTAGCTCTGCTGAAATGCTGAACCTTGTTTAGAAATGTAGTTTTAGCATAACACAATTTAAGCATAGCCCTGTAGATTATTTGTTAGTTATTGTCAAACATGTTGTTGATGCAAGTTCCCTCACAGTACCTGTGTAGGCATACAAGCACAAGTTATTTCCGGTTCATGCTATCGAAAGGATCTTTTTTTGCTCGAATTTGACTCTTGGTATTCAGCCCTTGTTTGTATACTTTTTAGTATATTTCCCAGAGTGCATTAGGTTTCTTCTGGCCAATTAAGAGGGCCAGCGCCAACAGTGACGATGAGCTATTAATTTCCTTCCCATAGTAACAAGGAACTATTTGACCAGGCTTCTTTTCTTGCTATTTTATTGCAAAATACGTACATGTTTGCAACTTACTGAAAGAGGTCTCAGAGACCACCTGGAAAGGGTAAAAAAAGATGTTGTAGGCCGGTCAGGTTTCCTGGTAAAGACGTTGTAGGCCAGTCATGTTTCCTGGTAAAGCAGAAGGGTAAAATGACAAGGCCTCATGGCTGGCGATATCAAAATGACCGTACTACCATGTATACGAACACGAACAAATCGGATTCTGTCAATACAAACAGTATTGCAGTCTTTGTACGTGTATATATATATATATATATATATATTTATTTATTAATTATTTTTTTATTATTAAATGGCCCTTTCCTGGCTTTCTTGCGTCTCAAACATCGTATGCGCTGATGCGTAAGAAACCACTCATTGATCCAAATTTCCACAGTAGCAAGAGTTCCTTCTAGTATATATCTATGGTAAAGAAACCAACCTGCCGACATTTTGCTAGTCTTTTCTGGTAGCTTACGAACAACATTGAAGAAAATAGTACTTTTATAAATTTTACTTACACAAAAAAAAAAAATACGTACGAGGACTGGTTATTGTTTGTATTGACAGAATCCTCTTTGTTCGTGTTCGTATACATACTAGAAGTGTCGTTTTGAGACCGTTTTAGCTGCCCTATAGAAGTCAATGGAGAGCGACAAATACCCTATTCTGGATTATCACCCCAGGGGAGCACAGAGCAGCTAAAAAACATATTTCGCCACCATTTGGACTCATATCATGGCTAGCTAACGACACAAACCAAAGTTCTACCAAAGTTCAGTTGTGCTTTAAACTCTAGGACTAGAGGGCTGCTGTATTGTCAGTTTTTTGTGTTTTCTTTTCAATTTAGACCTTGGAAACTGAGTTTGAGGTTTCTGACAGAGGATATTGAAAGACTATAGGGCAGAATAACTTATTTCCACTAAAATTAATTCAGTTCCCAGCATTTCAGACTTTTTATTTTTTCACTCCACTGTGATATACTGAACATGGTGAGATGTCCAAAAGGAAGTCCCAACCCACAAACCCCTTGGGAGTCCAGACTCCTGACTTTGCAAAAAGAAAGTTGACACACCACATAGCCAACTAGCTAACTAACCAGTTAACTGTGAGTCAGATTCAGCTGTGAAAATGTCCCCAATTATCCCACACATTCGTGCCCTGCAGCTTCCTGGAAGGCAGTCAGGGATTTGGAGCAGTCTTGCATAAATGTGAAAATGCAATAATCGTGCATGCCTTTTGAGCACCACACCAAAAAAAGGCTAAATTTAAGTTTGCATCTAGATACACAATCTGCATGCAACGATGACCTCAGTAAAGTTGCTTTTATGACTTGGTTGGATTACTTACACATTTTCTTAACCAAACTAGCTATATCTAGTAAACCGTTCAGCTATATTCTTCTTACAAGTAATATTTTGAATTTATGATTTTGTGACTCACTTTGAAAAAGTAATTCTCTTCTCACTTAAAACTCAAGCAATGATAATGAAGGTTTAATACTTTGGCCATTGCCCTCAGTGGGGAGTGCTTGAATACAGTATTTTGCCCTCGATTTAATGTTTTTGGATCTGCTCCTCAGGATTTTAATAACAAACTATATCATAAAATACAACCTTTCCCTTGTGTCCTCACGATCGAGTTGTCTTGATTGTGTGAGTGTTTCATATCTTTCACTGGATGCTGGTACAAGAAGGTTTTTTGTGCATAGAAAAGGAAAGTTACCATTTTTTTTAAAGCAAAAATATCTGTTGGTAAAAAGTTTTTGTTTGGAGGGTTTACTTTTGTGGGTGTTTTCAAAGTGGGCAGTGTAACCTGCCAAGATCTTATATGCAAAGTGAGACTTGAGACACAAGGAAAAACATCTTTCTTTTGTCTGTAATTTCAGACTTGACATTGTTGATATTTTTGTCATCTTTTGAGTAGGTTTTGCCATTAACAAGCCTGTGGGTCTTGATATTAAAAGCTAAAATCTTCAGATTCTTTCAGGACAGTTTTGGGATCTTTTTATGGTTTGCATTATTATCTGGAAAATGTGCCGAGTTCATTGCGTTAAATATTGTAGTCTCATATATAGAGAGGTTGTCACCACATTACTCCCTGTGTCTCCTTCTGTTGTTCAGGAGCTTCATTTCCACATAATCTGTTCTGTAACAAAAAAGGTTTACAAAAGCACAGGCAATATTAAAGACCATTTCCCCTGATGGTGCTAGTGACCGTTCGAAGAATAATCTGTAACACTCCATTTAAATGGATAGGCATTAATAATGATGTTTTTCTGAAGGCCGAATGGAAAGTTCCACTTTTGACTTTTGGGGGGTCAGGGGTGGGTGACGACCTTGACCGATGTGTCGTAGGTGAGGGAATCGACCAGTAAAGGTTCCCATGGTCCATGAAATTTTGAATCTTGGAAAATCATGGAAATGCACTTTCAAAAAAGAAAATCTACCATGTTCTGTTATTACTGGTATTATCAAATTGGTTAGCTTTTTGGTTTGTGCACGGCATTCTCACTTCCAGATTTGTATAACTTTGTATAAAAAAACAAAACAAAAAAATAAAAGAACTTAAGGTTTTAATTGTTATGTTTTGTTTGTACAGATTAAAATAAGCAATTAATATATTGAGATTATGCCTCTTGTGCTTGTTATAGATTTTTTTGTGTGCGACTTAACGGATGCTAGATCTAGCCTTATTGTAGTATCCTCAAGATTGATTTTTAAGTTGCTTTGCATAAGCGCATCGGCCAAATGCAAATTAATGTTAATTCAAAGTTGACAGGATAAAATAATTTATTAATTTTGCATAGGGTTTCTTTCTCAATGATAAAGCTAGTGGTGGAAGAGTGAGGCTTTATGTACTTCATAATGAGTGGAGCCATTACAGTTTTGGTGTATATTAATCACTGCATTCAACCAATCATGGTGCACTGTAGATGGCAAATACATCTGATTGGTTCATGTGGACCAGTGATTGTGACACAGGGACAGCACTTGGTAGCCCCAGCCAATCTGGACTTGAGTCGCACACTGCCATCAGTACAGAAAGCCCCTATCATTTCTAAATCCCACCCTGTTGTTAGGTCCTTGTGTGTAACTGCGGGAAAAAATGTGGCAATGGAAGATGAGAGCTCAGCTTGCCAGCCGCACAAGAACAATGTTCTGCCAAGAGAAGAGTGATTTAGCATGCTAAGTTCTCATAAAAAGCATTTCTAAACACTCATTTATAATAGGGTACCAAGCACCCCAGATGTCTTGTCAAGACTTTTTTGCAATTTCAGGCTCAATTCATGTAATCGAGGATAGATTTTCTTTTGGCTTTCTTAGTTGCACATATTTGCTTGCCGTTTGAATAGCAATTATTGCGGAAGTTGTTTTGTTTTTTTGAATGCACTTATATTGAGCTTTAGTAGCTCTCTTGTTCCAAAGAAATTGGCAATGGATACCTCATGCCTCGCAGTTAGGACACCATTCACTTGGAAAAAGATGTAAAGCTAATGATTAAGGAGCGTTTTACACCTCAGTGGGCCAGTAGGTGTGGGGGGGAAAAGAAAAACAAACTGCAAAGTTATCTGTCTAACTACACTAACTGTTATCTGTCTAACTACACTAACTGGTATCTGTCTAACTACACTAACTGGTATCTGTCTAACTACACTAACTGGTATCTGTCTAACTACACTAACTGGTATCTGTCTAACTACACTAACTGGTATCTGTCTAACTACACTAACTGGTATCTGTCTAACTACACTAACTGGTATCTCTGTAACTACACTAACTGGTATCTGTCTAACTACACTAACTGGTATCTGTCTAACTACACTAACTGGTATCTGTCTAACTACACTAACTGGTATCTGTCTAACTACACTAACTGGTATCTGTCTAACTACACTAACTGGTATCTGTCTAACTACACTAACTGGTATCTGTCTAACTACACTAACTGGTATCTGTCTAACTACACTAACTGGTATCTGTCTAACTACACTAACTGTTATCTGTCTAACTACACTAACTGTTATCTGTCTAACTACACTAACTGTTATCTGTCTAACTACACTAACTGTTATCTGTCTAACTACAGTAACTGGTATCTGTCTAACTACACTAACTGGTATCTGTCTAACTACACTAACTGGTATCTGTCTAACTACACTAACTGTTATCTGTCTAACTACACTAACTGTTATCTAATCTGTCCGCATAAAACTTGGAAGAACAGTTCTTGGGTTAGGGACGCAACATAGCAAATTATTTACTTTACATACACACCAATAAGGAGTTGTCGTAACTGGCTGATTTAGTGTTTGCAAATTATCCAACCCAATCCCTGTTATTGTACTATGTTTTGCTTCAATACTCAGACAAGTATGATAAGTTCTGCCATTGCATAAAATGACTATCCTATCTATAGCAGTGATGTTTTTTGGTGGTTCTGTTCAGTGACGTTAAAATGCATTTTTATGTGTTCATTCTTCCCTGGAAACAGGTCGGACACCCCTCTGATCTACAAGGCTGTGCCTAGCTGGTTCATCAGAGTGGAGCACATGGTGGACAAGCTTCTGGACAACAATGGCAAATGTTACTGGTGAGGACAGGCTCTGGCAGCAGTAACTGTTGAGGAGGGGCCTAAAGGTTGTGTCATTGTAACTGTCAATGGATCTACACCTTGGTTAATTTGAGGTTTGTGATTTGGCCCTCCGGTGTATTTGGGGCAGTAAGTGTTTTAATGTAACAGGAACGACTGACATGTTTCCAGCCCATAACCTATCCCTGCTGACATTACACATAATATGAGTTCAAATGAGGGATAATAAAAAAGCACTAAAGCACATTTTTGGAGGAGGAGAAAAAAAACATACACCCACATGTGCACGCACGCAGGCACGCACATGCACACTCACGTGACACACTTATATGAATATACATTTAAAAAATAAAAAGTATATGCATGCATGCGGGCACACATGTACACACGCGAATACAAATGCACAGAAACACATGCACCACGCTGGCGTTACTTGTGAGAGACGTTGCCTCAGTTTCTCAGGTTCATCTTCCCCTGGTGTGCATTGTGCTGTGACTCCCACTCACTGATGACCCTGTGGGCATTGTGCTGTGACTCCCGCCCACTGACGGCCCTGTGTGCATTGTGCTGTGACTCCCACTCACTAACGGCTCTGTGTGCATTGTGCTGTGACTCCCACTCACTGACGGCTCTGTGTGCATTGTGCTGTGACTCCCACTCGCTGACGGCCCTGTGTGCATTGTGCTGTGACTCCCGCCCACTGACGGCCCTGTGTGCATTGTGCTGTGACTCCCGCTCACTGACGGCCCTGTGTGCATTGTGCTGTGACTCCCACTCACTGACGGCCCTGTGTGCATTGTGCTGTGACTCCCACTCACTGACGGCTCTGTGTAAATGACAGCCTCTCTATGACGGACGGAGGGAGGGAGGGAGGGGGTGGGTGAGCAGACGCAGCAGCAGAGCGCTCCCTCCGCAGCTCCTAAGCGTCCGCACAAGTGCAGGGAATTTGACCTTCATCAGCATGAAATAACAGCATTCGCCTTTCAATCAGCGGATAACACGCCAGCTCCCTTTACCGGAGCCGTCTCATTTCCTACATGAATAAAACGGGTGGATTACAGTAAAGGCTGAGACGGTACCGTCCTTTGGAACCGCTCGTTTTTATTGCGTTGTAGAGTCTTATTTTTTACGGCAGTAGGTGGGATCAGTGACTGATGATTGAAGGCAGGAAATGGCGGCGCTTCCTCTAACGGACGCTTCCGCACCAATCTGTGCCTTCCGGGCGCTCGTGCGTCTTAACGAGGGAGCCTAGTTTATTTGCGTGCCGACACA
Organism: Ilyophis sp. 1 JC-2022; assembly: GCA_022702515.1. Lineage (NCBI taxonomy): Eukaryota > Metazoa > Chordata > Actinopteri > Anguilliformes > Synaphobranchidae > Ilyophis > Ilyophis sp. 1 JC-2022. The sequence continues at coordinate 25,002,187 of CM040396.1, forward strand.
TTTTGGGGGGCTGGTGTTGCACTGCAGGTGTTTGGTAGTGTCCGTGTTTTCCCCGTCTCCAGAGCGGAGCAGTCGGTGGTAATGTGGCTGTCACCTGGAGATGAATCACCTGCAGGCAGAAGGCCGAGGTGTGAGCGCTGAGCTGTGTGCCAGCGCTGGTTTTAAAGAGACAGGGAAGCAGTTTGAGATCGCGGCTGTCATATGAGAACCAGAAGTTTCCTCTTCGGCATCTCCTTCCCTCTAACAAGCACCTTGCTTCCCATCCTTTCTGAACTCCAGGAGGGAACAGAATTAAAGGATATTTTGTCAAAAAGGGATCATTATTATTTTGAGGATCAGCCGCACAAGAAATGATTTGGGAGAGTGTCGACATCCACGGTCTGCAATACGGCGGCCTGCTTCTTTGCACACCACAGCCCACAGGGCAAGTTCACACTGATTCGAGTTGGAGGAAGTAACTTCAAGGCAGCTTTGGCAAGTGCACCCCAGGGCCTGATTGGCAGCAGTATCAGTAGAGTGATGAAACGCGGACCCCTAACCAACTGAACCCTCCCGTCCCTGGGTACACGTTCGAGAACTGTGGGCCGCACAGCCGGCACCGGCGCGGTCGGGATTTGGTTTGTGAATGTGGATATCGTCCGTGCACCACAGCATGGTGCTTTCACTGGATGAGTCAGCAGCAGCCCGCATCTCAATTTTTAAGGACATCCCACCCAAATAGTGTCCTGTCAACATCATTAGGGAAATAAATAAATAAAAAATAACAAGAAAAAAAGCAATGCAGTAAAACTTGGCTTATTTAACTTTTGCAGTCAGTCATGAACCGATATTGACCGCTACAGCCAAAGCGCTTCTTTTTTTTCGTAGCAACTGCTGACCTGATTACGTGGTCCAGTCATAATTTAGGCATGTTGGTTAATTATTTCCCCCAAAAGATTCTACCAAGATGCTCCCTCTAATGAAGTAATAATATTTGAAACTGAGCGACTGCTGAGCGATCACAGCAAGTGTCCATGACGGACAGCTCGTCTGACCTCTCCAATCGGACAGATATCCTGCTCGTAGCGGGTATCGCATCACATCGCAAATTAATTTTGTTTTCCCGTAGACCGGTATTCTGCCGCCACGCTGAATGCTGCCATGTGAGAGATTGGGCGCCGTATCTTGAGATCCAGGCAGTGTTGCTGCTAATGGAATTCTGGAAGTGCAATTATTATAATATGTTCCATCAAATCCTGTGGGCTACAGTGCTGCTTTTAGAACACCCTGACAGGAGCCCCGCCCGTGTCCGCACCCGCGTGGCATTCGGATACCGCGTGGGTGGGCTGCCCAGGTTACCAATGGGATCCTTCTAATTTATTTCTCAGAATTCAGGAAGCCTCAGTATAACTGTGTTCCAAAAAATCTTAACAAGGGGAAAAAAATGTTTTTAAATTAAAAACACCAAAAGGTTGAGGGAGCTGGATTTAGGTACATAAGTGCAGTTGAAAATCTTTGAGTAGGCCGTCTCGGTGGCCTACCCTGTAAGAGCCGCGATGTCGATGGGTTGAATCTGGCCTTTGTCGTACGTCTCTCTCACACCCAGCCTTCCTGTTTCTCTACACTGTGCTGTCCAATATAAACTGAAAAGCCCAAAAATATACTTAAAAAATATATATGAGTCAAAATCAGTATAATATTCCATCAGCTTGCTTTTTGTGGGCAGCGAGAGTTGCTTTTTTTCTTTTTAGTTTTTTTTACACCAAGCCTCCATGTGATGACATTGAGATTTTGCATTGCCCCCTCCTGCCTTGACTGACTGGAGCTAATTAGCTACCATGTACCATGGCCTTAATTGACCCCCTGGATCTCAGAGATAAAAAATAAATAAAAAAAAGTCCCCCCGAACTCACCCCTCCCAGCCACGCCATGGATCCACTTAGCGCCTTGTCTCGGCCTTATAATAGAAACACGTGGCTTGCTAAATAGCCCTGTACATCTAGCACAAGACTGCACGCTTTAAATTCTACATTTAGTCTGGGGGAGGGAAAAAAATCATTAAATTGATATATTGGGTGCCTAAATAGAATGCCTCTTTCTCAAATGGGAATTGATGAACTCATCGCTCTGCTGGTGGAGCCTGAGTACCATTTATACTGAGGTATTCTCCAGAGGTGGCGTCCTGTCCCAAAAAAAGAAAAATGGGAGGGGGGGGGAAAGGAGGCAGATGCCTGGAAGGGAGGTTTAACCTTTGCGGTCCAACTTATTAGAGATGGCACAACAGTTTTATTTTTAGTGCAAGAAATGGCCAGAAATGAGAAGCCAGCTCAAATAAAGCTCTCGGGATTGTCGTCTACATTGATAAACAAATTTGTGGTTATAACAAAATTATTTGCTACTTGTGTGGTGTGTGTGTGTGTGTATTTCTTGTGTGAATATTGTAAAATGTAGCAGCACATTTGTTTTTAATGCAAATGCAAAGAGATGCAATATCTTGTGCGTGCGTGCATATATATTGTGTGAAAAGAACGGCTCTCCATTACTAAGTCACACATCAGTAACATTATAATGAAAATGGGGATTTGTATTTTCTATTTTCAGTAAGGCAAATCCTAATAATTGTTGCTAATAAATGGTAATTATTCAGAAGATTTGTTTATTTTATTACATTGTTTTTTCCCTCTGTTTTAATGTTCTATACAAAATGGAATAAATCTACAGAATTATTTGAAGCGTGCCCCCCCCCCAGCTATGAGTCACAGGATTTATTTGTGGATACATACCTAATTTGAGTTGCTTTTATTGAGCTTTGCTGCAGGGATTGTTCCTCTGCTTCTGCTCGTCTACGCTGCCAGACAGAAAGGCAGTGGCGGGTGTCAGTGTCACATGAGGCTTAAGGAAAGGCTGCATGCAGACACCCCTTTAATAATGGCATGCTGGGAGGATTTGTTTGTCCTCGCTCGGTTTGCAACTGTGGGTGTTTGTCGTTCCCGACACGGAGAGTTCAGGTCCGCTCCCCTCTCCCGTAGGCGTAGCAGTATTGGCACCTGTCACATTTGGGAGGAAGTCATATGATGGCAACCGGAGATGCTCATTGGACAAAGTCTGCTTTTAAAAAAAATTTATTATTTTTTTGTTCTCTATATTTCGAGTAGAGGATTTGTTTTGGCAAAACGCTTCCTCATATGGGCAATCAAAGTGTAATTTTTCCAAAAGTGTTTCAAAAATCAAAAAACTCATTTTTTGTTTTTTTTTTATTTAATTAATTTTTTATAAAATTTATATTTTATAATTTTATTTTTATTTTTATTTTTTAATTAAGGTAATATAATAGTAAACAGTAAATAAATAAGTTAAATTTGGAAATCATTAAAATCATAACATAAATAAATTAAAATAATTAAAAATATTACACACAATTAATTATTTTTTTTTTTTTTAATTAAATTAACAAAAACATTAATATTATAAAAAAAAAAAAAAAAAAAAAACCAAAAAAAAAAAAAAAAAAAAAAAAAACAAAAATTAAAAAAAAGAAAATTATTTAATTAATAATTATTAATAAAAATTAAAATTATTAAAAAGATTAAATATTACAAAAATTAAACAAAAAAACAAAAAAAAAAAACTTAAAAGAAACACTTATAAAGTTTTCCAGTTTTGACAATTAAAGTTTTGATCATTGTTTTCATCTCATTCTCATTAATTAATTTCATTTGAGTGGACAATTCACAGTGGACATCCAATATGACACATATAAATGATGGTAATATTAATTTTACTTATATGTATTTATTATTGGTATTGTTTGTATTGTATATAATTGAAATTGTAAATGTAACAAATTGTAAACAACAACAAAACAACAAAACAAATTTTTATTTTATTTTATCATATTTTGACATAAATTCAGCTTTAATATTTAAATTTTATGCATGCATTTATTATATATATAATATATTTATTTTATTTTATACAACACATTATTATTTAGATTATTTTGCATGTGCATGTTTAAATAAAATTTAATTAAAATAAAATAAATAAAATTTGTTTTGAATATTTTTTTTTCATGAGAATATTCCATAATGACATGCTGTGTGTGTGTGTGTGTTGGGGTGGACATCACATCACACATTTCACATTTTAATCATATTATTATTTAATTATATATATATATACTGTGTATAATATGTATTTATATATCTTCTATCAATAAATCAAGAATTTATACTTTTTAAGAATAATAAAAACAGACATTAACGAGAGGACACTTACTTTACAATGTGGTGTGGGTGGACATTTTTTTTTGGACAGTATTCATTCCCCTCCCCGATTATTATATATAATATAAATATAATAAATTATTATATTTTGTTTGTGTGTTTGTGTGTAAATATATAAAAAAAAAAATAAATAATTATGCATTATTATATATTATAAATATGTAAAAAACCAATGTGGGGTGGACATTTTGGACGACAAAAAAACAAACAAAAAAAAAAAAAATAAAAATAATATATATGATCCACATGACACTCATTTGATTTTTTTTTTTTTTTTTTTTTCACCAAATCATTCATTATTTTCATTTTTTCACACATTACACACACACAACAACACACATCAGTTCAATCATAACGATTATTGAGATGAACACACACACAGTCCGTCCACCACAAGACTTTTTTTTTTTGGTAAAAAAACAAAAAGTATTCGTTAAATTTTTTTTTTTTTTTGCATTGCCCCATCAATTTTTTCAATTTTTTAATCACACATTACACACCACACACACACACACAGAGAGAGTTCTTCTTAGATCATTATTATCATATTTACTGATGGCCTAGGTTACTGTGAAACTGCCCATATCTTAGAGATGTTTCAGCATGAAAGCAGGATTGAATTTGGCTAATGGAGCATCGGCCCTCTGGTTTGATGTTTGGAGATGGGTGCTGTGGATCTCCGCAGTTGTCGCCATGGGGACAGAACTGCTGGCACTGAGCACTCGACGCTCTTCTTCCTCCGAATAATTTTCCCATCAACGGCTTCCCCTGACAGACTAGCGGCACATGAAAGGATGTTATATAAGCTGCCTTTTAAACACTTTGTTCCTGCCAGATTCATGTTTAATGTCCCCCCCCCCTCCTCCAAACACAGGATACTCAGTGTTTAAATATGAATATCCAGTTTGCCATTGATCTCCCAACAAAGTTACAGTCCATGTTTCTTCCTCCCTCTCTGTTTTCCTGTGACTCATTCCTCCCAGGGTCCCTGAGTTTGTGAGGGAGAAGCGCTTTGGTAACTGGCTGAGGGATGCACGTGATTGGGCCGTATCCAGGAACCGGTACTGGGGCACCCCCATTCCGCTGTGGGTCAGCCATGACTTTGAGGAGGTTGGTGTCTGACATCCTTCCCAAACTTTGAGAATGAGAGCTATGGTCACATTGGTGTTACCTATGTCATGTAATTGATCTAAACCTTGAGCAGCAAGCAAGGCTATAGTATACTTTGCTATAGTTAACTTTAATCTGCTTTCATTAAATTGTGTAACAATCTTACATGCAGTAAGATGGCAAGATCTTATTGCATCATAGTTTATTTCACTTGTGTTTGTTTTTCCTCAGATGTGCTGCAAAATTCATTTATTTTTTCCATTAAATGTTGCTAAAGAAGCCTTTAAATTGATACTTGTTTTGGTTAAGCAAAACCCTTCCTTTTAGCAAAGCTTTGAATGAAACATGACGAAGTTCTGCACAGAGACAGACCGCCTGTCAAAGGCAAACTTAATATAGACTTCGGAATTGGGTTGTTTCAGTCTTTGAAAAATGAAATGAGGGACTGAATAAAAGAAGGACAGTGACCTGCTTCCTGGAAATAGCACGGTGACTGTATCCAGGCAGCGGTCTCCAGGGTGCCTCTGACTCCCCGAGCTCGTGCAGGGCCAGGAAAGTGGATCTCTTGCTCTCCAGTCTCTGTGGCTGTGTCTGTATCTGGGCCAGCTACCAGAACCCCTCACAGAACTCGAAAGTGGGGGCTTGCGTTCAGCGTGGGGACGCGTGACGTGCCCTGTGCAAATGTGGTAGAAAAATGTATTCCCTGCCCGATGAGTTTAAGATCGATCTGCAGCTCTGGCCACAGGCCCCCTTTTGAACTGCCCCAACTGGCAGCTGAGCTCTCTCCTGCAGGCCGTCCAAGTCCTAACCATGTTTATATTGTGAGCAGCAATCTTAAAGGCATTCGGCAGAGTTGATGGTTTTTTTGACGGTTCATTAGGAGTTGTTGGAGGGAAACATTTTTTGTTCATCCTCCAATTTATTGTTGTGAAGGCTTTATTGGCCAATATTGGCCTGCAGACGGTAAGAGATGAGTCTTATTTTCTCCGCACAAAGAATCGCAGGTGTGGAGAAAGCCAAGTATTCAGATGAGTTTCTACCCTGTGAAAATCTATGCTGAAATTGTGTTTTACTCGAACCTCTAGTCTTTCCTGGGCCTAGACTGGGCATAGTCTGCTTATATGTGAATGTCCTGCTTTTAACATTTGCCAAAGAAGCCTGAAGAATGAATTCTAAGATTGAATACAGAAGTAAATTGATTAATAATGTATGGAGATCTTGTGCTTTCCCATGAATCGATTTAGAAGTGCAGACTTGTGCTTAACCCCCTGCCGCCTCTGTGAAAGTTAAAGTTTTATGTCAGTTTTTAATCGAGTGACAGCCTGCAAAGTGGCAACTTTTAAATGAATACATTAACGTAGCGTATGCAGGGGTTTCCCGATTGCCTGGGGCAGGTAAAAAAATATATAATCATTTTCGGACAGGTGGGCTTTACTCAGTCGTTGCCTGATCGGCAAGTGTTTGTTTTTTTCAGTTTTCAAACTGCGACCCATCTCGCCTAACTTTAGCCGACTCTGCCGCCGCCGAATGCTGATGCAGATGTTTCTCAGCACTGTCTGTGCATCTACAATGTTAGGTGTGTTCGCGAGATGTAGAACTTTGAGCTTCACACTACCTGCATTATGTTGCATTTAAACGGTTCTCCCGGCTCCACTGGGCGTGTTGTGATTAGGCTAGCACACCAGTAGCTTGGCTTTGCTTCAGAATTTGCCTTGTGCCTCCCCGTTCTAGCTATCAACATCACAACATAAATTTTCTGATAACCTCCTAACGCAGGCCAGGTGCCTGGCAAGAGGGCTAAAGTACTCATTGCCACAAGCGCCACCTGTAGCCTACATCCAAACACAACTACCAAGATGCTGGACGTAGCCTAAGCATAATCTTGTGAAGAGTTGGAAAAAGGAATTTTCTTGGCTTGCTGTTGTGCACTATGTGCGGGGATTTTCCGAGCCATGCTGACGAGTGATTGATCCGATTCAATCCCGATAAATGATTCCAAGCGGTTCTATTCAAGGGGAGAGTATATCAAGTTACTTTTTTCATATATTGCATCCAGTGTTTTCCATAAGCGACGGTGAGGCCATTACGTTTCCTGCCGGCAGCTTTTTAACAGTAGCCAATGATGCCCACTGATGTTTTGCTGCAACAGGCAAAGCTTGCACGGAATTAATTTATTTTTCTACTCTACATTTTTTTTTGATTTACAGTGAACATTTTTGTGTTGAAAAGTCGGTGAAATGCCGTCTTGCGTCTAGGTGAAAAACCATCTAAATTTGCTTGAAAAGTGAAAGTTTTTTAACCAGCTATGATGTAGCTAGGCTATAGCCTATCGGGGTCAACCTGGGCTAAATTAGGGCTAAATTGAGCAAAATTTATTATTTTACAAGGTGTGAAAATGCCTCTCGATTTGAGATTTCCACCCCGTCTAGATTCTGGCTTTTGCTCACTGGGTTTTTTTGCCGTTACATGTGATTTTAGAGGATGCAGAAGTCTCTTTTCTCCAATCAAAGCGAGGTAGCCTATAACACACTATTATGCAACAATATTTGAAGACAAAGGTATATGTTTAAATTTGAATGCTTCTATTTCAATAGCGCTAAAGGCAAGAGAATAATAGCGTCGTCGAATTAGACGATCAGTCTTCAGTTTCGCTTTTTCTTTTTAGCTGGTTAGTGGCTATTGTGATCATTTTGTCCTGGTTCATGCCATAATTCTCAATTTAAGTCTGTAACCCACAGACATGATCACTCGCTCTTGATAATCAGAACACTGCCTTTTGACTTGCTTGACATTTTATAAAGACATTTTATGTAGGCTATTGTGACAAGCTTGGGTAGTGTTGTGAATGTCCTTATTTGATAAGAAATTAAATCCTGCTCGTCTATTCATTATTTTGTTCCATTACAATTCATTATTTAAAATAAAAACAGCCTTCATAATGCTAATAATATTATACATGATAAAATTAAATGATACCAGTAGCGAGACCCATTCAATAAACTACATAAGAATGAAAACTAAACTTTGGCCAAGTCTACTCAATATTCGTGCAATTACCATGACTGCTCTACTTGCCCCAATGGCAACGGCCTTTGAACCCTGGTACGTACTTGCTCTCTTGGTGCAAGCTAGGACCTCCCCTGCTGTATGTGATTGATTTTGTATACCAAAATACTAGGATATAATTCCTTAATCCAAATGTGCCTGATTTCCAAACTGCACTAATCCACCTCATATATACAAACTGAAACTGAACTGCGATTGCCTACATTGCTGTTGATCATCTGAACACATTTGATTTATTGTTGTCCAGTGTTGACCGCTTGTAAAAATATTTCATACTGTAACCTGTGAAATCTAATATTTTGGTCATAAATAAGCATTTTCAAAAACGTTTGTTGAAAGAATACATTTTAGCATATTCCCATTTGTCAGTTGCCAGGCTTATTTTCATTTTTACCGGTCTATCTCACCTTTCATGTATCCGCCTCCTCTCTGGTCCCATTGAGGTCGGATATGCAGGAGTTTACGGTACAGTGAAGACCCTGAAATTCCCCCTGAGAAAAGTAAAGTATTGTTCTATTCTATTCTGCTGGTAGCAGGTGCATTGTCCTGGGGATTTGCAACCGTGTAGGCGTACATCAGGAAAGTGGAGACTTGTTGGCATTACTTTTTTCTCAAATGAACCTGAGCAGAGGCCTGCTGTTGAAGTCTTAATATTATATCTCTGTTGAAGAACATCGGTGGCATTGCATCCGCGGCCTTACCCACCCAGTTACCGCCGGTGAGGACCTCCAAACAATGTAGCCTATTTTTCTTCATATAATGGTGGTCATTATTTTACATGTAACTGGGTATTACATGTATATAATTTAAAAAAATGTGTCTCTTGTATGTAGGTTTTTGGTTGAAGTTCCTGGGGAGTCGTTATGTAAGGGACGGGTTGCGGTTGCTGCCCTTGCGTGGTGTGACATGCCCTCCTAATGTTGCGTGACTAAGAGCCGGCCCTCCCCCTCCCTCTTCTTCTCAGGTGGTGTGTGTGGGGTCACTGTCTGAGCTGGAGGAGCTCACAGGAGTGAAAGTAACCGATCTTCACCGGGAAAGGTGAGTCATGGCCCGTGTGACGTTGGGCTGGCCTGTCGCGCGTCTCTTTTCTTCCACGGGCATTTAGTAACCCCGACAGGCATGTCCAGAATCACTCGGATCACTTTCACTGCTCAATTATCTCTAATTAATTGCGAGAGCCAGCCGCCCTCGTTCGGAGGAAAAAGGAGGGGAACGACCAATTTCTCCTCTCCTGCCCACTTGTCTGAATCACGGTGCTATATTGTTGTGCATAGCAACAGTGCGTATAAAACATCTGACCCAAACCAGCTACATTAGCTGGGTTATTTTTGTAATATGAGTGATGCTCAGCTTGCGGTTTAGCCTGTGCCGCAAGTATAGTTTTTGTGGCAAAAGTTCATACTGAGCGAGGGTCAGTGAATTATCTGGAAATGCTGAAAATGGAAGTGGTTCTTGAGGCTTCACTATGCAACCCGCACGCTGTACACTGACGCATGCAGTCCTTTAATACCCTCACCTGAGACCAGGTAAACACGGTACTACAAGCCAGTTCTACTTTCTAGAACATTTCTAGTGCATTCGACTTCATCTGAACTTGCTGTACTGCGTTTATTTGTGTGCTTATTTGCTTTTCAAAAATAAATAAATAAATAAATAATAATAAAAAAACATATAGTGCCCTCCACTAGTATTGGCACCCCTGGTAAAGATGAGTAAAAAGGGTTATAAAAAAATGCACTCTTTGGTGAATTATCTTAGTCACACTGAAAAAATGAGAAAAATCCAACCTTTAATTTCTCATCAAGAAATAATTATTTTTAACAAAACGACGTGTGCCACAATTATTGGCACCTCTGCATTTTTTTTATAGAATAAAGTAATAATTTTTTATAAAAATAATAATTTTTTGAGGGATTTCTTTTTTCTCATAATACATTTACTTCAATTAAAAGTAGGATTTTTCTAATTTTTTCTGTGTGAGATTAAGCTAATTCACTAAACGGTAAAACAAATTTATAACCCTTTTTACTCATCTTTACCAGGGGTGCCAATAATAGTGGAGGGCACTGTAGATCTTTATGACAACAACATTGAAATGACTGTTCTTTAGTGAGTGCTATGCACGGCAGTGTCCCATTAACATACACATGCCTGCTGCTTTCTGGAAACCAGTGGTAAATTCCTGGTTTTGGTGACTAAGCATTTCCTCTACATGAATAAGATAATTGGAGTGATGCTACCAGAATTTGCTCCTTGTCATTAAGATTCTGTTCTCTGTCTGTTACTGTAAAATGATTTGACAAAATGCTCTGGCTGCACATTAAAGTGTCTCTATGGAAATGGGACGAGTACATGGCGGCTCTAATCCAGTTGGAGACGGGAAAAAGGAATGGTTTCCTGTTCTGCTGTGGCAGCTCACTTCAAAGTCCCGTTCCTGGTGCTCGACGAAGTTTGCCTCCTCTGTCTCTCCCGCTGGACGAGGAGCCGTCGTCCCAGCTCTGCCGTCGGCGAAGCGGTAGCGTGACGCGCGTGTCCCTCTGCCCTCACGCAGCATCGACCACCTGACCATCCCGTCGCTCTGCGGGAAGGGGGAGCTTCGCAGGGTGTCCGAGGTTTTCGACTGCTGGTTCGAGAGCGGGAGCATGCCCTACGCCCAGGTGCACTACCCCTTCGAGAACCGCAGGGAGTTCGAGGACACCTTCCCTGCCGATTTCATCGCGGAGGGGATTGACCAGACCAGGGGATGGTAAGGAGCTGCCGCTGTGCTGTAAAGTCGGAATCATATTGGGCCATCTTAAAGGAAAGCTTCTGCCAAAAATAGAAACTAAATAGATATATTACTATCTGCATATATTGGTACAAACACAAATTACGATGCTTGTAAATTAATGCCTGGTTTGGCAAGACGGTGCTCCTGAGGGGTGCCACTATCTCTAAAAGTTGTCTTGATGGGCTGTGTATGCAGCCATTTCCATGTGTCCCTCACCTCAGTATCCCGTAGGTCATTGCAAAGTCATTGTCTATGATGTGTCATATGTTGGTGAAATGTTTGTTTGGAATTGTAATGCCAGTCTGCTTTTGACAAGTACAATATTTTTTTTTTTTTTTTTTAATCCAGTCAAGCTATATTTGGCTGTAATGTAAATGTAAAATGATAGCCAATACAGTAAACATAAATAACAAAGCAAGGATTCGAACCTGCGGTTCAATTAAGTACATTCCATTCCGTTCTCTTGAATGAACAAGCTTGTAAAAACAAAATGTGTATTTTTTTCTCCCCATTTTCTTTGAGATTCTGTGTCTTAGTGCTTTGTGTCATCTTGTTCTGCATTTTAGGTTTTATACACTGCTGGTACTGTCCACAGCCCTTTTTGGCAAACCACCATTCAAAAACGTGATTGTCAATGGCCTGGTTCTTGCAAGGTATGTGTCCCCCTTTAAAAAAAAATAAAAAAAATAATTATTATATATATCATGTAAATTCGGTAGTCTAAAAGTCTTATGTAACGCCCGTTGCTAATTACCACTGAGGGAGATTCATATGGTATAGAATGGCATTTGATCCCCAGGCCAAACACAGGATTGTTACTGTGCACTGTGTTAATTACTCTGTGACCTGGAAGAGCTTGGCTAATTTAACTATGAAATGTAACTGCTTTTTTTCATGCAGTGATGGACAGAAGATGAGCAAACGCAAGAAGAATTACCCGGATCCTGGGCTTATAGTGAAAAGTTATGGGGCTGATGCCCTGAGGTGAGCAATAGTCTTTGTTGAACTAGAATTGCCCTTTGCAAAAAAATAAAAAAATAAAATAAATAAAAATTGTGTGTGTAGGTATATATAACACACATACAAAAAATTATATAATGTATGCAATTGCAGTGGAGGAATTTAAAGGCAACGTATTTGAAAGCTGGGACTGATGAGCAATATTTTTCGAGTTTAGTTGGTGACAGGCCCCCAAGCAGAAACGAGCCATATGGTGAAGAAACAAGGCACTAACTATCCATATGGTCAAGACAGCTCTTTTTCCGAATAATATGTGAATAAATGTTGTTTGCCTGCAAGCCTGGGATTGCTAAAGCGTTTGGGTTTTTAGAGGATCACGGGTGGCTGTTGGACTGAAACATTCATTGTCTTCTGTAATATTTACATTTCTCTGGGCTTCTGGCTTGGTCTTTATAAAGTTTTTATTTATTTATTATTTTTAATGTTTCTCAGCAGAACAAATGGCACAGTTTTCAGTCTCATTTTTATTGATTATAATGCCTTGAGGTGCAGGGGGTAAATGACATTGTTAAATTTTGTCAGGATGAAACGGTGTGTAATGAGAAGGAACATAATATGTATTCAGTTGCCATAATTGGCCTTAATGCTGTTAATGAACAGATACTTTCACCGGTTGTTTAGAAATTCCAGCAAAGCGGCCATGTTTAGAGGCCAGCTTTCAGCTGTGTTCTGGTGCTGTGCTGTGTGCTGGTGTGTCACAGGAGTTCTAACGAGCCTCTAATTGAGACCGGCGGTGACTTGTGAGGCGGTTTGTACAAGGTTGTGTACATTAGGCTACAGGAAAGCAAACCCGTCAGCATGTCGAGCAGGAGCCTGCACCGTCGCGTCGGGGATAGGATGCTGTTAAACACGAGCCGCACTCTCTTTCTGCTTTTGTAAATTTTTCCCGGCACTGCTGAAAAGCCGTGTTTGATTTGAGCTCTGAGGAACCTGCTTGTGCGCGGCTGTCAGGTTGTCAAAATAAATGGGGGAATGCGACTTCCTTGAGGACAACTCTCAAATTTAATTACCGCTCGCATTGGCCTATTGTACTTTTTTTTATTTTTTAAAGCAGGGAACTACTTTTTGATCCTTATTCTTTGCTTCTTAATCCACGGTTGTGGTGAATTTTTCTGTTGTGGGGATTTCAGGGCGGTGTTTAGTATTTGCCGTGCTGTTGGCCCTGTTCTGCTCCCATCTGTTTGCTCTCTCCATTCAGTGGCTCAGGCTGTGGCTTTGCCCGGTCCACAGTTGTGAGAGTGAAATCATGTGGGGGTCGGCGTGTAATGTTGGACGTAAGGGCTTGACTAGGGAATGGTATTCTCTCGTTACTATAGCAATGGAAGGCTGGGACGTTGTGGGATTCTGTGGGGCTGATTCTGTTATTTTGTTTAAATTCTCAAAAGAAAATGCTCTCGTTGCTCCTTAATTTATTAAATAAAAGGCAAGCAATATATTGGCACTATGTGCCTTCGTCAGGGACTGTCATTCCTCGGTTACTGCCATCAGTTTTGAGTCCCAAGCCTTAAAAGTAAGGAGGCGTACCTCAGCGGCTTAGAGATTTGTACTGTAGCCTCTGTGCTTTGCCCACCCTGATGTGGCTCGGCGACTGGTTCAGCGTATTCCCTTTCATGTCCCCCCCCTCTTGCAGGTTGTACCTGATCAATTCCCCCGTGGTGCGGGCAGAGAACCTGCGCTTCAAAGAGGATGGAGTGCGCGATGTGCTGAAGGATGTCTTCCTGCCCTGGTACAACGCCTACCGCTTCCTGGTGCAGAACGTACAGAGGCTGCACAAGGTACACCTTGGGCATGCACGTAGACATGCGCGTGCACTCACACACGTGCACTCACACACGTGCACTCACACGCGCAGGGACCCTACCCTGCTGCGCGCCTGTGTATAATCAGGATGTTTCCATACGTGTGTACCACACACTACTGCCTGCTATCCATTCTCTGAGCACAGTTTCTACTGTAGCACAGCAGCTACTCTAACTGAGAGGTGCCAGCCAGCTATGTTTTTCCTGTAGCAGCTACAGCTTTGAGTCTCTGCTACACTGCTGTGTGCACTCGTCATAAAACTTTATTCCAAGCTAAGTAACAGCCTGTTTTGTGTGTATATGTATACATGTATATGTACTGTCTATACTGCATTAGCAAGTGTGAGTAGTAGTTCAGTGTTGGAACAGCAGCGTGGTTTACTTCTCTTGTGAGGTGCAGCTTAGCTACAGCGATCCTTATCTAACACAGACATCTGCCAGTACTCTGCTTTCATACCCATCTGCAATGCGGTAGCAGAGAAGACACAACCAAGCTTCCAGAAATAAAGGGAAGAGTACACAAAGCAACTGGCTTTAATCAAACATAGTAAGATGTTAGAAATGTACACTTAGTGCAAATCCGACGTTTACGAGAAGCACGGTGGGATTAAAACATGACATCAATGCCAGGGTAGTTTTGGAGAACGGGCCCAGTGGTGTTTTTTAGTCCAAACTTAAATTTATATGTCACAGTTAGACTCGCACATAGGATCAATCTCATGCTCACGCGCCCAGCTCCAAAAATCTCACATTTAAATGAAAGTGCTGGTTGTTCAGAGACTTAGATGGTGAAATGGGTGTAGATTAAAATGGAAATGCTAATTTTTATGCTCAAACTAGGGTTTTTCCCACCCTTGCGGGCACTATTTTCACCTCTGTTACTCCAGTTACTGCGCCTTTTGATATTCTAATTGGGCGATTTGTGTATGAACAAGCAAGCGCACCAATGTGTGAAATATAGAAGCAGTGTAGTTTTCCTCATTTTCTTATGAGGATATGTAACCGTTTTCAAACCAATGCACTGTTGACTGAGTGTGGCTGGTGTAAATTGCGGTTAAAGGTGAAATGGTTGCACTCCGTCAGGGCTACTTTTGGGACAGGGTATGGAGCAGAGCAGAATCTAATGTAAACGGATGAGTCCAGTGTGTGGACACGACAAAAATATACCGCCCGTGAAAGGTTTTTAACATCAGAATTTATTTAACGGCTCGCGTGGCAAAAAGGGAAGCGCTCTGTAAAAGTGACAACAAAAAATTTAGCAGCAAACATTTCCACTTATCGCCATCATCTGCAATCGTAAAAATGTTGCCAGTGTCATATTTTTTTATAGTTATTTATTTTTTGTTTTAGGAAGAGGACGTTCAGTTTTTGTACAGTGAGAGCACAGCCAAGCCGAGCGATAACATCATGGATAAATGGATCCAGTCTTTCACACAGTCGCTCATACAGTTCTTCAAGGCCGAGATGGATGGTGAGTCCGGGGAAGAGAAGCACTGTGCATGCTTGACGGTCCTTTGTCTTGATGCGATTTAAGAACATAAGAGCATTAATATACATTGCAAGAACAGGCCATTCAGCCCATCTACGACATAAGAACACATGAATACATAATGAGGAGAACAGGCCATTCAGCCCATCTACGACATAAGAACACATGAATACATAATGAGGAGAACAGGCCATTCAGCCCATCTACGACATAAGAACACATGAATACATAATGAGGAGAACAGGCCATTCAGCCCATCTACAACACAAGAACACATGAATACATAATGAGGATAACAGGCCATTCAGCCCATCTAGTCATTGACCTACAGATGATTGAGCATCCTGTGGATGTGTTACATGACCTGGAAAATAAATATATAAATACCTTCCTGAATTCACCTTCTAGTTAAATCTGACTTATGTCCTCTTGTTCTACTGACAGAACATAAGCTGAAAATGTTTGTAGCTCACTTTGTGTTGATCTCTTTCAGGAGTTTAAACACCTCAGTCAAATAGCCTTCTTTTTCTCAGCCCAGAGAGATTGTGTATCTTTAGTGTTTCCTTGTAACTTTTACAGTTCATAAAGATAACAAGTTTAATAGTCCTTTTTTTAACTTTCTCTCCAAACAAATATGGTCTTCATAGTTTTTGCCTACCTGCCTATGCTTTGAATATATGTATGAAAGTACGGATCAAGATGTCCAGACTGTTGAGCAAGTCTGGTCAACCACTGGAAAGGATTTCTCATTTGAGACAAACCTGCATCTCTCATGGGTTTTCCAGGCATGACAATTAAATGGCATTTTTCCATTGTACAGCTTACAGGTTGTACACTGTTGTGCCAAAGCTGGTCAAGTTTGTGGACATGCTCACCAACTGGTACGTGAGGACCAACCGCAGGAGACTGAAGGTACACATTTATTTTAACTGATTTAGCTGAGTGTTTAAAAAAAACAAAAAAAAAAAAATATTTAAAAAAAAAAACATGCTGAGCTGCTACGCAACAAGTTTTTTTTAGTTTTCCGTAAGTGCTGAAAGAAAATGAAAGAAAAAAGCCATTGGTGTTGCTTGGATTGCTTAAATGTTGATTTTCAGTATGAGCCTGAACAGAGAGGCCTCGTGAGAATTGTGATGGAAAATGATTGTGGCGAGGGCGTTAGGCCTGCGCTGAATTCACATGCTTTATTTGGACGTTGTGGTAGAGCATGCTGGCATGTGGGACGCATTACAGGCTGCGCTTTCAGGACTGTGTGACGGGCCTTGCTGTCTCTGACCCCGCAGGGTGAGAACGGCACAGAGGACTGCGTGTGGGCTCTGGAGACCCTGTTCAGTGTGCTCTTCTCTATTTGCAGACTGATGGTGAGTCACACCTGCTCTGCTCATTTAATTTGGTAAAGAAAGTCAAGTGTGGCCAAAATCTGTCCTTTTCCCCCACGCTGAGACTAGTTTATTCGGAATATAAAGAAACGATGCCCCAGACCAAAATAATAAGCTGTACGGGTGCTAAACCCCCAACAGCTATTATACAAAAACATTACTTCTCAAGTTAAATGTGACTGAACAAAGTGGCGGTCACTTTTTTCTTAATCCAAAAAAATAAAATAAATAAATAAAATCTCATGCACCTAATCACTCTGGCTGTAAAATAAATGTAAAATAAATAACCTAATCACTCTGGCTGTGTAGGCTATCCGATGTAGCAATGGTGATAAAAATTCAGATTTAGCACGCGGCTACCTAAACTTCTCAAGTAGGTCAAGCAAAGATATGTAATGCCGCTTCGTTTTAAATAAAAACTAATTAGACTTTTTGGAGTGCTCTGCACATTAATTTATTATGTGTATAAGAAAGCACTTTGTATAGGTTAGCAGGTGGTAATTTAGGACTGTTGGCAAATGATGGAAAACATTTGTCTTGCTGAATGAGTGTCCTGTGCTTGCTACGGATTTCACGTCAGAACAATGTTTGTTAAATTGATCTGTGCGGGTGTGCGTTTGCCCATGTTCTGGAACCTTCCATTGATTTGGCTCTTCTGTGATCACATAGGCACCCTTCACCCCCTTCATCACAGAAATGATGTATCAGAACCTCAGAAACATGATTGACGCAGCCTCCCTGGACAAGGATGCAAGCAGCATTCACTATCTAATGCTTCCGCAAGTCAGGTGGGTGGAGCCTGAAGTCATCTGTCAAATCGCTCTCTCCAGAGGAGATGGGTTCCCCCACAATTGGGTGCCTGGTTACGGTGGTTTCTTATGAATAAGTAACTGAATTTGACAGTTGGTATTTTCTTTGTCTGTGTGCTGGACAGTGTCCTGTCAGATTATGTTTACAGAACTTTTTTTTATCCTGTTGTACTCAAAAGTTTTACGCAGTTCAAGTTCCAGTTTCAGAGGAGTGCTAGTGGGCGAATATTTCCTCTTGGAGAGGGAAAAAATTATGAAATATAATTCAGTTATTTTGTGAAAATGATTTGTTTCTTTCCCCCACAGGTAGAGAAATTATATTGAGCTTTGTAATTCAGACTCTTAGATGTCTTGCCAGAGTTCTTTAAAATTGAGAAAAGAAAAAGCTATTTTCTTGTTTTTAAAATACAAGGTTGATTTTACATTTACATTAGTTATTTGGCAGATGCTTTTATCCAAAGCGACCATTTTAACACCCAATTTTTTTTTGTCATAAATGAACACCTGACAGATCTGTCTGTGTCATGTCAAATGGCTGTAAAGCCAGTGGTCACTATCTGTGAGCTAGAGTTTTTTGTTATTGGAGTATCTGAGCAGGCATTTATCAAAATTGTTCAGGATTAGAAGGCACAATTGTGGCATACAAGTCAGACATTTCACCCTCGATGACTAATAAAGCAAAAGGACAGCAAAAAAAAACAGAAAAAACTGATTTATTATCAAAACATTAAGAATATATGAAACATTAGCTGTCTGTATTTATAAGGGCTGATTGTTGACTTTTGGTAGCTGCCCTGTTGCCGCAGTGCCACGCACTGACGCAGTGGCTGATTCCTATGCTTCTCACGAGAGGAGTCTGCCTCCGTCACCCCTTTCCCCCTGTCTGGAAGATTCATGTAGTGCCCTACATATTACAGCGCTTGTCTGTATTACTTAGTGTCCCCGTGCGAGACTCGTTTGCGAAGGTGACTTGCCATCGGCTGTGGGACCGACCAGCCCTTCCCAAATAAACTCATTATAACTATGGCGCTTAGTTATTACGAGAGTATTCATTTGTTCATTTATTTATTGCCTGGCCGCCGGAGCCCGTTCTTCCTGTTTTTGTCCGAGACTTGCACTATGGGATTATGTCGATCAGCTGTACCAGAACTGAAAGTAGGAAATTGGCCTGGGCAGCAGATGTGTATTTAATTAAAAATGAAAGAAAAAAAGCACCCAGAAGTTATATTTGTTCATATTTTATGGATCATAATTATAGTACGGAGTACAGTTTTTCCTGGAAGCCATTAGGACTGGGTAATTCATGTCTTCACCAGTGTTTTTTATTTTTTTTGGGCTCTGAAAATAAAATAAAATAAAAAAGTGTTGCTCAGTATCTGGTAACTGTCATAGGCAACCAATTTATAATTCATTAAAAATAAGGTTGGACAGGTAACAGAAAGTAGGCGATACAAAAGCAACCACCTAAAATGAATGAAAGTAGAAGTTTCGAACCTGGCTCATGACTTTATAGGACTGCCTTTTTCAAGAAACATGTCAGTTCAGCAGGGATATTGTATCCTTGCAGTACTGAAATATATATTGTAAAGATTGTATTGTTTAACACTTCCAACAGCAAGCAACCCGCAGTATGTCTTACTTTCCCCAGTGTAAAACCTGAGTTTTGCCCTGCTCTTTTCGTGCTCTGTGGCAAAAATGTCCAGTTGCCCCCCTTAAAGAGTGCGTTTTTATTTTATCCAGTGTGTTTTGCCATGTGCTACTAACCCCTTGATTGAACTCTGGCGTTCGCCTTTCAGGGAGTCTCTGATTGACAAACGCATCGAGAGCGCCGTATGCCAGATGCAGTCGGTCATCGAGCTGGGCCGCGTCATTCGGGACCGAAAGACCCTGCCCGTCAAGGTAAGGAGAGATTATCCCGCCAAGTCCCTCAGCGCTCCTCTTCGCAGTCTTGACAACACCCGTCCGCCAAGGAGAAAGATGACACGATGGCAGCCACTCGGCTCAAAGTAAACGGAGCTGTCAGAGGGAAGATGGGTTTATTACCATCTTATTATTTCCCAAGGAGCCATCTCCCCATCAGCTTTTCTGGTCCCTGTTTTTCCCGTTTTTGTATTCCTTTCTTGGATAGTTGTCTTTTGTGATACAGTGCATGTTAAGGAATATTATTGAAATGACACAAATAACCTCTCTTTCCTGCTGCAAACTATTATGGATGTTTCTTTTTGAGATAACAGTCGAGATGTTCTGGCTATTTTTAGTACCCCCTGAAGGAGGTGGTGGTTATCCATCAGGACCCTGAGGCTCTGAAAGACATCCAGGCCCTGCAGAAGTACATCCTAGAGGTGAGTGATGCTGAACACAACCAGACCTCCTACTCTTCTGGCTTCATCATTATTCTTTATGAAAGGTAGCACGCTCACGTGAATACAGGCACCCGTCGCACGTTAGAAAATGACAGTATATGATCTGGTGTTTGCCAAGAATGTGGTTTGCATTGATAGAGGTGAGATGGCCTGATTTGCACTACAAGATTGACTGTATGATCCTGCACTAAAAGATTGACTGTATGATCCTGCACTAAAACATTGACTGTATGATCCTGCACTAAAAGATTGACTGTATGATCCTGCACTAAAAGATTGACTGTATGATCCTGCACTAAAGGATTGACTGCCTAAAATGTCATTTTAATGTTGGTGTCATTCTCTTGGTTTTGCATCATGCTCACGGTATCCCCTTGGCCACGTTTTTTTATAGAAGAGATTTTTAGTTCAGTAAGTAGGTGGGAAAATGAAGGATAAAATCACATCATTGTTTATGTATTCAAATGTCAGCTTAATACCTTGCTGATGTTTTACTCCTCAGGCTTAAATAGCTGTGCAGATTCAGTGTCTTTTTCACATTGAGCCTTTCATTGCTTTGCTGGATTTATAGGTTCATCAGTAAAATGTGTTCACCACCATTAGAGACTCACTTTTTTCCCCTTGCATTTGAAGTGTAAGCCTCAAGATGAACATCTACACTTTTATTTATTTTTCTTTCTCCCAAATTCATAAACAAAAATAAGACAAAAGAACTGGAGGTTTGACACTGCTTGTGTGTTTTTTTAATTGACTTCAAGTTCTATTATAATTGGCTGCCAGTGTTCATTTCGTTGAGGAAACCTGACAAAAATGTTTGTCAACAACATAATTGTTTCTATGATGGAAACGAAACGATACCTAAAAAAAAAAAAACCCACTTTTGTTGACGAAGACTAAGATGAAACGCAAACAATTCGCCAACTAATAAAAACAATTAAAATGTCATCAACTGTTGATTGGGCAATTAAATGGTGTGAAATGCTGTGCACAACACTTTCCAAATTCCACACAATGCATCATAAAGATATGAGGCTTGCCTCACCATATTTGGTTCTTTATGTATAATATGAAGGAAGGTCATTTTAATTGCACAGGTTCTTTAAAGTATGTGCCACATGCTGTAATTGTTGGAATTTGAAGTGATTTTTCACAGCTCCATACAAATGTTGAAAGTCCTTCAATTTGAACAGGGCAAATTAAAGATTGTGAGAGGCCTGGGTCGTTTTTACAAAGTACTTGACTTGAAAGTTTCCTGTTCCAGTAGCTGTACTTTTGTCCTGTACAACAAATGCCCACTGAGTTGTACATTTAGTGCCATGAAGATTTCTGTATTTCCTGATTACAGTTTGAGTAACATTTTTCTTGGTTAAAATAGTCTGTTGTTGAAACTTGTAAAGTTCTTGTATTTTGCAGTGCTGTAGGAACCTTGATAGTACCTGCCATTCAAAATGAAATTCACAAAATTATTTGTACTAGGTATTCCTCCATCTAACTCAACTTTTCCTTGACAGTAGTTGAATGATTTCTATAATTGCTTTTTAAAACTGTCACAAAAGTATCTATATTCTTCGAAGTTAGTTGCTTCAATGAAAAGCCCAGCTCAGTTGAGGGCGGACTAGATGTGTTCCTGCCTTGTGCTGTCTGAAATTGCCTTTAACAAAAACATCTGGTATTAGTCACAATTAGTCAAACATACTGTTATTAATCAACGCTATTGCTGTAATGAGGAATTGTTTTATATAAACTGTGATTTTGTATAGAATGTTACAAGGCACTTTTTAGAAAGCTGCTGTGCTCTGCTCCTCTATTCTGAAAGGACCTCCTCCACATTGTGGGCCAGGTAATGCAGCCTGAACATGGAAAAAGAAAACAATCTGAGAAACAATTCAAATCATACAAAAACTAAAATGGAAACATGATTCATAGGGCGAACTCATCAGCGCTGCTCTTGTACTGTATTGTCTTGCCTATATTGCCTGCATAGCAGGTAGCACAGTTATTCCCAATCCCTTATTTTGAATAAATGAGTGGTGTATTTTTTTTTGTGCACAGCTTGGTAATGCAGCCCCTAGTACAGTGAAGGAGTAAGGTATCTCATGTTTTGCCTGTATGCTTCAGAACACACTGGCAGTCCTCCACCATTATTTTACACAGAGGAAAGGCTCTGCACCGCCACGTAAAATGCATGCACGTACAGTACAAAACTGTGGCTGTATATGGCTTTAAATGCCTCCACCAATCATGACTGTTCGTTCAGCGCAGTCCATGGGAAGGGCTGAGGAATCGTGCGGCTGACAGCCAACCTGTTGTCCTTCATCTTCCAGCCATGAACACTGATATTGATGGAGGGAGGAGGAGGAGGAGGAGGGGGAGGCGGAGGCGGGTTTGATTTGCTAAAAATAGCTCCTTCGCTGCTACGTCAGATGCGGCCCATTCCTCCCTCCTCCTGCCACCGTGCGCAGAGGGAAGGGGGGTTTGGGATGGGTGGACTCGCAGCCACGACCGGGACTGATTAGCTTAGAGAGTGCTACAACATAACTGAGCCTCATTTATATTTAAAATGCAATATTAAATATAATAAGCTTGACAATAATTTGGATTGATATCTCTCCGAATATGTAATAATTTAGTATTTGGAATCAATTTTGTCCGTTTCCTTTTGTTTGCAGTTGCACAGCCTGCTTCTGGTTTTTCTTTAGAGGAATACTATTTAATTCCATGGACCACAGAGTCCAGTTTCTATACCGATAGGAAGGCAGACGTAGCTGCCTGACACCACGTTCCATTTAGCTTTCTCATCACAGGACCAGTTACCATATAAATTAGGATGATGTACAGTTTAGTACATACAGCACTGCACTGTCTTGACTGGGAGACTGGGGTCCTGCCTGTCTGTTCAGAATACATTAATCATTTAAACTGCCAACCGACAAAGTGCAAACAAGCGCTTACTTGAATATCAACCGTTTTGCTGCAAATGAATCAGTCCTACATCGAAAGGGGTTCGTTGTGACTAATTATCTTAAATTATTGTATGTTTCAAGAAAAAAAGATTTGAGCTTCTCCAACTCCAATACATAAAATTTTCATTTTTACATGCTTTGGTTTAAAAAGTACAATTTTAAAATGCAATGTAAATTGTGTATTTTAATGGATAATTTAATTAAGGAATACGTTTTAAGGGTCAGCAGTTTTCAGATGACCACTGTCTTAATTATTAATTCTCAGCATATTTAAGTACAAGATGACTGCCCTGTGCAATTAAAATACATTCCATTGTACAAACAATTGGAATAAACATCCTGTGCGTTGTCTATTCTAAAGGTTTTCTGCCTGTCCTAAATAGATATTACTGATTTATTTCTTTTATTTACTGATGACCTTGTTGAACAGGCCTTCTATTCATCTTATGCTGGTTTTATTGTCGGATATTTTGGGCTCAAAATCGGTTTCTTTGTCTGAACTGCTGTTGGAAGTGTCGTTGTAGCTCAGCATGTTGATTTTATGCCAGAGGTGGCCCTCTGGACATGCTACGATTACTCCCATGCTGCGCCTTTATGAGGTATATCGTCTGCTTTCCAGCAGCATGACAAAAGTCTGTTGCCATGACACCTGGGATAAAGTTCTGAAGCCGTAAACAAACTGAAATGTGGCCCAGGAAGCTGTGTGACTGCTAAGCGGCTTCCTGTTCTTTCTGTCTTACAGTATACGTGGCATATCACAAAAATGAACAAATTCACGTGTTAATCGGATTTTCACAACATTGGGGCGATGGGGAGGGAGACCGCTTAGCGATATTCATGTTTCTACATTGATTTAATTGAATTGTACTTCTTGATATTCACTTTGATTAATTACCTCGTGTCACATTAAAGTCGAGAAGTAGAAGAGAACCACTCCTTAAGGACACTTCTGAGAAAAGCTACAAGGAAAACACCAGTGTTATGCACATGGTGATTTGTGTTCACTGTTCACGGTAGGCAGAACTGGGTTACCCCTCGTCGCCAGGAGTTTTTTTTTCCTCCACTGCCAGCTTCGAATTGTTGCGTTTTCCGTTGATGGAGAGATGAAAGGAGGATCTTCCTGCTCAATGGAGATCCTCAAGCAGGGGTCCTTTGGGTTATCGGCTTATTAGTAACCATGTTTTATTAAAATCACAAACTGTTCAGAAACTGCCCTGGAACTGGGGTAAAAACAAAAACGAATAAAAGATGGAAGGGGTTTGTATTTTCTCTCTGATATACAATCCCGCAGAATGTTTGACCGAGGGGTTCAGCAACTTATTTGAGGTGCCGTAGACACGTCTAATTGGGATCGTCTCATGAAGGTTCTAATGGAGCATTCAATAACAAGAGTTTTTGCAGAAGAAAATAAATGTTCTGGCTTTCAGTTCTGCGTATGCCAGATAAAGCCAACCCAAAGGCTAATCTGGCTGATTAAGTACCGGTAGAAGCAAACTTGCCTATCCTTGCCCTAGCACTGGTAGGAGCGAGTGGGTGCTAGCATGTATGTTGTTGATGCATTTGTAAATTTGTGTTTTTATGGGGGGTTTTTTCCCTCCCAGGAGCTTAATGTTCGCCAACTCACACTATCCACCGAAAAAGACAAGTATGGAATCAGACTGAGGGCGGAGCCTGATCACATGGTGTTGGGCAAGCGTCTTAAGGGGGCCTTCAAGTCCATCATGGCTGGCATCAAGGAGCTGAAGAGTGAGCAGTTGGAGACCTTCCAGAAGACAGGTGTGTGTAGGTTTGGCTGTGTGAGGAAAACACACAGCTGGAGAGAAAAAAGCATGTTGGTTTCACACTAGCTTTTGAGCTTCTCCAACTCCAATACATTTTCATTTTTACATGCTTTGGTTTAAGAAGTACAATTTTAAAATGCAATGTAAATTGTGTATTTTAATTACAAACCCCAATTCCAAAAAAGTTGGGAGAGTATGTAAAATGCACATAAAAGCAGAAAGCAGTGATTTGTAAATTCTCTTTTACATATTTAATTGAAAACAGTACAAAGAAAAGACACCTTATTTACCTTATCAACTTTATTGATTTTTGTAAATATACGCTAATTCCTAATTTGATGCCTGTAACACGTTCCAAAAAAGTTGGAACAACTTTTTAAGATGTAAATTACATTGAACTCCATGGTCAGGAGAAAATACGTCAGGAGAAACAACCCTTCAAGTGATCCATCCATATCTACTGTATATCTGACTTACAGCCATTTAGCCAACCATGGGTTCCATACTATTCTCGTGTAATTTTCAGCTTAATCTAGTCCCACCTCCCAATTCCCATAGAGATCCATTCAAATGCAGAGAGGTTATAGTATCGCTTGTAAGACTACCTGAAAATAAGATATCAAGAATTTTTTGATATCCTTTTATGCCCAGTTTTTTTATACTTTGTTTTTTGAACTTTCCAGTCTTTTTTTTTTTGCCCCTGTCACAACTTCTTTGGAAAGTGTTGCAGGCATCATATTCGGAATTAGCGTAAATTTACAAAAATCAATAAGGTAAAACATTAGAGATCTTTTCTTGGTACTGTTTTCAATTAAATATATGTAAAAGATAATTTACAAATCTCTGCTTTTATGTGCATTTTACATTCTGTCCCAACTTTTTTGTAATTTGGGTATGTAATCTAAGAGCAAAATATTTTTTTATGCTTTTTGATGTGCTGTAGTTATTACATTAATGCCCTTCTTGTTTCAGCATGTCTTATAGATGGTTTTGCCAGTATAAAACGGCAATGAACAGAAAAATAAGGTTTATGAACAGCAAAGATAACAATGTTTTTAAATATGAAATAACCTGACCTAAACTAACCAAATATGAAAACTGCAATCATTAGGAGCAGGAGAAATGAGATAAAGTAAAGTAAAAAAAAACATCTGGTTTGTTCCATTTCCCGTAGAATTGCAGAAGGAAAGTACCTTTTACCTGCCTTTATCTTAAGCTGTTGGGCAGTCTATGATTTTATCAAATGAATGAGATGGAAGCAGTGTCTTAATCTTATCGCTCTGCATTAGTATGCACTGTTAAACTAGCCCAGGAATTATTTAATATAACATTGGAATATTAGATGGTTGTATATTTCACTGAGAAAAGTGGAGCTTCCTTAGTTTCTAGTATCGTGTTTAAAGGAAGTGGCTGTTCTCTCCCTGCTCAGTAGAACCGCTGATTCCACAGTGTGGTTTCTGAGCCGATTGAAGTGTTGAGGCATTCTTCGAGGGCTTTCTTCCTGCTTGCCGCTGAGCTGGCTGTGGTTTTCAGTTATTTAACGCGTTCCGGGGGAATGAAAGGGCTCTTTTGCTGTGGGGTCAGATGGATGTGTGGATCTTTGATGTCCAGGGAATAGATAAGGTGGAGGAGGACGTTTCCTGATTGGAAGGAGGGAGCGTTAAGGTTTTGCGGAAGTGGGCGGTAGCTTTTTATAGTCGTGAACACTCCCTGGGATGTTGAAGTAGAGACCCTAAGCGTTGTATGGCGGGGGTGGAAAAGGGAGTGTTGAAATGCTGCATTATAGTGTTATAATATGATGGTCATGTTTGACGTGCTGCATTATAGTGTTATAATCTGATGGTCATGTTTGACATGCTGCATTATAGTGTTATAATATGATGGTCATGTTTGACATGCTGCATTATAGTGTTATAATATGATGGCCATGTTTGACATGCTGCATTATAGTGTTATAATATGATGGTCATGTTTGACATGCTGCATTATAGTGTTATAATAGGATGGTCATGTTTGAAATTCTGCATTATAGTGTTATAATCTGATGGTCATGTTTGACATGCTGCATTATAGTGTTATAATATGATGGTCATGTTTGACATGCTGCATTATAGTGTTATAATATGATGGCCATGTTTGACATGCTGCATTATAGTGTTATAATATGATGGTCATGTTTGACATGCTGCATTATAGTGTTATAATAGGATGGTCATGTTTGAAATTCTGCATTATAGTGTTATAATCTGATGGTCATGTTTGAAATTCTGCATTATAGTGTTATAATATGATGGTCATGTTTGAAATTCTGCATTATAGTGTTATAATCTGATGGTCATGTTTGAAATTCTGCATTATAGTGTTATAATCTGATGGTCATGTTTGAAATTCTGCATTATAGTGTTATAATATGATGGTCATGTTTGACATGCTGCATTATAGTGTTATAATAGGATGGTCATGTTTGAAATTCTGCATTATAGTGTTATAATATGATGGTCATGTTTGAAATTCTGCATTATAGTGTTATAATCTGATGGTCATGTTTGAAATTCTGCATTATAGTGTTATAATCTGATGGTCATGTTTGAAATTCTGCATTATAGTGTTATAATATGATGGTCATGTTTGACATGCTGCATTATAGTGTTATAATAGGGTGGTCATGTTTGAAATTCTGCATTATAGTGTTATAATATGATGGTCATGTTTGACATGCTGCATTATAGTGTTATAATAGGGTGGTCATGTTTGAAATTCTGCATTATAGTGTTATAATCTGATGGTCATGTTTGAAATTCTGCATTATAGTGTTATAATATGATGGTCATGTTTTAAATTCTGCATTATAGTGTTATAATATGATGGTCATGTTTGACATGCTGCATTATAGTGTTATAATAGGATGGTCATGTTTGAAATTCTGCATTATAGTGTTATAATCTGATGGTCATGTTTGAAATTCTGCATTATAGTGTTATAATATGATGGTCATGTTTGACATGCTGCATTATAGTGTTATAATCTGATGGTCATGTTCACCTCAGCTTTATGCAGCGTTACACTGTCTTATTTGGACTGCAGAAGCCGTAAAACCCAGGCAGGGATAAAACCTCAAAACCGTTCTATTTGTCAAATGCAGAGGATTTTTACTCAAGTGAAGTTGTACATTTTGGGGGATTTTCGAGATGAACGAATCAGCCCGTTGTTAAAGCAGAGTTGATTTGTGGAGTTACAGCCTAGAATGCTGTATTGGCTGCTCTGTCATTTATTTTTATCCCCCCCCTCTCAGGATCCATTGTAGTGGATGGGCATGAACTTCATGAAGAAGACCTACGTCTGATGTACACTTTTGATCAGACTTCTGGAACAGCCGTTCAGTACGAAGCTCACTCAGACGCACAGGTACGTACCAACATGTACAAGAAACCTCTTCTTCAGGTCCATACCGATATGCAAGATGTACCTTTTCTACCAAGCAACCAACCAAGCAAGCTGTAAAAAAGCTTGTGACTCGTAGAATATTTGCTTTTGGTTAAACTTCACAACGGATGAATACTGACCCACACAATATACCTCTAACATGGGTACATACCTCCAGCTTTCTGACCAATCACCTTGAGATGTTTACATTCAAATCTGACAGTGAGTGGCACAATTGAGTTGCAGGGACAAAAGGATACCTAGTTTATATTAGATATATGTCAAGATATTCTGAAAAACAAGATGTACCTCTTCCACAGGTACATACTAACACAAAAGATATACCTCTTCCATTCATGTTTTTCCACTCCAAAAACGGAACGCAGGAAACCGGGCATTTTTCCAACTACATTAGTCCAAGTGTGTATTCAACCCATTACCACTGCAACAAGTCCATCAGGGCTCTCTCTGTCTGAGGAACTGTTGGTGAACTATGCCAAAGGCCAGCAGGCAAGCTTGTTCTTACACGGGGGATACATTGCTGCCTGTACAAATTTATGTACAAACTTGATTACAACCCCTTTACAGTGGAAATGACTGTAATAATGAAAAGGATAATGGCAATAAAATTACTCTTTCCTAAATAAAAGTAACATGTTCATTTTTGTATCATTTCCCCCCCCCCACAGTGGTATTTACTGTCTGACACTTGGCTGTCAGAATATATGGAGTCTGTGAAATATGTCCAGTCAGTGTCTTTCACAAAACGCAGCAATCACGTGGGTTAAAAAAAGGATGGCGATTTCATTGTAAGTTCTGTGTGTCATTCAAATGGGTATCCTTTTCCACTGCAGGCTCACAAAGTAGAAACTGAAAAAGTGTTCACCTTGTAAGGCGCCAGTTACGACTTGAGTCTGTCAGTGTGCCATTATGGAATAATTACTGCATAATGAATTTTCATATGAACTGCTGATAAGTGGAGTCACTTTTGTTGGAAGACAATGTTGTGCAAGGCACTTTGCAAATAGCTTTTTCGCCAAGTCTGCAGCCTGCCTTTGAGAAGTCTACAGTTTAGACTCAAGTCGACACGGGTCTGCTATTAATATTTAAATATTGTTTACATCCTTATCGTGCCTGTGAAAAAATGTAATTGCAACCGAATCGCACTAGTGTGTCCGTTTGGTGAACGAAAGGAACTGACTCACCTCCGTGTCCGGATTCGTTCCTTTGATTCCTCTCTGAATTCCGAGCTTCGCATTCGCTGAAGTTGCAGCTACTCTTATTTAACAAGCCATTAGCCAATGACAGCATTGATCCTCTTGAGCGGGGGCATATGCTCCCCGAGCCCCTCATCTGTGTGTGACCGAGAGGAACGAATCCGTGAAGGAACTTAGTGACGGACAAGGAAAATTCGTAATATGCTTATCACCACATTATTTATGGATATTAAGGTACGTATTGAGCACCAATAGAGCGCGAGGAATACATTCCCATTGCAATCTCGTAAAATTTCAGTCCATCTATGACTATCTCTTTATTCCTGTATGCTGAAAAAAAGTGTGGAGTCGAAAATAGGTCTATGGTGACGTAGACGTGAGACCTCAACCAATACATACTTTGACCTCATTACATAACTCCTCCCATAGTTTGAGGCGAATAAAACTGTCCTGTCCCACTAAGAAATCCTCTGAGTCTGAGCCAAACGCTCGTTTTGTTTGCCCTTGAGAATAGTTGTCCGCGTTATCAGCATTTGGATTTGGAATAGTTTGTTAGTTAAAGTGTTTAGTTTTTCCCCCTCTTCTTATTCCTATACTAATTGTATCCCTCTCCCAATCTTTCACCTTTTTATCCATTTCTCCATGGTGCAAGCTCGTAACATTATCCTGCTCCTTACACAGCTCATCATCATGGAAACTAACTAATCACTCGTGCATCGTTTTTACCTGGTGCACTGCTCATTCGTCAGATGATATATCGAAAATAATAGATAGCTAAGATTTTGCCAAATAAACCATGCCTTGGAAATGGTTTTGTCGTATTGTTCAGTGGCTGGTTACAGTAACAAAAATAACTACGAGAACCATGATCCACCGGATGTAGTTTTAGTTCGATTAGCAACCAAAATTAATGAGTGGGCCTTTAAATCAATTTTTTCAAAACTATAAAACCTACCATTGTGTAATGGTTTGTGTGGAATGTGCATTTGGTGAAAATTTGGTCGCCTTGCAATTTAGCTTGCTTTAAATAAACTAATGTTAGATCAAACGATCGCAATACTCTGCTTAGCGTTTAAGTTAACTCAACTTTGATTGCGAGCTTGAGTGTGATATATGTATCCCCTGATAGCAGCTGCACTGTATTTTACTTTTAATTGATTGCATTAATTCCTTGCCGGGTTCAAACATTTGGTTCATTTGGTTCAAACCACAGAAGTTGAACTGTATAAGAACAGTTCTGTGGTTCAGACATATAGTGCTTGATGACGTTGATGGCACTCTGGTAGAGGGCGTGGATTTAGACCACACCCCTACAATCCTGAGTCCTTTCAAGACTGGAAGAGTTTTTTCGCTGACTCTGAGATGTATATTATTATACCTATTGACATTTTCTTGAAAAGATATTTGGTGGGTGTGTAGTGGATACATCCCTCCGTGATATTTTGTGGTTATCTTAAGTTTTTTAAATCTGTCGTCATGTTCACTGGGTCCGGATTCTCTGGCGTTTGGCCAGGAGTCCCCTCACTGCATGTGCATGCGTGAGTCTTGTTCTCGTTCGGGAAGAACGAGTCAGTGAACGAGAACGAAAGCGGTGAACTAGATCAGTGAACGAATCCGGGAACGAATCCTTTTAGTGAACGGAGTCAAAGGATCCGGGTCCCTGAAAGGAACTGTAATGCCCACCACTAAATCGCACCCATTATTGGGAATCCAGAATTAACATCAGGTCAAATGAGTTTGTTAATCCTCTGTCGATACGTGCTGAGTTACTGAAATGTGCTGTGTGTGTGTGTGTGTGGTTTCTCCAGGTGCTGGTTCTGCTGGACGTTACTCCTGATCAGTCGATGGTGGACGAGGGTGTGGCCCGTGAAGTCATCAACCGTATCCAGAAACTCCGCAAGAAGGTATAGGGTCTTAGTCCATACGTGTTGGCTAACTGCAGAGCGGCCAGAGTTTTGTTACTTTAGCTCCTGGCGCCACGCTCAAAAACCATCAGCTTGAGTCTGTGTGAGTAGTGACTATAAATAAAACCTGATATAATTCACACAATAACTGCTTTTTCAAATAGAAATTCAAGGCCTGTAAAAAAAGGTGTCCAGCAGCTTGCAAACGTGATGGAGCAGGAATACGGCCTGTTTATTGTAATATAGCGCCAGGCATGAAATGGAATGAGCTGTTGTCTCTCCAAGCATATGTGCAGGGAAGAGAAAAACGATTAATATTGCAACTTGCGCTCATTGCAGCGTGTTGCAATGCGAAGCCCAAATTACCGTAAGAGCGCGCCGCCATGCTTTTACCGTTCTTGTTTGCAAAGTAAAAACAAATTTCACTTGCACAGTGAGAGACGTACCTGTCTGCAGTCATTTGAGCGTCTTCATTTCAAGGGCAGACAGCTGAAACGCAGCAGCGGTGTCTGAACCACTGGGTGCTTTTTTCAGGTTGCTTTTGTTTTGTTGTTGATAGCGCCCTTAACTCGTCTCATCTGTTTTTTTGGGTTTAAATTGGTTGCCGATTTTCCGCTGAAAATGAAAATCCACAACCCTAGGGCTCCCCAAGGGTGAGAGCGAGTGGGTAGTAGCACCATAGCTCTAATTCGCATTGAATGTAAATAGTGCTTTTGTGCGTGATCATATGCAATGGTTCGGTTCTAACAAAAGCAGTGAAGTCTCTCTGAAGTGTGTGTGCATTTAAAGTATGCAGCGGGTACCACTTCACACTGATATTTACTTCTCGTTAAGCTCACTGGGCTGCCTTTTCCCCTAAGGAAGGAAACTCTTGGACGCGTTTGTTCGGGTGGACTGTTTTAACAGAGGAATTCTCCCCCAAAGCCAGATCCATAATCAGTTCAGCAGCCCAAGTCTCATCTCAGGAGAATGGGCTTCCAAAGCCCTGGCCCAGGACACTTTGCATTAGGCGTTTGTGGGTTAGCTTATTGGGAGCGCTAACACAGTGGCCAGACACAGTGGCCAGACACAGTGGCCAGACACAGTGGCCAGACACAGTGGCCAGACACAGTGGCCAGACACAGTGGCCAGACACAGTGGCCAGACACAGTGGCCAGACACAGTGGCCAGACAGTGCATAGCTGCAGTTATGTCTTCTCTCCACCGGCCCCCTGCAGATTCAGTGGCCCTCACACCCAGGACAGTCTATATGGAACAATGACTCCACGCAGGGCTTTCTCCAGGCCCGTTTCCCATCATGGACAGAAACGGGAAGGAGAACCATTTACTTTCCCAGGATCTTTGCTGCATTGTCTTGAAAACTAAAATCTGCCAAGAAATAATAAGTTCATTGAGAAATGGCAGAATCATAAATCAGGCTTAGTAAAAAGCATAACTGTCCAGGATTTGATTTCAAACAAAACCGGACTTTGATGCGTGGCTGGAAATTTCGAAAGTAATAAAAGCTTTCCTTCACACTTTCTTAGTAAGCAAACATGTTTCTGTCTTGAGCCCCGGCTCCGGCATGCGTTTGCAGGGGAAGGGGGATTGGCCGCCTGCCAAGGTTAGATTTTTCTGTTATTGGAAAAACTGAAATGGGAAGGAATTTTCCGTCCTGGGGAATTAATTTTTAACATTTCATGAGAGATGAGTGGAGGTGATCCGGGGGAGCAGTGGTTGGGAAGGGGGTGTGAGAAAACAGGAGGGGAGGAGTGGCCGTGGTCTCATTAGTTCACGAGCGTACCACACACAGTGGTTTTCCCAAGCGGTTTCAACGGCTTTTGGGTCACTACCTTGAATCGGCAAGAAGGCAATAAAACCCTTCCCTCATTGATTGAGTGTGCTTATATATTTATTTTTTTGCCCTTGAGTCTGGCTGTAATTGGTGCCTGAGTAGATGAAGAAAAGATCAATCTGTTTCAGTGTGTCAAGGCTAGTGTCGGCCGAATGGGCAATGTTGCCATGGCAGGGCTATTGAAATTTGCAATGTTGGGGAAAATGCACCCAAGGGGACAGGATGAATCGTGAAACGGTGACTGATAGGTGACACGTCACCCCCTGCCTTAAAATACAGTAAACCTGTCAGAAGCAGAAATGTGTGGTCATGATCATTCAAACATCCCATAGGGCCGAGTGAAGCCATTAAACGCATAATATTAGACTGCGCCAATATCAACATCTATGTAACCTGTCCTGTTTTACAGGGTCACCTGGTTCCGTCCGATGAGATAACGGTGTACTACAGTTCCCAGCCTGCCGGGGAGTACCTGGACAAGGTGATCCAGGCCCACACTGACTTCATCCTGGCCACCATCAAAGCCCCTTTGAGTCCCTATCCAGTGGCCAAAAGCACCAGCGTTATTGTACAGGAGAAAACCCAGGTAAAGTCCTGACCTGTGTTCAACGAGGAGATCAGTCATGGTGGACTGTGTGTTCCTTTTGTAACGGTCACTGATGAACAATTCCAAAGTGTATTTTGTTTGCCAAAGACATAAAGTTGAGATGAATGTGACTATGATCTTCACTGTGGATTACCCTCGGGGTTCTTTTTAAATGGTGAGGAACAAATCTATCTATTGAAGTTAAATTAAATGTCAGCCAAATGATTGCTGTGCCAGAGTCACCTTTGTGGTAGGCTGCTGCCTTTCAGTTTTGATTTTGTCCTGTTTGCAGCTGAAGGGCTCTGACCTGGACCTGACCATCGTGAAGGGAGCGTCGGCTTCCCGCGCTCTTCTCTCTGGACCCGCCTGTGCCTACGTCAATCTCAAGGTCAGGCTGAACAGTAAGGAGCAAGGTAGGCCTGGTTTAAAGACGAACGTTTGTGTGAGTGTACGTTTGAACATTATCTGTTGGTAGCACATGGATAATTATAGATCTATGCATGGTGTGAAATTAACACCAGCCGCCAGCCAAATGCTGGTACAATTTTGATTGTGGCTGTTAAGGTTTTTACTCTTGCAGCCACTTTGGCAGGTAACCCAAACAGGTTGTGTTATATTGTAAAAGGTAATGTGGCTGGTGTTGAGAGTGACTGGTGAGTTTTTAGAGTCCACAAGCCACTCTGGCCAGTGGGTGAAAAAGTAAATTTCACAAAGTTAACCCTGCTGTGCATAGATACTTTATTACTCTTTAATGGGAGAATTAGGTTGTCAAAAACTGCACAACAGCGGGACAATGAAAACCCAGAAAAATAGATTACAGCGCACAAGGGCAGAGGAGCCTTGCATACAGGACTGAAAATAGAATGCTGTAGCACATAATAAAAGTGGTAAGAATGAGATGACATTCAGAGTTCTGTTGCCGATGGTTAAAAAGGGCAGGTTATATACTGGCTGACACTGTATATAGTGTTTGAAGGTGCACAGTGGCTCTCTGAGTGGTGCATGCCACTGGGGTCTTTAGTCCTGGTGCAGGAATACACCCCAAGGTCTGGATGTAACACGGACTGTGGGAGCGCCGACTGTGGCTGGGAATCTCACGGAGAGCCGCGTAATCGGCCGTACCGTAGCCCAGACACGGAGGGCTTATTCATAAAAAAATTCACAATTTTTTTTTATTGCTTTATATCCTTTTTTTTTTCTTTTTTTTTTCTTCACAAAAACCTGAGAAAACCATTTCAAATACATGAAGTACAGACTATGTTAATAAAGATCAATATCCAAAAGACACTTGAAAAATACATTTTAAAATAACAGGCCTCAGAGAAGGCTTCAATGGCATGGTATTCTCTTTCCTCAGCACTTGTATAGAAACCCTTCCTGCTAATTCTCCCCAGTCTTACTGCGTGCATGCAGCCATGCAGCCATGCAGCCATGCCCTCCAGCAGCTGTCGCAGCAGAAAGAGTTCCCCCAGACCTGAAACAGACCTGGGAAGGGTTGCTGCATTTAAAACCCACTAATTTTATGCATGTTTGTTTCTGTTTTGTGTCTTGAAGAGGGCGTTATCCTGCTGGAGAATCCTAAAGGGGATAACAAGCTGGATGTGGACAGGCTGAAGGTGGTGTGCTCCAGTATTTTTGATGCTCGGAGCACGCCCCTGTCTGTGTTCAATGGGAAGACGGGTGAGTGACCGATGATGGCATATTGACATGCGGAGGACAACATTGTATTTACTGGAAGTCTTAACAAAAACTGCTACCTTTTTGTACCCACTTAAGTCTTGGCTGGTTTGTGTATATGATTTCTAAAATGCTCACACTGTGCTGTGCTGGAATATTTTGCCACATTAATTGGCTGATGCTTCTTCTGTAATAATACCCTGTAATAATACCCAGATGGGATCTTTCTGTGTGGAGTTTGCATGTTCTCCCCGTGTCTGCGTGGGTTTCCTCTGGGTACTCTGGTTTCCTCCCGCAATCCACCAGTGTTGTAGTCGAGTCCACAACTTCTGAGACCACCCGTCCGAGTCCACACCATCCGAGTCCGAGGCAAAGAATTTGTGTAAATTTCCCAACTTAAATTGTATTTAATGCATTTTTTTAAAGTCCTAGATACATGTATGTATATAAGTTCCAGACAGGGAAAATTTGTATTTGTGCCAAAATAATGTAAGCTGAGTTGAGTGCAATTTATACATACATGCATGTATGCTGTTTGTATATGAACAGGTGAACACATATAATGTAGCACTGTACTCGTTTCGTGCCAGTATACCAACATCATACAGTCGATGTTAAATATCTCGGAAGTCGCGTCACTCGAAAACCCGCGTAAGTCGGTATTCCACAATGCGAGATTGACTTATTTTAAAATGCAAATAATGCCTAGTATGTATGCATTATAATCCCCTGGACGGTTCTCTTCATACTCCTCGTGCTCATAGTAACCAAAACATATTATTTGAGAACTTAGACATTTTAAAACTTGGTCGATGCTTTATATAGCGTGGTGTGGAAAGCTCAATGATATGGCACAAAATATAATTTGCTCCCAGGCTATTAAAAGACTATTAGGCTACTATTAGTATCGGGTGGTCATCTAAAATGGATTCAATTGCATAATATTTATAAAGTACAAAGCATTTGTTTTTCATTCATATTTTTTATTCATATCATGGAAAATATTTATCTGCTATATTTATGCCTGCACACGTGGCAGAGCATCCAATAAAACAGTCAGCATTGTATAATTTTTTAAGTTGAGATGGCATTGTAAATGTAATTTGGCTTGATCAGTACGAGTGCTTAAAAATATCAGACATCAAAGACACCGGAAAAGAATGAAAAAGCCAGGACGCGACAAGAGGATAAATGATAAGTTTAGCGTTATGTAAAAACAGTTGGCTAAAATATTGTTGTTTAACCGCTGCTCTGTGATTGGGATATTTAGGAGTTTCATTCTCTAACGAAGATCGCAAACTTTACTTATGAGTTTGTTGCGCTCCTAGGCGTGTTTCGTAGGGCTGCACCATAATGTTTGCGTTGGTTTCTGTATTATCAGAACAGTTTCAACTGTCACCATTCTCCCCGATCTCATTTAGCCTATACATTTGCATGGAAGAAAAACTAGATCTTTGTCATTACCTGAGCATTCATTGGTGGCAAGCTGGCTCCTCTTATTAGCTGAAGGTGACGAAGATTGAATTATCATTTAGCTAATTTAGGTTAGTTATTCGCTTTCCAAATCTACTCATCTGTGCGTGACCAAGCAGGAAATTGTTAGATATTAGTCTACCACCAACCGAAACACACTAGTTTTACACTTGTAGTTAGTTATAGGCTCCCGAGGGAAGTCCACACACTCCACAAATCTGTTAAATAGTTGATAATTTCCGAAGACTGATCACAAAATTGAGAGCTTACGCGAACACATTTTATATAGATTTTTAAATGATAGTAGCTTAAATTCGTTTTCAAAAAATTACGTTTACATTTTAACATTAATTTCATACGTTAATATTTTTAGACGGAGCGCCAAACTCTGCCTGCCAGCATGCGCTGACTGAATGAAAAACGACAGCGCACATGACATGACGCTGTTTTGCTAAGCGTAGCTGTCGGGAATACATGCTGGAATCGTTAAGAGAATTGATAAGCTTGATGGCGAACGATATTCCCACCCTATTTTCTACAGACATGATACAATACATTTTCAAGTAAGTTTCAAAAATAGGGCAAACATCTAAAGTAATTGAAACTGAAAACAAGGGAAATGTTGGGGAAAATATAAGTGAAATTTGGCGGCCTCTAGTCGCCCTCGACCCGAGTCATCGAGTCCGGAAGGGTCGAGTCCGAGTCCTTGCTTTCCGAGGCCGAGAACTTTGAGCAATGTACTAAACCTGAATTGCTTCAACAAATATCCGGCTGTATAAATGGGTAGTATGTAAAGAATACAAGCTGTGTAAGTCACTCTGGATAAGAAAATGGAATGTGAAAATGTTGTACAGAAAACTATTTCTAAAATCTGTCAATTGAAACCAATCTTTGCAAGCAGTGTGCGAAAGAAATCCTGCAAAACAAGAGTCCTGGCCTGGGAATTGGCAGACATGGTTCAGGTAAACCGAGAGTGCATCGGTCTGAAAGTCTCCAGCTGTGCAGCCCTAGCATAAATAGTTGAGAAGTGCATTTTTAACACTTTTATTGGGTGCTTTGATTCCCGATGAAATACTTCTACCCCAAGGGCTTGCACTTTGGATTTTACTGTCATATTTACAGGAAGTGCAAATCTGCGAGTGTCACTGAGTGACAGAGACGGAATGTTGATCAGTCACAGTGCTGGTGACTGTCAGCTATTTATCCTCACAATGGATTGCTAACCAACCGATGTCACTTCGTGATTTTTTTTTTCCTTCTTTTTTTTTTTGTGGCGAAAAAAAAATGCTGAGTAAATGAACATTTTTAATACTCACATTGATGGTGTTTAAATTTTAAACAAGTTCAACATGCCAAATTACTACCCAAGGGTTTGCTTTGTTGGTGTCATGTTGTTTTTATTTTAATTGGGAACATGGGGTTACAGGGATTTTTCATGATGACCCCCGCCACACTGACCTAATCAGTTACTATTGGGGACGTGACTTATAAACATGTAATCGCTAAACGTTGACATAAATGCAAAATGATTAGGAAAATCTAAACTCCGGGTATTGACAACACGGTCTTTGAGTTTTCAGAACTGCTGGTTTTCCACCCTACTTTTACCTGGGGTGGTCAGGTATGAAGACAGTCTGGCCAATCAGTAGAACTAATTGTTCACTTAATCATCTGGGAAATGGAAAATTTTGATTTGAATATTCATGCTCTAAATAATTAAACACATGTTTGTTCGTTTATGACCATTGCCTTTTGCAATGTCCTATTTCTCGCTGTGATTGCCGTGGGCTCATTTTTAAAAGT
The DNA here is from genome assembly GCA_022702515.1 of Ilyophis sp. 1 JC-2022. NCBI lineage: Eukaryota > Metazoa > Chordata > Actinopteri > Anguilliformes > Synaphobranchidae > Ilyophis > Ilyophis sp. 1 JC-2022. The sequence continues at coordinate 25,040,918 of CM040396.1, forward strand.
ATTGGTGCTGACCTGGTGTCGGAGTTGAATGGGTTGGACATGGGACATATGTTCCTTGATGGGATCTCGGGCGATAACATAGGCGTCTGGTTGTGCGCGTGAAAAAAATCTAACTGACATTCATCAAAAGATTTTCATTGAGTACAGGAGAAGAAAAGGTGCCATTTGGTCTCACTTTGAGCATATTTTATAAAATAAAGTCAAATGTAAACAAAGCGACACTGAGCTAAAATACTCCCAACAGCACTGGAATGATGCAAAATCATGTAAGCTATAAACGCTCGACACTGACTGAGTGACGAGCCTTGTAGCAGCCGTGCCGTCCTGTCAACGTATTTGAAGTTGTCTGCTCTGTACTCCCCGTCACAGGGCACTTTTCTGTGATTTGGGCTCTTATAAAGGCCACGGTATTTGCTTATTCCGCTCTGTGGCTGCTTTTTTTTTTTTTTTTCTTTCAAGCACATCTTGGCTATAGAGTTGGTTTAAATTGAAATGCTGCAAATTTGGAAAAAATCCTCCCTACCCAACCTTGTCGTTTAAATGTGCAAAAGCATTTTCTTTGCACCGCGTATCCGTTTCGCGATTTTCCCGGTTTTGCCCATCCCTAGTTGCTATCACAGAAAAAGGCGTGTTTTAATACACTTGCCAAATGGCTGCCTGTAGTCTGATTGTCCTGCAGAGATGTGAATGAGTTTGTCTCAAAGTAATTTCAACATTCGACAACCGTTAAGGATACTCGTATATACAGAATATGGGCAATATAACTTACAACAGTGCTTTTTTAAATCATTGTGCCATGAGTTTGGACTGTAAAATGATTCACAGAGAGGCGTGTATCTGAGGCCGTGGGAGCGTCACACACAGCTGTGCCAATCTTGTGAGGGAGGAGATTGGCTTCCAAACAGGTATCCATTGTCACTACGGGCGTGCTTTGCTAAGACTGAGGCATGTGTCCATCTCCAGTGGAGAGAGCCACAGACAGGCGAGCTGATGGAGGCGGTAATCGCTGGTGGTACTTTTCCATCAGCTGCAGGTGGTACTTTTCCATCAGCTGCAGGTGGTACTTTTCATATCTGACTGATTCCCCCAAATTACGCCCAGGTGCCAGAGCCCGCACGGGCAGGTAGATGTGCGGCACACGGCGAGCAGAGCCCTTTCTCTGGGACATGGCCTTTCCTCCCCAGGCCTGGCAGGGTTTCGCTGCGTTTCTGACTGGTCCTGGTCTGTTATAGTTCAGCTCGGAGCTCCCCAGGGATTTTTTTAAGGGCGGTTGTGCTCCAGCAGTGAAGGATGTAGGCAGTAACCCAGGAGAGGGGACCCTACCTCATCCCAATCTGTCATAATCTTCCTTTCAAAGATCTTGAAAATCCTGCAGCACGCACACGCACACACACACACACCAGAAGGCAGAGGCATGCGTTTTTTTGCGGCCTCCAGTAAACTGCTGATTGAAGACCTGATCATGAATCCAGAGGATCTTAATGGCACTAACAGAAGAGAGGACATCAGTAGCTGAGCGCGTAACGCTCAGTGGTGATCTGAATAAACATGATCAGAGTCGCTGGTTGTTTATCACAGCGCTGCAGCAAAGGGGGAGCTGCCTTGGTCCTGCATTAAACCTGATTGATTTCTTTCTACTGGCTCATTAATTACTGTATGAGAAACAATTCCCAAGCTCCGCTGGGTCTGATTTTCACCCCCCGGTTTTGGGTGCAGGCACAAACCATTTTTTGTATTTTTCAACAATGTGATAGTGCAGGATCTGTACCTTTTCAGTTCACTTTTATAAGATGCAATATTTACTCTAATGGGCTGTTATTTTTATTTGGAAAACATCTAAAACCATAAAAACATAAAAGTGAGAAGTGCAACCGTGACTGGTCATTTTAAATGTTTCTGTTTGTGCTCAGTGTCGATTGGCTGAAAATTGTCACATGGGCTTGTAACAGATGGCAGTTTTGCGCAAAGTGAAATCGATCACAGCTTGCACTATAAATCACAACATTTTCTTGGAAGAATTTATCAGTGCATTTAACAATTAGCCTGCATTTGTGTGCTCATGTGGACTTGTGCACAACAGCAGTCTGATGGACAGCAAAACGGATGTGAATTCAATATGTAAATGAAAGCTTCCTCAGGAACATTTGGGTTTTTAACATCTTGGTTTCTCAATTGATTCACGGAACAGGCTGTAAGGTATGCAGTGTATGTCTATATGCAGGGTTCTCCTCCTCCTCCCCCTGTAGAATCAGCTGTCAGTCACTGTGTCTCAGAATGGCTCCTTGCTAAATGTGCTTATGAGTGCAGGCACATTGAGACATTGAGAGCGTAATGTTTAGGTCACCTACACTCCATATTAGACCATATACTGTAATTAAAAAGCTATATTGCTGAACTGCAAACTAATGTACAGTGCCACATTTAGACTGACACATGTTTTGTTGTTTTGGCTCTGTACTCCAGCACATTGGATTTGAAATGAAACAGTGACTATGAGGTAAAGTGCAGACTTTAAAGTATGCACTTTAATCTAATAGTCACTGTTGCATTTCAAATCCAATGTGCTGGAGTACAGAGCCAAAACAACAAAAAAATCTGTCACTGTCCATATACTTTAGGACTGCACTGTAAATGCTTGGGAAACTGTCTGTGTGTTGTAAGGCCTGTCGTGCAGGCTCTGGTGTCAGTGTGTCTGCTGGACAAAATGGTCCCTTGATCGTATCATTATTACAATACAGTTGGTACAATGGTAGAATAGCAACCCGGAGTGAGATCAGGAACTACTCAAGTCAACAGACGTGCTAATTCAATCACAGCAAGACGGCCAATACACTACGGCCTAATTGATGGGTGTCATAAAAGGCATTGCATCCATTTTGTGTATTGTGTCACTCCTGATCAAGGCTTGGAAAATGGATAAAAAAGTAGGTACTGGAAAGGTTCAGGGTTCAGTCTGACTCCGAAGTGTCTGTGCTCTTTGTCACTGCTGGTATTGGAATAAAACCATGTATATTTTCATAAAGTTCGAGAGACCTCCTTTTTTTCATACAGTATATATACAGAACAGTGTGTACTTGCATGTTTTTTCTCTCTAGTGTACAGTGTCGTGAATCAGCGTTGTGCCGCTAAGTAGTACAACTATGTTAAGTGGCCTAATGTAACAATGTTTTTAAGTGATTAAAGAAACTTTCAATTTCAGACTGGCAGGGCATTTTACATAGCTATTTTTACATAGCTAATACTAATTATTTTGCACAGCAACGTACAAGTATCCATATGGATTTCAGCTGCTACTTGTTATTGTTTATAATGGTCCATTTTAAATGAAATGTGGCGCCTGTCTTCATAGTACCAATAAATACACATTGAACTGTTCAGGTGACATGCCTGTGGTCTGACACTTTCCTCTCCATTTTCTCCTTGATGCCAGCCTTTTTCAGGTGTGTGCAAGAGTGATGCATTTTCTTGTACGATTGAAAGATTTCTGCTGTGCTCTGGTCTCACCCACGTATCTTTTTATTTCACGAGCTGAGCTAGGATCAGCATCTGCTTTTATAACCATGAACGCCGCTCTTAGAGTGCTCTTTTTTAAGCCGTAAATTCATTAGGCTGAGGCTGGGTAATTGCATACCCTAAGCCTCATGCGTTTTTGAAGGAAAATGCCCATAAGATTGAGGGGTATTGAAGAAACGTTGAGTTCTTAGCTGCTTTGTACATTTTGTCGGTTGACCTTAAAAGCACTGTGAATGATTGCCCGTCTAACAGCTTGCATTGGCTTTTGAGAGAAGTTTGATTCGACCCCAGCTGAGCAGTGTTCCCGCTTTTGTTTTCCCAGAGTTGACCAGCACAACAAACCTTATGGCCCTGAATGGACAGACGTTGTCCGTGACCTCGGGGGGCAGTCCCCCGGACCCTCCCAGCCCTGACCCCCTGCTCTGCCCCTACATCAACCTGCAGCTGCTCAACGGCCAGCCAGCTGGTACGCCTGTTGTGCCCGGCCCGGCCCGGCTGAGCTGTTTGGCTCCACCCACCTGTGTTATCTCTGTCCACACAAGTTTGTGCTATCCGTATGAGAAGACTGCACTTTGAAACGGCTGCTATGGCAGTTTTTATGGATTTGGTCGTTTTTAATCAGCATATCCAGAAGCCATACCAAAACCTCAGACACAGGCATTCTTCTACTGAGCGTTTCCCTGATGCGGATCTGTGGGACGGCCCTCCAGTGTTATGTGCTCAATGGACACCTGAACCTCTGCATGTGTGGTTTCACTCGCTCACTAGAGGAAGTGGTTCAAATTTAAAATGGGCTCCATTCTGGACTGTACTTTCTGCAAATCCTCCTTATAATGGCTCAAACACGTGTAATTCAGTGATCCAAATATATTTATACAAATATATCCAAAAATATTGCCCTGATCTCTCTGCCATTTGTAACCTTTTTAATTCCTAGGCTGTTGCAGCCTTGGGGTCAGATTAACATGTGCGGATTAGCCTTCTTCCACAATACAGAGGCTTTGTGAAAATGCCGCTGCTGTTGCAGTCCGGTCCAGAGAGCAGAGCCTTTCCCCTGGAAAGCACACTATTGTAGCATTAGCATTGATCCAGGCATTTGTTCTACTTTTTTTTGCCACTGCATTATGTGTACTAACCGCAAATAAAGTTACTTTTTTGTACATTTCTGAAAACGTAATATTTTTACATGGACCGAATTTCTTTGATGCAGTTATAGGGCCCACTGAGCTCATTGTCATGAGCCTGGGTTATGCCATTAGCCGGCTATGACTGGGGGTCCGCTGTGCTCCGAATAACATGCCAGGTGCCCACAGGCTACCAATCGGTGACAGATGGGCCTCTACTCTGATTGGTGCAAGCTCTCCCGTAGTAGAGTATGTGCTTTAGCAGTACTGTTTTCTTTGTGGATGTAGGTGAATAGAGGTGATACCGGCAAAAAAAGTTATACATTTTTGCGTTGAATACAATGTATTCATGAATTAGCTTTTTATGTTTTTTTCTGTGATTGTTCCAGTTGCTCATACAGTCAAGTACAGATTAGTATCAGAAAGTTAGTTTGGTTATCACTCCCAATAAAACTAAAAATAACAAATGTAGTTAACCTGGGAAGGCCACTGTCTATGGGTGACTGGTAATAATTAAAACCAGAAGGGCCAAAACTATAAAGGGAATTAGGGATGTTTAGGGAGACTGATCTGGGGACATGACCAAATTGAACCAAAAACATCTGGTGCATGTGGTGTTGATTTACTCGGTAGTGCACTGCGGTAAGAGCTCTCTCTCTCTTTCCCAGAATGCCAGAGTGGAATTGTGGGCACGATGCTGTTGGTGAACCCGGTGGGCCAGACCGGGCTGACGCACGCTGGCCTCCTCAGTGAGACTGCCAAGCTGTTCGGCCTCAGGGGCATTAGATTGCACCTGTACCTGGACGAGGCTCTCAGGGAACGTGAGTGCTTCATGTTTCCCACAACCCCACTGTGTGTGTGTGTGTGTGTGTGTGTGTGTGTGTGTGTGTGTGTGTGTGTGTGTGTGTGTGTGTGTGTGTGTTGCACCCCCACCTCCCCCCCTCCATTGGTGTCACTATAATAATAATATGAAAACAAAAAACGTCACGTTTGTCACGGTCTGCCGCGTTAGCTCAGGTTGCAGTTGTGTGTTCGGAGATCGGGGTTCGCGCCCCGGTCCCCCCTCCGAGGCGTGCGGGCGCGGGCCGGCGGCGGGGGGGGGGGGGGGGCGGGGGGGGGGGGGGGGGGGGAGAGAGAGACACCCCCCACCACGGGCAGGCGCGCAGCGCGTCAGGGAGTCAGGAGGGAGGAGCGAGAGGTAGAGGAGGTGACGACTCCCTCCCTCTTTCCAATTACTAGTAGACGATATTGGTGGTGTGGTGTTCTCTCTCTTGCTTGCTGGGGGGGGGGGGAATTGAATTAGAATAGGGGTTCAATTGGCTACTAAATTGGGAGAAAAAGGGAAAAATCAGAAACAAAAAAAAACAAACAAAAAAAACAAACATGTATTTGTTATTCTTTGGAAAAATGTTTTGCATAATGCAGAATGAGCAGCTAGATTTCAAGACATTTCCTGAAGTGTGACAGCTAAATGTCACTCAGGACTATTAATCTTATGTAGTGCCAGTGTTGAGGGTTCATTATGGCGTGTGCCTTTTCCCATAAATTTTGCGTCTGTTGCCGTGCAGGTTGCCAGGGCAGGGTGAGGGGTTATTTACCGCCACATGGTTAAACATACTCTGTGCAACTGAACCCAGACCCTTAATCTCCTGATGGGAGATTGCACCACTGACCTTGAACCTTGATGAGCCCCGGTGCTGAGTAACAGTTAATCTCTCTCAGATGATCTCTCAGGAACGGTGGACAACGGCTTCAGCATGGCACCCTCTTTCAAATTACTTTTTTGGGGCGTATTTGCGAGCCGTGACTGTAATTGTGGCCTCTCCGACTGTGCTGGGCTTGTTGTGGATAAAGATTTTAGAAGCGAAGGTAGAGACCTGGCTCTGCGATCTCGCCCAAGGTGTGGACGAGGTCATTTAATTGAGGCCTCGACAGGTCGATTGTCTGCATAATAGGATTTGTAATTAGAAACATTATGGGAGCTTCCACCTGCATAATTCCCCCACTGCACTGCAGCAGCCCACTAGCTTTATGGGACTTTGAGTTTGAGATGAGATCACCATCAGACCAATACGCAATTCATTTAAAATCTGCAGTCATCATTAAATATTCAGCAAATATGGACTTGAAAAAACAACTTTTTCATCCTTGCATTGTACCGACAATTATAGACTTACCCGGCAGGTCAACTTCGTTACCCGGCAGGTTTTTCTGTTTCCGAAACAGGAATGTGATGTGATGCAATGTGTCGCCGATTTGCCACCATATGTTCCCAGAGGCACTCTCGCAAGATAACGTTGTTTGCGGCATAAGATACAGATTAAATACGGATCATGGAGTCACGGTAACAATTATGAAAGATTGATACTTAACTGAATTGACCCCCCCATCACTACTTATTGCTTGCAGTCTGCGAGCCATTGAGCTTCTTGTGCAAATGCCAGAACTGACTAAAAGAATAACTGTTGTGTGGTGTCTGGGAATATCCCGCTGATTTGAACCCTCCCTCTGCATCCTGACTGCATCACAGTACTCCTCTGGTTGAATAGGGCTTCTATCTGAAGTCTGTCTACATCACAGTACTCCTCTGGTTGAATAGGGCGTCTATCTGAAGTCTGCCTACATCACAGTACTCCTCTGGTTGAATAGGGCTTCAATCTGCAGTCTGCCTGCATCACAGTACTCCTCTGGTTGAATAGGGCTTCTATCTGAAGTCTGCCTACATCACAGTACTCCTCTGGTTGAATAGGGCTTCTATCTGAAGTCTGCCTACATCACAGTACTCCTCTGGTTGAATAGGGCTTCAATCTGCAGTCTGCCTGCATCACAGTACTCCTCTGGTTGAATAGGGCTTCTATCTGAAGTCTGCCTACATCACAGTACTCCTCTGGTTGAATAGAGCTTCTATCTGAAGTCTGCCTACATCACAGTACTCCTCTGGTTGAATAGGGCTTCAATCTGCAGTCTGCCTGCATAACAGTACTCCTCTGGTTGAATAGGGCTTCTATCTGCAGTCTGCCTGCATCACAGTACTCCTCTGGTTGAATAGGGCGTCTATCTGAAGTCTGCCTACATCACAGTACTCCTCTGGTTGAATAGGGCTTCTATCTGAAGTCTGTCTACACCACAGTACTCCTCTGGTTGAATAGGGCTTCTATCTGAAGTCTGCCCTGCATCACACTACTCCTCTGGTTGAATAGGGCTTCTATCTGAAGTCTGCCTGCATCACAGTACTCCTCTGGTTGAATAGGGCTTCTATCTGCTGTCTGCCCTGCATCACACTACTCCTCTGGTTGAATAGGGCTTCTATCTGCTGTCTGCCCGCACCAGAGTTACTCCAGTGCAGTGACTATGCAGCTTGGCTGGTAGACTGTGGAGTAATAGTCAGAGCAGATTGTGTGTCTATGCAGTTCTAAAGCAACATAAATATTTTTATAGGGTATAAAAATGTTATTTATTTTTCAAAAAGTATTGTTTTGAGGATTTTTATGTCATTTGAAATGAAACAGTCTAGACAAACAAAGATTGGGGATTGGAAACTGGACACTGGAAAGGTGGAATTTTTACATTATTTTAACTAACAAATCTTCTGGGGCAGTATTCTGTAGTACTGTAGTAAGCAGTGTGTGCTGACTGCTCTACCCACCACACTGAGTGAATACCATTACTGAATACCATTACCCTTCCCCTAATACAATGGCAGTGTTTGTCACAAACATTTACGGTATCAAAGCTCCATTTTTTAAATAAATGTTTTAATAATTGTTGCACTTCCACAAGTATTCATAAATATATGAACATTGATGTGCTCCTATTCCCAGCATGCATACTGAATTTAAACAAAGCAGGTGCCTCATACAGAGACATACATACAGCCTCCATTTAAACAAAGCAGGTGCCTCGTACAGAGACATGCATACAGCCTCCATTTAAACAAAGCAGGTTCCTCGTACAGACATGCATACAGCCTCCATTTAAACAAAGCAGGTGCCTCGTACAGAGACATGCATACAGCCTCCATTTAAACAAAGCAGGTGCCTCGTACAGAGACATGCATACAGCCTCCATTTAAACAAAGCAGGTGCCTCGTACAGAGACATGCATACAGCCTCCATTTAAACAAAGCAGGTGCCTCGTACAGAGACGTGCATACAGCCTCCATTTAAACAAAGCAGGTTCCTCGTACAGAGACATGCATACAGCCTCCATTTAAACAAAGCAGGTGCCTCGTACAGAGACGTGCATACAGCCTCCATTTAAACAAAGCAGGTGCCTTGTACAGAGACATGCATACAGCCTCCATTTAAACAAAGCAGGTTCCTCGTACAGAGACATGCATACACCCTCCATTTAAACAAAGCAGGTGCCTCGAACAGAGACATGCATACAGCCTCCATTTAAACAAAGCAGGTTCCTCGTACAGAGACATGCATACACCCTCCATTTAAACAAAGCAGGTGCCTCGTACAGAGACATGCATACAGCCTCCATTTAAACAAAGCAGATGCCTCGTACAGAGACATGCATACACCCTCCATTTAAACAAAGCAGGTTCCTGGTACAGAGACATGCATACACCCTCCATTTAAACAAAGCAGGTGCCTCGTACAGAGACATGCATACAGCCTCCATTTAAACAAAGCAGGTGCCTCGTACAGAGACATGCATACAGCCTCCATTTAAACAAAGCAGGTGCCTCGTACAGAGACATGCATACAGCCTCCATTTAAACAAAGCAGGTGCCTCGTACAGAGACATGCATACAGCCTCCATTTAAACAAAGCAGGTTCCTCGTACAGAGACATGCATACAGCCTCCATTTAAACAAAGCAGGTGCCTCGTACAGAGACATGCATACAGCCTCCATTTAAAAAAAGCAGGTGCCTCGTACAGAGACATGCATACAGCCTCCATTTCAACAAAGCAGGTTCCTCGTACAGAGACATGCATACAGCCTCCATTTAAACAAAGCAGGTTCCTCGTACAGAGACATGCATACAGCCTCCATTTAAACAAAGCAGATGCCTCGTACAGAGACATGCATACAGCCTCCATTTAAACAAAGCAGGTGCCTCGTACAGAGACATGCATACAGCCTCCATTTAAACAAAGCAGGTGCCTCGTACAGAGACATGCATACAGCCTCCATTTAAACAAAGCAGGTTCCTCGTACAGAGACATGCATACAGCCTCCATTTAAACAAAGCAGGTGCCTCGTACAGAGACATGCATACAGCCTCCATTTAAACAAAGCAGGTGCCTTGTACAGAGACATGCATACAGCCTCCATTTAAACAAAGCAGGTTCCTCGTACAGAGACATGCATACACCCTCCATTTAAACAAAGCAGGTGCCTCGAACAGAGACATGCATACAGCCTCCATTTAAACAAAGCAGGTTCCTCGTACAGAGACATGCATACACCCTCCATTTAAACAAAGCAGGTTCCTGGTACAGAGACATGCATACACCCTCCATTTAAACAAAGCAGGTGCCTCGTACAGAGACATGCATACAGCCTCCATTTAAACAAAGCAGATGCCTCGTACAGAGACATGCATACACCCTCCATTTAAACAAAGCAGGTTCCTGGTACAGAGACATGCATACACCCTCCATTTAAACAAAGCAGGTGCCTCGTACAGAGACATGCATACAGCCTCCATTTAAACAAAGCAGGTGCCTCGTACAGAGACATGCATACAGCCTCCATTTAAACAAAGCAGGTGCCTCGTACAGAGACATGCATACAGCCTCCATTTAAACAAAGCAGGTTCCTCGTACAGAGACATGCATACAGCCTCCATTTAAACAAAGCAGGTGCCTCGTACAGAGACATGCATACAGCCTCCATTTAAAAAAAGCAGGTGCCTCGTACAGAGACATGCATACAGCCTCCATTTCAACAAAGCAGGTTCCTCGTACAGAGACATGCATACAGCCTCCATTTAAACAAAGCAGGTGCCTCGTACAGAGACATGCATACAGCCTCCATTTAAACAAAGCAGGTTCCTCGTACAGAGACATGCATACAGCCTCCATTTAAACAAAGCAGATGCCTCGTACAGAGACATGCATACAGCCTCCATTTAAACAAAGCAGGTGCCTCGTACAGAGACATGCATACAGCCTCCATTTAAACAAAGCAGGTGCCTCGTACAGAGACATGCATACAGCCTCCATTTAAACAAAGCAGGTTCCTCGTACAGAGACATGCATACAGCCTCCATTTAAACAAAGCAGGTGCCTCGTACAGAGACATGCATACAGCCTCCATTTAAACAAAGCAGGTGCCTTGTACAGAGACATGCATACAGCCTCCATTTAAACAAAGCAGGTTCCTCGTACAGAGACATGCATACACCCTCCATTTAAACAAAGCAGGTGCCTCGAACAGAGACATGCATACAGCCTCCATTTAAACAAAGCAGGTTCCTCGTACAGAGACATGCATACACCCTCCATTTAAACAAAGCAGGTTCCTGGTACAGAGACATGCATACACCCTCCATTTAAACAAAGCAGGTGCCTCGTACAGAGACATGCATACAGCCTCCATTTAAACAAAGCAGATGCCTCGTACAGAGACATGCATACACCCTCCATTTAAACAAAGCAGGTTCCTGGTACAGAGACATGCATACACCCTCCATTTAAACAAAGCAGGTGCCTCGTACAGAGACATGCATACAGCCTCCATTTAAACAAAGCAGGTGCCTCGTACAGAGACATGCATACAGCCTCCATTTAAACAAAGCAGGTTCCTCGTACAGAGACATGCATACAGCCTCCATTTAAACAAAGCAGGTGCCTCGTACAGAGACATGCATACAGCCTCCATTTAAACAAAGCAGGTGCCTCGTACAGAGACATGCATACAGCCTCCATTTAAACAAAGCAGGTTCCTCGTACAGAGACATGCATACAGCCTCCATTTAAACAAAGCAGGTGCCTCGTACAGAGACATGCATACAGCCTCCATTTAAACAAAGCAGGTGCCTCGTACAGAGACATGCATACAGCCTCCATTTAAACAAAGCAGGTTCCTCGTACAGAGACATGCATACAGCCTCCATTTAAACAAAGCAGGTGCCTCGTACAGAGACATGCATACAGCCTCCATTTAAACAAAGCAGATGCCTCGTACAGAGACATGCATACACCCTCCATTTAAACAAAGCAGGTTCCTGGTACAGAGACATGCATACAGCCTCCATTTAAACAAAGCAGGTGCCTCGTACAGAGACATGCATACAGCCTCCATTTAAACAAAGCAGGTGCCTCGTACAGAGACATGCATACAGCCTCCATTTAAACAAAGCAGGTGCCTCGTACAGAGACATGCATACAGCCTCCATTTAAACAAAGCAGGTTCCTCGTACAGAGACATGCATACAGCCTCCATTTAAACAAAGCAGGTGCCTCGTACAGAGACATGCATACAGCCTCCATTTAAAAAAAGCAGGTGCCTCGTACAGAGACATGCATACAGCCTCCATTTCAACAAAGCAGGTTCCTCGTACAGAGACATGCATACAGCCTCCATTTAAACAAAGCAGGTGCCTCGTACAGAGACATGCATACAGCCTCCATTTAAACGGAAGTGAATAGAGCAAATGCACCAAAGGCTGATGGGTATCGATCCCCCCTTCTGTCTGTATCTGCATTATAAAAAAAGATCTGAAAAGTTGTCCAAAGCGTGGCAAACCTATGGCTCCTCAGACTAGTGAGACTGCGAGTCGTTGCTGCCACGCAGAAGAGGGTTCTCCTTCATTTTAGGTTTTCCCTCCTGAAAGAGGGCAGGTGTGTGTCTTTCACTGTGTGTTTATCCAATCCACCTCCACAAATGTTTTGGGTTAATTCCCCTGCCATGCCACCTTTTTAGGTTGTTAGTTTGTCACTTGATTTTTGCATTGACAGCCGATTTTGCTTAAAGCCAAGCAATAATAGTTTAATAGTTGAGCAATACTTTTGTGCAATGTCAATTGCTTTGCATACCATTTTTGTTCCCAATTTCACTCAACTTGCTGTTCAGTCTCTTTTAAAATGTTTGTTGCCGTTTCCTTTTGAGCAATTGTTTGACATTATTTTGGAGTACTGCTTCAATAGATGCCAGTTCTAGTTGAAAATACAGCTTTTATGGATGCCATTTTGTATGCCTGAGTTTTCCAGTGTTTGATATCTCTCTCTGTTTTGTATTTCTATGCATATTTATTTCAGAGATCACTGAAAGCACCCCGATGAAGACTCTGAACACGAAGACAGTGTACGTTAGACTTTTACCCACAACAGCTGAATCTTAACGAGTTCATGAGTTAGGAAGCAATGTTGTCTTGCCTACAATTCCATTCAAAACTTTTAAAAGGTGATGAGAATTTAAATACTAATCCCCCTGACTTTCCTGGATCATTGAGTACTTGGTATTGTACTGTTAATTTTGTGTCCTAATGTAATTGTCTCAAGAATCCTAGAAGGAAACTCTTACTGAAGGGCCTCCCAAGTTCTAAAATTTGAGATGTGGCCGAAAAGTTAAAAAAATAAATAATTATAATAATTTTTAAATGACACTCTCAGCCATGTTCAGACTGCTGCAGTAAAGCACTGAAGGAAATGGACGGTTGTAGTGTGGGTTACATGGAATTACTTACTATGGGTGAATCCGATCAGCCTTTGCGTGCTTTTTGAAATGACCCTTGTAAACTTAACAAAGGGAATTGTACTGTAACGCTCTGCTACCTGTAGTTTATTACTGAAGAATAGGGAACAACAAACCACCCTTCGTATAAGTTACAAAGCCAAACTCAACTGGGTCGCCAGATGTGGTGTCCCCAGGGTTGCCATGGATGCCAGTTCTATGAAAGCGCTGTCTTTCGAGAATAGAACAGGTGTCTGTGTTTTAGGATGCTTCCTGTGGGACCTTTTGGGATGGGACTGGGGTTTATTCATTCTGTTCCACAATAATAATGCACAATAAAAAAATTACTTTTAAAAATCAAAACTTGTTTTGCAGATTTATTGCTAATTGTTTTTTTTCAGCTTTTGTTTTTTTTCAGCTTTTGTTTTTTTTCAGCTTTTGTTTTTTTCCCCCCTTCCCAGCACAGAGGCATGCTTCTCATCGGTAAGTTCAGTACGTGACCCCTGGGCACTTCATTTGAGTCCCGGATAGCATGAAGTATTGATCTCATTAAAATTACATTGAGGTCATCTGTTTACTTGTGGTTACAACTTCAGTGTTGGCCTTTATCTATTTATTTATTTTCTGCCAGATGTACAGCAGTGACATCAAGCTTAGTAAAAAAAAAATGTGCCATGTCTTTTAGCTTAGAGCAGTGGTTCTCAAACTTGGTCCTCAGGGCCCCTGTGTATGCTAGTTTTCATTCCAACCACAATTACAATCCCAAAATCTTAACAAGCTGTTCATTTTTCTTCATTAAGTGTCATGTTTAGAGGGATTATTTACCCTCCTAAAACAAATTATGTCAGAAATAGCTGTGCATGCCATGAAGAATATCCCATGTTCACATTATGCTTACATTGCTATATTGCAAACAATAATAAAAGGTAACAGTTTTTTTAACTGATCAATTTAAAGACTGAGGTGAATCAATTGGCTCCTAATTCAGTCGTTGAACACTTGTGTTTTAAGTTCCTTAATAATTGTTTTTTTTAAACTTAACACAATGCAGATTTGTGCATTATCATTTCCTCTGTCTTTTGAATTGTTCATTATTTACCAAGTAGCTAGTTTTAGTTGCCATGTGTCCACTATTTCACCTATTAGGAGCCTATTGATTCACCTTAATCTTTAATTTGTTTAATTTGATCAGTTAAAACATTTTACCTCTCTTTTTGTAATTGGTTGCAATATAGCACAATGTGAATATTATACTTTTATTCTTCATAGCTATTGCTAACATAATGTGGCTTCAGAGGGTAAATAATCCCTCTAAACATGAAAAACACCTAATTAAGAAAAATGAACACCTTGTTAAAATTCTGGGATTGCAATTTTGGTTGGAACGAAAACCAATATACACAGGGGGGGCCCCCAGGACCGAGACTGAGAACCACTGGCGTAGAGTGATAGTTTGAGAATGTCACCTTTTGACATTGAGAGGAAAGGTGAGTGAGTCAGTGGAGCAGTTCAGCAGCACTGCAGGTGGTGGTGCTGTTGCAGAGGGGCTGTGCTCGGGTTCAGGCTGCTGCTGCAGAATGCGGCTCACACCCATGAGCTTTGGGCTGCAGTCATAACTGAGAAAGTAAGATAAATATAACGTGAACACAGCCAAGTACATCCCTCACACGCCTCCCCGATTAATGCCACTTAATTAGGCTGTTTGAATGTGTCGCAGTCTTTGGATCTGTTTGGACCGTTTTTAAAATATTTTTTTCTCCATCCCATCTCTTGCATTTTTCTTCTCTTTTGCATTTCACCTCTAAAACGTGCGTGTAAGGTCAGACGCAGACGTGGGAGACTGCAGAAAGCCCACTGTTTCTGTCCAAGAGAACATGTTTCAATAACGATGACTTGGCCTTTTCCTCACCATCATGGCCGCATGCCACCGAATGAATATTAACTACACCTTCCCCATCTGTTCATACACACGCACACACACACACGCACACAAATGCACACACACGCATGTGCATCTCTCTCACACACACACATATTCTGAAGCGTTCGCCAGGCCAACGAACAAATAGTCAACCAACCATCTGTTGTTCCACCCGCCAAACCGCCTCCTCATTCTGCCCTGTGTCCAGTCTTCAGGCATCAGAAATAATTAAGCGGTTTTGCTAGGGACTGTCAGGTCTCGTTCCACATTATACAAGCCCTCCAAATCTCATTGAACATATCGATTTAGTTATTAGGTTGTCTCGGTTGATGTATTGATATAACCACGCTATTTCGTCAAAAAACTAATAGTGACAGATACTGTAACTGGTAAGAGCTTGAAATAAAAATGTTAAAATAGTGCACTGTGTTCCATTGCAAGAACGTGAACTGTTGCAGTATTTTAAAAGGAACAAATGCAGCTTGTAAAATATTTCAATATATTGAAAAAAGATTGTGCATATAATTAATGGTATAGATATGATGACATGTTTTATCTGTCCTGGAAATTTCTTTTGAATTTTATACATTGGACTTGGAGCACCAAAGGTCAAGAGCCACATTGTTACAGTTACTGGGTTCTACAATCTTCAGTAAATACATTGAAAATAGCACATGCATGAAACTATACGCACACACAAATGACATTAGATGTGCTCCTCTCAGAACACCAGGTCATGCGTGGCAAACCATGTTGGATCTAAACGCCACCAAATTGAACGTTGACCAAAAAGTAATAAAATCCTTGACCTCATATATTGATGCAATGGTAACCATTTGGATTTAAGCCCCATCTGATCTCCAATAAGTGGAAGTGGTAATTTTTTTACGTACTGCACTTTTGACATTTCGGACAATGTGAAAAATCACTTTTGAATTGGATCTCAAGAACCATGATGATCTCCCATCTGATCACCTTTAAACATTTAGAAGAACCATAGTCTGAGAGGAATCCTTTGTTTGAATAACGGATGAGCAAAATGGTCAAAAATAAGGGACGTGCATGGTTATTGAAATGAGCTCAATAATGATTGTGACTTGAGGGTTAGTATGACGAGATTGTGTCTGATGGACTCTAGGAAGGAAGGTGAGATTTATAGATCTAGGATATGGATGAAGTGTTAGTCTAGTCTATGAGAACAACAGGGTGCTAATGATGGAAACTGCACAATGGGGAAAGTTACATATGATTCAGCATTATCTTATTTGCTCATCTGTCTTAAATGGAGTTGTATATATGAAGTTGGTTATATGAAGATGTAAACTGAAAAGATCATAATTTAGTTTATATTTGAGCCAGCCAATACAGCTGATATGTTGCATGACAGTTAGTTCACTAGTTGAATTATGTGTTTTGAGTACTGCAATGTACTTCTTTGGCATATATGGACATTAGTTTGTGTAAATATGTAATCAGTAGACAAGTTCACCCCCATTGTATGTAAATACATAAGATGTAAATGTTAATGTCTGCTTCTAATGCGTTTGGTGAGTGACACTGGAGGTAAAGAGTGCTTTGCGGAACAATATCAACCCATGCAACAGTTGGAAGTTTGTCAGTACAGTTAGTAAAGTGTAGCACATTGAAGGATGCAAACAATTTAAGCTCTGGTGTGGACCCATTGACCTACCTTGAAGTCTTGTGACGACACCACAACGACACCATGTGCCATTTTATCTCGCATTGTCAAACTCGTAACCAAGGCTTCAAATCAGAGGGGAGAACATTTGAATTTTAAGCGTCAAGCAACAGAGTGGTCATTTAAATGTGGAAATGAGACTCTGCATCTTTAAACACTTAAACCCCACGATAATGCCTTTGTCAATGAAAACCACACACTGTGTGTGTGTGTGTGCCCCTTTTCAGTTTTTTCGCCCCAGGCCCTGCATGTGTGGTACGTAATGGAAAAATCTCAGTCACTTAAATCTACTTTCAGGCGCTCTTGCCCTCTCTGGCAGGATCTTTTACAAACTCAACACTGCTCATTGGAACACCAAACATACATAGCAACAAAAATAGGTAAGGAAACATCTTGGCAAAGGGCTTTTCTAACATGACGCGCCCCTTTCATTCCTAGTGCTGGAATGCGGGGTTCCAAATGTACAAATTAATCTATATCGTTGGTTAGGGATCTTTTCATGATTATTAACAAACAAGTCGTTCAGGTCATACGGTACAAAGAAAGCACGTAAAATGGCACCTGCGAAACTCTCACAAGGGAGTGTGAAAAAAAAAACCGAAAACAAGTTATGGTTTTGATTGAAAGTTCCTATTCTGGTGTGCAACTTGGTTATGAAGTAGCCTAGGCTACGTAATAGGCCTGGGCTTCTTGTTAAAGGCCACATGGGTTTTTATTTCCGTTTAAGTCCAACATAGAATTGTTTGTTTTATCAACGTAAACTACTACATACAGGAAAACAGCTTTTCAATCAGCTTCACGTAACGTGAATAAAACATTCAAACTAGGCCTACGATTAAAACTGCATCCTCTATTAAATGCATGAAGTTGCCTCAGTAAATATATGCAATGTAAAGGCTGTGTTGGCTTTATCTTATGACTTAAACCGTAATTTTTTTTATAGCTTAATATTCAAGTAGGCTACCACATTTTTTTAACCCCTCGTGTAATTTCTGTGATTAGTAGCTATACCAAAACTGGAGAAGAAAATTAAACGTCAATTGCCCCGAAGCCTATAGGCTACCTAGGGAAAACTGTCTCAGACGCAGCATGGAAATGGAATTGCCGGTGCGTTTCTCAGTGCTAGACTGCTGCAAGTGAGGTTCTGCTGCTCCCTCCGTCTTAGCAACAGCATCCTCCGTCCACGCGTTGCTTGGGTCTCCTTTCAGTTCGGTTCGTACGCAGGTAAGTAAACGGATAAGCATGTTCATTTCTGAAGTTTCCTTTTTGTTTCACTCTTCACACAGGTTTTCGCACGTCAGTTTTTTTTTTTAAATTACCATATTGACCTTGCGTAGCTGTTTTTCTGAAGTGCGCCCTGAACGAGGAGAAAATATTTTTCGTCCCCTCACTGAATTTTCGTGTCTTGAAACACAACTTGATGTGTTAATTTGGCGATATTTCTAAGAATTCTTGCTGTTTCTTATATTATCACGTGAACGTGTAATTACATTGCAATCTGGAAATAGATAGGTTGAGATTGGTTGGCGAATACATTATGGGATTATTTCATTTAATTGTTGAATTTCCCACTGTTTTGTTCTGAACTATATTTTCTGTAGGCTATATTATAAGCCCATTCAAACTTTGGTGCTGAATTGTTAAACACTGCAGCAAATACTGGCACGATAGCAGGTAGCCTGTAGCCTACACCGGCAATGAAAAAAATCGTGTTAAGGAATGATTGAGATGAACTGGGATGTGTAAACTACATGTTCCCTTAAGTGTATTTATTTAGTATTCTAACGTCATTAAAACGGGTTGCATTTTATGCTGCGATATTATCGAATTATTTCTGCAGTGGCATAATTCCACTCGTTATTATTATTTTTAATTACATTTTTGTTGAAAGCGTGACAACAGAATATATTGGTTAAGATGTAGGCTATAGCCCAAAGAAAAATCCTGCTGAATACCTTTCGATTTACTTTGGTGAGAAATTAATTTTTTTACAATTTCATAGACACTTTACAATTTATGAAAGTGTTTCAAAATTTTCAGTTACATTTAATTAGCTCTGCATGTAAATGAACTTAAATCGAAGTAATAGCGTTATATTAACTTAAGATAATGCGTTTGTACATGTTGGATTATACATGGTGTAAAATCGGACGTTTATGAGGTTAAACCCTGTGGTTTTGCAACTGACTACCAATGGCAGTCAAAATACAATTGAACAGTAAGTTGGTTTATGCATGCTGTTAAAATCCTCCCCAAATTACCCGAGTGATCATTATGTCTAATACAGACAGACAAAAGAAGCACGGGCCACACTCAAAGATACACAACAATACCAGCCTAAAGCAGGTTTTCCCAATTAATAACACACACACACACACATTTTTACGTTTTTTTGTTTTTTTAATTGTCAGGTGTAAAAGTACATGCATGTCCATGTAATGCCACCATCAATGAAAGATACAGTAATTAGCGCATGTAAATATAACATAACTTTAATGGCTATGGTTTCATATTTCGAACAGTACCCAGAGAATAGAGTTGCCTATGTAACACAATCTTGACTTGTTAACAAACCAAATTGACTGAGGGTTGCTTCACTTTATCTTCATGGGAAACTTGGTTGTGCATTCTGTACATGTGAACAAATGGCAACCATGTGTTTATTTATATATGAGAAATTAGTGTTTTGAAAGTATCATTTGATTAATGATATTTATAAGCACTTGTAGATATCAAGATATCATGAATTATCTCTCTGGTACCCTCAATATGTGAAACTCATAAGGACAATATTATTTTTTATTCCCAGTAGTATGGACTTTATTTTAGTTCTTTCATATTAATTAAAATGTGATTAGATGGAATGTAATCACAATGATACAAGGGAACACTACTGACGATGTGTCCCGTGCCCAATTGTCCTGAAATCTTACAACATAAACCAGTCTAAGGGCTGCACCTCCCACATCATCTTAAGGAACCCCACCTGTCAATTGTCTACCACTCTCAACAACAAGGCAAATCTCATGTAAGTGCTCACCACCTATTGGCAGATATGAATATCGTCATATGAATTAAAATCTGATTAGATGGAATGTAATCACACATAAATGTACTTAAATGTAGTGATCTTAAATTTGACTTTATGCACATCTACATGTGGTACCTATCAGTCGTTTTTACCTGGAGTTCCGTGGATTTCAGTCACTTTCAACTGCTCTCTGTTCAACTGTGTGTCCAGCCATCACAGGAAATGCTTTGAAGTCAGCAGCAAAGCCCAGACCAGCCTGAGTATTAGTGACAGAAAATGATTCCTACTGTCTTTAGCCAAGTTCTATAAATTACTGTGGCCGAGATTCAAGCTATCAACTATCAACAAGATATCAATGCTGCTTAAATGAATGTTTTCAATGATGCATTTATAGCCTGTGTCTTGTCAATGTTGACGGCACATAATTTGACATTTAGACAGCTGGTCTGTATGACCAGGCTAATATGACGCTTTGTGAAATCCTATCCAAAGCCCTTGTGATAACTGGAAAATCAAATGTACATCACAGCAATTAACGAGTCCTTCTTTTGAATAGGCTACAGCTGAATGCCTTGTTTTTTTTTTTGTTTTTTTTTTGCCCAATGAGATTTTCAAAGTCAAAAGCGGCAAGTTTCTGAAAATCGTGTTTGACTGTTGTCACAGACCTGGAGGGCCACAGGGGGCCAGAATAGTGAGGAGACATGATCTGGAAGTGCAGGCATGCAGAGGTAGTGGGGCGGAGAGGTGGCTGGTATTTAGGGTCTGATGATCTTTTGAAGATGTAGAGGTCAATATAAGTAGCCTGTGGGGAGAGAGGGAGTGATGTGGCTCAACATGGGGAGGTTGTCGATCTGATGAGCAGCAGCGTTCTGGATGAGCTACAGAGGTCTGATGGGGGACGCAGGGACACCAGTGAGGAGGGAGTTGCAGTAGTCCAGACGGGAGATGATCAGCACCTGGACTAAGAGTTGGGTAGGCAGTGAAGAAGGGAAAGATTCTCCAGATATTGTACAGGACGAATCTGCATGCCAGACATACCGCTGTGATGTTCTTGGAGAGGCACAGTGTGTTGTCCAGCACCACACACACACAATTTCTGTATTGCGATCCCATCTCTACCCATAACCCTCTTTGCTTTCCCTCTGCTGGAATAAATTGGAAACTATATATAAATATGGTGAACTGTCCTTTAACCCCTTCGCACTGACGCCCTAGTGACCAGGATGCCGGCATCGTGAGATTGCTCAACTGAGACATGATGGTGGGGGTGATGGTGTGGGGGTTGTTTTGCTGGTGACACTGTTGGACAAGTTATCTAGAATTGAAGGCACACTTAACCAGCATGCCTACCACAGCATTCTGCAGTGACACGCCATCCCATTTGGCTTGCACTTTAGTTGGGCTTTCATTTGATTTTCTACAGGACAATGACCCAAAACAGTGAAACACACCTCCAGGCTGTGTAAGAGCTATTGAACAAAGAAGGAGAGTGATGGAATGCTGCATCAGATGACCTAATCTAACACCCAATCTAAACACAATCGAGATGGTTTGGGATGAGTTGGCCCAGAGAGTGAAGGAAAAGCAGCCAAGTGCTCAGCATACAGTCAAGCCGGAAAGTCTGCACACCCCTTTCACCTTCTCCACGTTTTATTACGTTACAGACTTATACTACAATAGATTGAGTTCATTTTTTGCCTCAAACATCTACAATAGCCAATCATGACAAAGTGAAAACATGTTTTTAGAAAATATGCAATTTTATTTTACTGACAAAAATAGGTTATTTAGGGGTTACATATCTGTACACACCCTTAGCCTAATACTTGGTTGCTGCACCTTTGGCAGCGATTACAGCTTCAAGGCGTCTTGGGAAAAAAGCTACGAGCTTGGCACACTTGTTTCTGGACATTTTTGCCCATTCCTCTTGGCATGTCCTTGCATGCTCCGTCAGGTTGGATGGGGAGCGTCGGTACACAGCCATTTTGAGCTCTTTCCACAGATGTTCAATTGGATTCAGGTCTGGGCTCTGGCTGGGCCACTCAAGGACATGCACAGACTTTCTCCGAAGCCACTCCTTTGTTCTCTTGGCTGTGTGCTTCGGGTCGTTGTCATGTTGGAAGGTAAACCATCGCTCCAGTCTGAGGTCCAGAGCGCTCTGGAGCAGGTTTTCTTCAAGGATCTCGGTGTACTTAGCTGCATTCATCTTTCCCTCTACCAGGACTAGTCGCCCCATTCCCGCTGCTGAAAAACATCCCCACATCATGATTCTGCCACCACCATGCTTCACTGTAGGGATGGTATTAGCCAGGTGATAAGCGGTGCCTGGTTTCCTCCAGACGTGACGCTTGGTATTCAGGCCAAAAAGTTCAATTTTGGTTTCATCAGACCAGAGAATCTTGATTCTCATGGTTTGAAAGTCCTCTAGGTGCCTTTTGGCAAACTCCAAGTGGGCTGTGATGTGCCTTTTACTAAGGAGGGGCTTCCGTCTGCCCACTCTACCATAAAGGCCTGATTGGTGGAGTGCTGCCTGGATGGTTGATCTTCTCAAAGGTTCTCCCATCTCCACAAGGATACGCTGGAGATCTGTCCCTCAGGTTCCTGCTCACCTCCCTGGCCAAGGCCCGTCTTCCCCGATTGCTCAATTTGGCCGGGCGGCCAGGTCTAGGAAGATTCTTGGTGGTTCCAAACTTCTTCCATTTACGAATGATGGTGGCCACTGTGCTCTTTGGGACCTGTAAAGCTGCAGAGTTTTTTCTGTACCCTTCTCCAGATCTATGCCTTGACAGCCTGTTTCTGAGGTCTGTAGATAATTCCTTTGACCCCATGGCTTGGAGTTTGCTCTGACATGCACTGTCAACTGTGGGACCTTATATAGGCAGGTGTTGGCAATCCCCAATCATGTCCAATCAGTTGAATTTATCACAGGTGGACTCCAATTAAGTTGTAGAAACATCTCAAGCAGTATCAGTGGAAACAAAATGCACCTCAGCTCACTTTTGGGTGTCATATCAAAGGGTGTGCACACTTGTGTACATATGATATTTTACATTTAGATTTTTAATAAATTAGCACAAATGTCTAAACCTGTTTTCACTTTGTCATTATGGGCTATTTTGTGTAGAATTTTGAGACAAAAAATAAACTCAATCTATTGTAGAATATGTCTGTAACGTAATAAAACGTGGAGAAGGTGAAAGGGGTGTGCAGTAAATAGTAAAAATAAAGAAAACCCCTTCTATGAGTAGGTGTGTCCAAACTTTTGACTGGTACTGTATGTACTGACCTGTACACGAACATGAAATAATAAAATATGTAATCAATGCTGTTAGCTAGAGAGACTTTACTATCTTGTTCTGCTCAGTGCTCAAATCAATGTTCTGCCCAGTAACGTTTTTTCAGCAAATGACATTCGTCTGACCTTGGCTACCTGGACACGAACATGACAAAATACAATAACGTTACATTCATTTACATAATGATTGTCAAGTGAAACTGAATAGCTGTTGGCTGATATGGATTACCTATCCACAACTGAGCGTTTACTAGCTAGCTATCCAAATAACTTTGCTAAGACATACATACAACCACAGCAGGGGCTTGTATCTGGGTTAGCCGGAAAACTGCACTGAAAACCCGGAACAGCCTTTTTTACTTCAGTAAGCTACATGTTCACTAACTATGGTTAATGATACGAAACCAACTTGAGTAAATAGCTTTGATGCAATCACGTTAGCAAGCCATATAAACATTGCTGAGCAGAAAAATGCCCTCAGAAAGCCGCGTAAGCAAGTTTCCACACAGAAATAATGGTAAAAAATGCAAAACGCTTTTTTAAGCAGATTTCTGACTTTTTAAGCAGATTTCCGACTTTTCACCCTGAGCGTTCTTTCACGCATTCTTTTACTCAGGCTTAACTGTCAATCTAACAACCAATAAAGATTTGGTTGAATGAAAGGGCTTCATTGAGTCATTAAGATGATATGATCAAAACTGTTCTCAAACCACAAATCAGATTCATAGTTAATAGTTTCAGCTACAACTTGTTTGTTAGTACAGCAGTGTTAATGTTTCACACTATTAAATAAAAACACACTTAGCCGAGGACATGCCACTCGTGGTCCTATAATGTGTTCTAAGCAAAGTCTGATTGCTCTCTCTTTCTAAAAACCTACTAGCAATAATAAATAAGTATCCATTCTTGTAAAAATGGAAGATTCAGCAATTCAGTGCTGTAGTGAATATCCCACTGCATTTATTGTGTTGATTTCTTTGGTTATCATTATTATTTTTACCTCAAATTAACGTTTACCTCTTAACGCTTAATAAAATGAGACTACATTTTTCAGGTTGGATTTTGTCAGTCGTACAAAGGGGTATAGTTGGAACTTTAATATATGGAAGAATGTATTTACTATGTAGAGTATGTAGGACTGCTTGCCAGGTCATGTAGTAGGGGCCCCTTGGGCTACTCTAATTAGGGTTGCCAACTCCCAGACTGAAATAAGGGACACCCAGTGGCCGGCCGCCAAAGGCGGGCAGCCGAAAATTTTGGGGGTTTTGTGTGGGTCAAAACTCCCAAAATGCATAGAAAAATGCATTTTGGCACAGTTATACAAACACAACATGGCTTACATACAGCTGCATTAGGCTACTGTATTACACTTACTGTAACAAGTCCTATTCATACCATAATCAAGGAAATGGAATTCTTCAACCATACACCACCAGCTATCTAAGCCCATAGCATGTAGGCCTACTAAGACACACAACATTTAATTTCAGTTTTATATTTGATAATGAACATGAGAAACAGATTATCATTCAAAAATTTATTTTTTACAAAATGTGCAAAATCAGTTAGTCTAGGCCAGGGGTCACCAACCCTATGCCCGCGGGCACCCGGTCGCCCGTTGGCTCCTTCTCAGTCGCCCGCGAGGCATGTTCTAAAAATAGCAATATAACGCGTGTATCTACGTGGCTCGTTATCGGCGATTTACTGTTAACTTAGGCACGCAAACGAACACTCGCGGTAAATACGCTAAATGAACAATTTAATAAACAGTATTTTATTCCTCCCCCCCGTCAACAATTTCAATCGAGGTCCGCGAAATCTTTTGATAGCACCCCCTCCCCCCCGTCAACAATTTCAATCGAGGTCCGCGAAATATTTCGATAGCACCCCCCCCTCGTCAACAATTACAATCCAACAAGTAGCCCTCCGTACTACTCGGTACCCTTGAAGTAGCTCTCAGTTGCAAAAAGGTTGGTGACCCCTGGTCTAGGCTATACTGTCTGCCAACGCTAGCCTGCTCACCTGCAGCAGCGCTAATTTTTCCACACGAACAGACTGACATGCGCATGCACCACCGCACACACACATACACACAAACACGTGAGCGTTGCCTGCCGTGTCAACTGAGCGGCGCCGAGCGGTCCTAGCGCCTGTCGGATACAGCACACAAACACACAGGCAGGCGTCCTGCAGACACACTGCATGGTGCGCAAACAGAAAAATATATGCATCTTCTCTTTACCGGGGAGGCCGGGACAAATGATGTCCCGTACGGGATGCGCCTCTTTTAGCTCAAATACGGGGCGTCCCGGCTAATACGGGACGGTTGGCAATCCTAACTCTAATCCAAGCTTAATGCAGGAGGTAACGCAGACACTTTGGTTTGTACAGTAGGTAACGGGCAAGCCTAGATGCGCTGAATGGCCTGTTCATCATTTTGTGTTTTCTACGTGTTCTTAACATTTGAAGCTCTCAGTTGTCATGCAATTTTTCGGACTAAATTGTCTTGTCCATGCAAAATAAGACGAAGATTGATGTTTACATCCTGGTTGCTTCATTTTTAACAATGGTTACTGTGTAATGCATAAATATTTCTTACGGGAGAGTCCAAAAGTGTTCCTCTGGCATAGATTTCTGTGTCAAGTCATGTACCTTTTTGGCTTCTTGGCAAGTTGCTGGTGATCAGTTGCAAATTCTGTTCCAAAAAATGTCAGTGCATCTGAGTTCATACAGGAAATCCAGATTGCACTTTTGTGGAAGCATGTGAACTTTATGAACTTTCAGTGAAAGTCTTCATTAAATCAAGAATACTTGTGATCTCTTGATTCATTGTAAAAACAGATTAAATGCCAAACGATGTGTATAAAAAAATAAAAAAAAGAAGTAGCAGGGTTAGGGTTATGTGTTATGTTTCTGGACATCTAAGTTCAATTTATATTAAATAAATGACACAAGAATGACCCAGAGTTTAACCACTTATCTCAGACCTGTATTAGTAATAGTGCTGGTTTGTCTTAAACCAGAAAACGTGGGAGCTGCTGGGTGGCTCGTCCCATTAAGGCACAGTCCTAGTGCATAGATAGGCCTTGGACCCATTGATCTGGTATCAAATGCAGAAAACAGCAGTGCTGACTGGCTGAAGAGAGGGTTCCTTCGGCTGGAATGACAGGGTCTCGAGCCCAAATTGTGGTGTTATAAGAAGTGGCGGCTGAATCGCATGCTCTGGAGGAGAGCCCATGTTTGTGCTCACCTGAATCAATCGCGGCGATAAGTGCTGATGAATATGATTGGCCGTTCCAAATTTGGGGGACAATTTTAAAAGAATGATTGAAAAATTGGCTATTTTATAGGCTAACTGTCTACTTCTCAAGTTCCATTATCTGTTTCTTACCTGTAAAATAATTTCTGTCAGGATTCTGTACATTTTGTCTTCATCTTATAAAAGCTTTTTTACATAATTTTCTGAAAAATAGAGAATCATGTTATAGCTGTAGAACGGCAGACAATGCAGGCCCAATGAGACAGCCCATAGTGTGGGTCATTGGCATACTGTACACAAAATGATGTCATAAGCTTTAGGCATGTATGTATAACAATAACACACAAGAGCGGAGTAAATGTTTCAACTTTGCAAAATGGTTATGGCTGATTAAACCCAAATGTCTTCATGAAGTGCTCCTGACATGAAATTGGAAAAAAGCAGCAACCACTATTTTATCTAGATGCGATTAAAGTCCTGAATGTATTGTATGAAAACATGAATATATTTAATCATATTTATTGTTTTGAGATACTGTAGTACGGGTTCTCCAATAGGGATGTTGGTTAAAAAATAATGGATTGTTTTAAAAAATCATTTGTATCAACATTGTACAGTATGAAAGTGAAGAAAGATGTTCAATTAAATCAGGTCTTTTTTTGGCTTGATTTGAACATTTTCATGTAAACAACATCGCTTTTATACATATGGTTTGTGTAATTGTACAAAATGACCCACCTGTAAGCAATCATGAAACTTTTTTATTTTTTAATTTTTTTAAAGGTTTGGCGAACAATGCAAGTTACTTATATTAACAGTTCCTTTGTGCTGATGTTTACATCTGGCTTACAATGGGCTAATTACTTAAAAAATGGTTTACCTGTATTTTTATTTTATTTTTATACACATCCATAAATTTGACGGGGGACTTAATCCTAAACCTTAGATGTGTGCTTCCAGCTCCTGGCAAAACTGCATCAGATAAGAATGTTCGATGTATTGTATTGCATTTTTCATGTAATGTTAATGCGCAAATTCAATCTACTGGAACTTGAACTGTATAACACAATGTAACCAGTGTTAATGCACATTTTTGTGCTGAACAGAGTTTCCAAACTAGTCAACAACATTCAAATGGTTATGATGCAAGGAAGAAAGGAAATTCTTGCTTAACATTGTCACTGAAATTTGCAGACAAAGCTCATGCTTCTTAATGGAATCATGCTCAGATGTACAAACCCCATTTCCAAAAAAGTTGGGACAGTATGTAAAATGCACATAAAAGCAGAAAGCAATGATTTGTAAATTCTCTTTTACATATATTTAATTGAAAACCGTACAAAGATAATATACGTATTTATTTTACTGACTTATTTTTTCATAGAGTTCAATAGGAAAATTAGTTAGGAGAAACAACCCTTAAAGTGATCCATCCATGTCTACTGCATATCTGGTAGCAGAGTGATGGTTTTAAGCTCATTTGATGCCTCAGACTCTTGATAACTTACAGCCATTTAGCCAACAATGGGTTCCATACTATTTGTGTAATTTACAGCTTAATCTAGTCCCACCCCCCAATTCCCATAGAGATCCATTCAAATGCAGAGGTTATAGTATCACTTTTAAGAGTACCTAAAAGAGTCAAGAGTTTTTTGATGTCCTTTTATACGCAGTCATGATGGCATCACCTGTTTACCTGTGGAATGTTCCAGACTGCTGCTTTTTTAACTTCCCTGTCTTTTTTTTTTTTTTTTGCCCCTCTCCCAATTTTTTTGGAACGTGTTGCAGGCATCAAATTCGGAATTAGCGTATATTTAAAAAAAACAATAAAGTTGATAAGGTAAAACATTACATATCTTTCTTTGTACTGTTTTCAATTCAATATATGTACAACAAGTTTACAAATCACAGCTTTCTGCTTTTATGTGCATTTTACATACTGTCCCAACTTTTTTGAAATTGGGGTTTGTAGTTAACCAACAATATTTTTCCCAAAACATTGAATGTTACTACATGTTTCATTTAATTTAATTTTTGTTCAATTTTGTTCTTCATGAATCATTTTCTTATAGGTTGTATTTTATGGCCTTTATGCTCAGAATGTAAATTTAGAATGTCAAATACTTGTCGCCAGCCCTTTTGTGTTAGAAGATTATACTGTTTAGCTTTCCTTGACTAATTACATTGTATTTATTCAGCTGTGATTTGCACTCTTTAATACAGGTCAATACCATCTGAAACTTACTTATATAAGGACACGTATTAGTGCATACTATAAAAACACTTGTTTGAGTAGACTCGAGTGTGACTGATGCTTAAGACCCTGAATAGATCTGGCATCGGCTTTATACGTTTCATTATTTTTGCTTGGCTAGAGGTTTTATCCCGGAAGGTATTTGCATGTGCTTGAGTTTAGTGTAGTGGTTCAGTTCAGGTGCCTTGCTCAAGCGTATGGTTGATGGTTTGCACCTAGGATTCAAACCCACGGTTTCCCTCATCACAAGTCCAGTGCTAAACCCCACTTTTCACTGCAGCCCAACGGTAAGACGATTTAAACCATCCAATATGTGTTGTCACGTCTTCATCACCTTTTTTTTTATCATGGAGGCTCTCTATGTTGTACAAACATAGTGCTGTACTTGCTGGGAGTAATTTAGCTGCATTTGGTCCTGGTGTTGACAGGAGACCAGTGTGTTATAACCCCCTCCCCCCCCCCCCCGGCTTGAGTAGCAGGGTTGTTCATAATTAACAAGGTCACACCAACCCTGTCCCTCACCATCTTTGCTTTCTCTTCCATAAAATTGAAATTGATTCCCTCACTAGATGCTATCTGTCTTGGGAATCCATGTTGGATTTATATCAGATGGTTTAAAAAATTTTCACCTCTTGATTGATTAAAAAAACAAATAAATAAACACAATTTCATGGTCACATCACTCAACGTGATGCTTTTAATATTAACATGTAGGTTTTTGAAGAATCGTTCTCTGCCATAATCATATCTGTGGAAAATACGGTCGCCATGTTGGCTCTGTTTTGGGTAATGATTAAGTGTAGGAGTGAAACCTTCATTTATTGTACCAGTACTGGGGGGAGGATTTTCTGTGATAACACCAAAAATGAGAGTCTGGCTACAAGAAGGCCTGTTTTCTGCTCACTAACATTCAAGTGTACTCAAGGATTTGTCAGTGTTAATCACTTCCAGAAAAGCAACTCTGTTAACTCGCTTTAAAAAAAGGAACGTCGACACATTTACGGTGGAATTTTTATATGATGTTTTGATAAATCATAATTCATTTTGAAAAGTGTTTTTATTTTTTATAATTTTTTTTGCTAGTACCGTAGCAGTGCAATTGGAATGTCATGCTTTGAGCATAGGCCTACAGTTTTTGTTGATGTGTTGTGTTGATAAGTGTTGATGTGTAAAGGGATAAACCATACAATAAGAGGAAAGCAACCCATGTGAAGGTGGCGGTAGCTATACTTGCTTTGGAAACGAACATCAGCTAGTTTGTACAAACAAAGTGATGTAAAATTATACGTTTGTGGAGGAAACGAAACTCCACATCGACTTCGGTCACCGCAGAGTGTACATCTCGGCTGGCCGAAATAGCCAAGATGTTCGCACGCTGATGTCAGAGCGCTGATTGCCTGCAATTGGTGTAAAATGGGTGGCTGAAGCTCTCTGTCCCATCTCCTCATTTAATGAAACGGACGGACATACCACCTTTCTTCTTTTCTTTTTTGCAGTGCTAAATAAACTGAAGCGATTTCAAAATCATCGTCTTCCATCTGTGGAAGTTTCTGCTCCTTCGCCGCAGCCATTGTTGTCTTCTGTGTTTGGTGCGTCAAACGTATTCACTTCCGTGTTTCCTATGGTTACTGCAGCCGCCGAATCTGAATCTGTGCCCCCCACTGGCATAGAGTGTCACTAAACAAACAGTTTGAAGCTGCGATGAGTATACACACGTTTGTTTGCGGCGCCGTGGCAAGTTTATGGGCGTGCAAGTATATTCCCGGCCGCGTGACGGGCTTGACATTGCAGCTCGTCACGGTAGGAGAGTGGGCAGATTGGTGGCCTTTAAATTGAGTGAAAACTCCGCCCATTCGCTGCGTCTCCTACCGACCGGGAACCCCTAATCAAGCGCACCCTGTCTGACTGCAGGATGCAAGAGGGGCGGTGTTTGACATGCATCCAACCCCACCCACCAACACGTGCAATTGGTTAAAAAAAATTCTGCCTTTCAGATCTGTCCATTGGACTAGGGGGTAGGATGTTTAAAGGTCTGCCTTCACATCAAGCCCCGCCCCTCGGCAGCCAGCAGTCAGACAGGGTGCACTTCATTAGGGGTTCCCGGTCGGTAGGAGACGACTCTTCGCCGTGATAGGTTGTGGTTCGATTTCAGTCAAGTTCCCCTTATCAAGTATATTGCCACCATAAAGTGGCAGTTCACCCAAAAATGTAATTATTATTATTATTTTTTTTATCCATTTAAAAAAATTATTTACCACAAAAACACAAGACAACAACAAATGACAAAAATGACAGTGAACAGTACCGGGGAGGGGCATAGCAACTGACCTTCATTCATCATAAATTCAACATTGCATTACGTTCAATTACATTATCAGTGAGGAAGATGCACAATCAATAGTCAAGCAGTAGTAGCCAATCCAACCTTCCAGATAAAAATAAAGAATAATGTTTATTATAATAATAATAATATATAGCTGTAGCAAAAATATATTTCTTTCAGAGGATTCAAAAATGTAATTTTAATAGGGCGGCAGTGTAGCATAATGGGTAAGGAACTGGACTTGTAACCGAAAGGTTGCCGGTTCGATTCCCAGGTAGGACACTGCCGTTGTACCCTTGAGCAAGGTACTTAACCTGAATTGCTTCAGTATATATCCAGCTGTATAAATGGATACATGGATAAATGTAATAAAATGTAATAAGAAGTTGTGTAAGTCGCTCTGGATAAGAGCGTCTGCTAAAATAAAAAAAATTAAAATAGGTTACTGCATACTCAGTGCTATATATCCTTCCAGGTAGTTTTGCTGAGAGTTTTGTAGATATCTGCTGCAGCTCACCGTGATATCACTCTGAGAGAACGGACTTCAACGGGTCCAACGTGTGTGGCATTCAAAGCGCCACAAATGTACCTTCTAAAAAATAGCGAAAGTAGCTGGATGGATAGATAGCACTCCGGGTATGTAGAAACATATCAAAATTTAAGGGGTCAACGGCCCCTTTAAGGTGAAACAAGTGTGCCACTTGTTTATTGTAGGTTGAATATACGTGACAAAAAACTGTACGATAAGTGCTCTACACAGGAAGACAATGAGCAAACAGTTCTGTTTAATAGTGTGATTCGCATTTTTGATCATGTTTTGACCAGTCGGGTCTTCCTCAGTCATCATTGTATAATTATGTAAATAGAGAAATGCACAAAAAGACCGTAAACTGTTACTGTAAACCTCTATTCCAAGAATTATATTTGTAAATTGTATACTGTCATTTAATTAGGGTAGTTTGTTCCGTTCAGTCGGGTAGATGAGCGCCTATCAATCAAATTTGCTCTTACATTTGATGTAAGTGCAAACTTGTTTGATAAGTGCAGTGGTCATCTAACCGACTGAACATTTTACCAAGTTAAGCTACCAAGAACAAACAATCTACCCTACCCTTTTAAAATCCAAGGTCTTTGCACTTGTTTTTACATTATATGAACATTTTAGTGACATTTGTGATTATTTTCCTAAAAGCATTTTATTTTAAAGAATATTTAATAATTGCATTTGGATATCTACATATACACCCAGGGGAGCGACCATCCATCCCACACCATATAAAAGTAAGCAGATGGAACACAATGAAAGCGGTGAGTTGTGGGAAACATTGTGTGAAGATGCAATTAAAACACACAAGCGACAGCACACCTCTGCTCAACGCTTGTGTTGGGGTTCAACTCGTTTAAGTCATTCTTGGCAATAGCCAATAAATAGATTAAGCTATGAAGCACTCGCTGTGATACACTGCCCTCCAAAATTATTCACACCCCATGATAAAGATGAGCAAAAAAGTTTTGCTAAAAATAAACAATACTGGTAATGAGCTAAACTGTACGTTCATAAAATGGGAACATCATATTCTTTTAAACTAATACAATTTCTCAGAGAAAAAATATTTTTTCTCTCCAAAAACGCCTTCACACAATTATTCACACCCCTGTTTTTTGCATGCGATATGTCAACTTCAACAGTAAGATGATACCAATATTGAAGTTTATGGTAATATTTGTATTACAGTATATACGGTATGTATGTATATGAATTGTGTGGCCTTCTAAAATGGTCATAAGAGTTTTGATTTGCCAAAGGAGATGCATGTTCTCTTCACTATCAGAGGGCTGGTATGCTGATTTTAACTTCGCTAATATTTTTCCATTCTTTAGGAGGGAGGAGGGTTCACATTTGTGCGATCCTCTGATAAAAGCACCAGCACCTTAATGCCGCCTACAGGCTTTCTCTCCTGGGTGACCTCACATTAACAATCTTGTTCAACTGCCATGTATTTAAAACATAAGCTTGCTTGTGGTTCACTGAAAATTTGTAACGTTATTTTCCCCCTACCTGTATTTTTTCCACACTTGCCATATTTTAATCTACTTTCCACTTGTCGCTTTCTATACATGCAAATCTGCACTGATTAAAAAAAAAAAATTCCCATGCCAGTTGAGAATGAGCAATAAGTTGGTGGGGGCATTTTATCCTGTATGTGTAATGGTGTCATGGGCAGGGGATTATTATATATTGTTTTCACATAAATCCACTCAATATACGTATCTCTGATATACAGTATAGGCATTCACACTGACTTTTCCCTGTTCATAGACTTAACATTCCTTGCATGCCTCTTTACTGCCCAGTCGCTGAAGCTTTCCAGAAAATGCTGCAGCTGCAGTTCTGAGGCTTGTAAAACAAGAACAATAAAAATCAATCAAGGATGTTAAGAAAACATTTTCTGTACATCCAGAATGTAGAAAAATACGGTTTCAGAGCAATATTCACAAGCTACTTTGTATGCATCTGCATACTGATTCTTACCTAGGACAGTTGCTTGGGGAGCATAATCTGCGTGTAGAAATTGCACACACCTACAGTCACATCGAGAAAACCCATTCAAATATTTGTAGCCTTTTTGAAGGTTTTGCAGTAGTTGAATGTTTGTACTAACATTTCTTTAGAAAAAGGAGAAAAGAGTATTCATGAAAGGGAGAATTGTTTATAAACCTGGAAGCTGAGATGTTTGTGATTTGTCTTTATTTTAGTCACAGTCAGCCTTTGCTCTTAATGACAGCCATACTGGCCAAGCCGTCATAAATAATGTTTTTAATTGAAGAACCAAGATTAAATTATTTTGTCAACTTTGTATTGTTAGATTAAATTAATGATATCATTAATATTAATATAGTGATATTAATATATCATTAATGCTGTCTTCTGACTTTAGGAACAACCTATTTTTGCATTGTTTGTTTGCCATTGTGGTGAACATTATGGTATCTATGGTATTTTTTGTTGAGATATACTCAGACGAGCTTGACATTTCTAAAAGGTCGATTTAGATTTGGTGATTTTAGGTGAACAGATTCCCTGCTTTGGAAGGATATATATACGACATAATACCCAACGTTTAATACAAAGGATGCAATCAATATTGGTCTTAACAAAGGTTCCTATTAGATATATTGTTTCAGGAAAAAAGAAAAATGTAATCATTGCTTTTTACAACAAAGTTGATCCTTCATGTTTTTGCTTCTCATGTAGTTTCTTTAGTTGGCTCATGTTAGATTTTAAATGGATATAACTGGCATGTGTAGTTTATTGATTTATTTTCCAAGGTACCATAGAAAACACATAGAATAGTAATTTTGTATTCCCCAGCATATTGCTGTGGAGGTAACCCAACCAAATTTGTGTATGCTTTGAAGCCTATGCTGATTTGTCTCCGCAGAACGGGGAAAGGTCAGTCATTCAATTGTACATTACGTAGTTTAGCGGGCCGCAATGACCTTGACTCCAATGGATTATTTATTTTATCTATATCAAGGCTTTTCAATTTTGGAGCTTTGTGGAGGCAGGTCTTTTCAGATATTTTTTTTCTTCACCTTTCTGAATTAAGACCACTTTGGGGTCAATTTACCAAATTTTTGCTTGTCCAAAATCAAGTGAAAAACTGTTACCACCCACAAAAAATTGTCCGTGGTGATGAACTAATGCGGTGCTATGAGGACTGCATGTGTTAAAATAGGAAGATACCTGGATTTTTCATTTTTGTGGGTTAGACTGAATGAATATGCAGAATTGGGCATCCCTGTTAGGTTTGGGGAAGGTTTGGGGAAGGTAATTGTATGTGCATTTTAGTACGAATGGGAAGCAGGTATTAAAACACACGCAGTCAATAAGATGACGGCTGTCATTGTAGCAAGAAGGATATTTTGTAACTATCAAAGCCCACAACGTAGAGAGCAGGTATCTATTTAACAGTAAGAATAAATACATTTTTAATCATAGAGCAAATTGTGTTACAGAATGCAAGAGTATTTGAATCAAACAAACGATACAATGTCTATTATAGCAAACGATAAATAACAAATAAATAAAAAAATCTAAATAAAACCCATCATCAGATGGGAATGTGATTTTATGTGACACAAACGGCATGAGTAGTGCTAGTAAGTATAGCTACAATTGTTTCAGTCCTGACAAATATCTGTAACTCCCAGCGGAAACTAAGACATCCCGTGAAACAGTTAGTTGTAAACAGCCAGCTTGTTCAGTAGCCAATACCTACACTGTAAATAAATAAATAAATAAATAAATAAATAAATAAATAAATAAATAAATAAACCTACCATTAAAAAACAGCAGCAATGTTGCCAGTGGAAAAAACATTTAACGAAGGGGGAAAACTGTATGCATCCTGTTATTTAACTGTATACATTGTTATTTCATGGGATGTCTGTTAAATAACAAGTTTTTGCTGTTATTGTACTTGACTTTGATAGTGTTTAAAAAAGAAAAGAAAAAAAACTGACAGGGGAGTACAGTTTTCTTTTTACTGTGAAAAAAACTATTTTCTTTGTCTGGTGGTCCTCCCCCAGAAACATTTGAGCTTTTTCAAACTCATTTTCTGCATTTCTACACAACCTCACATAGGGCATTTTCTAAAATAAAATGTTTAATTTATTAACATTTTGAAGATTATTTTTTCAAAGCCCTAGATGAGATTTGAGATGCTTTCATCTAAAGCTAAAGCATAGGCTAATATATAATATAATAATACATGTGAAACTATGTTACTGTAACTGGCTCATCATTTTCATTTATGTTTTAGCCACTCCACTGACTATCCAAAACGCAGCAGTAGGCTAGCTAACACACACACACACGGGCGCCGCACACACACGGGCGCCGCACACACAAGTGCAGCCAGCTAGTGCAATGCTGCAGATGTTTCACAGAATCGCAGCTATAACAACTAGGCTAGATGCAACATGTAATCAATCTATTTAAAATCAAATCTCCCAGATGGAGATTCTCGCCACTATCCTCAACTCACTGAGTAAGCTAGGCTAGCGAATATTATATCCTAAGCAATGCGTAACAGTTACAGTTATCAAGAACAGACAGCATTGATTGATCAAAGAAACTGACCTCTTTCTCTCTCGTTGCATCTCCATGTTTTATATGGCCAAACCAACCAATCAGATATTCGAGAAATATATTATTTCGATGTGGCATTTTTATGATTGGCCGAATCGTTTGTAGCTCTAATAGCCTACTGACGGCGCTGGGCGCCGACTTCATATTGTCAGATTTCTTTTTTTCTGGATTTGACTTCAAAATGGCCAATAGGAAAGCAGTGCATTTTTGGATGACCAATGACAAAACTACAGAAACTATGAACTATGAACGCTGAAAAAAATAGCTATAACGGTGAGTTTTCATTGGATGGGAAGACTATTTCTCTGGGTGGGCAATGCCCACCCCAGCCCACCCATAGACACGCCCCTGCTTTGGTTATGCATGCAAAGTAACACCCCTTATTTGGGATCTTAGTAAATTGATTCCTCAGTGTTTAAACTGAACCCAAAATACGCTATTTTCATCACAAACTTCATTATTAATGCAGAATAAACAGATGGATCTAAGCATTGCCTTAAAAATAAACACATTCAACAAGTATTGTCTATTAGCCCATGCCTGGTAGTGTAGCAAGTTTTCGATATCATTTTCTGGATATATACAGTGCCCACCAGAATTATTGCCAACCTCAATTAACATGAGCAAAAAGTTCAGGATTAAATGTAGTTGTTTTTTTAATCTAAATAAATAAATAAATGTGCAGCAGTTGTTTTTTTGTGTCCACACAGACCTGTCCGCATAGACCTGTCGTTTCACCTACACGTGTACCGTATTCTTTTTCCATGAAGGACACCATTGTTGTTTGCAATTTGTGTGCACAAATTATGGGAAATGTAGTCGACAAATGGGGGGTTGGTACGCTCCACTATGAAAGGCAAAAGTCCGCTGACAATCTGGAGGACTGTCCATCCATGTACAGTGCCGTGAAAAAGTTTTTGCCCCCTTCCTGATTTCCTCTATTCTTGCATATTTCTCACACTGGATGTTTTCAGATCTTTAGACAAAATATAATATTGATTTTAGGGAACCTGAGTACTCAAACGAGCCTCAAACCATCACTCTGCTGCCAGATATGCAGTAGATATGGATGGTTCACTTTAAGGGTTGTTTCTCCTGACTTATTTTTCCATAGAGTTCAATAGGAAAATTTGTCAGGAGAAACAACCCTTAAAGTGAACCATACATATCTACTGCATATCTGGCAGCAGAGTGATGGTTTGAGGCTCGTTTGATACATCAGACCCTTGATGACTTACAGCCATTTAGCCAACCATGTGTTCCATACTATTCCAGTGTAATTTACAACTAAATCTAGTCCCACCCCCCAATTCCCATAGAGATCCATTCAAATGCAGAGAGGTTATAGTATCGCTTGTAGAAATACCAGAAAATAAGATTTCAAGAGTCTTTTGATATTGTTGGGTCAAAGACATCAGGAAGTCATGGCATGCAAAGGATATGTGACCAAATATTACAAATGATTACTTTATTATACATTGGCTGCAGTTATTGTAAGGGGGCAATTACTTTTTCACACAAGGGAAATGGGTGTTGGGATTTATTGTTCATTAAATAAATGTAATAAGTAAAAAACAAATGTGTCATTTGTTTACTCAGGTTCCCTAAAATCAATATTATATTTTGTCTAAAGATCTGAAAACATTCAGTGTGAGAAATATGCAAGAATAGAGGAAATCAGGAAGGGGGCAAAAACTTTTTCACAGCACTGTATGTGTCTGCTCCCTGTTTTAAACACTCTGTAACAGCCTTTATGTTGTTCTTCATATACAATGGGTGGAGATAGGTAGGATTGAAGCACTGATATTCAGGATCTCGTAATCTTGAAAAGTCTGAATGTGGATCAAGGTGATCCTATCCTGAATTGCTTTGAAATACTGGAACAGAATTTGGCTCAGTTGTCTGATCCTGGATCACAAAATATGGGATTTCTATATTTGATCCGATCGGATAGGGATTTTTTAACTACTGGGTCCAGGCGCTTACATTTGTGGTATGATGACAGCAGAGGCTTTCTTCTGGCAAGCCTGCTAAATATCTAGTTGGCATAGAGGTTGTGTCTAAATGTTATTTTGCAAACTTGGCGACCCCAAGATGCAAACAACTTCTTATAATTCTCAAATTTTTCTCCTCGAACCATCCTCCTCGCTGTTTGTGGGGGCAAACTCCACTTGCGTCCTCTTCCAGGCAGGTTAATCACAGCTCCAGTTTTGCCCTAATGGTGGAAATTGGTAGCTTCTTCTATTGCCATTTCCTGGTTTATGAAGGTCAACAACCTTTTGTCTCATTTTATTTGTATATTTTCTGATCTTCCCCATGTTAATGGATGACTAAGAGGCTGAATCCAACTTTTCCGGTCTGCCGCACTTTCAGACTGGCAGACTTGACGGGCCCGTTTCCGTGATGTCCGGAGAGGCTAGGCCTGTCCAATTCTAATACTAATTCATCAAGTACACAAGGGAGCTCATGCAGACTTTCATGCAGTCTTCCAGAGAGTCCACTTAGGTGCAGACCTCACCAGACTTTTCTTGTGGAATTAGTGAAAATTCATAGCAATAAGGATGTGACGATGTAAAAGACATCAAGGAAGTAATGTAAAAAAAAAACTGAATAATAAAATCATGGCAGAAAAACAACTAACGAAGGTCTTCCGATATAAATAATACAAAATGCATATACCCCAAATGTATACATATTTGCAGACATTGGTTTCTTTTCATTTTAAATTCATAAGGTTGTATCCAAGGCAACGAGTGAGGTCTGAAGTCCCATCTCATTAGCACACTTAATACCCTCGCAGCGCTGTGACCTTGACTTGGCGTAATGATGCTGAGCGCTTCAGTCAACGTCACAGTACACACTAAGACCGAAGTCCGCGAGGGAGGAGTCCTGAAATTTGGGCCCAATATATAATTTTACCTAAATTAAAAATGAGATGTTTCTCGTATTTTCAGTACAAGGACATGCATTTTTATAGTCTTATTTGAGCCAGTCAAGCAGTGTAGCATTGCTAGAAATGGCTTTTTAGCAGGATATTCTTCTATCTCTGTCAGTGCATTGTCGTGTAGGAGACCAGAGTTAGGTTCTCACATCTCCAAAGCAAGCTCTTCATCTTCTTGAAAATTATACCACTTGCCACATTGGTGTTAGCAGTGGTTTACAAGAGAGGGGAGCATGAAGATATTCTCAGTGCAGGGGAGGACAGTGTGGAAATCAGCCCATGAGGCAGGGTGAGGTTGCTTCGAAGAACATTATTGGGTAACACTTTGAACTACAGTATATGCCATAAAGTCTACAGAAGGCTTCTATAATCATGATGTTAGACCTGTCGTTACCAGCCATGATGGCATATTACAGCTCATGTTAAGCATCATGTCACTTTCAAAATGTATGTAGAAAATTTGAAAATGCTGATTACAAAATAACTGCTACAAAGGGAACACAGTATGAATTGTCATATCTATTATGAGCTGTAATATGCTGTCATGATTGGTTATGACGGGTGTTACACCAAGTTTATGCCAGTGCAATGTTGGCTTATGGTGTCTGACTCAGGTCAAGTCTTAACTATTATAGCGCACATATTCACCTCACCAGGTGGCTTAGCCTTTGGTGATTTGGTAATTGCATTGCCTTGTGTTGTGGAATTGAATACCAGGGTTCTGTTTCCAGTTCTGACATATAAGCTCCTTCATTCTTGCAGATTCCTGGCCAACATGCCAGATATAATTTTGGGTTTTTGACAACTTCTTTTCTTTGGCTTTGTCTTTCTTTTTTTTTGCCTGGAATATATTTATAAGTTTGGTCATTATTTTTTCTTCACAGGAACTTTGCTGACAGTCCCTGTTGTCATCACATTTGGATTAACATGTTCTAATTAAGCTTCACCATGTGACTTAATTATTTATAGGATTAATCATGGAACCATTAATGATCTGTTTACCTCCTGCTTCTTTATCTGGATTCAGAAACCTTAAAAATGGGCACCTTCTGGAAATCTGAGTGATATTGGCCCTGTGAAACACTATCCAAAAGGAGTACTTTTTGAACAATCTATGTAGTAATACCTGTAATATCTGTTTACAACACTCACTAGATTGAGAGTCATCTATGAACGCACAGGCTGAAAATTGTTGTCTGATATATCTAGTTAACCCTGGTGACCAGCCAGGTGCAGTAATTTCCATTGCAATAATGTGCCTATGATAATTTCATGGATTCGATTAAATTGTCCCCAGTTCCTTGCATAGATTCCTGAAAGGAACTAGCATATTCTGCTGCTCTGCTCATTTCGTGACTGACAGTGGTCATGAATATATGAAAGAAAAAGCCACAAGCAAGCCATACATCTGATCTTGGAAAAGAACACGATTACTGTTCCACCATTTAAGACAACAGCAAAAAGGTGTTTAGTGATATTTGTAGTCACAGACAATCAATACAGATTCTTGTTGTCAAGTATACCAAAGGCACGACATGGCGAAAAACAATCAGTCAGCTTCCATTGCTGAAATTTTGCGTCACTATCTATTATTATTGGCATTCTTATTTAATAAAACCAAAATTCAAATGCACAGTTACTAAAGCCCCCTAGCACTCAAATGCACACTGATGCACTCAATTTGATTTTGATTGGCGGTGGCAGAGGATATACACGTAACTGTTGTCTTTAGGTGAATCGATAGGTAGGTAACTTCTTGCTAGCTATTGAAACAGTGATTGCTGTCAATTACAATGTGATGCAGCTAATTTGATATCTAGTTACTAAAATTGGAAATAACTCAATAATAGATCCAACCATAGATTAAAGAATTGTCTTCATTGGCACCACGTGGATGGAGGATAAAATTGCAAAAGCTCACCGCTCAATATATATGCAAATACTTAGAGTAATTACATTGTGTAATAAAAAAACATGATGTGCATCATCGTCATTTAAAATACACAATATGTAAAGGATTAAAGTGAATGAATGGAAAGAGTAGGGAGAGCTGTTTGTGTCAATAAAACGCACTGCAGAGGAGCAAGTCCTTTATAAATTGCTTTAATATTCTGATAGACCTGGGGGTGGTTCTGCTCAGTGTGGCAGTGACGAACAAGATGCTCTGCGTTCCAGCGTCTCATCATACAGAACGTACATTGCTCAGATTATTGCGCATCGCTTCGATGTATGTACACACGCGGTGGTATATTGCAAGTCATTTAATCTCTCCCCCTGACCTTGCGTGCAAGAGGAGAACGATTCGGTGCCATCTGGCCCTGACATCTCAGCCTCGTTATTCATCAGCCCAGTGTGTGATAACTGGACTAGACTATATTAGACCTGAGCCTTCTATTTCCTGCCCTTCCCTTCTGCCTGCACATCCAGCTTTTTACTGTGGAAATGCACCTTTATGAAAGACTCTCTCTTAGAATGGTTTTAGACCTCCATTCATTATTAACCCCACCCCCAACAGTGTATGGGTGACCATAGATCGTAGTTTTCAGAAGCTGTAGATATATGGTCTCATTATGAGCCGATGGGACAATGTGCCATTGTTCATCTCTATTGTGCAGGGGGTTGTAATTTGTAAATTATTTTAAAGGCTGTCACCCACAGGAATTTGAGTGATTCATGCTCTATGACAAGCTGTCTTCATTGCGCTATTCTATTAAAGGGGATGTAATAGGACCTCTGGAATACAAAATTCTTCATATCCAAAATGTACCGCATCACCAGAAAGACACTTTAAAT
Source organism: Ilyophis sp. 1 JC-2022 (assembly GCA_022702515.1). NCBI lineage: Eukaryota > Metazoa > Chordata > Actinopteri > Anguilliformes > Synaphobranchidae > Ilyophis > Ilyophis sp. 1 JC-2022. The sequence continues at coordinate 25,082,861 of CM040396.1, forward strand.
ATAAAAATCTCCAATTGGAATTTCCAAGAGGTGTTTCACTGGATAGGCAAGGCTACCAATGATGGATTATCAAGTTGGCTTCAGTGCATTATATGGAACGGTATGGATGGTCAGTGCCTATGGTTTTCAGGGCTATGGCATTGTTGGCAATTACTATAGATTAAATCACTTTATTAACAAGATTACAAGCTGGACTGGGATGTAACACTGCATTAGTTTCTGTTAGTCAACTCAAGCTTATCTGCCTCTTGATTTAAATGTGGATAAGCAATGCATCACGATTTCATCAAAGACGCAGAAGTGATTGGAGACTGGTGTCATAGTACCTTATGAAGATGTGAAGCTTCTTGATGCCAGCCATTCTGAAATGCATGAAATTCTAATTCTAGAAGAAACGCACACATGCACACACTAGTGGGAAAGAGAAAAATCTATCACACGCACACGCACACGCACGCACGCACGCACGCACGCACGCACGCACGCACGCACGCACGCACACACACACACACACACACACACACACTGGTGGGAAAGAGCACCATCTTTGTCTTTACTGCAGTAAGCTCATTGAGTGCTGTTTATTCAGTTGTTCGCCGGCACTGTTTCTCACAGACCCGGTTCACCTCCTGCTGGTACTGCAGGCTAAAAATGGACCCCTTTACTTACACATCGCTGGAGCAAAAACGGATCGTATCACGCACGCGCGCGCGCATCGGATATGGACCAGATTGCTGAAATTCTCAGGAATTATCATAGTGCCCACTATTATGTAGACTTTTTGAAAAATAATTATAAATATTGCACAGCAGTGTATATACAGTATATACACATGAACACATACACATGGGAAATATTGTACTTAATCAAAAACCAAAATTACACCTTTTTTTAAACATTTATTTAAAAAAAAAGTAAATAGCCTAAGTTTCTAAATTATTGGCACACTTAATACATGGTGCAGTCTCCAATGTTGAGGATAATGGCACTGAGCCTTTTCCTATAATGTTTGATAAGGTTGGCAAATACATTTGGAGTGGTCTTGAACCATTCCTCCATGCAGAACCTTTCTTGATATCCTTAGGTTTGCACTTATCATTGCCCTCTTTCATTCAGACCACAGGTTTTTGAGAGGGTTAAGTCCAGAGACTGAGATGGCCATTTCAGAATGTGTTTTCACAGAACCATTTATGTGTTGATTCTGAGGTAAGTTTGGGGTCATTGTCTTGTTGAAAGACCCACCAATAGCCAGATTTCTGTCCCAGGTTTTTGGATAAAATGTCCTGGTAGTTGGTGGCATTCATCATGCCATTAATCTTAACAAGAGCCCTTGGTCCACTGGCAGTAAAACAGCCCCAAAGCAATAGTCTACCAGCATATTTGACGGTAGGTATGAGATATTTATTCTTGTATGCATCTCCCTTTTGATGCAAAGCATACGGATGACGTACATGGCTAAAAAATCCAATATTGGTCTCATCTCACCATAGCACCTGGTTACAGTCGTCATTCCAATGACTTGTCACAGAGCCCAGATGCTTGAATGTGTTGGTTGCTCTCAGTAAGAAACCCGTCCAAAGAGCATATTGGTATGTTGGTGGCATTTTAAAGTTGATTTTAAGATTTGTTGTTCTCAAGACTCTGCAGTTTTTCAACGCTGATCCTTTGGTTCTTTTTTTGCTTCCCTCACTATCTTCATGCACTCCCCACACACCACACACCACACACCATGCACCATGCACAAGTGCACCATACACTTGCCCTAATGGTGCTTATTGGTAAGTTGCGGTTTAACCGCTTATTTATTTTTTTGTACCCTAATGAAACAGGAATTTTATTGCAAATTTACCTTTTTTGAATTAAAAAATAAAACAATAAAAACAATTTTCGGGGTGCCAATAATTTCAACACCTATGTTCTTGAGAAATAAAATATTACTCAAAATATATAATCTATGTTGTATGTAGCAATATCTGAAAGCGCAATCATTTGTATAGTTTGCCCATATCTTGCATTGCAATATTTTAATACTGTCTTTTATTTCAATGTAATTTAAGTATATTGCACTTCCTTAAGTGTCTCTTTTGATTGGGTTAACACCTCTACAAAATGGCAGGTCTCTTTTTATTGAATAATTATAGCCTCCCTCTTTGATAAATAGGCCTGTGGTTGTGTCACTAAGTAGTCATTCAAATGAGCAATCAGATGCCAGTGAAGTGAACATTACCTGTAACAGTATCTAATGCAGATTCCTTCTAGTGATCATGTTCAGGTATTATTTTAGGGTGGTCACTTTCCTCCGATCTTCATTAATTAACAATAACCACAAGGTTCAAATCAATAGTTTATCTGTAACTTCTAGGAACTGGGCTTAGGGGTTTGTAAACAGATTGTATGTGAGATCAGTACACCTTTCACATCGGGGTGAGCTCACTCACATCCAGTTGATCCATCCGTTGTGTGACCTGACTCCTCATTCTTTCTGTAATTATACCTTGCCATTTATTCGACTGTTTGTTTTCATCTTCACAATTTTAAAAAGAATGCAACTAAATTAAACGTATCAGGAAACAGTTTCTAAAAATGTGTGATGAAACGTTGCTGATAATGTCAGAAGGACACTGCTGACACGTGTATACAGTAACCTTATATGTCTGGAGCTCAGGACTTACGAAGGAGGAGGAGAAAGGCGCTGGTACGTTTCTTACAAAAATGTTTGCATGCAGGGTACAGTTCAAATTGTTCATAGAAGGAGAGAGAGGGAGAGATGGGGGAGGAATGATAAGAGAGTGAAAAAGAAGGGAGTAACAGAGATATTATTGAGGGTTATATCATTGCTTTTATTATTCGTTATTGTTGTTGTAATTATTGGTTTATCCCATTGTTATCATTTTTATTTATCTTTGTGTTTTTATATGTTTGTGTGCCGTTATTATGTGCTGTGGCAACACAACGCCTTATAATTGTCATGCCAATAAACAGTAAAGCTGATTTTAATTTGGGAGAGAGAGTGTGAGGGAGGTGGGAGGGATTGCAGACAGACAATTGAAAAAAACCCTGTATAATTTCTATCTTATATTTTATTTGGTATTGTGTGATCAAAGGATTAACCCCTTCATGCAGATGCCCTAGTGGCCAAGATGCTGGCGTCGTGAGACATTCATTACTCCTGCAACCAAACTATGAGTGGAAACAAGAAACTCCATGTTCTATCTGTATTAGTACACAACTCTGCCGAATACAAAATTTCTAAGTGCCACTATAGTCGTGGAGCTAGTCCATTTAACAAGCAACCCCCCACCCAGTCTCACCTGCAACTATACCTACCTATGCACGACACGGTGGACAATAGCGTCTATCTGTGAGTTCATAAAAATATTTTTCACCACCAAAAATTAGTATTCCATCATAGCAAAAACATGAACCCAATGCTAGCCTGAGCATATGCCAATACTGCTGTGAAAAGCCCTGTTCACTCAACAGCAAAATAAGCTAATGAAATTCTTGTGTAATTATAGCACGTCATTCTATGATCTATCTACTACTACATATAAAATAAATATAGAATCGTACAATTGGTTTTACGCATAGAGATGTTCCTTTCACAATTCAGTGGTCAGTTATTGTCTTGGACAATCGGTTTGAGAAATACACACCACTTTATAACGCTATTACACTATCTGAAACGTCTACGTGCAGAACCCCATATGCTGTACCTGCAACTGTGAAGTATTTCAAATCATTCCGGTTTGATTGACAACTGTTTTATCCGATAGAGGGCAATATATCCTTCTCAATTTGCAATTTCTTATTGGATGCTTTGAACAATAGATTACAGCCCAGCATAACAGCATTTTTAGTTTTATAAGTTTAGTATTACAGAAACATGTACAGACAACGCATTTGCTTGCTGAGGTGGAATAGTTTTTTACTTGCTTTTATCGAAAGCTTTTACTAATGTGGCCAACTCATTAGCATGGCTAGAGTAATCCCTGCCTTGTTTCCACGGATGGATTTTGGGAGTCGGTCAGAAGAAGTATTGATTCTATCGGAGAATATGTCTACGAACATGACGGGAGTTTTTCCTCCTCGATATCCTCGGTTGGTCTAACTGGCTACATATGTATGCTAGTTTTTTCCACCCGACCACTGTCTTGTCCAATATGTTTGATATTGTTATTTTTGCATTTTGAGTGCATTTCACATACTGTAGTGTAAGCGTTCATTGGTAGCTCAGTCATGTTTTATGTTTGATGTACCAATTTTCATTAAAGCTAGAACATTTGGAAGCATTTTACTGATGGTGGAATATTATTTTATTGTATTCTTATCATACACAATATAAACTATGGCATATTAGTATCTTCCAAAGCTATACTTGTCACTTAGGGCATGGAAATACTCACTCCAATTTACTGTGTGGTGATATGTGCTAGATTAATGTAAAAGTTTCCTTGGAGTAATTATAGGAATTTAAAAAAATGATTTCTCTACAGAAAAATGTGATCCCAGGGCATGCATTACATACTATATCGTACAGAAGAAAAGTGGTGTTTTATTGAGGTACAAGAGTGAATGATTAGGCTACATATTTAGGTGTGTGTTCCAGTGTGATATCTGTTTTCACCTTTAACCATCAGAAAGGGCCAATGTATATGCTTTATAGTGGACAAAACATATTTTATTAATTTTATGACATATTTTGAATATGTTTTTGGACTCATAAATATCTATCCCCCTATACTGATTAAAAGATTCCCACTTGAAAATGATGCAAAAGTTTGTTTTTATGAGCTAAAACAGGTGATTTGTAGTTAAATATATAATTATTTTATGATTTACAGCAGTACACAATTTAGCCATTTTCTTTATAGATTTGGAGACACTAAAGGACAACAGGGTACACTGCCTATATTTTGCATCATAGATCTTTAGTAGTTCTGCATATCACCCTCAGTATTTCATTGCAAACTAAAAAAAACAACAATATTTTGTTTTTGCATTTTTCCAAAGTTTCTTTGCATTTGTGGCACTTTATTTTGATAAATATAATCTAAGTTAGTATTGTAAATGGTACAACTGTCTTTCATTTAAGCCATTTTCCAAGTTTCTGTGATGCTCACACCTGTAGTTTAAGAAAGCCTTAAATAGAACACCCCCTAAATAAGTGAGAATTTACCAAATTTAGCATTTGCGCAAAAGGGGTTCAAGAAAATGATCATTTTACATTGTGCCATGGTAGGTTTGAACAGAAGGAAGCAATGGAATTTTGAGAGAACCTGTCAGCTGTGAGGCTCAGTCATTCCCCACATGGACACTTGCTGTGTCATTTTGGCTGGACTGACTGCCTAAAAGCAAAGACCTGGGTATCTGGCGAGCCTCACTTGTAAGTCTTATGAAAGTCTTAAGTGATGGCCCTGTCATAGAATCCTGTCTCTTAATGTAGTTGTCTTGGGGGGTGAGAGAGAAAAATGCCCCCAACCCATTAACACGGCAGAGTATCGGCCTTGCCAGAGACATAGCTTTATCTCCTAGCCCTCCTTATCGTTTTTTGGGTGGGGGGGGGGGGTCAGTGAGGACGGATGGTACAAATAACTGTGATTTAACTGGCTGTGGGCCTGATTTACTAAGATCTTTAGCATGTGCAAAACATTTTAGCACACGCAAAACCAATAACATGACAAATGATTGGTCATGGTATTTGTTTTGCACCAATCATTGGTTGTGTTATTGGTTTTACGTGTGATAAAAGTTTTTGAACCCGCTAAAGGCCTTGTGTGTTTATGATGTTAGTAAATCAGGCCCTGTGTGTTTATAATGTTAGTAAATCAGGCCCTGTGTGTTTATGATGTTGGTAAATCAGGCCCTGTGTGTTTATGATGTTAGTAAATCAGGCCCTGTGTGTTTATAATGTTAGTAAATCAGGCCCTGTGTGTTTATGATGTTAGTAAATCAGGCCCTGTGTGTTTATGATGTTAGTAAATCAGGCCCTGTGTGTTTATAATGTTAGTAAATCAGGCCCTGTGTGTTTATGATGTTAGTAAATCAGGCCCTGTGTGTTTATGATGTTAGTAAATCAGGCCTTGTGTGTTTATAATGTTAGTAAATCAGGCCCTGTGTGTTTATGATGTTAGTAAATCAGGCCTTGTGTGTTTATAATGTTAGTAAATCAGGCCCTGTGTGTTTATGATGTTAGTAAATCAGGCCCTGTGTGTTTATAATGTTAGTAAATCAGGCCCTGTGTGTTTATGATGTTAGTAAATCAGGCCCTGTGTGTTTATGATGTTAGTAAATCAGGCCCTGTGTGTTTATGATGTTAGTAAATCAGGCCTTGTGTGTTTATAATGTTAGTAAATCAGGCCCTGTGTGTTTATGATGTTAGTAAATCAGGCCCTGTGTGTTTATGATGTTAGTAAATCAGGCCCTGTGTGTTTATGATGTTAGTAAATCAGGCCCTGTGTGTTTATGATGTTGGTAAATCAGGCCCTGTGTGTTTATGATGTTAGTAAATCAGGCCCTGTGTGTTTATGATGTTAGTAAATCAGGCCCTGTGTGTTTATGATGTTAGTAAATCAGGCCCTGTGTGTTTATGATGTTAGTAAATCAGGCCCTGTGTGTTTATGATGTTAGTAAATCAGGCCCTGTGTGTTTATGATGTTAGTAAATCAGTCCCTGTTTGTTTATGATGTTAGTAAATCAGGCCCTGTGTGTTTATGATGTTAGTAAATCAGGCCCTGTGTGTTTATGATGTTAGTAAATCAGGCCCTGTGTGTTTATGATGTTAGTAAATCAGGCCCTGTGTGTTTATGATGTTGGTAAATCAGGCCCTGTGTGTTTATGATGTTAGTAAATCAGGCCCTGTGTGTTTATGATGTTAGTAAATCAGGCCCTGTGTGTTTATGATGTTAGTAAATCAGGCCCTGTGTGTTTATGATGTTAGTAAATCAGGCCCTGTGTGTTTATGATGTTAGTAAATCAGGCCCTGTGTGTTTATGATGTTAGTAAATCAGGCCCTGTGTGTTATGATGTTAGTAAATCAGGCCCTGTGTGTTTATGATGTTAGTAAATCAGGCCCTGTGTGTTTATGATGTTAGTAAATCAGGCCCTGTGTGTTTATGATGTTAGTAAATCAGTCCCTGTTTGTTTATGATGTTAGTAAATCAGGCCCTGTGTGTTTATGATGTTAGTAAATCAGGCCCTGTGTGTTTATGATGTTAGTAAATCAGGCCCTGTGTGTTTATGATGTTGGTAAATCAGGCCTTGTATGTTTATGATGTTAGTAAATCTACAGCTACTCGGCAGAATGCACCTACTCCTGTTCTAGCCAGACCCTGAATGCAAAAGTACCTTCATTGATATGTGAAGGAATAGCTTCAGCGTGATGCTCCATTGTGGCCATTATGAAAAAATCTGTATCTTTATTCAGTCTAGTACGTTTAGTACAATTTTTCTGTAAACAAATAAACACATGAAATGAATAAATACATTTAGAAAAATGCTTAAATTCTGAAAACATAGCACTGTCTTGATAAATCAAGTGAATACTGTGTATATTGTGCAGTAGAGAAAATGTGGTACTGACCAAAGAAACCTGTCCTGCCCTTTTTCCCAGATTATATTCTATTTTTAATCTAGCAATGTTATGCAAATGACAGAGTCCAAATTAGGCTGAGAGGCAGCTCACAGAGACCTTAAGCAGGTGTTCAAAATAACAATGAAAGAAAAATGGGAGCTTTTATTTCATGCCAGACATTGGTGTGAAATTGTAAGAGATTATGCCAATCAAACAAAGGGTTTCAAGCCATGGTTGAGCTGCATTTTACACCTATTCACTAGTGATGCTGAACATCATTTCCTGTCTACAAGCAACAATATTTTAGTCAACAAATGAGCCGCTCTCAGATAATATTAGAGAGAAGTGCTGAGTGAGTCGGGCTTTCCTGCAATTGGGGTCCATCTGGGATTTGCTAGCGCATTGTGTAGAGCACAGAACCCTCTCTGGGATTCTTGGTGCACAGCTTCACAGCAGTCAAAAGTGATACAACAAATAAAAAGGCTTAATTATGGCCAGCAAAACAACATTGATACAACCAACTGGCACTATGTGGCCAAATAAAAACACAACGCACTAAACAGCTGCAGTACTGCCACATAATCACACATGGCAAACAAAACTGCCCCATTGCAGTCAATTATAGCAAAACAAATGGGCACAGTGAACAACATAACAAACAAAATGAGGTTGGAAGTTTCCATGAATGGTTCTTATACGGTTGTTATACAAGCACCACATAAGCACTACAGCTCTGTATTAGAAGCACTATATACAGTATATTGGAAGTGACAACCTATGCCTATTTTTGGCTTTTTGCATATGCAATTATGGATGTCTATGTAGTCCCTATGAAGGAGTTACATAGCTCTCATGAAGGATCATTCATTTACCCAATATTTTTATTACACAATTGACACAAGCCCCAAAATATGTAATTAAAATCAAATAAAGCAAGATCAAGCTTCTATATATGTAACGGCACAAAATCCCACTGTAGTTCAAATATCCCTGCAAAAAAAACATGCCACCTATGGACTCAAGTGGTTTGAGGTGTCATTAGCTCATTTGGTCAGACCTGAAGCGTCTCCTATATGGATTATAAAATGTATTAGGCCATAAACAGAATATGAGCTTCCTCTCATATAGGGAGATGGTGATTTATATTCATGCAGGACATAGAGAAATCAATTGACCTATAAATTGTATTCATAAATAAATTTTTTTTTTTATGGATGTGCAATACTGATATTAAAATATGTTCATTTGGAGAAGATGAGTCAGTGCTGCTTGTATTCAGGAACCTACAATAATACCACTCGTTTTCTCTGGCCAATTAGTGCTATAAAGGTTTTGTTTCTCGAACGTTGCAGTGAGATTTTTGGTGGAGTTGGTGTAACAATGATGCAGCAAGTGTTGGGGTTTGGCGATGTTATTATAAAAAAAGGCAGCCGGCATTGGGATCATGGCACACCTGGGCCCCATTCATAAAGCACTTGAAGAGTAGGAGTGCTGATCTAAGATCAGTTTTACATTACGGCCTTTAGCAGATGCTCTTATCCAGAGCTACCTATGCCACTTAGCTCATAATGGATAAATTGAGGATAGACATGGAAACCTGATCCAGGATCAGCACTGTTGCGATGAAGTCCAGGCCCTGGGGGGTATACTACGAAGCAGGATTACTTAGTTAACCCGGAGCAGCTCTTTTCACTTCAGTCCATGTACCTGATTTGGGAGGGTTCCGGGTTTTACTCAGTGCAGTTATCCAGCTAACTCAGTAATCCTGCTTCGTAGAGAATAAAACCTGCAGCAAAATAAAAAAAGGTTATTCAGGTGTCATTCATATGGCATTGCCCATTCGATATCATATATCATCACATTTATCAAGAGTGAAAAATACATGGCTGTAGCATTCCTCATTTTTTAAAATAAAAAACCTAAAGCTGAAGTTTTGCAGCTTCCCACTGGCCCTTGTGGAGTTCAAGAGGGAATTTTCCCCTAAAGCACACCACACTTATTTTGCCTCATTGAATCTCAGTTTCTCCTTGAAATAACATCAGCCAGCCAGCCTCCAGATCCCCTGCTAATAAACATTCATCGTTTTGGAAGCTGGTAAAGGAATAAGCAAAAGAGTGTGTTGGAGGCATGTGGCAGTGTGGAATACTAATGGTCTATTAGTGTGCTTGAGAATCCCAGGTGTGCAGGGTCTATGTGGTTCTGTGAACAAGGTGGGGGGAGCGGGGGTGAAGTTCACAGTAAATTAAAAACACCTTCCCAGGATTTCAGTAGGGGGCACTCTTCCCCTTTGGTCAAGGAACCCCCCCCCCCCCTATTACATCCTGATGTGTAGCAGCTGCTTTGTGTAATTTGCTCCTTTCCTGCTCCCCCCCCCAGAATGTCGAAACAGCAGAATGCTCTGGTGGTCTCTCCATTGTAGGTGGCGGATGGACATTTTCAAATGAGTCAAGATGGCAGTGGTTGAATTAAACAAAGTGGACATTCTAATCACCGTAGAGAAGAAATCTGGTCCCGCGTTAAAAGAGCAGCGCCTCAGTGCGGATCAAAGACGGATCATTTCCCATCGGCCCTCCAGGGAGTCGTTCCATCCTTCTTTTAATCTAACCCAGATAATACGTTCCTCCCTCCTTCCCGTTTTAGTGATCAGGGGCTGCTGTTTGTTGGAGGTGGTTTGCTGTTGAACAGCCTTCACCTGTATAAATGAATGGCCTCTCCCTGTTGGCTGTGATAAAACGAGTTTTACTCTGATGCATGCAATATAACAAATTGACTGACCTCTCCTGTCAAATTGACTGTCCCCTGAAAAAAATTCCAATGATTAGTTCCAATGCGTTTCCTCCCCCTCGCCCTTATGGTATGGTATGGTATGGCATTAAAATAGACATTTGTATATCTTGAGAACCATGCAGAGGCAAAGATAAGATCCCTGTCGTTTATGCAGACCCCTTTATAATGCACAGGAAAGGCTCTGTGCGAATATTGTATTGACACCTCATATGGATTTGTACCAGGCTTCAAATAATGTCAGGCCTTTGTGATTCTGCTCCCACAGCATTGTGCTGTCACCATCTTTTTGTGGAGCGGTGTCGGAAACACAGGCTTCATGACAGCTGAGAACATCTGCCTGGATGTTTATGCGCACAGTACACACTGAACCTACACACTGAACCTACTGTGTGATACCGCAGAAAACATTTCTCTTCTGGACTAAAAAAAACACATACCATATAATATCTACGAAGCTGTTATTGGGTGTGTATCTCTAATAATGATACAATGTGAATCCATGCATTGGTTTCCACTGTTATTTGTGATTGGCTATTGACTTTTGAGATGGCAGTCTCAAAAATCAATCGAGTCTTCTAATAATGCGTTGACTGTCTGACTGTGGTTTCAGTGACTGGCTACAGTAGTCATTGGTTCACTGCAAAAAAAAAATCCAAAACATGGAAAATACAGTATATTTGTTTTTTTAAATATTTTGTGGATACTCTGACCCGGTGATTTTCAAGGTCAGCCGGAGCATGTGAATGCATGTATGAAACTATTCATATGCAAAAATAATAAACACTAAAATAGAGATTGTCATTACTTTCATCAGGGTTATTTAGATTATTTTACCTTTAAATTAAAGCCTCTCTATATTATTTCTAGCCTTGGGGTTTTGATTATATTGTTGATGCTTTTTTATCAAAGTCCAATCGTGTTGAAAACCGAATTTTGGGGAATCACATGGAGTCTTGGTTAGAGGACTATAGATTGGGGGTCATGCATATTTTACCTCAATTATTCCACTAAAAGTTCAGCTGAACCTCTGGGTTACAGAGTATTTAATGTGTAAAACTAGACCTCCATGGTTAAAGCCATCTCAGGAGCTGCAGCTGCTTCTAATAATAATACTGGTGATACGACTAATGACTACTACTAAATAATAATAATAATAAAGGTACTTGTTATGAGAATAGCATCATTTTAATGTCTTGTGAAATGTATTGCACTGTAATGTAGAAATTTAAAGGAATACATTAAATTGTTGGCGTGTTGGATTTAAATGAGCATTCCAACTGTCTTAATCTAAGAAATTACTTTTGAGAGGGAGTTGCAGGTAAAAAATAGCTGGTAATGTTCAGTATTGGCTGCCACGCTGCATGTACAGCTCTTTGCCCTTTAAGTCTTTTCAGAAATACTTTGCTGCCATACCCTCAAGCTTCACTTCCTACAGCAAGCGTACAGTAGCACACACGCACACGCGCGCGGTATACAGTACCTCTCTGGCTGTCACGCATTCAAAGGGAAATGCTTAAATGCTATTTATGTGATTTTTGGTGAAAGCACATGCATGACAGCCCCTCTGCCTGCCTGCTCGTGTACATGCGTGTTGTTCCCTGCTCGTGTGCATGCGTGTTGTTCCCTGCTCGTGTGCATGCGTGTTGTTAGCCTTCCTCAGAGGGACAAGGCTTTTATGTGGCTCTCTTGCGTCGGTCGACTCTGTATATTCGCGAGTCATTCCAATTATACTTCTGAGATGGTTATTGAAGCCTGAAGCGAAAGAAGACATTAATTGCGCTATTATGTATCATCACAGAATCTACAGTAAATTACTGGTGCTGTTTGTCTTGTGCTCGGTGAAATGTTTCGAGAGCGAGGGGAAGAAAGGAACAACCCTGACCTTTTCATTTTTATTAATGATTTTGTCTCTTTTGAGAAAAGGCTGAATTGAGAATTCCCGGTTTGCTGTAGGGTACCGATTGAAGTGATGGGCAATCTATGTACTATTAGGCTCACATTATGTCATCCCGAATCAGTATCTGGCCAGTGATGCAACATAGCAACAGCCATAGGCAGCAATTACATTCCTGTAGGACAATATCTTTAAATTCAGTTATATATGCTGTCTCTTTCTTAAGCCTCTTGCATTTGACAGATTGTTCAATAAAACATATGCTTTTCACTCTGCGGTCTGCATATAAAGATAGCACCTGTACACTATAAATTGTTATAGTGAACAAATGTTAGACTCATAAATGCAGGGGGTTTTGTGTTTGCCGAATTTGCCAATCCAGCAAAATCTGGCTTGGTAAATGAATCAAGTATCCATTCTACAAGTGAGTGTATCCTTTGACCTTTGCTGGATTCTTCTTTGGGATTTATACATAACAATTTATGAAGGGTTATATAAATATACATACTGTAGGCATATATTAAATAGGCTTTACACAAGAGCCAGGATAATGCTTGACATCCTGATATAAAATTTAGGAAATGGGTTCAACAGCAACAGTAGTACTACCCTTCTTTGAAATTAAATATGCTACCATATTGCAAGTGCATTCAAATAAATAATACTATTGACCAGTGTCAGGAATAATCAATTATTCAAAAGCTTGTGGTCTTCATTTATGGTTTCAGGAGGCTAATGCAAAATGTAACAATGCACCCAAATAAAATTATTGCTGATGAATAATTAAATAGTGCTTTGTAAAAATGGGCCTTGGGCCTTGTTAGGGACGTGATTTTTGTATTGGTTACCCAGAAAATGATAAATGATATGAAGAATTACTGAAATAATACTGCACTATGCCTTTAAGAATGCCATGTGACTAAGAAATATAAACCTACGTCGTGAAAAAAACGTGAATTATTCAAATTGGATGCTTTGCCCAGAGAGAGAAGAAAAAAAGACACATTTGGAATATTTTAATGAAGGGGACACAACAATTAAACGTAAACGGCTTCACTAGTGTAGAGCTAGAATTTTTATTCTACTGCACTATAGCAGTGTTCTGTCAAACTAAAATATGCCCCAAGAGTTACGAGCCCAATGAAGGTAGGTCCACCTTGACAGATTTAATCAGAGTTAACCAGAAAAGCTAACCCGTTTTTCATTTATATTCTGATAAGTTTGATACACCACAATTTATTTGTTTAAAAACAAATAGACATTGTGTTTTAGCATCACATATATTAATTTGTGCAGTTTTAACCACCAAGTTACAACGGTTTCCTACAGAAATAACCACAAACTTTCAGCCCTTAAAACATTAGCTTCTGTATGTTCTGACCTCATGTAACCACACAGAATTCAGATACAACGTCACACATCCACACAATAAGGCCCCAAACTTGGGTTATTTTAGCTTTTTTTTTTTCTTCTCTTTTTCCTTCTCCCTCTTCTATCTCTTCTTCCTGTCAAATTCTTTTTTTGGCCTAGAATCACCAAATTTGGCAGGCTTGTTGTGATGGCCAAAATTTTGACATTGACTGCCGACGCTTCGTTTGACCTAGAGTCACAAAATTGGGTATTGAGGTCCCTCTGCTCATGACAAATAAATTTGCGTCAAGGACACATAAAGTCCACCATATTGGATTTTCCTCTAATTAGCATTTTTTGTAAAACACTTAAAATGCTACTCCTTCTGCAAAATTTGACCAATTTGCACGAAACCTGGTATTTGGACTCATCTCACGTGCCATCATACAGGCATTATCTATATTATGTATGCATTATATTTTCTAAGACCTATGTCGAAACATGGCCGAAAGAGAAGCCAATGAATATTCAGTGGGCGTGGCTTATCACAAAAATGCTATTAATTCCAAAAATGTTTGACAGAAAGTTATGAAACTTGATATGTCTATTAAGAGTCACATCAAGACTTCAACCCTACAGCTTTAACTCACTCAAGGCAGGTGGTAGCGCTATAGAGATCCAAATGTTTATTATTATTTTTTAAAATCACTGCTGTTTTGCAGAAATTTCAGACTTGCTCCAGTGACAAAAGCCATAATTAGGAACAGATATGTACTACATGGGTCGGTGCCATCTTGAATTGGCCCCCATTCTTTATTAACCGCTTTTCTGATTCTTGTGGCGATAGGCATACAATAATAGTCAGTTGAATTTGCAATAATTAAACAATCATAGCTCCTGCACTGTTTAACATAGAGTTGAAGCTAATATCATTAGATGTGGCTCTTCACACTGAACAAATGTCCATCAAGGAAACATGGACCAATATATTACATTTTTTGACATTTTGAATAGTCTTAAAAATAAAACCCTTAAAATGCTACTCAAGGTTGACTCAACTTACGTGCCTTCATATGGGCATTACTTTTCTAAGGCCTAGGTCAAAAATGGCCAAATGACATTCCAATGAATTTGCATTTTGTGTGGCTTATCACATAAATGCTAATAATTCTGAAACCTTTTGACATAAAGTTCTGAACCTTGTTGGGGTGATTGAGAGTTAGATCAAGAATCCAGTTACAAACAACACTATGGAAGAGACCAGTAAAACCTTTAACTGAGATTGTCTTAATCCTGAAGCAATTTTTAATTCATGCAACAGACATAATGAGGGTGTAACGTCTATTTCCATTTTTAGTTTTTTTAATATCAATTATATCAATAATATCAATACCAACCAAACCAAACCAAATTCATGAGATACTCAGCCATAAGTCCATTCAATCGGAGTGCTAAAATACCCGTATATTGTTTTTGAGAATAATTCTTTGCCACAGACAGGATTTAGATCACAGATGTCACAGAGCCAAGATCAGTATTATTCAGATTACAGTGTTTCTATTCTAGGTTAACAGTAGGCACACAGAAACCGTGATGGCACAGCATTGAGTATGCTAGTGGGAAAGAGGCTCAGCTGCACACAGTGGAGTGAACCGGAGGTCATTATTGCAATATTCGGGACTTATCATGGAACTGCAGATTTGTTGGTTCTGTGCCAGATTATGGTTTTATTGGAAGGAACATGGTTTCAGTTACTGTACTTGTTTTCCTGTTTAAATGTACGGTGACAGATTGCCCAAAGCAGTATTACGGGAGCCCATATTTTTGGTCTGTTTTGACTGTCAAATGTTATGTTGAACAGTTGTGTTCTTAATGGCATTAAAATGACTTTTAAATAGCTCCATAAAATTATTGAAGACTTGGAGACCACAATATATAAAACTCTCCAGATATATTTATTTTATATGTTGGGCTTTTTAAAAAAAATAATTGTACAGATGCACAATAATAGCGGGTTGTATCGGTATCGCCCGACAAGCTAACGTTATGATCAATATGATTGGCCGATATGATGACGTAACATACAGGACATGCAGAAAGGCAACACATTTTATGTGCCCCTGATACTGCAAGTTATGTTATTTGTTGTTTGTTTTTAATTAATAATTTCTGCTTGCCAAGTGTAATTTACAACTCAAACCTCCCAACCTAAACCTAACCCTGGTATTTCAGGTTGAAATTAATGATCTGCACACTCTGCAGTGATCTGCACACGCTGCAGTGATATGCACACGCTGCAGTGATCTGCACACTCTGCAGTGATATGCACACGCTGCAGTCATATGCACATGCTGCAGTGATCTGCACACTCTGCAGTGATATGCACACGCTGCAGTGATATGCACACGCTGCAGTGATATGCACACGCTGCAGTGATCTGCACACTCTGCAGTGATATGCACACGCTGCAGTGATCTGCACACTCTGCAGTGATATGCACACGCTGCAGTGATCTGCACACTCTGCAGTGATATGCACACGCTGCAGTGATCTGCACACTCTGCAGTGATATGCACACTCTGCAGTGATCTGCACATGCTGCAGTGATATGCACACTCTGCAGTGATCTGCACACTCTGCAGTGATATGCACACGCTGCAGTGATCTGCACACTCTGCAGTGATATGCACACTGCAGTGATCTGCACACTCTGCAGTGATCTGCACACGCTGCAGTGATATGCACACTGCAGTGATCTGCACACTCTGCAGTGATATGCACACGCTGCAGTGATCTGCACACTCTGCAGTGATATGCACACGCTGCAGTGATCTGCACACTCTGCAGTGATATGCACACTGCAGTGATCTGCACACTCTGCAGTGATATGCACACGCTGCAGTGATATGCACACGCTGCAGTTGCAGTTTGCATTGGTTTCTATAAAGGAAAACAGGGAGATATCGGCATCTGCTAATATGTCCAGGCAATTATTGGTTATTACTATTGGCCCCAGAATTTCCATGTTCTGCATCCCTAAATAATTTATGTAATTTCCCCACCACACACAATCATGAAACCTTAATGGAGGTTGCAGTTCAGATGAAACTAAAACAAGACTCTAAACCTCTGTCTTACATACTGATTGATTGTGACTTCAGAAATATTGAGAGAACAATAGATTTTATTCTTTTATTCAAGACAATTTATTTTTTCAATATAATATGTGATTTTATTGATTTTACTGAATACAAAATGTAACCTCGCCTTTCACAACTTTTCAGTTATATTTAGCTGTAGTTGTGATGTTCTTCATTTCTACACATTTAATTTATACTACAAATCTAAGTACCAATAATACTTTTTGTATTATTATTATTATTATTATTGTTATTATTATTTTTGTTGATTTTATAATAACTATACTATAGTATAGTATAAACTGTAGTACTTATACTATTTAAACTTGCTCCTGAACTTTCATGTGAATGGCAGCGTTTGTGAGCAGTTTCCCACGGTGAAGTTGACTTTGATATTTGACGTGAAGTACAGTGCTCTCTTACAATAACATAACCTTCGTATAACCTCTGTGTCTTATGTGGCAAGATCCTGACCCATATGTAATATAAACCATTATTATTCAATCTCTGTACTACAAAACCACAAGGAATTGGTTTTAGAGATAATGGTCTAAAAGCTTCAACATTGTTGAAAAGGGAAAAAAGTTTCTATTTAAAAGGTGAGTTTATCCCATTGACTAACTCTGGAACGTACAAGTTGGGTGCTGTTTATAGAAGAGTTTGGGGGGAGGGTGGGGGTGGAGGGGGGATCTATTTTAAACCAGCATTGCCTATGGGAGATGTCCAACTCTGACAGAAAGGGCATGGGAAGTCCGCTTCTCCGCTTTTTCCCCGTATGCCTCTTCTGCAAAGACATTAAACATTGGCAACCTGACTCTCTGTCTTCTAATGCCCTGACACTGGTCCTGATACTGGAAATTAAATCTCTGACCTCCACCTTTCTCATTGTTTTAATAATGTTTTTTGAGAGTTTGAGGCTGAATTTATCAAGGGAAATGAGTGCTGCTTCCATTAATTGCTCATATTGTCTTTGCATCAGAACTTTCCTATGTTTTCGGTGTTTGTAACATTGTTTTTTTAATGTTATGGATACATGACAGAGCTGGAAAGATCCTGGTGAAAGCCAAACCTGCCCTTCCTGATGCTTGTCTGCACTGGACAAACCAGACAAACCAGACAATAGGATAGAATTAGGTCAAAATATGCTGGCAGGACCCATGGCCATGGGCCGTGTATATTGCAGCGTAATGATTTTCGAGGCGCAGATTATTTGGGATTGAGTGAATAACGCGAGCCGGGGGTTTGTCCATGAGCAGGGCTGAAATGCACAGGGGGGAGGAGCTGGCATTGACCTGTCGGGGAGACCCGGCTGCAGCTGTCTGGCTATGACCTTGTGTGATCTCACGGCCTGCCTCAGATGTAGGTATGCAGTGCCGCGCCAGTCCTCTCATAAAGCCACAGCCAGGGCCCCTAGCTGGGAGCCCCTCATAGCCGGCTTTCTCATGACAAATGCATTGTGCGCATGGAAAAGCCAGATCTGGCTGTGCTGACTATTTATAGCTCTGGGGCCTTCGTGACCACAGGATGCTCGTGTAAACTGTGCTGTGCTTTCCAACGCACGTTATACGAGTAAGTACTGTACTTTTTTAACAAAAAACAATTTGCTTAGTTTTTTTTTTTTTTTTAATTTAAGGAATCAAATGTCTCCTCCAAACACATATCAGAGGATTGGCACAGGTTTAGTTTTTTGCTTTGATGTAAATGTTGTTTATTTGCCGTGATTGTCTTATGCTCTTAGAGCAGTATTTACATTAGCTTTGAGTCTATAGTGTTTAATTGGTTTTGATTAGATTTCTCACACCTCGGTCTGCACAGATACGCCTTTGAAGGATGCCGTCAGCTCAGAGGGCCTGCTGTGTTGAAAAACCGGCCTTATATTTCCAAAGCTGACTCTTTCAAGGGTTACAACTTGAACTTGTTTTAAACCGGAATCCGGTCAAAACACATTCTGGAGTGTTTCAGGGTAGGCTTCCTGCCAGTTTTTCTGTCAACACATCGTACAAACATACAAGAGGTCACGCAGTTCTGACAGCAGCTACAGTGTACATACAGCCGAGTGATTCAAATTGTAGATCAGTGACACAGTGGAGCAGAACGGTGCGGTCCCCTGTACTTGTGTGCACATTCTGCTGGAGGTCTGATATGCTTCTGCACGTTTTCCAAATCTGACTGAACTGCAGTAAATACAATAACCGCAGCTGCTCCGGCATTGACGAAGTGGCTGCCAAAATATTGTCAGGAGTCAGATGGCTGTGCCAAACTGAACCTTGAAAATCTACTAAATAATTGTGAAAAATAACACAATTATTTAGAGGTTAGAGGAGATTGATAACCAACACCAGTGTTGTGAGATCTCTGCTGTTTATGAAATAATAAAATATATAAGGATGTACCATGTTTTGTCCTGGCTGGTAGCTTAATCCCAAGAAAAAAATTTATTTGTTAGAAGAGATTTATATGTGAGATTGTCTGGGCAATTTCTCTGGAACCTCAACAAAACACCAGGAAGAAAGAACTTGTTCGACACTTTCACACTGGCGGAAGATCTGTGCTCTTTGGCAATACCAAATTAAGAGGAAGTATTTTGTTTTTTCAGGAGAAAGTACATGGAAACTTTGAAAGTGAGCGCTTCATTCCTTAAAATGGAAAGTAAATGTACACGTAATGGCTAAGTGATTGTGGGAACATCTGCAGTAACAATATTCATGCCAGGAACAGGGACTAGAAGGGACTGGAAACACACTTGGGAATGGATGACTCAGGAGGCTGAAAATAAAGCTAAAAGGAAAAGAGAAAAAGAAGCTGGTCTGCTCATTTGTCCCTGGAGCTTGGGATATAGTTACATAAAATAATGATAATTCTTTTTGAAAAAAAAAGTGTGCTTTAGTGTTATATACTATATCAATGTAACAAAAAATCTGTATATATATTTTTTTACAATATGTCTGACAAGCGTGAAGCAAGAATGGTAAGCAATACAAATTATGAAGTGAGGTAACAGGATAATCGTAATAAAATAATAAAAAATAGACTCTTCTGTGGGCTATATATTATGTGCAGCTGACCCTTACATAAACCTAAAAGAACTGAGGGGGCACAGAGGAATTATGATGCGAGCGCAAAATTATTATTATTATTATTTTTTTAAACCATGCGTACATGCGGATAGACGTGATTTACCCAAGTAGAACATGTTCCTGGATCAACATCCCTTGTTGTTCCTGGATCAACATTAATATTAACCAATCATTTTCCTCTGATATCATCAGTGTGTGCTGAACAACATCCCTTTCCAGAGCCATTCCAAAATTCCCTCCAAAACGCTCCAGTTTCCAGAGAGGTAACCTGTTTTGTGCACCATAGCTCTGCATACTGAACAGTGCAACACAACAATAGAATACTGTTTATCTGTCAATACAATAAATATATAAATGCCAAAAATACAAGTTGTCACTGAAATAAAATACTGTACAATACTGTAAAATACTGTACAGTTAGTTGAAGTGAAAACAGCCTGTCAAATCTAAAATTGAGGAATTATGATGATCTACAATGTTTAAAATAAACACACTGTTAAAGGTATATAAAAATGGAGGGATATGTTTTTCTATTTTTCGGTAGTTTTGACAGTGAAATTTGAACATCAGTCAGCTAGCATAGTCAGGAAGATAGGAAAGAGAAGTCCAAGCTGCAACAAAGCAATCAAAGCAAGCGAATCAAAATGGCTATAAACGCAGACGTGGATCTCAGTAAAACGGACCAGCAGAAAAAAGCAGTAGGGCTACAGGGCAGGAGAAACTGAATGGACTGCCTAGCCTCGGAGCTGAACTTGGAGATGATTGTACACAACGCATGGCTCAGGCGGGTGAGGGTGTGTTTAGTTCATCTTTTTGATTTTGAAAACTGCTTATTAAGGATAAGAAATTGGTTGTAGCTTTGTCACATTTTTATGATGCCAACATTATAGAAATTTTGGGTAAATGCGTTTTTTGTCCTCTTGGTGTCGTAAGATATTAAGCTTTCATTTGATATATCGAACTCATTTTCACCCAAAATGCCACTTACGCCCCTCTGATTCCAAGCCCACGATATCTGCTCCAAAGGTCTCTTTTTAGAAATAAAGTCGCTAAAAAGTTCTGAAAAGTCGTTAGCTACAGTGATTTGAATTAACCATTAGCAAAGATTTCAAACCTACGTAACTTTTCCATTCACTGCCAATGGCAGTTATACATCTCTAGTGTCATTGAAGATTTTTAGTCCTGGAAGAAAGGAATGAACCAAATGGGGAATAAGGGGGAGTTCATAACAAAATCCTGTTTAGAGAATAGTTTTGAGGGAATATACAGGCATCTTACAACATTTTTATATGTATAATAACATTTGTAAATAAAATAAAATAAACTTATTTATATGCAGATAGATTCTCAGTTTGAATGGGCAGATTGCCACTGAATTATTGGCACTTTATCTTTTAAAATGCCCTGCTATGAAATATATTTATCATTATGCTGTGATGTATTTGCAATATATTCTAGTATATTCCATTTCTGTAAGGGGAGGTAAGAGGACTGATAGGGAGGGTTTTCTGTTCACCAGATATGATGGGTATGCACAAGGTCTCTCTCACAACCTTCTTGTTTCAGAGAGATGTAGAACAAGACTTCATAGGGTGGTTGCATAACAAAGATGGTTACATTAATTGGGACACGGTGTTCAGCCTCTATTTCGGTCGAATAGTGTGCGATAGCCCACAACCTGAATTACAGAGCCGTGTGCAGTTAATGCTTGATATACCATGATCACTTTACTGTATCATTAGCATATGTCTGGTACATCTTATTTTTAGTTTAAGTCAGTGCACTGAATGGAGATGTACAAACTGTTCCTGCACAACCCACACAGGATAAAAGAGGCATGGCTTTAGGCTGATACCTGCATGATCATTACAGTAAACATATGTGTGCAGTAAACATAAACGGCACATGTGCGGTAAACAGTTTTGTATTGATTCCTCTCGTTTTGTTATCGCACCCTTAAAAGACAGCATATATTAGTCTCAATATCAGAGGAAACCAGGGGATTGAATTACAGGCATAACCATGTTCTTGTTCGTGCATTACATTGTAGAGTGATGCATTCTGAAAATGAGACTTTCTTAAATGTGAGAATGAAAAAAAGTTTCTGTTGTCAGAACCTTTCTCTGGCTCAGGGGAGATGACCTATTTTTCTCTGTCCTGAATTATGCCTTCTCTGTGTTGTGCGATTTAAAAAACATGGTCACCTCTCTCTATCTTCAGTTATGTTGTACTAGTTGGCCCTCAGCAGATCAAATTCTGGTACGACAGGAATAAATACTATCATTGCTCAGGGTTCAGGAGTTGCATGGACAAATCTCTCTCTATCTCTCTCTTCCTCATACATATGTATATGTATTTATCTGCATATGTGGTACAATACTATACTGTATATAAGTGTTTATTGTGTATATAATGGTTTATTCTATAAACTACGCCTGTGTAATGCATTCTAAAATGCCTATCATTGCTTCAAGTAAAATCTGCAATACAGTTTGTGTACACTGAGGATTGTAGCCAAGCAAATGCATTGTTGTTAGTTTGATGTTGGTGAAGTATTGGATGTGACATCATGTCTACCTCAGTAAAGTGGAGTTCCAAAGTTTACAGTCTTATAGGGTCCTCTGCCCAGTATATATAGCCTGGCCACAACACGACACATTATATCACTGCACAGTGTGTCTGTGTGTGTCTGACTCCATGGACCCTGCATCTTTCTCTCCCATAATGCACTGCAGAGTGACTATGGTGAGAGCGGTGAGTGATGTGTCAAGGCTCATCTACACTGCTTGTGTAATGGGCATGATGCATAAATGGCACGCAGAAGCAGTGGTGCCTGCGCCAGTTCTTTTTACTTCTCTTGCGCTCGTGTTTATCGATAGGCTGCATTTGCTATACAGTTGTATTTTGCGTCAGTCATGAGCAAGACATAATTTGTGTTTATATATTCAGAAATACCAAAAGACTACCAGTAATAAAAATATTAATCAGTTTTGTGGATGTTCCTGTCGGCTTTCTCATTTTCCATTTTCCTCTTTTAAAATTCTCTGGATAATGGTAGTTTGGATATTGTCAGAGCCCGTCTCCTGTCTCTCCCCTCCCCCCTTTCCCATGTAGTCCTATGTTAACTTGTATGTTTTTTGAAAAGTGTTAGCCCTCATCCTGAACTTATTATTACTTTGGAAACTATTGTTGCCTTTTTAATATTATTATATGAAAAATAAACATGAAATTGCTTGGTTTTTCATTTATAAAGAATACACCCAAGTGACAGAAAGGAAGATTAAATTTGTGATTTGTGCTTCAGGAATTATGAACACAGCTCACCGAGTGCTTGTGGTAGCTGGTGAAAGGTTGAAATTGCTGAGGCAGAACACATCGTTATCCATCATCTATTAGAAATTCCCTTTTGTCTCTCACGGTGGGGGTTATCTTTATTCACATGAAATATTATTAATTATCTGAGTCTGATTTAGTAAAACCATTTTAATCATCATAAAGATAAATGTTTTATCTTGAAGGGATCGCCAAAGTAACATTCCCTGCATTGAGTGCCAAGTGTAATAATGGCTAGAGGGATATTTCATTCACAGAATCTGTACATTTTCATTAGGTCGGAATCTGTTGTTTTAATGCTTTGTACATTTTTTTATGATGCAAAGCAGTTTGATTCATATATTTCCAGCTCGCAAACAATGGTGGCTCTTCTCTTTAAGTTCTACGTTACATCATTTGCTCAGCATTTTTGTTGTGTATTTTCAAAATAACTCCAGTTTAAGTTGATTTATTTTCTGAGAGGGCAATATGAAAATGAAAATGTTTGTTATTCAATATTTTAACCGCTTATTAAAGTATCAGCTGGTGTCCACTGGTACATAAGGGGATAAGGAACACACCTGCGGTCATAGGTTTATTTTTTACCAGGGGGTACCCAAAACAAAATTCAGCCACAGACAAGCCCCCCTCTCCCACGTAAAAATTAAAAGCCACACTAAATTATATTCAATTCATATCACCTAAATGTTGGATTTATCTTGCTCGCAGTCCTATAATATCTTATTTAGCCGACATTTTGGTAAGAACCTCGTTGACGTTTTGTTTTTAACATAGCTGAGTAACTTTAGTTTAATTTAGCTCAGGGTTCACCCGGATATAGACTGGCTACATCCTAGCCAGTAAAAAAATAAAAAAAACTTTCACTTTTCAAACCATTATAGCCGGCTTTTCACCTGAACTCGACACTAAAATTTTCACTGGGAGGCAGATGATGAAGCTGTGCTGCCATGTTACTTCCCTCAGAATCGTTTGACACAGGCGTGATGTTTAATTCTGTGTGGGTTTCATTTTTTATTACAAACTTGTCCATTTTGTGGAGACTCAGTAGTATGAAGCACACCTCAAAAACGAACGCTTTTTAAATGGTTGCTTGTTTCTCGTTTATTTCACGTGCTTCATGTGTGCATCAAACCAGGTTAAACCACCTGAAACCCGCATCAAACTATAACTTCACTCTGCAAAACAATTTGCCTCCCACATGATCGGCGCCTATGCCTGCGGTGATACAGTGATGCAATTGGCATCCGATCATGTATCCAGAATTTTAGAGCAGATTTATGCGTGTAAACACTTCTCTGTATTGTGCAGCAAGCCAAAAATATAGAACGGACACGTACTGCAAAGATGTGCTGCATCAGGTCTTTACCGTGCAAATGCTTCTGGTGTGGACAACCTTATACACAGCCATTGCTTCGGTACACTTTGCTGATGGACGTGGTATACTACTACTGGTGACTACGTGCGTGGTGTAGTCGAGCCTTCGGGATGGCTGTGAAGCGGAGTGGCTCCGGTGGAGAGATTAGCATCCAGTGAGTCAGCCTCACACCCGCAGGATATTGAACTGACAGCACAACAGCAACTATCCCAGCCGAGTCACTCTTCAGTGGCTGAAAAACATCAGCTGGTCACTTTTCAATGGCAGAAAACAGATGCGCATAAAGCTAACACTGACAGAGCATTGTGCCTGCCAAGGGACACAGAGACCTGGGGAGAACGTACACTTGTTACTGCATGGTTGTTAATGATCTTTGGCTGCTTGTTTTTTCAAATTCAGGTTTGGCTGCAGTTTTTTTTCAAGTAAGACTTCACACTGGTTCTTTTTTTACAAAACAGCTACACTCTTCAGTTCCCCCATCTCCACCCTGTCTGCCTGTAGAGGAGGGTCATCTTTGCTAAGCTTTTTTAACTGTGGTATTTTTGAGTCAGGTTATTTGAGGTGGGTAAGGCCATGTAAGATTTCCCCCTGAGAAATCTGTCACTCTGAGATGATCAAACTAATATATGAGGTCACACAGGGTTCAATCAATATTTCCTCTGCAGTGACTGGAGTCCCAGTAGTGCTGTTAGGTAATACCATTACGACACGGCCATACCTACTGCACATCCCTCTCTGGCCGGCACCCTGCGGCTGAACCTCCCTTATTAAAAATATCATCAATGTATTGCTTCACCACCCTTAATGTAATATGCTGCAATATATTTTAAATATTTGAACCTTTTTGAAAATATAAGTACTCGTATGTGTATTTGTAAAGGTTTGGGTTTCTAACAATGAGCCAAACTCGACAAAACAAAGCACGATTACAGAACAAGTCACTCACGAATGTGAAGTCCACTAAAAGAGTCTCAGTAGCAAGATAATAAACAACCCACTAACACGGGTGTGGCTCATAGACATGAGCAGAAAAGTAAGAGAACAGAGACTCCTATACAGAAATACACGAGCATGAACTCGAAAAGGAGAAAACAAAGACTCACCTTCGGAACGTAGACTATAACGCCCGATAAGAGGTGAAAAATAAATTAAATAAAAATAAACATATAGCAGAGAGTAGAAGAGAGTAAGAAACAAAAATAATGAAAGGGACTGATTCCTAAAGAGCTTCAAGGACAGCTGAAGCAAATCTAGTAGTGAAAATATAGAGCAGCTATTTTCTAACCAACCCTGACTATGTGAAGGCACAAAATGACAAAGAAGCGCCAGGAAGCGGAAGTGAGAGGCTTAAATACCTAGCAGGTAATCGGACAGGTGAAACGAATGATAAGCGGGGAGAAGCAAAACCCCAAACCGGAACGTGGAAAAAATCCAATAGACTGCTTAGCGGAGAGAGAGGACGAGAACCATTGCGAAACAGGAAAAAATAGCCACGGACCATGACAGTATTATGTACACTTAGGAATTAGGACGTGACTGACATATACAGTGTGCTTTATGTTAACGGAGCAAATATTATTTCACATAGAAGTGCTTCAGGAATATATTCAGTAATGTTCCATAATGCTTACATTGGCCCTCTAGGAACCAATATGTCTGTCCCCCATACAGTACGTAAAACTCATTTGTGTATCTACTTGACACAGTTTGGTGAATGTGACAGGTGCTCTTATGAGGACCTGGCCAGTCATGTGATAGTCACATGTACTGAGCTAGTTGGCCTCCCTGTCTGGGGCACACTTTAAAGGGAACCCCCCCTAGACAAATTAGAAAAACATGAATAGAATGGTAAATTAGGAATATCTCCCATTTGGTGCATGGTCATTTTGCTTTCAACAGAATGTATTGGTTTTAAAATCAAATAAGTGACTGTTAACACCATACCCATGGATAGTGAGAATGGTGAACTGGCCCTTCACAAAAGGCAGAATTTGGAGCCAGAGAGCCAGCAATCCCATAATACACTTCTCCATTGTGTTTATAAACAAAGGCCATCGTTTTTTAAATAGCGATAACACGATAAATAAGTAATCAGGAAACAAAGGAAAAACATTATCTGCATTTTGAGTTATTTTTTATTTAAATATTGGTGGAGTTTCCCTTTAAACCGTTACCGTCTCTGGGCAGCTTTGTATTACAAATTAACTCTATGGTACAGCATAATGACTGGGACTATGCAGCCAGTCCCACTTGCATTTATGGGCAGGCCTGCATCAGGAAATTGACTCTATGGTACAGCATAATGACTGGGACTATGCAGCCAGTCTCACTTGCATTTATGGGCAGGCCTGCATCAGGAAATTAACTCTATGGTACAGCATAATGAGTGGGACTATGCAGCCAGTCTCACTTGCATTTATGGGCAGGCCTGCGTCAGGAAATTGACTCTATGGTACAGCATAATGACTGGGACTATGCAGCCAGTCTTACTTGCATTTATGGGCAGGCCTGCATCAGGAAATTAACTCTATGGTACAGCATAATGACTGGGACTATGCAGCCAGTCTTACTTGCATTTATGGGCAGGCCTGCATCAGGAAATTGACTCTATGGTACAGCATAGTGACTGGGACTATGCAGCCAGTCTCACTTGCATTTATGGGCAGGCCTGCGTCAGGAAATTGACTCTATGGTACAGCATAATGACTGGGACTATGCAGCCAGTCTTACTTGCATTTATGGGCAGGCCTGCATCAGGAAATTGACTCTATGGTACAGCATAATGACTGGGACTATGCAGCCAGTCTCACTTGCATTTATGGGCAGGCCTGCATCAGGCCATTTCAGTGAGGGGAAAAAAGGTTTCCAGAAGTTTCCAGAAATGCAGTAGAATTTTTTTCCCTTCTGCACTCTAATGAAGCAGGTATGCTGTACGAGTTTTGTGGATAATGCCAAAGAATTTGTTTAACAGCCACCCACATTGCATCACAGTTTACACAAAATAAGTTTAGCTTTGTGTAAGGACACAACTATAAGTTGCATAATGCATAGCAAAGCGCGCAGAGTTGAAAATAATGGAAAATCAGATAGTGGTTTCTTACATTCTGAGCAATGGAAAATACAGGCCAGTGGAAAGAGGCCTTCTAGCCCTGGGAATAAATAACTTGATAATGCTAATGGTAGACTCAAAGAACAGCTTAGAAACCCATTAGTGCCTTGTGAGATATTATCTATGAAACCATGCAGACAGAACGGGGGACATAGAGGAGACCTGCACACAACCTTCCAAAAGAGGGCTGCCTCCTAAAAATAGAACCAAGCAACCCACTCTGTGGGGTTACTCAATTCAATTAGAGTGCATAATTAATTGGCTGTTTATAATAATTACATAAGCAGAAAAGAGGTGCTCTAGGGAGCTGGTTCAATATGTCCTGAAAAATGGCTTCATGTGCCCCTGGGAACCGGTCTGATGCACATTAGCATTCCATTTCACATCCTGGGTTCTTGTGATTTGGTCTGCTCGCAGAGCAATGCTCAAAAAGTAAATGAGGGTTTTTGTATGCAAACAGGAAGATAAAAAAACTGATCTGAGCGTAATGTGTTCGCAGGTTGATAAATCATACTTGATCGTATATTAGGAAGCGCGTGCACATCATTATGATTATCATACTCACGCGCCCATTTACGACCATATTTGGCAAGGCCACCTCTTTTAATACGCACATGCTAACGCATTTTTCTCAGTATTATTGGCCATGATGGGCAACAGGAAAGCAAAGAAGAAGAATATTTCTGTCAGGGTTAAATTTAAATGCTTCTGAATGAACATTAAAATAAATGGGTGCTTTTTGGGAGTGTTAGTAGTGGTGTGTAGCCTAGCTCAAAAGCCACTTTGTGGCACAGGATAACCAGGGCTGTAAATCATGCTTTTTGAATAACAAATTACAGCTGAGATAAAAAAAAAAAGTTCTGGTGGCACAGGTGGAGGAAAGGGCATCCTGGACCTCTCACCTGCAGTCGAGAGGATGGGGAATATCATTGGGAAAGTGGCCCTGGGAGGGGTGATAGAAGAAGCATCTTTTTTCCACTTATCCTGGAGGGATCGGTGGGCTGCAGCGTTTGCTCAATCTTCTAGGTTAATAAAGATCGGCCATTCTTAGAAAAAATAGAAAAAGGTTACATTTCTGCGTCTTTCATACAATATGGCTGGTGATGTAATTATTTTCATATGGCTGTCTATAATAAATTCTTATAGAGAGGTTATTTCCTGATTGAATCATTTTAACTGGCTGATGCTTCATTCCATTTAGGATACATGTGATGAGCAACTAATAGCGGTGTCTAATTAAAAATCATCTTATTAAAATTAACTTATTCAGATATTATTTTTTGCCAATTAGGCTACACAACTTTGGTCCTGCAAAGATTTGCAAAGAGCACCTATTTGCTTTTCACCTGTTGACTCAAATTTTCTGAAGATGACATCAACAACGCAAATGATAATAGCAATAATAATAACTTTCTTCTGTATATATTTTTTATTGCTCTAGCGGCCATGTTTTTAAACAGACTTGGTAAAAGACTACCCATACACATCTAATGCTTCTCACTGCCTTCTACCCCTCTGTAGTTTTTTATTTTTTGTGAAACTACAGGCTTGGTTCTAGCTTTATTGACTGTTTATAACAACCATAATAGGGCATATGTATGCAGAGGCTGCATGTGATGCTTTGCCATGTTTGTTGTTGTTGTTATTATTACTGTTATTATTATTATTATGATTATTATTATTATTATTACTATTACTATTATTATTATTGTTATCATTATTATTATTATCATTGTTGTTTTTGTTATTATTGTTATTATTGTTATTAATAGTAGTATAGTAGTAGAAGTCTTAAAAGTGAAGATCTGGTTTTTCTTTTCACAGGGCCTAAGATGAGTTAAAGCAGTCTGTCACTAAACTCAAGCCATCTGTGCACACCACAAACAAGTAAGCTCTCTTTTATTTGTCTCCTTATATAACCAATTTGGTGATGAAGCAAATCCACCTTAAAGGGAACAGGCCTTGTTTTCTGGGAGCTGGATTGCAGGGTGAATTGCCTCTGGATAGGTGCCTTGTTTTGTTTTACGGCGCGTTTGTTCAGTCCTGCTGGTATTGGTGCTATCGCTTACCTGTGCTGCAGTCCATGAGGCTTTGTGCTGAGATGCACAATACACAGTGGATTGTTATTTACTGTTCGTCTCTCCTGCTTTTTCTGCATTCATTAATGCCGTCTACAAACATGCATTTGTAATGGGTCTACAAACATGCATTTGTAATGGGTCTACAAACATGCATTTGTAATGGGTCTACAAACATGCATTTGTAATGGGTCTACAAACATGCATTTGTAATGGGTCTACAAACATGCATTTGTAATGGCACAAATAAAAAACCACGGAGAGGCAATTTTATGTTCAGTGTAACAAATCCACCTTGACCTCTAAAAGCTGTAAATGCTTAATTCATAATTCATACCACAGTCATTCATATGAAATTCCCAACAGAGAAAGCTGAGCCTTAAACACGTGTCGTGTAATGAGCGTCTCTACTTGCCTGGAAGAATCACCTGGGCACAGTGAAGTCTTCCACACGGTGGGATTCTGGGTGGGAAAAACATGGAACCCAATTGAGGGATGGAATTCTAACCCACAATTTTACTATTGGCCTTTGGGTGGCAAACCTTTGTGAAGGTCACTCTCCTGTAGCATGTTGAACTTCCTGTGTATTGTGTTTAGAAGCATCATTGTGGATCTTTACACAAGTATCATCAGTTAAACAAGAGCTTGAGTCCCCTAACTTCAGCCAATTCACCTCTTAATGGCAGGTTACATTTCTTCATGGCCAAAAGCTGAGATTAAATCACTCCTAACTTCTTGTCAGAATTGTAAATATATGGTGATGATGAGCCTGACTAGGAAGACCACACAATTTCTGGTCACGTGCTTGGCTAATAAACCAATGGACAGTTAAAATTGTACTTATTAATTATCATTACTATATGCCATTAAGCCCATATGACATGTCAAAACCCTGACATAATGCTGTCATGGGTTGTGGCTTTCTCCCTCGTTTGCACCGGTTAGCAATCTATCGGAGATTTTCTGGCCTTGAAGCCGAGGGAATTCGTTTTTCTGGTGCCTTGTTTTTTTCTCTCTCCTCTCGCTATTTTATTTAGTGGTGGCTATTCAGAGTCTCCTCTCTGCCTGTGTTACGAGGCTAGCCTGTTCTATAGGGGTGTGTTATTGTTTGGCTACGGCCAGGAACTTTATATCCCTTCTTTCATTTGTCACGTTCAATAACATTGAAAAGACACCTGGGACTTTGTAAGTGCTGCATGTTTAATACAGAAAAACGACAGGAACATAAACACGTACAGTAAATCTCATGCCATGAGGAAATTAAAAAAGGTTTTGAAGACCATTCTGTTTCTGGCTAACATCTTGATCTTAGAGCTTTTTCAGTGGTGGTGCACACCCCTGGCTACTGACAGAATAATATCTGAAATTGAAATTACGTTTTCTTTTACGTGACCTTCGCATGAAATCTTGGGATATTGAGGTTTCCTTAGTTTCCTTTTGGCCAGAATCGTCTTATAAATATAATTCCTGACCTGAGGAATGGATTAGATCTGCAGAATATCACACAGGAAGGAGATAAAATAGGCCTGCTTAATGTATGTCATTTTAAACGCTGTTTTATATTCATAGGTTAAATATAGCCCGTGTGTAACACTTTCCTATTGTTTATTCAAGTATGAAAAATGTTGAGCCTGCGTTAGATAGGTCGTGAGAAGCACAGCACGCTACGGGGCATTCTGTACTCTTCAATATTTAATCTTTCAGGCCTAAAGCATATAAGCAGCTGATTGGAGATGTCCAAGCGACACAAACAACACAAACTCAACAGGGCAGGAAATGCAACCCTATATATTAAATTACTTGAAAATTGGTCCAATTTAAATTGGTGTGGTGTCAGTTTTTCCGCGTTCAAGTGTTTTTCCAATTATTAATCTACAACAAATGATCTGAGAAAAGATAATACAGGGCTACAGGTGTTTAATGTGTTCTCAATTGGACGTGGCCCTCAAAGTAATGTAGCGTTCCTGATAGCTTGTGCCTTGTCTCTGTGGGTTGGAAGCAAAATGTATTATGCTTGATAAGCAATGAGAATGTAAAGTAATTCATGTATACATACAGTCCTTAGAAATGTCATTCCTCACGGTTTCAGGACTCACTGCAGTTCTGACTTCATCAAGGACACTAGTTCTTCACATGCCTCTCAGGACGCAGTAAATATGAATCTATGGCTATGTGATAATGAGAATCGTATTGAATGGCCTGAATGAATGTCTTCATTTTGATACTCACAAGAAAAAGAAAGCATATTACAATGCGCTGTATGTGTATTGGCTTCATTATTCATGATGGGAACAGTAATATGGTTAGCATATTCGGAAGTACCAATGTCTAATGAATAAAATTAAAAAGAGACACAAAACTGAAAGAAAACAGAGTAATTCATTTCTAAATAGGCTGCATTAACTCTTTCCATGCTTTACAAATTTGTATTCAAACCAGAGTGCTTCAGTCATGCAAAAGGTAAGTTATTAACCATCATATCTGACGAAGCACATGGTACCATTATGAATATGTTCATGTTAAAAAGCAATGAATAAATCCAGCCATATCGCATATTCATTTATGACAAAGAATGCAATTCATAGAAAAGAAAGAGAAGAGCCTAAATGTACAGCATTCTGTTATTCCAGGACAAACCCCCTCATTGCGTTTTGCCATGTCAATAGATGCAAATCAACTTTCTAAATTATGAGCGTCAGTGCTCTGTGGCATTTTTTTATTTTCTGATGAAGATATAGCGCGGAATTCATATGCGCTAAGATATACTAGAATTATCCGACAAATGTGACAGTGGTAGTTTAGTTGTGTGCTGTAGTCCTTCAGAATGAGCTCATAATGTTGAAGATTATTGTAATGATAATTGAATCAAAGCAGCAGTAGCACTGCTCAGAGTTCTTTGTGACGCATCACATTATCAGCTTCCATCTGTCTGCACCCTTCTTGCAGTTAAAACTGAGCATTGCAGCACTGAACTGGCAGCAGGAAAAATGAGATTAATACCACTGCATGCATAATTCACTGTACACATCTCTTTCTCTCTCTCCTTTTCTTTCTGTCCCTGCTTCTCTCCCTCTGTCTTTCCTCGCTTCTCTCTCTCTTTCTTCTCCCCACCCCTCTCTCTCTCTTTCCCCCCCCATCCCTGGAATATAGAATATGCAGAAATGGGTGGAACCCTGCAGCCCCTCACTGAGCGTGCTCAGTGGAGTGCCCTTGGAGTGACCGTGAGGGGCTGTGTGGCTGTGCTGCAGGGGCTCGATCAGGCAGTGTGTGACAGTGCCAGGGTCAGGCCCGATTGCGCAGTACAGCTACGGCAGCCGGCCCTGTTTAGCATGCGCCGCGGCGCCTCCTCAGCCGGCCTTTAATCACACGCTGCATTGTCATTTTCAGCCCCGCCCCGCCCACGCTGCGCTCCCTCCCACACCGCCCGCCCCGCCCACGCTGCGCTCCCTCCCACACCGCCCGCCCCGCCCACGCTGCGCTCCCTCCCACACCGGGCCGCCCGCCCCGCCCACGCTGCGGTCCCTCCCACACCCCCCGCCCCGCCCACGCTGCGCTCCCTCCCACACCGCCCGCCCCGCCCACGCTGCAGTCAGCTTGCACTTAACACACCTGTGTGCATGACTGGAGTACCTGAGTGATGGCATAGCAACATATTGGTTTCTTCATTGTTATTCCATTAGCCCTTTTCAGCCATTCTGCTACCCTCTTAATGAAAGCACATGCATACAGTGTAATGACAGTTGCCAAAATTAGCGGAACGCAGATGTCAATCAGACAAAATAGCCAACATCTTCAGCCAACCGAAAAAAAAAATCCCTGTATTCAGTGCTGCCAATGCTTGTGTTTTGACAAATCAATATTCAAAGTAGTGGGAGAGTAATTTTGTAAATCCAGCAGATCACAATGAAACATTAAAGCCAGCCTCCCTGCACTTGCATCTCTCAGCTTGCTGAGATTATGCGCAGGAAGCTTGTATCTAATATCGGCATGATAAAGCATCTGAAATGCAAGGTCATTTGTGTAATAAATACCTTAGCAACAGAAAGTCCACAGTCATTCATCAGGGCTCGCTGGTGCATTTGGGAAAACTGAGATTCGCTCATCCCCAACACCTTTCAGTGCGGTTTGCTGGCCTTTCGAATGAGCACATGATGCTAGTGATTTACAGCACGGCTGACTAGTATAGACAGCAAATAAATAACACCAAATAAATGTATACATGTTTTTCTTTGTAGTCATTTCTCAGGCCCTTTTCAGTTTTTCACTGAGTGGAAAATTTGATTACTTGTTGGAGGGATTGTAAACATGCTGAAACCCTATTGATAGGTAGAGCAAGTACCAGGACAATGTTTGCTGTGTTTGTTTGTGTGTATCTTTTGCTACCACTTGTTTGGGCCTCACGGCTACATTTACATGCACACCCCGGTCATTGGGAGTAATCAGTTTATGCCACCACTTAGATTATTGCACGCACATGGATAAGTAATGTGATTAATCCAACAGCCGCATTCACATGATTATTTTTATAATCGGCATATGCTCAATGGAAATGGTGCATGCTTGTTTTTATCCGGGATCTTCGACGTCCGCCTGACATGCGCAGTTTTAAAAAAGCCGAAAGAAATCAGAGGAACACGTCAACATGCACCAAAAAATCTAAAGATTGGGAAAAAAATCCAGATGACTTAATTTGGTTTTTAATACGGCGAAGGCGTTTAAATTACCATTTCTATAATCAGAAAATATCGCCATAATCAGGGTATGATCATAAGATATACAGCTATGGACATGCCATTGGTCATTATTTGCATTATCTAACGACATAATAACATTTTCCAACTTTGTATGTTTGGTCTTAAAATCATTAAAAAAGCTGAATTGACGTTAACAAATATCTGGAAGTACTTATTTCATAATTTATACAATATTACAATTAGTTTTATGTTGAAAATAGATTGTAATTATAGCAATTGAACAGGTCCTCAATTTGGATGTGTATTGCTAAAGCAATGCCACTTATGGGTGCCACTTATGAGTCAGTCAGTCAGTCAGTTACTGCTGTCTTAAGCTCACATTCAAAAAGTACCTCAACGTTATCATACATCAGGAGTATCAGGAGAGACTCCAGCCCTGGACATCTGCCGTGTCTGCAAGTGTGTGTGGCTTCTTTCTATTAGCAGCCAACTAAAGCATGGGAAGCAAAGCGTGTATACTCTTTAGCCAATCGATTACTAAAATTAGACACCTAAAATTAGAACACCCCCCCCCCCCCACAAAATAAATTTTAAAATCCAGCATACACACTGGCCCTCTGGGATGAAACACGGCACCTCTACCTTGCATTGCATCCACAAGCATGGCATGTATTTTACGCTTGAATAAAACAGTGATGTTATGCTTGGGACTGGTTGATGTTCCTGTCCTGCTCAGACAGGAACGTAAAGGTTGTTTCTTATGCACAATTGTGTATTGCAAACACAGCTGTATCATCCTGACCACAATTTTTAAATATGTACACTACTCATGCACAGTATGTACATATTGTGTGTGTGTGTGTGTGTGTGTTTGTGAGAGAGAGTCTTTGAAAGCAAAATATTTTATTACAGCACATAAATTTGATTTGAAATCCAGCTGCAAGATTGAGAAGCAGGTCAAAACGGATCCATCCGTGCTTATTTGTGAAATTTATGTTTGAGAGAAAAAGAAAATGGCCTGCCTTTCCAGCTTGTTTTTGACGACAGGCAGGAGTGCTGTGGATTGTGTGCTTCTCTGGGCCCTTCTGCTGTGACACAGCACATTCACCCCCCCCCACCCTCCAATATGCTGCATCCAGCCTGATTCACACCTGCCCAAATTTCACTTGACATCTGTGGGATTTAATACCTGCTAATTCTGCTAAAATAGACAGGAGTGAGAGCAAAGCAAATCTTTTTACCTGTGCCGGAAAGCCACGTCGAATTTCCTTTAATTTATTTTAAGGTTGGTGGTAGTCAGGGCGCATACTTGAGGTTCTGAAAGTAGACCTAGGTCCTCACCTGAAGGTACTACTACAGTACATTTAAATACCAGATCCCACTGACGGAAATTAAATGACAGATCTTTTTTTGAAAAGGTCAGTCTGGACCAATATTGATTCATCTGCAACAGCATTACCACAATAAATACTGAGCTTTGATATTATCCAGGAATTAGGTAACAATGTTACAGTCAATTGTGTGCAAATGTAAAGGAGATGACGTACCTAAATCAAGGGTTCATTCTGCATTCAAATGCCCGGCTTCAGAAGACTTCCTTCTCCTGAGTAAACTGTGAGGTAAAATGGCTTACTTACCATAGTTACTCAGTAAGAGTGATTGATTAACACTTATCCCCATTGAATTTTCCATGTTTAATCTTTACCTCGGATGTTTAGGTTTTTGGTTTATTTATATTTTACTCAGTCGGATTTAAATCCATGACCATGTGGCTAACGTTCAACTATGACAGAACAGCAGCAAATCCGGCAGTATTATAAAATAACTTCTGCTCAAGCAGTCTGTTCATGGAGCACGATGCCATTTATTCAGCATTAAAATCCCAAGGACAAGTGAAGGGCAAGCTGGTATTCATAGTAGGTGCAGCAAGTGTGTTGCATGAGATATCAAGAGTAATTAGTAATTATGAACATGTACTACATGAGCATCTGGCTGCTGTTTCTGCCCCCCCCCCCCCCCCGCATTCCTGAGAGAGCAACTTCAAAACCCCTCCCCCTTTTTGTTTTGTTTTAGTTAATGCTGCAATTAATGTGTCACACACACTGATATGGAGAGATACAGATGCATTGTTCCTTTGTCTCACCATGTTATCGCCAAGACCCCCCCTGGTTTCACCACTCATGCAAAGCGACTATATGTGAGGAAAATAATGACATGAAGATTTTCTGTCAAGCGAAGGTCACTGGGTAAAGAATTGTGGATAGCGTGATGGGCTTCTCTTTTTCTTCTCGGCTGATCTGTCAGCTCTTTGAAACTGACCCAGCGTTACGCCACAAGCGCCGTTCGAGACGCAGGGCTGGATTGTTGCATAGCAACTACAACTTTTGAGTGCAGGGAGCCTGTTTTTTTCCAACGGAATGTGTCAAGCAGAGAGACGTTAGGGATCCTGATGAAACACCCCCGCCCCCCCTCCCAACCCTGACAAAAAAAACAAACAAAAAAACACTTTGTGAGATGTACTGACATAAACCTATGACCCTCTTGTGACCTGCGTCCCGTGGCCATGAGGGTCAGAGCAGACAAGCGCGCACAGCCGTGGATGCGCGGTGCCGCACGCTGCGCTGTGTTAATGACCTCTCGCGTCAGTGAATCAGCAGTTGTGGGGGATTTATTGAGGTGAGAAAGATCATTAAGTCATGTGACCTCTGCAGGTTGGCTACGCCAGGCTACCATGTGGGCACCGTCTCCGTCAGGCTGTCCTTGGCAGTGCCAATTCATCACTTAATCACCTTTTGTTGTGCAGCCACAGTATGATGCAGAAATTCCCTCTGGAGAGGTTGTGCCTTTCTGCTGTCCCTTTATTATCAGTGTGATGGCTGTATGAAAGCATATACAGTAGATGTGGATGGATCACTGCAAGGGTTATTTCTCCTGACTCATTTTCCTATAGAACTCTATGGGGAAAAAAGTCAGGAGAAACAACCCTTAAAGGGATCCATCCACATCTACTCCATATCTGGCCGCAGAGTGATGGTTTGGGGCTCGTTTGATACCTTAGACCCTTGATGACGTACAGCCATTTCGCCAGTCATGTGTTCAATACTGTACCAGCGTAATTTACAGCTGAATCTAGTCGTACCCCCCAATTCTCATAGATCAGTTCAAATGCAGAGAGGTTATAGTATCGCTTGTAACAGTACCTGAAAATAAGATATTGAGAGTCTTTTGATGTTGATTGGTCACAGACTTCAGGAAGTAACAGCATGCAAAAGATATGCGACCAAATATTAAATATGATACTTTAAAAATATGTTAAAGCAAAATATTCAAATTTTCTGAGACACTGAATTTTGGGTTTCATTAGCTGTAAGTCATAATCATCAAAATTACAAGAAATAAAGGCTTGAAATATTTCACTCTATGTGTAATGAATCTATATAATATATGAGTTTCACTTTCTGAAATGAGTGACAAAAAATATTGAACTTTTTCACGATATTCTAATTTTTTGAGCTGGACCTGTAAACTATGTATTGGTGCATAATATATATTTTTTGAAGAAGTCTTGAAGAAACTTAATAATAATGAAGCGCATTCAGTTAATTGTCTATTTCATGTTTAATAAAAACATGAACCCCTTTCTCTGAGTGCTTGGCTTGCGCCGTTGAGTTTTCCCATTATTCCTGAGACCGACAATATCCACCAGTCTCTAAGCTGCAGCCAATTAATTCCTGTAGCTAAGAGCATCAATACTGTCTGTTATCTGATAAACTTCATGGGACATATAGTTTTCTTTACAGATGCATTGTACAAATAGTTTATTTTTGTTTTGCTGTCTATTTAGTCTTGGAGTGAATGTGAAAAATTATGCACGCCGATAGCCTGTACACAATGCAGTTTCTTGTTAAAATTATTCTATTATGTAAATCTGCAATCTTGAAAACTTGTGCAGCTGCTCAACAAAGTGATCATAAGCATTTTATTTGTGATATTTTATAAAGCCTGGACATTGGTTAGGTTTGATCTAGGCGATACGAACCAACTAATTGGTACCAATGTTGCGGTCTCACTGCCTGTGTTATCTGACAAAAGCACTTGTTTTTTCCGGCTCGTAAACCTGTACGATTTTTTTCTGGGTGCATACCAGGGGACCGAAAAGCAGAGAGCCCTGCGGCCATCCCCTGCCTGTATCTGGCCACGGTGTTGGAAGAGCTTGATTGTGGTGTTTGTGGGATACCATCAGAGACCCAAGTCACAGTATCAGGCTCCAGCGCTCGTGCCCACAGAGCCGTGTCTCAGTCACAGTGTCCACACTCCCCGCTGGCCACCATGCATAGCCACACACTCCAGATAGAGCTGTATGTTGCTGCAGAAGTCCCCGTTCAATATTTGTAAATGAAGCTCCCATGCTTATCCCATGCCACGGTCAGCTTGGCCTCCCTCTGAGCAGGCTGCTGTAGGCTGTCTGCCTGCTTCCTCTGCACCTCCTCTGAAATGCTCATTTCTGCAATGATTACAATATTTCCCCTAAGATCTTCTTTATAGGTAAAATGTTAGTTGCAATGCAGACCAGGACTTTTGAAATTATAATATGAATAATCTGTGTTTATGAGCTTAATAATTTGTTAAAATAATTATTTTATATTAATTGAAGTGAGGGAATGTAACAGATAATTCTGACTAATCATAAAACTGTAGTTATTTCTTCAGAATTTATATTGAGTCCAACGTCCAAATTTGAGTGCTACTTATCTGCTCAGAAATTGAATATGAACTTTGTGCTACAAAAAGGCTGAGGGGATTTGATTGAGGCTTATAAATGAAAGGGATTAACAAAGTAATCTACTGTACACATTCTATATTTTTGGTTCTGTCACTAAAACAAGGGGAGCATAGAACTTATAAAATGTCATTTTTGCATTTATTTTTCTGTGTGTGGTACCTTTAGGGACTTTTAGTGTATTCAAGTCCAGGTTTGATGCAGTGTTAGGTACTTTCTAGTTGGGAAATGGTGAGACTAGATGGGTGGAATGGCCTTTTCTTTTCATTACATATTCTTCTTGTGTCCTTATATAGTAACTTGGCTGTTTAACAGAATGTTAATGTTCCCAGTGCTTTGCAAACAGGCTGTGTTTCAGGGCTATGGCTGTGTGGAGGTTCTGCTCTGGATAACTCATATCAAAGAGGTATACAGTGCTAAGCATTTAGGAAATAATGATCCAATGCATGCAGAAGTGATGCTAGTGAAGCTGCAGAGGTCCATACACTGTTTCACTGGTGGCTCATCTTACTAATTGAATCCACCTGGCTGGAGTGATATAAGCATATCTGTTCTCAACCGTGCCACCTGTCAGTGACAAATAATATCATCGGACTGACAATATATCACAAGATCAGCAAAAGAGATGGCCATAATATTACTGTGTTGTGCTGATAGTTGCATGCTTTTTTTCTCTTTAGGATTTAATCAAAATAGTGTAAAATATCCCCTTTTTTCTGACCTTTGAACAGCCTTCAGTAGAGTGCAGTCTTCCAGGGCTCACATGTATTAGCTTTTTCATAGGAGGTAATGTACTTCAATTAAAACTTTCTTGTTTGAGAGCGTAACTGTGTCAAGGGAAGTTAATTTGATTGTTTGCTTGGCTTTGACCACGTTACAATCAGTGTCACTTGTGTCCCTGCTGTGTGATGTCTGTACTGTTGCCGCCAAGCTGTTCTGGGAAATGTACTCGGCAGTCCGCATTGTGATCATTGCAAATAACAGGCTTTGCATGGGTGGAATTAGCCACACTGACAGGATGCAGCGGAGTCCTTGGGAAGTGGCCCGTGTTAATAGGAAAAGGTACAAGCGCAAACGTTGTGAGGACCAGATTGAGTTTGGACTTCCTGTCTTCAGCAGTGTAGTCTGAATACCCTGCTTTCTTTACTGTGGAAGTCAGCGCCCTTTTCGCTGCAGACTCTTATGGCAGACTTGTTGAGGTGCCATTTAAGCCAAAATATGTGCGTGTGTGCGCACATATGTGTGTGTGTGTGTGTGTTTGCGCTTTTTGGGGTGAGGGGTGTTGGTACTGATGTTTAGCTGCAATTGCAGTTTGCAAGTGTCATCTCTGAGTATGGTAGGATACGTTTTTGCCTTTGATTGCCTTGTGAAAGGGCACTCTCAGCTATACAGTATAAGTGATGCGGAAGAGCTTTGATCTGAAAGGGGGAGGGCTGGTTCTATTGGTTACTAGGACACTGCGCTCGGTCATATCTGGCAGTAGGCTCTTGTTAGACCACACTGGCCCCTCTTTTGACAATCCTTCTACGAGCTCAGACCGGTGCTCTCCGCACATAGCACATAAAATACATCGCACTCTCCGTACATAGCACCCACCGTCGAATGCTGGACCGGGACACAGAAGGAGCGCGACAGAGAGAGATAGAGAAAAGACAAGTGTGTGAGGGAGGGGAGAGAGGGTGGCGGGGGCTGTCGGAGCAAGTATGCCGCAGTAGAATGAAGATGCAAGCATTTGGGATTCCAGCTTGTGACAGATGTATTTTAGCGCTTAAAAATAGCCTTCAGTATGTCTCAAACTGAATTATGCAATAGCGCTGGCTGAGGAACCCTGGGATGCTGTGCGTTTTGAATGGCTGAGGCGGCAGTACCTAATGATACCTGCATGTCACACAGTTAATGGCTGAGCAATATAAAAAGAGACCAGCCAGCCCTTTTGCGTTATCCTTTCGTTTTAATATTATTTAGGATATTATTCAGAAGCATATCAATAAGGTTGGTTCTTTACATTGTTCTATATATATATATATAGGCTACAGTATACAGTATACCTGTCAGTTTTATCCTAAAAACTGTAAAGGAACAAGTAGCATTGTTGCATTTTGCCATTGTCAACCAATTAGCCAGCCAGTTGTTGTGGCTTACCCTTTGCTGTGGCATGTGATGCGACAGTGGGAAGGTGTGTGTTTTTTTTTGAAAAAAAGTAATATCGGGGTGTCATTTTGGGGGCTGTCACACCGGTGTCTGAGTGGCTGGCATCCGACTGGAGCCCCTGTCACTTGTGAGCTGAGCTGACTAATTTGGCTGGCGGTTCGGTTCCCATTGGAGAGTCAGATAAAGCGAGCAGCAGTGGCAGCCCTCCTTTCCTCCTCCCCTATCTCTCCCTGCAGCTGCAAGGTCAGGATATTTCTGCAGAGACGACAAAGCCACTATCCGGAAGCTTCACTGCAGTTTTCTCTCCCGCTCCCTCCCCAGCGAAAAAACTAGCGCAAGTTTCCATCACTTTTAAAAACACGCACAAAAAAATGATGGACGCTGCCCTCTGTGGTAAAGGAGATGTCCAAACCGTGGACAGTGAGCCACCTTCAGTACAGCAGAAGAATTTAACTTTTTATTTATTTATTTTTTATAAAAAGGTCAGCGAAGGTCACAGCATATATGGGCAAATGGTCTCCACATTTTTAAAAGGTTCTTCCACTCTAGAGGTTGAAGTCCAACTTGTTGACCAATAACTGCAGTGGATTAACATTTAAATGTTAGGGGGCAGGAAAGAAAAACAAATCTGTTATGAAGTGAAGAAGCTTAATGTTTTCCAGTGTGTCATTCTGTTTCCAGAACATTACACAAAACCACATTTTGCATTTTGGGTGCAGACGCATAGATCGATCATTTGCGCTTGAAAATTAATTTAATGATATATAATTCCTACATCTATATCATTGCGTTTAAACTTAATTTTACTCAAATTGTAATTAAAATATTAATCTGAATTTTTTTACAAAATTTAAATACTGAAATGATCATAATATGAATATGAATGACCATTAATATAGTGTAAAATAATATTACGAATATTATTGTAATGTGTAAAATATACAACCGTGTGTGCACTGTAAGTTATTCTTTGAAATTAAGCACAGATATATTGCACATATCTACGCAGCATATTCAACACCCTGGGCAGTAATTATAGTGCTTTTTTGTAGCTCAGAGTGTTGGGACTGAGGCTTTTGTCTTCTATATTTTGATGTTTTATCCTGTGTGATGCTGGAGTGCTGCCGAGTGGAAGGAATGTATGTGCGTTTGTGTTTGTGTGTGTGTGTGTGTGTGTGTGTGTGTGCGTGCATGAGATTTTTAATGTTTTTTTATGAGCTTTTTTATGCTTCAAACTCTCCATACTGCAAATTACATGTTATGTCAGAGTCACACACATTGAAATTCACATTCCTGTTGCGTGAAGGAAGACACCACAGGTGTAATACTCTGTGGCATTGATGCCCCACCTGTGACCTGGGGCCCGCATGCAGCCTACGTTGTATAAATTGCATTACATGCCATTACATTTGTTATCTGGACACTTATCCAAAGTGACAAAGTAGGAGAATTGCCAGATCTGGCTAAAATTCTCAGACCAGTGAGTGTACATGCGACATTGTTAAAGGAAAGTAACTATGCTAACAAAGAGCCACAAGACAAATATCTAATACATACCAGTTACATTCACTACAGGCCCTAAGAAAAAAACAACCATACAAATATCATAAACTGGTGAAAAGGGTGGGAGAGCTAGCAGGTGTGGAAGAGTGTATCAGTGCATTGTGTTGCAGTGCTGTGCCATATGTTCCATTTGCAGCCATAACATTAGTCTGTGATAAAAATGTAGCCTGAATTAAGAAGATATATCATGTGTAGCCAATAAAAAACCAGACTGTACCTGTGCAAAAATAGACACATATATTACATACGCCCTTTTAGCATCCATCAGTGAATCTAAACAGTGTCATACTTGTGAATAATAAATGCGCTACAACCGTATT
This sequence comes from Ilyophis sp. 1 JC-2022, assembly GCA_022702515.1. Taxonomy (NCBI): domain Eukaryota; kingdom Metazoa; phylum Chordata; class Actinopteri; order Anguilliformes; family Synaphobranchidae; genus Ilyophis; species Ilyophis sp. 1 JC-2022. The sequence continues at coordinate 25,126,085 of CM040396.1, forward strand.
TCCCAAACCAAACGATGCAGTAATTTGTCTTGATAACAATATGGTCGAATAATGTAAACTAAATACAACATAAGTCCATCCTCGTTCTCACACAGACTGAGCAGTGGCTTTCAACCTGTGGCCTAGCAGGCTAATGAATTAGCAGACCAAAAAAATGAGTGCATATACATTACATCCATAACAAGCCATACGAACAGAAACGTATATAACCTAAAACTGTAAAAAAGTACCTGAGTTAATCCAAAAGGTGGGTGTGCTAGGGGGTGGGAATTGGAAGTGAACCAAGGTACAGTCTGAAGAGGCGGTGTGTGCACTGCTCGTTTCATTTCAGTGGTGAATGAGTGATAGATTGGCTATTACAGATAGATTGGAGTCTGCGTGGCTGTTTCATCCTGACATATTCCTCCTGTGTTTGGTACAGTCTGATCATAACTTTCCATTGCCGTTGAAATGTGCCAGTGAAATTTAGGAATTAATCACTTTACTTTATCTGTCCAGTTCCGTATATAGCCAATGTGGAGCCACGTGTTCTACCCTCATTTAAGATTAAAAGGGGGTAAGAAATGATTCTTCCAAAAAAAAAAATCATTTATGAGAAGACAATGGATATACAACCAATTCTCTTATAATGACCAGTATCCAATATTGTGTGTCGCTGTTTGAAGTTCGTTCCCAATATTGAGATAATAGGCAACCATATGCACATGTGTAATATAGTTCATGGAGTAATTCCAGCACGACTGAACACTTTCCATCCACCCTGTTTAAAAAATTAACCATTCATCAGTAGTGTTTTTAACAGGGAAATCTTACAGCTGTGTGGACACAAAGGGGAGGGGTTTGCTGCAGAGTAATTGAATAGACAAAAATAAATAATTCTCTCATTGTTCTCTCGTTGTTCTTATGGTCAGCTTGAAAAAGATAGCTTGGAAAGTAGAAGTTCTGGCAGGTATGTTGTTTTTTTATCTTCTGAGATTTTTCCTTGTGCTATTTTAACAAGATTCTTACAATCTTAAATGCATTTGAATTTGTATGAATTCCGGTTTGGTCTCTTCTGGTGGCGTACAGTATGCAGCGATCGTCTTGTGTTAAAGGACCAATCTTTATGTAAAATTAATTTGAACGGTGAAACATTGATTCATGAAGATGCTCTCCATCCCCAAAGAGCACACCTGCTTATGCAGATCTTTCAAAAGATTTTGTTAAAAAAAACAAACTATAACGGCACTATCTGATTTCAGCATGATTAGTAATATCCTAGTTATGTGTATTAGATGTCATGTTGAGGGTCTATTTCAGAGCTGCACTGAGCAGATAGAGCTGCTAAAGAACTAACCAGGCTTCTCTGATCTGTCAGGGCTGGATTTCATTCATTTCCTGAACTGACTAAGTTTAAGTACCCCAACGCTGACATACAGAACATATATTTTCAGGATATGGTCTATTCTTTTGGATGCCTTGTATTTGATAACTGTAGTGCAGGGATACTCAGATCTGGTCTTTGAGGCCAGTGGTTCTGCTAGTCTTCTTTCTTTTTGTCTAATCCGGGCCCCAATACACCAGATGACTGGGATCTTTGGCCAATGAATCACATTATTATTCAATAAACTATCAGAAAATAAAATAAATCTTGCAGTACTACTGGGTTCGAGGGTCAGATTTGAGTTGAATCTGCTATGGTTTTTAATAGTGTGGTGTCCATGCAATATATGTCAGGAAGTATATGTTTTCTCGTGATGAAGATGGTTAGCGCTCTCATAATTGGAATTTTGGTGCTGAGAACTTTCCATGCACTTAGGAATTTTGCTTTCCTGGTTATTTCACGTAACACTTCTCAAATATTGAAGGCCTTTATTGAGTCTTCCTGTCACGTTTTCACAATATTTTGGATTGACAGCATGCCCTGTCCAACATAGTAATCAATGACTCAGAGATACTCCAAGATTAGCAAGGATTTCCCAGCTTCATAAAAACAAAAATGAGTATATGAATACCAATTTATTGACTGGATTACCATCCCGTGCCGATGAAATGAGTTGTATTGCATTTGTATTCTTCTTTGTCCCCCTTACCTCTTACCGCAGAGGCTTAATGTTTACCTATTTTTATCTGTTTTGTATTGTTCTGTTTAAAGCTTTATAACTCCAGGTATCAATGCAACGCAAACACCAACAATGGCTTAAATTAAAAAGGACACTGGTACCATTTATTATCTATGCCTTAAATTAAATGATTTTCATAACTCAGGTATGTGAATGCACAACCCTGGTGAAAAACAACCCTGGTGAAGTTCCACCACTCTAGTTTACAGTGAACACCTGAGAGTCAAATATGTGAATAAGGTTAAACTTAACATTTTCTGGTTTGCTAATTTCCTGTCTGCATGTGTACAACATATGAAAGTGATATGTATTACTGCTCAAGTCCTATGAGGCAATTTGAAACGGTATACCTTGGTGTCCAAAAATCTACCCAAAATGGATAATTGTGCATCACAGTAATTGCATCTATATTAGATCATTTCAAACTTTTGAAAAAGATTGGGGAATGGTTATAGGTGTCCAAAAGCATACCTAAACCTTTCCAAACCTATGAAAACGTATGCAAAGTGTCCAAGCTGTCCCAAGCTATCCACACTATCCAAATATGAACACAGCTTTAGTGTCCATTTGAAGCACATTATTATGTCCTATGAGGAGACAATTAATGAGGGAAATTAATAATAAATTTAATAAACTTAATAACAAAAGAATACATTTTTCATAAAAGGTATTTTATTACCAACCAGTCAGACTAACAATATATGAGAACATGCACACAATTTACAGTGTCATATAAATGACTACAACTATTACTATTACAACTACTATAATTATATAGTATAACTCCTATATAAACATATGCCAGCCCATGTATTACTGTACGGGACAACTAGCTGCCGTGTCATCCATTTATGTCCCTATATTAGCTATGCTGTTTCACCCAACGTAATGAATGGCTAGGCCACACATGAAGTCTTCTACTATAGTATAGTATAAATTCCCAGTAAAGTTACAGTATAGCAGTAATAGATTGACAGCTCACCACCATTGCTATTACTTATGGTATACAAATCCAAGTTGCCTCAGGCAGGGACTCCCCATACTTTATCATTGAGCCTTATGCAGGCTTATCTTATAGCCAATACCTTACCTAATAGGTTTCTAGCTAACTCGGTATAAACTAAATTAAACCAGCATAAGAGAGTCTACAGGTCCTTTCATTTTGAATTCAGCACCACTAATGTAGAACTCTGTGACAACATAAACAATAATAAAACAACCTAGCTAGCCTTCAATTAATTTATTTTAATTGTCTCAAAAGATTCACTTGCTTGGTGTAAGAATATTCCTTTTTTTCTGAATATTCCTCTCATAGCCAATTTTTTTAGTCAGTTTTAATTTCCATACTACCAATTTATGTCTCGTTAGCTATATTTTTAATATGTTGTGCAGTGATTCATTTATTTTGTATACATACTAAAATAGATTGTCTTGTGTTACAAAGCATTTTTCCAGATAGATACTTTACTTGTTTATAGTTATATGTCCTCTTTGGTAAAAAGCTATTTATTCTCTCAGTAATACCAGTCACTGGGAAATTTGGATTTGTTTTGTTTCGCATTTTTAAGCCATTTCGTGGCAAATTTTCAAAGACAAAAGCATTGCAAAGAGGAAGACATTTTCTGTTTATGAAGTAGGATAAATCCACATTAACAAAGACCTACAATGTAGAAGGAATTGGTGGGAATTCTGAACATCCTGCTTTGGAATCTCATTATTCTAATTTCAGTTTCATTGGCTATGCTTTAAAATGTATTTGGGATATTTTTCCTGAATATGGTTACTTATCTCTATTCTGTGTGGTAACAGTAACTATGCAGGAAGTGATGAAACAGTTTTATTAATGTGTAAACTTGTAAGCAGTGAACTGAGACTTAAACACTAGTTTAAACCACTGGACTAGAAACAAACCAATATGAGAGCATATGTGGAAATCCATAAACGGTTAGCTGAGGTAATATTTTCTAGTGAATGTTAGACCCATAGTGTTATTCCAGACTGCTGGAGTATGCTGACTTATTTAATCAAATATTCAACAATGTACAAAGTTGTCGCAATAAAGACATTGTCAATCAGTAAGTCCATTATTGTTTCTTCAATTTCTTATGTTTCAAAACAAATATTAACCAAAAACCTAAATGTCTGCTTGTACCTATGGGTAATCATTAAATTTATTATGCGGTATACAGTTAACCAAATGATGAGGGGGAAACTCGCCTCTACCACCACCAATGTGTGGCACCCACCTGGGTGATGCAACGGCAGCCATTTTGCACCAGAATGCTCACCACACATCATCTGAGGTGGAGAGGGAGATAGCTTTTTCTTTAGCCAATTAAACTGGGGGATGATTAAGTGGCAGATTGAAAGAGCCAGGTTGGGAATTTAGCTAGGACACAGAGGAAATTACAGCCAAACAAGGTGAAATATCAATAGCTATCAAATGTGTCCAATGACCTAGGGCAGCCTTTCGGATTGGTTGGTTATGGGTCGAAAAATCAGATAGTTCGCTCATAAGTTAGCTTAGTGGGTTGTAGATTTATGTAGGAGAAACACAGCTGAAGATATTGGCATTTGAAGTTGACTGTTTATTTAGAAATAGTTATGTAGCCTACACAAAATGCAATCTGGCAACCAGTTGAGGGGGATTGTGCTTTGAACAGCAGGATTTCCGGGAGTGTTATTAGTCCATATGAGACGAGGGGGTTAAATGCTGTTTCTAGGGCCTTTAAGTTGATTTTATAACCTTTTATTTGGCAGAAATCAGTGTGTGGATGCAAATGTCTGTGATACATTTTGCTTCCTGCTTGTTTGGGTCTAAAAAGTGCATGTTATCATGATGTCTAATGTATGGAGCAGTTTAACATCACTTAGGGCCGGATTTAGAGATAGCCAACTAAAGTCATGCGCTTAAGTGCCTCTCCTGCGCGGATTTGATGCGGGAAGAGATACATCGTATTCTAACCTGCGCTACGCGGGTGTGTTTCTAAAAATGTGGGTTCCACAGAGCATAATATTCTAATGACCTGTTTCTTGTACCTGCCCCCTGGGTTGCCAGCTTTCTACTAAAAAATGTGTGTGGGGGTATACATTTTGAGGTGGAGAGGGAGATAGCTTTTTCTTTAGCCAATTCAACTGGGGGATGATTAAGTGGCAGATTGAAAGAGCCAGGTTGGGAATTTAGCTAGGACATTTTGTCAGTGACATTGCCTTTAATATCCGCATTTGCCTTTGTAAAATCCAGCATCGTAGTTGCTCTTGCGTGATGGGGAAGGCAGTGAACATATTAATCCGTCGCATTGATAAAATGATCATAGCTCCTATTGATGACTTGGATATACCCGCCACTCAATCAAAATAAATAATCGCTGGACAGTGGTTGCACACAATATTATTAAGTAAACAAATACATTGTTGAAAAAAACTAGGGGCTGAAATTCGAAAAATGCCAAAATCTGGGCGTGATAAGGAAATAATATAGGGGCTGAGCTCCAGGTATCAAACCACACCCACGCGAGCCCCAAGAAGCTTTCCGCTGCCGAGGCAGAAGCAATGATGGAGAATGCGGCACGCATAGCCTCGTTTGAGCTTATAATGATGCGGCCAGTAAACAGCAAATCACACGATGTACAAATAGTTACCCATGCCATTTATTTTAAATAAAATATATATTTATTTAAAAAAATAAACTAGCCAGCTACTTGCTAAGCTAGACTGAAAAAACAAGGTACTATCAAGCTAACTATAAAAAAATATACCAAAAATAGGTTACTATAACTTACTAGAATATTCAAAAAAGCTAAACTGTAAGCTAGCTATATATATCACTCGTTCACTCGCTCTCGTTCTCCTATCTACTCTCCCCGTTTACGGCTCACAGATCAACCGCTGAGATTCGCTTTTATAGCTGGGGCGTAGCCCGCCCTCACTCCAAAACTTCAGGGCGTAGCTGTACAGATTTCTATTTTGTGACCGAGGGAGAAATACTTAAGCGAAGATATTTCTGGCCAATCACAGATTGAACGTGCAGTACCTAACGTTTTACCAGTAGAAACACTTTTGAGCCAGATTCTTAAAGTTTATTATTTTTTGCACTGACTGCAGTAATTTGTCAAGTTTTGGACCAGGATCAATCAGTAATACTTAAAAAAAACAAATGTATCAGTTATCATCTAAAATAAGTTGTTTTAGTGCTTTGTTACCCTTTAAGCAACCAGAAGGGTTTGATGAACTCGGACCTCTAACCGACTGAACCCTCCCATTCCCTGGGCGACACAATCGGTAATTCAATGTTGCCTAATGGATCTACCGGCCACACTCGGCACTGGCATGAGCCACGCAAATGAGCCACCCAGCAGCTGGCTAGAAGCAGCTAATTTCTAATATTAACTGTAACACTTAGTCATGTTAAGGTATCTTGCAGCGGTACAGTACAGTGTATGTGTACGTGTGAGGTGGTGGGCTAAGCCCCTCCCTCCTCTCCCCGCTCCCTCGCTACAAGCAGACCAATCAGAAGGCGAGCCTGAGAGGGAGAGCTGCTTCAGAGGCACCTTCAGCCTGGCTCTGTGTCAGGAGCTGTGCATTATGGCTGTGCTTTATGGCTGTCCTTGAGATAGTGAACACTGCAGTCCATCACCCAGGAACATCTTCCCATCCTTGGAGTGTGTGGTCGACATGCAGAGAGAGGGGAGGCTGGTCTTCCACAATGCGGCTTTACGGAATTAATTCAGAGTATTCTTTTCATTTATTGTTAATGAAAATATCCTCCTCAGATAGCTTGTGTGAATATTGAGTGGTGGCTTGTCTATGAATGATTTGTTTTTCGATCAAGTTACAAGTTGTAGGCACTAAACAGTAAACAGTAAATGTGTTGATAGAAAGGCTGACCAATACAGTTGGAGCACAGAGACCCCAATGGGACCATCCAATTAACTAAAGTAGAGCCGTTTCATTTTATTACATAATGCATGCTCACAGTTAGGTTAGTGAGTTAGGTTTTCCCCCATTTAGAGAGAGAGAGAAAGAGAGAGAGAGCAACCACAGTTTGACAGAGGCCTGTTAAACCTCTCTATTTTAATGCATGTTGTCTGTATTAAAGTCTACTCTCTGAGTGCAGATGGATTTTTTATGGTAACCCTACCTTGGCACATTTTTAATAAGTGCCAGCAAGGAGACATTTTGTTCTGTGAGAGCTTCCCCCCTAGCACTACAGTAATGTCTCTAATGGGTCACGTGACTGAATATCATTTAATTAGGACTGATGGTATAAATCAAAGCATTATACACAAAGCATTACTGCCCAGAGGCCTGAGGATAATAAACCTCTTGGGAGAGATGAAGTGTTATATTGTCTGCTAAGGCTTTGCCTTTTACAAAGATTTCAGCTGTGAAAGTGACTTCTGCCCCACAGTACTGGAATTTCTTTTTACAGACCATACCATGGTGCCCTCTGTTTGTTATAACCGAATGGTAAATTAACAAAATCTTTAAAATGTATAATAAACCTCAGAATCGTCTTATCCGGTACCTGTAGCAGCCTTTGGAACCACCACAGAGGCTCTGCCATTGTGTCCAGGAGAGTAATTTCTGGAATTGTAGTGATGGAGCTAGAGGAAGGGGGGGGGGGCTTTGTGATTCCATGTGAAGCTTCTGTCAGTTGGCCCCATCACCCAGGTGACACAGAAGTGACTCACAGCACGGGGGTGAGAGGGAGGTTGTGCTGCAGGGAGGGCCGCTGGGTTTGCCCAAAGAGACGAGGGCTGCGGTTCCGCTTACACTCTTCTCACGCGTAAAGAGAGACAGCGCGTAGAGACTGTCCCTCACCCAATTAATCCTTTTCCGCGACACGTACCCCACGCCACACCTCTCCAGCCTTTAGCGACTGTACACCGCAAGCACGTGTGCGTAAACATTATTTCCCGTTAACCGTGCAGCGGCACGGCAGTTCACTGAAAAAAGGGCTGTCTGAAGTATCAGAGTGTGTGCAGGTATCCTAATGGATATAAACAATAAAGAAAATGCCGATAAATCCTGAACGACTGGCGAAAGGTCGCTTCGGAGTGCGACCGATCCCAACGGTAGCCGTACGAAAAAGGACAGCTTTAAGACGGGAATAGTGATGCGGATAGTGTCTCCGTCTGCTGATTTCAGCTCTGTTGGAGTTGCGGCTGTGCGGCTCTTCTCCTTCTGCTACCTGATTTTGGTGCACTGCAGAACCTGCCTTTCTGAGGCGTGTGTGATTGGTATTCAGGCTCAGACTCTGATCCCCATCAACGGCTTCCACCCTCTACCAAGTTCACAAGCGCACTGTCCTGTCCTGGAATGACAGCGCTACAGTACGAGGTGCGCTAGCGCTCAACTCGGGGCCTTCTCAAGGTTTTAGCACTAGCCTTGTAGGAGTTTTAACACCTGCCCAAACGGAGTTGTCATTTTGCTGCAGTTTCTTATGCGACGATGTTAAGTGGAACGTTCTTAACCATTAAAATCAGAAGTGTGTGTGTGTATGCGTGTGTATTGGTGTGTGTGTGTATGTTTCTTGTATAATAAATGTCCCATCAACAACCAACACAAACACCTGTGATACAGAGAATAAGAGAAGGAGCTACAGCAGCTGTAAGACTGTGTGCTGGCAGCGAGGCTCCTGTGGCAGGGCAGGGAGAGGGGGAGAGAGAGGGGCTGGCTCTCACACAGAATGGGCCTCACAAAGTTCACTTAAATGACGATGGTGGCAGGGAACGGAACCTGTTTCCCATCAGAGGATTAGGGGCGTGTCAAGTGAGAGGCACGAGCGCTATCCTGAGATGAACAAGTTGATGAGGGGTGTGGGGGTGTGGAGTAGGGCGTTATTGGTTTTGTATGAGTCAGTGAGTGTGTGCGTGTGTGTGTAGGCATGTGTATGCATGTGACTGAGTGTGTGTGTGTATGTGTTTGTATGCGTGGGAGTTTCATGTGTGTGTGTGTGTGTGTGTGTGTGTGTGTATACGTGTGTGTGTGTATGGATGTCAGTGTGTGTGTTTATGTGTTTTTATGCATGGGAGATTTGTGTATATGTGTGTGTGTGTGTGCGTGTGTGTATGAGAGAGAGTGTGTGTGTGTGTGTGTATGTGTGTGAGAGAGAGTGTGTGTATGTGTGTGCATGTGTGTGTGTGTGTGTGTGTGTGTGTGTGTGCGTGTGAGTGTGTGAGTGTGTGTGTGTGTGTGTTAGAGGCAGAAGTGATTCTGAAAGTGTATGTCCTTGAAGGTCCCTTCACTCCCACCCTGCCGGGACCCGTCCTCTGTACCTGGCAGTCTGGTTCCCCTGAGGACGTGCTGACGTGGAGGATGGCATTCTCCCCTGTGCCTGTAATCCCCCCTCCCCTTTAACGTCACCCCTTTACTGTCTATTGTCTGAGACTCTTGGTCCTCACAAAGTATGTCTGATGCAGCCTCCTTCCTCTTACTGGACTGGTGTTTGAGTGTACTGAAACTCAGGAACCGCATTCCTCCGTCCTGCAGGGCTGCCTGTGCCCCCCCCCTTCCCCCTACCCCACCCCCCCCTCCAACCACCACCACCACCAACCCCCCCTCTGCTGCTTCCTGACATGGTACAGGCTGCCCCAGCACCTCCTGTAATGTAGCACAGCTTATCAAGCCTTTACAGATGCTGAGCAGTGATTACTCTGCTGTGTAATTGAAATCATTTTGGGATTTGCGATACCTTTTGTCAAGTAAGTAATGATTTGCGCCGATTGCATGAAATGAAACACAAAAAAGACAGTTCAGTCAGATTTTTTTGTCTATGTTTTTTTTTTAACAAAAATGTAAAAAAAGTAATTGCTCGTTGATTACCGGCAGCCTGGTCTCTTTGAATGAGCGGCAGGAGAAAGAAGGAGAAGGAGAGACGGTCCCATATCTGCTGTGCGTGTGCTTGAGGTGTTTTGCCTGCCGGTAGCGAGGAGCGTGGGGGCTGGGGGGGGGGGGGGGTGGTGGTTGTGTGAAAAGCGTTGTTGCATGCGGAGGAAAAACGGGTGCCGGTAGGGGGAATGCGCTCTATTGTGGCGGCTGTGGCTCTGCCATTGGGGATGCATTAGGTTTCAGCTCCTGTCATAAACGCCTCTCTAAAAATATTCTTCTGCATGCGGCTTGCAAGGAGGAGAGGTCGGCGTACTGGTCTGCAGTAGCCTGGCGGTATGTTTTCCCCTCCCTCCCTCCCTCCCGTCAGATGGCAAAAGCGCAGGCAGCACGGTTGTCTTTTAATTTTTTGGATAGCTGAGATTACATTCGCTGTGAGGATTGTTGAGGAAACAGAAAGTGCCTTTTAAAAATGTGTTTTTCGCTGTCCGGTCCCTGTGGACTTGCCTGAACCAGAATGCAATTTGTTTACAAGTGACAGAGGGAGACGCGGGCTCGGCTCGGCTCGATGTGGCGGCTGGCCGTTTGAGCCCCCGGGTGGTATTAAGGAAAGAGCCCGCATTATAGAAAGTTCTCCTTCTATGGACTTACCCGCTCCTTTTTTGGCGGCAGAGAAAATTGATTCTTTTCTCCCACAGGGATGACTGTGACCTCCAGCTCGGTAGTTTCACTGCGTCAGGACAGGCTGCGGGGTGAGAAAGGACACTGCCGCTGCTAGATCGCTGTCCTAATGAGAGGGGGACCACATATATCAGTCCCTCTTACAAGGCTGTGTGTAAGCATCAGGTTTAGCATTAGCAAGTAGTCCACAAGGACTAAAGGAGCAGTCTCCTGCAGTGACTGTTCTTCGTTCAGTGAAGCGCATTCGGTACTGTGATCACATGCAAGGCTAAGCGCTGCTCTACTTGAAGCAGGTGTTGCTTATGTGCAGTTGGAGTTATTTGGTTTTTTCACCGAACAGTAAAAAAAAATCTAGATAATGTGAAATTCATTCAAAATGTAATCATTTTACTGTGTTATTTGATCCAGTTAAGGTTATCCAGTGTGAATAACTGTATTGTGGTGAAACCTTTGGGGTATTGAATGGGCTCACTTAGTGTTCCGGAGCTATCTAAGCTGCAGTCGAGCCTCTGGGCTGTTTAAAAAGATTTTGGATTTATGGCAGGTACCTGTACCAGCTGCTAAGCTGTTGATACACAGAGAGTGTGTGGGCTGTGGTAAAGGGGTAGTTGTCTGCATGCTGTGTCATAAGCCGTTGAAGAGCGTATTACCTCATTTACTTTTGGATGAGCCCGGTGCCTCCTGTGTTGGATCTGTGTTTATAATTAATGAGGTATGGGAAGATTACTCATATTCTGTGCTTGGATCAATGCTGTCACCTTACAGTGCAGTATTAACTAGGATAATTGAGCCTTGTAAATAATGCTTTGCAATGCATTCATAATAATTCACAGTACTTACAGTAGATCTGTACAGTGCAACATAATTGCTTATTGTAATGTAGGCACTCACGATTTGTCGTTTTTCACATGTCTAAAGACCTGCTGCTCATTGCAAGGAATGCTCTTCGGGTGCTCTGCGGTTTCCTGGAGGTATATTTAGCAAACACCTTTATACCTTTATTGTTCAGATCCCCTAGTTATGTGGTTTAAAAAAATAAAATAAAACATGCTGTGTGAATCATCACCTGCAGGGATTGAGAGGTAAAAGAGGAGGAGAGCAGTCTATGCACGTCTTGTGGTCCTGTCAGATGTACAGAGCTATCAAACACTGCAACCTGGGGAATCCACCAATGTCAGACATTACAATGCAGCACCACAGTGCCGTGAGTGTGCACAGCCACACAATGAGAACCCAAATTGGCAGTTTCATGCAGGAATCTGCTTACAAAACAACTGCCATTATACCTCTTGTAAAATGGAGACAATGAAACAGTGATGTTTGTTTCTACAGCAAGCCTCTTTTATATGCTAACGTGCTGACTAAAGGTTTAAGACTTCATTGGGTATTCTTGGAATCTTGGGACGAGGGGGGTAATTATCTGTGGGTGTTGTATTTGGTTTGCATTCGTTATTTTTAAGAGATAAACTAGCGGACCATTATGTGTCAGGGGATCTTGGCGGGGGGAAAAAAACAAACAAAAAACTTGATGAACTACACAACATTCATTTTTGGATAGTCATTGAGGCTTGAGAGAGATTGTGGGTTATGACACTTTCAGCTCTGCCCCCTACAGGTCAGTAATAGCATGGAAACTATAGCAGCACCCGTTCCTACAGTATGTGTCCTGTAGGAATGTGATTTAAAAACAGATAAGGAAATGATGGCAGTCAGGTTTTTTCAGGACACCTGTCATATAATTCCCTGTATTAGGGGGACTGTGAGAAATTCTGGCTGCCATTTTAATGACAGATGCTTGGGTGCTTTGTCTCATGTACACCTGATTTGACACAACTGTTGTATCTCAGACAGATTTCATAAGATTACTCGTTTTCTAGTTCTAGGAATAGAAATAGTAATGAAGTTAGAGATTAATTATGACTCAAGAAAACAAGATCTTTTGGGCAAGTACAATCCTGCTTGGAATTAAAAATATATATGGCAAGAGGTATAGATGCCATTTTTCACTCATAGCATTAAACCAGGCAATGAGCTTTTAATTATTGTAGCTGCTGTTGTTCCTCCACCTTGTATATACCTTAAAGTCTGCTTTTAGTCTAATCTCCATAGTGACAGCGCCCAGCAAAAAGCCCTTCAGGCTGCAAGGACAGTACATCAGAGAAGGTGCCCATACTCTGCTGTCTTACAGCTGTGCTTATCTTGTCCTTATCTTCTATTTTTGCGTACATTAGTTCAGTCTTCTTTCTTCTTTCTCATCGTCATCACCATCGGTGTATTTATTTTTTGTATCTTTGAACTGATATTGGTCTTTTCCCAGTTAATGAACAGCAATGATGGGGACGAGCATGTTGTCCTGGGTGGGTAACAGTGCTGAAGTGGGGCATCCTCATCTGTGCCACTGTCCATGATCTGCTCTCAGAGTAGAAACCCCTTTGGAAATGTCGGGATGGCACTATTGAAGTATCGACTGCCTTGTCTTAAAAGATGTCCTTTGACCTCTGTAGATGCATGCATGTATATATGAGATTATATTCTCAGAGGAATCAATGCAGAGTAATATAGATCGAACAAGGGATAAAATGGGATGATTTACGTGTATGCTGATGGATAGCAACGGAGCTGCATTCGTTTACATTTTAGGAATGGCACAATAGGCAGAGTTGTGAAAATCAACTACAAAAAAATATAATTAGTGATAAGTTTAATTAGTTTAATTTACTTAAGCGCAAATTAAAACACCTCATATAAACAACTCCTAATTAATGTGGTAAAAGAAGCAAAATAAAAAGTGAACAGGCAGTCTTTCAGGCACTGTAGATTCCCACATATGTTTGAATGTACGTTTTAATTAAGTTTTGTGGTACAGAGAAAAGCAGGATTTTAGCAGGTGCTAGGTATCTAGTGTTACAGCACATCATCCCCACTGAGCTGAAAGCTATTTTGTACGCTTCTGAATACGCATGTAACCATAGAGTTGATAGCCCGACAATACAGTTGGTTTCTTTTTTACCTCATGAAGTGAGAACTTCTAAATTGTACTTTATTAGTGCCTTTTATACAAGGTAAGCTTTAAAAATTGGTTTTATGTATTTTTTTTGCCAGATCTGTACTCTCTCTGGCAAGTTCAGATAGTTACAGTAGCAACAGCCGTAATATCGTCACTCACACACACAGAAGGGAGACACAACTGTACTACACTGCACTGCACTGCAACTACAGTCAGATGCAACAGCACATTACAGCAGTGAGGCACTGATGATGTATTTGTGTTTCATGAATTATAATCTGCTCATTGACTGCAGTTAAACTTCCCAAGTTACTGTATTTCTTCCAATTTGAATATTTGATTAAAAATGCATTTATTAAAATACATATATCTAAATATATTTGCCCCTGTTTCACCATAATTTGCGATGTCCAGAAGCACCTGTAGGCTCATACCATCACTGCAACATTGTCCTTAAATTCAGCTGACAGCTACTGTGCACATCGCCTGAACCTTGTGCCACCAGCTGCCATTTGTTTCCCCTCTGAAATCCACCTGCTTACTGTGACAGAGCACCATGTGTTCTAGCTTAAGTAATCATTTTAAAAGCTTTAAACATTTAGGTACCAGTGAAACGTCTCAACAGAATTGACCAATTGGGGAGGACATCATTTTTTGTTCTACACCGGCGTATAAACCATCATACCTTACCATAGTTATTCAGATTTGACACACATATCCACAGTATGTATTGTTTCTCATTGTACAATGCACATGATAATTACCTTAGCTTTGTTTCTGTCAGATCTGGGTCAAATATGTATTTCAAATACTTATGAGGCTGGTAAGATTTGCAAGGAAATATGTCACTAGCAAAAACATACAATCAACGAACGTACAATTTTGTTATGAATATTGATGAAAAATGTTTTTTTGAAGAATGGATCAGTGATTACACTGAAAGTGGCACGGATTACACTGTTGTCTAATGAGTTAAAGCAGGGATGTCAAACTAAATTCCCAGGGGGCAGCAGTGTCTGCGTGTTTTTGTGGTTTCCATCCAATCAGCTGCCAATTAAGACCTTTAGAACAAGGTGTGTTGATTATTTAACCATTCAATGACTCAAATGAACCAACGCCCTGAAAATCGGCAGACACTGCAGCCCTCCAGGACTGGAGTTTGACACCTGGGAGTATCTGGTATCTCTGCGCCCCGCACGACGCCCTTCCGCCCCTGACTTCTCAAAGCCTTGCTTTTCACTCTGTGCCTGGACACACTGCACACCGCTTTTCTCTGCGTCCCCCTGCAGGAGCACGGCAGGTTGCTGGCGTAGGTGTGAGTGGGATTTGCTGAGCACTTGGCCGGAACACAATCTAGCAGATGTTTTATTCATGACTGAATCCTTACCTCACAATCGGTAAAGCTCCAGAAAAATTATAAAAAATGTATATTTTCAACTTCCACCTTAATGGTTTTTTTCCGGAGTGCGTATGTTTTGCAGCTTTCCTGGTATTCCTTAGGGAAGGTGCAGCTAAATGTGCTCCCAGTGCTGTCTCATGCAGTGATTACTGCTATGGTATGAACATGCAATTTCATTTCAACTGGAGTCTAAGAGAATGAAGTCTTGAGAAGGGAGCTTTCAGACCCTTAGTGAAAAGGAACAGGGATTCCCACAAAATAACAGAGTGGGACTGCTTTTGTCCTCAGTTTACCAAGCCCATTAGACAGCCTAATTAATGGGCTACAGCCAACTGCCTGGCTGTCTTCATTAGCTATTCATTAGCTCGGCAAACTGCCCCAGGCCAGCAACACAACTGCATCTGCACTAAGACGTCCTCAAGGGTGCCTATACAGAGCTCTTGGTGACAAGTAAGTAAATAAATAATTGATGAAATTGTATGTTTCATGAAGGCGGTGGTGTGTTGACCGTCAATCCAGCACATCCTAACACATTTTCAATCATGTGTCTGCGGCCTCCTCCCAAGGTATGGTACTTGCGCGATTCATAACTCAATAACTCATCTGGGTTTGATGGATAGGCTTCTTCTTCTACCTCTTCTACGTCTGCTTCTTCTTTTTGCACTGTTGTTGTCCTCCAGTGAAGGTAAAAATCTGCCAAGCGAAGGGCTTCAAAATGAGTCATGGCAAAACACTTGCCTTTACCAAAAACCCCTTATCCCGAACGAGCACTAAAAATACAGTGATTGATGTGGAGAGCACATGAACAGGCGAAACAGTTGTGGGCTATTTTCACGTTGTCACCGTCAACAAACCGGGGCCTGTCACTCTTCCTGTGCTTGGCGGACACAGTGTCTCCAAGGCTTCTCGAGCCTCCCTGGTTCTGAGAGGAATGCCTGGCAGCTGTTGATGGTGGGTGATGGGGGAGGGTGGGTCGGGGGGAAAGTGGTATATGGTATCACAGAGTAGATCCTCTTTGAGCTTTATGGCCTGCTTATTCTCGCTGAGCTTCGTATTGGTTGGGGTGAACTCAAAGTCACAGCGCAACCCTTGGTCACTTGATGGTAAATTTTTTTCTGTGGCAAATCATTGACACTCACTATGTATTTGTTGAAATATATAAAGATAAAACATGAGTTGAAAAACAGGCGTGTCACAGTATATGGTCTACCTTTCCTTTCAGTGATTCTTTTTACCGCAGGTTGGTTAATGGGGTCCTGCGTCCTCCGTGCTGTGTTTCGCAGTGACGTAGGCACTGGAGCAGCATGCTAACCGTACGGGGATCACGGGCTGCTCCGCTGACGCTCCTCACGCAGACTGCTTCACTGCCCACTGATGTCTGTGCCCCTCCCTTATGCAGCTATGTTTGCTGGTGATAAGACTTTCTGTCTTTCTGGGCTTCCATTTTCTTTTAAAATCGTGCTGTTAAATTCTTATTGGCGCTAACCAATGGGGTTGACATTATCATATTTTGATAGCTTAAGTTATTTCAGTACAGGGAGCCTTCCATTTTGGGTTAATCTCTCCCCCTCCATATGGAGAGAGGGGCACATGTATCACAGAGGCCTCCTCCGTGTGCAGACTGCGTGCTCTTCCAATGACCTTGCTTGTGTAAGACAGTGCTGTGTGTGTGTGTGTGTGCGTGCGTGCGTGTGTGTGTGTGTGTGTGTGCGTGCGTGTGTGTGTGTGTGTGCGCGTGTGTGTGTGTGTGTGTGTGTGTGTGCGCGTGTGTGTGTGCGTGTGTGTGCGTATGTGTTTGCATGTGTGTGGGTTTGTCCTCGTGTGCCGGCACGCGAGAGTTTTTAATGTACATACGAGCTTGCATCTGTCTTTATTTATTATGCTTCCTGTCAAAACTCACAGTTAGAAATGAATCAGCCATACCTTTGTCAAAGTGCGATAGCGGGGTCTTCAGCAGCGTTTACTGCCTCACCTGCAAGAGAGCCTATTCTCAGATCAATAACTCAATAACTCTCAGCACAAGATTCACAAGAGCTCCTTTTATGCTGTCAGACATAGGAGACCATTCGGATTCATAAGACAACCTTGTGTTGTGAACATGGTGTGTGCTATTTTAACTCAAGCTGAAATCACACTGCCAATTTCTGGATCTTTCTTCATTTAATTAATGCTGCACACAGGAGATTTTTTACTCTGGTCGGTTACAGTTTTTAGAAGCTTTCATCTCACGTTGCATGCGCACAGTCCTTCTGGCAATATTGTTTTCTTATTAGCTGTAGCCCATGCAATATATATATATATATATATATATATATATATACACAGTGCAGTAAGTATTTGGACAGTGATACAATTTTTGTTGTTTCGGCTCTCTACAGCCATTTTTATACATAGTCTCCCGCATTTTGGGGACCAAAAGTTATTGGACAAATTAACAGAAACTTAAATAAAGTCATCATATTTAATATTTGGTTGCATATCATTTGATATGCCATGACTTTCTGATGTCTGTGACCCAAAAACATCAAAAGACTCTTGAAATCTTGTTTTCAGGTACTCTTACAAGGGATACTATAACCTCTCTGCATTTGAATAGATCTCTATAAGAATTGGGGGGTGGGACCAGATTAAGATGTAAATTACACGGGAATAGTATGGAACCCATGCTTGGCTGTAAGTCATCAAGGTTCTGCAGTATCAAACGAGCCTCAAACCATCACTCTGCTGCCAGATATGCAGTAGATATAGATGGATCACTTATAAGTTGTTTCCCCTGACTAATTTTCATATTAAACTCAATGGAAAAATACTATTTCTGTGTAATTTACATCTTAATTTATTTAAGTTTATGTTCATTTGGTACAAAATAGGTGGGTGGGTGGGGGGGGACTATGTATAAAAATGGCTTCAATTGCTACACGGTTCAGCTGATATGGATGTAAAAACCCTCAAAACAGCAAAAATTGTGTCACTGATCAAATACTTACGGACTGCACTGTATATATACATACATATAAATAAATACGTAGAAAGTACTGTATTTTGCACTACCTTCACTGTAACTGGAAATAAAGGTATTCATGAAGCCAGATGCTTCATTCGGTATTACTTTGTGACAGATGTTGAGCCTTCGAGTCAAACTGATGTAAAAATGAGTGACAGATTGTTAACGAATGCAGCCCATCCCCCCCACACACACACATTACATAATAGAAAGCAGGCATTTTAATTATTTTCATCATATTACTGGATTATCAAATCTAACGTGCATAATTATCAGATGCGTTTAGTTATTTGTTTATTTGGATTCCTGGAAACGAACCGCCATCACGGATGGTTCAGTCCCCTGGCAGAGTGATATTGGCCCGGCCGTTAGAGGATGCATTCTTTAGTGTTCTCTTTTAAACCTTAGTGAGGATCGTACACTGGAAATCAATGGTGTCAAATTGGATTTGTCCAGATGACTTCCTGCCCATCGGTTTACGTGCACTGAAAAGCCCTCCCTAATTCTTCAAAACCAACACGCCAGTGTTTCCCAGACCCTTCTATTATGACTAGCCCTTTGGGCAAAAAACCACAGCAAAAACAAAGAAAAAAACAGAATATAAAATTTGAGATTTGTTTCTAGCTTGGAAATTTCCACATACACACTGGAACCACCAAGTCTCCATTTTCAGGGGCTTTAACTTATTTTTAGATTTTCCGCATTCATGAAACATTGATAGTCATTCCAAAAATATATCAAATAAAGGAGTCAGTATATGGTTAAATATAACTCATGTTCTAGCAGCCTGCTGACACAAATTATAGCCACTGTAGCTAGCCTGAAATAAACACGCTACAGTATTACATGCTCTGAATACCAAAATATAGCTTTGTGAACATTACAGTACAGTAGGCTATGCACATCTTTCTGTGCAAAAAATAATATTACGCGTTTAGGGTTAGTAATTTTTATTGTGACAGTGCCCATTATGTTTATGTTTAAAATCCTAAGCACTGTAGCAGCAGAGCTTCTGGTAAGTATAGCATCTGTGTACCACCCCCTGACTCAAACTCCCAAGTAGAAAGAAAGCTTTGTTTGGGAAAGGCAGCATGTCGAGGCTGGTCTTGTGGGTTGCAAGGTTCGGTAATGAAGCAGCGGTTACACGGTGGCCTGCTTTGTCTGTGTGAACTTCCCTGCTTAACACCGCGAGCGTCCCTGGTGAAACGTTTCGGGTCCCGAGCCGTGGGTCCGTGATCTCTGCGCCCCCATGGGAGTTCGGGGGGAGGCGAAGCGTCACCGTGCGTGTTGATGTCTCTTTTCACGTGACCTTTTCTGCCTGGGCTATGGAAAGAGAGGAGAGGGGAGGGGAGGAGGGGGCAGTGCTGGGGAGATGGTTTAGGCAACACGCAGTGGGTTTTGTCCCGCCCTCTGGTCGCACAGCAGCCAATCCCTTGGGGGAGCCCCCTCCCATGGAGCTTGTTAGCAGCTGACCAGGTAATCAGCCTCCGGTTGTGCCCCTGTGAACAGGCCGTGGTTACCCCACTAGGCATCTCTGGTCTTCACGCTTAGCTCAGCCGCCATCTATTACGGTCACTACAGTGTTGTATCTTGTGCTCTGTAACAGATACATCCACTGAGTCAAAGATAGGCAGTGATGAATGGATTTGTCATCCCTCACAATGCCTTTTTTTTAACTGGCCTGATGTCTTCTAGCCGGCAGGCATAAAACAATTCACTCAATGCGTCTTTGTAAGGGAGTTCTATAGATTCGTAGCTGTAAAATGAATAATTAGTTGACAACGAGCTAAAATACATCGGTCTATCTGTATATCTATTTCTCTGTATATCTATCTAACTATATATTTATCTGTCTGTCTGTCTGTCCGTCCGTCCGTCCGTCCGTCTACCTATCTATCAATCTCTGCATCTATCTCTATTTCTAGTCTATCCGTCCTACTCAGGAGCACAGAGGATCAGGGAGGTCATCGCTATGTGTTTTCAGTGAAATCAATATCATCTGAAATAATATTGAATGAGCAGGTGGTGTGAAATAAGAATACCTTACCCATCTGCGGCACCGGGGGAGTAAATCTAACCAATCACGGAGGGCAGAGTGGATCTGAGCCCTCCCCCAGATCCCCCTCTGCCCCACAACTCAATGATTGACAGCGGCTGACTGGCCCCGGGGGATTTAGGAGGCCTTGTGATTGGAGGATCCATGGGAAGATTAACTGTTGCTCATCACATCATATAGAAATTGATTGTGTGCAGTCCAGGCACCACAGCCCCCCAGCTCTGATGGGCGGATGCAGTCTCTGGCCGACAGTCACTGTTCATGTGTCCAGCAGGGCAGACGGAAGCATGGCAGCTCGGTGCGTGTGAGTGCGCCTGTGTGTGTGTGTGTGTGTGTGTGTGTGTGTGTGCGCGTGTGAAAGTTCAGTGCTGCAGAGGTGTATGTGAGGGTTCTCTTGGCTGAAGTGTGGCTCTTGGCTGAATCTTCGCTGCAGCGCTGGGCGAGGTTAGTTTGACGACGGTTGGCTTTTTGTTTTTATTTCATGTCTCATTAATGATACTTAATGATACTTCTATATCTATATCGCAGCAGTAGCTGAATATGCATTGAACGCCTCTGTCAAACTAGCAAGCACTGCATTGCAGGCAGGTGCTTGGGACTACAAGTAGGTTTTCTGAGGCTGTATGAGCGTTGGCTGATTATTTAGTGTTATTTTGCGGTGTTGAATGATTAAAAGAGACGGGGTTACCTGGCAGGCATGTATGTATGTGCGCCTGCTCCTTCTGAGGTGTCCCGAATTCTGAGCTCAAGAACCTGGTGAGTCTGAGATCTGCAGAGGGCACAAAAGTGTGGGGAGTCATGTAAAGTGACAGGCCGTTTTTATTTTTGGCTTTTTTTTTTCTGTAGAATGTTATTTTTTATGGCAATGAAAGATGGGACGCATTAGGTTTCATTGGGTAACAGAGCTGATCACTCAAGTCTGCAGCCTCGTTCAGGCTAGCCAAAGTGTGTGGTCCCCGCTTTTCTCATAAAGGGACCCCTACAGCAATCCACGCTGCCATTCTTCAAAGCCAACAAAAGCGTTTTCCATTCAAACTGTAGTTTGTGAATTATTTTTCTGAGCTGTTAATTATTTTACTCAGCTGAAACAATTTCAAGCATCGTGGTTCTCCCTTGCTGCTCGTATCAGAAATTGTAAATATATATATATTTGTTTCGGGTGGATGGGGGGGGTAGCAGTTGCGTTTACCATTTTTGACAACATTTACATTTAGCATAATTTAGCAGACGACTCAGAGCGACTTACACATTACATTTTTTTTTTGCATTTTATAGTATCCATTTATTTACAGATATATACTATAGCAAATCAGGGTGAAGTACTTGCTTGGGGGGGTACGGGCGTGTGTCCTACGTGGGACTCGAACCTGCGACCTTTCGGTTACAAACCCAGTTCCTTAACCACTGTACTACACTGCCGCCCTACAAGCACTTTCACCTCTATTAGATAACGATTCATCATGAATATGCCCTCGATAATGGGTGCATGTAAGCCGCAGCTAATTCAAATTCACTCTGATTCCAGTCATATGAGTTAAGTGATTCCATGGTTCGACCATTCACCAACTGCACTTTTTCGCTGAAATCTGCATTTACCAGTTTAATAAATACTGCAGTTTCAGAGTTTTACGTATCTGTAAGATGTCTAGTGTCATAATGCAGCTTTAATTGTTGAACGTATTTTCAGATTCTTCAGTACCTCTAGATACTCCACAATCTTTTTTTTAGAACCAATCTAAATGTAATTTTTAATTTATGGCCATATTCAGAAGAGAGCCTGGCCGGTGAACTGTTATTGAGTCATAAGACATGTGCCACTGTAGGGCCTGCTGGTGGATAAGTCTTATTAAATACAGAAATCATGGCTGGAATCTGAGCTGTGGAATCAGATCAGGCATGAAGTATGGTGGCTGTGCAGCTGTGCACCTGACCAAGATTAGAAATGCAGAAATAATCTTTATTTTTTTTCTTATTGTGCTTTTATGGGATGTACTGTATATGTGACTGACTGACTGACCTTTGCTTTGCCAGTATTATTTTAACTGTCCAGTGTCCAGGGACACTGTTTTTAAAAGCGCTTAAAAATAATTGATGGGATCCTCAAGTGCATTTAGAATTCTGGTACCATTAGTACTGTTGTTTTAGGCGGAAGCTGATTATGTTTGTTCCTACATGATTCACTGGTTGATTGAAAAACATTGACCTTCAGCCCACTGTCTTTTTAATGGAATACTGTATGTTTCTTACTGTATTTAAGTACAGAGGTCCTCTACATTTGACAACTGTGGTCTTTTGTTCTGGTTCTCTCCTCTTTTGATACTTTACATGAATTGTAAAAAAAAATCGTGAGACAACAAAGGAAAACAAAGTATGAACACATCTGAGAGAGAGAGAGAGAGAGAGAGAGGGAGAGAGAGAGAGAGAGAGACTAGCTGCTGGTTGCGTGCTGTGGCACTGTTCAACAGCACGGCACCATAGGCATGTTGTTCTTTTGAAAATGATTAAGAAAACACTTTGGCGACTGCATAGAAACAGGCAGCATGAATGAAAGGATCGCTCCTTCCGTTGACCTTTGCTGTGCTGGGCAATGGGTTTCAAGTGGTCTGCGCTTTCCACAAATGCTTCATTTAAGATTTCTTGAACCTGTTTGAGTCTCTGCATGAGAAATGCAGTGGTTCTGTGTGGAAGATGAGATGACTGACTCGCTAGGGCCAGATGGAGCTAGAATATTACAAATTTCATAATTCAGTTTCTCATTAGCACGTGAAAGAACTGTCAGATCTGAGTCATCCTCAATCTGTAAGGGAAGATGGCTTTTTCTCTCTTTTTTTTTGCAGGATTGCACTTAAAAGTCATTTCTTACCATGCATATTTAAATAACTATTTTTTTAAACAGGATGGATAGCAATCTGTTCTCATTTTGGGAGCATGCACTGTAAATAAGTGCTTTAGTTTGTAATTATTTTTATCGGTATTATTTCATAATATTCAGCACTTTTGGAACTGTAATGGTCTTTCTATACACTGTACATCATTTGCATATGATTAATATGCAAATAATGCAAGATGGTATTTTGTCTTATCAGAGAAGACACTGTTGATGTAATTTTGTATCAAGACAGAATTTTGAGCGGTGTGCAGTGATTCTACTATAAAGCATTTTTGTTGATGAAATGTCATGTTGATTAATGACAGTTCATAAAACGTGTTGGCTGAGGTATTGTAACGTGTAAGCTGAGGTATTGTAACGTGTAGGCTGAGGTATTGTAACGTGTAGGCTGAGGTATTGTAATGTGTAGGCTGAGGTATTGTAACGTGTAGGCTGAGGTATTGTAACGTGTTGGCTAAGGTATTCTAACGTGTTGGCTGAGGTATTGTAACGTGTAAGCTGAGGTATTGTAACGTGTAGGCTGAGGTATTGTAACGTGTTGGCTGAGGTATTGTAACATGTAGGCTGAGGTATTGTAGCATGTAGGCTGAGGTATTGTAACATGTAAGCTGAGGTATTGTAACATGTAGGCTGAGGTATTGTAGCATGTAGGCTGAGGTATTGTAACATGTAGGCTGAGGTATTGTAACATGTAAGCTGAGGTATTGTAACATGTAGGCTGAGGTATTGTAACGTGTAGGCTGAGGTATTGTAACATGTAAGCTGAGGTATTGTAACGTGTAGGCTGAGGTATTGTAACATGTAGGCTGAGGTATTGTAGCATGTAGGCTGAGGTATTGTAACATGTAAGCTGAGGTATTGTAACATGTAGGCTGAGGTATTGTAGCATGTAGGCTGAGGTATTGTAACATGTAAGCTGAGGTATTGTAACGTGTAGGCTGAGGTATTGTAACATGTAAGCTGAGGTATTGTAACATGTAGGCTGAGGTATTGTAGCATGTAGGCTGAGGTATTGTAACATGTAAGCTGAGGTATTGTAACGTGTAGGCTGAGGTATTGTAACATGTAGGCTGAGGTATTGTAGCATGTAGGCTGAGGTATTGTAACATGTAAGCTGAGGTATTGTAATGTGTAGGCTGAGGTATTGTAGCATGTAGGCTGAGGTATTGTAACATGTAGGCTGAGGTATTGTAACATGTAGGCTGAGGTATTGTAACGTGTAGGCTGAGGTATTGTAACATGTAGGCTGAGGTATTGTAACATGTAGGCTGAGGTATTGTAACGTGTAGGCTGAGGTATTGTAATGTGTAGGCTGAGGTATTGTAACATGTAGTCTGAGGTATTGTAACGTGTAGGCTGAGGTATTGTAACGTGTAGGCTGAGGTATTGTAACATGTAGGCTGAGGTATTGTAACATGTATGCTGAGGTATTGTAACGTGTTGGCTGAGGTATTGTAACGTGTAGGCTGAGGTATTGTAACATGTAGGCTGAGGTATTGTAACGTGTAGGCTGAGGTATTGTAACGTGTAGGCTGAGGTATTGTAACGTGTAGGCTGAGGTATTGGAACGTATAGGCTGAGGTATTGTAACATATAGGCTGAGGTATTGTAACGTGTAGGCTGAGGTATTGTAACATGTAAGCTGAGGTATTGTAACGTGTAGGCTGAGGTGTTGTAACGTGTTGGCTGAGGTATTGTAACATGTAGGCTGAGGTATTGTAACATGTAGGCTGAGGTATTGTAACGTGTTGGCTGAGGTATTGTAACATGTATGCTGAGGTATTGTAACGTATAGGCTGAGGTATTGTAACATGTAGGCTGAGGTATTGTAACATGTAGGCTGAGGTATTGTAACGTGTAGGCTGAGGTATTGTAACATGTAGGCTGAGGTATTGTAACATGTAGGCTGAGGTATTGTAACATGTAAGCTGAGGTATTGTAACGTGTAGGCTGAGGTATTGTAACATGTAGGCTGAGGTATTGTAACATGTAGGCTAAGGTATTGTAACATGTATGCTGAGGTATTGTAACATGTAAGCTGAGGTATTGTAACATGTAAGCTGAGGTATTGTAACGTGTAGGCTGAGGTATTGTAACATGTAGGCTGAGGTATTGTAACATGTAGGCTGAGGTATTGTAACGTGTAGGCTGAGGTATTGTAACGTGTAGGCTGAGGTATTGTAACATGTAGGCTGAGGTATTGTAACATGTCGGCTGAGGTATTGTAACATGTAGGCTGAGGTATTGTAACATGAAGGCTGAGGTATTGTAACGTGTAGGCTGAGGTATTGTAACATGTAGGCTGAGGTATTGTAACATGTAGGCTGAGGTATTGTAACATGTAGGCTGAGGCATTGTAACGTGTAGGCTGAGGTATTGTGCCTCGACGAAACCGAAGATTGAAAACTGTCAAACAAACGAGTATTTAAATGAAGATTTAAAAGGGCTAAAGCCAAGATACACAAACTACAGGTCTTGATTTGTAAAGTGGTATATTGCACAGAGCAGTGCTTCTCCTTTTGGGTTACTGGCCTTTGTACTATATGGTAGCTACAGGATAGAGATAGTCATGCCTCCTACTCTGTTCTTCTGTAGAGGAAAACTAGCACTTTGGAAAACTGCCAGGAGAATGTTTTCCCAAAATGAAAATCGTCAATACAATTTTTTATTCTGTTCTACTGTATGATAAAAAAATTATATTGTACTTTGGAATATGCTTTTTGTAAACAGTAAAATATAATCAAATGTGAAAAAATTCTATAATAAAAATACTTAAATACCTATAATAATATAATATAGTATAATAATTGTATAATATGTGAAGCAGGCATTATAATCAGATGCTCAGTGCACTGTAGATATGTGTCATCACTGTGATAATCCCAAGGGTATGAATAGACATTAAAGCAGTGGTATGTGAGTCTGGGAATATTCAGTGTTGTTATTGTGATGTCATAATAGTTAGGTACCGCCTGAAAGAATAGCGCTGTGAATGGGTGGCACTAAAAGCTTCAGCTTGTGGGGACGCTTCATCGGCAACACTGCATGAGCACAGATGCTATTTTTAGCAGGCATTTCCTCCCCGGCATTGGGGAATATGGCTATTGCAGTACCACTCACTGCAGCTAGGGGCTCCAGAATAGCAATGGCACTGCATATGCACTGCGAGGAGAGAGGTCTTAAAAGAACCTAAGAGAATATTCAAGGCACATCCACCACGTGCCCTTGGGGGGTTTGGCATGAAAATGAAGATGTATCGAGTCTGAGAAGCTGAAATAGCAGGCCTTCCTGTCAGCTGACCTGAGGCAGCACTCCAGAAAGCAGGCACACATTGACCACCCACTGGCTGCAGCTCGCTCAAGATCACGCCAGCGTATCATCCCCAAGCAAGCAGCTATTATTTCATAATGAAATAATGAGCGCCTCCCTTGAACGCATGGGGCTTGGGGGACTTCCTGCGGGTTTCACCCTGTCTGGAGTGCAGTGGGGTGCCAGATTAAGATGTTCATTTAGCTCTGCCAGTATCAGCGTGCACGCAGGTTTAACCTCCCTGAGGTCGTCTGTCCCATAAAGACAGGGGAGTGGAAAGACGCTGGCTCTGGGCTTTAGTATAGTGGTTTTTCTGTAAATATGTTGAGTGCAGAAGGGGTTCTCTGCTTCCTACTGATTGGGACATACTCCTTTTTTTATATAAATTTGGCCCCCGACGCGGGTCTGAGCATATCCAATTCCCACCCCAATTTGGAATAGCCAATCGTCTGCATTTGCAGCCGCGTACATTGCGCAAATCCCACTGCCGATTCAGGAGAGTCTAGACATCAACAATTCTTCTCCGAAACATGTGGTGTCGCCAGCTAAGCTATTACAGCTAAGCTCGCATAGAGCGGAATCGGAGGAAGGACCTGTCATATGCAGCTTTGACATACAGAACCCAGAACCCTATCTGGGTGAACCCGCCCATACCCCTTGGTGATGCAATCAGTCAATTGACCTATCACTAGGCTCCTCCCCAAACTAGAAATTGTCCAATCGTACTTTAGCAACCGTTACTATGTGTGCTGACCTCGGTCAAGCGGTTCGGTCATGGTGCACTGAAACAAATGGAAAGATTGCAGTAGCTCACTGAAAATCATTAAAAAAAAACATAAATTGAGTCAGACCTGATGGTGAAAAGATGTGTTTGGGGAACCTGTAATACCCTGAAAGATTGGAGGGAGGAGTCATTTTTGTCCCTTTTCCGAAGCCCAATGCATTTATGCTAACGTTAGCTATGTACATATCCCAGTGCTCACAAAGTAACGTTAGCTGCTTCTTGTTTTCTTCTTCTATGGTAAGCTTGTTTATGAAGTGAAACGCCCCCGCGAGCCATCTAGAAAATAGGTCTACCGTTGATGAAAAATTTTTTGGACAACTGGCAACTTTTTTATATGCTATTTCAGCATGTAAAATGTATACTACATACCATCAAACTAAACATTTGTTTAGTTTCAGTAGATTTAGGCGGTTATTTAAAGTGACGAACATGGAAAATCCGTAATAAGCTTATGACCACGTTATTTATGTAGCCCTCTTTTGGAACTGAAAATATTCGTCCAGGTGGGATTTCTAAATTTCTAAAAATGTCAGTCTATAAACCGTATATAAATAAACAGAAAGCCTTTTTTATGTTGATAATGCCCGTCTACCCCTGCCCTTCTTTTTGAAATCAAAAATATGGTCACCCTAACATTACCTACTCAGTTATTCAGTAGCTCATCCTTAACATAACAGCTTCAGGTCACTGGCTTTTGGGGTTTATATTCCTAATGTAAATGATAACTAAGTTAGTTCATTAATCTTACCTGCAGTGCAAGAACAACACTGCTCCTCGATGGTGTTTTTTATCAGCAACATCGGTAATCAGCTGGTGCACTTTCTCCAGTGGTAGACTTTAATTTATCTCGATTCTATTCACATTTTCAGTTCTATACACTTTTACTTCTTGCACATTCCGCTCATTTCCATATTTAAAACCTTTCTACCTGCTTCTTGAGGAAAAAAACATGTTAATTAACGATACCCGAGTATTTAGGAAAGAGCCAATGCGGCCATTGTTTAAACTGTAAAGTTCTGACATGAAATCAATTGTTTTATTATCAATAACTAAGAGGGGCGGGACTTAGCGATAGGTCAATTGTGCATCACTATACGGAGCCACCTGCCACAGTCGGCACTGACGCTCCGATTCAGTCTGAGGCCGTGAGGCTCATCCATGCACCATGCAGTGCCTTAACGGAATGAACCATCCAGCAGCCCTCTGGTAAAGGACTCCTTGATCATTGGATGTTTTTTTTTTTAACAAATGACACATAACTATCAGGGATGTAGTGCATCCAAAATTTTTGAGGGTGCACAAACTAAAAAAAAAAAAAAATGTGGATGGTTTATGTCCACAGTCAAAAAAATAAAAAAATAATCTGAGGGGGTTTATGACATTGCGGACCAAGTGGTGGGTGTTGTGGGGTGGGGGTCACTGACAACTACGGTTGCTTCTGCTAAATACACAAAAATAAATCAAAACATTTTTTGAAGGGATCAGTATGAATTTTTTGTTTTGGTTCCAAAATGTTATTTTTATTAAAATGTCAGTTTATTTAATTGAAGATTATTTATTATTTATTTATAGAGCCAAGATACCAAAGTGTGTAGCATATCTCCCAGTATGTTGCTACTATACACTCAACTCTCTCTCTCTCTCTCTCTCTCTCTCTCTCTCTCTCTCTCTCTCTCTCTCTCTCTCTCTCCCTCCCTCCCTCCCTCCCTCCCTCCGTCCTCTGGGCTTATTTTTAGATTGTTTGTACTGTAAGCTCAGCCGCAAAGTGTCGAGGCAGCATGTCTTGTGCAGGGTGTAATCAAAGCTCTGAAATGGTGTCCGGAGGTAAAAGATTTATACAGAATGCCGACATTTAGCTTATTCAACAGGAAACAACCTATGCATTTTTAACTTTAATGTCATTTGCCAATAAATAGTAATGAGTTATGCAATCACCATAGTTACACAGGTTACTCTTCAGTTAGCATCTCAAGTGAATACATGAACAGGGCAAAAAGTGCTAGCTGTGCTAATATGAATTTCAGATTCAGGAAGGCTCTGCCATCTTAGAGGAGCATATAAACATACATTTTTTTCATCATCAAGGCCAGTCAAAATCAAGCATTTAAAAAATAAACCACCAAATCACCAAACATTGTCGTCTGAATGACCACCTCGTAGTTTTCTAAATGGTCGTTACGCAGTATAATGGATTAGCCTATATGCGCCATGGTAATTGTGAGCCAGCTCCTGAGTTCCTCCTGCACTCGTGGTGCGTAATGCATTGGGTACATGTGACTAGAGAGTGGGTTGGAAACCATCATTTTTAGTTTTTTCTTTTTAAAATTTTGCTACGTGGTTCCGGCTCCGATAGTGCTCATCTTTATTTTTTTTTGTTGTTGTTGCATATCTCAAAGCACCCTGTCTAGTGCTCTTCAGCTCCATTAAATAAGCTCTAGTGGAGACCAATCAGCTCTTTATAGTCTTGTGTTGCATTGTGGGGAAGATAAAAGCAGGTGACTCCAGGCGGAGGAGTCGAGCACCACGTTTGATGACCCCGCGCGATTACATAACGCCATGCAGTGTGCTTTCACATGCGCTGGCAGCAGCCTCAGCAACAGAGCTGACAGCCTTTTTTCAAAGGAAAAATCTGTGCAGCCTGCTGGAACCTCACAACCCTTCTAAAGTGTGCCTTTATGCGCGTGTAAGGGTTTGCCATTGCTGTTTAATAAGAAATACACACTAAAGATAGAAACAGACAGACAGACAGACAGAGAGAGAGAGAGAGAGAGAGAGAGAGAGAGAGAGAGAGAGAGAGCACTGTTTTCAGCTACAGTGCCTCATGCCATGATGTAAAATGAAACAGGGAAGTAGAAGCTAACAGCTTTTCTGGGTTACAGTATTTAGGCACTGGGTTCAGTGGGAATCTGTACAATACTGATGGCTGTTGCGTTTATTTATTCATTAATAATTTGTTTTCTAGAATAATTTTTGTGCAATATAACTGAAGAACAAAATCTCATTTTCTAATCGAAAATTGACCAAATATGAAATATGACTTTATTTACGTTTATTTTAATTACTTTTGGTGCCGCCATGTGTAAAAATGGCTACAATTGCGAAAGTAGAAATATAATGACATAAAAATAGTTTTTAACATTATCAATGTCTTGATGCTACTAGTCTTGATGAATAAAAGTAGAATTTTTTTTCTAAAACATAAAAATGTCTCAAATTTTTTGGAACATTAGTGTATACTGTTATACTATATATATATAAATTTGGGCACCTCTGGTCAAAATGCCTTTTACAATTAATATGTGAACAGAAACTAACCTGACCTCTAAATGGTACATGACACATTTCTTAAATTTTTAAAGCAAGATTTTTACAGTTTCAAAATAATACAAAAAAGAAACAGACCCTGTGCAAAAGTTTGGGAACCCTTTTGAATGACTTTTTGTTACTTTTAAAAAAGATGATTACTAAGGCCCGGGTCCAGGTGATTTTCTCGTTAGGGCTTCAATGGGGCAGGCGAATATAATTCCAGGGCTGAACTATTTATGCTGAAGTAACTCCATGCCTTCTAAAGCATCCGATTGCGGTGGCTGTTCTGTCTGGTGTTAACAACCATGGGTTCCTCTAAACAGTTGTCCAAGGATGACAGAATCAAGATAGTTCACTTCCACCAACAAGGGGAAGGCAAAAAACTCTCTCAACATTTCACCTACCCATTTCTACTGTCAGAAACATTATCTGAAAATGGAAAATAAATGGAGCAGTTGAAGTCAAGGCAAGATCTGGGAGACCAAGAAGAATTTCAAATAGAATGGTCTGAGATCTGGTGAGAAATGCTCAGAAGAACCCACACATCACTGCAAAAGAGCTGCAAAAAAGAGTAGCAGACGCAGGTCTAGTTGTTCACAGGACAACACCAATTACAATTACAATTAAAATGTATTGTTCCGAAGGAAATTTGTCCTGGACATTCCAGTGTCTGCCGCATAAAAAAACATACATACATACAAAAAATTCTAATAAAAAAGTCATTACAGTCAATTGCACATGCCCATTCTAAAAATGCAGCATACATACAGTAACAACATATAATATTGAACAAAACTACAAAAAGCTACTAATACAGATAGCGTAGGTGGAGTTCAGTGCCTTAATGGACAACAATACAACGTACTGTAAACAACAAAGACCTACATGGCGGAGTTGCCAGAAAGTATGCAAAAGAAAACCATATTTGTACTGTTTTTGAATTGTGCTTTGGACTGACAAAGCCAAAATGGAACTTGATGTTTGAGTATTCTAATATCTTGATAATATATTTTCTATATGTTTTGGCGTATATAATTTCCATAAGAGCCAAATGAGTGCAGCTTAGCCTAGACATGAACACCAGTCCAAAGAAATCATGACATAAATAAGACAGAAATTAGGTTGTAATTGCTCAGGAAACATGACTTGGTGCTTAGCATGTGGTCTAGACCACTGCTGTTCATAAGAGAGAATAATAATTTACATAAAATAAGGCATAGGAATGATCTGCTCTGCATTTGACACATATTTGCAGGGGGCCTAGTTCTCTGTTCTTAACAAGAAGCACGGAAATACTAACCATAGCTACCTGTACATAAAGTGCCCCTACCCAACCCCCACCGACGCTTTTATTTTGCTTTTTGTGTTGTCATGTATATGCTGTATTTGCATGTGAGATTAACCCAGTGGTGTTAAAATAAGGAGCGCTGAAAATTGGGTCCACTGTTTAGCTGGTACATTTAATTCCTCTAATGACGGCTGTACTGACTTTGTGTATTCACCTCCCTGCTGCTCTAGGTAGGACTGAGTGCTTTAAGAGAAAATTACACCGTACAATGAGACCTCTTCCGTTGCTTTTTTTAAAGGCACAAATATGCATGTGCCAAAAGACTTGATTTTAATGAGCTACTTTCTGGATGTTCTAGGGGTGACCGTTTTCACACCGATCTGTGTCAAAACCTGGCTTGGAGGAAAGTGATCGGTCAGGTTGTGGTCACTATAGGGTGAAATCTTGTTCCCTGCTCCTGTCGCAGAAAAAAATACACAGCATCCGACTGGCCGGCTCTCAGGGTCTTTCACTGACACTGGTTAACCCTGGTCGGTGTTTCCCCTTTAATAAACTTAAGGGGGTGCTGCGCCCACCAGTCAGAGTGGGGCGCTCACTGAATCCTCGACCCTTACCTCCCCAACCCCTGTCCATTATCATTGGTTTGTTCGGACAACACAACACAAAGTACAAATAAAAGTTTGAAACTTTTATTCATTTTGATGATGCTATTCATAATATGCTCCTACAATTTGCAATAAGCACTTCTGAGGAACTACACTCTTCATGGCATTATGGATTTTTTTTTACCGTTTCCTTCAGCACCATGGACAACGATTGAACTGTGTATGCTTTATACTCATCTTTGGCCAGTGCCAAGTTTCACAATAAAAAGTTATGTAATCATGGTCTCAGGAGAAAAAAAACTCATTGTATTTATTCAAGGCCAACGTTTGCCAACTCATCAATTCAAAACACCTTACAACCACTTTTCCATCTTCTATGAGGTTCTCACATGCATTCAAAATGAAAATCTAATTCTATGGTTTTCCATTTATCTTCAATTAGGCCTCTCCTCCATTTACCGAATTGTAGGCGCTTTGACGATCCGTCATTTTGACAGGCAAGAAAATTCATTGTTCCTATAACAAAACCACAAGCTCTAACCAGTAGGCCGAATACAAACAAAACACTATGCAAGAAAGGTAATTGTCTATGGTAGAACAAAAGAGTTGCTACCCCTAGAATTTGCTACAATATTAGTCATGACGACAATTTGAAACAGTAGTCAATGTAGGTAGCCAACTAACCAGCTGTTATAACCCGTTATAATCTAGAGCAGGGGTTCTCAAAGTTTTGGCGACTGAGGGCCAGTTAAGAAAGCCTGCATTGGATGGAGGGCCGCACAAGAAAAAAATACACTCATGAAATCTAAATTTAGTCCAAAACCAACTAACTTTAGCTCACACAAAAATAGCAACACGGATCAAATAAGCTACTAAGCAAGCTAGCAATTATACTGTAAATATTAATGAAGATAAGATACTGTAGAAGTCCAACTTCTATCAAACTTTTTGATAACTAGAATGCCCGCTTTAGTTGCTAGGGAGCCGCCAGTCGCTGTGCCGCCGGTAAAACATTTAAAGGGACAGTACTGTATTAAAATGGACCATTAGTGATTTCTAATATAATATGTATTTTCTTTCACGTGGACTGCACAACATGTTTTCGAGGGCCATCATTGGCCCCCGGGCCACACTTTGAGAACCCCTGATCTAGAAACATAACTTGGGTAAATTCTATGACCCTCGACAGGTATACTGTGTATGTTAACTATGCTATTGCATACCACCTTTATCACTCTTGCCGTGACTGTGTGAGCCAATTAAAATACGGTGCTGTCAATATTTAAAACAAATTCATACTAATGCATTATTGTTACACCCCAACAGTATTTTGAGGAAATATTAATTGGTATAAGCCTAGATTATTTCTGAATCAATTTTGAACAGCAGGAATATTCATCATTGTAGTTGCATACAATTTTGGTCTATGTTTTGTATTTTGGTTATTTAACATTTTGATCTGTGATCTTACGGAATGACTTTCTGGAAAAAAATTATATGAAGGATTTCTAACCCTGTTTGTCAATATGCGGATGACTACGGATGTAAACGGAAACCTGACTGTCTTTAAAATGATTATGTAGAGTGAATTCATCTTTAAGATAAACATTTGACGAGCTACAGTCCAGGGGCCACATGTATAGACAGTGCTGAGCAGAAAAATACCCTCAGAACGTTGCATAAGCAAGTTTCCACGCAGAAATTCAGATGTATAAAATAAGAGAACCTGCGCTCCTCTGCACACGCTGGACACCATATGTATGCAATGTTTGGAGACACCGTGGCTGAAAGGCAGAGGGAGAAAATGTAAAACTTTGCAAAAGCAGATTTCCAACTTTCTCCCTGAGCATTCTTTTACGCATTATTTTACTCAGAGTTTTATACACGTGGCCCCTGGTATGTCCTTATCAGAAAGCCTTGGAGAAGTTCTTCTCCATCCCCAGAAAGATAAAATGCTTTAAAAAATACCTGAACAATTTACAAGTAGAATCTGGGGGCTCTTTCCCATGCAGGGTTTAATCTTGCACTTGCCTCAGGTTCTAAAATTAGATGTTTCGTCACAGATTTCTAATATTTAGTGATAAAAGGCTAGTCAATTGGGAGGCACACAAAAGGTGATGCAGAAAGTGTCAAAATCTTTGTTTCAGTTTAAACTTTTGGGGTCAATTTGACCCCAAACATAAAAGGCGGCAAAAAATGTGAACATAATATTAGGGTTAATCTGAAATCTGCACAGTAATGAAAAGCATTTGTTTAGTAAAAGTGTTTATAATTGTCTAGAAATGTATTAAGCAAAACCATAGACATGGGTTTGGCTTTTATTTTTTTCTTGTTTGTTGTACAGTACACTTAAACATTCATGTGTTTTAGCTTTTAATAAAAATGTAATGCTAACCCACTCCCCCCCTCACACACACACACACACACACACACACACACACACACACACACACACACACACACACACACACACACACACACACACATCGAATGACATTCTGACACCCCGACATAGAGAGCAGGATCAGCTTGAGAACCCTAGCACCACATGGTGCTGCCTGATAGGTACAATCTCCAAGTTGAAAACAGAATATATTACCACTCTCCCACACAAAAAACACATTCGCCCAAACGCGTCACCGTGAAATTAGGCTGTTAATCATGTCATATAGCACGAAAAGAGCTGCCATTTAGACTGACTGATCCAACACTGTGGATAGTTGCTTTATCATGCTCACTGTAATGGATAGCAGTGAGCATATTGTAGTTCAAAGGAGCACTGTTTTTAAAAGTAAATATGAGTTTATGAGCTGCATAAACTAGTTACTGTACACCCAAAGTGTACAGTAACCTGTGCAGTGTTCATTACTTGATTATGGATTTTTGTTGTCTGTCTTCAGTTGAGTTGTATGTAAAATATATGTTCATTCCATTCAGAATAATTCACCATGAGTCTAAATGTGAAATATTTTGGTTGCATACTCCTTACCCGGGCTAACCTGGGTGTCCTATTCTCCCAGTTAACATTGAGGAAATAAGTATATTTATATAATTGCAGTATATAAATGCAATAACTAATATGAAAATGTGAGACAACAAAGTGGCTATTGTTCAGACATGAGTAGTATTCAATTGTGTGGCAAAATTTTATATGTATGAGGGTTAGCCTATATTGAACCAACCGACAAAAATACAATAACAGTATTGACATGAATGCTGTGTATCAGAATACATTAATCTTGTTTAGTCAGCTTTGTTTCGCTAGCGATACGTCTGTTGCGGTAAGAAAGATTACTCCGCATGTGTTCCCTTTCAGAACCCATTTGTCTAAGAGTGTATGCCATGGCACGAGATTAGTGTGATGGGCAATCCTCCCGTCAATGTTGTGCATGCCTCTGAGCCTGTGCATTGCCAGGGGGATTACGTCACTATCATACGCCATCATCTCAGCCGACTGCGATCAATGCACCAGCGCTGAAATTAAAGATTACCGCCCTGCTCATCGATTGCTGCCCCATCGCTCAGTGCCGGGTTACCAAAGCGGCTGTGATGGCTCGCGTGTCCGTGCAGGTGCGGTAGGCGGAATGCGACGTGATGTCACAGAGCGTGTCTGCGGCTCCCTCGAGTGTGTCTCACCCGTCTCTCCTGTTGGTCCATTTTGACAGTGTCATTTTGTCAGCACACCTCCAAACCTGGCAAATAGTTATTGAAAAAAAGTCACAATTCGGTACACCGTAACCCTAAATGCCAATCTTACAAAATTACTTGAGTAGTCTCAACTAAAAAAGAAACAATCCATTGTAACTCCATTAAAAATAATTGTTAGTTAAAAGCTAAAGATTAGTGAATACTGTCAAATGGTTCAGGGAAATATATTGAGTAAACAGGTCTTGGGCTTTACAACATATGGAATTCAATCTTGGACAGATGTGCTTATTTTGATATAATACTCTAGAGTAATATCATACATCTAATATTATAATGTGTTGCATCCTTTTAGAATGAACAAGTCATCAAAAGTGATCTATGGGAAAATACTAAATACATATTATGCTTATAAGAATGAATTACTGAATGAATTATAAGTACCCAGGTCACACTATAAAATGTGATTGCATTTCACTGTATATTAGAGTTCTTTATAACACTTTAAAGTATGCCTGAGCACACACTGAACACTGTTGTTTCAAAGATTTCAAACATTGTTTGAATTCTGGTGAATTTCCAGCATCAAAAAAGCTTTGTGCTTTGATATTGAAACATATGGTGCTGCATACTGTCTCCAGAAGCATGCAGGATGTGCTGGAGTCTTATGAGCAAAGCACACAGTACAGCTCTCGTGCCTCTACGCTCTACTCCGTCATAACTTACCAATAAAACTCTTTGGCACCTTCCATACGATACATTGCAGCCCAAAATTCTATAGAGATTAGCATTAAAAACATATACACCATGCACACGGAATTAACCTGGCTTCCTCGCTGTCCAGGTCCAGACAGGGCCGTCTGCGGGCTCATCATTAGAAAAATTACCGGTGTAATGCAGTGCCAGTTTTCACATCAGCACTTGATTGGTCCCCCCCCCCACCCACCCACTGCCATTGGTTAGCTATAATCCCAGGGAGCTGGCACATTCGCAGAGTGGCACAAACACTGATTAGTCCTGATGGAGCTGGGACTGGAGGAGATCTTTCTGCCTGCCAGCCAGCGGGCTCCGCTGCCCGGCCCGCCGGGCGGCTGTCCTTACGTGGGGGTCCTGGCAGGGAGAAGGGCTTCCGACAGCTCCTGCCCCCGACGGTGCGTCCAATGCAGACCAGCCCTGTCAGCGGTGCCCCATAGCAATGAGCAGGTTCAGCCGATCTGTTCAGACTGCACCCTAACCCTAACTAATATTAGAAACATTTTGTAAAAACTCCCTGGTGCACACTGAGTGACTGAACTTTCATAGTGTTTTGTATTGTGTTTTATTATCACCATTATTAACAGTGCATATCACGTGCAACAAAAAATATGTTGAATGTATTTTTGGATGGCTTTACAATGATGCAGAGTGCATATTTCTGGCAGTTATTTAGTCCCTCAGTTATTTAGTCCCTCAGCCTGATGAACAGGATATTACGCATCCCCTCTTTGGGCAAACTGTAGGTTTCCCATGCAGCCATTTGGTGTCTCAGCCTGAGATAAACTGCACCCTCACATCTTAATGTACACCTCAAGCATGTCCCCTTGAACTAACATCAAGAGCAAACGCTTGGCTGCTCGTGTTTGTCACACGTTACCAATCCCACGAGCGTTGTTGTCCCACTTTGATTCGAGCGGCGGGCTGAACTCACGCAGCGCTAAACCGGAGTCGCATGTTTTAATCTTGAGCCGAAAGACATAAACGGCCAGCTCCCCCACGATTAATATTCATGAGCCGCCTTATTTTGCGATTGCTCTGGGGACTGATCAAAGCGTGGCGCGGTGCTGCTCCTCCTGTCTACGTGCACTGGCGATTCTGCAGAGAGAGGACTGGCGTGGTGCGTGTGTGTGTGCGCGTGTTTGTGTGTGTGTGTGTGTGTGTGTGTGTGTGAGACACAGCCAGCGCGGACAGGAGGCTCGAGCACACAGCCGCTCTGCTCCGCTGGCCATCGGTGATGCCAGCATTGCGCTGAGCTGCGCTGCTCTGCTCTGCTGCATGCGCTAACGCGGTAACGGCGCCACGCGCTGGCCCGCCATCCTCCGTCCTCTGTGCATTCTCATCCTTACCTTTCTCTCACTCTCTCTCTCTCCCTCTCTCTCTCTCTGAAGGAGTAATGGAGAAGGTCACCATGTAGACAGCAGCAGACTGAGAAAAGCAGAATGGGAAACTACATATGGAGCGGCGCCGGACTGCAGCCGTGAGAGCAGGCATCCTCCGGACCTCAGCTGGGCTTGTTTTTGTGTTCCCTGGATGGTCTCCTTCCTTTTGTTCCTGAAGCCGAGGGATTTTCTTCCTTACATTTTAGACACTGGACTGGATCTTTATTCTCTTTCTCTGTGTCTCTCTTTCTCTCTATCTCCCTCCCTCTCTCGCTCACTCTCTCTCTCACGTCTCGCTCGGCGACCCCCACAATTCTTTTTGCGGTTTCTCACAGCCGCTGCTGCTTAACGCAGAGCATCGAGCACCGTTAACAGAAGCCCCCTTCTTGCTCGCTCCTGATCAGAATTCACTCAGATTTCCGCCAAGCTCCTAAGCAATACTAGCCATCATGGGGGACATGACAAATAGTGATTTCTACGCAAAGAACCAAAGAAATGAGGGCAACCATGCGGCCGACTTTGGCTGCTCCCTCCTGGAACTGCGCTCCCTCATGGAGCTGAGGGGCACCGAGGCCGTTGTCAAAATCCAGGAGGACTATGGGGACATGGATGGGCTGTGCAAGCGCCTGCAAACCTCGGCAACAGAAGGTGAGTCCTAGGAGCGCACACAGCACACAGCACACAGCACACAGCACACAGCACACAGCACACAGCACACAGCACACCACTGCAAGTGGCCCGTTTTTAATCATCTCACCTACCGCGCACAAACACACACACACATACATACACACACAGACGTGCACACGCACACACACACACACAGGTACACATACATACACTCACACACACACACACACACACACACACACACTCTCACACACGCATGCACACATACACACACACAGGTAAACCCACATACACACACATGCACACGCACTCACATGTACACACACACACACACACACACACACGCTATCTCTGGTGTGCTCCTTTTTATTTGAATATGATTTAAGTTGCCTAGGAACTGCTGCAAGTTTATGCCTTTCAGAGCTCTCTCATTCTAACCAAGTGCTGCAGCACACGAGTTGTTCAGGAGAATAGGTATCCAGGGCAACGATTCAGAGGTTAAAAACAAATGTGCTGGAGATGACAGCTGTGTAAGGTGTAATTGATAATTGATACAATTACAATTTGATAATAATAATCATAATTATATATATATATATATAAGTTGTCGTTGAGGTGTTTTGTGGTGAAGTTTAACAGTTTAATCAGCTTTTGAGCTATGACAAT
Organism: Ilyophis sp. 1 JC-2022; assembly: GCA_022702515.1. Taxonomy (NCBI): domain Eukaryota; kingdom Metazoa; phylum Chordata; class Actinopteri; order Anguilliformes; family Synaphobranchidae; genus Ilyophis; species Ilyophis sp. 1 JC-2022. The sequence continues at coordinate 25,165,422 of CM040396.1, forward strand.
GGCAAAATTTTCTCCCTTATCTTGCCACCATCAGCACACACCATGACCTGGACTCTCAGAACACCTTATGATCCTATGTCTGTATGTTGCACCTGCATGTGACCTTATGTGTGTGTATACATAATGTGTGTGTGTGTGTGTGTGTGTGTGTGCGCACGCATACTGAAACTCAATTAATGGCCAGATAGTAATTATTTATCTTTTCCCATTGCCTGACAGTGTTAACAGCTTGGTTGACATTACATAATTGTATGAGATATTTTTCAGTACATACTAAAATACTTTTGTAGTCCTCCATGGCGATTGGCAAAGGGAATGCTGTTCTTGAAGGCTGATGCCAAAATGAGTCATTACAGAGAGCCTACTGATAGGTACAGTTTTTAGAAGGATGCGAATGGGGCAAACTATTTATTTGATCATTAAATGACCAGTGCAGTATAATGGTTAAAGAACTGAGCTTGGAGCCGAAAGGTTGCATGTTCGATTCCCAGGTAGGACACTGCAGGTTGTACCCTTGAGCAAGGTACTCAACCTGAATTGCTTCAGTATATATCCAGCTGTATAAATGGATACTATGTAAAAAATGCTTTAAAAAGTTGTGTACGTATGAGTATAGGAACTGCTTGCATATTTGACATTTCAGCTTACAACAAAAAAAATGCAGGTGGTGGACGATTCATTCCATACAGGTGTGCCAGGTTTACACCCAAAACATTACACTGTGGACTGGATCATTCAGTGGCCATAACTGGTACGCATAATTACGTACACGGCCATAAACCGTGCGGTTAGACTGAACGCCTCCCTAATGTCAAACGGCCACTTAATTAGACACTATCTGCCACAGGCAGCAGCAATATGTGTTTTAACAGGATTGTCTGTCAGAGTAGGACTCTGCTGAAAGGCTTAAGTAACTTCAGCCAAAACCTGCAGAATGCCTGTTGCTCTCTCTCTCTCTCTCTCTCTCTCTCTGTATCTCTCTCTGGTGAGCTCAGTCACCTTCAGTCACCTCCTACCCTTCCACTCAGAGCAGCGTGAGCCGTATAGCTAATGGCGTGCTGATGGTCTCTGATTTTCAGCGGGTGAGATTATGAGAGGCATCCGGCTGGAGTCAGTGTTGCATAATGAGAGAAGAAGGATAAGGGCCCGGTGCCCCTGCAGACTCTGCTCACATCCTCCGTCTCTCCGGAGCGTCTCTTCAGTGAGCCGTGCCAGTTGCCGGGTGCCATGGCGTTCACTTCCTAGAAGTCGTGGGAGCCAGTGGAGTAGGTGCACTTGGCAATGGGGAGTTTATCAGGAACTGTGAGCCAGAGGAGGGCGGAAACATCAAAAACCAGAGATTCAAACACAAAAAAGCTCTTATGTGAAGCAAAGTGCCCCTCGGTGCTGAGGGTGATCATATCGGAGCGTTAGCTTCCACAACGTCAACCGAATTAGATAACTAATCAGCGGTTTTTTGTGCAGCAAAGGTGGAAGTAGAATGGAATGGAATAGAATAGAAATGTATCCTTATTGCTCCCAAATGGAAAAATCTCTTTGGCTTCAATGAAAAAGACAAAAACAGGCTGCAATACTTGAGATAAAACATTGGGGGGGGAAAAAAATAAAAACATTGATTAAAATATCAAAAATATATAAAGACAATCCCCTGAAAAACAGTTAATCCAAAACTATGCCACCCACCACTCAAAACACTTATGATACAATATTATATATATATATTTCCTTTACCAGAACTGTAGAATACAGAAGGGCTATGCCTATGTGTTATTGTGAGGCTGGTATTGTATGGTAATAGGTGTGCCGTGCGGTGCTGGGCACCAGCTGTGTGCCAGGGAGAAGAGTCTGTTCCCTCACAGTGACTGTCCTCCCCCGTGACTTCCTCTGCTCCCATTTCTATTTCTGTTAGACGGCTCGTCACATTTCAGCACCATGCACATCCTCTCCTAAAAATAATCCACATCCAAGCCTCTCTGGCCGTGTGCATTAAAACAGTGTTAAGTCACTTTGTCATTTAGGAATGATTCTACCCTCCCATTGAGGAGGCCTGAACAAACGGCATCACAACAGCCCGATGCAATCTAATACGCAAAACATCTTCATTTCATTTAGGCAGGTATTGGTTTCAAATTTTACTCCTATTGATCAGCTGTGAAATTAATAATACATTTGTCATTTGTCATGATTAAAAAAAACAAGAAATTTTTTTTTTTAAAAATGGTACATTTGCTTAAGGTTAGAGTGAGAGATAGATCTGGGCCTATGTGAAATGCTGCCTGACCTCTAAGCAGTGTCCAGGAAATGGCAGACACATTTAGCCCAGCACTGAGCACTGCTTTCTCTGGAGGCATTTTGGTCACAAACCCACAGTCAAATGGCACCAATTAAAAGCAGCTCAAATCATACATGTCATAACCATCCAGTCCAGTCCAATTACAGAAGAAACATTACGAGGGTCCTTATATTTCATATAAGCTAGGTTTATACATAGGGTAGCAAAATGTCCTTTTTGTCATTATACAAGTATATGAGACCAGACAAAGATACATCACTTCTCTTTTTCACATTTTTTCACATTTTTTTCACATTTTTACTGAGCTGATTGTCTACCTTGGCGACTTGCTACTAAACAGTATTATTCCACACAAAATCATTTGCATCCCATTCATGGACAGAGTATGTGATTGTTGCATTATTCATCAAACCATTGGTGGTACACGCTAAACATTGACACATCATCTTTCAGTTCTAAACGTGACTGTTTTGTACTGGTATTGTTGATCAGTTTAGGCTTGTATGGGGGAAAGTAAGTGCACAGTAACACTTAGGCCTTCCCAATGAGCAGGCTAGCGCCTTGCATGGTGGCTGCCGCCATTGGTGTGTGAATGTGTGTGTGAACGGGTGAGTGAGAGGCCATTGTAAAGCGCTTTGGATAAAAGCACTATATAAGTGCAGTCCATTTACCATTTACCATGAAGAAGGCCAGAGTACTTCTGTCACACAAAATAAAGTTGTAAACTACAGTGTACTGGCAGTGTAAGCGTCTTTGCAGTATATAAATCTATTGGATTTATATAAAATCTGTGCTGGCTGTTGGAATAAAATTGCATCAACTTGACTGGGTTACGTGGGATATATAAATAACGAAGCAGTGGTAGAGATATGAAGTGCCTCTGTGTTTTGTAAATATATTTTATATCTTGTATGATCTAAGGTGCCGGAGCTGAGCTCCGGTTCGCTCCGGCCCAATTTAACCACTGGATATAATGTAGAAATGGAATGTAGGGATGAATTTATCTGGCAAGGTGCACAGGGCAATTTATTGAAAACAACATCAAAGATGACTCTACACGACACGCATTCCACTCACCAAACTGATTTCACCATTGCATAAGCTAGCAATTCTAGTTGGCAAATTTGGCGAGCTAATGCAGTTATAGCCTACTTGGTAAATCATGTCATTAAGCAATTCTTATAGTGCAATAATGCATCAATAGCAACATAAAATGAAAAATTGGCATGGTGTTCTTTATTGACATCTCCAGAAATAGGGCACTTTCTCTCTTAGAGGCAAAAGGGCAGGTGCTTGAGTACTGTTTCAACCCTATCTCTGCATGTGCCTAGTTGTATGCAACTCAGTTTCATTTCAGTTGCTCTGTGTAGTACGCCGTGCAATTCACTGAAAAGTTGCGTGTGAACAGGTTGCGTGTAGTAGAAACTCAATCAACCTTTTGCAACTAGTTGCATGCAACAGCCAATCAAAACGACCATGTCACGATCAGCTTGTACTACTATCTGGTTCCGACTATCAGATGATTTGAAAAAACAATGATGGACAGTTGTTATCTTGTAACATGGGCTCAAAACAAGGAGATCACAGTCGTTAAGTATTTTGAAGGTTAGCAATGAACTTTTTTTAGTTTTAGTAGGTTTAGCATTAATGGCTAGCCATCAGCTTTGAATGAGCTTACATTATGTACTTTTATTATAAGAACACCCTCCCCAAACTGGACGTGTGCAAGCAAGTTTTTATTGCATTAGGAAACGCTTTGTGTAACTTTACCTGTGCTCGCAACTTACTAATGCAACCAAGTTGCATGAAAAAGTTGTACATGTAACAACTTAGTGCCTAAACAGGATTTGATATACAAATATTATATATTACAAACCCCAAAAGTTGGGACAGTGTATAAAATGTAAATAAAAACAGAAAGCAATGATTTGCAAATCCTTTTTGACCTGCATTCAATTGAAAACAGTACAAAGACAAGATATTTAATGTTTTAACTAATCAACTTTATTGTTTTTTGTAAATATACGCTCATTCTAAATTCAAAAAAGTTGGGACAGGGGCATGTTTACCACTGTGTTACATCACCTGTCCTTTTAACAACACTAGGGAACTGAGGACACTAATTGTTGTAGTTTTGAAAGCGGATTTTTCCCCCCATTCTTGCTTGATATGAGACTTCAGCTGCTCAACGGTCCGGGGTCTCCATTGTCGTATTTTGCTCTTCATAATACACCACACATTTTCAATGGGAAAGGCCAGTCTAGCACCTGCACACTCTGACTACGAAGCCACGCTGTTGTAACACATGCAGAATGTGGCTTGGCATTGTCTTGTTGAAATAAGCAAGGATGTTCCTGAAAGACATTGTCGAGATGGCAGCGGTGTTTCTGGATGTTGTTGATGGCTTTGCTTTGCGTAGTCTTAACTTACATTTGTCGATGCAGCAACGAACTGCGTTTACTGACAACGGTTTTTCGAAGTATTCCCGCACCCATGTGGTTATGTTCATTACAGAAGCATTTAGGTTTTCAATGCAGTGCCATCTGAGGGATCGAAGGTCACCGGCATTCACTGTTGGTTTTCGGCCTTGTCCTTTACGCACAAAGATTTCCCTAGATTTTCTGAATTTTTCAATAATATTATGGACACTAGATGGTGAAATTCCTAAATTCCTCGCAATCAAGTGTTGAGAAATGTTGTTTTTAAACTGATGGACTATTCGCTCACGCAGTTTTTTGAAAAGTGGAAAACCTCGACCCATCCTTGCTCATAAACGCCCGAGCCTTTGTGGATGCTCCTTTAATACCTAGATCGGGCAGGCCTCGCTCGCGCGGTGTGGGTGTGTTTTTTTTTTTTTGCGCTGCACCACCACAGTTTCAATCAGCTAATAGTCATACACACACATCACCGATTCACTTGTAAATTACAGAACGAGAAAATGCTAAATACACGCATTGACGCGCATACCGCACACAAGAACATTCATTCATCTTTTTTTTTCATCGCGCGATATAGTAAAAAAAATATCAGATTGTGTAAACGATTGGGCTAATTAAATAATTGTTAACTGGCGGCAGCAAAAACCTGCATACACACCGGCCCGCGAGGCCTGGAATTGGCCACCCCTGACCTAGATGATAGCATCACCTGTTACCTATTCACCTGTTTACCTGTGGAATGTTCCAAACAACTGTTTTTTGAGCATTCCACAACCTTCCCAGTTTTATGTTGCCAACTTTTTTGGAACGTGTTGCAGGCATCAGATTTCAATAAATATTAGTACAAATCTCAATAAAGTTAAAAGTAAGGTAAAACATTAAATATCTTTTTTTTGCAATTAAATATATGTAAAAATTTTTTTTACAAATCACTGCTTTCTGCTTCTATTTGCATTTTACATACTGTCCCAATTTTTTTGAAATTGAGGTTTGTATATATAATATATAATTTAGAATAATTAGGTTCCCCCCTGGCAGTCACGGGGCCTTAAAGCAGCCATTTATGTTGCTAATTGGGTCGAGCCGGCTCTGGACATAGCACTACAGCTAAGCTTACAGCAAGCACACTCCACTGTATACTCCACGGGATAATGGGACAATTAACATGCCTGCACCATCCACTTGGCTTTTGGGTTGATCCCCTGGCTATGACGTAGCGGTGGCGGACATAGGCTCACGGCGGGCAGAGTGTTACCTTTGTATCCATGCTTGGAGAGCAGAGTGAGCCGCGTATCACGCCTGCATGTGCACAGAGCTACAGTTAGACAGCGTCCCACCTCCTGAAGGCCTGCCCTTCCCTAATGATCACGCTAATCTGCTCTTCCAGCTCAGCTGTTCAGTCCCCTTCCGACACATCCTATTAAATCTGGGCTCCACCAGGAATTGCTCTGATGGAGCACAATCTTTTTTAATAAGGACAATTTCTCCTGCTCGCAACGTAGCATGCCCTCCTTCCACACAATGGTTCTTAAAAAAGAAAAATCAGTATCTCTGAGGGGCCGGATTAGAAAATGTGGGCACTATTGCCTTTTGAGTAACAAAAGCTCTCCACTGGATGACCTTGGGGAACTTAAATGAAACACAACTCCTTCTGTCTGTAACACAAAGAGACCCGCATATGCCCCCTTTTAAGTAAAGCTGTTATGCAATATGTTTATACTGGGCATACAAAATGGTCCGTCTCACTATGATGCCCTGGGATTCATTTCATGAAAATGGAGACCGTTTAGCAACTTTCATTTGCCATTCCTCGACTATCTTGTAGATCAGCAGGATCTGTTTGTATGATTTAATTAAACAGTTGTTAGACAACATCTGAAGGGGCAACTCATTAACTGACTCACATGTATGTATGAATGGACTTTCAGGAAGAAAGGCTATTGGATACGGCTTCTTAAATATCAGGTGTCCGAGTGTTAAATTACCCGCAACAAAGTAGCCTAGAACTAACAATGACTTCCTGCTTCCTGTTGTAAACTGGTTGGGATCATAATGAATGCACTGACAAAAAATACTGTTTCCTAATAGCTTTCAAGGTATATTTTACTTGTATATCTGTATGTTAGTAATAATAATAATAATAATAATAATAATAATAATAATAATAATAATAATAATAATAATATTAATGCATGTTTTCAGTAAAAGCTGTTGAAGATACAGTCTGTGTTATTGATGGGAAAAGACACACATATTTCTCAATGGTTAAAAGTGCCCGCCCCCCCCATCGTATTCTAATCTCCTTTATGTTTGCTGCCTGACTGTGCCTGTAGCAGTTTTAGCTAAGCTATGTATAAATGGCACAACACTGTAAACTGCTGAAAACATGAGTTTAATATGCACACATTCAGGTTGTTACATATACACTACTATTCAAAAGTTTGGAATCACTAAGGAATTTTTATATTTTTGAAAGAAATCAATACTTTTATTCACCAAGGTAGCATTAAATTGATCAAAAAGTACAGTCACAACGTTAATAATGTTACAAATTACTAATACTATTTTAAATAACAGTTTTTTAATTCAATCTGAAATAGGCCTAACTGTTTTTAAATTCAATCTTCACATATGATTGCTAAGCCACATTTTCAGCAGCCATTACTCCAGCGTACCAACAACACACTGTTACCTCATCCTTAAGTAATCATGCTAATGTGCTAATTTGGTACGAAAGAAACCATTCCCATTATATTAAGCTTAGCTGAAAACAATTGTGCCTGTTTAATTAAGCTATAAAAAGTAAAATAGAATGAAATAGAAATAGTAGCTTGTAACATTATCAATGTCTTGACTGTATTTTTTGATCAATGAAATGCTACCTTGGTGAATAAAAGTATAAATTGTTTTCAAAAACATAAAAATGTCTAAGTGAACTTTTGAAGGGTAGTGTATTTCTCACGTGTATTCAGGTTGGGCTTGACCCAACCCTCATTTCACATGTTATCATGAGTATTCACTCTGACATTTGGCTCTCATCGACAGTCAGTTACTGTGTTTTATTGGTGTGCGCGCTCTTTCCACAGGAAATCACAGACGGTGCAATTATATGTCAGGTTAAAAAAAAAAACCTTTCTATGGAGAAGAGGCTTGACAGGGCTTGATTGAAGACAGCTGATAGAAGAGACGATTCTTTGCGTTTGGTGGTTTAAACCTTTGATGTTCCTCTCTTCAGTGTTAAAATCCATCATTCTTGGTCACAAGGGTGGTGCCTGATTGGATTAGCTGGTCTGACACTGAAGCAAGCTGGTTGCTGACTAAGCTTTTTTGCTTTTGTTTCAGCATTGGTTAACTCAACATTCTGGTTTACCTACGCCTCTATGTTTGTGCAACATTGGAGGCGTACAAGCCTAAAAGGCGATGCCAGAGTCTCATTCTGTCCCTGCAGTAACATTGCATTCAGGTGTCTGTTCTTGAGAGTGGTAACAGACCCAACTGTAATGGAATCTTTTTTTTGGGTGGGGTTTTTGCAGTTCACCATGTAACTGCCACCACACCACAAGTAATATTACAGATCTGACTCAGACGCGTATCTTTAGGACAGTGTAACTGGTATTAGTTGTATTCTGCTGCATATTTGAAGCACAAGGTCGCCTCAAGGTTATAAGATAACATGTGACAGCAGGCCTATTTAAAAGGCCCTTGTCTATTACAAATAACAAAGTAGTACATCTTTCATGTTGGCAGACTGCGTATGTATAAATATTAAAATTAGTTTTCTAGTAAGCACTACATGACATTTGTATGCATACTTTTCACGTGTGTTTAAGTGTATGCAAGTGTGGTGTGCATTGAATAACACATAATAGGGGTACAGTGTAATTTTGTGTTGATAAGTTTAAATAAACACAATTACTCTGCCCTGGGTCTGCTTGTGTCTCATTCAGTACCAAGTAACCCGAACCCTAACCTGAGAAGATGGCAGCAGAGCACCCATAGATGTACAGTCTGCTCGTTTACTGTTTCAGAACAAGAATAAAAGGTGCCTGTGTCAGAGTGTGCATCGTGCATTCACTTGGGTCTTCAATATGCTTTTAGAGAGTTTTCTCTTGACTTTTTTCCCCATTAAACAATCACTGTGAGTTAATAACATAGCATCTGTCGGGGGAGCTCAAAGATCCTAACGAATGAGCTTCACGTCTCATTAAATCATTTTGCATAGCTCTTTGTCAGAATTCTGCCTTTGTTGAATATATTTTAGCGAGCTGGATGAAATTAGCTGTTATATGATCCCATGGTTATAAATTTTATGTATCACAAGGCAGAATTATTTTGGATAACCTGTGCAAATACACAAATTACACTTAACGATGGCAAACCTTTAATCCTGATTGCCCTATTGCTGTATCATCCTGATGCTCAGATTGGTAGCTCTGTGGCAGATTCTAGGCAGGGGCTAGGCTGATGCAGAGGAGTAATTGGTCATGAGGGGGGGTGGTGTCATTGCATTACACATATGAGAAGTGTCCAAGGGACCCTCAATATATTACATGACTTTATGGTTTGAATAGTATTTACATCTACATTTCAGCATTTAGCAGACATTGTTATCCTGAACAACCCACTTTTTTTTTTACTTCCAATCCACGTATACAGCTGGATATTTACTGAATAATCTGGGTTAAGTACCTAGCCTGAAGGGTACCACAGCAGTGCTCCATCTGGGAGTCAAACCTGAAACAAGCGTAGTTCCTATGTTCCCAAAACATGGCTGCCGATTAGCAAACATTCTTATCCAAGCTCCACATTTTATTTTTTATTGTATTTTTGTTTATTTATTTATTTTGTATTTATTTATTTATTTATTTTATTTACAGTATAATTCTTTTAATTTATTTGTATAGACGCATTGTCACAAAGATGCTTTACGGTAAAACAGGAAATAGGAAAATTGAGAAAGATGCAAACCCCTAAAAAACAGCAAGTGAAGTAAAACAAACTCCCCTGTGGAAAGAAAAAACACTTTATAAAAAAAACACTTTATAAATTAACCCACCACTGTTATTTTATGAATGGTTTGGATTAACATCCCAAAATCCATGTATAACCATCCAGAGTTGCATGTATCACCTTTACTGCAGCAAGTTGGTAGTTTTTAAAGTTGTTCAACTTTTCAACAACTGAACTTGGAATGATGGCTTTCAGCCACCCTGCGCTGCACAGTTAGAACAATGTACAAAAATACCTTAAACTAGACACTCATTTCAGTTGCTGATTTTAAATGGGCAATTCATGACACAGTGACGGAAGTATGCTGCTGCTTTTAATCCCTGTTTACACAATTGAATCATCCCTCTATGTTATTGCCATGTTTATTGTTGATTGGAAGTTTGTGTTTTATGTAAGGTCCTCCAGATTACAATGTCAGTGGGGTTTCTTTCCTGGATAAATAAATAAATAGCAATAGGGAGGTAATGGGGAAAATCTACTGAATCAAAAAAAAAAAACAGAAATCACAGCTCAGAGTTTAGCCCAGGGTGTTAGATTAGCTGGTAAAACAGACACGTCAAGCATAAGAGTGTTTAGCAATGCAGCTGTATTGATACAAAAGCAGGGCAGGGTTAGGGTCTTGCTAAAGGTTGCAGGGCTCTGGGAACCTGCACAATTTGGTTATCAAGCCAAACTCATTGACCTCTGCACCACCCTGCCACCCATCTTTTGTAATTTTGAGGTGCTACTGCTGTTTCCATGGTACAGAACATGTGTGATTGTGAGCTAAAATATGTTTTTCACCTATTGCAAATATGTTGACACATGCACAGTAAATACATTAAATGTATATAATTTATTAGATGTAAAAATAAAAACCTACTATGGAAGCTTCAGAATGAAGCTCCACATTGAGTGTAATGTTATTTGAGTATATTGCATTATTCACTGGCTTTATGTAATGGAAAAACTACAACAGTAATCATTATTCAATATTAAGTGGACCAGTTTTGCCTCTCGTGTTTTGAAGACCTTTGCTGTTAGATATAATTGAATATGAGATGGCCTGTGGTGTTTTTACAGACACTCTGAGATTATTGCTATGCGGCCTAAAGGTAACATTGTACAAAAACACCAACACCAAACGCTCATCAATAGCCTAAATAACTACAAAGCAGGCATTGGAATCTATGGTCTTGAAGGAAGGGATTAATTCCAGAACAGTTCACAAACATTTCAGCCTACTGTGGCTTTCTAAAGAAGAAGCCATACAAATTTTTTTTTCCCCCTTTCTCATCGTGACTCCGTCATGGCTCACTTTCTCAGGTCATCTGCATTTTAATGTGCATTTTTGTGCCAGGCATACATCCGAGCCCTGGAAGAGAAACCTGAGACTGACACTTCAGCTGGCTGCTAGAGGACGGCTACTCTCACTCATGTCAATGGGGGTGGGGGGAATTCAGACCCAGAATTTTCCGCATGTGTAGAGGGCTGGTGTTCACTGGAGACGCTGCTCTTTATTTATGCAATCAAATGCTAAATGGAGGCTTGAAACAGATATAGATTGATAGATCGAGAGAGAGAGAGCAACAGGCATTCTGCAGGTTTGGCTGAAGTTTCTTAAGCCTTTCAGCAGAGTCCTACTCTGACAGACAAGCCTGTTAAAACACATATTGCTGCTGCCTGTGGCAGATAGTGTCTAATTAAGTGGCCATTTGACATTAGGGAGACGTTCAGTCTAACCGAAGAAGACTTCCATCAAACGGGAATAGTTTCATTATATGTAACTGATGGGGCATAAAGAGGAATATTGTTTTTGCATTTACCAGCTTACAGTAAGAAGCCACAAACAAATTTCCATATTCACCGCTTTACATTTGTAGGAGAGCCCTGGGTATACTATTACAATCACAGATGTGTTTTAACAATTGACTGTCGTAAAGCAAATGTCATATTTTTGCACTCAAAAACGTTATGATTTTTGGATACTTTCAGGTTGTTATGAAACTACATACATAAATAAATTACATTAAGATTATTTAGCAAAAGCTTTTACCCTGATAGACTTAACACAATGAAGTACATGTGTGCTTAAAAGAGTGCAGATGTACTACAGAAAATTATAAATAAAAGTAGTCAAAATCTCTTCATATTTGGTATATTCACCATTTGCCATCATTTACAGCTTTTATCTTGCCTGTCAAGTTTGTGCAGAATCTGAGAAGACACATTATTCCAGCCCTCTTTGCCTTTTCCCTTTTCAAATGTTCCCATAGATGTTCAACGGGGTTAAGGAGTGGTGACTGTGGAGGGAAATCCAAATCAACACACCTTGCTCTTCCTTGGACTTCAATTTGTCCTGGCAAAGCTTTGATGTGTGTTTCAGATTATTGTCCTGCTGGAGAATGAATCCTCTTCCACACAACCTCCAGAAAGGAAGGCGCACTCCTGTAGAACAGAGTGGTACTTCTTTTTGGTCCGTGTGTAGTTGCCCGTGTGGGGTGACTCTGGAATAGGCGAAACAGCCCCAAATCCGAATGTTGCCACCGCTAATAGTGGTTTGGAAACGGCTACTGTTCCATTAGGGCCGCATTTCGCTAGTCGTCTTTTGACCATAGTTTTACTAACTGGGGTAGGGCATTCTTTGTTCAACTGGTTTTGCACATGCTAAAGGTCTTAGTAAATCAGGCTTTATATGTTGAATAAACATTAACAATTTTTTCTGCAATTATGCCTTTGACCATGTGAACCTTTTATCTCATGAATTATCATTGTTTAAGTGTGAAAGCATAGATTCATATGTTTATATTCCATCCAATTGAATTTCATAGCCTACTGTTTTATTATTTTAATATGCTTATGTGTATGATGTAGAGTCTACATACAATATAATATATGTCTTGAAAGTACAGTATCTGCTATGGAAACTATGTCATACACTGCAAGGTGAGAAACTCCAGGATAAGTAGGGAGAAGTGATGACCTTAAGTCAGGAATGAGGTGTCCGATGCATGTTTGGTTTCATGCTATTCACCAGACCTAAGTTTAGGTGAACCCATTAGACAGGTGGACCGCTTGTCAGTCTGAGACAGTCTCCTACTGTGTCCCCAATGAGCTGCATCACTACCCTGTCACTAATCATTACTGCTGTGATATGGAGAGAGTTGACCCATGTGGTAAGTGAACGTAGTGGAACCAACTCTCGGTGGAAATGCATCACCTCTGGTGAAATATGTCTTCCATATTTCAAGAAGCAACAACCCTCCTACGTCCCCAAGAAGCCAGATATTATTTCTGGAGCAGGTTTTAGAACAAATGAGAGATGGGCCATCACACGCAAGTGCACAGTCTTCCCTGAAGATATGCACAGGCTCTGCAGTGACACTTGGCTGCGGCATCCTACAGTTTGAGATCTGGGGATGAAAGGTTCTACTTTGTGAGTTCTCTGCTCTATACTCACACCACTTTTTCTGTGGGTTTTATGCAGGCTCAGATTGAATCCAGCCATGCAGTGTTTTTGTTTGAACCCGTGAACGATGAATATGCGCGTGTCACAGATTAACATTTTTCGATAACGTTGTAATAGTTCATAGCTAACAATGTTGTTCATTTAGACAGTTCCTGAGGTTATAATCTAACACACTTTTAGTGGTTGTTTGAGGATTCCCTCAACAATGTGGATGATTGATGAAGGTTCACAGTTGTACCAATTAGGCTATTTCAGTCGTGGGGCAGTATGGTAGCCATATGAATCAGATGTGTTGTTGACAGTATGATTACAATCTCATCTGGCTGCCATTATTGAAGGGAAGGGTGACGCTATACTTGGTTTGACTTATTTTACACCTCCTTTGTGCTTCACAAGAGAGGAGGCCACACAATGAACAAGCTCTGCTGAGTTAGGTCTACGATGGACATCTTTCAGAACTGCAAGCCTTTTTATATTTTCATTTTGATGTATCTGTCTATTTTCCTAAATAGCCCGGAGGAGTTTAACTTGTCCCTCAGGTAAAATAACAGTGAACCCTCTCTGTAGACCCTAGTGTCATGCCTCTCCTTTCTTGAAATGCTTTGGCTTGCTACAGCCAAAGCACCCTTTTGCTATGTAGTGTTAATGGGGTTCACTCACATGAGTCAGGGCCCAGGGGGACCCAGGGGAGTCCAGTCCTTTTAGCGATGTGATAATGCAGTGTGCGGAGACCCAGACTAGGTCTCTCGTCTCTGAAAAGCCCTGCACATTACAACACTGTTCATGAAAACTTACAAAAAATATATAAAGAAATAAGTTCAGTGCTGGAATAATGTTGAGAACAATACATTTGTGATAGATTGTAGATTTGACTTCCCACTTCCCAGTCAGATTCGCATCGCCTTTTTCTAAAGACGCAATCATAATCTCATAATGGTCTTATTATTGTCGTGATAAAAGATGTACAACAGCAAGAATAATACATATATGTATATTGTAGGGATGTCATAAACTACAGATATATTGAATATTGATTGGCACGTTGTTATATGGAGACATTTTTGAGGCATTGATGTATTAAAATGACAGTAAAACCCAAATTTTTGGTGTTCTGTTTTTCTATTAATTTGCTTTTGTAATGGAATACAATGGGTGGTCACCGAGTAACACTCTACCACCACCTGCACACCCCTCCTCCTCTGCCCCATTTTAGTTGTTAGTTTGACAGAATTTTATAGATGCAGTGGTGTAGTCTAATTAGACTAAGCTTTACATTTTCCACAATTCGTTATTGTTATTATTGTTCTTGTTCAACAAGTGTATAAGCTGGTCTACAGCCAATCTTGATTTGAAATTTGTATATCTATAATCATCTGGGAATTTTTTTAAATTATTGATGCTTGAAAAAGGCATCAATGCCAAGCCTAGTATATAGCTATGATGTTTTTATTCTTTACTTGTATTTAGAAATGGCATACTTTACATCAAGTGTATAAATCTATGAAAGTAAGTACTTTTTTATCCTGTGGCTTAGTGAACACTTTAAATGCAATAAAAATTATTGCACTATAAGGTCTATAATAACAGAATGAGGAAAAGTAATTGCCTATAATTTCTGTAAAAGTACACTGATATTTATTTCATAAAGTAGTGTAATAACTGTAATTTCACTCAAAATATTGGTATTTTAGTGAGATCACACGTATACATATATTTGAGAGCCACAAACCTTGTTTGTTATCATATTCATATCTCAGTTTTTTTTTTAGCAATTTTACAACATCTTGTCAAAAACAGTCATCTCTCAGATATTGTTCGATATCATCGTCTTTTGAATGTTGAATCATTGACAAATGTACTTTTAATTTTTAGTATGTATCTCTATACGACCTCTTGTTCATTTCTCAAAAAGCTTTTTTTTCAAATTGGTGAAAAGCAATACTTTCTAATGCAAAACTATTATTGAAAGAAACTGCCAAGTCTCCATAATATGAAATGTTATACCTGCAAGTGGGCAGCAGAGATAAAATTCCTAATAAATAAAAACTTAAATAGACAGGAGACAGTCATCATACATCAGGAGAACAAGACTACATTTGAGGTCACAGTAACAAAAAGAGAAGAAGAACTAATTATTTTAATGCGTATCACCAACATTATTTTATTAGTCCAAATAATCAAAATCAAACATTATTCAGATTATGTTTACCTAATAGTGTTTAAAAGGCAGGGGTGTCCTTGGCTAATTTAATTACTGAGATTCATAAAGTTACAATAATCTCATTGCAATCTGATCTTGGGTGGAAATAAGTGGACTTATTGTTCTTGGGTATGAATGTTTTTGAATTTCAGGTATAATTTTAGAACCTAGGATATTAAAGTTTTTAATTTAATGTTTATATTAAATCTAAATGTGAACAAATCCACAATATTTGATCCTATAGCATAGTATACACTGATACATTATTTCTAATCTTTATATATCACCAGCAATGAACATAATGATGCAGATATAGTTCAGGGAGTGAAGAGATTTTGTTATTTTAATGGCCCATTCTCCAGTTCTGCCCATGTTCATGCAGCTGTTTCATCACATTCTCTTCTGTTCAATGAGCTGATTTTCATCTGCAGTCCTGTGTGTCTTTGGTTCTGACCATCTCTCATATCATCACATTTCATTTTATCCAAAGGATGTAGATTCTGATTTAGATCTGAAGGGAAATATTCTGGAGGGCCTCATCTTAACAACATAGCCCTGGAATATAAAGGCATAAATTTGCTCCCCAACACATTCAAACTTTTTCACAGCAGAGCCAAACTAGATTCTTTAATTGTACTTTTATCTAACCAGGTATGTCAACTTTAAGAAAAATGTATATTTTGCAGGAATATAAGGTGCAGATTTAGGGGGATGATTCAATGGCCAAATATAGACTGTAGAGTTTTGTAGGAATTTTACCAGGAGACCAGGGTTAACGCCCACTCTTTTGTGCTATGGGACCTTTGGATCTCAGTTTAACATCTCATCTGAAGGATGATGTTTGTTATCTGTTAGAAAAAAGAATTACAACAAACTGAACAACAAGGATAGAGACACTGGTTGCATTTTTCCTGTCATTTTTTATATTGGTCATTGGAAATCAGTCAGAGTCAGTTTCTATTCTCCATTTCTAGTCGAAGCTCGTCTCCAATGAGTTTGGATGATAGATGTTTGTCTATGCTTTCCTCCCAGTCTGTGTCCAAGACATCACTGGTTCTCTGAGTCTGGCTGGCTGGCAGAGATCAATTAACTTTCATGAGAATTTGGCCACCTTTTTTCCCAGAAGGAGCTGCTTTACCTAAATGGGCGTGTCCAAGTCCATTATTGCTAGTTAGAAGGCGCATATTTTGAGCGCTAAGTACGGCGCAAGTTGCTAATGGGCTGGACTTAGTCTCTTCATTAATTATAGGTGTGTCTTGAGTGTAACATGCAATAAACCAATCAGAATGTCATCTCTCATTCCCTTTAAAAACCACCAGGTGTCTGCACCTTGGCGAACTGCTAATATATTGGCGGACAGTAAAAAGTGTAATTTACAGCTAGTGAAACAGTTAAAGCGCACATGCAGAAAATGGCATTCAAATTTATTGTGAATTAATTGTGTAATGTGCTGCAAATTAGTTTTTGTTTCTAATTAGACTGACTCTTAGGTCTCCAAAATCATTATGGACTAACAGGTGAAATCAGCAGGGTTTTAATTGCTGAGAGTATGGAAACCTGGTCACTGTAACACAGGATGAAGAATACGGTTAAAATGCATTTAAAATGGTGAAATTTAAATTAATCTCTGTTACGTAGGCTATTGAAAAAAACCCGTATGCACAGCGAATCCCTGGGACCGTAGCCAGGCTATTTGAAAAACAATACTAAATGCAATATTCACTGGACAAGGTTTAGAATTTTTTTCAGTCAAAACCATTTCATTGCTGTAGATGAAGAGAGCTGTAGTCTATTGTAATGACATCTGAAGCGCATTTTCATCGCTACAAATAGCTATTTCAGAGTTTTCCATTGAATGACAATTCACACATTAGGTGTAAATGGCAATTTACACATTAGGCATGATATAGGTGTTGTCACCAAAGTTTTTAATGGATAGCCATTGTCCCCTAACAGAAGATTGCCCCCCCCCCCCTCCTCCTAGAAGATTACAGGAACTATTGGACAGTATAAAGTCATAGCTTGATCCAGGATAATTGCGAATACATGTGTAACTTTACACGTTGCATCGTACATCCCCTGAATGTTGATGAAGTGGGCTTCACATATATAACAGCGTTCTCTGCTGGGGCAGAACCCCAGGAAAGCCAAAGTTTGTGTGAACTCTTGACTGACAGGTGTGATGGGGACTTGAATTTATTCATTGACATGTCGGATTAGGCTTGAGGTATTGCTGAATTTATGGCGGATTTTAATTTGAATTTAGGAGATGCTGGAACTCGCTGTTAATTTCACAGCAATGGGCAGTGCATAGAGAGAGCAGGCATTCTTCTCCAGCTCAGGTCCCAAGAGATGACAGAAATGTGTAAAAAATCTGGCGGGATGGAAGCAATTTAAGGCGGCATTCTCTTCATTGAGGGATAGGTATGTGGTCTTTGACCGATGGACCCTTTTATTATTATGCTTTTTTTTATAGCCTACACAATAATAATATTTCACATTGTAATCTTGATATTTTTAGTCATGCTTGTGTGCGCCCCTGCGTGTAACAGACAGGAGGATGTACACGCCTTGTGCACACGCCTATATAGATGCACTGTTATCCGTTGTTAAAATAACATTTAAACAACTGCAACATGACTTTAGACCAGGTTTGTGGTAATTTTAGCGCAAACGCTTTCTGCTGGCTCAAGATCGCAATACGCTAAAAATTATCATGGCTACACCTTAAGACCAACCCGCCCAGTTCACTTGCTATGAGCGCAAGATCACTTGGTATTTATAACAACATTAGCGCTGGGGGCTAAAATGACACCTGCGCCGGTCTGAAACTAGCAAAGACACTTGCGTTTGGGTTAGCGCCGCTTAGCGCCGGGTGTAAGATAGGGCCCCAGGAGTGTTTCATGATTGTCATTTTGCAGGTGCAATGCAATCCTGTAATAGGTGGCTGATATTCTTTCTATTCCAACTGTGTTCATCTACAGGGAGAGAATGTTGAGCAGATAATCTGACCTGCCTCTTCTTTGGAGAAACCATTGTGGACCACGCAGAGTGTGCTGCAGTATTGATTTGGTGGAATGGGATCAATATTTTGTATCATCACGTTCTGTCTCCATGGAAACCAGTTTTGGACATAGTTCTGCACGGTGTAAAACCACTCTGACTTTGACATTTGGTGAAGGCGGAGGATTCAGACTTCCTGCTGTCCAGACAAATAGATGTGCACAAGGTTGTTTATGTCATCAACCTTTGTGCTCATGTCTGCAGATGCTTTGTGACAACTAAACTGCTAAACAACTGCATGTGTGTTTGTGTGTGAGTGGAAGATCAAGTTCTACAGGTTTCTAAAGAGGTGTGTGTTTCTCTTGTCCTCTTCACTAGAATGTTCCTTTCCCTAAAACCTTCCCAAAATGCTCCAAAACCCATCAGGGATTTCCTATTACAGATGAAGCCTAATGATCATGCTAACTTATGATCATACTAAGGCATCTAATTCCCTTATTATGTGCTTGAGTGGGGCATTTTAAACAGCAGAGTTTGCTGATACCTTTCAATATTGTCTAACGGAGAATTTGTCTATCTGAAAATAGCTGCCTGCATTGCACTTGAGCTGTGGAGTTCACTGGGTGCTCACGAGCGTTTCAATTCAGCCAGCGTGATGCATAGAGTTACCATGGTGATCTATTTTTAGCCACACTGAAAAAGCCAACTGTTAAAATATGCAATATCTTTCAATGCTCCCTCATTTGCAAAGACTGACATGCGTTTTTATACACGCATAAGACCTTATTTAAGATGGTAAGAATGCAGGTGCACATTTGATGAAGAGTGCATTGAAATTCCTGTTCAAACTATGCTGCTTACCTGCACGTTATGCATCATATAGCGTAGCATGCTGCTTACCTGCACGTTATGCATCATATAGCGTAGCATACAACGTTGGTATGCTATATTATGCAAGGTTTTCCTTTTCTTTTTGCAAGATTCAAATAGATTCAAAAGCAATCTTTGATCCTTTTAAATGAATCTTTTTCCCCCAGTTCTGAGTCTGTCTACCTCATATGTGACATGTCATTATTAGTGTATGAGTGTCCTCGTTTTACGCCCAAATTAACGAGGGTATTCTGTTGTCGCTTTAGCCCTTTGGGTCTTCAGATCCTACTCTCCTGGTGAGCAATAAGGTTGACAGAGCGCATTCTCCATCTTTCATTTGATCTTAGGAGAAGACTTTGGTATAATGTTTCTCTCTCACATGCACTTTCTCTACCCTCTCCCCTCTCCTCTTTCTCTATCTCTCACTCACTCACTCACTCACTGACTGTCTGACTGACAGACTCACTCACCCACTCACTCACCCACTCACTCACTCACGCACTCACTCACTCATCCACCCACCCACTCACTGACCCACCCACCCACTGACTGACTCACTCACTGACTCACTCACTCACTCACTCACTCACTCACTCACGCACTCACTCACCCACCCACCCACTCACTGACCCACCCACCCACTGACTGACTGACTGACTGACTCACTCACTCACTCACTTTCTGTTTGGTAGAATAGGAGAGCTTGCCTGCTTAGAGAAGTACGTTTTCCTTTTAGACCTACACAAACTCTGCTTAAAAACATATCACTTGTCCGGGTAGTTATCTGCTGTTGAAACACTTCATTTACATAACTTCATGGGTTTATGGTACTTTGGGCTAAATGACAGGGACTGTAAGCTGCTAACTCTTTACAAACACATTCCACAGTAAGAAGCAGAGTGGACACATTTGACTATCCACCAGAAGTAGAAACAACAAGCTCTGTTTTTTTACTTTTAAGATCAGATAATTTTTTAACTGTATTACTTGTACTTCCTGTGCTTGAATCAATGTCCTCGTACACATTTTACTCATTATCAGAGTATTCACACTTCAGTATTTTCAGTATTGGCATTTAAGATTATACACTACTGTGACCTTTTCACACTGACTGGCCAAAGGGGGGTGTGGGAGTGGCTTTTCACAAAAAGGCATATAACTTCCAAACGGATTCACGTAATACCATGAAACATGTTGTGCCTATCCGCATAAGAGGCAAACCCTAGAGTATTGGCCCAATCTGTCACGGTTTCTCAGCCTGCTGTTTCTTAATTGGCCTCTTCTCTGTGGAGCGCTCGTGTAGTGTCCTCTTTCTTTAGTTTTCGTTATCCGTCCCGTGTTTTTGCTTGTCCTGCTACTCAGTGTCTTCACCTGCGCCACATTTACGCTCCTTATTTAAACCTCGCGTCTTCTCTGTTCTACACTTCCATACTGTCTTTTGTTTGACACGGAATGCCGGTACGGGACGGTACGGTACGGTACAGTACAGACAGATCAAGCTCAACGGGGGACTTAGCTCGGCTGTCTTAGAGTTATTTAGGAAGTCTCCTACTCTTTTCTATCCTCTGCCTTTATTTTGTGTTACGTTCTGTCTCTCTAGTCCGAGACAATTCTCTTCACCTTTCCTGTTTTACCTCTCTGTTTAGATTGCTTTTGTATATAGAGACTGAGAGGTTCTTTCTGTTTATTTGTTATTTCTCTACGTTCTGTTTATCCCGGAGCCTTATCGCCCGCTCCGGGTTATTATTTTGTTATCGCATTTCCTCGTTTATAGAGAGGATCTGCTCATCTCTCGTGGTTACGAGTTCGCTCGCCTTACTGCGAGTTGTTTTTCGTTCTCCCTGTATTTCTCCGTCTCCCCCTAAAAACATCCTCTCTCCGTGAGAGAGGGAGTCTGGTTTTCTGTTTGGTTTTTCTCGTCCCTTTCACGGAGTCAGTCTCCGTTCTAGTGGCGTTGTTCACAGCGCTTTAAGATCCCCACTGTCGCGCCTGGTCCTCTGACCCAGCACGCCCTTACACAATCAAATAAAGGCTGTGGTACACGAATGAATATTCACTGCAGAGACAATCAACACATGTACGGTATAGGCAAGCTCACAATAGACAAACAATGGTACAAGTTTAACCTATATAATAATCTGTTTAAAATATGTTTCAAATGCACTTTGCAGTGTTATTTAATGTATAAGTAATGTATTTGCATATACTAAATGCCTTGTTTAATATGTATCTTAAACCAGACTCTGAATATGATTTCCTTGTAAAAAAAGAAGAAAATCCCACATGGGCATTGTGCTAAAAACTACCACCAGCTTTGGCTCTTTTAAATGTACTGTGGGCTAATAAAGTATGTTTAAACAAGTAAGAGATACATTTTTTGTTTTTACCGATTTAGATTTATTATTGGCCACTAGTGTTTTGAAGTCTTCTCTTTTTAGTTTCATCCAACCCACTCCTGCCATTCAGATGCATACCTTGTTATGTCACACTGAGTTTCATCTGGTGCCTTTTTGAAATCCTTTTATGTGCGGCTACACATAGAGAAAGAAAGAAGCCGTGGGACATAGCGTTGCGGGAGTTTGGTGTAGGAACTGGAGAGGGCAGGAGGGGCCAGACGGTGAAGCTAAGGAGAATGGGAAAACAGCTTCTACTGCGCATGTTGAGTGCAAAAGAGCTCGCTGCACACTGAATTCAATACAGAAAACCCAGACGATTTAGCGACCAAAAAAAACCTCATCAATCAATTCTTTTTGCGATCAGAAATGTCATTATGTGTACCAGTTTGTGAAACAATGATTGTTTTGGTCGAGATTTTTTTTTTTACTATACATTTCCCTAAAAAGCTATTTTCTAATTGTGCTTTTCATATGAAACGTAACGATCTTTAATCGAGTTTCATAATACCATCGGGGAAAGTTCCCCGTTGACTTTAATGGGAGCGCCAATGTTTTGCACGGAACATGCGCAGTACAGGCTTACTTCCGGGTGCTTCTCGACTTAGGCTGGCTGAGGTGCTTTCCTGTCTAGCTAAATATGCATGTCTATGGAATTTCCAGTACTCCGGCGCTCTCTGATTATCCGAATCTCAGAGGGCGTGGCGGGGGTTCCCGCCAATGACGGGAGGGAATTGCGCCCCCACACCATGACCAGGCATATGCATTGACTGGGCCTCACGCTGCACAGCGGAGATCAGTGGAAATTCTGCTCGCAGAGCTACAATTAAAAGGAATGTTTGATTAGTCTATTTTTAGCCGTCTGGAACCTGGATAGTCGTAGTCTGTGGTCCTGTTTGTGCTCAGCAGTGTTCGCTTCCCGTTCACGCAGCGAGACTCTCTGTCCTCGCCGTAATGGGCTCACAGAGGCAGAAACCATTTCATCTCCCGCAGCTGGTACGGCGCACTGTTTGCTTTAATAAAAATCAGGAGGAATGATTGCTCGGCTGTCGGACTGAATCATATACAGTTTTGATGTCAAGGCAGCCCAGAGACCAAGTGTAGAAAAAGCACTTTTGTGCTTTATAATGTTTGAATAAAATTATTATTTGAATTTAAATAAAAAACATATCTTAGTGTTAAAAGCGACAATCGAATGGAGGCCACAGTCTATATTGGTATAGTTTTGTTATTTTCTTTTCCACTCCCACCTTTAAACTGATTTGGTGATCTCTGCTGGCTGAAGCGGTCGTCTTTGTCAGAGGTGCCCAGATCTCAGACAGCAGCTTTCTTTCCCAGGCCAGGTGACTGAAGGGGCTGAAATAAGCAACACATCTAACCTGCATCAGAGCAGAGGCTGAAATCACAGACACCTCCAAATCTATTTGGATCATTTGGAGTGACTGCTGGTGATAGTGAGTTTATTACTCGCAATAATGTCCCTGGACTTTTGTCGTACTATATTGGTTAACGCAGCGAGGATATATTTTTAGTTCATAACATTATTTCAGAGCTGTTTAGACAAGTTTCTTTGCGTCTGAAGAGACCGGGAGCGCAAAAGTTCTATGCTCAATATGGGTTCAGCAGCAAAGTTCCCCTAATGAAACCCTCTTGGCCTGCCTTGCACTCTTCAGATGCACTGGGGCTCAGAGTCCTGTGAGGCTGTGGAACGGTGAAAGGGAGTAGAGTCGCGTTGTATTTTTAAGTCAAAGTCACAGCATGAACATCTCGTGATGAGAGGCGAGGTGAACTCCCGTCAAGGTTACTGGCTGTGTGCTACTGCACCTCCTCATTTTCCATGACCTCCCTTGACCCTACGGCTACCCTGTGCCATAACCAAAATAATCTCACATGGTGGCGGAATCCCATTTGTCTCTGTTGAGTGGGAACAAGGCATCATGGGAAAAGGTCATTCTGGCAAAACAATCAACAGTGACTTTGAGGAAAAAGAAATCGCCCCCTCCCAGGGGATGCTCTTGAAATAGATTTTGCGTAAAACTTTTGGCTATGACATTGGAATCTCATTACAGTGCTTTTCCTCAGGAATCAACACTGACAAGAGTGTACTGTATGTTCCAATGAAGAGCCTGGAGAGGAATTTATGCCTTGACATTATTTTCAGAGACACATCATTTTAATTGAGGCATGTATTGGGAATTTGAATGTTTTTTGTTTTATTTATATATATATATATATATATATATATACACAGTGCACTCCAAAAGAGTTAGGATAGTGACACATTTTTTGTTGTTTTGGCTCTGTACTCCAGCACATTGGATGTTAAATGGAACAGTGACTATGGGGTTAAAGTGCAGACTTTCAGCTTTAATTAGAGGGTTTTAATCCATATCGGGTGAACCGTGTAGCACTCGTAGCCATTTTTACACATACAGTAGTCCCCGCCATTTTCAGGCACCAAAAGTAATTTGACAAATTAACATTTGACATAAAGTCAGCATATTTCATATTTGGTTGCATGTCTTTTGCATACCATGACGTCCTGATGCCTGTGACCCAACAACATCAAGCATACTTGATATCTTATTTACAGCTGTAAATTACACAGGAATAGTATGGAACACATGGTTGGCTAAATCTTTGTGCTGCACATCTTGTTTTTTGCGTTGACAGATTTGGCTGTAAAACCTTTCTCTTTCTTTGGACAAATCTTACACAGGAACAAAAAACCAGAGATTTTCTACTTGGGAATACATGGCTATGATTCCCAGAAAGACTCAAATTAATACAACCGCCATAAACGCACACATTTACCATATTTAAGATATATATATATGCTGGCGAATCAATCCGTTGTTAATGTTTACCCAACGTGACATCACATTTACGATGCACAATAAAAGGACAGTGTTTTATACATACACACACACACACACACACACACACCCGAGCATACATGCATGAACGCACGCACGCACGCACTCTCTCTCTCACACACATACACACACACACACTCACAGATATGCAGAGTAATGAAGTTTGTTCTTTGTAGCATGATTGGAGCCACCTTACATATGTAGGCATAGAGTGGGTTTTTAGTGATTGAAGGCTAATTATTATTATTATTTTTAAACATGTTTTGTATTCCCCAATTTCTTTCTCAATCATTTTGAATTGCCAATTGGCAGTGTAAATGTCAGTGAACATGTATTTAATTAAATAAATAAGTTTTTTTTTGAAGGAGTGTGTTTAAAGGGACACACCACTGAAGCACGACACACCAGTGGAGGGGTTGAATCCACCGTGGTTACAGCGTTACGCAGCGCTAAGTATGCCTGGAGCCTGTTGGAACTTTGGCATTGTCAGGATAATTTGCATGGCACGTGGTATCTGCAGAGGAGGGGAGGGCGAAGGTCTTGGCCCCTCCTTTATAAAGCATCTTATGTAAGTGCGGTGAACAGCCTGGCTGATGAGTCAGTACTGTAATTGAAGACTAGGGGGGGGACATGAGGCCCCAATCTTGGAAAGAGAGCGTATTCATTTTTTTCTGTCTGTGGGCATTCGCTTGTCAGAGGATTTTTTGTTTGTTTCGTTTCTGATCGACCTCTGGCTTTAATCACTACTTGACCTCTGAATGCACCGTTTTGACTCCCGCAGCACCCTTGCGACAAACAAACAAATCAATAACATGTATCAATGTGTGAAAAGAGATGTCCCTTTTTTTCCAAAGAAGGATACCGTTTTCTGAAAGAGCTCTTTCTAAATGTGTCAATGCTAATGACCTGTGGGGTTATTGTTTGAAGCTCTACTGAGCATCTACTGTAATATACTGCAGCAATGTGCCTACTCTTCATTGTTTTTTTCTATTTGTTTTTATAAATTCTTGAATTAATTACTTGCTGGCATCAATCTAAGACAGTTGCACTGGTTCACAAGTGAAATGTATTTTATGCTGTAGTACTAATGGTACTTTAGTGTGGGTCAGCAGGTTAATTTGTAAATGTATTAAACTGAACTGAATTGGATATACTGTTAGCCTTTCTGCACGGCTCATTAATGCTGTGAAGTGTTGTTTTGGACATTTTAATGCTGAATTTGGGTTTAACATCTCAGAAGCATCCGAGGTTGTGTTGTGCAGAAATGTTTCATGGGCTTTTTGAAATGGGCATTATTATTGTCATACATTCTTTCTTTTCTTTCTGTAGGTTTGACTGGAGCTGAAGCCGACTTAGACAAGAGAAAAGAAATATATGGGCAAAACCTTATACCTCCAAAGAAGCCAAAAACGTTCTTGCAGTTAGTGTGGGAAGCGCTGCAAGATGTAACCCTCATTATCTTAGAAATCGCCGCCATAATCTCCCTCGGACTTTCCTTTTACCAACCTCCAGGGGAGGCGAGTGAATGTGAGTGCTAATCTATCTGTCTATATACCTGTCTGTCACAGGAGTTGCAGAACGACATCATGGTTTTCACTTTCAAAGGTAAATGCAGTGGGATCAGTCTCTGAAGACTCACGTAATGAGTGTTCATTACAGGGCTGATATGAACAAAGAGCAGATCGTTTATCCTGCCCATGCAACCAGAAGCGACGGTCCCTTAGCTGCTTCTAAATGAACACTCGTAAATTGTTGCCGATTGAGCTGACTCACTGTGAAGGGGAAGATGAGCCTTGAGAGAATGTGCACATACTCTACTATACTAAAGCAGGTATCACCTGTTTACATTGAGTTTTCTAACAATATAGTTTGGCACATCCTGTGTGTGAGTCTGTATTTGCTGTGCATTTCTGTGCATTCCAAATTTCATTGGCATTGTTGATCACTAAACACCATATCCTGTGTTTTCTGATTTTGTGGTTACTTTAACGTTAACGTTATTTGTGTTGGCGGTGGTCAATCTTTTATATTCACATATTTCCAAGTTTGGAAAGGCAACAACATCGCCTACTAAGACCTTGTTAACAAAAATGACTCTGCATTTCCTGCTTTCTCGAACAAGACAGGGAATCAGGGAATCCACTGAAAGTGGTTTCTGAGTCAAGTTTATGAAGTGTGCGAAAGATGTCGTTAGAGAAATAACCTTTAGGTGAAGGCCATACATCAAGCCACTCTGCTGTAAAATGTGCAATGAAGACAGTCATTAGGCAAGCCAGTTCCAAATGCTGAGTTAGTAATATCAATCACAATGGTCAGAAATGAAATTACATTGCCAACCAAAAATGTGCTTTAATTTGTCCATATTTTTAGGTGTCATCTGCTTGATTGGATGAAGGTGTTAAAACCTGAAGTAAATAAAATTTTGTGCTGTGTGTGGTCTGTATTACCACAATGCAGTTTGACCATGTGGCAGGTCTACAAGACTAAATGAAAAGAGAGCTTCTGGAGTTATGGCTGGGGAAATAATGAACTAATCTCTTTTGGAATGCAGGTTATTAACATTTTTAGTAGATTAAAAGGTTTTAGTCTGTTCTTTTCTGAACACTTTGTGTAAACTTTTGTACCCAGCTCACCTAGCCTCGCATATCAAATACAGTTTTGGTTCATAAGTATTTGGACAGTGACACAATTTTTGTTGTTTTGGCTGTGTACTCCAACACATTGGATTTTAACTATGAGGTTAAAGTGCAGACTTTCATCTTAATTTGAGGGTTTTTAGTCCATGTCGGGTGAACAGTGTAGCAATTGTAGCCATTTTTATACATAGTCCCCCCCCCCCATTTTAGGGGACCAAAAGTAATTGGACAAATGAACATAAACTTTAATAAAGTTATAATATTTCATATTTGGTTGCATATCCTTTGCATGTCATGACTTCCTGATGTCTGTGACCCAACAACATCAAAAGACTCTTGATATCTTATTTTCAGGTACTCTTACAAGCGATACTATATTCTCTGCATTTGAATTGATCTCTATGGGAATTGGGGGAGGGACTAGATTAAACTGTACATTACACGGGAATAGTATGGAACACATGGTTGGCTAAATGGCTGTAGGTTATCAAGGGTCTGAGGTATGAAACGAGCCTCAAACCATCACTCTGCTGCCAGATATGCAGTAGATATGGATGGATCACTTTAAGCATTGTTTCTCCTGACTCATTTTCCTATTGAACTCTATGGAAAATAAGTCAGGAGAAACAACCCGTAAAGTGATCCATCCATATCTACTGCATATCTGGCAGCAGAGTGATGGTTTGAGGCTCGTTTAATACCTCAGACCCTTGATGACTTACAGCCATTTAACCAACCATGTGTTCCATACTATTTTCATGTAATTTACATCTTAATCTAGTCCCACCCCCAATTCCCACAGAGATACATTCAAATGCAGAGATTATAGTATTGCTTTTAAGAGTACCTTAAAATAAAATATCAAGAGTTTTTTGATATTGTTGGGTCACAGACATTAAAAAGTCATGAAATGCAAAGAATATGCAACCAAATATTAAATATGATACATTTCTTAAAGTTTATGTTAATTTGTCCAGTTACTTTTGGTCCCCTAAAATAGGGGGGACTATGTATAAAAATGGCTACAATTTCTACACCGTTCACCCAATATGGACGTAGAATCCCAAGTTAAAGCTGAAAGTCTGCACTTTAACCTCATAGTTACTGTTCCATTTAAAATCCATTGTGTTGGAGTACACAGCCAAAACAACAAAAAATGGTGTCACTGTCCAAATACTTATGGACCTAACTGTATATGAAAGCTGGTTAAATAGATAGTAAGTCTAGATAGTTAGTTTTTTGTGTTTTCTGGCCTATTATTCTGCTATATCAAATCCACATGCTTAGATTCCATGTATTTAATTCCAAAGTCGGCATGACGTGCAACCCTACCAAAAGCTTCAGAATCGATCTAGGGTATCACTTGTTGCAGTAACCAGTTAGAACTTGTCTATTTTTATCTTCTGAAATGAATAAAGCCCCAGTGGTTTCTACTAAAGTCTAATAAATGGGCATCTCGCTTCTCCCTGTCTCTCACAGAGACACAGACAGACTGTTCTAGCTGGCTTTCAAAAATAGCCCAAGGTGAGGTAAATGGCGGTGAACTACTTTCGTGTTTCAGAAGTATTTCAAGATGCCTGGTCCTAGTTTTCTGCCCCTGTCTCAAACTGATAAACGAGGATCCAATGAAATTCAACCTCGTAATGAACATCAGAGGCAGCATTACACTCATCTGGAAAGATCCCTGGTAGGCATGATGTGTGAGGACCGGGGCCTCTGCTGACAGCCAGCCTCCCTGGGTTTGCAGCGAGAATGACATGGTCTGCTTTCGGTAAGGAAGATTGATGGTGCTACGTGTCTGCTCCCAGTCATCACTGGTGTTTAGATTGAATTACGCCATTACACATTTTCTCCCCGTGGCTCTCCATGCAAAGATAAGCAGGCATCTTAGGATCAATATCGTATTTGGAAGGGGGGGAAAAGTCACTTTTCTCATAACATGAAAAAGAATGGCAGGCAACCAGAGAGTGTATTGTTCAAAGATTTGTTTAAAGATCACCATCCCTGGTGGAATAAGAAAAAGAGACCTTTTCTTATTTGCATATAAAAAGACTACTTCAAAAATATTCATAAAATATAACAGGTTATATAACAAACACAGAGACTGAAAATAACTAAAGCAGTAATGCCAGTGGAGAAGTCATTTCCAACACTGTTTGCATTTCAATGTGGCAAAATGATGTGGAGAAGTTAATGTATTCTTTAACTTGCTTCAGTTATGAAATATACTTGCAGATGCTAATTACACCTTTTTGCAAAAATGCCATCTTCCAAGGGGCAAATTTTATGAGAACAAGTTATCTGGTGTACTGTTATAAAATAATATAAAACAAAAAAAACTGTATATAGTGGCTATCTGATGTTAGCTCTTCAGAACCATGGCCAGCAACTAAGTCAAACATGAACCATCCACTTAACTACAGTTTAAATTTACAATTAGACATTTAGGCATTTAGCAGACACTTTTAGCCTGTAGACTTACAGACGGTGCGTATAACATGGTTAGAAAGCCATTTTTACAGAACATAGTAATAACAACAGCATCAGTAGGACTAGGAATTGTGAAAGAGTAACTGAGGTGAGGTTTTTCTCTGCGTGTCGAGCAGAATGAACCGCGTCGTCACTGTAGATTTAAATGTCCTCTTCAAAGACACTGGTCCCAATTATTGCTCTTCTCTCTGTGGCCAGTGAGGCGGTGGGGAGATGCAGTCGAGCTTGCAAATTTACATTTGACTAGAGGTGTTAGCTCACCCCATACAGCATTGGATACCAAGGTGCTGTGCTATATCAGAGCTCGTTTCTCTGCTTTATGAAGCAGCTCAACTACTCCATGTGGAGCCATAGTGGCTGTCATCGTTCAACATACTGGGAATAGTGCATTGCAGATAAACTGGCAGCATGCATTACAGTCTATAATAAAAGTTAATTCAGTGCCAAATAGATGTGTCTGTCAGATGTGGCCGCTGTGTTATGCTCTTAAATGCTCTACAGGATGCAGTTTAATGGGGAATTGAGGTAGGAAGGCGCAATGGTGTATGGAATGAGCTCTTCTCCGTATTACAGAATAGCTGAATGACAATCTCTACCGCTCAAAATCTTACAGGTGACTTCAGATGAGAAGAGAGGGATTTGATATGATGGCGCAACGGTTCCTCAGTAGACACAGTGGAGACAATGCCAAGGCTTGATGACTCAGCTCGGGCGTCATTATTTTTCATTAGTCGCAGGCCGGTGATGTCGATGAAGGTGACCGTAGAATTAAGAAGGCTGGAGTGCCACAGAAAATCATTAAAATAATGTCAGACGGTTCTTATCTGGGATACGTATGTGAATATAAAAGATTGACCACCGCCAACACAGATAATGTTAATAATGGAAGTAACCGCAAAATGAGAGAACACAGGATATGGTGTTTAGTGATCGACAATGCCAATGAAGATGGTCAATTGAATTGATACACACAAACTTTAACTTAAAATATTCCAGTATGACATTTATTTATTAATTGATTGATTTCATAGGTAGTTAGCAATTGCATATTATGTGGTTTTTCGTTCTCCAGGAATAGGATTTTATTAGCATGAACAGTACTAAGAGAAAACTTTGTTTCACTTTCATATATTCAAAGGAAAGAAACAATACAGTGTCTCAGGACATTTTTTTCTGGGATGCCGAATAATGTTCTTGGGGTGAAAATGGTTCTGCTTTTTTAAATTAATACAGGGACATTATGGTTATGAGTTTTTGTATTCAAATGTATTTGAATTGGCTTGCAAAAATTGCAATAGTTTTTTTTTTGGGTGGAATATTGCTTGAATTTACATAATGTTTCATTTTCATCATCTGCCACCCCAAATAGTGCTGTTTCTATTTCTGTCAGCAAAAGTGAAAAGACTTAAATTTGTCACAGCATGAAAAAAAGATGAAACGGGAAAGTGAAGTGGGGCACTAGTCACCTTAGGCGAGTGCCGTAGAAAATGTGCACCTTTGCCAAATGCCGTCCCGGCCCACTGCAGCACTGATGTTATCCCGTTATGACACGGATATGCATGTTTTTATGATTTACCGTCATTAAAGTGAGATTAAATCATCTGTATGTATTTGCGCAGATATGAGTTTATATTGAGATGCAGGTGCTCCGTATCTTTACAGCTTGTGGGAGTGCTGTCGCAGGTGCCGAGGATGAGGGAGAGGCAGAGGCTGGCTGGATCGAGGGAGCCGCCATCTTGCTGTCTGTGGTTTGTGTTGTACTTGTCACTGCCTTTAATGACTGGAGCAAAGAGAAGCAGTTCCGAGGTTTACAAAGCCGCATCGAGCAGGAGCAGAAATTTCAAGTGGTGCGCGGTTGCCAGGTCATACAGCTTCCCGTAGCGGACATTGTGGTTGGCGACATCGCACAAATCAAATATGGTAAGTGTTTTGTAATGGGTAATGTAAGGTAATGTTTTTTTTTTTTAAAACTGCAGTACCACCACACCTCTGTAAATAGAATATTTACTAAATCAACATTTAAAAAAAAAGCCCTATTAAAAAGCCTAGATGTTTATATAAATATAAATATCCTTTTTGAGTTGCCCTCATTTCTTTAAAAAAAATAAAATCCCACAAATGATCTGAGTTAATGGTCATGGCAGATGTCTGCATTTGAATTACAGCAAAAAAACAGCAGAAGGCAGTGCTCTTAATGCAGACGGTAGTGTTCTTTATGTGGAAGGTAGTGTCCTTTATGCGGAAGGTAGTGCTCTTAATGCAGACGGTAGTGTCCTTTATGCAGAAGATAATGTCTTTTATGTAGAAGATGGTGTTCCAAATGCAAATGGCAGTGTCCTTTATGTAGAAGATGGTGTCTTTTATGTAGAGAGGGTGTCCCTAATGCAGATGGTAGTGTCCTTTATGTGGAAGGTAGTGTCCTTTATGCGGAAGATACTGTCTTTTATGCAGACAGTAGTGTCCTTTATGCAGACGGTAGTGTTCTTTATGTGGAAGGTAGTGTCTTTTATGTGGAAGATAGTGTCCTTTATGTAGAAGATGGTGTCCTTTATGTGGAAAATAGTGTCCTTTATGTAGAAGATGGTGTCCGTAATGCAGACATTTGTATCCTTTATGATAAACATAACACAGCCGATGTCTGGATGTTAATAGTGAAAAAATTGT
This sequence comes from Ilyophis sp. 1 JC-2022, assembly GCA_022702515.1. Classification (NCBI taxonomy): domain Eukaryota; kingdom Metazoa; phylum Chordata; class Actinopteri; order Anguilliformes; family Synaphobranchidae; genus Ilyophis; species Ilyophis sp. 1 JC-2022. The sequence continues at coordinate 25,197,743 of CM040396.1, forward strand.
GAGCTGAACGCATAACACAAGGGCCTGGCTATATGGCTAAAGGAGTCCATTCGAAGACACCTGAAGCGAGGCATCAAATTAACTTGCTAATCGACAAATGAGAAGTTGCAAAAGAAGACTTGATCAACTTCACTTTGGATGGTACATAGTTGTACTTTGAACACCTTTTTAATTCTGAGGTTTTGTATTCTTAATATCTTTTTGTAGAATTCATGTCAGTCACACAATAGATTTAAGGTCTTTTTGTTTTTGTATCCCTTCTTTTTTTAAGGTGACCTACTTCCAACGGATGGAATCTTGATACAAGGAAATGATCTGAAGATCGATGAAAGTTCCTTAACTGGGGAATCGGATCACGTGCGGAAAGCAGCAGACAAAGACCCCATGCTTCTCTCTGGTCAGTGTCAATCGGCCTGCCGTTTATGTTTCCTAGGCGACCTTATTTTTCTTCTGGAGGAGTAGAGCAGTGAGTAGCAGTGGAACATACTAAGTTACTTATTTGTACTGTAGTTTTATCAACTCGACAATTCAAAGACGTTGATGAATTAGTCCAACCTCACCCCTATTTTCTGTAAACTATGCCGAAGCCTTGTGTATCGAATCAATTATTCAACTCACAACAGCCTGACATTTTCTAAATGGATGAAAGGGGATCTTAATTATAATTTGAATTTCAATGAAGAGAGAAATGCATAAACTTGATGTGCCGTTATGAATTTCCTTCTGCTTTAATGGCTTGTCTCGAGGTCATGCCCTAGTTTCAGAAAGTCCTGAGAAACATAGATACTATTGTTACATATTTTTGACAGAATAATATTTGTGCAAAGTGCACTTCTGGAAATCTGATGAAAATTATGCCATTGGTCTTTTCTTTTCTTCTCAGCTATTCAACGGACAATTTCCCTTCGGCTTTACTTGCAGTCTCACCCCATATTTTAAAACGTATGGGTAACAGCTGGTTGTCCATAACGGTTACGGTCCTAGCCTAATGTGCAGTGTGGGATTTAGGGTTTCCCTTTTAGTGTTTAACATTCATAATGCAGTAAATACTTTATATCCGGCTCCGACATTCATGCAATTCAGTTTCTTTGTCATTTCATAATTCTAGGAGCACATAGTTGTAAGGTTTCCCCAATACCTTTTGATTTTGGTATTTCTGTAGTTTGAGTTGAGTTGAACTGTCATCAATTGACAATGGAAGCAATCTGAATAGAGGCACAATTATATTTTTCCAAATGAGTGTATTATGCAGCTTGATGTTAAGGATCAGATGACTTGAATGGCAATGTAACATAAATACAAATTTTTAATTATAAAACTTTGATTATTTTATTTCAAATGAATGGCCATTTAAATGATTGCTCCCCCACGCATTCTATACGGCTATGTCCATTGTAGGGATAGACTAGATATTACAGTATTCTGATGTTTTGCCGTGCGTTCTCTAATCAGTTACTTGGACTGGAATTCAAATGTTTGTTAATCAACAAAAATGTTAAGAAAAACCCAATTACTTATTTTGTCAGAAATATTAATGAAGGAAATCCTAAGATCCCTGTGTGCATACATTTACAGCTAATTAATAATATTACTAAAATGTCAGTCTTCATTTGTCACTGTGTTATTAATTACATACAGTACTACTGAAAAAAACCAGGGTTTAATTAGCTCAGTATTTGATCTTGGGAACCAAAAAAGTTTTGAATGTCCAATCACAGTGCACATCCCCTTGCAGGACTGTATGAAGTATATTAAGCTACATAATGTTACATAGCACCTAACCATTGCTATACGTTTGGCTAAAAAAAATGTGTGTTACTAAATCTATGGAGCTGGTAAAACACCAGTGTGTTTCCGTAGAGAGAAACCAGGTAGCTTGGAGGCCAGTGTAACATGTCTGCCTATAAAATGTGATTCAGGATAAAGATTATTTTAATAATAATACTGTTCACCACACAAGATCTGAGCGGTATTCTAGATGATCCTTTTCTGACCTGTGACCTCTGTCTGACTGGCTGCATATCTCAGGGACCCATGTGATGGAGGGTTCGGGTCGAATGCTAGTCACTGCGGTCGGAATCAACTCTCAGACCGGGATCATCTTCACGCTCCTGAGTGCTGGTGGAGAGGAGGAGGAGAAGAAAGAGAAGAAAGGTATGTTGGTCACTGTCCGGTCTGTATGCATCTGGAATGTTGTGTCCAGCTGTAGCAGAGATCAGAATTACTTATTTTCTTTGGGGGATGGGGCATCTTCAGTCCAGCCACTGTGCCAAAATGGGTGAAGACGACGCTTTGCTTACAGTACCTGCCGATGAGTTCAGTCCCGTTTATAAGTGCAGATTAGCACAGAGCTACGGAGTGCCTCTCTCCGTGCGCTCATCTAAACAAGGAGGTTGATGAAGTTCAATTGTTTACCATGTTTCTTTTTGTATTAGTGCATGGCAACATAAGAATCCAGGCAAACGCAAACAATAATAAGTATTGCCTTCCAGGGTGTTCTCTCATGCAGCCAACAGAAGAACATTAGTGAATCGTTACGGTTCCTAAAGCTGAGGTCCAGACAATAATGAAGGGAATTGAACAAACAAGCCACATTCTGTATCACCTGAAATGTCTTTTATTGATCAAATGTGGTTAGGAAATGTATTTATCATGCTTATTGATCTTAATGCTGTGCTCGCAGTTGCCTTGTTCTAAAGCGTATACGATGTTACTCATATGCTTTTCGTAAAAGTAACCTGTTATTTTAGTTGGGATCATTTATGGTCTTAAATAATTCAGGGACAAAAGCCGCATAAGTGGAAGATTAGATACTATTAAGAATTGAGCTCCTATATTTTGTTTATATAATAATGTCAACCCAGTCCTCCATTAGATGGAAAACATATATTTTTTTGCAGTTATGACTGTTCCTTTTCAGTGCTGAACATCATCTGTGTCTGCCTTTATTTAATAAGAATTTACTGGTGTAAGTGGTGCTTTTTTGAAGAAAAAAAAACATTTTTTCACCTCAAATCTTAAGAACGTGTTTCCTTAAACAATATACTGCTCTGTACTAATAATGTTGCCGGTGCATACGCTAACAGTGTAAGCTTCTCAGCTAGCATGTAGCTACACCACCTTATTGTCTTATCATTCTGAAAATCACAATGCAGGTCAGACAGTGAAGGATGGCCAGCAGCCAGCAGGTAGAGTATGAACCTGTGTCACCTGACCTCACTGTGCCCCAGGGGGTGTCTATCAGCACAGTCACAGTTCAATTCTCCCCCCGCCTTCCCTTCCCGCCCAGCCTCGCCGCCGTCCCACCTACCCGCCGGTTTACCCAACTAAACCCTCTCTTTAACTCCAGCCCCCAACCTCCCCTCCCCACCCCCACCCCCACCCCCACCCCCCCATTCCCAATCCAGATTCTTCACTTAAAAAGAGAAGCCTTCCAGTCATGTCTTTTTAAGTATGGGGGGAAAAAACATCTCATTCATACCCCTGCAGAGGCTGAGCTGATCCATGGGTTGACCAAATCCGCTGTACAACTCCTTAAACACAACAGAATAAATCACTTTTTTTTTTTTTGCGCATGGCACATCAATATTATCACCAAAGCAAATCTTCCTGGCAAAACGAGAACTGCTGGCTCGCTTTGTGATTTTGTGATTACTTTGAATGATTAAACACCAGACACTACACGTTAATGATTTATTGCCTTTTTTTTTTGATTGGCCCCGCTGTGTTATAAATGATCAGTACAGCTGGGCCCCGTATGCTAATGCACTGCCTTAATGCAGATTTTCCGCAGATTAAAAAAAAAAATTCTAATTTTAGCATCCCTCTGGCCCTTCACCATCACTGCAAAACCAGACTGTACCCCGCAAAAGTCAAAGTCAGATATAACTGATTAGGGGTGACCTATCTGTTTGAGTTAAAAAAAAAATTTCATCTGGCAGAGAGTGCTGATGGGTAGTCAGACCTTGAGAGGGATTCACATTTATAACATAAAAACGCTAAACAACGGTAAATAAAAAATAGTAAAGCGAATCAAATGAGAATGAAACCACTTGAGGTTGATCATATTGGAGCAATATGACAAAATGAGCAAATGTTATGATTGTAAAGGTGGTGCTTTTTACCTCTTGCTTTAAATAGCCTTGTAAAACAGTGTAGGACATACTGTATATTCATTGTGCCAAAAACAATAAATCCGCGGATTAATTTTTCTAGCGGTTCTGATGGTTACAGGTTTAGCATAGGAGAAGCTGGTCAATCCACACTTATTGTGCCATTGATCATTGTGTACCTGTTTGTTTTTTGTTATGTTTATCCATATTATGTGAAACCTGTCTTTATGTTGCATTGTGAATGTTATGCCTGTTAATAGCATTCTTCTCCCTGCGCTTTCATTTGGACTCGTTGTATAAAAACAATACTAATCATGGTGATGAGGCTCTTGTTTTTCTTAACCATGCTATTTTTGTTCACTATTTGTTGTCTTTTTTTTATCCATTATTACTCGCTAGACCACTCCCATCCCTCCTCCCATCCCATCTCAACTATAGCTACCGATGGTGCTGCAGGCGCAAATGCCCCTGGTAATGCCAGCCTAGTCAATGGTACGTTGAGAAGACTCCCTTGTCTATACCCAGTGGGTATCTCCCTCTCCAGCTGTTTTGATTTCCCCTTCTTATTTTCTGACTGTACACTTCTTTTGAATGCATGTCACCTATAGTTGTGAAACAGTCCTTTTTTTTCTTTCTTCTCTCCTTTTCGTTTTTTTCCGTTTCCTTTTCTCCCATAATGCATACGAATAACTTACTCAGGAATGCCACAATAAGTAGTAAAAAAAAAAATACAGAACGGACCCACCCTCGTATACTCCAGCACGGATATCCCTGTGCATTTGGTTGGACTGGACAGGCTAGGGGCAGCCCACGTTATTTCACAGGTCACACGACATATGACTGTGATTCATGACCGAGATCTAAAAGAGATGAGTCCGTGTTGTGGGCCCATTGTGTGCGATCTGTTCTAAGAATAGAAGCGTAAAACCGCACACAGAATTCTGTTCTAGTTTGTTGACCTTTTCCCCTTATCAGTATTTTACCTGAATGGGTTTTTTTTTCTTTTTTCTTCTTCAATCTATCGTGACTGAAAGGAATTGATATACTGCAGAGCTTGGAATATATTGAAAAGATTTCTGCAGACTTCAAAACTAACCCAGCAAGCAATCACCTATGGGCCCGCTGTCGGCATCTGCAGCAGTTCGATAGCAGCAGGATCGTTCACCAAACTATTTTTTTAACAGCTGATCCTCATCTTGACTGCCTCAATCTCATATGTCCCCTAGCGCAGTGGTCCCCAACCCTGTTCCTGGAGATCTACCGCCCTGTAGGGTTTCTCTTCAACCCTAACAAAGCACACCTCATTCAATAGCTAGAAATCTCATTGAGCTGCTAATTAGCAGAACCAGGTGTGCCAAATTAGGGTGTAACTGAAAACCTACAGGACGGTAGATCTCCAGGAACAGGGTTGGGGACCACTGCCCTAGCGGATCTCCATAGTGCCGATTTGTAGAATGCTGGAGGGCCAATACGTGTGCCGATGCCGATGGCGGGCCGTTAGTTGGCCATTCAATGCTTGCAAGCTATGTAAAGGAGCACAGGAAGGTTTATGTAGCCCTATGATAAATATTATAAAAGCATTTCCCAAGTATTCTGTGTTAAGAATGTTCTGGAGAATTAATATCGTCCTTGTATTACTAATGTTTCTAATTAAAAATCCTTCTCACTTGTTTAATATGCATAGTGTAAACGCGCACCAACTATTGTGGCTATTCCTTCAGCATGTGTACTATGTTGAAAGATTGTGGTAGCATGTTGGCATACTGAGCTTTTTTTTTTTTAACTTTTCATGCAAACCTGCTCACATGATCTTATTCTGTAATGTCCGCCTTTTTCTTTCTTTGCGATAGTATATTAAACTCCATTAGTAGCAAAAGTAGGCTACTAGAACACAACTGATTTCACATTTTCAGGATTTCAGGATTGCAGGACAACTGCATTAAATGCTTGATAATCATTTGAGCCTTTTCATTTACTGTTGTGAAAGTGTAACTACTCACTAGTGTAACTATAATAACTAAATTATAATAAGTGAAATTTTCAAAATAAGCTATTGGATTTAAGAAATTAAATTATTGACAGAGGTGATAAAATGGCATTTATACACAATTTTTTATTTTTCTTATTTTCTAATGCAGAATTGCATTCAGTCCAACCAGGCCTGTATGTCAATCATCTTCCAAGTCCTCTTTTTCGACCAGTGGCCAAGGGGGGGAACAAAAATAAACAAGGGATAAAGCTAATGGGTTCCATTTTTCATGAAAGAGGCACCATTTGTCAGGATTTCACTTTCTTTTAGCATTGATCTATATGGAGGTTATACATTGTGCAATTGCTCAGATACCCCACTGTCACAAAATTTATCTAGCATGCTCTGGAAAGCTCAAGTTGACACATGATTATCATCAATTAAATAAATATGTTATTTGCTATTTCTTATTTGTTAAAGGGCATATGGCAATGTCCCCACATGCATAGAATTAAAAAAAAATTGTATTGGAGCATCAATCCCTTATGAGCATCAATCATCTATTTATTCTTTATTATTTTCATCAAATTGCCACAACAACAGATTAATTTGCCAGCAGCAAGCCTATTAGTCTATGAACACACTGAAAATGACAAAAAAAATATTTAAATAGTATCTTATAAATATGGTAAATGTGTGTGTTTGTGGCGTTGTATTAATTTGAGTCTTTCTGGGCATCGTAGCCATGTATTCCCAAGTAATTTATTCATGGGTAATGTTAAGATTTGTCCGAAGTAGGCTAAGAGAGAGGATTTTACAGTCAACTCTGTAAACACAAAAATACCAAGGTGGGCAGCACATGTTTTTTTGACACACTACGTTAGAGTTATGTCAACCCTGGAGAGCTAGCTAACTACACTTATATCAAAGCCTTGAAACTAGTGGCTATAGTGTTGTAGCGTTATTTGTTTGCAGCTAGCTATTGGTCGGAAGAATACAATCTATCTAACGTTAGCATGCCATTTTGGTCATCATGAAGACATTATTCCCCCAGAGAAGCCACTATCTATCAAAACATGTTAGGTAAAGCAGGGAATAAATGTTAAAGTAACGTAAAGATGTGGAAAAAAATGACTTTTTTGCTCTGGTTATGCAAATTTCGTGTCGAAAGTAGCATCAATGCTAGTGGAAATGTTTTGAAAGTCAGATCATAACACAACCATCGATTGCATGTCAACTTATAATTATGTATTCATTATAAGCATTAGACCGTGTAATATTGCCAGTAATACTCCAGTTCCGCGAAAATATTTGAAATTGACTGTTTGCTAAATAATTTTACAAAGTGGTGTTTAACCTGCAATATGTCCTTTAAGTGTGAGCCAGTATGATTCAGCATTACTTCTTACTTGAATGAGACGGTTGTATTTCGTTCTGTTCAGGACTATCAAAAAATACTTTCATGGACTTGTCTTAAAGAGTAAATTAGCTGGGAAATATCAGCATGTATATTTTCATCCAGGCTGATTTTTTGCTAATTTTTAAATCTATGCGAATAAGCTCATTTTTAGAAATTATTTTATAACCAATTTCGGGCTGTCTGACCTTCAATATGAAGGTCAGAATCATTTTTCTTCTGTTAACTTTATAAACTTTACGATTTTACACATATACTATTTAAACATTATTTGCCAACTGTCCTTTATCATTTCACTAAGTTGGCATGCAGATTTTTGTGATTTTTGTAATTTGTGACTTCTGTGCAAAAATAGTAGCCTTAGGTATAATACATAAATTCAGAGATGGTTTCTTACATCTCTCAATTTTACATACTCCATGCTCAGGTTGTGAAAAGATTAATGTTGCTCCATCTACAATTGGTCGATGGTGACATTGCTTTATATAAACGGGTAATATTTCTAAATTATTAGGATTGATTCTTACACTATATTTTAGGTATCTTCTCCATACTAGATCAAATAAAATCAATTTGTGATTTAACAAATGTTTTTACACATTTTTGTAGGTTCTGATTTTGTAAAACACAAGGTGTGTGCATAAAAATGATCTTGATGTTAAACCTGATACATCATTAAGCAGTACAATTCTTTGGCAATCCATAAAAATTTATTTTGGTTGGTTTTTAGCCTTTTTTTTGCATTGGATGCAGAAGATCAGTGTGACCAAATTGCCCATATTCCTTATTATTGTCAAGTGATGCATATTGGTATTATAAAGATGTCACAAAAGATGTCCCTTTTGTGAGCAAGTGGACACTATTGTCTAATGAGATAACTATTTATCAGTCTGACACAGGTAAATATGACACCATGGGTATAGCTATTACGAGATATAAAATATTGATAATTTAAAACAAAGTGTTAATAGACCCAGATTGTTAATAGACCCAGCTAAGATCATAATGCTGTGCAATTTCAAGATGATAGCTAGCAACAGCAGTTCAGTGGAACTTATAGTGCCAGTTCTTGTTTAGTTTTTTGATGCTCCGTAACTTCACCGTTGGCTGGCTATGTCATTAACATACAGTGTTGGGATCTGTGTTGGTCCTATTATGTTGGCCTCTCGTCATTCATGGGACGTCATGAAATGAAAAAAAAAAAAAAGATCACCAAAAAGACGCTCTTTACTAAAGTAAAGGTAAATACAGATTTATATGGTTTGATACCATTTACCTTTATACATATACTGAATTGAATATACTGCAATGAAACATATATTTTTTTAATTATGCAATAATGATATATCAGCTATTTTAGCACAAGCATAATTAAAATTAAAATGAGTGATACCATATCAGGGAAACCCACTACAGAGTGGGCAGTCAAACTGGTACTGCAGTTTCATCCACTGAAGGTGTGTGCAGAATACACTAGGGAAGTGCTTTTTTTAACCTCAACGTGCAGTATGCTATTTCTTTAAACAGTAAAAATAGTGGAAATTGCTTCTAGCAAAAATAAATAAGAGAATTTACCCTTTTATTGTAAACAAACATGTATGTGTGTGCACACCCGGTGCAGAAAGCAACACTGTGGCAAGAGTAATCTAATGAAAGGTGTTTCACAAAACAACAGAGCTTATCACTGGTGGAAAAACACTTCAATGGTAGTTTTAAATAATATTACTAAATAATAAAACATTCTTTTGAGACTCGATAGTGCTGGCTTTATCATCTTATTGCGTTTACATTGGTTTTCAGCACCCTTTTATGCTTTTAACTTTGAGATGAGCGTGTCAATGAAATTGACCTTAAAAATGACCCAACCTATGTACTTTAATTTCAAGGGGGTTGGAGGAACGTGGACTGACAGTCATGTGACTGCTGTAGCAATAATTTTTGTTGCATGTTTATATACAAAGTTCCAAACTAGCTGCCAAGTGACTTGTCAAGGTAAAATAGCTGTTGGACATATACACAAACTATTTTCAATTAAGGATACTGATGACTGCTTTATTGTGAGCACATTTGATATGAGTAGAATTTACGCTTGTCATTGTGTAGACCTATCTGTGGTGTTTGCCATTAGAGTTTAAAAAGATTGCTAACATTGGAAAAATCTTTTGACATCTTATACTGTATATTAATTGTTGTGATTATTTTGTTACTTGAGTTGTATAAAACAAAGCTGCTTGCTAGTTAGTGACTTTACTTACTCTAGAACTTTCTTACTCTAGTGCTTATCCTATTAATGCTTACAAAACCGTGTCTAATAACCCTTAACATGCCTTACCCATACAATTCACTCATATCATAACAGATATATTAACCCTCTCCTTACTTCACTATCATGATAACCTTTAACACTGAATACATGCTGGAGCTTACATTGTCCTAGTATTTACTTCACTGTATAACATAAGCCTATGTATCTTAACATACAGCACAGTACCCAGTAAAGCCAATAATAAATAAATAAATTTATATTGTAACAGTATAAAGTGTGATTTAAAACCGAGTAATCAATGCTATTGTACATTCCATTGCAATTTTCCTCACCAAGAAGTTAAATGTTATTGTGTCTGTGAATGAAATTAATAGAATGGTTCTGAGCTGGCCAAAAGAATTACATACAAATTCTGAATTTAAGAACTGGCCCCCATTCAATTCATGAGTTGGAATTTGAAGACTTTGTGGTAAAGTAAAGCATTCTGGGAAATTAAGTGTTTTTCCACCATGTTCCACAAAATTAAATTAAATTAAATATGATTATGATTCTATAGAAGATACTTTAAAGATTTATTGTTGGGAGAAAAAACATTTGTTGTTAATTAAATCTAATGTTTAGAAGCAAACCATATGTTGTTTGTATGATAACATGTTTAATGTACAAATCATATTGAGATATAAAGCCTTACTGTTAAAAGCTATACCTACAGTATGTAGTATATTAATTTATTAGAATTTTTATTCTACTTCCTTAAATTCTATTTCAAATTGCATCCTGTTTGCTACCTCAATTCAAATTCAATTCAAATTCAAGAATTTAATTGGAATTTAAAAGGCATTCTCAATTATATTCTGAATGGTGCACAACCCTGCTACATACAAGCTTTCGTCTTCTGGTTGTTCTCGTTACTTCAGTAAATTAGGTATTAATACAGGTGTGCAACTACAAGGCGCGTATTCTGTTCCCAACAGCTAATAGTTAGTTATTTTAAATACATACTGAGGTCTGCTCTGTACTCTGTGGGAAAAGACTTGCTTCTGCACCGGACTTGCACACATAGTAATGTGATTATGTTACAAGAACCTCAGTGCCAACCGTTAGCTTAGCAAAAACACTGTATACTTTGGGAAAGAACTACATTTTTAAAAATATATATTTTTTAGCTTTTTATTGTTGAACACAGAGTAGAGAAGGAAGAATTTGAGCAAGAAAGGGAGAGAAACATGCAACTAGTGTTGATTCGAACTGCCAATGTTGCGACTCACAACAAGAAAGTTTATGCTCGAGTCTACAGGCTATGCCACCGAGATCCCCAAGAATAACATTTTATGAGGTTTTGTGATTCGGATGTTGTGCACTTTAAAAGACTGTATCAGAAGGGTGCTTGTAGCATTATGCATTTTGTATATATCTTTCAAAGTATGCAGGTTGCTTGGTTGAACTTAGCTAGCTTGTTCGGAAACTGCCCGACTAAACTAGGTAGCCTATTTTGAACAAACGTCAGCTAGGTAGGCTATCAGCAGTTCACAATAGCTGACTTTCTGCTCTTATAAGTTCTTTATTGTGGTAATAATATATATGAGTACAGTTGCTGGCTTATATAATATCTTTACATAGGCTTGTGGTGTGACCTCCTAGACACATCATATTAAAGGATGTAGTCAACTGCAGGATTATTGGCACCCTTCATGGAAATTAACATAAACTTGCTGTAAAATAAATTGAAAACACACGTCATACAAGAATATTCTCTTATTTTCTCTTAACTTTCTCTTATTTTCGTTCTTGAGAGATGCTTGTACATGGAATTCACGTTGGATTCACCAAACGCCCCTAACCTCCAGAAATATTCTGACAAAACAGTGTAAATTCACCTGTTCTTAAAGGAATGTGCGTTCACGTGAATTCTCTATTAGCACAATTAACGCCCCCAAAATGCCATATAGGGCCAGCTGTTCTGCCCCCTGTACCCAGAAGGTGCATTCATAAAACTGGCGTCTTGCCACAAAAAATACAACATTGCTGAGCGCGTTGTGAATAAATATATTTTGCATCGGCAATCGTTTGGATTTTCTCTTTATTTTACATCAGTTTGCTGGTTTCTTTCATTAATTTTTTACCCTAATTTATTTTTGCATCCTACACACCTGGATAATACCTTTCAGGATTACATGAATTGCGCAAACTAATTTAAAAACTTTTCACAAAGTTCAAGAGACATCCCACATACACTGTCTTGCTGCACCAACAAGCAGTCGTGCGCCCCTGTGAAATGCAAGGGGAAAAAAGAGAAGAAAAAATATGTTCTAGGCTAGTTAGTAATTCTGGTGTGAAACGAGATGTATTTCAGGTTGATAATATCAGGCAAGTCGTACGCTCCTCTGGACCAGACAGCGAACGAGGCTATTTGCATCTAGGCTATTCATTTGGATGTTATTGAGGCTATTGTTTTCGATTGAGGAAAGTAAATGCAGGGTGTAGGCCACAATAAATATTTCAATATGGTAATGCAATTACGGTGAGCAATTCAAACCCGTATTTTATTTGAAATAATAATTACAGCATTAAAACACAAAATTTAGGCCTATTTGCATTGTGCGTAACTCATACGACATGTCACAACCACTCTTAAATTTTGTTCTTACCTACGAGCAAATCAAAAATAAGACAAAAATGGTGAATGCCATAAAACTGCATAAACCGTTCTTACCCACCACATAAGAATTAATTGTGCATATGAGCGGTTCTTGCATGAGGAGTCATATTTTGGGCTCAAACATATGGGGGGGCCGTATAGTTTTATTCTGGCAGAATACACAAAATTTTATTGAGTAATACATTTTTTTCTGCAAAGCATAGGTTTCAAAATGATTGGCACCACTAAGATTTATGTTTGGTAATGCCTCCCCTGGAGAGAATAAGAGCACTGAGGCTCTTCCTGTAATGTCTGACAAGGTCGGAGAACATGTTTGGAGGGATCTTGGATGACTCCTTCATGCATAAAATTTAGGTTTGCGCTTGTGGACTACTCTCTTCAATTCTGGAGAATGAGATGGCCATTCCAAAACATTGATGATCCCACAATGATGCATGTTTGGGGTCATTGTCTTTTTGAAATGTCCATCTATGGCCAAGACCCAACCTCCTGGCAGAGGCAACCAGGTTTTGGTCTAAAATATCCTGGTACTTAGTGGAGTTCATTATGCCATCAATCTTAACAAGAGCCCCTTGACCACAAGCAGCAAAAACAGCCCCAAGGCACCATTTCCACCACCATACATCAGGTGCTTTTTCTTGTATGCAGTTGTTTTTTGTCGCCAAACATGCAGATGGTGTGCATGGTCAAAAAGTTCAATTTTGCTCTTATTCCACCACAACATACAAGACTGATTGTAGTTCCAATGATGATGAGGCAAAATCAGGTGCTTCAACTTATTGGCTGCTCTCAGTAAAGGCAACCCTCTCTCGTGTGCAACCCTTCCAAAGAGCTTGTTGACACGGAGGTGGCTAACAGATTTTGAAACTTTATAAATAACCCCAAGATTCCACTAAACAGTGCAGTTCTGAAACTGTGATTTTTAAGTTCTCCTTTGCCTCCGTCACCATCTTCCTCACTGTGTGCGGGGGCAATATGCACATGCGTTCTCTTCCTAGAAAATTGGCAACTATTGGCAACCTGGCAGTGCTTAGTGGTATTTTCAACTGTTTATGTATTTTGTATATCCCTGATTTTTGTTTTCCCCATGGCGATGGGATTTTACATGTACAACCTCATATTTATACCCCAGTGAAACAGGAAATGGTGAAAGGGAACAATACCATTTTTGGAGACTGAGAGAACAAATAGAATTTCATCTCAGACGCCACTTTGTTTGATTTTATAAAAATATTATTTTTGGTTGCAAATAATTTTGACCCCTATGTCTTTGAGAAAAATACTATTACTCAAAAACTGTTTTTTTATAAGAATAATTTTTATTAGAGTGAAAGTAAGTAATTTCAATCATTATGTGTATTGTTCATTTTATACAATAATTTTTGCTCATTTTCATGAAGGATGCCAATAATTATGGGGTTGACTGTATACAAAGCTATGCATATATTTTATAGGTATTATGTATTACATATTCAATGCAAATTGAATTGTATAGCATTTTTTTTACAGAGATACTGTCACAAAGACGCTTTACAGAAACACTAAGGAAAAATATGTTTTCTCCTCCCTCGTAACAGTTAACAATTCTTATTGCACAGAAGAAGAAGGAGTATTATTTTCTATTTTTAGGAGGCATTGTCAGTGTGATCAGTGCTGGACAGAATCACTAGTCTTAACAGTATTTCACATATCACTAGTCACATGGGTTCAGTGACCTGTCTAGACGATACAAATATAACTGTTCTGTCTACACAGTGCTGATGCAAAAAAGCCTATATTTTGTAGTGGTGGAGAAAGAAAGAAATATGACGCTAAATAAAGTACGGTCATTCATTGTTCTGTCCAATCCTTGAATCATGCAAATGAATCAAAACCATTTACAAAATGTCCCTCGCGCCCGTGTGCGGTTTCAGTCAAGCGCAAAGCCGCAAAACCATGTACGTCACCAAGACGGCATTGGTTCTGCTTTCCTTGTTGCCGTACCTGTGAACAGGGAGTTGATGCGGCTGTGACATCACACTTTCCAGCTAACTGAATTAGCGAAGTCTGCAATGACGGCACGAGCTGTCATCTCGCGGTGGCCCTACATCGCGGTGGCCCTATATCGCGGTGGCCCTACTCGCGAACTGGAGAAATCAGAAACCTTGCAATAGCTCTCAAAGATAACGCAGCTGATATACAGTATATATAAAGATTCTCTAGTCTTTCTGGTTTTTTCTACAACAAATTCTGGCGTTTAACAAACAGCTCTTTTTGTTGTTGTTGTTTTTAAAGTTATTATTTAGTTTTTATAGTTATTTTTACCCTGTTTAAATCCCTTTGGTGATCCAGCATGCGCATCCTGGTCCGAGTGTTGTTCTGCATGCTGTGTACCGTTCTGTGCTTGTGTTGCTCTCTTCCTCATTGTGTTTAATGTGTGACTTCTTTGTCTTGATATTTTGTGAAGTATCTGAATTGCTTTTTTTGTATAATTGATTAATATGGAGTTCCTTCTATCAGTGACATGAGTATGTCACTTCAGCTTATTTTCATTCTAATTGGACATCTAAAAATAATAATTATATATATATATATATACACAATTATATATATATAAAACACTTCCCTATAATGGACCAAAGGTGCCTTCCATTACAGTATGGTGCTTTATGATTATGTATGTAGATGTCACTGAATCAAAGTTAGTTTGCACTTTTATTATGAGCCAGCTACCATTTTAATGAATGAGATGGCTGCTGTGAGCTATGCATTAGTGTAGGAAAATTCTGACCCCTCTGGCAACTTATGACGGCTTTCAATAATTGTTGTTATTGATGCAGTTTGACTTGTGTGTGTATTGACCCAGGTCTAACAATGGCATGCTACAGTACATTAATCCAGATTCTCTGCACTGACAACTGGTGAGAGAAAGTAATGGTGGTGAATCTGCACTGCCACTAAAGGTCATTAAAGCAATTTATCACCGGCGAATTCTCATTCAGTGACTTCTTTCATTATTTAGTCAACATTGGGTCAAAGACAATTGTGGTGACATGATGTAGCATATTTTTGGAACTACACTGTGGTCCACTGCACATATTGTTTTGTAATTATAGTGATATTCATGGATAACATGCACATTAAATGCACGCGCTTCATATACCTTCTAAATTCTGTTTTGTTCTGTGCACCTTCCAAAAACATCTCTGTAGATACAGATATTTGTGTTTGTGTTGTGTATCATGAAAAATGTTTAATGTGGTGTGGACAGTTGTCTTAACATTTTAGGAAAAATCCCAAGGCGAACAAACCACATATGTATATTTTATGTCATATTTTATATATACACACTTAAAATACAAGTGTTTTGTCCAATGACTCTGCATTAAAGAGAGTAAATTTGATTACAACAAAAAACATTTTTGAATCTAATTTGACAGAGGATAGTCCACAGTCACATCACCCACACTAGTCATGTGACTTGTCTTCAGATATGCATTAGCTGTGCTAATTTGCCTCTGGGCCCACAGCATACATGTCGGCAAGTCTGAAAACATGCCCGCAGTTCATGAGTCACATCACACAAACCACTGCAGCCGTGCGCCTCGCCTAAAGAGGAAGCCTACACATAACCTTCATTTATGATGCAGCATTTGTGTTATGTATGTTACTGTCATGGATGATGTGAAATAAATATTCATTTTTTTGTCTTCCTTTTTTATTTGATTTCACTGTAATGTCCTGTGTGATGGATGTTTTATTGTCTGCTTTTTTGTTATTTTGGTTCTGTGTCTCGTATGTCTTAATCATAGGTAAAATTCAGGATGGAAATATGGAGAACAACCAGACCAAAGGTAACATGCTTTCACTTATCCTGGTTTGTGCTTCCCCAGCAGTGCAGATCTGCACCCCTCCATTAGATCGAATGTCTATGTTTACACTGTTGTTACTTTTACCTCTCAGCTGTCTCTTTGCTCTTGAGGGCATCCACGATTATTTATCTGTCTGATGTTGTAACTCCAATATTAATTGTAAGATGCAGAAGAACAAATTACATTGAGCCTTGAAGACCATCTGGTATCATGATTTTAAAGCATCTGCCGTGTCTTAATAGATTTTAATTGCATAAAGTTATTTTGTGATAAGTAGTTAATGAGTAGGCAACCTTTCTAGTAGATGATGGTGAGGATCTGAAAATATAATTGTGTGGTGTATACTGTATCAATTAATTGTGCTTACTAATGTTTCTGAATTTAAAAACGAACATTTGAAGGCATAACAGCTATTTTATATATGTTATTCATCATGAGCATTCATTTTAATGTGTAGCTATGTATGTTGCTCTTAGAAGATGATATGATTTAATTTGTTGTCTTAGAATCAGAAAGGTATGCTGTGGAATACTGTGACATGATTTTTGTAAAGGTGTGCAGAGGTTTACTGTTTTAAACCAATAATGCACATGTCAGGTTTCTCCATGCCACTTCTTTAACAGAGATTAACAATGCTTTTACAGGATGTGCTTAGAAAACGGCCCTTCCGTGCTGAGGTATCTGGGGTTTTTATTGTAACATGTATAAGATTTTAATGAGGGGAAAACTGAGAAATTGCCTTCGAGTTGTGGATACATTTCTCCAGGCCCTGATGGCCAGGATTAGGAAGTGATGGTTGGAGTTCTGGGCCCATATTCATCAAGTGTCTCAGTGCTGACCTAGGACCAGTTTTAGCTTTTTAGCTCAGAATATATAAGGTTAGGGTATGTTCAGCGGAAACATGATCCTAGATCAGGACTCCCACTCTGAGATACATACAGACCCTAGACTAATGACTGGAGAGTCATGGTTCAAAAATGCTGGTTTCACTTTGCTGCTCTAGACTTGGTCAGAGTAATTTGCTCTGCAGCATATGAGTGGGGTTTGGAATATCCCCATCTCTCTGGATACTGTAAGAACAATCCAAATATATCCTCCCCAAAGGTGTTGTTGCCAACTGTTGTTGAAGCATTCCATAGAAACAGTTGATTCCAAAATCTGTTTGTTCTGATCATTTCAGTTAAGAAACAAGATGGCGCAGCAGCTATGGAGATGCAGCCTCTGAAGAGCGCAGAGGGAGGAGACGTGGACGAGAAGGAGAAGAAAAAGACTAACGTCTCCAAGAAGGAGAAATCTGTTCTTCAAGGAAAACTGACTAAGCTAGCCGTTCAGATTGGCAAAGCAGGTGCAGTGGCAGTTGAACAGCCAAAGAGTTTTATGGATTTTGGTGTAGAAAGTCTATGAAGTGGCATATGTTACATTGCTTATTGGTACCTTGTTTAAGTTTAATTTACATTTCATATGTAACTGGAATTACAAAGAAATTAATTTTTTGATGACTGGTACATAATTAATCAACCTTTATTTTGGAGCATGTCATAGTGGACATTTTACAAAATAACCGAAAGAAAAAAAACTGTAAAATGACTCCCAGACCCTTTATCAGCCCTTAGCCTTGTAAAACGGTGGGTTACACAGACTAAGAGCAGCAAAAGAGGAAGCTCAACACAAACAGATTAAGAGTGACTGGACAGTCATGCAGTCAGAGATTATTTTGTTCTCAAAGCTTTTTGTTTTGTAGCCCACGTACAGATGCATTACTTTACTGTTTAAGGCAGTACATAGTATATGCACCATTTCCTTATGAAGAAAGGTGGCAGCTTCTCTATTACAGAATAAAGTGATTGAGAGAGCCTGTCAAATGACTCAAAGTCAGGTTGAGTGATAATGTTAAATAAAATAGTCCCTGAGGGAGTTACAGAACCAGAGTGGCTACCTCACAGGATAGCAAACGAACGACTCTTCTGTCTCCTCAGAGCTCCACATGGTTGTTTTTAAAGCCTTGTGTACTGGAGGGGCTGTTTCCTCTTCCTAATAATGTTAACTTTTTTTATATTGGCTAGATCCTTTCTTCTTACATATGCAGACAACTTGAGGTGAAAAAGGAAACATTCGCTTGTTTTCCTCCAAAGGGGACACACATTTATTTTGTTCCAAAGTCAACAGTGTACATAGAGACACTAGCCTGTTTTGGGTGAAGCCTTCAGCAGACACTCATTTCAGTCAGGCTTTGCTTGAGGGGTGATGTTAAATTGAATTATATATTTTTTCATGGTTTAGCTGCCCATTATTTCAGGCTATTACATTTTCTATCCATTAGAGACTTACCACTTTGTCCCTGCTGTCTGTTAGGTTTGGTGATGTCAGCCATGACAGTCATCATTCTGGTGCTGTACTTCGCCATTGACAACTTTGTGCTCCAGAAGAGGCCGTGGATGCCAGAGTGCACTCCTGTCTACATCCAGTATTTTGTCAAGTTCTTCATCATTGGAGTGACCGTCCTGGTGGTGGCAGTTCCCGAGGGGCTCCCTTTGGCTGTCACCATCTCTCTGGCCTATTCCGTCAAGGTAATGCACAACAGCTGCGCACTCCACCTCTTCAGCGCACAGCCAGTAACATATATCCCTAATTAAGTGTTTCTCATCTGCCTTCATCCTGACAATTTATGGGGGAAAAATCATTGTTTCTTTTCTGTTAATGACATACCAGTACTAGAACATTCCATTGGTCCTGGCAGGCCCTTGAGCATCTGTACTTTATAGAGATGAAGTAGAGGTGGTCAAATGATTATATGCATAAAGAAACCCATTATGGTTGGTAGTCTTTATATAAATGTGACATTTTATGAAAATGGCTAAATGGTTGTTTTCTAAAAACAGAAAATGATGAAGGACAACAACCTGGTGCGTCATCTGGATGCCTGTGAAACCATGGGCAACGCCACGGCGATCTGCTCAGACAAGACCGGCACGCTGACCACCAACAGGATGACAGTGGTGCAGGTCTACATGGCAGATGTGCATTACAAAGAGATCCCTGACCCTGGTGCCCTGCCCCCTAAGACCCTGGAGATTGTTATCAATGCTATAGCTATCAACAGCGCCTACACGACTAACGTACTGGTAAGGTTCCAAGGATATGAATGTGAATATTTAGTCCTATACCTGTGCATATTTCAATATCTAGCATGGAGTTTGCAGCAGACGCAGGGCTCTATCTTACAGTTGGCGCTAAGTGGCGGTAATCCAAACAGAATCATCTTTGCTAGTTTCAGATCTATGTCATTTTTCCGTCCAGCACCCATGTTTTTTTTTAATAGCAAATGCACTTGCACCCATTTGGGTGGGTAAGTCTTAAGGTGTGGTCAGGCACATTGTTGGTACATTGCTATTTTGATGCAGCTGAGAGCGTTCGCACTTAGACTAACAAATACGTGATTTTAAGTAATTTTCCAGTTGGTTCATGGTTATTTTTAGGGCGCAATATTAAGATAGCAATGTGTGCCTACATAGGCGGGTGCACAACATGCATACACCCTCCTGTCTATTACACACAGGGGTACACGTAAACATGCAGAAAAATATCAAGAATACAATGTGAAAGGTTATCTGGTGATGCCAGAAAATTAAGATACGCTTCTTGCTATCTCCTCCCACACCTGCTTGCCATATATTCACTGCTCGTGTGCTTTAACCTCACACACAAGCAGGTCTGTGTCGTCAGAATTAAATCTTGAAGTCTTGCTAAATCCGCCATTATATTAGAAATCTGCCAAGGTGCAAACGCAGGTGGCTTTTTAATGAAATGGGAAATGACACTCTGACTGGTTTATTGCATGTTACGCCCAAGACACACATATTACTAATTAAGAGACTAAGTTCAGCCATTTGAACCTTGCACTTTATCGTACGCTCAAATTAGCTGCTGTTTAACGAGCAAAAGTGGATTTGGACACACCCTAAATTAACTTGCTTCATGCGCTTTAGACCATGTGCTAGGATTGTAAAATGTAGCCCTGTGTTTCTGTAAGACTGTTAGGCTGATAGGACTGATAGGCTGATAGGACTGTTAGACTGATAGGACTGTTAGGCTGATAGGACTGTTAGGCTGATAATACTGTTAGGCTGATAGGACTGTTAGGCTGATAAGACTGTTAGGCTGGTCAGACTGTTAGGCTGATAGGACTGTTAGGCTGATAATACTGTTCGGCTGATAGGACTGTTAGGCTGATAAGAGTGTTAGGCTGATAGGACTGTTCGGCTGATAGGACGATTAGGCTGATAAGAGTGTTAGGGTGATAAGACTGTTAGGCTGATAGGACTATTAGGCTGATAAGAGTGTTAGGCTGATAAGAGTGTTAGGCTGATAAGACTGTTAGACTGATAGGACTGTTAGGCTGATAGGACTGTTAGGCTGATAATGCTGTTTGGCTGATAGGACTGTTAGGCTGATAGGACTGTTAGGCTGATAAGACTGTTAGGCTGATAGGACTGTTAGGCTGATAAGAGTGTTTGGCTGATAGGACTATTAGGCTGATAAGACTGTTAGGCTGATAGGACTGTTAGGCTGATAGGACTGTTAGGCTGATAATACTGTTAGGCTGATAGGACTGTTAGGCTGATAAGACTGTTAGGCTGGTCAGACTGTTAGGCTGATAGGACTGTTAGGCTGATAATACTGTTAGGCTGATAGGACTGTTAGGCCGATAGGACTGTTAGGCTGATAGGACTGTTAGACTGATAGGACTGTTAGGCTGATAGGACTGTTAGGCTGATAAGACTGTTAGGCTGATAGGACTGTTAGGCTGATAGGACTGTTAGGCTGGTCAGACTGTTAGGCTGATAGGACTGTTAGGCTGATAAGACTGTTAGGCTGATAGGACTGTTAGGCTGATAAGAGTGTTAGGCTGATAGGACTGTTCGGCTGATAGGACTATTAGGCTGATAAGACTGTTAGGCTGATAGGGCTGTTTGGCTGATAAGACTGTTAAGCTGATAGGACTGTTAGGCTGCTTCAGTACAGTCAACCTCAATCAGATCCTAGAGGGCATTAATGCTGGTACAGAAATGAAATGGCTAATTTGAACCACCTTGATATATTGTAAATTAAGTTGTGCATTAATTAAACCGTCCCCTCTCTGAATCACATTATAAAATCAATATGTATGTATTCTAAATTAGAAAAAGCCCTGAAGCATAAGGTTTTAATATAGAAACAACCAAAGGTCTTAGGAGTTACTCAAAATGCACTTAAATCGTTTCCAACATGGGAGGTGTCCTACATTCTTCAGAGCTGCTGGTAATTGGAGTTATCTATTTTTTGCCATCTGCTTCACAATTTGCAGATTTTAAAGTCAGAAATTCATTAAAAGCAGATTCGCTATTCTCTGATATAGTTCAAGGTTTTTTTTTTTTTTTTTGAGGGGGGGGGGGGGGGTCTGCCTGGCTGGTTTTTGGATGCAGTTTTGAGCACAAATATGTATTATACTGTATTCTGCTGTGAAGAGTTTGCTTACTTATGGAGAATGATGGCTCTGGTTATTAATGGGTTGCTATTTTATATTTTCATTTAAATATCAAGGCTGCTTTTGCTCCCAGCTGTAATATTGATTCGTTATGCTGAATTAATTATGTGGAAGCTTTGCCCAAACAAATTACTGAGACATACTATACCAATATACTGATTTCTCACCCACCAATGAAACAAGCAAAAATGATCATGTTCAGATTCAGAATCAGATCACATTTACGCATCACCCTTATGGAAATATATTTGAAAATTTTTTGAAATCGAAATATCATTAATATATCAAAACGCACAATATATGGCAAAATACAGAATTTATTGTGCCTTGCAATATATTATACTGCTCTGATATTTGCAATATGTTCAGTGTATGTAAGGGAGGGGAAATGTCAAACCAGGTATACTGTAGGAGAACAGTCTGACACATTTCCTACTGCTGAGACTCTTGAAAGTAGAGTGTGTGATCTAACAATCAGGGCTTTAGGAGGTGTATCCTCCGTGATCCGCTAGCCTTCACATCTCCTCCTGCTCCCAAACAGGTTATCTGGCTGTAGTCATGTGCCACCTGTGTCATGATCAGGACTCACGGTGCTCCGTGTTAGAGTAATCCTCCTCCCAGTGTCTTCAGCAAAGCACACCATCTGCCTGGTCGACTCCACCCAATTTTCTTACATAGACACTAAGGAGATAATCTCTAGCTTGATGTCTTGTGAGGGCTGGGTGTCTATATACAGTTAGATGCAAAACTATTGTGTCAAATTGGTTGTTTTTCTTCTGTGCTAATCAAATTTGTATTTTCAAATCAAAAATCAAACAATAACTATGAGGTAAAATTCACAAATATATTACAACAATGTCATTCAGTGAGTCAAGTCCGCCATTCCAAGTTAGCATAAGTATTGGGACAAATGACCGTCAGCTGTTTAAAATTTCACAGATTTGCAATATTAATGTATAGTAATCATTTATAAATGGAAACGCTGTGAGTTTCAGGGCATGGGTCATATTCTTTGGAAGCATTTGTAGTCAACTTTATAAGCAAGACAAGAAAACTATAAATAAGGGCCGGTGAACTGAGTATGACGACAAAGAAAGCTATTGTGAGGATGAAAAAGATTAATTACAGCTATTGCAGAATGTTTGTGTATTCCAAAGGCACCAGTATGAATGCCCTAAAGAAGACACTACTGATAGACTTAGGAATCACCAGCGATCAGCCCATTCACAAAATACATCAGAAAGTGATGACAAGATGAATATAAGAGCCATGAAAAAAAATCCTAAATTGTCAGCTCTAGTAATTGCTAATGATCTCCATGCATTGGGGCTTAAAGTATCACAGGACACTGTGTGCAGAAGACTGAGAGAGGCGAATTTCAAAGCCTACTATTCCAGATATAAATCTCTCATCAGCACAAGAACAAAATAGTGGGATTGGAATTGCAAAAAAAATACAAAGATGAGTCTGATGAGGACAAGACGTATGGACAGATAAGACAAAAAACTTTACCCGAGTAATGGAAAGGTGAAAGTGTGGAGACAGAGAAGGACTGCTCTAGAATGTCAACACACTACTTCATCTGTCAAACATGGTGGAGGCAGTGTGATGGCTTGGGTCTGTATGACTGCAGAATGACAGCTGAAGTGTCCAGAAACATATGGTCCACCAATATTCAGAGAAATGCCACCAAACTCATTGGACCGAAGTTGATCATGTAGCAAGACAACGAGGAGCTGATCAGGAAGAAAAGGTGGTTTGAGGTGGCTTGAGGTGGCGCATTTAGTCACCAGATTTAAACTCCATTGGACATGCTTTTCACTTTCTCAAAAGGAAACTGTAAGTCTGAAACGCCTGCAAACACACAGCAACTGAAAGAGGCAGTGGTAAAAGCTTTTCAGAGTATTTCAAAGGATCATGCCATGAACTTAGTGATAACCATGAGCTGCAGTCTCGATGCAGTCATCAAATGTAAGAGGTATGCAACAAAATATTGACCTTGCAAGTCATTAACTTTGTCAAAACTTACTTTGACCCAATACTTATGCTGAATTGAAATAGGGGGACTTGACTCATTGAATGGCATTGTTGTAATATAGTCCAATATCTGTTTAAAAAATCCATATGAAATAAATTAAGTCATTGTGAATTTAGCCTCGTAGACATTTGATTTGAAAATGCAAATTTGATTAGTACAGAGGAAAAACATCAAATTTGACAGAACTGTCCGAACATGTGTGTGTGTGTGTGTGTGTGTGTGTGTGTTTGTGTGTGTCGTGAGCCATGATTCGTAACTTGAAGAATCTTTATTTCAGTTTAGCTTCTCACTGGTGAAAATTCCATTCATTCAGTATTGTAATTAAGAAGTATTTGGTTGTTATGTAGTGAGATGAATCGCTGTGGAGAAGTGACATTAGCTGGCCATGTCAAGACTGCAGAAAAAATAGCATGGGATTACTTGGTCAGACCTCTTTTGTGATTAAATTAAAAATGCACAGTTCAGATGTGTATTTTCTGTCAACAGAAAGCAATTGCATACAATCTACGAAGATAATTTTCTAAAGTAATAAATAAATAAAATAAAATTTACTTTTGACCTTCAATGCATTTTAAAGACTCACAGTATGTAGTATATTATATTTAAAGTTAGATATTTGTATTATGGAATCTATGGCTTTTTTTCTTTTTTGCATTTATACATAATTAATCTAAATTGAAATATCTTGCATTTCCCCCAAAAATCCCTGCTCAACTTTAAATCTATATTATTCAAGCATTAAGTGCTATTGAACACATGAACTGCTGTTGTATATCAGATATGGCACAAACAGAAAAAACATATTCCTCATTTGAAGTAACGTGTGAGACTATTGCATTACTATTTAATACTGAATTTTTTTTTTATGGTTAGTTTACTAAGTGACCCACTGAATTTGAATGCACCTAGTTTAATAAGGGCATAAAATATCAACGCAGCCAGAATATATTCTTTAAAAAGGTTTTTGTCTCTTCTGCTTTCATTTTATGCATATTGGGAACAATTTTAGTTAACATCTTCACACAAATGCTAAATTTGGTAAATTCTCACCTATTTAGGGGGTGTTCTACTTAAGAACTCCAGGTGTGAGCATCACAGAAACTTGGGAAATGGCTTAAATAAAAGACAGTTGTACCATTTACAATACTAACTTAGTTCATTTTCATAATTTAGGTCAAAATAAAGTGCCACAAATGCAAATAAATCTTTGGAAAATGCAAAACAAAATGTTTTTCTTCAGTTTGCAATGAAATACTGAGAGCTACATATCTAAAACAGGTAACATGATACATTTTCTGAATCATCGACTCCTATAAATAAATAATCATACATTTGACTACAAATTAACTGTTTTAGCTAATAAACCCCACTTTTGCATCATTTTCATGTGGGAATTACCATCTTTTAATCAGTATAGGGGATAGATATCTATGGGTCCAAAACCCTATGTAAAATAGTTTTTGTCCATGATGAAGCTTATACATTTGCCCCTTCTGATGGTTTAAGATGAAAACATTGAAAACATATCACAGTAGTTCACACACCTAAATATGTAGCCTAATCATACACTCTTGTACTTCAATAAAACATTACTTTTTTTCTGTACTGTACAGTATATTATTTTTTGCCGAATCACATTGCTCTGTATTAAAAAAAAAAATGTTCCCATTCATAGTGTCACAGCCAATTAGCTCACAGGCCGTGCCTGAATGGGAGACCAAACGAGTCGGACAAGAATATAACCTTTATTGAATATAAGTTAAACAAGTTCCAATAATTATTAAAAGACAAGTCGGTGCTCAGATTTTACATGCAAGGATCTCCAGCTGCATGAGGATGCCCTGGATCCGTCGGGAACATACTACTTAACACAGCTTTAAAACATGGTCCGCCCGGCAGTCAGCAGCGAGCTTCAGGACTGAACCCCCCCCCCCCCCACCCCCCCCCCCCCACCCCCCCCCTGGTCTCCCTCCATCCCCACCCTCCCCCCTCCCCCCGCATAAACTCTGCAGGAGAGAAGGAGAAAAGGAGGAACCACCACATTGCACATACCCAGACACCCCCCCCCCTAATAGATAGGGGTCCGTCACAATAGTAAATCCAAGAAAAGTTTTACATTCATCTAGCACATATCAGCGCACAGTAAATTGGAATGAATATTTTCCACGCCCTACATGACAAGAATAGCCCAGAAATACGTCATAGCCTATATTATGTATGATAACATTACAATAAAATAATATTCCACCATCAGGAAAATGCTGCCAAATGTTCTAGCTTCAATGAAAATCAAACATAAAACATGACTGAGCCACCAATGAATGCTTACACTGCAGTATGTGAAATGCACTCAAAATGCGAAAATGACAATATCAAACATATTGGACAAGACAGTGGTCGAGTGGAAAAACGAAAGTACATATATGTAGCCAGCGAGACCAACCGCATGTTTACAAGCAGTATTGCTTACATATTAAGGAGGAAAAACTCCCGTCATGTTCGTAGACATATTCTCCGATAGAATCAATACTTCTTCTGACCCATACAAAAATCTGTGTAAACAAGGCGGGGATTACTGTAGCCAGGCTGACGAGTTGGCCAAATGAAAAAAATCTTGTGATTAAAGCAGGAAAATACGCCTCGCAGAGGGAATACGTTTTCTGTAGCTTTTTGCGTAATACTAAACTGATAAAACTAAAAATGTTTTTCTGGGCTGTAATTTATTCTTCAAAGCATCCAAAAAGAAATGGCACCATTGAGCAGGATATGCTGTCCTCTATCGGATAAAACAGTCAATCAAACCAGAATGACGTGAAATACTACAGCTGCAGGTACAGCATATGGGGTTCTGCGCGTAGACGTTTCAGATAGTGTAATAAAGCGTTATAAAGTGGTGTGTATTTCACAAACGGATGGTCCAAGACAATAAATGGCCATTGAATTTTGAAAAGAACATTTCTATCTGTAAAACCAATGCTAGGATTGTGTAATTATTTCATATTTAGTAGCAGATATTGATAGTAGAGTGACGTGGTATAATTACACAAGAATTTGACTTGTTTATTTTACAATTGACTAAGCAGTGCTTTTCATTGCTGTTTTGGCATACGTTCGGGCTATTGTCAGGTTTATCTTGTTGCTATGATGTTTTTTATGAACTCACAGATGAACTCACAACATGGAGTTTGTTGTTTCCACTCATTATTTGGTTGCAGGAGCAATGAATGTCTCAGTTGAGTAATCTCATGATGCCGGCGTCTTGGCTACTCGGGCATCTGCGCGAAGAGGTTAATTTAGTGCACAGAATGTGTTCCCTAGCAGAACATACTAGGTAATAATGTTTTTGGTATTATAATGTTTAGTTAACACAAGTGTTCTGAAAGACACAAGTGTACTTGTGTCTTTCAGAATCAATCAATTTGTATAATTTAATGATGAGGAAGTGTACTGAAAGTTGTTTGTACATTTTTCATTATAGAAGGATATAATTATACCGGTTGGGGATGGAAGATTTAGTAAGATTTATGTACTCTAAAGGGGAGAGGGTGTTCATGGGCAGTCAAAAGATGATTATACTGAAGGGAAAAATGGCTGGGGTCAGACAAGCTGCAAAGGAATGTGCTTAGCTCATGGGGGGTGAGGGATGGAGTGGGGTGGAAAAGGGTTTGAAAAAGAAAGTGGGCTTAATGAATGGATTTGGAATTTTAATCTCCTTATTTATAAAAGATGTTGCATCATATTGCAAATCAGTCCCACAAATCCCAGTTTAGATTCTGTGTTCTCCTCATGGTAATTGAGGCAGAAACTAGAGCCACCTACAATGAAGACACCCACATGTTTTCAGGGAAAGGGGATGTTGGCATGACTGTAACCATAAATGGTGTCTGAAAATGATTAGCCATGCAATAAGTCAGAGGACATTTGCTGTCCAGGTTAATCGTGTGTTCACTGAACACGGGATTTGTCATGAATACACGGTTAATCATGTGTTCACTGAACACGGGATTTGTCATGAATACACGGTTAATCGTGTGTTCACTGAACATGAGATTTGTCATGAATACACGGTTAATCGTGTGTTCACTGAACACAGGATTTTTCATGAATGCACGGTTAATCGTGTCTTCACTGAACACGGGATTTGTCATGAATAGGAACCCTGCAACATCTACTCAGGTTCTATCAGGGACCCTAACAAATGCAAATTCTGGAAGGTAAAAGAGCTCAAAGAAGGCCCTCGGAGTCCTCTCTCCCAGCTGGCTTTTTGTGCTGATGTAAGAGGTCTCCAGGGGCTGGCAAATAAGACTTTGATATCCATATGAAGATGGCTTTGATATCCATATGAAGATGGCTTTGATATCTATAGGATTTTAGCTTTTTCCGTTGTAAAAGACTGAAGTCAGCAAGAGCCCCTGTTCATCGAATCATCATATAATTACAGCACAGCCATGCTATATTGGCCACCATATATATATATATATATATATATATATACAGTCAAGCCGGAAAGTCTGAATACCCCTTTCACCTTCTCCACGTTTTATTACATTACAGACATATTCTACAATAGATTGAGTTAATTTTTTGTCTCAAAATTCTACACAAAATAGCCCATAATGACAAAGTGAAAACATGTTTTTAGAACTTTTAACAAATGTATTAAAAATCGAAAACTGAAATCTTTCATTTACATAAGTATTCATACCCTTTGCTTTAACATATTTTTAAAGTATCATATTTAATATTTGGTCGCATATTCTTTGCATGCTGTTACTTCCTGAAGTCTGTGACCCATCAACATCAAAAGACTCTCTATATCTTATTTCCAGGTACTGTTACAAGCGATACTATAAGCTCTCTGCATTTGAATGGATCTCTATGGGAATTGGGGGGTGAGACTAGATTCAGCTGTAAATTACACTGGTACAGTATGGAACACATGTCTGGCTAAATGGCTGTAAGTCATCAAGGGTCTGAGCTATCGAACGAGCCCCAAACCTTCACTCTGTTGCCAGATATGGAGTAGATGTGGATGGATCACTGCAAGGGTTATTTCTCCTGACTCATTTTCCTATAGAACTCTATGGGGAAAAAAGTCAGGAGAAACAACCCTTAAAGGGATCCATCCACATCTACTGGATATGCGACCAAATATAAAATATGATACTTTAAAAATATGTTAAAGCAAAGGGTATGAATACTTATGTAAATGAGAAATTTTAGTTTTCGATTTTTAATACATTTGCAAAAAAACTGTCATTATGGGCTATTTTGTGTAGAATTTTGAGACAAAAAATGAACTCAATCTATTGTAGAATATGTCTGTAATGTAATAAAACGTGGAGAAGGTGAAAGGGGTATTCAGACTTTCCGGCTTGACTGTATATATATAAAAAAGTTTTAAATTGATGTTGGGAAATGAACCCAGCTGAAGGCAAATTTGTAAATATATGTTGCATCCATTTGTAAACTTGTGACTTTCTTATTAGGTCTGCCAATTAAACCATTTTGTTCAGTGTCTGTAATGGATTTTAGTGGCGGATAATCAAATGCGAAGGTAGGGGGATCAGAAACAAGTCACTCACGCAATGAGGACCAATAAAGGGAATAACAAAATAAATGCAAAGAAAGAAAAGACAGGAAACAAATTCCTTGTGGCTAAACAGCCAAACGAAAATCAACCCACTAAATTAGGTCGCACTCGAATAACGAGTGAAACACAAACTAAATCTCCCGAGCTTAATACTGGAACCAAAACGGGAAACTTTCCAAAAAAAAGAACACCTTCGGCACATAAGTTTGGACGGCCGGAAGAGTGTAAAACAAAAGAAACAAACAAAGAAAACTATCTCAAAGAGAACAGCAAAGAATAAAATAAATAGCACAGAATGCTAACAGGAGGAAAAATACCTATACCTGAACTAAAAGCGAATAGCAAGTCCCCCGTGAACATAAACAGCGTTTAATATCACAAGTTCGCTAGTACCTGGCTATACCTGGCTCCATGCAATGTCGAATGACAAAGAAGCACCGGGGAAGCGGAAGTGAGGAACTTAAATACCCTGCAGGTAGAGGCACAGGTGAAAACAATGACGAGAGAAAGCAAACCTCCTGAACGGAACGTGGAAAAAATTTGATAGATTCTCAATCGGGAAATAAGGACGAGAACTGCATTGGAAAAAAAAAGAAAAACCCACGAACCATGACAGTGTCCTCAGGAAGGGCATTGCATCTGAGCGCTTTAGCAGAGTGCATCATACAAAAAATACCATCACAAATGACAAGTCATAACAGAATGAAAAATTATTTTTGACACCAAAATGGTGGATTCAGATAGTCTAAATAGGATTAATTAGACTAATTTGATCTGGTTTTGGCTAGTCCAAACAGAATTAATTAATGCACTCAGATCCAATTTTGAGCTGTGGGGTGCATGTTAGGTTGGTAAACACAGTCGCAGAGATACAAATCCTCAGTTATCCCTTGTGAGCAAGACATATTGGCAACATTGAGGTAGTCTCCCTCCCCAGAGATGAAGAGAGTCTTTTAGAGGGGGTAATTATCCAGAAGGGGAGAGGCTCAGAAGAGATGGAGGCCCTGAGGCTGCAGCATCTCCCCGGGGTTCAGATATCCCACATCTCAGTCGTGATTGGTCAAGGTCATGGGGAGGACAAAGGAGATCCAGCTCTCACTAGTCCCGCCCTTTTAACTGCCTGCCCATTTATCTGAGAGAGCGAGGGACAGATACTGTGGAATTAAAAAAGAACTGGGGTGGAAATTCCAATATTAATGCTGTTTGAGTTGTTTATGCAATGTTGTATAAGCACAAGGTCTTTCTGGCTGTCCTGCTGCACCAATTACCCGGTGGTTTAAACTGATCGCCAATAAGTCACTCACTTCGGTGGGGTGTTGTTTTTTAAATCTCACTCACCACTTTGAAATCTTACAGCCCACAGCAACTGAACTTCATTTAAACAAACAGGGCCAGTATATTGAAATATATATGTTTATTTTGTTCTAATTAACTATGAATGCCTTATTCAAAGTAAATCACATAAATCTCTTTGCATTTATTTTTATTTCCATATTCCTGTATATTTCCTGCAGCTGTTCTGTTTCAGTATTGGAAAACTGTAAAATGGTCTCAAACCTATTAAGTGGATTAAGTGCTTTGAATGACAGAGTTTGAGATCTTGTCTAAAACGAGTTATTATGTTGTTTTTCTGTCTGTTTCCTATATGACAGATTTAATGCTTGAAATTATTTTAAAAACATGTTCAAGCTGACATAGAACACAAAACAATGCTTCTAATCAATTGGAAGGAGCACAGCTTCATATCCCAAACCTGTATTATAATCACATAGAACCATATGATTCTCTTGATTTGTCTTTAACTTTGAATTACAGTAAAAGTAAGTGTTAGCATTTTTTCCCCCCACAAAAACTTTGGAGAATTTGGAGAGTTCAGGAGACACCAACATTTATTAACCAAAATATGTTTTTTACAAAACAAATAGCATTGCCTTTATCCAAAAGTCTAACTAGGGTAAAAAACAAAACCTTTTGGTAAACTTTAGTACAGATGAAAGTGAAACA
The DNA here is from genome assembly GCA_022702515.1 of Ilyophis sp. 1 JC-2022. Classification (NCBI taxonomy): domain Eukaryota; kingdom Metazoa; phylum Chordata; class Actinopteri; order Anguilliformes; family Synaphobranchidae; genus Ilyophis; species Ilyophis sp. 1 JC-2022. The sequence continues at coordinate 25,229,176 of CM040396.1, forward strand.
GAGGAGCCGACAAACCGTGTAAGAGAATGCTGATACTCCCGGCGGCAGCTCTGTATCCTGAGCTGTGGAATGGCTTCTTTTGAGCGCCGTCTCAGGTTGCCCGCGCCATCTGCTCTGTGAACCCGTTGGGTCACAGGCCACAGAGGCCAGTCTGAGTGCTGATGTCACACGCTCTGAATCATTGATAGTGCTTTAGAGCCAAATTCCTGACCAACCTGCATTCTCAGCGCGGCACGTCAAGGAGACAGAGGGCACAATAAAGGACAACACTGTGTCAATGACCAGATCTCTGAAGATGTGGTGCATGCATTTGTGTCATTGACAAGTCTACTTTCAGTAAAGTTAAGAGTTAGAGAGACCAGTGACAGGCCAGCTGTGTACTTGGGAGCTGATAATGATGTATACAAATCTGTTTTGTGAGATATTGATCTCTATTTTGTTCTTCAGTGCTCAAATCAGTAACAAGCTACACTGTTATTTTTTTTCCCCGTATGCTCATTTTTATCTCCTTGAAACAGATTTGTTTAATTTTTATACTCTCGACCTCCTCAAACCTTATAATTATCTATGCATTACTCTCTTGTCAGATAACATAACTGATGCTGATAATAAGTTGCAAGAAGGATTTTAATAGCAATAGCTAGAAGTAGGAATTATATTAACCAAAGCAAGAACTCACCTTTTAAATTTTTTTTTAATAAGAATACTGTATCTCCATATTAGTCGCGAGATAACCATGGAAACCACATTGCAATGTACAGTCTACAGAGATGTTGTTTTCACTGTCTTAAATGCATATTTAAAAAAACTTTTTTTACATTATTTGTAGGTCGTTAGGCTTAATGTGCTTTCGTCTGCTGCATCCTGTATGCGTCTTTGCGCTCCATCAGTAAAACAGAGGAGTGACTTCACAGGCATGGCTAGAAGCACAGTGTAAGTGGAGAGCCATTTTAAGCTTCATGAGCAGGAATTTGTCACGATTTATTTTTCTTGCAGACTAAAATGGACATTTATTAGTAATATAGTATTAGTAATATGATATTTATTTGTTCATCATATTTAAAGAATAAGATACAATCAGTAGCGGGGATAAATCATTCCCTCACAAAATATAGAACAGCACGACCCAATAAACGCAGAATAACTTAGTACTGTACACAGCGCATTGTACTGAAAAGAAAATGCATATTGCAATCTAGCAGTGAAAGCATGATGAAAGGAGGGAGCGTGCATAGCCTGGACAGTGTTTGCAGGGCTGGAACACAACACTGCCTGACATTCATGCATAATAGTCCAGGGTGCTTTTCAAGGTCATTCCTCAAATACAGTGTTTTCAGACTAGATAAAATATTTTGAAAATAAACTAATTGAAAAGTACGTTCATATGTTTTGTTCAGCATTTTTATTTCCCAAATAATTAACAATGCATGTATTTCTATTGTATTGTACATATTCTATTGTAGCGTTCCATTATTAAGCAAAGGTTTATTCCATAATCAGTTTTGTCAATGGTGTAAGCAGCTTCTGAAATGTAAGCTTGATGAATAATTTTTGGTGGATTGCTATGCATTGTATGAATTGTGGTTAGATGCTAGATAATCTAATTGGGGTTTTGTCATTTCAGACCTATTAATCATTACTATACCTGTGGCATTGCTCGCTAACATAATAGAAGGACCCCATTCTATTAATAGAGTGTGCTAAGCAGACTGAACACAGTCTTTCAAATTCGGCTTGCACCCGCAAACTTAGTGTTATAACAGACTGTAAGTTTAGCGGTTTGGAAAAACACGCAACATTGCTGAAGCTTGAATTGTTTCTGCAAATATCCAGCAATAAAAAGAATTGTGTATATTTAAGCAAATATGTTTGTGTAAGAAGGTCTATGCAAGTGAATGAGTAATGGTAGTAATCACAGGTCAGTGAACAAGTGTATTACGATGTGAATATGAGCTATTCACATCTTATCACAGTTTCAAGCTGGCTTCTGCCTTTCAATGTTGAGCGGCCTGAAAAGATCGAAGCATCGATGCGCCGTGGCCGTTTGATGTGATCAAACATTATTTGAAAGCTGTCGGGGGAAGGTGACGTGCCCCTGCCGTGCCACAGGAAATCCATCTCATATTGATGATGCATAAAAAACGGGCTGAGTCACTGCAGTAGAAGCAGGCAGTCTCCCTCCTGACCCCCGCCGTGCTCCGTAAACCCGCTCTCTGAAGTGGCATAACGAGAGCGAGTTCAGTCTCGCGCTCTTTTCAAAAGTGGCTTCCCCCTTCCTTTTAATTATGCATCCGAGCCGCCGGTTGATCGATCGGCTTGTTTCCTCGCGAGGGGACGCCGCCTGCCTCTCGCCCCTGCTTTTCAAAGAGTTAATAAGAAAATGACCTTATTGGGGACGCAGGAGGAGTGCGAAGGGGCCCCATGGCTCCAGGAATGTAGAGCGCTGGGCCTGTGGTGAAGCAGGCAGGGGGAGGAACAGATTTGGTAGCGATAAAACCGCGCTAAAGAGGAAACGCCTTTGCCAGCCCTCTCCCTGCCATATGCTGAAGCTCACCGGAGAGCGTGTTGACCGGGGAGCAGGCAGCTGCTCTGCTATCACGACCGTGCCAGCTCCCCTCCCAAACACGCCGGGACCACGTCAGACCGCACTGCACAACCTTACGCGGTCACCTTCTCCGGCCTGGTTTGCTGGGGAGGTGGGGCTTTTTGTGGAGTTCCTTCAATGTAAAATTTCTCATTTGCAGGGCAAAATGTCCTTCCAACTCTGTTTAACTGTATAATAGCTGAACAGTCTTTTGCTATGTTTTTGTGTCCTATTTTATTTTTAATTTACAATTTAATCCTACAAAAGAATTACACTAGGTGCCGACTGATTTTTTGTGTCCTATTTTATTTTAAATTTACAATTTAGTCCTACAAAAAAATGGGTATCGACTGATTTTTTGTGTGTTTCTGCTTTTAAAGCATTTTATTTAAGTCTATTGACTATAAGAATGTGCAAACCATGCTTTCTAAACCTTGCTTCTAATTGAAAGGAAACCTGCCTCCACTGTGGTCCTTCAGGACTCGAGTTGGATACCTTTAGTAAAGACTATTCCCATTAGTCCTATTAGTCGACTATTTGAATAATAGCAGTTAAAAATGTTTTTTTTAAAAAACACTTTCATTATCTATGCTTTGGATCATACCTCGATCTTTCCACTAATTAATTAGCCACCAGAGATGAAGAAAAATGACTGTACATGTGTCAGGAGATCTTGATCAGAGTTCCTTGAAGACTTTATGACCAGATGTTCCATTTATACACTCACTGCAGGGAACTACACAGTTATGGGTTGCTAGGAGACGCTCTGCAGTAATTGGAGTTCCTTATTACTTTCCCATCAACCAGAGGTCAAGATTCCTTATACAGTATGTCTTGTAGAGCAAATATACCGGTACTGTAGGTATTGTAGAGTACACATATTTTTAAATAACTTTAGAGGATGTTCTTAATGCAGTGTTTTCATCTAAAGTAAGGCATATATAAAACTATTTTAATTTAAAGAATTTTGGGCACATCAGTATTTTCAGTAATCACTCAACATCATTTACATCTCAGTAAATGATAGATAAGATGATTGTTTTAGCCAAGTGATTTGTGTTATTTCAGTGTTCAGGTCTTTTTTTGCTTCTTCTAATCAGAGAACTTATGTTTGGAGCCCTTCAAGGTGTACTTTCTCATTTGACACTTTGATTTCTCTCCTTCCCACGTTGAGAGGAGGCGCTCTGTCTCCCACGTTGAGAGGAGGCGCTCTGTCTCCCACGTTGAGAGGAGGCGCTCTGTCTCCCACGTTGAGAGGAGGCGCTCTGTCTTTCACGTTGAGAGGAGGTGCTCTGTCTCCCACGTTGAGAGGAGGCGCTCTGTCTCCCACGTTGAGAGGAGGCGCTCTGTCTCCCACGTTGAGAGGAGGTGCTCTGTCTCCCACGTTGAGAGGAGGCGCTCTGTCTCCCACGTTGAGAGGAGGCGCTCTGTCTCCCACGTTGAGAGGAGGCGCTCTGTCTCCCACGTTGAGAGGAGGCGCTCTGTCTCCCACGTTGAGAGGAGGCGATCTGTCTTTCACGTTGAGAGGAGGCGCTCTGTCTCCCATGTTGAGAGGAGGCGCTCTGTCTCCCACGTTGAGAGGAGGCGATCTGTCTTTCACGTTGAGAGGAGGCGCTCTGTCTCCCATGTTGAGAGGAGGCGCTCTGTCTCCCACGTTGAGAGGAGGCGCTCTGTCTCCCACGTTGAGAGGAGGCGCTCTGTCTCCCACGTTGAGAAGAGGTGCTCTGTCTCTGGAAGCCAGGGGAAATGAAATCATCCGCACAAATTCTCCCGGGAAATGTTTTTTCCTTTTTTTTCTGATGATTTGCCTCTCTTGACGAATTGGTGTTGGGGCTGTCATTTATGCAATCATCAGCACTGTCACATCTCATCCTTCTCCAGGAGACCTGGGGCATGGCAGGACACATATACAGTGTGTGTGTGTGTGTGTGTGTGTGTGTGTGGGAGGCGTGGGGTGTATGTGCATGTGTACATGCATATACTGTATAAGTGTTTGTGTGGGGGGGAGCAGTGTTTGTATGTGTGTGTGTGTGTGTGTGTGTGTGTGTGTGTGTGTGTGTGTGTGTGTGTGTGTGTGTGTGTGTGTGTGTGTGTGTGTGTGTGTGTGTGTGTTGGGGGGGGGCGGTCTGTGTATGTGCATATGATTGTGTGTGTGTGTGTGGGTACTTGGGTAGCTTAAGGTACCTACTCTACTTAGGCTTCCTGCACTATATTTTTCTGTCGCCACTGTTTGTTTTTGGTTTTTTTTCTAAAATACAGTCTAAAATGTAAGCTATTTCAGGTGATTTCACACAAATTGTGTCTGCAGCTGCTTGGCTAGAAATGAAAGTAAAAGAGCCATGTGCAGTGGAGTCCACCCACTGAGATGCAAGCAGAGAAAAGCCCGGAAACATCAGAGGACACAGGATGCATTGCATCCCCTGTAAAGGTCACCTCCGAATCCCCTGCTGATCTCAACAAACACATCAGCTTCAGTCTCACAGGGAAATACAAATGAACAGTTACAAATAGGGAGCCGCACCTTAAAGATAAATATCTTAGGGGTCCTCTGCCCCAGGTGTATAGGTCTATAAAATCGTATCTAGTAGGACCATCTATCAGAATAGTACCATACACAAGCATTTAAGGAACCGTTTAAGTCTTAAAATATAATTTTTTTAAGCTGACGTCAGCACTTTTTGCACTTTTATCCTGTCCTGTTTCTTAAATCCTATTTTTTGTGCATTCTTAAAAAGGCAATTTTATTTTCCAAATAAAAATTGTAGGTATGGTCTTGTATAGTATGCTGTGTTCTGGTGAGGAAGACATGTACTGCCATTTTATGCAACTTTCCATACATATTTCATTATGCTACATATAGGAGTCACATAAAAACCAGACAAAATATTCAGCATGCAATAGATGGTTTATGGGGAACATCCTGAATAATAACTGATAAAGTAGCAGAGTGTAATGGCCATGCACTGTTTCTAATGCTGCTAACTAAAGTAATAAGCATCAAAGTATTAATGATGTTCTCTGTCATGTGGGCAGTGAGGCATGTCATAAGGACACATAAATATGTTATTTAGCTGTTTTGTAATTGTCATATAGGGCTTATTAGTACAGTTCTGCACTCATTAGAAGTTGCGGTTAGACAATGCCACAGATGCCTACAGATCTCATACAAAGCATATGGCTGTATTGTATGGAAACAGATTTAGCAAATAAATAAATAAATGTTAATCACTGTAGTAAGAAACCATTTTTCAGGGGCGGATATAATGAACTTATAACACTGTATAACTCATTACTGTATATTAATGGATAATCAATTAACTAACTTGTATTTAAAGGTGCACTATGCACGATTTTTAAACATTATAATATAGGACTTTAAAACATTATAAAATAACCATGCTCAGTCATATCTATGATGCACTAGCAATCTCTGTTGAAAAAAGATTATTGCCGAAACCCTGCTTCTCTGCCTGTATTTATTAATCTAAAATGTGTTTGGGATGTTTCTGGGTGTGGCTACAGAGCCTGTGGAGTGGGATCAGGCATTTGTTGCCCTTGCCAGCTAGCTACTGCAATGGCGGACGTGAACAAGAGGAGGTACAGTGAAGCAACAAGCCTGCAGGGCATGTTCAAGAAATTGAGTCATCCTAGGATTTATTTTCCTTCAATGGTGACAGCTGACGTTTACCAAGGGACTGAAAAAGTGACACGGGGTTAGTGTTTTCTGTTGGGCGTGTACGTAGGCTACATTACCTCTAGCTATGCAGTAAGCTATGTTAGGTAACTAGATGGCTGAAGTCGGATACTTTTGAATCAAATTACTATAACAATTACGTTGTATTTCAAAAAATAAATAATATTTGAAATATCTTCATGAAAAAGTAATAAACTTTACAATGGTATTAGCTAGCTTTCATAGACATATGGTCTGCTAATGTTAGGCTGCTTTTTTCTTTAGCCACACACGGTTCTGTCTTTACATATCAGTTCTAAATTAATGTTCAGATTAACGTTAGCCAAACACTGAACAAGCACACCATTTCTTCAGCCAGACATTTAAGGCACTGAGCCGGCTGAATTTCTCACTGCCACGGTTTAAAACTGGAAGCGGTCCTGAGATCACAAGCTTGCAAATGGGTTTGATACAGTTATAGGCCTATAATGAAATAAAATCGTTCTTTAAAACGTATTATTTTCTCAACCTGGTGTAAACAGCTTCAGAGTGTTTTTTAATGATCGCGGGAGCTTAATGTTGGTAGACTGTAAGCCTTACAACTGTGTTCGTTGGAGACGGCAGTAACGATGAGCCAGATACATGCTTCAGACGCTTTTATCCAAAGCGACGTAGCCTACAGTATATGAATGCATAGGCTACATTATGAAGCATTAGTCGATGCTGGGGAGCTGAGGACTTCAAAACAATTTCAAAAGTGTTCATTTAATCGTTATAACACTGCCCAAATACTGTTACCATCCATATAGAACAATGCATGTTGCTAAAAAATATATTTTTATTTTATCTTCGCATGACATTTTTCTGCGTGTTTCTTGCCCGTACTATACAATCTCTGCCTCAACGGAGGTTCACCTTTAAAGTGACGGTCAAGGAAAATTCGTAATATGCTTATAACCATGTTATTTATGGCTACTAATGTATGTATTGAGCACCAATAAAGCGCGAGGAATAAATTCCAATTTAATCTCGTTAAATTTCAGTCTATCTATATCTCTATTCCTGTATGCTGGGAAAAAAGGGTGGAGTTGAAATGGGTCCATAGTGACGTAGACGTGAAACCTCAACCAATACATACTTTCATCTCATTACATAACTCCTCCCATAGTTTGAGGCGAATAATACCAACCTGTCCCACTAAGAAAATTGAAGTCTGAACCAAACTTTTCTAACCTTGACAAAGACAAACTTTAAATTAAATCATACTTTAGAATGTTTATGCAATGTAATAGGACAAAAAAAACTGTATTGTGCATTTACATGTGACTGAAATGGTGCCCAATATCCATGTACCATAATTATTGGATTAATTCACTGTACACTGTTCATATTCTTTGCTTGTCAAAGGAAAAACTTGGGAAATCAATTGGCTACAGCCTTCACATTGATGGATAACTATAATAGAAAGAAAAGGCTGAGGGCCGTTTCTCAGTCTTGGATTGGTTTCTCTATTCAGTCAAAACCATCCTCACGCACTTGGATGGAAACAGGTTCTGGTCTAATTCAGATGAAGTCTGAACCAAAAGCTCATTTTGTTTGCACTTGAGAATAGTTATCAGCATTTGGATTTGGAATAGTTAGTTAGCTAAAGTGTTTATTTTTTCCCGCTCTCCCCAATACCAATTTTATCCATCCCACTGTGGTGCTAGCTAGTAACATTAGCTTGCTCCTTGCACAGCTCAGCATGGAAACAAACTAATCACTCACATGCTGTTTTTACTTGGAGCACTGCTCATTCATCAGATAATATAGGCATCGAAAATAATAGGTAGTTAAGATTTTGAAAATAAACCATGCCTTGGAAATGGTTTTGTCATATTGTTCAGTGGCTGGTTACAGTAACAAAAATATGACAAGAACCATTATCCACCAAAGTACTTAGTTGCCATGCACGTCATTTTCGTTTGATTAGCAACCAAAATTAATGAATGGGCCTTTAAATACATTTTTAAAACTCGATAAAACCATTATTTCGTGATTTGTGTGGAACATGCATTTAGTGCAACGTCGCCTTGCAATTTAGCTTGCTTTAAATAGACTAACGTTAGATCAAACACTTGCAATGCACGTTTAAGTTAACTTAAAACTTTGATTGCGAGCTTGCGTGTGATATTTATCTCTCGATAGCACTGTATTTTACTTTTAATTGATTGCATTAATTCCTCACCGGGTTCAAACATATGGTTCAAACCACAGAACTGTATAAGAACAGTTCTGTAGTTCAAACACGTAGGGCTAGATTATGTCGATGGCACTCAGGTTGAGGGCGTGGATTTAGACCACACCCCTACAATTCTTTCAAGACTGAGTTTATTAGCTGATTTTGAGATGTATATTAATATACCTATTCACATTTTTTTGAAAAGATATTTGATGGGTGTGTAGTGGATACGTCCCTCTGTGATATGTTGTGGTTATTAGAAATTTTTAGAATCTCTTGATCATCACTTTAACTTATTTTACTGCCATTTGGGTTATGGGTCAATATGACCCGATGAAATACCCAAACCTAAAAGATGTTTTTTGTGCTGAACACAACCTGATACAGTAGCCTACTATTTTAGCTGGGCATTGTATGAGCTTTTAGTGCCACCTATAGGTAAGCTGGTGCAGTAAATGTACAGTAGATGTACAGTATACCGCTATATTTAGAGTTGAAGCCTAAAAATGATCATCCTTGCATGTCTTTTTTAGCTGAATACAACCTGATACTGTAACATATCTGCTGGGCATTGTAAGAGCCTGTAGTGCCAGCTGTTCATCATTAGTTACACTATATGTACAGTAGATGTACAGTAGACCCCTATGTTTACACTGAAAGCCTGAAAATGGGAATACAGGTACATTTATATGCACCAAACAAAATGTGACATAATGCTATGTTGCCTGAGCATTGTAGTCGCCTGTAGCGCCACCAATAGGTCAATGATTAAACTCAATACATAGTAGACCCATGTTTTGAGTAGAAGCCTGACAATTGGCATACTTACATATTTTAACGAGCTGAATAAGTGGTATCTTAGTTGAATATGATATGAGCCTGCGGTGCCACCTATGGGTTTTTAGATTTCCTTTTTAAATAGAAACATGAAATTTGGCAAATATACAGGTTGCTTTGTGCTGAACACATTCTGAGAGGGTACCATGTACTCTTGGCATTGTAAGAGCCTGTAGCACCACCATTGGGGGGGTGGGGGGAGCTCTCACAGTATTTTTATTTTTTACACTTTCTATGGTTAGGTTTGTGTGTGGATGGGGGTTTGTGTGTGGTGCTGTTGGTAAGGGGGGGCGGGGGGGGGGGGGGGGGGGTGGAATGGGATGGGCGGGAGAAACGAACAGTAATGGTAAGGGTTAGAGTCAGGGTAAGGGTTACGGTATTTTTTTTTGGTACGTTTTTGTTTTGTTAATTGTTTGTTTTTTGAAAGGTGGGGGTTCAGCACTCACACACATGATGTACAGCAACGATGTGTGTGTTTATTGCAAATGTGGCAAACTGTAATAACTCATCATATGATAATTATGAATGTATCCCATTGACGGGTCATATCAACCCGCACCATTACGTGTATTTCCTAATTCTCTAGGAAGTCTTAAAGACATTTTTTCATACAAAAATAAAAAGTTATTTTGGATCACTTTGAATATAGACCCGAACCTAATATGAAGGTGATATAAAGTTTTTTTTAAAATCCTGTCACTTCTAAAGTGACTGTAACAAGGTAGTAAGCCAGTGAGTTGCTGTATTCATTGCTGTCAGAATCTATTCTGAACACATCAGCTTCAATCCAGCATTCTGTTAAATTGTAATGAAGGATACTGACAATACAATCAAACCCCAATGACAGAACTATGGCCAAATGAAAGCATTGTCTGCGATTGATATAAAGCACCTTAACAGGAATGTTTTGCTAGGCGAGGTACTTTTTTCAGACATACTGACTGTTAATATGTAAATAGAATATATTGTAAGATATTCAGTGTTTGCTACACTAGTAATCTCTGGAATTACTTTTTAAAATATTCCAATATATTTTTGGTAACAATTTTTTATTGTTTATATACTTTTTTGTAGGAAGTACTTGGTGATTTAAAAGTGACATCATCAGGATAAACTGTGTAGTGTGTGTGTGCGCGTGTGTGTCGGTGTGTGTGTGCATGTGTTTGTGCTCACGTGTTCATGTGCATCCGTGTTTGCAGTGGTGCAGCTATAATGCATTTTTGCTGGGGATCATCATTGGGGTAGCTTATGAAGAGAGACTAGTGCGACCGCTCCCATTAGTCCAGGGCGCCAGATCAAAAGCCCTATTGGGCCAACCTGACAGATTTCTGGCCTCTCACAGAGAGCCCCCGAGCCATCTCCCCATCACTTCGCCCAACCGCCGTTGGTCCACTATTTCCATGGCAACAAGAGTGAGCTGCGGCCCATAGAAACATCAGAGGATAAATCCTACCTCTCCCCTCGCCCAGTGATCGCCACGGAGGCAGGACGTATCATCTCACATTAGGATAAATCCCACCTCTCCCCTCGCCCAGTGATCGCCACGGAGGCAGGACGTATCATCTCACATTAGGATAAATCCTACCTCTCCCCTCGCCCAGTGATCGCCGCGGAGGCAGGACGTATCATCTCACATTAGGATAAATCCCACCTCTCCCCTCGCCCAGTGATCGCCACGGAGGCAGGACGTATCATCTCACATTAGGATAAATCCCACCTCTCCCCTCGCCCAGTGATCGCCACGGAGGCAGGACGTATCATCTCACATTAGGATAAATCCTACCTCTCCCCTCGCCCAGTGATCGCCACGGAGGCAGGACGTATCATCTCACATTAGGATAAATCCTACCTCTCCCCTCGCCCAGTGATCGCCGCGGAGGCAGGACGTATCATCTCACATTAGCTCAGGAAGCATCTGAGAGATGAAGCTGCATTCGTGGGAGAGCAAGCAGTGCGCTGGGCCAAAATGTCGCTGCTTAGAAATATCACAAGCTTACACTGATGTATTCCTGATGTACAGCCAAACAAATACAAATAGTATAGCTAATGGTGTTATCTATCAGTGTTGCATTCTGCTGCCTGTATTATTATAATTTTTTTTGTAACACAGGATTAGTCATTTTTGTTAAATTGTTTCCCACCTCACCTCAGTCACAGTATATGGGTGCAGGAAGATGGGCCGGGGGATGGGTCAGGTCTGTGCCTCATCGTGACGTGTGATTACTGACATTTTGGAGTCTGACTGTAAATCCATCCCACATCTTACGCTTAGTACATGCAATGACAGCCAGTTACTCACTCATTTGAGGGCAACAGTCTTGGATGAAGATGATGTGTCTTACTGGACAACATTTTAGAAAACGTCCCATTTTTAAAACTACTTAGTCACTTTTAATTAAGGTAAAATGTGTATTGCTTACTTTATGTTACAGTAAGGTTCACAGTACATATATTCCATGTGATTTTATTATTATTTCCAGACCAATACCACTGTTTAAAATACATACTTTAATGGTAATACATGTATTGATGTTAATGTATGCATTATAACTGTGGGTACTTTGTGAACAAACTAAACCATTATTAAAGCTCAAGAGGTTTGTTTTGTGTTTGTGGTTATGTACAAAACAAATTTAGACCATTTCAACCTAATTCCTCAATGTTGCATATAACCTTAGATTTATTAAACCTATGATGTGTATACAAAGTGGGTAGGTATTCTCTGATGGGACAGTCCTGATAGCGTAGAGGTGCACTGTAGGGAGACTGTGCGCTGTCTTCACCTTGTGTTCCTCTCCCTGTTTCTCCCCAGCCTCCCGACAAAGTGGGTGGTCTCCCAAAGCAGGTGGGGAACAAGACAGAATGTGGCCTGTTGGGCTTTGTGCTGGACCTGAAGCGGAGCTATCAGTCCATTCGCGACAAGATGCCAGAAGAGAAGCTCTACAAGGTCTACACCTTCAATTCCGTGCGCAAGTCCATGAGCACCGTCATCAAACTCCCCGATGGCAGCTTCAGGATGTACAGCAAAGGAGCTTCAGAGATTGTGCTGAAAAAGTGAGCGAGCAACTGACTATGGGCTGGGAACCACAGAATTGTGGATGCATTTGGTGTTGCTGCAGTTACTTAATGGTGGGAACCACAGACTTGTGGCTTGGTTAGGTAATAGAATAGAATAGAATAGAATAGAATAGAATAACTTTTATTTTCCCGCTATGGAACTTCAGTTGTAGCCCCAGCAACAACAAAAAGACATAGACAGTGGGGCAGACCCACAACACACAAACAAACATTAAACAAAGACATCCAACAGAATCATTACATCAGTCAAGTGAATTAAGTGAAATAAAGTACAGCCATGATTAAAAATAGCTCCTGCTGTCCCGAGATGTCCAGTGTCACCAAGCAGTCCAACACACAAACTCTGCCTCCACGACTCTCCTCCATACATGCAGCGCCGCGGTCTCTGTACACCGCCTGTATACAAATGGGACGATTATTTATTGGTGAGAACCATAGTTACTGGGTGGTGTGATGGTTCCTGGTTTCTTGGTTAGCAACTCCGAAGCATAGCCTTGTTGCACTGGCAACCTTAAGTGGTAATGACTGTTGAGTTGTGTGACTGTGTACCAGTACGACTTCCTTAATGGTTTCGCCCAGGGCCTTCAACTAAACCTGGCTCACGTTCCATTCAGGTGCTCCCGTATCCTAAGCGAGACGGGCGAGCCACGTGTCTTCCGGCCACGGGACAAGGACGACATTGTGAAGAAAGTGATTGAGCCCATGGCATGTGATGGGCTGAGGACCATTTGCGTGGCGTACCGCGACTTCCCAGCAGACCCCGAGCCGGACTGGGAAAACGAGAATGACATCCTGTCTGAGCTGACCGCAATCTGCGTGGTCGGAATCGCGGATCCTGTCAGGCCTGAGGTAAAGAAACAGTTGCAATTACCATTTCCACCATTATATGGTAGGCCTAACGGTCTCTTTACTGTATGTGGTGCCTTCCCACAATATGACACTGACAATATCACAATGAGAGACTGCACTCAGTTCTTTCTACATGAGCACAGTGAACTCAAGCATTTTAGCAATTGGCTTAATCAGTGTGCTGGGCTGTGTCCAAAACACTTTCCACACTATGGCATTGTACAGTATATACAGAGAATGGTGAACTATTTTTATTGATGAGAATGAGAAAGATTTTAATGCTGTAGGTTTCAGTGTTTAACTTGGCTCTGCAAATTAGATAGCCTGGTCTTAAAAATTGTGTCATATTCTGTGAGGATTTGACTGAGACTAGACACCTTTATTATCAAGATAGTCTTAGTCATGCCATGGAAGGTGAATGCCATGGTGCCCAGGAACAATTGCACAGTTCCAAGACATTGTACTCCTTTTTACTAGAAGAAGAAGGGGTGAAAAGGTATCTTTATGATTGTTGATTATGCTGAAAGGATCCTTCAGATCTACACACAGACATATGTAAGTTCAATCCAGTGCTAACATGAAAGCAAAATGAAAACTCAAAAATGGAATTCAGAAGTAATTCACTGTTGCAATCCTCTGAAAAAAAAGAGAAAGAATGTTGAAAAGTGTGTCCTTAGCTAGCAGCTTCTCTGCGCCCACAAAGGAATACAAAACAATGAAATCTTACTCTTGCATTATTAAGCTACCTCCTTTTAACTCTCTCCATTTCCTCTTCTACTTCCCTCTCCTGTCTGGGGCTATACTCTGTAATTTACAGTGTGTTGAAGGCTCCTTCAAGAAGGAAACATCTGAATGAAAATGGAATTATAGGAGGATGGAGTATCAAACACCCGTGTGTACAATTTAGCGACCTTGAAATGGAAGCACAAGGATCCTCTCATTGTCTCGGAATGAATTATACAAAATGTTTCACTAATTAACCAGGCACCTGGAGAGATGTGGAAAGATTGTTGTTGGAGAGGCTCTCCCTGATCAGCCATCACAAGAGTGCAGAATGCACTCATTTGATAGCGCCAATGTTCCCCTTCAAAACTGGCAGCGACTGTCATCATCAAGTTTGGTGGGTGGGGAGGAAATTGCTCGTCTAGGCGATGGCCCTGAACTAATGGGAGTTCCCAAAAAGGCAAGCATTTTAGTCATCCAGAGTTACCCAGCGTTCTTGAATTAGTGATGACCTTTCTGTGCCAACTCACCATAACAACCTGCACATATGTTGATTTTACAAGAGTTTTTCTCCTTCTCATTAAAATTCACAACCGTCACTGTAGAGGGTAACCGCCCCTCCCCTCACCACGCCTGTTTTTTTGTCCAGAAGGTATGACTATTACAGCTATTAATTTTGAATGAGCTACATTATTGAAGGAGCAAATTAGAAGTCATTCAGATTCTGCATCTGCTGTGTGAAATAGGCTTTATTTTCTGAGGATAATTGCCTCAAATAAAAGGTCTTTGAATATGCGGCTTGATGATATTCAAACAGGCTTTGGATGACATTGTACTCTGGCATGAATGACTATAGGGAAAACAGGTTGCTGCAGTACTGTTATAGACAGTGAAATTAGATTTTAAGATCACATTTAGGTGAAGTGAGTCATTTGAAAATGCACTTTTTTTGGGTGGCAGGGGGTGGCATTGTGGTGAGGTGGAGATATGTCAGACTAAGAAATACTTCAATGGAGCAAGGATGCAAAGACAACTACATTAGAGAGAGTGCTAAATGTCTAATGTTACAGTCACCTACCACCTCTGCCACTGTACATATTTAATGGAGCTCTTCCTCCTCCGTCTGTGTCAACAATGAGCTTAAGTAGGGCTCCACAGGAGCCTTTACAGTGTGTCTGTGATCTTAGAAAAGCTGTCTGTCCAAATTGATACCATCGGAGAGTCCCCAAAGGAGCCCATGCCTGCTCTAATTTCTGTTTCCAAAGCTAACCCTCATGGCACCGTGCGGCTGGTCTAATCTTTTATTCCGTCAACATACCAACATACCGAATCAGGCATGAAATTTGTGAAACGTGCATAATAAAATGACAATAATAAAAAAATAAAAAGTAAACAAATCATAAAACCCACACCTCACACAGGCATTACAGTTAATGTCTGAGTTAGCACATGCTACAACATGGAGCTCTGAATACTTGAAAGCAATGCAGCAATGAACTTTAGCGCTAATGCACGTGCCACAGCATAGAGTTCTGTGAGTACTTGTAAGCAATGCAGCAATGAACTTTAGCGCTAATGCACGTGTCACAGCATAGAGTTCTGTGAGTACTTGTAAGCAATGCAGCAATGAACTTTAGCGCTAATGCATGTGTCACACCATAGAGCTCTGTGAGTACGTGTAAGCAATGCAGCAATGAACTTTAGCGCTAATGCACGTGTCACACCATAGAGCTCTGTGAGTACTTGTAAGCAATGCAGCAATGAACTTTAGCGCTAATGCATGTGTCACACCATAGAGCTCTGTGAGTACTTGTAAGCAATGCAGCAATGAACTTTAGCGCTAATGCACGTGTCACACCATAGAGCTCTGTGAGTACGTGTAAGCAATGCAGCAATGAACTTTAGCGCTAATGCACGTGTCACACCATAGAGCTCTGTGAGTACGTGTAAGCAATGCAGCAATGAACTTTAGCGCTAATGCATGCGCTACAGCATAGAGCTTCTGTTCTGCAGATCGCCTCACACTTGTGTACCTGCTGTTTTGTTGAGGGCAGATTCAGGGTGGATTAATGCTGGAATAACACTGATTATGCAACGCTACAACATGAAAAAGCACACAGCACAGTGACCTCTAATTATCCATGTACTGCTTTTGTTTAGCTTTGTAGTACATTAGCACTACTCCGAGTGTTACATTTGGGTTTCATTATAGTCTTCACAGTTTATGAAATCTATTCGAATGAAGATCTTCATTATCACAAAAATAAATAATCATAAAAAAACATCCTGGCACAAACAGAGCATATTGTTGGCATTGTGAGGCTCTCTTGATATACTTTTTTTTCTTTTTGCATGCATACGGACTGCTTCTTTTGGTCTTCGTGTCAGATTCCAGCTCCACTAATTATGACTACACACTGTCTGAAGTGAAAGTGCGAGAATTGGCATTCTCATTTGATGTTAAACACGCCGCCTTATTATATTATCCCCAGTGAAATAATAGGAAGCTGCTTAATGAGGCTGTTGAGCGCGGTGTAAGTGCGGTGGGGTGGTGGCGGGCGCCCAATGTTCGCGCTGCATTGCGGCCCGGCTCGCTCCCTCGCCGCTGGGCTCTTCTGATCTCGTGTCATCATGGGGTGTGTGGGCTGGAGGAGCTAACACGCCCACGCTGCCCTTTCCATCAAAGGAATAGGGGAAAAAAACATCTAAAAACACGGAGGGGTTTCGGCCTTTCACGTTGTGTGTGCGTTTGCAGGTGCCCGACGCCATTCAGAAGTGCCAGCGCGCCGGCATCATCGTGCGCATGGTAACCGGGGACAACATCAACACGGCCCGTGCCATCGCCATCAAGTGCGGCATCATCCACCCTGGGGAAGACTTCCTGTGCATCGATGGCAAGGAGTTCAACCGGAGGATTCGCAACGAGAAGGGAGAGGTATGGAACTGCAATGTGCCCTTTACTACAGGGGCCTCCAAATCTTACTGTGTACTTCACTGTGCCCTTACAACAATGGTTCCTCTTCCCTGTGCCTTTACTGTGGGGATTCACAAACTGCACTGTGCCCTAAGAATTGCTCCCAAACTGTACTACTACCTTTCAACAATGGCTCCAAAACTATATTGTGCCATTACAACACTGGCGCCCAAACTGTATTGTGCCCTTACAACAATGGCTGCCAAACTGTACTGTATCCTTACAAAAATGGCTCCCAAACACAACTGCACCCTAACATCAATGACTCCTGAACTATATCATGGCTCCCAAACACAACTGCGCCCTAACATCAATGACTCCTGAACTATATCATGCATTCACAAAAATGGCTCCCAAACTGTACTGCGCCCTTACAACAACCCTGGGTTTTCAGCAAAATGGAAAAAATAGTTTCAGAAAGGTTATATTTACATATTTAATAGTCTACCTATTTTATATAAAATCTAAAAGTCTACTCATCCTTGGCAATACTATGATTATTGTAAATTGTTAAAATATGAAATATCTAGCAATGTATTTCTAAATCTACATATATTTTACAGGTTCATGATGAAATAGTGTCTTTAGAGGTTTGTGATATGATTAGATTATGGGTTATAGAGGTTTTCACTAGTGTGTTAAATAGTCACTGCATTGCAGCATGTAGTGGGCGGTGAATAAAAGTTTCAAACATTAATAGTTTCAGCTGTTGGGGTCTTCATTCAGAGTGATCACTCTGAGGTGCCTTGAAATTAAAATGTTTGGGAGTCACTGGACTCAAAGTCATTCCACTGTTTTTCAGGTAAATCTGCTATTGCAAGACAGAACGGAAAGACATACTGCTATACTGTTTGTATGTAGAATACCATCTGCCAGATGCCTTACTGATGTAAGGCATGCAGGCACACCATAAGGGCAGGTTCCTTATTTTAACGGACAGTCAGTCTTCGTGGGTAGAGCAGACTGAGCGTAACAGTGTCTTGCTTTCCTCCACAGGTGGAGCAGGAACGAATTGATAAGGTGTGGCCCAAACTGAGAGTGCTGGCCAGATCCTCTCCCACCGACAAACACACCCTCGTGAAAGGTTGGTGCCGTCACGTTTCTGCTTTCTGCTGCATTACTTTGGGGAGATGCTGAAAGTCTCGCTAGAATACTGGCGGAGTACAGGTGTGAGACAGGTGTGTGTGTGTGTGTATCTGTCTGACAGGGATTATCGACAGCACGCTGGGGGAGCAGAGGCAGGTTGTTGCTGTGACTGGCGATGGAACAAACGACGGTCCTGCTCTAAAGAAGGCAGACGTGGGCTTTGCCATGGTAGGAGCGTGGTCATTTTCTTGAGAAACAAAAAAAATAATCCACACCTGCATAGACATAGGGAAATCTCAGAGATCGCACTGCAGTACAATTAAGTTGCATTATAATGAAGTCTGTCCTCTTCTATCTCTGCGCTATTCACAAAATGACACTGTAACGCTCCACCTTGCATTGTCCTGATGGAACTACAGCGCCCCTTAGTGTAAATAATGGGTTTGTGCAGTTTCTAAATATTTGCAGAAGCCGACAGTCTGGAGTAGACTCTTTTGCTGCAGTGCATGTTTGCTACCATATTGAACTTAAAGCCACAACATCAGTTCATCTCATTATGCAGTATATAGTTTATTGTGTTACAACAGTTTATTCACTTAACTGACATTCATGAAGAATAGAATAGAATAGAATAGAATAACTTTTATTTCCCGCCAGGGAACTTCAGTTGTAGTCCCAGCAACCCCAGCAACAACAAAAAAGACAGACAGTGGGGCAGACCCACAACACACAAACAAGCATATCAAACAAAGACATCCAACAAAATCATTACATCAATCAAGTGAATTAAGTGAATTAAAGTTCAATACAGCCATGATTAAAAATAGCCCCCGCTGTCCCGAGATGTCCAGTATCACCAACAGTCCAACACAGAAACTCCGCCTCCACGACTCTCCTCCAAACACGCAGCGCCGCAGTCTCTGTACACCGCCGAAACGGAGCACCGAACTGCGTCAATCTTCCCAGTCGTCTCCTCACTCCTCCCTCGCATTATGTTCTCCTTCCCTGGTTGCCTTTTGGAGATTGCCTGCACTCCCGGATCAGTCCCGAGTCCGACATCTTCAACTCCGGTGCGGTGAAGAGCGATGGTAGCTTTGTTGCTGGAGTCTGCAGATCCAACGGACATTCCCGAGCATATGTTCCGAATGCGTCTCCATGGTGACGACCACAAACAAAATTATATCGACTAGGCAATTCATCATTATTATCAAAACGAGCAGCAGGAGTGTCCTGAAAAATCTCCAGCCCGCTTCCCCGTCCCACTACAGACACACAGCACATGAAAAAAACGAAGACAAAAGCCCGACACAACAAAACACATTCAAATTAACAAACACGAACACGAGAGACAACTGGACTACATGTCACCATTACAGCGCCACACAGCTGTATTTATTTTTCGAGCAGTACACTCCCGCCCACCCTTTTCATCCACTTTGTAGCATTCCGCATTGGGCTCCTTTCATGTGCTATTTTACTTGACTCTGTATCTTGCCCTGGCATAGAAGAATAGCTGTTTTTGTGTTCTTGCACTTCAAATGAGCCCCGGGTTCCCTGCGGCTGCTCTCTCCCGTCCGCACTTTCGCTACAATAAAGTCATGCATCTCTCCCGGCAGGAGTACCCCTTGGGCTAGTCTTTGAAAAACACAAACACGTTTTAGGTCGAGGCACATGGAGCACACAGAAAAAGCAGTGAGTGCATGCGTGGAGACCAGGGTTTTTCTGTACATGCAGTGTTCAGTGTAGATATTACGCTTCCGTCATCCTCCGGGGCTTCAGTAGATACGTTCTCTCGCTCTCTCTCTTCCTCCCTCCCACCCCCCCCCTCTCTCTTTTTCTCTCGCTCTCTTATGTTCCTTTTGAAACCAGATTTTCTCAGAAGGTTGTCTACAGTAGTTGACTTTCACAGGTTCCAGGGTACCTCTGACAGTGGTATAAAATTTTAAACCTTTTTGTGAAGTCTTACCCTGGCATATAAAGATGGTTTAATTTGGATCTCTGCAACATTGATTTTTTCTTTTTTCACTCTGACGGTGCACATTGTGTTGAGCATGGGTCCCTGGTAATAAAAACTCTTCACTCTTTGTCAGGGAATCGCTGGGACAGATGTGGCCAAGGAGGCCTCTGACATCATCCTGACAGATGACAACTTCTCCAGCATAGTGAAGGCTGTGATGTGGGGTCGCAATGTGTACGACAGCATCTCCAAGTTTCTGCAGTTTCAGCTCACTGTCAATGTGGTGGCTGTGATTGTGGCCTTCACTGGAGCCTGCATCACACAGGTGTGTGTGTGTGTGTACATGTGTGTATGTGCATATGTGAGTGTAGCAACACAATACATATGGATATTTTCTAACTATTTTTAGAGCACTGTTGCATTCATTATCATGTTTTCAACTAATGGACAGAAAGCCACTGATAGCAGAGCCTACATGCTGTTACAATAGTCTCTCAACAAACTTACACTGCATGTGCATAAAAGGGCAGTACATTTCAATATTAATTAGTGTTTAGTGTGGATTATTGTATGTTATTTTATGTATATAGTGCCCACCAGAATTATTGGCAACCCTGGAAAATATGATTTATCAGCATGTTCTTACACTCAAAATATGATAAAAATCTCATCTTTAACTTAGGTAAAATTAAAGACAAGACAAGAAATAGTTACAAACGAAACCTAATTGAAGTATATTCCCATTCATATTTTAGTCTTTAGGAACTATTATATAGTCATTTTCAACTTCCTGTTTCACTAGGGCTGTGTCTGAATCAGAGAGTGTGTCCCAATATTTTTCACTCCCCACCTCCTTTTCTCCACTCCCCCACTACCACTCCTCTCTTACCCAGAAGTATGCTAAACTGAACGTTTCGAGTACAAGTATTTGCATGTACAGTATACAATATACCTGAAATTGTGGTTTGCGTCGAGACATTAATTAGTACGTAACCATTAATACGTAATTAAGATGTAATCAGCAACATTAGATAAAACACAAAGATCCATTTCCAGGGCACAGAGGAGAGGAGGTGGTAGTGGAGGAAAGGAGGGTACATTTTTCAAGTATTGGGACGCACCCAGAGCCTTATATACTGCATCATGTGTCTTGTGTACTAGCATACTGTGTATTGTTTACTGCATACTGTTTATTACTTGGCATGCAGTATGCAAAACCTATCCTTTATACCAGGGGTCTTCAACCTTTTTCAGCCTAAGGACCCCCTTGGCCGATAGAAACAGAGCGGGGACCCCCAGATATTTAAAAAAAAAAAAAAAAGTGGTTGCATCATGGGAATCATTCTTTTTTTATATAGTTTTTGTCAACAAAAGTATCTTATTATTGCCTATTAATGCTTTGAATTTACTCAATATTATATTTTTTTGTCGAAAATACATTTAAAAATTGTTAGATTTAATTTTTTTTAAATCCCACAAAAATTGGGGGACCCCCTGCAGTACCTCGGACCCCCTGTTGAAGATCCCTGCTTTATACTATTATGAGCGAAAACCCGGAAATAAGGGTTGCCTACTTAACAACCTTTTCATCCAGTGTACTTGACAAGCATACTCAAACGTGGTGGGAACAAACATACACAATAGTTTGGAAGGACGTTGATTCAGACACAGCCTGGGGTCTAAATATGAGGTGACACTGACACACAGGCCAAACACCCCTTAGTCATCCATCAACATGGGGAAGATCAGAGAACACATAAATTAAATGAGACAAAAGGTTGTTGACCTTCATAAATCAGGCAATGGCTATATACAAATTGCTTTATGTCTGAAACTACCTATTTCCACCATTCGGGCAATAATTAAGAAGTTTAAAGCAACTGGAGCTGTGATTAACCTGCCTGGAAGAGAACGCAAGTGTAGTTTGCCCCCACGTACAGTGAGAAGGATGGTTCAAGGCAAAAAGTTCTCCAAGGGTCACTGTTGATGAATTGCAGAAGATGGTTGCATCCTGGGGCCACCAAGTCTCCAAAAGTACAATTAGACATCACCTCTTTGCCAACAGCTATTGAGAAGGCTTGCCAGAAAAAAGCCTCTGCTGTTGTCATTATACTACAAATACAAGCGGCTGGAGTTTGCTAAATGTTACCAGAATAGAGCCTTATCTCGACTGTGAAGTATGGTGGTGGATCAATGATGTTGTGGGACTGTTGTTCCTCCAACGGCCCTGGGAACCTTGATAGGATATATGCATCATGGACTCAGGAGAGATTTTGGACCAGGAGATTTTAGACTAAAATCTGGCAGCCTCTATCAGATGGCTAAAAGTGTGTCGTGTTTGGATCTTCCAGCAAGACAATGATCCAAAGCATATCTCAGAATCTACACAAAAATGGTTCACTGACCACATAATTAAGGTTTTGTAATGGTCATCCCAGTCCCCTGACCTGAACCCCATTGAAAACCTGTGGGGTGAGCTGAAGAGGTAAATCCACAAGCGAGGACCAAGGACTGAAGGATCTGGAGAGAATCTGTATTGAAGATTGGTCTCAAATCCCTTACTGTACGTTCAACCTTATCAATCATGACAGAAGTACAGTTATTTTGGCAAAAAAGGTGCACAAATGACTAAATACAGGCTACAGTGATGCCAATAATTATGACACACACCTTCTTCAAAATAAAAATAATTTTGCATTAAAGATTTGTTTTTTCTCTGATCAATGGTATCACTCCTATAGCTCCTTACTTTTCCAGCCTTGTTGGAGGACAGTTGGATCAAAAACAGACTGTCCGGTTCAATGGCAGATGTCTGTCCACATTCAAGATCCAGGACTGGGAGGGTTGAGAATAGTCTATGAACTCGCAACCATAGCACTATACTACACACACTGAAAGACTTATTCTGCATTTAAACCATACAACACAATACGTAATTTAAAAGGTAAGGTAGCCTACACTATTACCAAACACATACAAACTCAGGCTTGCCTATTCAGCATCATACCGCACATTGCCCGTATATGGGCTACCAGAGAACAACATACAAAGAAAACTTTTACACAATTTTTTGGTGGTTAAAGAACTGTAACCAACTCCAAAATATATTTAAATGTCCAGTATCTTCAATTTGATTCACATGTTGATCACACTGTAGTAATGGTCTATATACTTTTATGAAATATGGAAGAACGGTGGCATGTAGGAACTTGATATTTTGCCCGATAATAGCCCAACTCACGCTTTCTAACGTGGTACAGCAGGATGTTTGTGATGTAGACCCCAAGGTCAATGCCACTAGGGTCACTGCACAAAGGGGTTAAAAAGTGGCGGATATCCATTTGCGATCTGCATCCGATGAAAAAATGGCAGTTTGCACATTCGCAAAAACCTGCTGTGATTTGTCGGAGTAATGAGGGCGTCAGCGAGAAGATGTCTGAAAATCTGATTCGCTGGAGTTGACTCACACATCTTGCTATGAGGATTGTCTCAAAAATATGCAAATAAATGCACACGATTCCACACGCACCAAGTGTTGCGTGATTGCACAATTAGTTTGGGAGACATTTGTTTATGAGTTCAAAATCATAGTTGTGAATCAATTGCATTTATTTGTGGATCAGTTTCATTTATTTGCGGATCAGTTGCATGTATTTGTGAACCAGTTACATTTATTTAGTTATTTTTGAGACTATAATATCCCCATAGAATTGAAACACATAGGAAGACTAAAGTGTTGGATTATAGAAAGGTATTGAAGAAAGCATGCAAGCTGATGGTAATTTATAGCTATCACTCAAGGCCTGGATTCAGTAAACATTTGCCTGTAACTGAATATAAGATTTTGTTTTTCATCAAAAGGCTTATTATACTGAAACCTAACTTACCTGTACAGGGCATTTCAAACAAGGGTTCAATTAACTGACAAAGGTGTGCAAGGAGTTTTAACACACCCATTGTGTTTACTAAAAAACCTCAGATGAACCACATGTAAGTACTCAGTATACAGCTTTGGGGTAATTTTGTGCTCACCCAGCTTTGCCATTGGTGTTTTGTTCCAGTGAAACAAGTCTGTCAATACTATCAAGCAGAACCTGCCAGGATAGGGTGAGGGGTGTCAATCAGTCTGACCTGTGGCCCTGCCCTTCATGTTCCTGAAGGACTCCCCGCTGAAGGCAGTTCAGATGCTGTGGGTTAACCTGATAATGGATACCTTCGCCTCCCTGGCCCTGGCCACTGAACCACCCACAGAGTCCCTGCTGATGAGGAAACCCTACGGCCGAAACAAGCCCCTCATCTCCAGCACCATGACTAAGAACATCCTGGGCCATGGTGTCTACCAGCTCATCATCATCTTTACCCTGCTCTTTGCGGGTACGTGTTTCAGCCTGGATTCACTTTAGTGTATGGTCTAGGTCTAGGATATGATGAAATTATTATTATTATTATTATTATTCATACTTTCCCCCCATTTTCTCCTTCCCAGTAGGCTCTGGGTTTACCACTGTTTTCAGAGTAGCTGAAGCAGGTGCACTACAGTGATGCACTCACCCATAATCCAGTGAATATTGTCCACTACAGATCCCGCAGTACTATGGGAGACCTGACTGGAGAACAGGCGCATTTCTCGCTCACAACTGACACATTATTGGGAAGAGCTATGTGGTCCTGCTCCTCTCCTGCAGTACTGTGTGAGAAGCTGTGTGCAAATCAGGCAGTGGTACATCAGTGACTTCACAGAAGGAGTTCGGTTTCCCTTATAGAAATTTAATATACTGCAGTATATTTAAAATATATTGTGAAGATAATTTTGATATATTGAAATATACTGCAGTATATTCTTTTCCGTAAGGCTTCATTGCTTCTAGCCCGGGTATAGGGTGCATTGCGATGATACAATTGGTGATTCCAAAGTTAGGGAACGCTCATCGGATGTAAAAAAATGTTTTAAGTGGTATGATGAACACTTGCGGTTCTGAGAAAGGGTTCACAGGTCCCTCCTCCTATCAGGTGAAGTGATCTTTGACATTGACAGCGGGAGGAACGCCCCCCTCCACTCCCCACCCTCGGAACACTACACCATCATCTTCAACACCTTCGTCATGATGCAGCTCTTCAACGAGATCAACGCCCGCAAGATCCATGGAGAGAGGAATGTCTTTGATGGGATTTTCAGGAATCCCATATTCTGCACCATTGTGTTTGGTACCTTTGCTATTCAGGTAACACACATGTAGAGCCACATCCAGCCTTTCATGACTCTCACTTTCAAATGAGCACACCTGACCCGGGTAAAATACTTTATATGAAATGCTATCCCCTTAGAAACCTGTATAATTAATATAAGAAATAGTCATTCTCATAAATATTCATAACAAAATGATTACATGATTGTAAGATGTTTTGCTGAAAATACTCATAAATAACATATGGGAGTGTTTTCAAATTCCATTAGCATCTAAAGAAGTGATCATATATATATATATATATATATAAATCTATTAATTTGAAATATGTATTATAATTAGTAATAATGCTAATATTGTGTATAAGCGTATGCGTGAGCAGGACAAAATGGGGGAAAGATGAATAATTTGTTGTTGCTGTAAACCTGTTTTTAGATTGTGATTGTGCAGTTCGGAGGAAAACCCTTCAGCTGCTCTCCTCTGGATCTGGACAAATGGATGTGGTGTGTTTTTCTTGGCCTGGGAGAGCTGGTCTGGGGACAGGTAACTCATCGCTTGTCATGATTTTATGACTAAACTAGTTCTGTGCACTACTGCATGGGCAGATGAATTAAAGTCTCTTTCCCCACAGAAATTAAAGGAACATGTGCTATATGTAGCATGTTTTCTGGATTTTGTTGATGCTGGGAGAATGAAATACTAAAACATGTTCTCTTTACAGAAATGCAAGGTTGTCCTCCACAGGAATGGAAACAGGGTCTAAAGAAAGCTCCTTGTTTTTTTCTATCTGTGTCCTCTGAAACCAGGTGATAGCTAGCGTTCCCAACAGCAAGTTGAAGTTCCTGAGAGGGGCGGGGCAGCTGACCAAGAAGGACGAGATGCCAGAAGAGGACATGAACGAGGACAACGAGGAGATTGATCATGCGGAGAGAGAGCTGAGGCGAGGGCAGATTCTCTGGTTCCGTGGACTCAACAGGATTCAGACACAGGTGAGAACCTGGTGCCAATGGCGAACCTGTGGGTTCACTTTGTATCACCTCTGAAATACAGTGGGTACACTTTGTTCTTTCTTTTCATTTAATCATCCATGTGCTCCACTGATACCAGTTGTGACAAGATTTATTTTTGCGTGCAAAAGAAACTGGTCTTTGTACACTGTATATGTATTTATTTCAGTTTTTAACATGAATGTTTTTCTTTTTTTCACCACAAGGCTGGTGGACAGCTCCAAGGATGAACTAGGAATAATCTGAAATGTGGTCTGGGGTTGTGCAAAAGTGTATGAATACTGTGAAAAAAATGTATTAGCATACTCTCATTGCTGTATCTGATTATTTCTTAATGTATAATTGTTAACCTTTTACGGCAATTGCAAGACGGTTTCATACTGTTAGTAGTAAAGAATCATGTGACACTTTGTTTTAGTTCTGTGCTTCAGATAATGTCTTGACTATAATGCGTCCTGCTGAACTCCACTGGTAGTGATCCAAGACTGGCTCTCAAAGCCTGTGGCCTAAACCCTTGACCGCAGCCCCCGGTGGCGAATCCTTATAATGCCCCCCCCCCCCCAGTCAATGTTAAAGTGGTTTGTACTGGTGAAAAATATGCTTGGTGTTGTATTTCCAACAAATATTTGGGCTAACTGGAGTGATGCAGTAATCTGTGTGTGATGGAATAGTGCAGTTGGAGAGAGGATGGAGTCCAGTTGCTCCGCCCACCCCCTCTCCCCACACGCCGACCGCTCTCCTGGCGCCACTCCCCCTTCCTCTGAGCCGCCTGTCTTTCGATCTCTCCTCCCTTGCAGATCGAGGTGGTGAACACATTCAAGAGCGGGACTTCCTTTCAGGGAGCCCTGAGGCGCCAGTCCTCCACCACCAGCCAGAACCAGGATGTAACCAATGTTTCTAGTCCTAGTCACGTGTCCTTGTCCAATGCCCTTTCTTCTCCCACCAGCACCACTGCTGCTCCTGCTGGGCGTGAGTCACACCTCTCACTGTGCACCTCAGGGATGCCACCTGCCATACTACACAAACACCCTGTCCCCAAAATGCCATTCACTGGAGGTTAAAATCCTCCTCCAGCCCAGCCTGCACATAAACTGTAGCTGCTACCACAAAAAAAAATTTTTTTACCACAAAATTCATCTAACAATAGTGACAAGGAATCAATGCAGAAATTAAATTCTTACATGTTCTCTGCTTAAGAAAGCATTTTGTTTAAACATTTGACATTTGTTTAAACCAAAACTGATGATTGACACATTACTTTAAAATATATGTTTGCATGGCCACTAATAGGAGTAAAAAGACCATTTGGGGACTTATATACTAATTTTAATAGTCGAGGACAAAGTAATATGTAGGAACATCAGGACTAGTACTCAGATAAAACAACATATTGGATCAGTAGGCAATAGTAACAAAATGTCACATTTGGTTATTTATTGACAATATTAGTTGCCCAAACTTTGAATGGAGGCTGGCATCTCTGAGTATATCTCCTTGCTTTTTGCTATTCTGACATTTTCCTGTCTTACGATTCTCGTCAGTTTGTATTCTTACCTTCTTTCCCAAGAGTGTTCGGCTTTGTCTCAATGTTCAATGTGTTTGTTTCCCCTAGAGTGCTAAAGAACCCTGGACAAAGGGTGCAGCCGGCGGAGTGAATTTCAGGTTGTGAGTCCCTCCATTGTCTGAAAAAAATAAATGAATGTAAAACAATTTTCCAACCAACAAACTCATCAGGCTGGGTAAACATTCAAGTATAAGCCAATGATATCACTTGCTCCATGCAGCACAGCGTGTGCAGTCTCCAGAGACTGAGATCAAGCATGTTCTCTCCCTGTGGTCTGAGCGCTCTGTCACTGTTAAAGTTTAGTCTCATTTTTCAGGGGAAAGCAAAAAAAAACAACAACTAAAAAAACAAAAACAAATAAAAGGACTTCTTTCTCCGTGCAGCTGGGAAGACCGAAGCGAAGCCCAGTCTCTCCCCATAGTCCTGTCTATCTGTCATTTGTATTGTCTAAATCAGAACCCCGGAGGCTGCAGTTTCCATTGCGTCTCGTGGCTTCACGTTGTCGGTCATGTACAACCGTATGTGTAGTGCTGACTGTTCCTCAGTGAATACTGGGCCGGCCTCATCAACGTGATTTGTCCTGACATTCATTTCCCATCCGTCATTTGAACTGGTCTTCCTTTTTTTGACGTTCTGCTTTGATAGCTGTCTGTCACTGTATTTCCTGATTTCCTGTCCAGTTAAAAAAAAGAAAAAAAAGAAAACAGCGTTTGCGCCTAATGAAAGTCAGGTCAAATCACACTTGTTTGTACTGTAAGTGTTTTATAGTCTCTTAAATCTGTCCGCCTTAGAGGATTTTTTTTTTTACGTCAGAATAATTAATGTATTCAAGGCCTGAACTTATCATTGCTGAAGCTTTACAATTTTTTGAATTGACGATGTTGTCATATTTAATTTCAAACATATAAATAAATATACGAGCAATAATACTTTTTTTACGAATGTCATATGACACGGTTAATATATAGTATATATATAATTTATAGTTGCTGTGGACAAGGGTTTTTTTTTACAGTTAATTTACAAATGGCAATATTCATACTGGGGAAAAAAGTTTTGTAAATAAGTAAATTCTAGTTTTGAACAAAAGGTGTCTGAGGTTTTCAACAGATGACAGTTACTGCCTGTGAGCACTGTTGTTGCATTATGCTGCTCAGGTCATTTCTTCTTGTGAATGCAAAAAGCCAAAGGAAAGAACTGGGGGCCTATACTTGAGTGTTTACACAGGTGTGCATGGAGCGGAGCTTGTTGGGAGAACAAGACCTTTACTTTGCCAGTCCCAGGCTTCATTGTACAGCTGTCTGTGTGCATTGTGCTCATTGGCGTGTTCTCACCCAGTCTCGTCCAGAGCTGCATGTTCAGGGTGTCCTTTTGTTTGCCGTTTGAGCTCCTGGCCTGCCACCATTGTGTCATGCAACTGTGCTTATACAGCCAGCATCATCTGTGACCTCCATCTTTCTGTTCCCACATCCCACAATCCCCTTCTGTGCTCCCTTGTTCTCATCCCGTCTTTGTTATGTTTTTTCCTCCCAGTACCTAGATTGAGTCCGAAATCTAATCTTTTCTTCCTACTCAATTACTCACCACAAGACTTCTTCAG
The DNA here is from genome assembly GCA_022702515.1 of Ilyophis sp. 1 JC-2022. Taxonomy (NCBI): domain Eukaryota; kingdom Metazoa; phylum Chordata; class Actinopteri; order Anguilliformes; family Synaphobranchidae; genus Ilyophis; species Ilyophis sp. 1 JC-2022. The sequence continues at coordinate 25,258,515 of CM040396.1, forward strand.
CATGCATGGGTCTTCATGTGCATTTGTTTTATTAACATGGCTTGTCTCTAGGTATACACCGCACTGGACCTTAGTTTATATCCAGCGCTGCCCTTTGTATCTTAAGTAGCTTTTTTTTGTTCACGGTTTTCTTTTGCACATCTTTTTTGTTCATTATTTTGTTTTATTGCAGTCCCTTTTCAAAGTCTCTCACTGCCCATAGATATGAGCCAGTAATGTGCCTATAAATCACATTACTGTGGACCTGCTTCCACACCACCTCCCTCTCGCGAGCCCTCTTGTTCAGAAAAAGGACCGGCCCTGAAGGCCTTCCTCTGGATCTGTGTGCCATGGAGCCTCATTTCTCTCGATTCTGTCCCCCTGCTACAGATACGCGTTGTGAATGCATTCCGTAGCTCTCTCTACGAAGGCTTGGAAAAACCAGAATCGAGAACCTCCATTCACAACTTCATGGCTCACCCGGAGTTTAGAATAGAAGAAGACTCGCAACCCCACATTCCTCTCATTGACGACACCGACATCGAGGAAGACCCGGCTCTGAGGAAGAACTCCAGTCAGCCCTCGTCCCCCAACAAGAACAACAACGCCATTGACAGCGGCATCAACTTAACCACTGACACCAGTAAGTCTGCTGCTTCCTCTAGTCCTGGCAGCCCCCTACATAGCTTGGAGACCTCCCTTTAACCCTCGACTCTGTGTTAAAAACGATACTCTCAAAGCGCAACAAAGTGAACGCACATGAGAGGTGTGTTTGAGCCGCTGGGTGAACACCTGTTCTGAACCTTACTGTTATCGGCGACATGAGGAGGCAAGATGGCAAGATTGCTGTGGAGGGACATGGAAAACAGTATAAATCAACCTCTCCCCTTTTCCTATGAGTACACTGACTATATTAATAATAATAATTTAAATTAAAAAAAAACAACTGCTCCTGCATGAATGTACATTACCCAAGTTTATTTAATTTTGTTTAAATTTTGTTTGAATTATTTGATTTGATTGATTTTGGTGGGAAGTACCGTGGACTGCTATTTAAAGACAGCTTATCCGATTCACTGGTGTGTGAGTTTCTTGTGTGGCATGAACCTAATTGTATAGATTTATTTGATTAATAAAATGAAAAGTGTTTTAAGGTTGCAGGACTCAACTTGCACAGTAGATTTGCACCTGTTGGAAAAGAGGAACCCATAAATAATAGCATTTATTAAACACATTTTATATATATATATATATATATATATATATATATATATATAGTGAGAGTTTATCTTCTTTGTTTGTTGGCATGTTGCCTTGTTTCTGCTTCTATGGCTCTTACTACTTTAACTTATTTATGTCCTAAAGAGAATGTAATTTGTTTACAAATCCCGTAGATACTTCCTGGTTTATTTGTAGGGTACAAAACCATACTGCAGACGTAGTTGGAACAGCTCAAGTTGTTGAGTACTTCTGTAACATTGGACTGTAGGTGTTTTATTACAAACTGTGTGCTGGATTTGCCTGCTATTTTGTTAAATATTGTAGATATTTTTAGAAGATTACAAAAGAAACCAAAATATAATGGGATATATAATTAATGTGGCATCTTAGTATTATATGATTGTTGGGATCAACGCTGAGCGGCTTCCTATGTTTCCAAACACAAATCATGAAGGGTTTTCTTTTTTAAATTTCTTTTCATTCAATGCTTGAAATGCATTTTAGGTCAGTCTCAAAACTGAGAGGGCCATTCAGGACTGATTTAATGGACTATCTACTATATAAACACTGCTTGTTTATTGGAAATATTTTAAATTATGTGTGACCATCAAAGGCTGCGATGGATTTATAATATTAGAAACAACTGCAAACTAAGTTATATTTGGCTTATCTGTATGGAAATCAAAAGTTGTGTTGAAATCTTGTGATATATTGTGTTGATTATTTTTTCTTTTATTTTGAGATTTGTTTTCCTTAAAAGAAAGAACACACAGCTCCATTGCTGTTGGAATTTTAAACAACTGAAAAAAAATAACAAAATGGAATGTTTCTTTTTGACTCTTTTTTATTTTATTTTTCAAATGATCCTTTTTCTGCACTATCTGGATATGAATGAAACTCTCTGTGGTGTATATTTAGATGTGCTTTTGTGTGTTTTTAACCAAGCTTGTCTTCCTGCAGTCACTAAATATACTCTAGCATCTCAACAGTATTCACTAGTTGTTAACTATTTATTGTGCTTTCCAAACTAAAGGTCACGCAAAAGGTCAATCGGAGAGGGCTGACATACAAATGCATCGAAACGTCAATGGCCCAAACATATTGTATTATTGTTATTATTATTACTAATTGGGTATATGGGGAAGCATGATAAAATATGCTCAATATGCAAGTTAAACGAATCAATTTTTCTACTCAGAATCCAATATGTGGACCTGTGGTTTCCCCTGTGTGTACAGCAGCAGCTTTACCTCATCATGAGGGGGTAAACAAGCTTTAACAGTTAGCTCAGGCATATGGAAAAGCCTTCAGCAAAGGACCATCAAAACAATACCTTTATTTGTCACAGGAATGGTCTGTCGTCTGCAGTGTCTGCTTATATGTTTTTTTTTAGGTTCTTTTTAAATCATTTTAAATGATCAAAACGGCATCAGCCAACATTATAAAATGGTTTGTACATTACGAACAAACAAACAAAAAAATAATCCAGCTTTAAAACAATAAATGGTGATAAGTAGGGTATTCTTATGTAAATAGAAAATTGCCTTCATTGGAAATGCACATCCATCCAGGCTTGTGTGGACAGGGACTGTGCAATGTACATGAGATGATGCTATTTCTGGTTAGATCATTACAACAGTCACTGCTACAAGTCAAGTGTTCTGTATCAAGTGCTCAGGTTGTTGAGCGGAAGTACTGACGCAGATGAATTATACATGACTGACGGATCTAAACGATGACAGATCGACACCATTGAAATACAATAATATTAATAATAATAATATTTCTTGCAATACATCAAATGCTTCTATGTACTGTACTTAGCAGCATGCATTTTTGTGGAACAAAGAAAAGAAGTTAATGCCAGTGGTAAATTTGGCATTCTAGCCATGTATGGGTAAATGATGTGTTCATCCATCTTGTTTTTATGAATTTTTTTATCTATACAATAATTGTAAATAAAGAACTCAATGTCTTTGTTCATTTAATACTATGCAAAAAGTCATGCTTTCTGATTGTTACCCACCTACCCTAGAGTGTGTTGCTGGAATGTCTGTGGTCTCAAAAGTCAGTAATCAATGTGATGTAAATGATTTTCTAGTTTGAAGGAAGTAATGAATTGTGACTCTTGCTGCTTTACTGCCCGTGATACGACTGCAGGCAGGAGCGCAAGTGGAAAAACAAATAAACAAAAAAAGAGAAAAAAATACAGCACTAAATAAATTCCCAGAGCAGCATGAACCAGAATGGTGTTCCCTGACCAGTGTGGCATCTGTGTGATGTTTGCTTTCCTTTGGCTTTGATCCGCTTTGCTGAGGAACTGTGTGTGTGTGTGTGTGTGCGTGCGTGTGTGCGTGTGTGTGGGCGTGTGTGCGGGCGCATGTGTGTGTGTGTGTGTGAGCATGCATCATTCTATTTAACACATGGGCAGTAGTATGCCACAGAGTTATCATGGAAGCAGTATCCTACGCTTTAGCTTTCCACAAGTTTTTTCATCGTTTCCAGAGGCAAAATTAGTAATTAATTAAAACGATCTTTGGACCCTGGTGGTGGGTTTTTTAAATATGATGGGTTTGATTGACTTATGCACATTTAACAGAAAAAAAGTTAATTCTTCCTTCTATAGGGTTTCGACAAATCTGCAAAATCTATAAGATGCGTATGTTGATGTTCCTACATTCCTCCATGAATGTTTCTCAGACTATGATTTGTCCAAAAGGCTTTTAAACCTTCATCACATTGATTTTATGTTTATGAAATCGTATAATGCTAATAGTGGACAGACTGGAATCCTTTAGAACAAGCATACAAAAAAACACCAAACCAATGTAATACAGGCTACCCCTCCATAGGTCCTTATTAATGCTTAAGCTGTATGCGCAAATGTAGTTTCACTCCCTTTGGCTTTGATACCCCAGCGCTTCCCTCAACAAAGCAACATTTATAACTATCCATAATTTCCTCATTTCAATCAAACAAGCATCCTACACACCTGTTTCTCTCGGTTTCCTTTACAATGGCTGAATGTATAGCACAAAGCAATTCTAACTTTCCAACCCGACACCTCTTGTACATTATCATAGTTTACACAGTTTAAAATATAATGTCTGTATTTGAATATACTGGACAAGGGCTTTTCACACAGGAACATGTGCATGTGTCTGATCCCACTACATATATCACCGTCCTAACGAAAGTTACTACTAGCGATGCAGCTTATGCATTACTGCAATATCTATAGGAAACCATCCTTTGGAGTGGAATATAGGGTTTTCTGCACCAACAAAATCTCAAGATGTAAAGATATTTAAAGAACCTTCTCCACCATTTGAACTATGCTAGACTTTGTTTTTAGATTTCGTGTTTGGCAGACGAGAGATTGAAATGAGTACTTTGATGGATGCCTTGAAAATGTCAGTAAGCTAATATCTTAAACTAGCCTGTCAGGGTTGCAAGCTTTCCCTGATGGATGGGCCACATGTCAATAGCATCTCATGCCTCATAATGACCTCTGGCATGTGGACTTCCCAGAAATAAAGTCTGTTTGGCTCATTTTTAAGTATCCATCTTGGACAATATTTGTCCAAAACAGTCTTGGCACTCCCTGCCTGATTGTGGATAGGAATATTACACAGTAAAATAATTTGGGAGATTTAAACTGATAAAAAATAAATAAAGTCAATCATCAAACCACTGTTCACGTTTTAAATACACTATTATAAAGTCAGTCAGTAAATCTTTTAACTTTTAAAATGACCTTTGTTGCATCCAGTAAACATCCTCAAAGTATGATGAAAACATATCTGAATATGTTAGCAATAAAAACACACAATGTGTTATCAGCTATACTGTTTTGTAAAATATATTAATATAAATATAATTTTGAATCTTCTAAGAGGTTTTAAGTATTGTAGCTTGCCAGCTGGTAAGCAATCCAATAATTTGTCAACTTTGTTTAGGAATTCCACAGTTGAAATGTATTTTATGTATGAGCCGCACAAATAGTCATTTGCAGCATGCAATATCTGTGCTACCAGCAATATTTCCTACACAAACTAGTGATGAACTCTGAAAAACAATGTCATGCATGGGAAATTATATTTTGTTAGAATAGCACTATAGGCCAGAGATATTGTATGAAGAGAAAACAAGCTCTTCCCCTGTAGACCAGGGGGTTGTGAACACCATTTGGTACTGTATTGTGATAAACCGGGTTCTTGTGATTTTACATTAACATAAATTCACCTCACGTTGACAACTTTTTTTTTTGTTGCTTTTTTTAATCATGGTGCTGTTGTCTAAATCTTTGACATCTCATACAAATCTAAAATACTCAATAATATTAACACTATACATTTAAACCAAGTTATAAATCCACGATGATACAGTAAGATGCCAAATCTTTTATTTATTATCGGCTATGTGTATTTGAATGAGACTCTACAAACTGGTCTATTATTCTGATATCACTTCTACTCACTGTATTCCACATAAGCTGCAGTTGATAGAGCAGGTTGTGCACATATCAACACTTAATGCATATCAGAAAATAAATAACCAAGCATACATTTGAATCAGAAATGAAACTCATAATACAGTAAAAGTCTGTGGGTCCCAAGGCTATTCCACTGATAGTGTTGTGGTTTACATGCATGAAATTTGTTCAAATTCTGTAAAGATGCAAATGTGCATGGTATTTCAAAAAGGGTTTTACAGGTCTGCTGTATAAATGCAATAAAAGGTAAAGGTGTTTGGATAAAAGGTGTTTGCGTGCATGGCAGAAAGTTTGAGAAATTTGTAAAATGATCAGGCTGGTCACTGCTGTGTGAGTGAGGGAACTTATTCTCTAAAGAAATTACATGATGTTTGTAATTATGCCCACTTACAAATGTATCTAATGTGATGATTTTCTAAAGTGTACAATTATAACTTTATAATGTGATTAGCCTACACGTGAATATGGCATGTGCAATAAAGTGAAGGGAATTATTGTATGTATTGATATTTTACATTTGTGTAATGTACATTTAGGTACATCTTCAGTAACTTTAATCAAATTAGCACTGGTGTTGTCAACTACAAAGGCAAAATGAATGGGCTTCATTCCAGTAAATGTGGTTGTGATACCAGAGAGACTCTCACCAAAATGTATCATACAAACAAAGCAGAATAGTGTGGACCTTAAAGGCTATAGATATAACATTTTTACGCAAATGAAGAATTAAAAAAGAATAGTAATACATCCACAGAGCTGGCTGAAAGATGCAGAATAAAAGTATTGCTTTCCCTTAAAAAAAAAGTTGATTATAAATTTATCATTACAAAAATATTTTTTACTGGCCGTAAGAGAGTGTGGTGTTTATCTATGTCTAAGATGGTTGGTTCCCGCCTCTAACAAAGCTCCTGAGCCAGTAGTATTTCACCGTTGGTACCACACACATCTCTGCACCAGGAGTCTCAGTTGATGGCCAGAATTAGCTTGTCCGACAGTGATGGCTGAATTTGATGGTAAGCGCCCGGCTCCCTCAGCCAGCAGTAACGTTAGACCCAAGAAACCCCGGTACCCATCCCAAGTCCTTAATGACAAGAACTGGAGTAGGACGAGGGTCAACATTGGTTCGGCATTTGGTCGTTGGCGGGAGCTGAAAGAATCGCAATGATTCAGAAGCGTCGCGGAGATGGCCACTTTTCTTCTCGACCGGTAAGCTAATGCATTACCTAACAAGCAATCTATCAGATACATGATCAGAAATGATCATATAATGTTAGCTATTTTCTTCCTTGTTAAGCTGGTGTTTGAACTGTAATTTATTACAGCATGACCAAAAATAGTATTTCTATTTCTCTTATCATCTCACACTGAGACATTAGCGTTAGTTAGCATGCTAACATTAGCTAAGTTAGGTAGCTAGCTAGTTTGCTAGAGAGAAACCTGACAGGCAAATGACAGCCATGCAAGGCGATATTTCAATAGTCATCAAACTTGTCCAACTACCTAGGACAGCCTTTCACACCGGTTGGTGGTGGGTCAAAATAGCTCCAATAGCTCGTAGCGTAGTGTGGGAAACACAGCCGAAGATATTGGCATTTCAAGTTGACTGTTTAGAACTCGGATGATGGGAAGGTGAAAACAGACGAGAATGTTAGCCTCCTTCCTCCTAATTATTTTATCATGACAACATTAGGTCTGAGTCAACCTGGCAACTAGTTGAGGGGGCGTGTGCTTCCGAGATACAGCAGTTAGGGATGTGTTGTTATGAAATGCAATCTCCATATGAGACGGTAGATGGGGTAAAAAGCTATATCTATAGCCTTTAAGAAACGAAAGAGATGACAATCCATGGAGGAAATATGCTAACATATAGGAGGCACAAAAATATCACAGAGACAGCAGAGCTACTACACCCCTTGCCTCACGAGTGTTTACTGCAATACTTAAAAATATATAATATTGAATATATATTCAATAAATATTTCTGTGCATCAGCACTGTGCAGCTGATGAAGGCCAGGGTCATGCCTCATGGGTGCCCTGTGTCACATGAAATGACACATTTTCTGTTCTGCTTATGATATGTTATTTCAATGTATTTATTTTATCCAGGTAAACACAAATTAATAATACCAACATTTTGCCAAGTATGTCATGGTTAAGCATGGTTGGTCCGAAAACCATATTCCCAGAGATACATTTTTAACAGTGGGTTGTGGGGGTCCTGTTTATTATCTCTAAGCCCATTTAAAAGAAGAAACATTTACAATGGCATTGATCTGCTATATCTCTTTGTCCATTTAAATATGTAGTAAAAGATGTATTCCAATATATAGTGCATAAAAGCCTTTTGAATGACTTTCTCATTTAAATTCAGTGGAGAATGCAAAGAGTGGCCTTTAAACCAGGATTTATTCATGTAAAATTTAAGTCTCTGATTTATTTTCTTATTGATTTCCTGTTCTTTTATCTGACAATGAAAAGACTCAGAGCAAAGTCCCGACTTTGAAGGGATGAGGTCTAGATCAAGATCATGTGATATCCTAAGAATCTTACAAAACCCCTTAAAGGGAATCCTGGTCACTCCATGTGAAGTAGTCTAGTTACAAAACACACACACACACACAGTATATGACTATAAAAAAGAACAAAAAATACAGTGCTTTCTTTTTGTACAGTCATTCTTTAAAATTATATTTTTAATAAAGTTGTTCAAAACACATAATTATTTATAATTTGTATTTGGTTTTAATATTTTTTAAAGTTTAATTTAAATGGCAGTAACTCAATAGTTCTTTAAAACAGAGTACTTTTTAAATAGTTTTGCTGAAGCATATTTACATTCAGGACCATATTTATAAAGACTGAATCTTACTACCATTTCAGTTGCTTTCATATCAAAATTAAATTGTGAAATAGATAACCTCCTTCAAATAATTAAATACATTTAATGTAGAGAGGAAGAGGTTGGGGGGCTGACATCCTAAAATAATACTTTGTGTCCCTAAAATCCCCAAAATGATATGCAAACTTATAGCATCATTTCAAAAGAGTGAATCATGACATATAGTCTATTCTTGCGAAGTCTATACTGTGCAGGAATGCCCACAGAAGAACACAAGTGTAATGACATGTTTCCATTTCCATGTGTGTACCATTTTGGATTTCTCGGTAAACTGTGAATGTTGTGTTCTCCACTAGAGGGTGCCAGTGAACTGACAATATGACGTGAAAATGTTCAAGACTATTAAAACACCCTATTTTGAGGACATCTCTACAGATTCTACAAGTCAGCATTCAAATTATCTCTCTAATCAGCAAAAGAAAAAGAAGTGGAGTGTATGAAACGAATCCTTTCTTGAAAGAGTCAAAAAATCTTGTGACCTTATTTTGTCTTCCATCACTGACAATCTGCAACGTCATAAATTGTACAGATCCAGGACACCTCATTGATGTAAGAGCCCTGCTGAGAGATGTTATGTTTTGGGCAGGGGGGAAAGGTGGGATTGTAACTGGCTGTGTTTGTGTGAAATACAAAAGCAAATGATTTTTTCTTTTCTTGCGGTGACCCGTAACCGTACCGTCTCTTCTTACGAAGCCTCCATGTGGCAGCTGGTGGGATGTAAGCGGCTTGATGAGGGCCATTCTCCATTCCTGCAATCAGGCAGATGTGATTGTGCGGTATACTCCCGCAGTGTTTACAGCCGCAATCACGGCATCTACAGCTGCCACGGACACTACCAAGCAAGCACACGCTACAAAGGAGGAATTATTGTTCCATACGTTATATACGTTCCATACTCGGTTGAAAGCTGATGTTGTTTATGTTTTAGTTTGAGAGTTTGAGCTGCTGGTTACCTTCATTATGTATCTGCTGTGTGCATTAAGCCAGTAAGTTTTCTTCCATGCGGCCAATACAGGTTCCATCAACACCAGAGACTACAGAGAATATTGTAGCTTCCTTGCAGCGGTGAACCCACGTTGGCACGCTCATGTTTTAGCATTAAGAATGAACAAGGTTATACAAAGCAATACACAGAAATGTCTACAAATGTTGTAAAGTTCATTTTGGATATTGGATAACTGATAGACATTCCAATTTCTAAGTTTTCGAAGGGATGCTAAAGGGCCGTCGTAAAAGTGCAATAAATTCTAACGAATATTACTACAAATGTTTATCCAAAACGTCCCTTCCCTATGACATGCAGATATAAAACCAATTGGATTGTAAAACTCATACCCCCATATCTTCTAGCTCGTGCCTTGGGCATTACATTTTGAAGAAAACTATTTGTTGAATTTTAAGGATTTTTTATGTAAAATGATTTGCAATATTACCCCAACCATATGACGTGCAGATCTAAAAACAAATAGCCTATAGCTGTGTCTCATATTGCATACTCGTGTACTTGTAAGTATACTTTCGATACACTAAGCAGTAGCTATGTAGTAAAGTCTGTGCTTTCTTGATGCTACAGTACATTTTAAGTTGTAGCTTTTCCTTTTTTGAGTGTAATACTGTAGCGACAGGGATGGTAACGTTAATCACATTCACTTCAATTGTATTTGTATAACTGTTAACTTCGCACTTTTTACATAACGTTAGACTATTGTCACAAAGCAGCCTTACAGAGATCCCGGGCCTGAATGCATTACTCTTGATAGACGCACTAACTAGAAGGCAAGTATGCAATTTGAGACACAGCCAATATGAAGGGAAAGCCCCCCTCATCCACATATAAAGTCAAATACATTGAGAATGCTTCCCATTTAGATTTTTTGTGATTACAGAAAGTGTTTTGCTGATTTAAAAAAATATATTTGTTATAACTCATGACATACAGATCTATATGAAACACAGATCAAAAACTATAAAGTTAAATTAGCTAACGATAGCTCATGGGAAGTCATTTTAACATTTAGCTAGCCAGCTAATGATAGCTACCCTGATTGTCTAGCTAACGTTACTAGCCAGCCTTTCCAACTAGCTAGGTTCTAAGAGCAGCTAACGTTAGTTTAACGTTAGCTTACAAAATAAAACGTAGCCACAAATGGCAGCTAGCTGGTGGGTATTCAAATGTTTTAATAAGAGGACAGGTGCGGGCGGATATTATGAACAATAGCCTAACGTTATTAGGCTTATTTGGTTGTTTAGGCCTATATACAGTCTATGGAATGAGTGAAACCTAACCGGACATTTCTACGCCTGGATAATTTTTTTTCGGTCCTAAAAATTAAGAAAATGTGCAGGGAATAGAACCAAAGTGTTAGCGGTATGTTTGTACTGATTCAATACGGGGATGTTTAAAATAAAAACAATAATTTATCGGAAAATAATAGAGTCTGCGTTTGTAAATGTTTGCAATGTTTGTGATAAGGTTACAGGATGCAGATGAAAGTTAATGCCAGCTACGATGTAATGTAGGCTACTATGCTTTAGCTAGTGTGTGAACCCACTAACCTACAATGTCGACTTTATCTGGAACAGTTTTCAGAACGGGGTTTCATGCTACGGAAAACCGTGACAGACTGCTCTGTCAGTCAAGTTAATTCGCGGTTAGCCAAAAAGACAGTGGTGGTTTGTTCGTTTAAGACTATGGGGACAGCTTGCTACCTTTCTAGCGGCGCTAGGGACATTTATAATAAAAGTAGTCTTGTCAAAATAACATCTGTGCTTGATTGACCGTCAATATAGTTTATGGCAATAGCATTACCCTATTTTCGTCCGTGTGTGGTGATGCAGTGCGTCAAGCTTTGCTACTGAGCTCAGCTTGTATGCTATCTAGCTAATCAAATTAGCTGAATATAAATTGAAGATAACTGAATGAGCATGAATTTTGTGACGAATACCACACATTCAATGTGAATAAATGACACAGTAAAATCAAAAATTTAAACGTCATATTATAAAACATTAGCAACTTAAAAAAGTTTACCACATGTTCGTTTTGCAAAATAGTGGGTTTGGTCAGGTCATGGGCTTCTACACTCCTCATTCTTACTGTGCCTGGACCATGAAGAACAGATCCGGTTGACCCTGCTCCTGACAAAGTCACTTTGGCTCCATGGAGCAGACGCAGTTTGTACAAACGGGTGGTGAAAAACTCAAATCGAGGCCGTGGGAAGGCAATGGGTGATGTCACAGTGACTTTGTCCATATTTTTATACTGTCTATGGTTTGCACGGAGAACCAATAATAGAATATTTGATGGATAGAAAAGTTTTTGTTAATGATTTCAGGAGTTATCAGGGATGATGCAATGCCAGTAATAAAAGAAGGAAAAAATAGGGATGAGGAAGTACCAGTGATAGGAGAAGAAGATGAACTTAAGGCAGTGCAAGGTCAGGAAGTGGAAGAACAGGAAAATGAGCGTGAGGAGGCAGAGATAAACCTATTACCCAAAGAAGACCCTTATGCAAATATTTCTCTGACAAAAAAGAAGAATATTCAGGGGCGCCGTACCCCCTATACCCTGTACTCATTAGATGGGAGAATCCTGCCCCAGAGGTCACTGATGGCTTGACTTCTCATGGCTACTTCAAGCAGTACATTCCTCAAGAGATGTTCAAACAAATTACCACCGTGACTAACATATATGCTGAGCAAAGTGCTGTTAGGGGATATAAACATCAGTGTATGTGATTGAAGCCCTTATAGGCCTGCCCTACACATGGCAATGGGAGTACTTAATTTACCCAGAGTGCGAATGTTTCGGGAGACAAGCATCAATATTGGACTGTTCCAAGATACCTTGCCTAGGGACAGATTTTTTCAGCTGCACTCCAACCTACATGTCAACAACCATGAGAGGCCCCCTGAAAACACAGATGTGTTTTGTAAAGTCAGACCTCTGTACGATTGTGTACGAAATTATTGTCTTGCACTCATTATGGAAGAGGAGCTCTGCATTTATGAACAAATTGTGCCTTTCAGAGAGAAGCTCTCCTGTGCTCAGGATGTTAAATGGAAACCAGAGCCATGGGGGATCAAGGTGTACTTCCTTTGCGGCAGAAGTGGCCTGGCATATGACTTTGTCATCTACCAAGGTGCCACCACAGAGCTCTCAGAAAGGGAAGTCCACCCTAGGGCATGCTGCTGCAGTGGTCACTCACAAACCACTCTTTTTTGACAATTATTTCACAACATACAATGTGCTTGAGGTCCTTGCAGAAAAGAGAATCTATGCAGCTGGAACAGCCAGGGTGTGCCGTTTTGCCAATCCACCATTGTTCAGTGATAAAAAATGGCAAAAAAAGTCAGAGAACCATGATGAGATTAGAAGTAGGGATGAAAAACTTGTACTAACAAAGTGGTTTGATAACCGTGCAGTGGTCATGGCCTCCAACCTTGTTGGTGTTGGAGAGGAGGACAAAGTGAGGAGGTGGGAGAAGTCAGAGTGCCCTTTGTGAGGTTCAAGCATCCTGAGGTTGTTCAGACGTAAAACCAGGCTATGGGCGGGGTGGACACGCTTGACCGGCTGATCAATCTATAAGAAATAGACATCAAATCTAGAAAATGGCCTCTTCGAATGATAACTCATGCCATTGATCTTGCTCTTGTGAACAGCTGGCTCGAGTAGCACAAAGACATGGAACGCTCGGGTGTCCTTGACCAGTACACATTGGATCTGCTTCACTTCAAGGTGAATGTGGCTGAGGCCCTTGTGCGTGCTGGGAAGCCTCAGTCCAGACCAAGTGGCAGACCAAGCACTTCATCTCTTGAAGCAGCCCAAAGGTTTGCAGTTTAAAAAAGATTACCCATTGAAGAGGTGCGGATGGATTTTTTATATATTTTTTTTACTTTACCATGTAGGCTACTTTACTATTTACTTTATGACACCAGAACAGACAATACTAAATAACTTTTGTTCCTTGATTGAACATCTGCTAATAAAACTTTGATTTCAGTGTCGGACTATTTCTTTCTTTTAGTTTTTTTTTAGGCCATTTTGACTTCGTATGCACCTTTAAATGGAAGTGACAACTTCCACATAAGGCAATTCATGGGCTTGGATTTATGCTAATCGCAAAATAAGGTGAACGCGCTTGTCATTTACGATGAATCGGGAATGTATGATTCATCGCTTGACACTGCAGGAAAGGTTTGGGATTGAATATCTGTCGAGTATTCAATATAAAAAATAAAACTCACTTTACCACAGTCTCTCACTATAGCTGCATGGGAGAGTAGGTCACAGCAGCTTCAAGACAGAGGATTTGAGCTGATGAAACATATTGTACTGAACATCATATCACAACCAATCTTCTTTTTTATTGTACCAATGACCTATTAACAGCAAAGAAGTCACAGTCAGTTTCAATTCAAGCATGTCACTCTGATTTGGAGCATCGTCTTCTGATAATAATTAGGTGGTCTGCTGCCTGCTGCTAATATAATGGCATTTACGACTTATGCAGCTAATGGATGCTGTTGTTTAGGGGGAAAAATCATCAGAAAATAGTATTAACGATACACAAGGCAGGCTAATGACTGTCATGCTTTAAAGGATTTCTCATTCCCAACAAATGCCTTTACAGTTATGTTGAATAATTGAGGTTGAAGGATGGCATGGTTTTTCCCTTTAGAAACAAGCCATATTTTTATATCAAGTGAAATATCACCTTGTGACCTCACTGGTACCTGAGGTGAATCTATTGATCTATATAATTTTCTGTGCTGATAATGGCTCTGGCTTTCTATTCAATAAAGTGTGTGTGTGTGTGTGTGTGTGGGGGGGCGGGGGGGCAGATGAGTTGATGGCTTTGTACATAACAGGCTCATTTATTTGCCAATGACTCATGGCACAAAAAGCCATAATGCAGTATATTAAATGGCCTTTGTTACATGCACGCTAAATTATTCAGGAACATATTTATTGTGATATGCATCACAGGTTACATCTGGGATGTACACCTTTCCCCCAAACTTTACAATGCTTGATGTTCACTGCTAAGAACTAAGAATATTAAAAATGTTTTATTTCACCTTATATATGATGACACACATACACACACATGTACAGTACAGTATACAGTTACATATCACCCATTCTTGGGAATTGGGAATTCATGTCCTGTCAAAAAGTCTTAAGATTTTATTTTAAATCAAATTAAAACCAAATTTTTCTGATGAAAATGTACATTTATAATATTATTTGAATAAATATAATTTATTTAAATTTTTAGACTAATATAATTTTCTTTTAAATAGCTTGAGGGCCAGGAACACTTGTCTCAGAGAATAATTCACAATTTTAAACTATTAAAAAATGTGTTAAAGACCTTCAAGACCTAAAACTGACAATTCCTCCTGATAACATAAATGTGAAGATTTACTCTTATAATCCTCTTTGTTTTAAAATATAATATTTATGAAAATGTTGGCCCTTGAAAGTTGTGTCCCAGATTTTTGTCAACTCAATCAGATTTCTATGAAAATGTAATTTATTCATTAATATAAAGGGTTACCCATATCCTAAATACCCCTGTTTCACAGAAGGTATGGTTACTTGTTTTCTATTCTTTGAAAAATTAAATAAATAATATTGTGATCAGCATTGTCTCAAACATAACAGGTCAACTTCTAAATTGAAACAAAAAAAACATAGTTTAAAAATGGTGTGTTTTCACTTGCATTAAGTACGGAAGCCCTGATGCGCAAGGTGAAATTCTTTTTTTTGAAGGTCTATCTCGTTTAAACGAGATAGTAAGTACCAACATACGCTGATCTTGACCGCATAATATGGCGGACGCGTAAAATAATTCATATACTTATTTATTTATTTCATTATCTATTTCATTTCTTATTTATTTATTTATTTATTTTATTGTGTCACATTTGGTCTTCCAAATCCCTGCGCCCAGAAAGAAACTAATCAATGATTCGCGTAAGCATACTGCCCTCTCCTGACGGGAATGAGAACATCTCTCCTATTATCGATACAATTGCACTGTAAAATATCAGTTTATGCATTTAATCTCTAATAAAATATAGTCTAATAAACACCACCGGTTGGCAGCTAATTATCTCTAAACCTGATAGATGCATCATTCGTTCAATACACAACGTAGCTAGAGTTAACAAATGTGTTTTCAGTAACATTAGCCTATATTTTAAGTGTTACAAATATTTTAAAAATATACAGCTCCTCATCCCCCCATGTTAAAATGAAGCACGCAAAGACTCAAAAAACAGCTTTAATTGCACTCAAAATACACATTGAAATCAGGGTTCATATCTCGTAAAAACGTGCCTTACAAACGAGTTAATAACTTGTATAAACGAGCCGTATAAACACGATAATATCTCGAACAAATGAGATAATAACTCGTATAAACGTCTTACTATCTCGAATAAACGAGATAATAACTCATATAAACGTCTTACTATCTCGTATAAACGAGATAGTATCTCGAATAAACAAGATAATAACTCGTATAAATGACTTACTATCTCGTATTAACGACTTGACTTACTATCTCGTATTAACGACTTACTATCTCATATAAACAAGATAATATCTCGTATAAACGAGATAATAACTCGTATAAACGACTTACTATCTCGTATTAACGACTTACTATCTCGAATAAACGAGATAATATCTTGAATAAACGAGATAATATCTCGAATAAACAAGATAATAACTTGTATTAACGACTTACTATCTCATTTAAACGAGCTAGCTCTTAAAAAAAACTTTTTTCACTTTGCGCTTCAGGGCTTCTGTAATTAAGAGACTTTTTAGCAACTCAAAAAAATAAAATGGCTGCCCACTGCAGCTATGCCAGGAAATGAGAAAATGTAACATTTTGTCAACTCTGTAAGAAGTCAAATCATGTTATTTAAATTAGCTATTTATTTTCGATTAAGTTATTTAACTCTTTCTCTGGCACCACCTTTTTTGAACACAAGCCCGAAAATAAAATGGTTACTTTTTTTGAACCTCTGTGACTACAGGAATAATCCTGGTCTCTTCTGTAAGGTAACTCTTGGGAATTTGTTTTCCAAGAGTCAGAATTACTGAAACAAAGTAACAGAAGCTCAAACACAGTGGAAATGGATGTTTTTTTGCCGGGATAAGGATAGACTTTACAGTGATTTGTGTCATCTGGGGATTTCCAGAACAAATGCACAGAATGTATGGATTCATCGTTTTGATAGCGCCTGTTTTGTGTCATCTTATGAAATAAGGAACCGTTGTCGCTATAACATTGGGATCGTAAAATAGTTTATAGAATCTTGTTTTAAAACTTTCAAATATTGTGACCAGATTATTTAAAAATGTTACCATAAAAAAACGCAACGAATACAAATTAAATAAACCACTTCTGGGTTAAATACTATTAAAACATGAATAAATAGTTTTTTTCGAGCAGAAACTAGCTGGAGTCGTTTTGTAATTGGAGTTGTGTGTGTGTGAATGTTAGGAATAGCAACAAAAAATAAAAAATTATAGAAAAAATGAAATCACTGGGAGATGGCCCCATTACATGATTTAATAGCCAAGTCTTTGATCTATTAAAATATATTTTCCCGGCAAAATTGAGTAAAAAACTAAAACATTTTTTGTCCCAATTCTCAAGATACAAGATACATTCTATCCGTCAGCTTATTTGTGTATGTATACACAATTCTGTCAGAAAATAAAATATCAGTGTGTAAATATAACATCAGCTTAGTATATTACTGCTTTTTCTGTGGTTGTTTTAGTCAACAGCCATGTACCTAATTTAGTCACACTGGCCATTTTCAATTAGCAGTAATGCTAATCTAAATCTGATTTTGTGGAGTTCTAATATTCTACAAGAATTATATACCCTTGTTTTAGAAGAAGCTTTTTTAAAACTAGTGGAGCCACACACGCTGTTTTGCTCTGTCCAGTTGATGTTCTACAACAGTTGCCATGGATGTGGATCATCCCATGATGCAAAGTGGCACTGAGCATGCTCAATGAATGGATAAATGAGGCCCATTTTTCTTCCTTTGTAGTGTGAGCTCTTTAAGACTTCCTGTTGTCACCCGCAGCTGTTGGGAACGCTTAATTTGCATCATATCTGAAAGCATGGTGGAGCAGACCGGCAGTGTTGTGTTAAGTGACTGCTAAAACCTAGATTCATGTAAAATGAAACAATTTGCACTTTGTTTGTGTGGGAAAGTTCAGCCTCTCAGCAAGAGGACATCTTTGAAAACCTTTCTCAGGGGATTTCATCGGTTTGGGGGGTGAAAATTAGCCAACAGCAAATACGACCGTCTGTCAACACAGATATTGTTTTCTGTGTGTTCACGTCTTACTTCAGGATCAACCTTTTTTGTTTTGTTTGTTTCTTAAGTAAACTGCTTTGATCTTCTGAGAATGTGGTGCTCTTTGCAACTGGTGGATCATACACAACATGCCAGTTATTTTATAAAGTGTGTATTTAAACCTTTCCTGCCAGCGACGGAATGTTTTTTGTGTCTAAGTGACACGGAGTACTGTAATAGATAAAGGCTCTTTACCTAAGGAATTTTCCATTTGCATGCAGTGATGTGTCTGGCACTACCCATGAATATTTAGTGTGCTCCCACAGCCCAGTAGAGATTAATGCTGAATAAATTCAAGTCCATGCGCTGTCTGATTTCCCCAAAGAAAAGGCCTTTATTGGAGCGGACTTGAATCATGCTGTTTTCCCTTTGCTGAACTGAGGTAGAGGTAATTGACAGTCCTTTAGAAATGGCCAACACTGGTGCTTTTTTGGAAGGGACTGATTTTAAAATTACATTGCCCTGGGGTCTTTGAAGGCTGGGCTGGAAAATGCAGTCTTTAGTAATTGTTCTAATGAGATCAGCGTACCTATGGTTCCTGTTGGGGAAGCGCGGTTTGTGGGAATGACATGGGAAACTAAGAAGTGGCTTCCCCACCACCCAAAAAAGGAATCAGTTTAATTTAAGGAAAAGCTCCTCTTGTTCAGTCTGATTAGCTTTTTATTGTTTTGCGCCTCCAAATGGCCTTAGCATATGCTGAACAAAAGCATGTTGCGTGAACTGTTTTATAATCCTGTTTGGAGTCAAAGGTTGTAAGGGAGATAAAAACTTAAAGTAGCGTGCCATTGAAGTAATTGCTGCATGGGATCACACAAAACCACCACACTTTCTGGTGCTCTTTCGAAACCCCCTTGAAGTTAAAGGCACCCTGATAAAAGATTGCTCAAATCCCACTTATTTTAAAACTGAGCAGCATTGTATGTTAGCTTAACCCTTTAAACCTGCTCAATACCACTGTGCTTTGGGGAAACATGTATTTGGGCTGTTTAAGTGGATATTTCACATTACTACTGAATGGGAAGTGCTGATCTGAATTCAGAAGGCAACAGATTTCAGAAGAATACACTGCGGCTCTTGGCTTTTCGTTACAATCAATGCCTCTTCATACGCATGCTACTAACATCTGTAATGAGGCCATCTATCCAGCAGGTGTCCTCGACACCAGGAAGTAAGGGTGACTGAAAATATTTTAATTTTAAACAGTAAAAAAGAAATGCAAATTTAAAAGAGTTGCCTCTAGAACATCAAATTTTACTATTCAATTTTTCACGGTGTGCCTTTTTTTCTGACATCAAATTTATGTTAAGCCAGGTTGAGAAGCTCATGTAACACTAATTGTACAAGTTGATGTAGTTATTTACATCAACTTGTAGAATCAAAGAGTGAGATCAAATAGAATGAGTCAGGCTTGACAACAGATTTGAGGCTGTATCTCTTCATTTTGTAGGAGGATGCAGTGCTATTTGTTCTTATTTCTCATTTCCCTTTGCGCCGAGAAAATGGCTTGTTGGCACCAGCACCATGATAAATGTTGCTTTTCTTCCCGTTTCTATCAACAACATCCTCAGCTTCAGTGCTGAATAATGAGCCTCCCTGTCTGTGTGGCCTCTCTGGAATCTCTTTCCCAACAGCACAACCTTCCCTAAACATTTACATCTTTACCCAACCTTCTCACATCAGCATTTAGCTTTCTGATCATTTATTCAGAGGGGATTTGTGTTTGTTTTGCTTTTCACATTTTGGCTCCTTTTGACACTATTGAATGCAGTCAAAGTGTGCGCTTCTGATAAGATTAAGAGCATAATAATATTTGATGGCAATCACAGACCATTCTGCATATCTAGGCTTGTCATTTCATCATTAGCTACCATCACTTCCTACTTTTGACCTCTGTAATTACTGCTGTTTGAATACTTACTGTTTTAATTATTTAAATCATCACCATGTCTAACAGGCATGATTCACATGGTCTTCTTCACTTAAATACGTCATCAAAATAAATATGTTATAAATTTGGTGCCCAACGTGGGGCTGGACACGTCCAATTCCCTCCCTAAATTGGATTGTCCAATTATCTGCAATCGCAGCCATGTTCAAATGCGAAACTCACTGCCAATTCACGAGAGTGTAGACATCCGTGGTTCTCCTCCAAAACATGTGGTGTTGCTAAGCTTGCATAGAGTAGAGTCAGAGGAAGATCTTTCATATGCGCTTGCATATGCATATCCGCGGGTGTCCGTACCGCTAGATAGACTCCTAACCGACTGAACCCTCCCATACCATTGCCAACGCAAACGCCAATTGTGGATTGCCCTATAGTGCTATCAAGCACAGTCAGCATTGCCATGGTCTGGATTCCATCTGAGACTGTGGGGCTCATCCTTGCACCGCATATGGTCCCATAACCAAATGAGCCATCCAGTACCCCTACAAAAACCTGTGGATTTTCATAGATGAGGTCTTGCAAAATCAAAGACAAAGATGTTTATCACATGCTTGTTCATTTCTAAAAATGAAAATATCAAGTCAATATCAAGAAAATATCATGTAGCCTGCCATTCCATACCCAACAAAAAACTGGCTAAATAGAGAATTGATATTTGTGGAAAAACCACATTACCTGCAGTGTGCCTTTCTGCAGTGAGCCTTTGAATGTGTTATTAGGGAATCACTGGCAAAACCAATAATAATAATAATATGAATCTATTAACTACTAAAAAATCATCCCTGCAATTCTTTACTTATCATATGAACCATTAGAACACAAGCCCTTTCATGTGTACCATGTTGAACAATGATTTATTAACTCAACCCCTATAGTATTTGCCTATATATCTTCTTTTTTTCCAGGAAATAATCTACCAAATGTCTAATGTGAAGTGCTGTGTGGCAGTTTTTCTAAATGACTACACAAATAAAGATCGACTAATAGATTAACTGATTTTTCCAGTGTAATATAATGCAATACCATACTCAGATGTTCACGTTCTGTTGTCTGAAAGTACATTCGCATACAAGTATTTTAATGCTGAAGTTGAGAATATTTTCAAAACAGTGGGGCCCCCTACTGATATGCTGTTATGGCTTCAAAGAGAGGGTCCAATACAGTATTTGCTATAAGGCCCAGAACGGCCTCCTGGACTGCCTCCTTTCCATATTGATTGTGCTTACATTCTCTGCAGGATCATAAAAATAGTCTTCAGAAGAACTTGTTCTGAAGGATATTTCATCACATTTTTTCAGGAGGAGATACAGTTCAGACACTATTTATACTAAACCCTACCGTGCACGAACAAATCAAATATGAGGTTAGCAGGCATTTCAGTTCAGAAACTTTACATGTTTAATTTTCTACTTATAGCAACAAATTGCGATTATTTATGTGTGAAGAGAGAGATTGCCATTGTACATGTACAGCAGATTTCAACCACTGTTTCCCAAGCTTGTGAAAACAGTGTACAAAGAGAACCATAGCACATTTCAGAGATTCTTTCTCTTGTTGACAGCTACTATGCTGTACTGTTTGTCACAATTCATGGGTCAGTAGTAGGTATATAGCTGATTGGTTTGTTAAATTTGTTAATGGTTATATGGACATGTTAAGGTTTAAAAAAAAAAGTTATGCTAAATATTAATAAAAAGCTAACTAATGTTAGCTAATGGTAGAACAACTCTGTAGAATCCGAACTCTAGTGTAATTTGCTGTTAGCAGAGGAACTATATTTAGCTAAGTGGTGGATGTGTACATAATGGTTTGATTAAAAGTTTTTAAAATACAGTTTAATTAAAGCCTTTCATGCATTTCAGTTGTAGCCATGGTTTAAGAGATATAAACCACTCACCCCCCTGTCACGACATATATTTTTGTATATGCACGGCATGTCATGGTTTATATCTTACATATTGCATGTAAAGGTGAATCCATCACTTACATCCACTGTACAACTTAACCCCTTTGCGCAGATGCCTAGTGACCTTGCCGGTGGCAAGATTTTGCTCAACTGAGACATTTGTTGCTCCTGCAGCCAAACTATTAGTGGAAATCACAAACTGTTTTAACTTTATTCGTAGATGATTTGTGACAACTCTGCTGAATACTAAGTTTCTAAGTGTCACTATATATATATATACAGGTGCAGCTCAAAAAAATGTAATATCGTGAAAAAGTTCAATATTTTTTGTCACTCATTTCAGAAAGTGAAACTCATATATTATATAGATTCATTACACATAGAGTGAAATATTTCAAGCCTTTATTTCTTATAATTTTGATGATTATGGCTTACAGCTAATGAAAACCCAAAATTCAGTGTCAAAATTCACATTCATAATTTCCATCCCAGCGTCCATAATTCTCGACCTGGAAAGATGCAGAAATAGACATATCCTTGCTGAAAATAAATATATCACCCCAAATTACTGACATGCTAATTCATACAGGACTAATACTATCAGATGTGTTTAGCGAAATATGGTAGCCTAATTTGTGGTAAAGTGCTCAAAGCTGCCAGACAGACAACATGTAAGATAAAATATTAGGCTACACATATTAAAATGTTAAACTCATTATCAGTGCGTCTCTTTTTGCTGGGATGTAGCCTATTAGCCACATATCCTTTTCCCAGTAGATAACTTTGCTAATATTTCAATACAGACAATATTTCAGAAGCCTACAGATATTTTATGTAAAAAGCACAAAAAGACTGGATCGTGATGATTAGCTAAAGCCGTTAACTATCTTATGTTGTAATCTATCTTATGAGTAATTATCTATAGCTAGTGTTGCACCCTTTGAATAAACGCGACGCACAGTCTGCTCTAGCTTTGGCAACTTTATTTAATTTCCCCGGTACAAGTCTTTCTTTTTCTTACTTTTTTTTACATTTACAAAACATCCAGGGCATCTAACACAGTAGGCTATGTTAGCTTTTTCTTGATCACCTCTCTTTTTTCTTTTCATTCTTCTTCCGTTCTGCCTGCTACTGACCTTTACTATTACGTCATATCCTTTACAAAAACAAGATATTTTTCTCAAATAAATTACAGCGTCCCTACTTCTACCATGCAAGGAGACTAATACAAATAAATGTACATATGCATAATCTGCTTTTTTTAAAAAAAAATGCAAATACTTATACACTGCTCCAAAAAATTAAGAGAACTCTTAATCATCACAGTATAACACTAAGTCAATTAAACCAAACCGGTCATGCTGGATGATGTTGCAGGCAGCATAACATTCGCCACGGCGTCTCCAGACTCTTTCACGTCTGTCACATGTGCTCAGTGTGACCCTGCTCTCATCTGTGAAGAGAACGGGGCACTAATGGCGAACCTGCCAATTCTGGTGTTCTCTGGCAAATGCCAATCGAGCTGCACGGTGCTGGGCTGAAGGAGCAGATACCGGTCCTGCTGCTGGGTTGTTGCCTTTCTACGGCCCTGTCCAGCTCTCCTTGTGTAATGGCCCGTCTCCTGGTATCTCCTCCAGCCTCTTGAGACTGTGCTGGGAGACACAGCAAACCTTCTTGCAATGGCACGTATGGATGTGCCATCCTGGAGGAGCTGGACTACCTGTGCAACCTGAATGGGCTGCAGGTACCGCCTCATGCTACCAGTAGTGACAAGGGCACTAGCAAAATGCAAAACTAGAGAAAAATCAGTCAGGAAGGATAAGGAGAGAGAAATGGTCTGTGGCCACCACCTGCAAAACCATTTACTTTTTGGGGGTTGTCTTGCTGTTGCCACTCCTGTCCATCTGTTGTCACTTTCATTCACACCAAAGCAGGTGAAATTGATTCACAATCGTTTACGCTTCCTAATTGGACAGATCGATATCCCAGAAGTTTAATTGACTTGGTGTTATACTGTGTTGATTAAGTGTTCCCTTAATTTCTTTGAGCAGTGTATATAGATGTACATAGATGTAAAAAAAAAAATTCACATTACTTTTGCAGCCTCCCCCACTAAAAAAATTAAATGTTGCCATAATATATATTTTTTCCGATCAACAACATTACTAAAAATAAACTTACAATACAGAAGGTGAATTCTTGTATAGTTTTTTTGTACCGAATACATTAGCATGTTTTTTTCACTACAATGACATTAGTTCAAGGATATAGAGATTTCTATAATCATCCTGTCTTGAGAGGTGCTTTGTCTGTAGGTATGCTGGTGGGCCCCCCCAAACATCCTGTAGTGACAAATGGCAACTACCACCTTCACCTCACATTAATGCAGGGGTAGGCAACCCTGGTCCTAGAGAGCCGCAGGGTCTGCTGGTTTTTGTTGTTACTCACCACTTATTGGGTCAATTAGTTAGTTGTTACACACACCTCACTCACCCACCTTTTTTTGGTCTAATTAATTAGTTGCTGTGTTTAAGGTGAAAACAAAAACCAGCAGACCCTGCGGCTCTCTAGGACCAGGGTTGCCTACCCCTGCATTAATGTATCCTCACATTTTTATGCCATATATGTTACGTCTGCCTCCGCCCTTCCAGTTCACCTTCCCTTATGTTCTCCGTGTTTTCCCTCATTCCCCTCGTTTCGTGTTTCTTCTGTGTGTGTGCAGGTTGGGCGTGGTCTTCCCTCTCGTTACCCTCATTATCCTTCATCCAATCATCCGCATTTCCCACTTACATTTGACACGCTGTTAATCACTCTCGCATACATTCTCACCCTGCACGCGCTCATTGCATTCATTGACTTCACTATATATTCCCTCTTTGTTTGCTGTCTCGTCGCGAGTTCGTACTCTAGTGTAACTAGTTGTGTTTGTTTCCCTGTTCTTTGGAACTCTTTCAGTCTAGCCAATGTATTGTTAATCCTTTGTCCAGTTTTGTCTCCTTGTACCCGCCAGCCTGCTATACTCCCAAGTCTGCATCGTCTTCCTTGTACCCCAGTTTGTCTGCCATTGTCCGGCCCCGCTACAGCTTCTCCTGCATCCAGCCAGCCCTGCTAGTCTCAACCCCCGTTCCTGACCGTCATCCTGAGTATCACTATATTTTTCCTGTGCTTAATAAAGGTGCTTCATGGAGCTTGAATCGAGTCTGTCTCCGAGTCCTGCCATTGGGTCCACTCCTTTGGAAGGAATCCTGACATTATATACAGTATCAATTAAGTAACATGTTAACACACATTCTCTTTCAGTTTATTATTAGCATTTAACACTTTATATCAATAAATCATTACAATTCCAACACTGGTGTCTGTGTCTTATGTTTGTCCATCTCAGATGATTAAATCACCACAAAACTGAATATTAAATTTAGTTGTAAATATCATAACTATTTCACTTTACATTGACTATGAACTACCAATATATAAACGATGAATTAGAAATCAAAGAATATTAGTTCCAGAAGACAGTCACTTCTGGTCAAGAGATGTCTTCTTCGATTTGTCTTTCCATTTTCCATACTGCACACCCTCAAGTCCACTGGCTGGTAAGTTGGCTGACTCAACTCATCATACGTGTAGATGCGCCGGGGTCATTTGACTCTTGCAGGTCCCTCCCTCAGCATTTCAGTTTCCATCTGATTATCTGACAACCCAGATTCCTCTTCCTCCACACAGCTTTCTTTGTGCATAGGTTCTTCAGGTTCTACAGGATGTCCTTCCAGTTCCGGTTCCTCTTCAGGTTCTACAGGATGTCCTTCCAGTTCCGGTTCCTCTTCAGGCTCTACAGGATGTTCTTCCAGTTCCGGCTCCTCTTCCGGCTCTACAGGATGTCCTTCCAGTTTTGGCTCCTCTTCAGGTTCTACAGGATGTCCTTCCAGTTCCGGCTTCTCTTCAGGTTCTACAGAATTTCCTTCCAGTTCCGGCTCCTCTTCAGGCTGCCTTTTTGTCCTGGGGTGAAATTCCTTTATTTTTGGGTTTAGCTAACTTCCTGCTCCCTGTTCTGTGGTCCACAAACTGTACTCTTCTTCGCTTGAACTTTCAGGGCTAGTTTCCCAGACATGGATTAAGCCTAGTCCTACACTAAAACTTTTTTCAATGAAGATCTTCATTGAATTTCTATTTTAGTCTAGAACTAGGCCTAATCCATGTCTGGGAAACCAGCCCTCAGAGTCTACATGATAAGTATTTTGCTTTGTTTTCATTTCTTGTTACTGTGTCTTTCAGGTTTTGACTTTTTGTTTCTTTCAGGTAGGTTTTACTGGTCTTCGGCGGATCAACAAGGTAAGGACGAGGTAACAATATATTTCAATGTAACGCTCGTTTCTTACCATTCCCTTCTAACGGCTCAACTATGTACACTGGACTATTTGCTCCTTTTCTTTTCTTAACCACATGAATCTGATTCTTCCAATAGGAGCGTAACTTGCCTGGACCTCCTCTTTCTGATACATTTCTGACCAGTACGTGGTCACCTGGTTCAAGGACCGAACTCCACGCATGCTGGTTGTAATTCTTTTGTCCTCTCTTCGCAGCTTTCTTAGATTCTTCATTGCAATTTCATAGGCTTCCTGCATTGATCTCTTCCACTTTTCTGCATATCCTACGTGAGATTGTGACTCAGTTCTTTTCTAGGAAACATTTAATTAATTGGCAAAGTTGTCTCCCGGCTAAATAGGAGGAAAAAAGGGGAAAAACCAGTTGACTCATGTACAGTCAAATTATATGCATGGACAACTTTGTTTAGATGCTTGGCCCAGCTTGAATTTTGGGCTTCCTCAAGCGTCCTCAACATGCCTAATAACATCCTGTTGAAACGTTCTGCTGGATTCGCTTGGGGGTGGTAAGGGGTTGTCCAAGAATGCCGTATCCCACTGTAGCTCTGCAGTTTTCCAAAAATTACCTCCCTTAGTCATAGTGAATGTTTGAGGGGAATCCAAAGCGCATTATGTAATCGTTGAATATCTTCCAAGCAGCTGTCTTTCCAGACTTGTTCCTTGTTGCGTACGCTTGCGCAAACCTACTGAAATGATCGACAATGACAAAAATATATTCTGTTCTCCCTTTGCTCCTTTCGAGGTGGAGGTAGTCAATCGATATCAATTCAAATGGGGCAGTGGTCTTAATGCTTTGGAGTGGGGTTCTTGTTACTCTATTTGGCTTCTTCTGTTTTAGACAGCGACACACCTTAGTAACATGATGTTCAATCTCTTCCCTCATCCTGGGCCAAAATAACCTTTCTCTGGCTAAGGCAACCGTTTGATCAGCTCCTAAATGTTCCATCTCCTCATGTAATTGTTTGTGGATGATACATTTCAAACTTTCAGGAACATCTAGTTGATTCTTGGAGACTGTTTTTCTCCAAAGGATTCCGTCTTTGTCAATCTGCAAACGTGGCCACTCTCTCACGACTCGCCTCACTGCTGCCGATTCCTTCATTTTTTTCTTGTGTTTAAGATGGTGATATTTCTTTTTCAGAACTAACACTCGGCTAAGAACTGGGTCTTCTCTTTGGGCTGCTTCTATGTCTCCCACAGCCAAAGATTGGACTGCTGCCTCGCCGCTGTTCATCTCCTCAGGCAGTGCGTCAATGTTGCAGGTGGTTGCCGAGATCCAGTCGATTTCTCCTGTCTTCTGAACCTTGAGGGCTTCTCAAATTGACTCCAAGACCTCTGGTGGGCACACTTCAGTAGATTCGTGAATTACTTTTTCAATGGGTGTCAATCTCTTTGATAGAAAGTCAGCATCGCAATTAGCTGTTCCAGGTCTGTACTTCAGAATAAAATGATAATCTGCCAGTTCAGCCACCCAACGATATCCTGTTGCATTAGGTTTAGCAGACTTCATGATGTAAGTCAGCGGGTTATTATCGCTTTAGACTGTGAAGTGTGGGGCATGAAAAAGATAATCACGGAAGCGATCTGTGATGGATTTTAAGGCTAAGAACTCCAACTTCCCAGAATGCAATTTGTAGTTCTTCTCTGTCATTGTTAATGTCCAGGATCCATGAGGATGTAAAACCAATACGAAACAACAAAGAAAAACTGTCTCAGAGAGAACGGCAAAGGACAAAATAAATAGCACAGAACGCTAACAGGAGGAATAATACCTATACCTGAAAATAAGCTAATAGCAAGTCCCTCGTGAACATAAACAGCGTTTAATATCACAAGGTCACTAGTACCTGGATATACCTGGCTCAATGCAGTGTCGAATGACAAAGAAGCACCGGGGAAGCGGAAGTGAGGAACTTAAATATCCCGCAGGTAGAAGCACAGGTGAAAAGAATAATGAGTGAGGGAAATCAAAACCCCGGAACGGAACGTGGAAAAAATTCGATAGATTCTCAATCGGGAAACCAGGACAAGAACCGCAATGGGAAAAAAATTAAATAAATTTAAAAAAACCACGAACCATGACATTTCCTCCCGATTTTGGACTGTTTAACATCTCAGCATTTGAGTGTGCAGTCCACTGCCGTGGCTTAAAGACCAGTATCTGCTGCCTGAAAAGCTGACCGTGTTGACGGACGAACTGTGGCATGACATCAAACAGGAATACCACACGTTGATACACAGCATGGAATCAGCAGATGTTGAGTTAGAACTTTGGAGGAACCAAATCACAACAATGTCAAACGACACTGATATATGCACAGTACTGAGGGACACTGCCGATCTGTACCCAAATATTCATACCATACTGAAAGTCCTTCTTACAATGTCCTTGTCTACTGCTTTGGCCGAGCGCTCATTCAGCTGTTTGAGACGTCTGAAAACCTACCTACGGAACTGTCTCTCTCTCTGTCTCTCTCTCACACACACACACACACACACATACACAATTGGTGTGCATTCAGTGATAATATTTTATTGGAAATTTAAGCAGTGAATACATTTTGTTGAGCATGTTCGATAGTTATATTGACTTTCATTGTGTTAACATTAACTGTGCTGTAAATCGCATAACAGCTTGTTGCGTGCAACATTTCCATTCTATTGTGAAGTAAGCCTCTCCGGTTTTCCTGATGAAAGATCAGACTTTAACGTAGGCTAGGCCTACTCCTACGTTAGAACTTGCGACCCTATGAGTGCAAAATATATCG
This sequence comes from Ilyophis sp. 1 JC-2022, assembly GCA_022702515.1. Taxonomy (NCBI): domain Eukaryota; kingdom Metazoa; phylum Chordata; class Actinopteri; order Anguilliformes; family Synaphobranchidae; genus Ilyophis; species Ilyophis sp. 1 JC-2022. Next base: position 25,287,514 of record CM040396.1, read on the forward strand.
GTAAATTACGCTGTAACGTTAGTCCTAAGTAGTGGCTTTGTTTTCATGTAGCCTATGGCTTCGCCTTCGCCTTCTCTGTTGCGTACTCCAGGAAGAAATCCTGCCGGCGCCCCTGCTCCACGGGTCTCACTTTAACACCAGCTAAGTGTTTCTTATTCCAGTCTGACCCTACAATTGACGCTTGTGATCCAGTGTCCCATAGAACCGTTGTGTGAACACCTCCCAGTGAACACTGAACCAGACATCTGTGTCCAACAAGTTTAGCTGCTTTCTCCTGTTTACTAGAGAGAGGCATTTTGAGATGGAAAAGGCCGATAGTGTCTGTTTTGTCTCTAAGTGTGGAAATTTCAATTTTGTTAGATGTTGCCGTAGCAACCACTCGCTTACGACACCCTGCTGCCCAACGTTCATCACTGCCACATTTATAGCAGTGTTGGCATCTCCCATCCTGATCTGACTGTTCACACTGGTGGCACCGCCTCATATTAGATGTGGCAACTTGTGGTTTGTGCTTGTGAGAGGGCATTTCAGTTATTCTTTCAGTGTGGTATTTGGACTTCTGGGTGAGGCTTGCTACTTGAGTAGTGAGGTTCTGAAGGGCTTTGCAGATTACCTTATTTCCAGCATCCAGTCTCTCCATCAGATTGTTGCTCTTTGGTCCTTTACTTTTTTTCATTATGGAACAGTTGTCTTGGTTAACATCCCCATGTTCCTCCTCACTTACCACTGCAACCTTCCCCAGTCTGGATTTTGCTGTACTGGCAAACTTTTCCGTTCCATCTCCAGGGTGTACACTGCGTTCATTTTCTCCAATAACACCTCAGCCCTCAAGTGTGGATCTTGCAGAAATGGCTTGAGATCTGCCCGGATGGGGTCGTCATGGAGACCTGTCATGACCATCTGAAGAAACTGGTTTTGTATTAGTTCAGGGTCATACTTTAATCCTTTCTTGGCTCTTTTTGATGCTAAAAAAACCTGTTGTCTCAAATCCATAGCTCGCACCAAGAACTGAATGGCTGTCTCTCTTGGTTTTTGGAAGTGCACGAGTAAGTGAGTGATATAATTCCGTAGCATCTTTTTCAATGTAATGAGTTCCATTTGCTTCAAAACCGGTAAAGTCAAATCAGTTCTGCTTTCAAGGTAGCTCCTCACCTTCACTCATGGTGCTATTGCTTGAATAACAGCTTCAATGACTTCACCCTCATCATATCCTTTTTTCAGGGCCCTCTGTATTTATCTTTCAAGACTGGTTAACTGTAATTTGTCTTTTTGATCTGGTTCCGCAATCTGTCCAGGGATTCTTAAGTCTCTCCTATACAGTGGGTGAACAACTGTATGACTTTGCATTGGCACTTTTGTTCTTGTAATAACATTACATGCTGTCTTTTCATTTAATTCGCAAGCTGCAGTAACACTTTTGTCCGAGTAAACTTTTCGTGGTTTCCACTGCCGTCTGCTCGGAATTACCATCCTCATCGTTTAAGCATATCAATTTTCTCGTTTACTTCTAACAATAGCGACAGTCCCTCTCCTCTAGAGAAATTATGTCATCTCCCTCCAAAAGCTGCAGGATAAGTCTCCTCAACGAGCGAGGTGAGTGTTTGTCACTCTGTTGCTGCTGTAGCTCGTCCGTCATACTGTACTTGAATGCTCAGCTCGCCATTGCAAAATGTCATCCTCTGGTTAGCTACTTAGCTAATGTCCCGAACTTTGCTGCAAGACCGGGCAGAAACACCAAATTTATGTTGCACCCTTTGAATGAACGCGACGCACAGTCCACTCTAGCTTTGGCAACTTTATTAACTTTAACTTATAAACAAGTCTTTCTTTTTCTTATTTTTTTGCATTTACAAAACATCCAGGGCATCGAACACAGTAGGCTACGTTTGCTTTTTCTGGATCACATCTCTCTTTTTTCTTTTCCTTCTTCTTCCGTTCTGCCTGCTACTGACCTATTACGTCATATCCTTTACAGAAACAAGATCTTTTTCTCAAATACATTACACCGTCCCTACTTCTACCAAGCAAGGAGACTAATACAAACAAATGTATATAGGCATAATCTTCCTTTTTTAAAATGCAAATACTTATATATAGATGTACATAGATGTAAATATTCTTTCTCACATTACTTTTTCCAGGTCGCAACACTAGCTAATAGCAAAGGGAAACTGTTATCAGCATTTTGTCTAATAGGCGCTATCTCGCGGAGTGCAGTGAGTATAGCAGCCTAAGGTCAAGATTAAATAAAATAGGCATTTACGTGATCATATGAAACACAGTCAAATGTAAAAGGTAAAAATGTGTTTTAAGTAGTCTCTTTTTTCTATTTAATTGTACAAACGCAGAATAACAGTAATGAATAGTAACACTTTGTTCATATATACCTAATTGCATTGGAATGTTGCTGTAGCCTACACGATTCCGCGACCCAAGTTTGTGCACCGCTGCTCTGGTTAATGCTGTGGGGGCGGGCCAGAGAGAGGGAAGGCACTCAGAAGCGCACTTCGACGTCACATCCTTCATTCGCCAAATGATTTTCCCGGCAAATCCCGGCGATTCATGCATGTAAAAATATTACACATTGCCCGTTTAAATGTTGTTGCATTGTCTTAGGCCAGGCATAGTCTGTATGCGACAGCATAAATTATGCTGGTGCAACCAAAACGTACATTGTATGTGTGCGTGTGTCCTTGTGGAAGTATGTGCATATATGAATGCCATGATGTTTTTACAGGTCTTGCCTTTACATTTGTGTGTAGCTACACATTTTTTGTATATAACATTCAAACAGTATATTAAAATTACCATACATCTATCGTATATGCAAGAAAGACAGAATTTACAGTGGGTATTTGAAGCAGTAGATGGATTAAAATATATTAGTTTAAGAATAGCACACAAAGTTACTTAGAAATTCTATACACTGAAATATGTCAGAGATTTGACTTTAAGTGCTTTATATATTAGCAGTGTACAAAAGCGTGTCATTGTTTTGTGATAAGTATCTTATGATATGCAGTGCTGGTATTTTATAACATAATCCTGGACTGACCTAAGACTATTACAGTTTACATAGAGGATATTACAACCCAAACAATACAAAAAGCAAGTTCATTAGACATTACAGTTTGTTTATGACTGATATCTGTTTTTGTTTTATTTTCCTTATTTTTCTGATTTTACAAATATACTTAAATGTTCATAGTGGCTTCCTCACTGTGTTTTCATTTTTAAGAGGTGAAACATTTAAAGGACCCTTAAAGGGCAAAATTTTTGTTTCTAAAAAACACCAATTGAGATTATTCTCCCAGGGGCTGCTAATTAAGCAACAGTTCCACAGAGTAACCTCTACCTGTCGAGGAACGGATGACAGCTGATGTCCTCGTTACTCACTGTATTCAAGCTGGAGCTGCTGTCTGCCTCTCATAAGGCCGATGTCAAGGCTAGTCTCATTATGTCCCATGGCAGTGTGTACACAGGGGATTAGCTGCTCTGTACATTCCCTCTCTGTTTCCGTCAGACTGTGTAAAAGGATAATTTGCAGTCAGGGCCATGTGAGACATCCAGACTTGCAGCACAATTTTTTTGGTATTTAAATGGTCGGTATTCAGATTTTTTTTCATCAATAGAAAAATAAACCAAATGCTTTCACGTCTCAATTTGCAAAACAAGTTTAATATCAAATGTTGTCAGATAATTCTGCAATTTAATAATGATTTATTTTTAGTTCTGGGATTTGCAGAAACCCAAGGTTATTTCAATGTGTTTAAATATGTATGCATGACCACTCGTGACCATCATGACCGGAATAATCAAACTGACTTGAGTCAAATTGAAATATGGAAACGGGGTCTCTAAGTCTATCACCCTGTGAAATAACTGCTCCATGATTCCATTTGACTGAACATTTAATATAGCATGTAGAAACAGCCCTGCCTTTTGTCACTGTAAGATTTATATTGGGTCATGGAGAAGTAATTAACCAAAGGTTCCTGTGACCACCCTTGTTGCAGTGGAAGACCAAGGCCTTTTACATCAAACGGTATTAACACCTCTGAAAAAACACAGAGGAACTCTAATTAATTCTCATGAAGTTTACACTCATAAAAGCTGAGGTTTGGTAAAAAACAATCTCACAAAAAACTGAAGAGAACTAAGTGTCTTTGAAATCTTTCTTTTGTTAGGTTTTTGGATAGAAATTTAGGCGTCATTCGAAAGGGTATTTTATGGTGGCCCTGAAGAGCAAAACAAAATAAAAAATCAGAAACCAAAACACAACAAACCAGAAAAGAAGATGCAACAAAACTAGACTCAAACCGGAAAAGGTCTAAAACGCATGGCACAATTGTCCAAGTCCACTTTTGCTAGTTAGACGGCGTGTTATTTGGGTGCTAAGTTAGGCGCAAGGTGCAAATGAGCTGAACTTAGTCTCTTCATTAATTATAGGTGTGTCTTGGGCATAACATACAATAAAACAATAAAAAATGTCATATCCCACCTTTTAAAATTCACCTGCATTTGCATCTTGGCGGATTGCTAATATTATGGCTGACATAAGACTGTGAAAGCAGTGATTTACAGCTGGTGAAACAAGCTTGTGCACGTGCGAGCGAGCGAGCGAGCAATAGGCTATATGAATCAATATTATGATCAATGTTATTTGGACGAACTATTAGGATGTGTTTTGATATACACAATAACATAAGGGTTTAACACAGGCATGGGTTCCCAGTAATTCCTGACTAAACTATATACCAGCAATATGATAATGGGAAAACAGGAAAACATTTTCAATTATCTTTGACCAGTGCTGTTATTTTACCAAATATATGCGGTTTAATTTCATTATAACACCGGCAACAGCTGAGAATAAGCTACCAGAACATGGCTTCCCTCTCAGTTTAGAAAATGCCAAATTAGCCTGCTTGTTTAACTAATTTTGTTTGATTATTGTCAAGGGGATTCAGCCTTCTTTTATTTCTGTGGTCGTTCACCCTCGGAGCAGCTAGAGTGTGCTCTTGTCTTATTTTTCCGTCCTCCGCTCCTGGCTTTCGCTCTGTTTTTTTTCTCATTCCCTGCACCTGTCCTTGTTACCGGTTGGTCATATAAACCCTGTGTTTTCTTTTTTCAGTGCTTAGTTGTTGTCTTGCGACTTCACGTAGCCGGTAAGGTATAGGACTTTGGAGACTGTTTTTCTTGTTGATACAAATAAGCAAAGCAGGAAATCCCGTTAGCGAACTTAGATCTTAGGATCACTTTTTGCCTTTTGTTTGCTTTCATTCCTTCTGTCTTTTGTTTCCCTCCTTTGGAGGTGTACCTCTGTTTACCTCTCTTGTCTTCTTTCTTTGTTTAAAGCAAGAGGTCTTTTCATTTCTCTAACTACCACTCGTATCTTCAAGTTCTCGAACTGTTAGGGTCGCTTTCATTTCTTTTCTGTTTCATTTGCCTCCTTTATTTTCCTCTTCTATTTTTGAGAGTTCAGGCGAATTCTCCCCTTGTATTCCGCGTTTGTGGCTATTCCTACGAGGATAGCTTTTAGATTCCCTCTGTCGCGTCTGGTCCTCACAGCAGACAGATCACAGGCAATTAATTTGGCTAGCGAAGTTCAAGCTTTTAGTGCAAGCGCTTTCATCTGGCTGAAGTTAGCAATATGCTAAACATTTTCCTGGCCACACCTCATCTTAAGACTAACACGCCCAGTTTACTTGCTATGGGTGTAAAATCACTTGGTATTTAACCAACGTGAGCACTGGGTGATAAAATGATCACTGCGTCGGACTGAAACTAGCAAAGATACTTACGTTTGGGTTAGCGCCGGGTGTAAGATAGGGCCCCATGTGATCTGGGTGGGTTGGTCTTATGATGAGGTGTGGCCAGGACAATTTTTGGCATATTGCTATGAGCCAGTAGAAAGCACTTGCAGTAAAACCACCACAAACCTGGTAGTAACTACTTAGTGCAGATAGTCTATTTTTTCTCGCCTGCGAGACAGTTTTACGCAACTGAGACACGCGTTGCTCCTGCAGCCAAACTATTAGTGGAAAACCCAAACGCGGTATTTTAACTTTATTGGTAGACGATTCGCGACGATTTCTGGCCAATGCGTAGTTTCTAAGTGTCACTATCTTTCCGTAGCAAGTCCATTTAACAAGCACTCCCCACCCAGCCTATACCTACCCATGCGTGACATAGTGGGCAATAGCGTCTATGTTGGGAGTTCATAAATATATGTATTCATCATATAATATCAGAATTCCGTCCAGCAACCAGATAAACCCACCAATAGCCCGACCGTATGCAAATACAGCGGTGCAAATCGCTGCTCAATCAATACCGACATAAACAAGTGAAATCATACAATGCCATTCTACTATCAATATCTGCTATTCAATATGGAATTCGTGTGCAATCCTCCCGTGGATTTAAGCGTAGATATGTCCCTTTCAAGATTCCGTGGTCATTTATTGTCTTGGACAATCCGTTTGAAAAATACACAGCGCATTGGAACACTATTAGACAAACGAAACTATCTCTGCGTAACCCCCCCTCCCTGATAGCACTGCTGTGACGCTTTCAATTTTATTCTGGTTTGATCGACAATTGTTTTATCCAATAGAAGGCACGACAAGCTTCCCAAAAGTTATTTACATGTGTAATTGAAAGCTTGGATTAACTATTTAAGGGCGAGCGTAACTGCAATACTTGTTATATCACGACAACTTTACGCGGGCATGCGCAGATGACGCATTTGGTTTGACGCGTTTGGTATGACGCAGTTGGTCTTACGCAATAAAACGGCGCGCAACTTTGAAGAGACTTTTTAGTACTTTTCCCCCGAAGTCGGTCAGAAGAGGACAACAACAGAGATTCTTCTAATCCCTGTAGCATAGATTCTGTGGAAGAGGTGCCTATCAATATGGGGAAGATATCCTCCTCGACATGTAAGTATTACTGCTTGTAATATTTTGAGTATATACATTCGTTTTTCCACTGCGTGCTATATTTTTGTATTTGCATCGGTCGTAATAGACCACTGTTAGCCTGCTAATAATGCTGAACATATTTGCAAATGTAACCGGGCCACGAGGAGCCTCAATACATATATATAAGTACCGACTACGCCACCTAGGGCATGACACCCTAGGAAAATAATGTTTTGATAAATACTTTAATTGACAAAAAGGCACACAGGTAAGCTGTAAAAATGAGGAGACGTAGGTTCAAGTTCAGTTAAGTAATATACTTTATTAATAAAAGAATGTATTTGTAAAGTAAAGGGAAACTGAAAGCTGCTATGGGGAAAGAACAAATTTATTATTACAATGTATAAAATGGTGTCAAGACAATGTCAAGATCCAATCTGCAAAATGTTTAAAATACAATCCCAGCTGTTTCCCATAAAAACATGTGCGTACCTAGGGGGGAGGAGAGGAGGCTATGACTGGGGGGTCGAGACAAGAAGGCCAAAGAGGTCACCACACGTGCTTATCTAGTCTATCCACACTGCAAATCGGTTGATCAAGCCACACACTGCAAAAGAATCATCAGAGTGTACTAGTGCACGTTAACTCTTATTCCAAGCATGCAAGTGATATAAGGGAAGGGCCCTCTACGTTACTAACCCCAGTCAAGACCACACTCTCAATGTTAAGATCGGCCACAGTTGGTTTGTCAAATAAAACAAAACACAATAGAAAGAATATTCAAACTTCAACAAAATAAATCAAGAAAATGATCTACACAAAACAACCAAGAGCAACTTATAATTTAGACAAAACACTAACTTAGGCAAAACAGCAGGGGCAAACCCTACAATGAAAGCAAATAACAAAATTAGTAAAAAGTCACAATAATGGGAACTGAAATTGGAAGATCAAAAAGAAACAATACCTTTGGGCACCACAGAACCACCTGGTAACTGCCAGACACACTGGAGGCGATCTGGGGCTTCTCAGCTTTAGGGTGAGGACAGCCATTAATAATGCCTCACAACAACCAAATCTACACACAAAATCAAGGTCAGTTACAGAAAGGTTACCTGGAGGCTGGATAAAGTAGGGATCAATCAAAAACCAACTCCACAGAGACAGGAGGGAGCTGCAGCACGATCAGGCCAGGAGAGAGATCTCAACTGCGCTCTTCCAGCCCTATATGCCCTGAGTAGATGCACACCAGGTGTGTCCAATTGCCAATTAACCCATTTACCTGGGAACCTGTGAACAGAGGGGCGTGTCCTACAGGCAGGAGTCCACAGGATCTCTCTACCTGTCACAATCCACCCCAGGGCTCTGCATCGTCGTCCCGACGATGGAATTACTTTCCCAGGGTCTAAAGTGAACAGAGACCATATGGTTAGACACAGGAATTCGGGAGTCTGTTGCCCCTCTTGCCCTATTCCCCAGCGCTTCTGGCAGATTATATGGGTTGCTGTGTGTCCCTGCAGTGGTTCTGGTTGTCCTCCGGAGCAGAGTTTGGCCAGGGGGAGGCCCATAATCACCAGGGGCCGTGAGGTCATCTGATGTGGACTGAGAATGATCTTCAGTTTCCGGCTGTGGCTGGTGTAAGGGCGATGGCATGCCTGTTGGTGGAGTACCGGGCCGTTGCAGGGTAGCTGGAGGATGAGAGACAATGGTTTGGGCCTGAGGACGGCCTTCCTCCATCAGGAGGCAAAGGTCATCATCTGAGTTGTCTTCATCAGGTAGAATCCTGGATGTTATGGGCTCTCGTTTAGAAGGGGCCGTGGCCAAGGGTGCAACACACAACTTTAGGTGGTTCCGATGGACATTCTTCACCTTTCCCTTGTTATCCAGTAGAGCGATGGTATAGACTGGGCCTCCTTTAGGTGCCTTCAGGACCTCATACACCTCAGAGCTCCAGGCATCTTGCATTTTGTTGCGACCCCGCACACCCAGGTTACGCAGGTAAACTTGCTGACCCTCTGATATTGGTTCATCCTGGACAGCTTGGTCATACCGGGCTTTGCGGCGGCCTGCCATGGTCCTCAGCTTGTCTTTAGCCCAGGCAAAGCCGGTCACCAGTCTGGCCTGATGCTCCCGAACCCAGTCATGCACATTGCCTGTGGATGGTGCCCCAACCTGTCCTAGGAGAAAATCAATAGGTAGTTGGGGTTCCTGACCAAATAGCAGGTAAAAAGGTGACTCACCGGTCGATTGGTGGGGTGTGGTGTTGTACGAGAACAGCAACTGAGGGAGGCAAGAAGGCCAATCCCTCTTCCTGGATGGTAGCAGGGTGCGGAGCAAGTTGTGGAGCGTTCTATTAAAACGCTCACATTGGCCATTACCACTAGGGTGGTAGGGAGTGGTACGGGTTCTCTCCACTCCGTACAGGTCACAAAGTTGTTGGAGGAGTTGATTCTCAAAACTCCTCCCTTGGTCGGAGTGGATTCGGCTTGGCACTCCAAACTTATAAAACCACTCCTGGACTAGTATCTTGGCCACAGTGGGAGCTCGCTGATCTCTGGTAGGTACTGCCTGGGTAAATTTTGAGAATACATCAGTCATTACCAGCACGTTCTCCACTCCACTTGATGAGGGCTCCAGTACAGTAAAATCAATGGCAAGAATCTGATTTGGTCTTGAGGCCATTAGGTGGCCCATGTAGGCACGGGCTTGAGGTTGGGTGTCTTTGGCCACTACACACCTCTCACAACCCTGGCACCACTGCTTGATGTCTCCATGCATGCCGGGCCAATAACAGCGTTGCCTCACCAATTCTGTAGTCCGCTCAACCCCTTGATGCCCATGGTCCTGGTGGAGCTGGTTTAGCACCTCGCTCTTTAGGTAGCCTGGTAGCACCAGTTGGAGGACCTCTTCCCCTCCATCTGGCCGTCTGATGCTGCGATATAACACCCCTTCCACCTCTACCAGGCGGTCCCATTGGTGTAGCAGTCCGAGCACACCTTTTGGGAGCTGACTCCGCTCCTCAGCACGTGGGCGCCTCCCCTCCTTCCAGAACCGCAGAAAGGCGTTAATCATGGGGTCAGCCTCCTGCAGAGAGTGCAAATCAGACGGAGTACGGCTAGGGAAGGCAGAAATGGAGACTTGGGTTACTCTTTGTGGCACTGCTTGGTACAATACTTTCTGCAATGGTTGGGGAAGCAGGGTGCCTGAAGCCAGGTCTGCTGGTGCACTGTCAGGTGGAGTATGATGTGTCTGGCGGGACAATGCATCCGCATTCCTGTTCAGTCGGCCTGGTCGATACGTGATGGTGTAGTCGAAATCAGCCAGCTGGTTCACCCAACGTTGGTCTATAGCCCCTAATTTGGCAGTGTTAATGTGGCTCAGGGGGTTATTATCAGTATATACCATGCACTTTTGGCCCAACAGATACTCACGAAATGTTTCTGTCATGGCCCATTTAAGGGCCAGGAACTCAAGCTTCATGGAACTATAGTTTGTCATGTTGCGTTCTGGAGGTCTGAGGCCACGACTTGCATAGGCTATGGGGCGGACTGTTCCCTCTTGCTCCTGTGAAAGGACAGCTCCGAGACCACTGTGACTGGCATCCACCTCCAAGATAAATGGCAGTGAAAAATTTGCATATGCTAAGACAGGAGAATTCACTAACCTGGTCTTCAGTTCTTCGAAACACTGATCACATTCCCTTGTCCAGGCTTCCAGGAAAGGTCTGTTGGAGCCACGTTTGTGCTTTGAGCTGACCAGCTCTGCTACAACCCGATGCAATGGTGCGGCCATCTTTGCAAATCCTTCCACAAAGCGGCGGTAGTAGCTAGCGAAGCCCAAGAAAGATCTTAGCTCTGTCACATTGTTAGGTCGCTGCCAATTTGCCACTACTTCAATCTTTTTGGGATCAGTTGACACACCCTCACTGGAAATCACATGCCCCAGATAGTTTACTTCCTTTTTAAAGAAGCAACACTTTTCCATCTTGGCTTTCAGCCCCTCCTGCTGCAGTCGGCTCAATACCCCACCTAGACGTTCCACATGGTCGGACATTTTATCTTTTTCAGTGACAGGCACCTGATTATAACCACTGGCCAAATCCAGAGTGGAGAACCAGCGGGCTCCACACAGCATGTCCAGTGACTCCTCAATCCGAGGGAGTGGGAATGCATCCTTCCTGGTTTTATTATTCAGCTGGCGGTAGTCCACACACATCCTGAGGCTGCCATCTTTCTTTCGCACCAGAACAATGGGGGAGGCATAGGGGCTACTACTTTCCCGAATTACCTGTGTCTCCAGCAGTTGGTCAATATGAGCCCTTACCGCATCGTATTCAGATGGAGGAATACGCCGGTGTCTCTGACGGACAGGTACTTCATCTAGCAAAGGGATATCATGAGATATAAGGTTAGTACAACCTAAATCACCCTCGTGAGCTGAAAACACAGCATGGTGCTTCTGCAGTAGACCTCTAACTTCCACCTGTTCTTGTTCTGAAAGCACTGACAGATCAACAGCATTTATCCATTCCTCTACCGAGTTAGTAGTTTGTTGGGAAGACATGGTAGCTACAACCTCACCTTGAGTCTCACTAATACCCTCTGGTAGGCTCACCATATGGGCCTGGCTAAGAGTGCCCAAAATAGTACGTGGATAGAGTACTACATCAGAACACCCTACATTGACTATGGGGATGTAGGCAGTCCCATGGGTCAGTGTGACAACAGCTGGGGAGGCTAACAGACCTGCTGGTAAACCTGACTGTGGGGGTTCAAATAGCGCCACAGTACCGAGTCCAACATGGTGTTGAGAGCAAGTAGTAGGTACTAGCTTCATGGTACCACCAGGAATACGGGACACCCTACCACCCCGCACCCTGACAGTGCTAGAGCAACTAGGAGTGGCCTGAATTGCCGCTTGGTGACAGTGCTGCAGGGCTTGTTGCCACTGAGTAGGTGCTTGTGAAAATGGGGAGCTTTCAAAAAGAGATGTGCCATATTCACCAAACAGCTTCTCATAACACCCTTTAATAACATTCATTCCCAAGATACCAGAGACTCCAAGCTTTAGGTTGACAGGGTCCTTGACCACTAACACCCCACGCTTCTGAATGACCTTACCCAGCACCTCTACATCAAGCTCAAAATAACCAACATAGGGTATGTCAAGCCCATTAGCTGCTGTTAACTGTAACCAGTTACAAGATTTTAATTTGTCACCACCCCAGGGCTCAAATTTCTCTTTGAAAATGCTCTCGGTAATAGTTGTCACCATTGAACCAGTATCTACCAGGCATGGAACCGTCACCCCACCCATTTCAACAACAACATGAGGACAGGAACTTACTATAGACTCAAGGTTGGGGCACCCAGTGGTTGCAGGAGTGGAGTCAACATGTCCCCCTACTGAGCTGTGACTCTGCAGCTCAGCGGGAGCTAGTTTCCCGACAGCTGGCTGGAAGTATGGGGGGAGGACTCTGTCTCCATCACAGTCACGAGCGAAATGACCAGGCTTTTGGCACCTATTACATATAACTGGGCCACTACGACTAAACCGAGGTCTTGGTTGGGGGTTCTGGAGTCGATCAAAGCTCCGAGTGAGCAGATCAAGTTGTTCTTGCTGCTTTTTAAGAATATCTTTGAGTTCAGCCAATTCATGAGAGTTGTCTGACCTAGGCTGCAGAACTTTCTGAGCCCCACTTTGCAGGCCACATACAGACGGCACAGAGTAACTCCTTCCCCGAACACCCCCAGGCATCCCCTCCCGCTCCCACATGATTGCTTCAGCCCGTACATCTAAAAGGGTGCAAGTTGGGCGACGGCGCACTAACTGTTTTAACTCCCTACGAAGGGCACAGTCGTTGACATACTCAACAAATTGATCTCTCAACAAAACATCTGAATTTGGCATGCCACTAGGGGCACTTTTTACGACTTTTTCCATTAGAAACATCAGGGCAAGTGAAAATTCCTGCAAAGTTTCACCTTCTTGCTGTTTCCTGGAGAAAAAGTCCTCCTGCAGAGTAATGTATGACTGAGAACAGCCATATAAATCCTGAAGGATCTCAATAATTTTTGCAGGGTCCTCCCTCTCTTCCCTGGGCCTATATTTAAGTTCATCTTTGGCCTCCCCTTCTAAGTGGTCGTACAGAAAAAATGCCTGGTCAAGGATGGTTAAATGACGAGCACGCATGCATGCCCGAACTTCTTCTTCCCACTCTATAATGTTTATACCATGTTTACCTCGGAAAACAGGACATTTTCGTTCCTTTGGAACATAAACCAGTCTTTCAGTGACCACATTGACAAGGGGCGGCCTTGAAACATTACCAGTCCCAACCTCTGAGCCAGATAGCCCTCCTGCTGACCCAGGCGCGGCTGTGCTGGTGGCTGCTTGGGATTCTGCTCGTTCCTGTCGAAGAAGTTCATACGCAGCCTTTAACTGCCCAAGTTCATCGCGAAGCACCTCAAGTTCTTCTCCCATTGCTGCAACACAAACAGTCAGTCACACTGGAACAGTGGGTGATGTGGGCGGGCCTTGTTTAGCAGCTGTTGCTCCACCTGGTGGCAGACTTCAACCCACTGCTGTTTTGCCTTTTAACTAAGAGCCTTAATACACAATGCCTTTGTTTTTTTAAATTAAAAAAAGAACAAACCAACTGATAATAACTAAGAACTTGAAATACGTCTCCTTTACAAATCCTGCCGACTACGCCAAAATGTAACCGGGCCACGAGGAGCCTCAATACATATATATAAGTACCGACTACGCCACCTAGGGCATGACACCCTAGGAAAATAATGTTTTGATAAATACTTTAATTGACAAAAAGGCACACAGGTAAGCTGTAAAAATGAGGAGACGTAGGTTCAAGTTCAGTTAAGTAATATACTTTATTAATAAAAGAATGTATTTGTAAAGTAAAGGGAAACTGAAAGCTGCTATGGGGAAAGAACAAATTTATTATTACAATGTATAAAATGGTGTCAAGACAATGTCAAGATCCAATCTGCAAAATGTTTAAAATACAATCCCAGCTGTTTCCCATAAAAACATGTGCGTACCTAGGGGGGAGGAGAGGAGGCTATGACTGGGGGGTCGAGACAAGAAGGCCAAAGAGGTCACCACACGTGCTTATCTAGTCTATCCACACTGCAAATCGGTTGATCAAGCCACACACTGCAAAAGAATCATCAGAGTGTACTAGTGCACGTTAACTCTTATTCCAAGCATGCAAGTGATATAAGGGAAGGGCCCTCTACGTTACTAACCCCAGTCAAGACCACACTCTCAATGTTAAGATCGGCCACAGTTGGTTTGTCAAATAAAACAAAACACAATAGAAAGAATATTCAAACTTCAACAAAATAAATCAAGAAAATGATCTACACAAAACAACCAAGAGCAACTTATAATTTAGACAAAACACTAACTTAGGCAAAACAGCAGGGGCAAACCCTACAATGAAAGCAAATAACAAAATTAGTAAAAAGTCACAATAATGGGAACTGAAATTGGAAGATCAAAAAGAAACAATACCTTTGGGCACCACAGAACCACCTGGTAACTGCCAGACACACTGGAGGCGATCTGGGGCTTCTCAGCTTTAGGGTGAGGACAGCCATTAATAATGCCTCACAACAACCAAATCTACACACAAAATCAAGGTCAGTTACAGAAAGGTTACCTGGAGGCTGGATAAAGTAGGGATCAATCAAAAACCAACTCCACAGAGACAGGAGGGAGCTGCAGCACGATCAGGCCAGGAGAGAGATCTCAACTGCGCTCTTCCAGCCCTATATGCCCTGAGTAGATGCACACCAGGTGTGTCCAATTGCCAATTAACCCATTTACCTGGGAACCTGTGAACAGAGGGGCGTGTCCTACAGGCAGGAGTCCACAGGATCTCTCTACCTGTCACACAAACACACTTTTTCAGACTCCACCTTGAATAACTACATGTATACGGCAAATTATATAGTACGTTCTTTCCGTTTATTTGTTCTTTTCTATTTGGTTTAGCTATCTCATAGCTTAGAATGTATAGCTGACTGTATTCGGTTGATGACTAGCGATAGCTTCTACGTTGTGAGAAAGTAGCGCTTTCGTGACTTAGCTTCGTAGATTGTGTCTATGACCTTCAATATGCACTTATTGTACGTCGCTTTGGATAAACGCGTCTGCCAAATAACTGTAATGTATTGATACTATTGTGTTCGTGACGTTCCCGTAGTGGCTCGTGGTGGCCTGCTTTGTTAGAATTCATAGCATTCACAATGAAATTGCGTATTTTAGCGCTGTTCTGTTTGGTTGCTCAGTCGTAAGTTATAAACTCCTCAAAAAAAGTTCGGAAACGTTATTTCGGTCGATTATTCCTCCCCTTTAATAATACCAATTGGTATTGTATTTTATATCGTTGGAAAGCCTGATTAGTCACCTTTACAACGAGGTACAACTTGTAAGGATCGTGCATTCGTGGAATGAGCAACACAGCTAACCGTGTGGGTAGCGGCCCAACAAAATGTGCCTAAATCCCCTGCAATATTCTTCTGTTGGTATTCACTCTCGTTTTGAGTTGCTTGGTGGACTGGATGATTGCACTCTCCCACAGTAATAAGGAAAAAACAACACATATTGGCCATTTTTACACTTTATTCATTTTGCACTGTCAGGGACCTCAGTAGCGTGTGGAAGATCCATACGCAGCCACAACAGCTTGGCACCTCCTCCTCATGCTGGTCACCAGCCTGGTCACACACTGCTGTGGGATGGCATCCCATTCCATCCCACTGGCATACACCTGCCAGCACTTGAAGCTCAAAACGAGAGTGAATACCAACAGAAGAATATTGCAGGGCATTTAGGCACATTTTTTTGGGCCGCTACCCACACGGTTAGCTGTGTTGCTCATTCCACGAATGCATGATCCTTACAAGTTGTACCTCGTTGTAAAGGTGACTAATCAGGCTTTCCAACGATATAAAATACAATACCAATTGGTATTATTAAAGGGGAGGAATAATCGACCGAAATAACGTTTCCAAACTTTTTTTGAGGAGTTTATTTTATGCCTCGATTTGCCGTGAAGCTAGAACATTGGTAGTGTTTTCCGATATTATTGTATTGTATTGTAATTTCTTTGTGCATAATGTACTCTATGGGGTATTAGTATATCCATGGGTGATGCTTTTCACTTAGGGAATGGAAAATATGTATTCAAATGTACTGTGTCCAGATGTGTGCAAGATGAATGTAAAATAAATAAATAAAATAAATAAGCAACAGTTGTGAAACACACTACAGAGTAATGCCAAAATAATTCCCACATGAAAATGATAAAAAGGTGAGTTAAATGAGTCAAAACGGTTGATTTGCACTGAAATGTATGATTAGTTTAAGATTTACAGCTATTCACATTTTAGCCAATTTGGATAGGTTTGGAGACCCTGGGTACATCAGGCTACACTGCTTACATTTCGTGTCATAGATCTTTAGTAGTTCTGTATATCACCCTGCGATTATTGAATGCTTGTGGACAAGGAGTTTATGATCCAGGAAATGTGTAGTTTTACCTGTTTCACTTATGTACCTCTCAGTATTTTGAAGAAATATATATTTTGTAGCATTTTTAGCAAAGTTTTGCTTGCATTTCCGGCACTTTATTTTGACCTTAAATTATGAAAATAAACAAATCTAAGTTTGTACAAAAAATGGTACACCGGTTTTGTTTCATTTAAGCCATTTACCAAGTTTATGTGATGCTCACACCTGGAGTTATAAAGCCTTAAACAGAGTACCCCCATGATTTACCAAATATGCCATCTGCACTAAGGGGTTACGTCATGTCGGCGTTATTTTCATGTTATTTTGATGGCGTATATAAGTGCATCTACATGCGCGTACACCCTCCTGTCTGTTATACACAGGGGCGCGCACAAGCATGACTAAAAATATCAAGATTACAATGTGAAATATTATCATTGAGTAGGCTATATAAAAAAATGCATCATAATAAAAGGGTCCATCGGTCATATAGATAACTTGTGAACCATATTGCGCCACTGGCCTACAGGCAAGACAATTCAAATATTTGACTAACAATATTAGGTTCACTTAAATTAGAGTGCCTTTTAAGGACTATTAGATATTTCTGGTTATATAAATTTTGCTAGCTAGCTAGTTTATTTTAAATATAAGGTGACGCTATTGATAATGTTAGCTAGCTAGTTTGCTTTCATAAGGATGTTATAGTTGTGCTTTTATCTTAACTTGGCTGGCTAGCTAGCAAAAATTATTATTGGATAAGTCAGCGTCTTTACCTTAGCTATCGATACTTTATATTAGGGAGGACAAACCGGAGCTTTAGAACGTAGACGCCAGTGAATGCACGTGAGCTTGACAATACATTTCTCACAGAAAAGGTCGTTTACAGACTTTTTTTACTTTACTGCAGTGGTGAGAAAACTTACAAGAAGTAAGCACTAGTGTATTGTTAGCCTTTATTGTTCACCGTAAGAGGCTAGAATGATGAAGCTAACAGAAACCAATAGCACTAACCCATAAAAGATTTACTTCTAACGTTATTTGTTCAATTGAATCGTAAAAGTGAAAGCATTCGATTATGGTCAGCGGCACCGAAGATTTCTGTCACACCCTCAATAAACGGCAAAAGTCCCAATAGAAGATGGAATTAGATCTTTAAAAGTTATATATTTTCTGAATCATCATACTCGTATACTAAGTTAGCTAGCTTGTGAAAATTCAGTCTCCCAAGATCCCAAGAGCGTGTATCATGGACGTAGCTATGGTAACAAACAACGTGTGGAAAGTGAGGGCACTCATAGCTAATTGATAGTTCTCATTACCACGACAGTTTGGGTGAACTTTTATTGTGGGAAATTTAGGCTTAGAAAAATATGTTTTAAAATACATTTAAATGTATGACTGAATAATAAAATTAATTATACACATTTGTTTTGTTGTTGCCTACAAGTAAGTAAGGGAGTTACCACCTTTATGTAAAGGAGTCACTCTTGCATGTTTACAAACATGTGGTATCTCACCAGTGGACAAAGAGAGGTTAAACAAGTCTGCTAAGATGTACATCAATACATGGGCAGCCCATTTGATATAATTTTGCCTCAAGTCCATCTAAACCAGGACCTTTGTTAGATTTTAAATTGTTGAGAACAGATAGCACTTCAGTTGGTTTGAAGCTGAAGTTTTTGTTGAATATAATTAGAAGTATGATGATTCATTTCACAAGAAGTCTCCACTGAGCTGATAGAAGGAAAATGTTGATTGAAGACATCAGCGATATCGGAAGGTTCTTGAATGATGCAATCTTTGAACATTACCTGATTAATTAACTGGTCGCCAGATTTATTGAAAAGGTCATTCGCTTTTCTCCAGAACTGTCTTTGGTTTTTAAAATGTTTGGAAAGACTGTCAACATAATAAGCGGCTTTTGCATTCCTAGTTTTAGTTTTGCTTGTGTTTCTTAGATGTCTGTAAACTTCCCAATCAAATGAGTCCCTAGTTTTCCTAAATTTAGTCCAGACTAAATCTCGCTGTCTGAACAGATTTATCAAATCTTCGATATTTATGAATTCAGAAGACAAATAGTCCCAAGCGTCCTGCACAGTTGGTATTATTTGAAATCTATTCCAATTTATACCAATTAGGTCTTCAATAAAAGAGTCTATATTTATATTTTTGCATTGTCTAATTTTTATGAACTTTGGAGGTGACTTTGGTATTTAAATTTTTCATATACAGTAAATTATAGAGTGATCACTGAAACAGTCAGACAGTATACCAGTTTTTGAAATCTTCTCAGGATGTGTGGTTAGGATCCAGTCAAACAATTTGTGATTGAGGGTTTTGTGATTGATTCTTGTAGGCTCATTCAATAGCTGAGTGAAATTCAGATTTACAAGTGAACATCTGTCTTTTGAGGAGGAATTATCCAATCAGTTTTTGTTAAACCAAGGATTATCCATTCATTCATCCATTCAATATAATGTATAGTGGCTGTGATACAATTGATTGAATTGCACTAGGGGTCTGTAAATATCTCCAATCATAATAGATTTATTTTAATTTAGAATAATCTTAACACATAATGCCTCAAAATTCAATGGTTCAATCTTAGGCAAAATATGTTCAGACAGCAAAATATCAGAAACATAAACAGCAACTCCACCACCTCTGGTGCCTCTATCTTTTCTGAAAAAAACATAATTTTGTAGAGTATTTCTTTGTCAGAGATTGAATTAGTTAACCTTGTTTCGGAGAGTGTAATGATATATGGCTTATGGTCCTCTACTCATGCTCTGAATAAGTCTATTTTTGGAAGCAGACTCCTAATATTGGCACGTACAATCTTTAGACCTTTACAATTATTCATATCTGCAAAGCATAGGAGTCAAGCATTTGTGGTTCAACAGACATAAATCTGAACAGACATTCCTCACAACATGGTTCAAAACAATGACAAAGAAAAGACAAAACATACAAGCATTCACACCAGCAATTCTTCACTCCACCATTCACAAACCCCCCACCCCCCTGATGAAATAAATTAAATATCAACATAAAGTTGGAGAGAGAGAGAGAGAGAGAGAGAGAATGAGAGAGAGAGAGCCATGAAAGAAAAGGAAACGTAGTGCACATATGAGGATTAGGTTAGGTTAGGCATGCCAGTAAATTAAATCCTATATGGATTAAGGGATCATTAAGGGATGAATTAAAACAAAATGCTAAGAATGGGGGAAGCAATATCTTGCCGACGTATGGCGGACAATACAAACGCACGCATAGTTTTCCTGATGTGCACCTTCGGACAAGGTCATGTTAACATAAAAATGTATGTTATACAACATTTAATTTCATATTTCCACCCAATGTAAACACAATTAAAAGAGGTACATTTTCCAAGAGTAATGCAAGACATGGGTAACAGCCCCTAAAGGCATACTGAACTTTGTTCGAACATAATGTTGTATTAATGTTGTAACATGCAATGTTGTTGTCTGGCCACGGCCAATCCCACGTCATAGAGCCGTCACCTCGCGTGGGCAGAATACGCGCATAACATGCTGCATAATGCGTCAACGGGGCTCTCATCATTCGAGGCACAGTTAATAAAATTAACACTTGGGAGCATTATAGCAGTGTGCTGGAGTTTCTTTCTCATTCTACATTATTCTTTTTACCCAGCACCTGTGCTGAATTTTTGGATGTGCGTACGCCTATTCTTTAATTAACTTATTGATCCCCTCATGGTCGCATCTGGGCACAAGGAAGAGAGGCCGGCCCAAGAACACCTGGTGCAGGGACCTCGAGGTTGACATCAAACAGAGCGGGCTGACATGGAAACAGCTGGAAAAGAAAGCTCAGGACAGAGGAGTCTGGCGGACTGTTGTCAACGGCCTATGCTCCATGCAAAGGAGCGATAGGTTATAGTAGTAGTAGTATGGGTCGCATCTGGTCCTCCGATCCCACTCCCTCACAGTTGTGATTTGATTTCTGGTTTGTTACGTTTTGTTTTCTGCTTTGTTGCTTTTTGTTTTGCACTTCAGGGCCACCATAGTATTTAAATAGAGACATAAAATTAAATTAATCTTGTTCATTTTCATGAAACCAGATGTCTCAGGTAGGGGCATCCACAACACAACACAACGGAAAACACAAGGCTGCTTTAGAGAGATACTTCAGTCTGATAGAAAATGATGTCACATACAGGCAGTACCTCAAAATGCAGGTGACCTCATGTGGCAGCATACTAACAGATCTGATCTGATTGCTGTAACACCTCCTGTAATTGTAATGGATTGTTCTTCCAACAATCATGTGTATGTTTACTTTCTCTTTTTGTCTCTGTAATTGTGGGGTGTCAGTGGGATAAGTGAGATAGTGGTGTAATACAGAGATACAGGCCCACATTACCTGCCATGATGAAGAGCCAATCTATGAGGAGACTGAATTGAAAATGGAATAGATGATTGATTCTAACAATGCATTTCAATTGAGGCATCTGCAGTCAAGAAGCAGACTTGGGTCATTTGTCTTTGTTATGTTGGACTGTAGAAAAAGAAATGTGAACAGCTCATGCATCAAAATATACTGGTCAAACCTCAGAGAAGAACGATGTATTATTTTGGTCTTACATAAGAAGAAGGATGTGTTTTGGTGAAGAAAGTAGTCAGAAAAACCTACTCGGTTCTCTTTAGAATTCTGAAAAATACTGCATTCCAGAAGCTGTAAATGAAAAATAAAAATACTGTAAATAGAGCATACAGGTACAATTTTGCATTAAACCACATTTAATGCAAACACAAAATTACATTGCCCTTAAATGAATCATTTAAGAATTTACTGTTTCATTAAAATGAACAAATAAACATATACTGTATGCATATACACGTACACACATACACACACAAACACATCCAGTTCTTTAGTTACACAGGGTTATGCACAAACTACCAGGCTGGCTAGACTGAATCTGAGCCAAATTTGTGTTGTGGAAGTGCAAGACAGGAGGAACGATAGAGGGAAAAATAGAAAGGGGAGAGGAGAGGAGTGGAAACGATGTGCAGCAGCAGAGAGCCACTGTCAACACAGACCAAATATACGTTTCACACGCTCTGTAGTAGTTGATTATTATGGAGCAGGTGTTGGAAATCTTTACTCAAACCCCAGTCATTATAAACCTTGTGATACTCTCTGGAGTGATTTATGCAGAGGCTGTATCAATTTTATAATCGTTAACTTAATGTGAATTAGCCACTAACTCACAATGCCACAAGTGCTGACTTGACATTGAGGAAAGCACACGGGTAATGGTTTAATTTTGGCTTTGCTTTGGCAGTGAAATACGATTACCTTCTGCTGTGAAACACGCATTGATCTACGATGACAAAGCATTGCTTTCCCATGAGTTCATTTCATACTCCAAACTTGTGTGTTATACTCAGTTCTTTAAAGGCATGTTTGGACTAGGACAGCTATGGAAAATCACTGATGGATTAGTTGTAAATACAGCTCTGCCCACCTTGTGCCCTGTGGCACCTGTGAGCTGTACTTTTTGAAAAGAGGGAATTCCATTGCTACTCCATTATTTCAATGATAAATGGTCTCTTTGCTCAATGAAATGGTTAAGACTGCATCCATATTTGATGACAAACTATGCAGTGTCCCTGTGTGTTATGTCCCAGACTCAGAGACCCAAATGCAGACCAGGATAAGGCAGAAACGTAGTTTATTTCCAGTCCAATGTCAAAAAACCAGGTAATCGAGAATTCCAAATCGAGAAATCAGAAAAACAAGCAAAGGTCAAAACCGGAAAATCAAAAGGGGCTAAGGTACAAAAGGGCTAGGCTAATCAAAAGTCGGTAAACAAAGGAATCTCAACAAATCTCAGGAATCTCAACAAATCTCTGGCTTTACAAAAACAGGCTCAGAAAAAGTGATCAACATTCTGACGGGGAAGAAACAGAATTGTGGGTCTTATATACACATAGGAAAGGGAGGGGTAACAAACGACGTGAGGTTAACACATTAGGTAAACAATAATTCAATCACGAGAACATAACGAAAACATGGAAGAGACTCGGAAACATGCATAACAAGCAACAGGCTCGAATAGGAGCGGAGTGTGCACAGTAATCAAGAGAGGCGAAGTCTAAGTACAAACAGCTGGAGCGAATTACAGAGGTAGCTCAGGAGCAGTTAGAAATGCGAGTAACAAAGATAAAGTGGAGAAGCTGGTTAAATGTTAGTATCTAACTATAAGACAGACAGTTAGTTGTTAGTATACATTTATGTTAATTGGTTTAGTAAAGTGCACGTAACTAATAAAGCACCCGAGTGATTGTTAGCGCGAGTTAGTAATATATACAATTATACACGGGAAGGAAATCAGGAAGTAGCAGAAAAACGAGACTTCGGAAATACAGCGTTAACCCACGAAAACTCCCAAAGTCACCCGATTAGTGCATGCATGAGACTGGGTAAACAAACACACAGATGAGACTCGGACAACCCATGAACAGAGGGGAATGCAATGATGAAATTAAAAATAATAAATCCAGAATAAATATCAAATAATAATACAAACAGACAAACAGATGTACAGAACATAACACTGTCCTTAATGTGGGGTCTGACTGTAAAGCATTATCAATCCATGATTAACCCCCCCCCCCCCCCCCCCCCCACCTTCTCCATCTCGCCCACCCACAGCTGTGACGAAGTACCAAAAAACAAGGGACAGTTATTTTGTTCCTTGGAACCAAGATTGCAATAAGGATTCATGCTGGGTGTATTGCTCAACCTTGTTTTCAAACTTTGTTTCTTTCTTATGCTATGAAAGGCTACTTTGAATGCTTAGCGGGAGCTGTGGTCCATACATAACAATATCCACCAATGTAAGCAGTTTTCCCTGAATTCCGTCTTCACCGATAGGGGAGGAAGTTCAACTTGTTCAACCTCAGCAATTACATTTAGAAAGAAAGACATCTCTATTTGTCCTTAGATGTCTGTTTAACCTTTGATTCTCTTGATGTGTTTTCTTATTTGCGGTGCTGGATAGCTTGCCGTTTTCCTGCAGAAAGGTAGTAGATTCAATATCAAGCAGGCCCACCTTATTAAAGAATGAACATGAGTTCAAGCAAAACTGGAAAAAAAATACATTGGATATTGAATTTTCTAAAGTCTGTATGCATTTTTCTTATGCGAACAAAACTGGACATAGAGACTGAGGAATGAATTGTATAATGTTCTGAATATTTAATTTATTTATTTGCAAAAGTTGAAAGGTTTTACTAAAGTCAGTTATGTAGAATGACCTCTGGGGCAGTTGCGGTTTTCTGTGGGTGTTCAGTAGGCCCAGTGAAGGGCTGCATTTTAATATTCATCTCGTCAAACGACCGTGTGAGGCTCCTTTGGCATGCGTTGGTGCATTGGCAGGTCTGCTAGTTTGTGGGTGGTCTGTTTATTAACCATTCAATGCACTACTTGGCAGATGAACTGTATCTGTTGCCTCAGTGCGAAAAGTGAGAAGGTGGAGTTAGTTTGACGCTTGTTGAATACTCCATTGGATTCCGTTCATGGACTAGATGCTGTTTGCTGGGGTTGCAGTTAGTGTCATTGTGCTCTTTGTTTTGTGTTTTCCCTCTCCCTGTCTGCACTTGAATTTTCATTTGCATTGTATTTATTGTGAGGCCGTCAAGCTCAAGGCATCCAGTATAGGAACATTTAAAAGTGAGGTGACCCATTTATAATTAGGGAAAACAGTGTTTCTATTCAGGTATATAAACCTTCTGTGCTGCCTAACACCACGTCTTGGAGATGTCTTCATAATGTTTCTTTTTCCTCACAGACTACACCTACAGAGCCATTGTGGAACTACACAGGCTCATTTTTACAAGAAACAATGTCTGATATAAAAGCAGTATGAAAGTATCCACATTTTACAAGTTACTCTTTTTTATCTTCACTGGCATAGACCAGTGGCATAGCCAGGAGTTGATTTTCGATTTTCAAACACTAAATCACTGCCTTTTCTATATAACAGAACACTACATGAAAAGGAGTTTCTGGAATATATCTGACCAGTTAAATGTCAGTGAAATTTGTGGTGTATCAGTCATGAGAATTAGTTTCCTGTGTCGACACATGCATTTCCAGAAACTTCTGCACACTCCCGGATCGGGTATTTCTGGACTCGAACATTGTCGACTCTGTCTGCACTGAAATTTCATGGTGTCCTGAGAGGTGGATGGAGGTGGACAGAGGTGGATGGAGGTGGACGGCCATGTCTGATCATTTATTCATATAAGTGTCTGGACAAGAACACCACCGTGCACAAGATTATGTCTGTTTCCAACATTGACACATGCTGCACACGGCAGGAAATGTGTCCATTTTTCGGATTTGTGCACTGTAGTGTCCTCCCCGTAAATACACCATTTGTGTTTCTATCTGAATCTATTTTATAAAACAGACATGTCATCTGGGCTCCCAATATGACCCAATAAAGTTGGGAGATGCTCAATGGACAAAGCAGACAAAGCGTCATATAGAAAAGCAAAATGCCTAACAGAATGTGTACAGCACAGAATCCAATTACGTATCAACCTCCAATGGAGAGGCAAGGAAAATGAACATAAAATCCAACACTCCACTGGCATAGGCATGTGTGGACCAGGGTGGGATATGGCCACTTAATAGTATCCTTTCTCACCCAATTATCTTGAGCCACCACACCCAATTGTGAATGTAGTGGCAATCTATGTTATCTGCATAAGATGCCTTTACTTTTTAAATATTCGGCATGTCAACAAAATATTTATGTCGCCACTCACCAGCTATTGAAATAACATAGACATGCTATCTTCCAACAGCTTCCAAAACTTTCACTGATCTTACTGTTTTAAGTCATTTAAATAATAATCCATTTACGTATCTGACCAATAAGAAAGTTTCATGAATGCATTGGGGAGGTGAATGTCATGCAATTGGTTATCCTGTCGCTGTCAGAAACTCTTCAAATTTATCTAAAAAGGCGCCAGAGGTTATTATTACACCGTCACTGCTCATAGTCTAGCTCATTATTGCATGTAAGCTAGCTGCTAGCTAGTCAGTTTTCATCGGTTTAGCTAACATGGCTAAACAAAAAACCTATCAATCAAATTATTATAATTTTTTTAAAAGTCACACTCGGAGGAGATCGTGAGGAGCAGCTTGAGACCAGGACCAAACTTGGAGAAACCAAGTATGCGAGTAAGATTACCAGAAAATTTTTAATTCCGGAGGCTAACGTTACAGCCACAGCTTCTTCGTCCAAGACTCTGTCTCCTGCTTCTGAAGATGAGCCTGCTGTGCCAGGCCCACCAGAAAACTTGTCTGCCATTGACAAACCAGCCACTCAGCTAGGTTTAAATTAATAAGTAGAACGGTACTTCATACCCGTTTCGGAATATTGGGCTCAGTAGCCTACTACTGAGGTTCCACTGTATTCTGATGCTGAGTATTCCCAGGGTTTCCTGTCGGCTTCAGGAACCCCCAATTGAATAGGCTAATAATAATAAATAAAGGGTAGTATTAAAAAAAAAAGTAATAATCAAATATTGAATAAATGCTTTAAATAAATACCTTAAAATCTAAAAAGGCCTCTAAATCTGCAGATCAAATCAGTCTAGCTAGGCGATGTAACTGACAAACCGGTCGGTTAAAGCAGCTGCTGATATTTTAAATACAGCAGGCCAACTGAATCTGACATTTCCAAATGACAAAAATACTGAAAACCCTACCAGTTAAGGCCAGACCATTACAGGCTTTAACAGGAGCACACTCAGACTTATGCTAATACTGGGACAAGCTGTGTCCATCGGATGAAGACATCAACATGAACACCACAGCCAGGTGGGAAGCATGGATGACTTCTCCTCTCCAAATCATCACTTGGAGGTATCAACAGTAGGGAACCCTGAACTGAAGTCAGGGGTATATGGGTGTTGTGCTAGGAACCTCTCCCCATTTTAGGCATCAGCTCAAGAACATTGAGCAAGAAACACCCTGAACAAAGTCAATGGGTGATGTGCTGGATGCCTCTGCCCATCAGCATGTTCTGGATAACCTTGTTCTTTCATACAAGGAAAATTTAAGCTGTTACTAGGAGCCTGGATTCATCAACTCAAACTCATTTCTTGGAAGATTGCATCATCGGATCATCACTTAATCTATCTGTTATTAGTCATGTATTCTAATATTGTGAGTTCATGTTGTGACATGTCTGTGGGTTCCCATAGCTTGTGCTCATGCCTACTTCATGATAAGTAGTAACCTAACCATTGGCCCAGTATGCATTTTGGTCAATTTTGCCATCGCCATAGTCATTTAGGCAGTTCATACTGTGGACAAGTTTGTAATTTCCCCTCATTTGTAAAAGTTAAGGTGACCTCACAGGAGGGTCTGTTAATAATTCTATAGAAGAGGCACAACACTTGGTCTGGGAATGCACCAATAACATTCTGAATGTGCATGTGTATTTGGGTATGAAGGTGTGCTTGTCGTGTCTGGCTGGATATGGAGATGTCTCAATAGCATCATATATCTAGTCAGGGAGAAGCACCCTTCAGAGTGATGGAAGGTTGGTTTAGCTCATTAGCTCTCACACACATTCCTCATGCCTCTAGAATTAGTGCATTCTCACCTGTTTTCCCTCTATTTAAGTTCCCCTCTTTGTTAGTTTCCTTGCCAGTTCGTACCGTCTGTTTGCTTTGTATTAGACATGTTTTTCGGCCTCTGTTTGTTTGTTCTAAACTTGTCTCAGTCTTGTTCCCCAGTTCGCCCGACCAGCCTGCTTTTCCGATCCTGCCGTTCCTGCGCCGTCATCTGCCCTGCCCTCCTGTTCTCGCCAAACCCGTATCCTGACCGTCACCCAGCTCCTTTGTCTGCTAGTCTGTCTGTTCTCCTGTTTCTTAATACATTCACTCCCCACTGAGTTTTGCCTGAGTTTGCCTCCGAGTTCTGCTTTTGGGTCCAGTTACTTCGTTGGGTGTGTTTGGAATATCCATAACTTAATGTTCTGAATGATTGCGTAACAATGGGGGTGAATTAACTGACCCATTCTAGCTAAAGCTGAAAATACAAAAAAAGAGAATTTATAGATAGGCTACATCATGAACACTAAGAATACTTTTTTTAATCATGAAGTGAATCATGTTACAGAATACTAGGGTAACTAGTATTTGAATTAAACAAACAATACGTCTATTATAACAAACTGTGAATAACAAGCAAATCAGACTGAACAGGCTGAGTGGGTTTGATGCTCCATTCTAACTAGACAGAGACTGTATGGGTATGAAAAAAAGGTGCGGAGGCGGAGTTTGTATATGCAGTGAGCACCATAAGTCATTGGACAGTGACACATTTTTTGTTATCTTGGTTCTGTACTCTAGCACCTTGAAAGAATACAATGACAATGAGTTTGAAGTGCAGACTGTCAGCGTTAATTTGAGGGTATTTTCATCCATATCGGACGAACCGTTTAGAAATTATAGAACCTTTGGTACATAGTCCCCCCCATTTTCGGGCATCAAAAAATATTTGACAGTTTAACATAATGTAGAATAAAGTAAAGTAATCAAATTTTTATATTTGGTCGCATGAATCACTTTAAGAGTTGTTTCTCCTGACAAATATTCCTATTTAAATGGTAAGTGGCTTGTTTACTACGTCAGACCCTTCATGACTTAGAGCCATTTAGCCAACCATGTGTTCCATACTGTTCCAGTGTAATTTACAGCTAAATCTAGTCCCACCCCCCAATTCCCATAGAGATCCATTCTTACGGCGCGAGTAGGCTTAGTGCTGCTAAGCATAGTTATGATAATTTAAATCCTGGCAAACATCCAGTGAAACAGTTTGTAATAAACCGCCAGCTTGTTCAGTGTAACAGTAGCCTATACCTACACTGTAAAAAAAAAAAGCATTAAAACGGCAAAATTGCTACCAGTCTTTTCACCGTTTTCTTACAGTATGGCCATTCCAAACATGCAAAATCTCTCATTTAAATATGGCTGTTTGCGGCTGTAGTAATTTACATAATGACTCTTAGTTGAGCCTACAGTGCAATCATGTACTTAAATATGATGACTTTATTTAAGTTTATGTTACTTTGTCCAATTACTTTTGGTGCCCTAAACTGGGGCGGACTTTATGTAAAAATGGCTACAATTACTACACTGTTCACCCGATATGGATGTAAAAAGCCTAAACATAAAGCTGCACTTTAACCGCATAGTCACTGTTCCATTTCAAATCCAATATGCTGGAATACAGAACCAAAACAACAAAAAATGTTTCACTCTCCTAACACTTTAGTGCACTGTATATCTCATACAAATAACATAATATCTCGTACGAACGACTGACTAGCTATCTAGTATAAACGAGATAGTAAGTCATTTGTACTAAATATTAAGTCTTATAAACAAGATAATATCTTGTACAAACGACTTACTAAGTCATATAAATTTGATAATATCTCATACAAATGAATTAATAACTTCTATAAACAAGATAATATCTCATACACACAATTTACTTTCTTGGATAAACGAGATAGTGCTAAAAAAAAAAACATTTTTACATTTTACCTTGCCTTTTAGGGCTTCAGTAAAACATACTTCACAGCAGTGAAGCTAAATTATTTGCACATTTCCCATATGAGAATTGTTGCAATATCTTATATTTATTTCAATATATTAAATTTCTGTAAAAAATTATTTTCAGGGTCTGAATTTTTTCAATGCCAGACTTTCTTTTACAAAAAAGCTAAATGTGAATTAACAGCAGTGCATACATGCCCAGCATGAGGTACAAGTGAAGCTCTTACCAGATACTAAACATTTATGCTATTGATAACTGATCAATTTATCAACATGCACATGCTGGCCAGTATAAATACTTAATAATTCAAGATAAGCACATTATGCATAAATAATTAATCATTATTTATTACTTTTAAATAATTAAAGAGCTAAGTACACCTGTGGTTTTGTTATAGTTACACATTGCCACCTGAAAGTAGTTACAACAGCCCAATGCACAGGGCTGTAACTCCAGTTGCTAATTTTAGCTGCATTCAACCTCTGTCCATTCAGTTCTGTATGCGTGTTTATGCCACACCAGTGGAAAAGTATTGCTGTTTTACGATGCTATGGGTAGAATTAAATATTGTTTTCCCTTTATTTATCCCCTAACTACGACTAACACTAACACAGTTTTATAAGGACAATGATGCATGCTGTTCATAAAATAATTTAATTTACTTAGTCTGACAAGCACAATTTATTGCAATGTTTTATAACTCAATAAAATCCAGTATACATCAAAGAGAAGGTATAATTGCACTTATTTCTATGGAACATTGTTTCTAGTTGTATTTCTGGCAGCAGAGTGTTGGTTTAAGGCTTGTTTGATATGTCAGACCCTTGTTGACTTAAAGCCATTTAGCCAACCATGTATTCCATACTGTTCCAGTGTAATTTACAGCTAAATCTAGTCTCACCTCCCAATTCCCATAAAGATCCATTCAAATGCAGAGACGTTATAGTATCACTTGTAAAAGTATAAAATAAGATATCAAAAGTCTTTTGATGTTGTTGGGTCACAGACATCAGGAAGTCATGGCATGCAAAGGATATGTGACCAAATCTTTAAAATGATTACTTTATTCTATATATAAATACAGGGGTGCCAGTAATTGTGGCACACATGGTTTTGTTAAAAAATAATTATTTCTTGATGAGGGATTTTTTTTTCTCATAATAAATTTACTTCAGTTAAAGGTTGGATTTTTCTATTTTTTCAGTGTGACATTAAGCTAATTCACCAAACGGTGAATTTTTTAAAACCCTTTTTACTCATCTTTACCAGGGGTGCCAATAATAGTGGAGGGCACTGTAAATATGTTTGAATTTGACTTTGCAACACAGCAAAATGAGAAATAATCAATGGGGTATGAATACTTTCTCAAGCCACTGTATACATTAAAATGAAAAAGATATATTTTAAATATGTAGATAATGCAAATGGCTTGTACATATTTAACACAGTCAAGTCATTTTTGGGCTTTCAAAGCTGTCAGACTTTATGTGCAATAGCTTGTTTTTGTTATTGCTTTAAGATCATTTAAATATTGTGACATACGGCATATGGATATGGGCATTTTAAGAAAACTAAGAAGAGATTTTTAGCTAAGTAAATCTTACTTTCATCAGCTCTATCCAGACTAGAAACACGAAGTGAACTGGAGGCTGAAGACATACTGTGTGTGAAAAGATTCTAAATGTGTGGGGAAGGAAAACAAAGACGGAAATGTACAAAATATTTTTCTGTCACAGCATTTCCAGCTCCATAAAAAGGCAAGGGAAGATGTACAATTATTTATTTACTATTCTCTTGCTGAGCCTGATAGTAGAAGATGATAGACTGGTATCCTAGCAACATCTCAGTCTAGCCTGCCATAGCTTTATAGTAATGTGGCAGTATCGCTGAAGACATAGAGACAAAAATGCTCAGGAGAGGCATCAGAAACGATCTTAATGATTGGATCAGTGTGGTTTTACAGACACAGATTCCTCTTGTTGGCATATCAATTCATGAACATCTGTTAATCCTTTTACAGCATCATTATGTAAGCCTCCATGTATGCGTGCGTGTGCAGTACATGCATACATGCGATATATGCCAGAATGCATGTAATCAGGTTTGTACACCACAACTCAATACTAACATCTGATAAATATGTTATTATTTTAAATATCAAGCATTGGAATGTTTTATCACACATAGCATTGTTTTTTTAAGAGATTAGTATATGTGTACATTGGTTATTTTCCAAAGTAACTGAACGGAGTCACAATATAAGGACACTACTGCACTGTCTGTCTTAAAGCATATTGCTAAAGTGTTTAAGTCTTGTAATGAGACTTGTCCTTTAGAAAATACTGGTACAATGAAATATGATGAGGATTCAGACACCTCTGCATTGTCCCCAGGGAGCTGCAGTAGAGGGCGGCTGTATTATGGATAAGGGATAGCATCTGTTCTGACATGATGGGCATCCATGATTTTCAATAATTACAGTGGTCCATGTGTCATCTGTACAATATCTTGCCAGCATGTCTATCAATGGGATAAACGGCCTGGTCTTTTCAGTATGTTATCTTATGTATTGCTAACTGTCAGGACAATGTTGCGGTATTCTTTAATCTTTTTTGAGTCAGTGTTTGGATTTATCATGCTAAGCCTATGTCTATATAGGTATGTTTACTTTCAGCTTATTGATAGTGTACATAAATAAATAAATACAGTGTCCACCAGTATTATTGGCAACCCTGGAAAATATGAGCCAAAAAATATGTTTTTGTCATTTATCAGTATGACCTTACACTAAAAATATAAAAAACACATTTAGGTAAAATTATAAAAATTCAAAAAAAAAATCTTCATACATATACATATAATATATGTATTCTTTTTCCTAAAATATTAGTATTCCATTCATGTTTTTTTAAGCACATCTGAGTCTCTACGAACTATTATGTGATCATTCTGAAATTCCTGTTTTATTGGGGTATATACAAGGTAGCACGCAGGCCAAACTCCATAGCTCTGTCCAAAATGGCTCCCTACTTGCTCTATAGTGCACTATGTTCACTTTCCACCAGAGAACACACAAATTAAATGAAAGAAAAGGTTGACCTTTATAAACCAGGCAATGGCTATACAAAGATATCTTCATGTCTGAAACAACCTCTAATAATAAGCAGTAATTAAGAAGTTTAAAGCAAATGGAGATTGAACCTGCCTGGAAGAAGACGCAAGTATCGTTTCCACCATGCACAGTGAGGAGGATGGTTTGAGAGCCAACATTTTTGAAAAGTTTGATAATTGGTTGTATCCTGGGGTAACCAATTAGACATCACCCCTATGCCAACAAGCTATTTAGAAGGCTTGTGAGAAGAAAGCCTCTGCTGTCAGCGTACCAAAAATGTAAACATCTGGAGTTTGCTCAATGTTACCAGAATTTAAGCTGGAACAGGGTGCTATAGTCAGTCCAGACACAAATTGATGAGTGGGTTTTGTGGCATCGTTATGCAGAAAAGAGCCTTATCCCCACTGAATTATGGTGGTGGATCTGTGATGTTGTGGGACTATTTTTCCTCCAAAGTCCCTGTGAATCTTTTTATGGCGTCATGAACTCAATCAAATACGAGAAGATTTTAGACCAAACTCTGGCTGGCTCTGCCAGAAGGCTAAAAGTGGGTTGTGGTTGGATCTTCCAGCAAGGACAATGATCCAAAGCACAAATTAAAATCTACACAAAAATGGTTCACTGACTATAGAATCCAGGTTTTGCAATGGCCATCCCAGTCCCTTGACCTGAATCCTATTGAATTGTTGTGACACACACCATCTTTAAAATAAAAATAATCTTGCATTAAAGATTTGTTATTCCTCTGAGCAATGACAATAAACCATACAAATTTTTTTTTTCTGAGCATAGACATTTGAAAAACAATAAACTGAATTGAATCCTGCACTTTTTGCTCATATTAATTGAAGTTGCCGATAATTCTGGTGGGCACTGTATGCGAAAGACCAAACATATGAACACCAGCTTTATTTTACTGATGTAATTGTTTAGCCTTTTGAATCAGCCAACATCTTTGGTGGCCATGTTTTTCACGCAGAGTACTTCTTTAAACTTCAACCGCATGTCAAATGACAACTGACCCTTATGTGAAAACTGTTTTGAGAGTGGGTCACTCTTTTCCGAAAGGCGGATAATGCTGGGAACTGGGGCTTAGTTGGCTGTGATCACCTTCCTGCCACGGACCCCCATTTTTTCCTCGCTAAGAAACTAAGCAATCAAGTGTGAACAAATATAAGAGTCTCATCAAGCCTCGCTAGGAAAACATGGTTGAATAGCTGCATAAAACAAGTCATTTTAGTGTGTTTGTGAGTAACCAACATAGCAAAAAAAAAAATATATATACAAAAACGGGGACAGGGAATACATTATTGATGAACGACAATAATTTATTTTCAAATATACTAAACATGTACAGAAGCACAAAATAAGACACATTCGCGTACGGTGTAATTAAGGGGTGGGGGAGAAATTAGTGGCACCTTACCATGAATCACGTGAGCCCCACCAGTTTGCTATACTATACCCTACTTGATTTACTAGTGGCCCAGCATGTTGAATCTTAGCCTATTTAAACGTAATATTTAGGGCTTAAATGCCATGCGCAACTCAGTTACACTAGTTTCAAAACAACCGTGTTGTTTCCAGAAACAGGGAAATATTACTCCACATCAATGTACAGCAGTGATATTGATATTCGACTTTTTAAATGACCGTAGGCTTTCAACAATATGATCTACCACATTGTACTTTCTAAAAGTGCGGGACAACTTTGACTTTCATAAACTAAAATAGCCTACTGAACCTATTTAGCCTACTCCATGTTATTAGACGTAGCCTATCCTACCGCTAAACCGCAAAATCCTTCACCTGCATCTCTGCGAGCCATCTTCCACTGACATTGTTGCCTTCATTGCAATGTTCTTTTGCTCTCTGATGTGTGGCAAAATACATTGGTGAGCTAGCTGGTAGAAGCGAGTGTTGTGACCACATGGCACTGTTCCAATGACAGGCGTTTGAGATCAGATCGCTGAGACTGAAGCAGAGCAGTTACAAGTTATCCATCGCCCTGGGTACCTGATATCATCACTGTTGCTAACTGGGATATTCCTTTATATAGTGAGGAAAAACGAAACAACCAAACCCAAAACGGGTCTAGAGTTTCTCTTTTTTCTCTCTCTCTCTCTGGGCCAGGCATCTCTTAACCATCCACTGTCTAGTGAAGACAATTGCGGCAGATCATCGCGTGAGCCAAGAACGCGTACTGTACAACCTATAACGGTGAGTAGCCTACTACGTCTTCATCTTGTCAAGTTAAGCATTCATCCACTGTTGGGGAGTCTTCATGAATGTTGATTTTATCAGAGGATAATCGCCTGTTTGGCTATCACTCTTGGCAATACGATTAAACTGAATCTATTCCATGTGGTCACTAAATCAAAAACTCATCTGCTGTTGCGTTAGAACCGCCAGGTAAACAACGTCGCGTTTTTAAGTGCGACAGACCGACATATCTGTCATTACTAGGCTATATCTCAGAGAAAGAAATAGCCTACTTAAGCGGATCTATTTATTTTTAGATTTCTTAGAGTAGAATAACGTAACGCAGTGAAAACAAAAACGTAAGCTGTTTGTTTTGTTTTCAGGCTGTTACAACGTCATGACAGCCGAAAAGACTATCCCAATAATTAATGGAAAACCGGACGATGCTATGGACCCCGAGGCTTCAAACACCAATCTTGTGCACAGCAATGACAGAAAAGTGAACGAGAGAGGACACTGGAACAATAAGATTGAGTACGTGCTGTCCGTCGCCGGAGAGATCATAGGACTTGGCAACGTGTGGAGATTTCCTTATCTTTGCTATAAGAACGGAGGGGGTAAGAATTGGCAACAGTTTTTAAAGGACCATGCTCCATCGTAATGTTTAAATTTGTTGCGTTTTATTTTTTTATTTGAATGATTTTGTTTCTTTGCATTCATTTATATTCGTATCATGTGTTGAGAAATGGAACAAACGCTTGTGATAATAAGAACGCTGTGCACGTGCAGTAGCGTTGGTGTCCCTATAAAGTTCCACAGGGTCAACAAGTCAAGAGAACACAGTAGATTACTGATCCCAAACAAGTGTCCTACATCTAACACCTACTATCTTTTTCATCTTTCGCAGTGCTGCTTCAGAGTGTCATTAATAATGCATTTCTGGATTATGTAATGCAGAAGATAGAAATATCACTTGGTTGTATTTGCTGCCCAATGTTTTGGTGGTACTCTGATAGTTTCTCCTTACTGCTAAAACTGTTTGTGCATGTTGTATATACATTTTTTCATGTTCATTATATATATTTTTATATTTAAGTACAAATTTCAGAGACATACTGAGGTATTTATAAAAACGCAACCCTTTCTCAGGTTTGTGCAGAAGATAACCAAAACAAAGAAAAATACAGACAAATCCAAATGCGTGAAAGATAGCTGTTCTTTTTTTGTCACTTTGTGATCATAATTCATGTCCACACCTCTCACTTCGGGGCATCAGGCTTAGCCCCAGGGGCCTGGAGGCTTTGCCTTAACACATGCTCACAGTTTCAGAATGAATGTGGACTCATTCACTTTGACATCATTAACATTTAAGCCAATTGGATTAATCGTCTTTTTTTTACTCTTTAACTGTACCCTCAGATGAGAATAGGTGATTTTGATTAAGGGTGGTAAAACATTGCCTGGTTCCATTTCATGTGTGTGCCAATGAGGATGGAGAGGCACAGGCTGGAATGAATCCATTAATACCTATTTGAGCCAGCCAGTTAATAAGAGTGAAGGACACCATAAATGTGAATTAAGGCAAATGGAAACAACTTGCCCTGAACTTTGGCAAATAAAAATCCCCAACCATTCTCCAGTTTAAATAATTAACTAACAAATTACTGACCACATCACAAGGCTTGCACAAGTCACATAACTGTAAATCCTGACAAAATAGATGTACCTGCCTTGGTTGATATATTTTTTGGTTAATGTTTTGCATGCAAGAAAAACCTATTGTTTTAGTGTATATTTGCTGGAACATTCTAGTGGAAACAAAGCTAAACGTCTATGTAGCATTTGGTGAATCTAAGCTGACATTAAGATCCTTGAGGGTTATTTTTATGGGTTTAGGTACGTGCATCTAAAATTAATGCCACAGTTGCATCAAGGACAGGGAAGGTGAAGGAATTATGGAAATACATCAAAGCTGAAACTAATGACTTTTTTTGCAGATTTTAGGGCAGCCTTATGTATTTCAAATATTCACTTGTAAAGTTCAAAAGCAAGAGAGGCCTTTGCTCAAGTTAAAATTGGGCATTTCTTTGTCAGCGTAATTACTTTTCCTCTTAGTTGATAAACTGTATCTCGCAACAGTAGAAAACAGTATAATAATACCATGCCTCAGCTGGCCAGATATTTTACTGGATATAATGTCTACAATGTCTACGTTGATAAATAATAGATCTGTGCATACCTGAAAGAATATATTTAATATAACATATGTGAAATAAAATTCATCACTATTGAGTATATGTGGACACACACACAGTTAGTACTGTGTAACTTTAATATAAAAAGTCCTGCACACCGCACAGGTGTGTGGGAGAAACAATAACAGGATTTATGAAGAATAAGAAATCTGTAGGATGCTGAAGGCCATGACAAAGTGTTGGTTTATGGAGCTAAATTAGTGCCAAAACTTAACAGAACACGTTTTACAAATGCCCTACGATTTGCAGTGTGTTTTCCAAATGAAAAACACTATTATCCAACAAACAGTGTTTTGTAAATTCAAAACATGATCAAACAAACTGAGTGGGCCCTATTTTACACCCAGCGCTAAGCGGTACTTACCAAAACGCAATGTCTTTGCTAGTTTCAGACTGGCGCAGGTGTCATTTTAGCAGCAAGTGCTCACATTGCTTAAATACAGAACTTGCACCCATAGCAAGTGAACTGGACAGATTGGTCTTAAAATGAGGTGTGGCCAGGATCATTTTGGCATATTGCTATCTTGAGGCAGCAAAAAGCGTTTCCGCTAAAACCACCACAAACCTGGTCTTAAGTCACTGTTGTTTCAATGTTATTTTAACGGCGCAATATAAGTGCGTTTACATAGGCGTGTGCACAACACACGTACACCCTGAGGTCTACATCACAAACATCCTACTGTACCACGTCAGAAAGCGAGATACCATGGAAAACTGCATATAGTCTTCATCAGTTGGGCTATTATCGGGCGAAATATGAAGTTCCTACGTGCCACCGTTCTTCCATATTTCATAAAAGTATATCAACCACCCTACAGTGTGATCTACATGAGTGAAGATACTGGACATTTAAATATATTTAGGAGTTGGTTACAGTTCTTCTTTAACCACCAAACAATGTTATACTATCACAGCAACAATAAAAAACACATAAGGTCCTGGATATAGGTAAATTAACCTGTTATTTTGCCTGCTCACTTATACTCACACCTGTAGTCTTTCTTATTCTGATTTAATTTAGTTTATATCTAGTTAGCTAACAACCTATTAGGTATTGGCTATAAGATAAGCCTGCATAAGTCTCAATGATAAAGTATGGGGAGTCTGTGGAAAGAAAGTCCCTGCCTGAGGTGACTTGGATTTGTATACCATAAGTAATGACACTGGTGGTGAGCTGTCAATCTATTACGGCTATACTGTAACTTTACTGGGAATTTATACTACCCTATAGCTTTCATGTGTGGCCTAGCCATTCATTACGTTGGGTGAAACAGCATAGCTAATGGTGACATAAATGGATGACACGGCAGATAGTTGTCCCGTACAGTAATCCATGGGCTGGCATATGTTTATATAGGAGATAATTATAGTAGTAATAGTAATTAATATGATGCTGTAAATTGTGCGCATGTGTCTGACTGGTTGGTAATAAATTACCTTTTATGACGAGAACGGGGCTGTGTTGGACATTTTTGCCACTGGAAACTAAACTGAGACAAAGAAATTGATTATCTAAGGGTCATTCCCCTCATTAATTGCCTCCTTATAGGACATACTAATGTGCTTCAAATGGACACTAAAGCTGTGTTCATGTTTGGATAGCGTGAATAGCTTTGGATAGCTTGGATAATTTGCATATGTTTCCATGGGTTTGGAAAGGTTTGGGTACGTTTTTGGACACCTACAACCATTCCCCTAATCTTTTGCAAGATTGTTGGAAATTATCTTATAATATACATGAAAATATATTTCCGAGTCAAAAGAGTTTATCTGTTGAAAGATTTTGATTATCTCCTGAATTACTTCAATTACACAATTATCCATTTTGGGTAGATTTTTGGACACCAAGGTAAACCGTTTAAAATTGCTTTGGGATTTGAGCCCAAGAAGACTGGTTATTGTTTGTATTGACAGAATCCGCTTTATTCTTGTTCGTATATGTGCTAAAAGTGTCATTTTGAGTAGAGCCCGACCGATTTATTGGACGCCCGATATTAGTGGCAGATATTAGCCTATCACAGATATTGACTTATCAGCGTTGGCTTTCGCCGATAACCAAAAAAGAAACTGAGTGTCATTACATAGTTTGGACAACAGAGCGAGCCTGGAGTCGGTCTCTGCTGCTGCATGTGCTTGGCAGAGATGTGTTACCAGTGAGCTCAGGATGGTGCATGATCGAGTTTGTTGATGGATCTATGGTGAGTACCTAACTAGCTAGCTAATTAATGAAATGCAATGCTGGAAACGTAATTAACAATGGCCCTATTTTAAAAAATATATAACCCACGCTGACAAGCATGTCATTTTGCTCATCATCACTAGTTTGCTAAGTTAGCTAGCTTGCTAACCAGTTAATCATGTAGTCAAACATAGTTTGTTTGTAGTCTCAGTGTTACGTATACTGACGCTGCTAATATCAAAGCAATGTTATCAATGGCAATATAGCTTTTTAAATCACAAGAATAGTTTGAGCACATGGCATTTGTGCGCGTAAATAGTGTCCGCCTCGTCATTTAAATTATGAACACGGTAAAAAAAAGGTCACTAAGTGTAGCCTAGACTACAGAACACCATGAGTTACAG
Source organism: Ilyophis sp. 1 JC-2022 (assembly GCA_022702515.1). Lineage (NCBI taxonomy): Eukaryota > Metazoa > Chordata > Actinopteri > Anguilliformes > Synaphobranchidae > Ilyophis > Ilyophis sp. 1 JC-2022. Next base: position 25,326,777 of record CM040396.1, read on the forward strand.
TAGCAACAGTCAGCAAATGTGCTGGTGTAGAAAACAAATTAAAAGAAAAATTAATTATTTCTCCGATTGGACAAACGTGAGACATGAATAACATTAGAAGCGCTTGTTAAGACATTTGAGCAGAGCCCGCTTTAAAGGGTAACAAAGCACTAAAAGCACTTATTTTAGATGATAATTCATACCTTTGGGTTTTTACTTTTTACTAAGTATTACTCCTGGTCCAAATCTTGACAAATTACTACAAATTACTAAAAAACTTTAAGAATCTGGCTCAAAAGTGTCTCTAGTGGAAAAACGTTAGGTAGGCTACTGCACGTTCAATCTGTGATTAGCCAGAAAAGTCTTTGCCTATGTATTTCTCCAGCTACGCCCACTGATAGTTCCGTGAAGTTTTGGAGCGAGGGCGGCCTACGCAGTAGCTATAAAAGCAAATCTCAGGGCATCGGTTCATCTGCGTGGAGACTGGAGAGGAGAATCAGGAGATAGAGAGAGCGAGTGATATAGCTATCTTACAGTTGAGCTTCTAGTTATAGTAGCCTATTTTTTATAGATAGCTTATAGTCCCTTGCTTTTTGATTGTTTGTTTTTCAGTAGCTTAGCAAGTAGCTAGCTAGTTTTTTAATTTATTTATAAATGCATAGGCTAATGTTACTTTATTGAAAATAAATAGGCTATATAGTATAAAGCATATGAAAACTGCGTATCTGACAGGGACGTGGAGAGCTAGTCTCTGCGTTGCATGCAAGGTGTGGATATTTCCTATATTTTTATGTTAAAACAAAACTAAATTTTACGTTCTGACGAGGTAAGTAAAGTATCAATTGTTTACTTTGTTCACACTGTGCCCCTGTGTTTATGTCGAATATTTTTGTTAACAAATGATTACTTCGCTGTCGCTGCGTGACACCACTCAGTGTGATCTGCAGTGCTTGCTGTGGACTAGAGCAGTTATTTACATTTTGTTGGTTAATGAAATCAGTTTTAAAAAATATTGTTGAATTTATATTTTAGGGTATATTATTTCTATATGTGGCATTTCCTGCAGAAAGGGGGTATTTGGGTCAAATAGTTGAGCGAGGAGTTGTAGTAGCCTATAGCCTATGCATGCTACATGTTTACCTTTGCAACGTACGTCCCTACAACAGACATTCTCTCTTGGGCCTCATAGCTGCACACTGGGGTTTTATTTTAGAGGTTTTCACTATCTTGACCTGCAGTACACAAAGTATTTTGTGGCATTTTGTAGTTTTATAATTCTCCGCCATGCACGTTTCCTTGACAACCGATTTGATGTTTTGCGTTCCTTGGTATCCATATCGATAAAATAAACAACATGGATAATTTGCCGCGATCAAGTGGTGTAAATGCGTTTCCTCCTTCCAAATTGAACCACGATCGGCAGTCACAATATAGAGATAAAATAATGTAATAATCATAAAATAAACACAATTGTTCAACTGTCAAATTAACTTTGTGAAGATGTTTGAAATTCCCATATAATTCACGAGTACCACCAATGGAACTGTAGGCTACGTTATGACGCAAGGAAAATTATTCTAAAGGTTGGTTTCGACAACCGATCCTGTACACACTGATGGCTAAAACAATAAAATGAGTAGCCTACATGGTGTGTGTAACTATTTGGACAGCGTATGATTTTCTGTTTGCTGGCCGCATCATTATTACATTACATTACATTATAGACATTTAGCAGACGCTCTTATCCAGAGCGACGCACATAGTGCATTTTCAAACTAAAAACAACCCTAAAAAGGCAAATACGAATCTAAGTACTAGGCGCAGTCAGTATGATTGGGGTTTTTTTTTTTTTTTTTTGGGGGGGGGGGGGGTAATTACACAACATTAATAACAATAGTCACAGGGAGGTAGGGAGGGGTGGAGAGAGGTGCAGCTTGAAGAGGTGAGTCTTCAATCTGCGCTTGAAGGCGGTCAGACTTTCTGCTGTTCTGACCTCCACGGGGCGGTCATTCCACCACCGTAGGGCTAGGACAGACAGACGTCGAGACCGGGTGCTAGTATGAAGAGGACAGGGTACCAGTCATCCTGAGGAGGCGGAACGCAGGGATCTGGCAGGTGTGTAGGGTCTGATTAGTTTTTGGAGGTATGGAGGGGCAGATCCTCGGACTGCCTGGAAGGCGAGCACCAATGTTTTGAATTTGATGCGAGCCATCACCGGTAGCCAGTGGAGGTCAATGAGCAGGGGGGTGACATGGGAGTGTCGGGGGAGGTTGAAGACCAGGCGCGCTGCTGCGTTCTGGATAAGCTGAAGGGGTCTAATGGCCGATGCTGGCAGGCCAGCCAGGAGATAGTTGCAATAGTCCAGGCGGGACAGCACCATTGCTTGGACCAGGAGCTGGGTTGAGTGGGTGGTGAGGAAGGGGCGGATTCTCCTGATGTTGTACAGGAAGAACCTGCATGCCCGGGTTACTGCTGCGATGTTCTTGGAGACGGACAGCCTGTTGTCCATCACGACTCCGAGGTTCCTGGCACAGGGCGTTGGGGTCAGTGGAGTGTCTCCTAGGGAAATAGAGAGATTGAGAGGAGGAGAGGTTAGAGCAGGAATGTAGATGAGCTCAGTCTTGCCAGGATTGAGCTTGAGATGGCGGTTGTCCATCCAGCTCTGGATGTCTCTCAGGCAAGCGGAGATGCTGGCTGATACCTGAGTGTCAGAGGGTGAGAAGGAGAGAAAGAGTTGAGTATCGTCAGCATAGCAGTGGTAAGAAAGACCATGAGCTGTGATAACAGGGCCAAGGGATTTGGTGTAGGTGGAGAAAAGGAGGGGACCAAGGACTGAGCCCTGGGGGACTCCTGTGGTAAGGGGACGGGGTGCAGATTCTTTACCAGCCCAGGCAACCTGGGAGGAGCGTTCCGAGAGGTAGGACTCAATCCAGGCCAGGGCCGAGCCGCCGATCCCTGCTGCAGACAGGGATGACAGGAGGATGGAGTGATCTACGGTGTCGAAGGCGGCAGAGAGGTCTAGAAGTATTAGCACAGAGGAGAGGGAGGCTGCCCGAGCTGCATGAAGCATCTCGCTGATGGAGAGGAGTGCGGTCTCCGTTGAGTGGCCAGGTTTGAAGCCGGACTGGTTTGGGGTCTAGCAGGTTGTTCTGGGTAAGGAAAGACGACAGTTGGTTAGAAACAGCACGTTTGATAGTTTTGGAAAGAAAAGAAAGAAGAGATCTAACGGTCTGTAGTTTTGGATGTTGGAGGGGTCCAGCGTAGGTTTTTTCAGGATCGGGGTGATGTGGGCTCTTTTGAAGGATGAGGGAAATAGCCAGAGGTCAGGGAGGAGTTCACCAGGGAGGTCACAAACGGGAGGATATCTGGGGTGATTGCCTGGAGGAGAGATGAAGGGATAGGGTCGAGGGCACAAGTAGTGGGGCGATGGGAGAGTAGGAGATGGGACACATCGGTCTGAGAAAGGGGAGAAAAGGTGGAGAAACAGGGGGGGACACAGAAGGGGTAGAGAGAGTAAGAGAGTGGGAAACAGTGTCTGTGAGGGGAGTGGGAGTGGGGCTGAAGGAGCTGCGGATGTCTGCGATCTTCTCATCAAAGGAATCTGCGAAGTCGTCTGCAGTGAACGAGGAATGAGGAGCAGGAGGGGGTTTGCTGAGGAGGGAGGAGAAGATAGAGAACAATTGACGGGGGTTAGAACTGTGTTTGCACATTTTTGTGTGATAGTAGGTTACCTTGGCAGCGGTGACTGCTGTAGAGAATGCCGCTAGGAGAGTCTGGCAGGAGGAGAGGTCTGATGCGTCTCTGGATTTTCTCCACATACTCTCTGCTGCGCTGAGACCGGCCCTTGAGGTGCGCAGGGCGTCGGACATCCATGGGCAGGGAGGAAATGGGCGTGTGGGCCTAGAGACAAGAGGGCAGAGAGAGTTAAGTGATGTGGAGAGAGCTGTGTGCAGGGTGTCAGATGCAGAGTCGATAGAGTTGAGAGAAGGGTTTGAGAGGGGGGAGGGAAGCAGTGACACAGGGAGCAAGAGAGGAGGGCGAGAGGGAGCAGAGGTTACGGCGGACAGAGACAGTGGGGGTGTGGGGAGGGGAGGGACGGTGTGGAACAAGAGGAAGAGAGAAAGAAATGAAGTGGTGATCAGAGGCATGCAGAGGGGTAACAGTGAGATCAGAGCAGGGGCTGTTCCTCTGGAAGACCAGGTCTAGGAGGTTGCCAGCCTTGTGGGGGGGGGGGAGGGGGGGGGGGGGTTGGAGGGTGAGGTCAAAGGAGCGGAGAAGTGGTAGGAAGGCTGCAGACTGGGAGGCATCTAGATGGATGTTGAAGTCTCCCAGGAGGATCAGTGGGATGCCGTCCTCTGGGAAAAAGCCGATCAGGGTGGCAAGCTCATCGAGGAAGCACCCCAGGGGACCTGGAGGGCGATAATCAACTATAATGTACAGGTTAATAGGGTGGTTGATAAACACAGTGTGGTATTCAAAGCTAGTAATGGATAGATCAGAGAATGACCATGAGGGGGAGAGTAACAAACCAGTACCACCTCCGCGACCAGACAGCCGGGGGGTGTGAGAGAAGGAGAAGGAGGAGGAGAGGGCAGCGGGAGTTGCCGTGTTGTCCGGTGTGATCCCGGTTTCAGTGAGGGCGAGAAACTGGAGGGACAGGAAGGAGGCATAGCCGGAGATGAAGTCTGCTTTCCGTGTGGCAGACTGGCAGTTCCAGAGCTGGCAGTTATAAGCTCAAATGGGGCATGGCAGCAGCATGAGTGAGAGGTAGCGAGCGAGTGAGAGAGAAACATAGCAGCCGCTGTGAGTGCTGTCCAGAGTATAAATGAGCTCTTGGCTACTAGTGAAAAAAATTGCTGGGGCGTGGTTTGATACCTGGAGCTCAACCCCGATATAGAGTACTCAAGTGAGTACGTCAGTTGTGGGTGGAGTCTGGTTTCGGAAGTAAATTCCCTATGGAAGATAGAATGGGCTTCGGAGTCTATCGACTATTTCTTGAAATCGGATCTATAGAAGGAGCCGAAACGTTCCTGGATTAGCCTGTGTGGTACAATGATATAGACCATATATCGCATGTTCCAATTTTTTTTTTTTTAAAAGTAATGCATTAATGATTGTAGTTCGACTTGTAGACTACTGCAGCTGAAGACGGGCTAATGTTAGCTTGCTAAGAGAAGCCCGCCCTAAAGGTCAGAAACTATGCTACGGTTAAGCACATAAAGCAATTCTAGCTTTTAGTCCTTCAAGCTAGCTAGCTAACGTTAACAAAAAGTGTTTAAAAATGGAGCTGTGTGCTACTGCTGGCTAACGTTCGTCTGGAGACAAGGCTGTTCATTCTGAGGGAATTGTGGGACGTGGAGTTTTTAAACAGTGCCAGCGCTGGTGTGTTAAAAAAAAAAATCCTGAAATGTAAAATATACTCAAAGCTGGTCCAGAAAAACGGCATGGTTTGCGAACATGCGTTATATTGAACAATCCGGGAAATTGACGGTAAGACATCATCAGTAGAAATGGTTTAAAAGTAAGCTTTAGTTAATGTCTAAGCTCTAAATGAATGGGGAATTTACTTCTGAAACCAGTGTGACGTCGTCACTTGAGTACTCTATTACCACCTTATCACGCCCAGATTTAGGCATTTTTCAAATTTCAAAAGGGGGCGGTGTCTAGCGAAACCAGTGTGTTTTGCTACCCTTTAAGTTACCAGTGCGTTAGTACTACGGTAACAGCGTCGCTCAGTAGTTCTAAACAGCATTAGGCTACACAGTATGATCTGTAAAATGTGAAATACTTTCTTAAAAGGACAGACTATGATAAATTATCTAATATCTATATGTTTTCAATGGATTGATCATCGTGATGAGTATTAGGCTATGCCTAGTACTATCAAAAGTAGCTATATTGATTCTTACTTCTTGGAAATACTTTGTTTTAATGTTGCAAATGTTCTTATGTACATTTTGACAAAGTTCAGTTCAGTTGAAGAATATACTGCCTTCAGTGGGTCTTTCTCACAATTTATCTTTGATAACCAAACTTGAGAGATCCATACAAAAAAAGTGTGTTTTTTCATAGTCATTTTTTTATTATTATCTGCAGCTATATCGGTTATCAGATTTAACCCCGCCATAAATTTCGGAATCGGTATCGGACCCCAAAATCCACTATCGGTCGGGCTCTAATTTTGAGTATGTTTTATACAGCAGTACATTACATTTCCATAAGGGTAGCTGCACTATAGAAGTGAATGGAGAGCGACAAATACCCTATTCTGGATTATCACCCCAGGCGAGCACAGAGCAACTAATGAACATATTTCACCAACATTTCTACCAAAGTTCATCTAGCTAGCTCTCACACACAGCTCAAAAAATCATCTAACATTCACATAACCTATGAAATAATATTAATGATTCACCCATCTAGCTAGTTTGCCTCTTACACAAAGCGGGTGCGTTGAGGTTGCGTGTTCATTAATATACGTAGATTGCCCCAAAAGCATCCTATGTTTTGTAATATTGTGTCCCGTGCAGATAGACATTTCTTCCCTAGGGAGGCTAAAGCACCACCTGCTGTTGTGGATCATGGACAACACATTTGTGAGAATATCTCACAGAACACCTGCGCTAAAATAGTGTCAAAAGTCACACGATTCACAAATGGAAGACAACATTTGTTTGTACTTGTAAAATATGTTGTATGTGTTTGTGAAGTGTGATGTATTTAAAAACTGTTTTGTATGTGCTAAACAAATTCTGTTTGTTTGATAATCGTGTTTTGCATTAGCAAAACACAGTCATTGTGTGCGAATCGTAGGGTATTTGTAAATCGTGTTCTGTTTGTTTGTTTGTTAGGTTTTGCCAATGCATTAGCTCCCTAATAGTGCCAAAAGTAACATGATTCACAGATGGATGGCAACATTTTTGTACTTGTAAAACATGTTGTGTGTGTTAGTGAAGTGAGATGTATTAGAAAACTGCTCTGTATTTGTTTGATAAGCACGTTTTGTATTTGCGAAACACACTGTGGTATTGTAGGGCATTTATAAAACGTGTTCTGTTTGTTTGTTAAGTTTTGGCACTAAATTAGCTCCATACTGGTTACTCTTTAGACCAGTGCTCATCAAACTTTTTTCCACAGGCCACTGAAAGAAGTATGAAGACGTCTGTGGAGTAGCTAAACATTTAATAAAAAAACAAGCATATTTTTAATTGGCAATATGCACATACTTTAAAAAAAACTATTTTCAATTATCCATTGGTTGTGTGTAGATGTCGACATAGCAGCAAACCAGCTATCTGTGGATTCCTCCTAGAATCTTTAAATAAAATTGTAATTTTTCCAACCACCAGGGGGGTTCTCTTGAACCAAAGTTTGAGAACCACTGATTTAAGCAGTAGACAACACGACAAGCCTAGATAGGTCTATTCTTGTCGTCATACATATTTTATTTTCCCTCTCTATGGAGGTTTCAAACTATTATATCCAAGGGACAAAGTATACAGTATGATTAAATGTCTTTGTATATAAATACATAAAAATATATTTCAGGTGCTTTCCTGGTGCCATATGTGATATTCTTCATTTGCTGTGGGATACCAGTGTTCTTCTTGGAGACAGCTCTGGGCCAATTTACCAGTGAAGGGGGCATTACCTGTTGGCGGAAAGTGTGCCCACTTTTTGAGGGTAATTATTTATGACTATTTAGAATTTTTATGGTAAAAATCTCACTATGATATTTAGAATTTACCAATCCAGCTGCAGTGCTCTGTATTGGATATAGATGCTGTAACCATCAAACAGGTTTGTTTAGATCAACGCTATCTCAAGCTTATGTTTAATATAAATAAAGTACCTTCATTGATGTAGTTTATGAAAAAAAAAGATTAACCACTCAATATCTACAACAGAATGAGATATAACACAACTTCAGCTCCACTCCCTCATGCCAGTATAGTTTTAAAAACAGTAATTCAAGACATATATTGTTTACACCAATGTATGTATTTTACGGCATCTTGATACAACTGCATTTTCTGTCTCTTGTGTAGGTATTGGATATGCTACCCAAGTCATCCAAGCTCATTTGAATGTGTATTATGTCATCATTTTGGCTTGGGCTATCTTTTACCTATTCAATTCCTTCACAACGGATCTACCTTGGGCTTCATGTGGACATGAGTGGAACACAGGTAAAGATGAACAACGTTGGTAACCATAATAATACTACATTATCTATTTCCCGTTTGCACCTACTCTTATGTTGTAAAATTATGAATTGACTAATACTATCGGTTGTGATCCTGATTACTTGGTATCGGCACTATTCTTTGCCTAAATTGATATATTTGATATAGGCATGCGCATATAAGAGCAACTGCTAAATGACTGTTAAATGTTAATGTAGCCACACGTGATGTAATTGTCTGGATACAGTAGGATACTGGTTCACAAATATAAATTACTACACATTTATTTGCACTTGCCATTAATATTCTACCAGCTAAATTAAGCATTGTGTTTTGACATACATGTATAAAAAACATGTATGTCAATACTCAGTATTCGGACCATATTAATAAGTCATTTTAGCTGACCTTCATACATACGGATATGGAAAATGAAACAATGTCCATTTTTTCCATTGTCGTGGTAATCCAAATGCTTTTCTTGAACATGCATTGTTCCCTTCAGAGGTAAACGTATTTTAAATGCTCTTTCTTCTAGAGAATTGTATGGAATTTCAGCGAGGGAATGGAACCAATGACACCATCCCCAACGCCACTTCCCCAGTCATAGAGTTTTGGGAGTGAGTATTTCTGTTTTTTTTTATCATTAAAATATGCAGTGATGGTGTTCAGGGACAAACCCATCACATAACATGTGTCTCCATCTTGGATTTCTCTTGGACTGCACTTATATAGCGCCTTTATCCAAAGCGCTTTACAATGGCCTCTCACTCACCCGTTCACACACACATTCACACAATGGCGGCAGCTGCCATGCAAGGTGCTAGCCTGCTCATTGGGAGCAATTTGGGGTTCAGTGTCTCGCCCAAGGACACTTCGACATGTGGACGGGAGGAGCCGGGGATCGAACCGCCGACCCTGCGATCAGCGGACGCCCCGCTCTACCTCCTGAGCCACAGCCGCCTCCATTGCTTCCTAAGAAGCGTTGCAAATATTTGTTTTCAGTTGTACACGTCACATTGCACAGTATATGTTTTCCGTCTGTGTGTTCTCAGGCGAGTCTATCTGCGGACACATCTGCTTGTGCATTTCTGACTCCACAGGACAGTGAGATTTTGATTCTGAGGAGTCTCATGCATTACAGACATAGGCTACAGATAACACTGGCTTTGTTTTCTGAAACAGCCACGTTGTTTCTCCATTATTCTTTCATCAAATGGACATCAGGAGGCGTGTGTGTATGTGTGCGCGTGTGTGTGAGCGTGTGTGTGTACAACTTGCTGTTGCAGAACCAGTAATGAGAAAGCTTCCCCATGCGGATACTCACCCTTTAACAACCATTATCTGCTGCTGGGAGCTTGAAACAGCTGATGCTATTGATGGAATGCCAGTACAAGTATGCCAGTGTGCTGTGATGTACATCTATTCATCAATCAGGAAGAGATTTTTATATTTCAGAATAGGCCCTGTGGATAAGAGCTTGTTATCAAGAGTGTTTTCATTGCTGGGTGTTCAAGATTTTATGAGAAATATAGAATAAATAATGCACAACGGCTACAAGGTAGCTTGCCAGAAAGATTTTTGGCACAATGCAAGTGTGGAACAGTGAGCTGCTGGTATTATGCAACCGGAATGCTTAACCTTGATCATAATAATTTGTAATTTCTTTTGCAACTCTCTTGTCAACAAGAATCAAAAGGGCACTTGCACAGCTAGAGGTGGTATGGGCACAAATTTGGCTCTCAGGCCGCTTTTTTTGCTGATTTCTGTACAGCCGCCAGTGGCAGGCATAACTGTGGCTGTCCAAACATTTCCAAATGTTTTATGATGTGATGCCAAAGATTTTGTAATTTCACTAATGAACTGCTTAGCATACACCTTTATACAAGGTGTATTAAAGGGAACAACCACTGGGAAAAAATGGGAAATGACAAAGATCTCTCATAGGGTTCCTGTTTCAAAATGGTTTACTTTTTGTTTTTTGCTTATATAAACACAACAGTACAATGCAGTGTGGTATTGCTGGCTTTCTGGCTCCAAAGGCAACCTTTCTGAATAGGTGTTAACTGTTCATGGTTGTTGATCAGAATAAATGTATGTGAATTCAACAAAATGTCATGGTTTCATATCAGATCAGTGACTCATAAAATCACACCACAGGATATTGAGAAAAGGCCCCTTCAAAGAGGGAGACATTGTGCCAGAGAGCCAGCAATCCCCTAGTAAATAGGTCTATTCTGTTTGCAAACAAAAGCCTTTTAAAATGCAAATTAAAAAATGTAACCAATGTTTAAACAGAAAACAAATTATATATATTCTCAATTTATCATTCTCTGCATTTTCAGGTCATAATAACCCCCCCCCCCCCAACATCAGCAACAAAGGAATACATTATACCATGTTTACCTGTATTTTTAGATGCAATTTTCTATTTGCTATAGCCTGTATTTTCACTTACTCACTCACACACAGACGCACGTTTAACGTTTAAGTCCATCTCTGGGGAGAAGAGCGGGGGTGTAATGAGCTACATAGTTAACTTTTGGTTCCTCTAATTTCCACAGTGCAGGAAATATTACTGGGAAAATGTTAAATAAAAAATATTAATAGACATGCAGGGGTTAAGGTTCTCAGTCGCTAAGAAGGATTTCCGTCGTTTAGATTCAAGAGAGAACGTACGTAGCCTATATGAGATCAGTGTAGATCTGCGGGGGAGGGGGAAGGTGGTTCAGAGATCGCGGAAGCATGGACGAAAGAGTAGCCTAGACCTCAAAACTGATCTACAAATCGCGATTTGATTCCCCATCAAATAAAAACAAATAAAATGTGTGCAATTGTATTTGTTTGTGTTAATACAATTATATGTATTGCATTGTAATGGTTTCTGCATACTAAACAAAAATGAAAAATCTCCGCTGCCTACCCAGCCAATGCGTAACAAGGCGCGAATCTAGCTTCGCTACTGTCAGGTCATCGAGTTATGCGTTCGCTGTTCGCTGGGCTGTCACAGAAAGTGGCCCTGTATCTAGGTCTAATAAGTAGTGGAAAGTAATGAATGGTGGGTTTATTTTAAAAGGTTTTATTAGTATGAACTAGCCAATAGGAATAAAATGTGTGATGACAAAATTACAATATGACTAGCCTACCTTTTAGAGAGGAAAACAAAAAACAAACATCACAAGCACATTATGCTTTGCAGCTATGACACTGTGTGTCCTTGTTATAGAAACAAATTAATTTTTTAGTTATCCTCATGCTCCCCACACTCATAGGGCCAAATTCAGAGTTGAGATAAGCACGCGCAAATGGGACTTACTCCTGAAATTCCGCGTAGCTTAAGCTATTTTTGATTCAGACATATCCGACTTATCCGCTGTTATAAGTGTCTCTTCAGTATGTACGCGGCATTACACGCATGAGGTGGAGATTTGATGAAAATGAGGCGTGTCTGCTAGATAATTTTTTTCTGTGCCACTTTGTTCAGAAAAAAAGGTGGTTTATGTCTTGCGCCGCCAATAGATGATTATGAAAAATACAGCATCTTTCCCAAAAATAGATATTAGAATGAGTGCATGTTCTTTGAAAATAATATTGGTCTTATTTTCCTTTGCCTAGCCTACTTACAATTATCAAAGATGTCATAAAAAGAAAAGTATGTAAAAGTAGGCTATGATTGACCATCTGGTATATAGGACCACACCAATATTAGATGGATTAATTGATAGATCATATTCGCTTTGACAGAGAGACGATTTTGTAGTCTCATTTTGTGAGCTCAGCTGCTCCAAAATTATTAGGAAGGGCAAAGTAAGTCAACGTGGAGTGACCCAGGCTGTGCAGTGACTGATATTAGCTGTTGCCCCACTCTTGTCACGGTAGTGAAAGGAAACGACTGTTTTAAGGGTGAGTTGCCAGGACCATGTGCATCTTCCAAGAACATGTCAGAAATGATAAATGGGGTTCCAATCGGATGAAATTGCTGGCTCGCGCATTGCAGGTTTTCACCGTTTTCTACAGACTATGCAATTGCATGGTCTCAATCTGGGAGAGGCCAATGCATCAAAGAAAAAGTGTACCTCTTGTCTAGCTGATCATCATCCTAAGTTCTGTGAAGATTGTGGTATGTGGTCATATGGCTTGTCTATGGTTGGGTGAAGCTTTCAGAACAAATACAGATTCGGTTCGACTATGCAGCAAGGCCATCAAGATGCATGTTTCTCAATCTTTTTTTTAGTAATTTGTCATTTCCAGGACAGCTAGCTGAGAGACATTGATCAGAATCTCAGCACTGCCTGCAATATTTACGTCGCATATTTGGAAACCCATAACAAGTCTGATAATACCTTATTGAGTTCAAAGTCTAGGTAAAAGAGATGCACATGTGAATGAACACACACATGTGCGCACACACACACACACACACACACAAAACTTCATAAATACATTACATGATCCAAATCCCAAAGCTGCATGAGGAAACAAGTTTAATGAGTCTACAGTAGTCTCATAATATGCAATGTTATGACTTCGCTTTATCAATTTATGAAACTCCTACCTATCATCAAGTACTTTGATCCATCATTGAACCTTGTTTCCATCCACAGGCGACGTGTCCTGGGCATATCAAGTGGGATTGAACACATTGGGAATTTAAGATGGGAACTAGTTTTGTGTCTGTTCCTGGCATGGTTCATATGCTATTTCTGCATATGGAAAGGACCAAAATCCACAGGAAAGGTAAAAAAGATTTTTAATATTCACTATACAGATATATACTAAAATATAATATTGGTTCTTTTATGTGAAATGGCAAAATGAGATCACTGTAAAGACTCCACTTTAAAAGGAAGTAGCACTAGACATGGATTCTTGAAACAGGAGGTGAGTAAGAAATAGTGCCCCTATCTTGCTGCTTTCAGCTGACAACTAATAAAGTATTGGAGAAGACACACGTGCAGACTCTCCAGCTGTAGCCTGTATTCATGCAATTCATTATTCTGAACTTCGGAATGTTTGTAAGCTGAGTTTACACAGTAACAATTAAGGTTGCAATAATTACAATTGAATCAGCTTTTGCTAAATCTGAGATACATGAAGCAAAGCATCCTGAGTTTACACAATATGCCTCACTGAGAAGACTTACTGCCCATACGTCTCCCCAGCATGCTTTGTCCCATTCTCCTGGCAGACGTGAGAATGAATGAAAAAAAACAAATCTATTACAAACTGTCAGCAATTAAAGACACCATCAGTTGCTGCCTGCAGTGCCTCTGAATAGAGGATCGCACAGTGTCTTCCTACCTTCTGTGTGAAAATTGACACTTGACTGAATAAATCTTTCTTTCTTCCGGTTCACTCTGACCCACAGTTCTGAACAGTTTTTTTTTATGTCTTGCCACAGTACATGTAACGTTATATGACTTACATCAAAACAGTATTTGTGAAAATAGGATTATATATAAAAAACGTTGTGCTGACACACGCTGGCATTATATGAGAATGTTCCCTTGTAAATTCCCAAAAATACACTAAAGATCTGACTTAGTAAAATCAGTATGCTTGGAAAAAAAATCCATCCATCAAATTTTATTGAATATTTCCAAATGATTCCAAGGCAAGTTATGCCTTAATTTTTCCCCAACTTAGATTATTTCAAGTTGTAAGCATTCAGATAGATAGAGAGATAGATAGATAGGTCAACTAAGATAAACTTAAACAATTGTTGTAAAAAAAAAAAAGTCTAACACTGAAGAAGAAAAAAAACTATTACAACCCCACCAAGATAAAACGCTCTTAAAGACAAGTAATGTATTATCCCAAATGCAGTGTAGACAAAGAGGAACTGTGGCCCTTCCTTTACCTTTGCCTTCTACCCAGCATCCCCTGCTTTCTGAGGGCCCTGCTGCTATTGCCAACAGCTAAAACTCAGTCAGTTGATTTCCCGCTGGAAGCTTTTCTTTTGCAGCCTTTTTAAAAAGTCTAACAGATTCAATGAGGCATAAAGAAGCAGGAAAGAAAGGGGAAAGAGATGTGTGAGGGAAAAAAATAAATGGGTTCACATTGTACAGGACCTGGAAAAGGAGCTAGGCAGCCATGCCTATATCTCCTGAAGTGGCTTTTGTTTGGGCATGAAGTAACAGGGAAGAATGCTCCTTCATGGCCAGGCTTTAGCGGCCAGGCCAAGATTGATTTCTGTATTCACTAGAGAAAAGCAGAACGTTCATGAGAAGCATGCTGAGTGCCCTCGCTCGGCTCTCCCCTCCGTGAGGAATTACTGCAGCTAGTGAGCGTCTTTCTTCCTCTTTTTCCCCCCTTGTACCCCCATACAGATCTGAGCATTCAAGGCCATCACTAAGCTGTTTGCCACAGGCTTTTGTGTTCTCGTTTGAGAGCAATTCTCACATAGCCAGCTCCAGATTTATGGCAGCATGTTTGATCTGTAAATTTTCTAGGCTTAAATTCAGTGTGGAGATGGGGGTCTGATAGAAACAAGGCCTTGTGCACTGGGACAGAGGAAAGGCTGGCCTGTTAGCCCGGAAGTCAGTTAATATTTGGTGTTTCTACAATCTGTCAAGGATGAGCTTTGGAAAAAAATAATTTTATCAGGTTAAATAAAGAGGTTGTGAGCTTTCCAATGTTCACACAGAGGACACATAAGGATTACTGAATGTTTTTTGGAAGTTGCCCTCACGTTGATGGCTGTCTCATTAGTCCCCTTGATTATTTTCTTCTCCTTTGATTATTTGGTTTGGTTCGTAAGAAACCATGCTTCCAAGCCGGTAATTCTGACTTCACTGAAACGTGTTCGGAAAGATGGCAAACGCTTCAGATAATTTAGAGGAATTTTTGAACGTAAACATAATGGTCATAGTTTGTAATTAAAGCCGCTTTAGTTCAGTGGGTATTGTAAAGCCCTCAAATGCTCTTGAGGTCTAGTGTCATTGAGTCAGCCATATAGACTGGTCTCTCTCTCTTAACTGCCTGTTTGTCCCTTTTTGTCTCTACAACAGCCAATGGATACAAAACAGTTCTTTAGCAACGAGATAGACCATCAATGTAAATCAGTGCCCTCAGATGCGCTTTACAGTATAGCAGTGAAACAGGTCACCTGAAGGGCTTCAGTAATTGGAGGGTGGTGTGCAGCTAGTTTTCCCACACTGCCTCTATTAGGCTTCTTCTGGAGAAAAAACTGAGGAGGAGGCTTTTGTGTTTAAGACCCGTCTTGTCCTCACATGCTCCTGACTGACTGCCAGGGAAAGAGGGTCCTAGTGCCACTTTTGGGAGGGGGGGTGGAGCAGATGGAATTGTCTGTGGAAGTGCCACAACAATATGTTTAACAAATTTCCAGAGAATCATTAAAAAGCCTCAAAAATGATTATAAAGTTGGAAACACTAAGGTACACCTGGTAGGAAAGGAAGCACCTGGAAGACCTGTGGCCGCCCATAGCTGCACTCAGGGTTGACTGTCAAAGGTTAGACGTTGTGCTGCAGCTCTGTGCGCACAGAGACTTTTGATCTCTCTGTAAGAGACACCACAGGCTAAGGGTATCCTTCCTCACCTCCGCTCATTGAAGGAATGCTAATGATTCAGACTTGTCAACATCAGGTTGATAAGTCATATCCCTTGCAGAGACCCGCACACTCTATTTTATTTTATTTTTTGCCTTTTTTGTGTTTGTGTAGCAAGGAGACATGCTGCTGAGTGCTTTTTCCATCAAAACCTCTGGCTCGGAGCTTACCCTCTTCCTTCCTCCAGATAATTAGCCTTTCAATCTGCTCTCAATTAGGCTTTTCAGAAAAGAACCTGCTTGCTTGGCACCATCACATGGCATCCTTAACCCGTTCACTGCACCGTCTCACTTCAGAGCATCCCCCTGTCTCCCTTCACAGACACACACACTGGGGCTGCTAACTCATAATTAAATGAAGTACATTTATACATGAGGGACCTCCTTAATGTTTCCATGTTTGGCAAATTAATAAGCTGCAGTCTCCGCCCTCTTGTCCCCACGCTGCCTGACCAAGCTCCAATTCCAACTGTAATACATGATTTATGTGGTTTATATTCTGCTAATTTATGATTTATATTAGCACTTATCACAAAAGCTTGATTTTGGTGGAATGCTTTTTCCCCATTTACAAAATTATCTATCACACGTGCAGCACTGTTCACTTTTTCTTTCATTCATGCATATAGTTCTGCTCTCATAGTTTATGCCCTAATTAGGCACATGCAAATCACTGAGGTTTAATAGACATCTAACTTCAAGGGCCAAGGACAGAGAATAGACACAGGAACCTATTATCTGTCAACATGAGTTGTCCTTTGACTTGTTTTATAGTAATACGCTTAAGAACATCCATGGTTCTTATAATCTGCCCACAGGTTGTGTATGTGACTGTGACCTTCCCCTATGTTATGGTTCTTATAATCTGCCCACAGGTTGTGTATGTGACTGTGACCTTCCCCTATGTCATGGTTCTTATAATCTGCCCACAGGTTGTGTATGTGACTGCGACCTTCCCCTATGTCATGGTTCTTATAATCTGCCCACAGGTTGTGTATGTGACTGCGACCTTCCCCTATGTCATGCTGGTGATTTTGCTGATTCGAGGGGTCACCTTACCAGGAGCGTTAGATGGGATTAAGTTCTATCTGTACCCCGACATGTCCCGGCTGTCTGACCCTCAGGTAGGAATGCACAGTTCTGTACATGCTCCATGTCCTGTTTTCTCATGGGCATTCACTAGCTTTGCATCCAATCCTATTTTTACAACAGGCCCGCAAAATATGAAAACATTATGTGATGAAAGCAGAGTGCCTGAAACACCAGTGTCACCATTGAAATCTCTTTTTCTATATCACTGCATTATTTATCTGCCAGCGCTGCCTTCACATTACTCTGTATACAATGTGATATAACATCTGTCTCTGGGATGCAATTGTTTTTTAAAATTTCTTAATAATATGTTGCATGTAAATATCACACGCCATGCCACTCTTGCGACGCATCATGCAACGCAATGGGTTTGTGATTTCAAATAATTCATTAGGTATCCATTTGATGCCCCTTGTTCCCAGCTGTTTAAACCGAAGACCGCCAAATGCTGTAAGATATGCCACATCATAAACAACATTGTTTCATGAAATGCATACCTTTGATATCAAGTTACATTATGTTGCAAACATTAGTTCCAACAGGGTTTTCCACTCTATATACTTTTTAGTGCAGTATAAATAAGTATCATTATTTTATATTATCTGATATGATGCTGAATATAAGCTACATATCGTGTTAAATCAGACCATGCTCCTACCTTATATACCCCTCCATTGAGCTAACACAAGCATTTTTTGACAGATATCCATTTGATACTATAAAAAATTCAAGCAACAAGAAAGATCAGCAGCAGTGAGAATGGGTAGCGAGGCATCCTATAAATTGTTAAATTTGTAATGTGCGTAATTGTTAATCTGTTGTTGCTATAATCTGTAAGGGTTTGGGTTTGTAGCAATGAGATAAATGCGACAAAATAAAACACGATTACAGAACAAGTCACTCACGAACGTGAGGACCACTAAAAGATTATCAGTAGCAAAATAATAAACAACCCACTAACACTGGTGTGGCTCGTAGACACGAGCAGAAAAGGAAGAGAACAGAGACTCCTAAACAGAAATACACGAGCATAAACTCGAAAAGGAGAAAACAAAGAATCACCTTTGGAACGTAGACTATAACGCCCGATAAGAGGTGAAAAATAAATGAAATAAAAATAAACCTCTCACTCTCAATATAGCAGAGAGTAGAAGAGAGTAAGAAACAAAAATAATGAAAGGGACTCATTCCTAAAGAGCTTCAAGGTCAGCTAAAGCCAATCTAGTAGTGAAAATATAGAGCAGCCATTTTCTAACCAACCCTGACTATGTGAAGGCACAAAATGACAAAGAAGTGCCAGGAAGTGGAAGTGAGAGGCTTAAATACCTAGCAGGTAATCGGACAGGTGAAACGAATGATAAGCGGGGAGAAGCAAAACCCTGAACCGGAACGTGGACAAAATCAGATAGACTGCTTACCGGAGAGAGAGGACGAGAACCGTAGCGAAACAAGAAAAAATAGCCACGGACCATGACAGTAATCATGCAAGACTCATGTCCATATTGCGCTTATCAGAGCTTCTTGTTTTTGACCGCTTATGCTTTTGTCCTGAATGATTTAGTCAATTGCGTAACCAACTTATGCGGCTGTGTATAAAAACACAGAATTCAAAGTACTGTATATGACGGTCGCTCAGATTTACAAAGAGAAGGGTCTGTCATATAGTCGGTTGCAAACATCTAGGACAAGAGTTCAATACTCTAAGGGGTCGATTTACTAAAGGTTTACGTGTACAAAAACACTAACACATGTTTAAAACTATTACCACCCGCAACAAATCATCGGAGGTCATCAACTAAGGAGGCGTAAAGAGGATTGTGTGTGCTAAAATGGAAAGATACGTTAACTTCTCATTTTTGCAGGTTAGCCTGAATGAATATGCAAATATGGGCGTCCCTGCATTATTTCGTGAAATAGTGGGAGGTGGTCATGCAAATAGTTTACTTTAGCATGTGTAAAGTGATTTACTAAACCCGAAAGGAAATTTGAGAAAGGTATTTGCGGGTGCATTTTAGTACAAATGGAAAGCAGGTATTCAAAGACACGGTATTGATCAAATGACGGCTGTCATTGTCGCAAGACAGTACGAGTGTGTTTGGAATATCCATAACTGAGCATTCTGAATGATTGCATAACAATGGAATTAACTGGCCCATTCTAGCTGAAGCTGAAAATATACAAGAAGAGAATTTGTGGATAGCCTACATCATGAACAGTAAGATTTTTTAAATCTTAGTTATGGTCATTTCAGTCCTGACAAACGTCTGTAACTCCCGGCAGAAACTAAGAGACATCCAGTGAAACAGTTTGTAATAAACCGCCAGCTCGTTCAGTATAACAGTAGCCTAGGCTATACCCTACACTAAAAAAATACCATAAAAACAGCATCATTGCTGCAAGTTTTTTCACTGTTTTCTTACAGTATAACCATTCCAAACATGCAAAATCTCTCATTTAAATATGAGTTCATCACCCGCAAAGTGTGAAATGTTAACACGAGAAAATACTTATTTGGGATCTTAGTAAATCGACAAGTGCTCTACAATATCTCCTCTTTGGACATAACCCAGAAGAGTGCAGTGTTTGTAAAAAAAATAAAAATAAAAATAAATAAATAAAAAGTTACTCCAGGTGTTTGAATTTGGAAAACGGTAATGGAGGCATAACCTTTGTAAGCCGTTGTGAGCTTCCCTCAGATTGTGAGTAATAGATCGGTCTACAGAACAGAAGGTCTGACCCTATCTCTTGAGTGCAGACATCTGAGGTTGCTAGGCAACAGCTCCAGCAGAATATCTTTGGTTCTGGAGTCATTCAGCTGCTTGAAGGAAAATGACTTGTTTCGTGAAAAAAATGTCTCTGTGCCCCCCAACTGCTTGCCAGTTATGATACACTGTCAGAAATAGCTAAAATTTTGTGATAAGGGCATTTAAAAACATAAAGATTTTGTATTTACATTTCAAATATATTATGGCATGCCATGTGAATGATTTGTCTGTAAACGGGCCGTCTCGTTGTTAGTGATGTATAATGAAATGCATGGATGTGGCCCATCTAAATGATACTTGATAGTGCTATGGCAACCAAATCAAAATATCAGCCCTGTGTGGATCAGTCCACAAAGTCAGTAAACCCCCTTTGTTACACTGGGGTTCTTTCAATCAGTCTCCCCCCTTTCACAGTCTGGGGCGGGCTTCACAGGTCTTCAGGGGGGGTCATTGTCTAAATTTGGTAAGACATCTTAATCATGTATAAGGGATTGCAACATAAGGCCTATATGTTATGCTTTTAGCTGTGGCTGCAATGTTAGTATTGGCTTATCATTACATCCACTGTTTTATACTCTACAGAATTTTTACCCTTATCCTTATCGTTATCATACATTTAATTATATCTCAACATTTTCATGCTAGACAGCAACCATTTTTTCCAAAAAAAAGAAAAACTGAAATACAAATCTAGCCCCTCACTGCTATTTAATCATTTTAAGGGGCTTTTCTATTGCAGGGGGTTCTAATAAGACCTCTATTGTGCCATAGACATAAATCTTTTCTTAACACAGGGCCTGTGATTTGTCAGAAAGTTCAATCCGAGTTTAGGGGTGGTCACTCGTGCCAAAGCCTTGGCTGCTTTCGTAAATCCCAATCAGGCTGATAGAAGAATGATGAATCTATGAGCAGTGGCACATGAATGCGAGTGTTGTTTTACATATACTGTGTACATATACACTGCTCAAAAAAATTAAGGGAACACTTAATCATCACAGTATAACACCAAGTCAATTAAACCAAACCGGTCATGCTGGATGATGTTGCAGGCAGCATAACATTCGCCACGGCGTCTCCAGACTCTTTCACGTCTGTCACATGTGCTGCTCAGTGTGAACCTGCTCTCATCTGTGAAGAGAACGGGACGTCAATGACGAACCTGCCAATTCTGGTGTTCTCTGGCTAATGCCAATCGAGCTGCACGGTGCTGGGTTGTGAGCACAGGTCCCACTACAGGATGATGTCAGCCACCCTCATGGAGTCTGTTTCTGACAGCTTTGTCAGAAACATGCACTCAAATAGCCCGCTGGAGGTAATTTTGTAGGGCTCTGGCACATGGCCGCCGCCGTCAGTATTGCCAGTATTGCCATGGCAATACTACTTTTCAAACAACTATTGCCTGGCAATACTACTTTTTCGCAGACCATATGGCGTTTATTTCATTTAGAAAACTTAGGTAACCTGTAATGCAACCCGACTTTTATGTAGTGAAGAATCTGATTGTATCTGCTGCGATATATAAAAACATTCGACTTTATCAATGAGCTAGAGTAGATACGACACGTTGCGCCATTTGAGTGCCTGTGCACGACTACCGCGGCGGTGCGTGTGCACTGTCTTCTAGTAGACAGATGGAACGTTTCTCTCCGCTTCCGCCAAACCGACGCGACCAGAGACAGCGGGAAACAGCTCAGAGGAAGAGACGTGTCGACCGATCAGATCAAGTCATCTAGCTAGACTTCAAAACAAAGGTGAGATGTGTACATAAAAACAAGCATATTTGGCATCATTATCAGTATTGTACAACAGTTGGTCGTATTTCTGACTGAAGCATTGTTGCATGTGTTCCTCAATTTTTAACGTTAAGTGGTCAACTTCAGCCGCTAACATTAGCTAGGTAGCTAGATCGAGGCACTGGGACAGTTGGGCAGCAAACTTAGTTAGCAAGC
Source organism: Ilyophis sp. 1 JC-2022 (assembly GCA_022702515.1). Lineage (NCBI taxonomy): Eukaryota > Metazoa > Chordata > Actinopteri > Anguilliformes > Synaphobranchidae > Ilyophis > Ilyophis sp. 1 JC-2022. Next base: position 25,348,316 of record CM040396.1, read on the forward strand.
TTAAACACTAATTGTGATCAATTGAAATTTCAGAGTCGAAATGTAATGTTAGATGCATCTTGAGCCGAAATGCATTAACGTTAGCTCGTTCTTATTAGCTCCGTAGCTACTAGCTAGCTTACTAACCAGCTAAATTTAAATGATTTAAGTGAATGGATAACTAGCTAGCTAGTATTAGCTAATGACACAGTCCACACCATCGTCGTGTATCTCGATGGACAATGCATGAATTCAAGCAGCTTTAAGTTTAGTTCAATTATTTATGTCTTTTTTTAATTCAGATTAAGTTGGCAATGGCTAGTATTTTTTCCCATGCAGACAGGAAGAGAACAGGTTTCACGTGCAGTGCATGTGGCAGCATGAAGCATGCAGGTGCACCTTCAAAGACATTATGGTCTTTCTTTATAAGGTTAGTGAAGGGTTAATGAAGTAGGGAACATTTTTGTCCAAAATGATTGAATTTGCAGCGGCTTTTCTCTCAAAAGTTGCGATGCAATTTGCAACCTTTTTGGGTTATTTTGCAATAAAATTGTGGGAATGTTTGAAAATTGCAATTGTCAGCTGGAAAAAATTGCGATTGTTTAAAGAACTCACCCCCAACCAAAGATAATTTTATGAGGGGAAATTGCAGCAATTGACTAAATTTACAAGCGTTTTTTTTTCCTGATTTGACCATTTTATGCGGAAATTTTGCGGGGATTGGACAAAATTGCAAGCTATCGCAAATAATTGGATTGGTTGAATTTGCATTAATTCTTGCAATCGCAAGATCGCTTATTCCTGGAGGGACTGATTGTAGTTGTATTGTATTAACACGCACAAGTAGTAAATCACTTGTATGTAGTAGAGGCCTACTATCCACCTAATTGCAAAGAACTTTGTAAAGAACTTGTCAAGAATGTATATGTATATTTGTGAATTTCAACAGTATTAATAAATACATTTGTACATAAATGGAGTTTGCATGTGTTCAGACAAGTACTTGACTCAGCTGTGTAGCTGTCAGCTGCTGCTGAGACTTAATTCATGATGTAAACAGTATGGTGAATACAGGTAAAGTGGGACAGCAGGGACACTTCAATTTCATCATCTTTATCTTTGTGTATATACTTCCATTACTAAAAATAAACTAAGTTTATTATAAGTTTCCGTAGCTCTGACATTTAAACCATTTGGATCATAATTTAAAACTATGCAAAATGTAAATGATCAGAAAGTGTCCCACTTTACCTGTATTCACCTGTATTTGCCTGTATTTATCCTATTTAGATATTAGTATGATTGTGATAATTGCCTTAATGGGGGTTCATGCTTCTTGACCACTCTATAGGGTTTTGGGTTCACCAACCATAGGAAAAAATATCTGGGAAACTGTTACATTGCAGTGATATGATCCATAATTACATTGTTAAAATATTTCACATTTAAACTTATAATAACCACACAGACTAAAATAACAAAAATAGATAGCTTTATGAGTCCTTTATTTAATGCATACACCATATTGTGCGTGGCGAGAAAGTTTGGCAATACTACTTTTACACTGGTGATGGCACCTCTGCTCTGGCAGTGCTCCTCCTGTTCCTCCTTGCACAAAGGAGCAGATACCGGTCCTGCCTCTGGGTTGTTGCCCTTCTACGGCCCTGTCCAGCTGTCCTCGTGTAATGGCCTGTCTCCCGGTATCTCCTCCATGCTCTTGAGACTGCTGAAATTTACTTTTTGGGGGTTTCTTTATTTCTTTATTTAAAGGATCCCCATTAGCTTATGCCGTAGCAGTTTGCTAATCTTCCTGGGGTCCACACACAATCAACATTACAACAAATAATACATTAATAAAGTAAATAAATAAAGATATATTTAACAAAATAAATAAAATTAACAGAAGAACATACAATTATTGATACAGTAAAAAATATAAGAGAAATAAGTCAAATAAACAGAAGAACAATTTTTTTAAAAATATAGTAAAAAAAATATATAAAAACAAATCCAAATAAACCCAGAGAGTCATTGTCATCCTATAGAAACATGAACTAAAAGCAAACATCTCAATAAGCGACCAATCAACCCAACTAAACAACAAAGAAAAATTAAACAACCTATCATCAGACATTTAATAAGTGCATCTTCAGTCTCTTTTTGAACGATGTTTTATTTTTTTCTTTGCGGATATCTAGAGGTAACTGATTCCAAATTGTACTGGCTCTATAAAGCACTGTTTTTTTCAGGAAGTTGGTTCTTGGTTTGGCTTGCATAATATCACCATTGTCAGCCTTTCTGGTGTTATGGTTATGAACAGTATTACAAAAAATGATTTGATCTTGCAAGAACTGAGGTTTATGTGTTCGCAGTGTATTACTAAGAAATGTCACTGTGCTTGAGATTAGCCTCTTCTCCACATCAAGCCACAATAGGCTTGAGTGCATCTTGCGAATGCACGTTCTAGTTGAGCAACCTAGAACAAGCCTTGCAGCCCTGTTCTGAGCAACTTGTAATTTTGCCAGTTCTGTTTTCGAGACTGAGGCCCAAACTACTGAACAGTAATCCAGGTGGGATAAAATTAATGATCTAGAGACTTGTTCCAGGATATTAGATGGTACATAAGGTGCACATTGTCTTGTGATATGAATACCTACACCCATTTTTTTTATGATTCCATCAATATGCCCTGACCATGACAGATGTTTATCCAGGACCAAACCAAGTAACTTTACCTCTTCCACTTGTTCAATGGGTTCCTTGGCTATATATAGATCCAATTTTGGCTTCGAAGCCAGTTTGTGCCTAGACCCAAAAACAATACTCTTAGTCTTAGATATGTTTAAAACAAGCTTGTTCAATATAATCCATTCATGCACTATTTCTAATTCTTTTGATAAAACTAGATTGAGTTCGTTATATGTATTAGCTGAACAGTACATTGTTGAATCGTCAGCATACATCACAATACTAGCATTGTTTATAGCAGAAGGCAAATCATTAGTGAAAATAGAGAAGAGGAGGGGTCCAAGACAGCTTCCTTGAGGCACACCACAAGATAAGTTACTAACATTGGATAAGCTGCCATTGTAGTAAACTCTCTGTGTTCTAGCACATAGATAGCTCCTAATCAAGGTGATGGCAGGAGGATTGAACCCATAACAAATGAGCTTTCCAGTTAACAGATTATGATCAATTACATCAAAGGCAGCACTGAAATCTAGCATAACTGCAGCCACTACCTTTGAATTATCAATTTCTCTTAACCATTCATCTGTCATCTGAGTGAGTGCAGTGCTGGTAGAATGGCCCTGTCTGTATGCATGCTGATATTTGGTTGTTAGTCCATTTGAAGTAAAATAGTCCTGAATCTGCACATAAAGAATCCTTTCCATAACTTTGCTGAGTACAGGAAGAATACTTATAGGTCTACTGTTAGGTCCACTGAAAGTTGATCTACTATCCTTGGGCAATGGTATAATTTTACCCTCTTTCCATGATCCCGGACACGTTCCGCTTAACAAACATTGATTCAATATATGGCATATAGGCCCTGAAATGTGATTAGCAGCAAGCTTTATTATCTTATTGTCTAGGTTGTCAGTTCCGGCTGAACCATAAGCAGGGAGGGACTCCAACATCCTCCTGACCTCCTCAGTGTCAACACATTGGAAATCAAATGTACAGTTCTTACCCCTCATTATTTCATTGCTTATTAGTTTAAAAGTGTTGGAGTTGGTGCAGCACATATTCTGCCTCAATTTGTCAACTTTACTAGCAAAAAAGTTATTAAAGTAATTAGCAATGTCTAGTGGCTTTGTTAAGAACATCCCATCAGCCTCTACAAACGAAGCACACCCATTTTTCTTTCTACCCATGATTTCATTCAGAGTGTTCCAAAGTTGTTTACCATCATCTCTAACATCACTTATTCTTTGCTTATAATATTCCTTCTTCTTACTTTTATTCAATTTAGTTACCAGATTTCTCAATTTACAATAATTTAGTCTATCCACTAATAAACAAGATTTTGCTGACACCATTTTGGCTTCATCCCTCTGTTTCATTAAACATTTCATCTCCTCATCAATCCAAGGGGCTGTTTTAGATTTCACTGTAAACTTCTTCATCGGGGCATGTCTATTAACTATATCAATAAACACATTCATGAAAACATTTAAAGACATCTCTGGTTCATCAGCCGCATACACACCACTCCAATCGATATTTCCAACATCATCTATAAAATTGTCTTCAATAAAATTCTTATATGTCCTTTTGAATACAATTTTGGCACTTGCTTTTGGAATTTTTGATTTTCTTGCAGTTGCTACCATATTGTGATCACTGAATCCTACTGGTAGAGAAACTGGCTTTGAACAGTGCTCAGAGACATTGGTGTAAATATGATCGATGCATGTTGAAGAAGTATGTCCTGTATAATTAGTACAAACTCTTGTCGGCATAGAAACTATTTGTGACAAATTACAAGCACTAATTAATGATGACAACCTCTTCTTCATGGAACAATTACTAGCTAGCCAGTCTATATTCATGTCTCCAAGCAAAAAAATTTCACTCTTTGTATCAGCAACTCTGTCAATCATATCACATACATCATTAAAATACTGAGTGTGTACTCCAGGGGGCCTGTAGCAGCAGCCGACCAATATTGGTCTCAAGTGAGGTAGATGTACCTGAACCCACAGTGCTTCTACACTATTACACATAGATTCAAAACACAGTTTTGAAGGAAGATGATTTAGTATGTAAATGGCCACTCCCCCTCCATATTTGTCTCTGTCCTTCCTGAATAGAGTGTAACCCTCTAATGATACCGCTGAGTCTTGAATGGAGGAGTCTAGATGAGTCTCAGACAATGCCAGTATATGAATGGTATTTGCTTGCACTAGGTTGTTCAATTCATGAGTCTTGTTCTTAACACTACATATATTCACATGTGCAATTACCAAGCCTTTGTTTGGTAGTTTTAAAGAGTTCAAGTTCATAATATTGAGCTGTTGTCAAACATGAGCATAACATTAACACAGGCACAATATGCCTAACATGTATGAGTTACGAACCCCCAGACGTGGCTGCTTTTTCTTCTCTGCTTCCCACTCCATTACTCGGGTGTCGGGTTGCAGGGTGGACGATGAGTTTGTCATAGCGGAGGAATGCTATGTCCCCTCGCTCACGAGCTGCCTTCATAGCTGGTATAAGTTCTTTCCGTTTTTGGCGAACAGCATCTGTATAGTCCTCATTGATGTACACGTTGGACCCTTTTAAGTATTTAGCTTTCTCCATGACTCTGACTTTGTCTTTAAATCTAAAGAATTTAGCAACAATTAGCCTGGCTCTCTGTTCAGTCGATCCTCCGGTCCGATGCACTCTTTCAAATTCCATGCCTGTGAGTTTGAGCTTATCAGAGAGTAGCATCCGCACCTTCTCCTCTGATTCAGCCCAGCTCTCATTTCCAGACTCTGGAATCCCGTCAATCACAAGGTTATTTCGTCGCGACTGACTGTCCAAGTAGTCTATCTTTGGCAGGAATGAACGAATATTTGTCGCAACAACTGAAACATCTGAGTCAATTTCAGAGAGCTTCGTGGTAGATGTTTTTTCTTTGGCGATTAGCTCATCCACATCCTTTTGCGTGTAGTGGAGGCTTTCTCGCAATCCGCTTATTTCCTTCACAAATTCATCCAGTCTCTTATTGTTTGTCTCAGTCACAATTGTCAAAAAGTTCGTGAAACTGCGCCCCTGTTGATCCAACAGCTCTCTATAAAACAGCTTCTGTTGTTCCAACAATTCACGCACCTGGGTTAAGGTCACAAAGTCCTCGTCTCCCCCGCTTCTCGATTTCGGTGGCATGACTTTGTGATTGCTTGGATTGTAAGTTTAGTTTCGTTTAGCTTAGTTTAGCGATCTGTTTAGCAAGCAGACCACCTCTCCGCACCAGACCACAGGCTTTACAGCTTTAAATGGAGGCTCACCTATTCGCTTTTCCTATTCTTATTTTTATTTCTACACTGCTAACCCCGGCCGGAAACCCCAAGCCAGGATGCGCAAGTGCTTCTCTAATTCTTATTTCCACCAAAAACAAAACAAACAAACAGCAAAGAAAAAATTCTCAAAAAACGCGCGACAACCATTCAATGATCCTCCACCCTCTCAAACTCGCGAGGTTCACTTCCGGTTCCGGTTTGTCGGTTGTCTTGCTGTTGACTCTCCTGTCCATCTGTTGTCACTTTCATTTGCACCAAAGCAGGTGAAATTGATTCACAATCGTTTACGCTTCCTAACTGGACAGATCGATATCCCAGAAGTTTAATTGACTTGGTGTTATACTGTGTTGATTAAGTGTTTTCTTCATTTCTTTGAGCAGTATATATATATAACATTCACTTCTGCACGTTCTGACCTCACGTAACCACACAGAATTCAGGTACAAGTTCACACGTCCACACAATGAAGCCCCAAATTCCTGCCAAATTTGTCATCAAAAATGAGCCATACCCTCAAACAATAATTCTCCCCATTGGATAACGACATCTCTGCCAATGACAACGTCTCATCATACTACTCTGACTCGTATCACAGGATACACAGACAAAATCCCTATAATAGTTAAGATCACATTGTTGCATTAATGTCACTAGTCCCAATTTCAGTCTAAAGCCGACATGGTCTGGTACTGCTACCACCGCAGGTAACGTGACAGTACCGGAAAAAACATCTGTCTATGTGTACCTATGTTGTAGCCTTGTGGTTAAACATGTGCCTGACTATGACCCTGGAGACCCAAGGTTTGAAGCTCGCCTTGGCAAAGATTTCATTAAAACATTTTTCATTCATTTGCGACAAAAAAGATGTGCACGTTATGCTTTTTACACATAAGAATGTGACCATATAAAAACCCCAGACATATTTTCTCACTGTTAACGTTACTCATTCACCAAAACATGGTGTAACATTGCCTGCTACGCCACAATTTAAATACAACTGGCTGGCTATACCTGCCTGGCATTTCATTCAGCTCTGTTCATTTAAAATGAAAAATTAAACTACTTAAAGTGATGGACAAGGGACTCAAAAAAATGTTTAAAAGCACAACATATCACAGAGGAATGTATCCATTTCACACCCACCAAATATCTTTTCAAGAAAATGTCAATAGGTATATTAATATACATCTCAAAATCTGCTAATTGTAGGAGTTTGGTCTAAATCCACGCCCCCTTCCCCCCCTTTCTCTTTCTCTCTCTTGGACTGAAGAGAGCACAACCAAAGGCTTCCTCGAGTCGTGTGCCAGGTGAAAAACCAAGACAAGACAAAAGACTTGGGGAAACTCCTTTCTCACAGGAAATAACAGAATATTTAGCAACGTGTCCATTCGCACATGATTGCTAGCTGGGGTTATTTTTACAGGGCATTTAACAGTGGGTAAAATCTTTATTGGCGCGGGAGCGTGCAGTCCATGGCAAGTTACAGACATGGCAGATTCGGACGGGACTAAAATATTGGAGATCTGCCGGGACTAAAATTATCGGAGATAATTAAAATTTTAATTAACAACGTATTTAATTAAAATAAGGTTGAGAAATGTTACAGGCCCAGTGGCAGAACCAAAAAAACAGAAGGGCATTTGAGACTTTAGTATTAAAAAATGTAACTACTAATAAGTTCTGCTTGCTACATAATGTTATGTCATTGTTATAGTATCATAATACAGAAAATTATGTATAGGATTCCTTTTCGGTCTTTTCGGGATTGGTTTCTTTATAGTAAGTGAAGAATGTAATAAAAACATTTACATGGCTCCTCCGTTAATTGCACCCATCGATTTGGGCGGCCTGTGCCATGATGACCATGTTTGTGTTAGTTTTATTTTTATCTTCCCCTCTCTTTGCCAAGAACAGAGCAAAAGCACATAAAAATGCATTGCTTGGAGCGTCGGCTCAGAATGTAGCCTACTAAGCTATGTAGGCGTATAGACTACAATATGCATATGTTATTAATGTACAGATGTCCTGACTCAAATCACTGGGCTAGGAGTTTGCTAGCCGGCTAGGTAGGAAGTATCGCTACAGACAAAAACTACACAAAGTCTAACCATACTAACTTTTCGAATAAGCATCTTACAAAAAATCCCCATGTTGCCTTGACACATTCGCTCTTCTCAAACACTTTAAAGCGAATTGACAGAGGGAAATGCACAGTCAATATCCCTACGTAGCTAATTTACGACACAAAGAGGACTAAAAACACATAACTTAATTCCCAAGAATGCTATAATGTGACGTAGCTACATCCAATGTCTTATCTGTAGTAGGCTAAGCACTTTTCAAAATCAAAAATATAATTTCCTAAACACACCCTCACCCTACTGGAGCTTGAAAAATATCTGGTATATCTTTCATTTTAAGAAACAGTGAATGTTATCCTTTATCAACGTTAATCCACAATGTCGATTAATCTCCTAGTTCAGCTCCCGAGCTAGCCAGTCCATTCAGTCTCTCCTGACCTATAGGCTGCTGTTTGTTTGGTGAGCTTTTAAAGAAATGCACCCAACTTCGGCAGCTTGGCGACCTTTTCTGCTGGTTAACTAGCTCAAAGAGTTCTTAGCTAAGTTACCAATTATTCCAGTACAATGGCTTCCAACGATTTTGTGGACCATTCACTGGATGACGACACCTTCTGAGACATTTAACTTGAATTAGTGGTTGAAGGCTACCGTTATGAGCCCAAATACACGGCTGAGGTGGAGATTAGCCGTCCATAAACTGTAAGCCCCTGGCCATTGTAGTCCACAGTAAAGCAGGTATTCTACCTGGAACATGCGCAGTAGTTTGGGGTTATATCTCTGCTCTCACTACAGGTAGAGAGTTGGCTGATAACTCATTTTAATCAGGAGGACAGCTACTCTTATACAAGTAAAACATAATTTTTTGGTGGAATTCCACTTCCACTCTCGTCCATTCTAAACCCCGCTCCGTTCTAGTATGGGCAAGAAACACGCAACAAATGTAAAGCGCAGATAAAATTAAAATAACATTTTTAGCAACATGCATTGTTCTATATGGATAGTACTAGTTTTTGGGCAGTGTTATAACGATTAACTGAACCCTTTTGAAAAAGTCCTCAGCTCCTTAACATCGACTCCTGCTTCATAATGTAGCCTATGCATTGATATACTGTAGCTACATCGCTTCCGATAGAAGCGTCTGCTAAAAAAAAGTGTCTGCATGTATCTGGCCCATCGTTACTGCCGTCTTCGACAAACACAGTTGTAATTGGGGATTTTATGTTTGCAAAGTAAATGTTGGCAGGGGGAGCCATGACTACTTTCGTGATGTTGATGGACTTGACTTTCCTGTTATGTTTATTATTATTTTCTGGGTTTGATGAGTGATAAAATCAAATTGATGTTTGAAATTTAAGTATTAATCAAATAATAGGTCTCAATATTCTTCACTCCCCACCTTTCCTCCACTCCCCCACTACCACTCCTCTCCTACCCGGAAGTATGCAAAACTGCCTGAACGTTTTGAGTACAAGTATTTGCATGTACAGTATACAATGTATCTAATGTTGTGGTTTGCGTCGAGACATTAATTAATATGTAACCATTAATACGTAATTAAAATGTAATCAGCAACATTAGATTAAAACACAAAGATCCGTTTCCGGGGCACGGAGGAGAGGAGGTGGTAGTGGAGGAAAGGAGGGTTCATTTTTGTAGTATTGGGAAGCACCACATATCTTGTCTATCATAGCTACCATTGTTAAGTAAATAACTTTTTCATGAAGATATTTGTATACAAATATTATTTATTTTCAGCAATACAACATAATATTAATTTGTTATATTAATTTGATTCAAAAGTACTTGACTTCAGCCACCTAGTTACCTAACGTAGTTTGCTGCATAGCTCCAGAAAACAGTAACTCCGTGTCACTTTTCATTCTCTTGCTAAACTTCAGCTGTTGAGGAAAATAAAATCCTAGGTTGACCATGTTCTGCTTCTTGAACATGCCCTGCAGGCTTGTTGCTTCACTGTACCTCCTCTTCTTCACCTCCGCCATTGCAATAGCTAGCTGGCAATGGCAACAAAGGCCTGATCCACACCACAGGCCCAACCACAGGAAAACGCCCCAAACACATTTTAGAATAATAAATACAGGCAGAGGAGCAAGGTTTCGGCAAGGCTAATACATCATAGATATGACTGAGCATGGTTATATTATAATATTTTTTTAAGTAAAGAATCCTGCATAGTGCACCTTTAAGCATGTAGAGATGAGACTAGTTTTAACCAACATTCTCATTGGTTCTCATCCAATGGGGGGAATTATTGTTTGGGAATTATTCCAATATTGGCACGGTAATCCAGGTACTACTTGCTTTTCATTTTTAAATGTATTTTCAAAATGTATTGTATTGTAAATGTATTGGCTGGCTAGCTGATTCGTTTGATAAATTTGTTAATGGTTATATGAACGTTTTAACATTTTAAAAAAAGTTATCCTAAATATTAATAAAAAGAACAGCAACTAACATTAGATAGCTAATGGTGGGACAACTAATCTACTGCCATCTATTGTTACCAGAGGAACTATATTTAGCAAAGTGGCGGATGTGTAATAAATGGTTTTAAGTGTTGTACTTGATTAAGAGTTTTTAAAATACCATTTTATTTAAATTATTTCACAAATTTTAGTTATAGCATTTATAACTGCTATAGCAGTTAGGGCTGGGTATCGAACCTCAATACTTTTTGAGTACCGACCGAATTATATCCGTGGCACCGAGTATCGAAAACTGTCAGAGTATCGAAAAAGTATTCAGTATCAATTTTCTGTACTTTTTGGCAAATATTTTTTAAATTATCTGTTAATTACCAAATCTTTAGCCCCACCAGGGGAACTCTTTCTTGTTTTTATTCTTGGATCAGATTTTTCTTGATTTGAAGCATAATTTGCTTAATTTAATAGTGTATGAGTTGACAACATTAAACACTGAAGCATTTGAGAAGTTTTGGCTTATTTTGTTGAATGAGAATTATTTTTGGGATATTGTTGAAAAACATGTTTCCACTCAGCAAAGAAAGGTATTGAAAAGGTAGCGATTTGGCATCGGAATCGAACACCAGGTATCAGTATCGGGACTTGTATCGAAAGATTTCAAACGACAGCCAGCCCTAATAGCAGTTATAGCATTTTATGGTATAAGAGATATAAACCATTCCAGGCCAGTGCATATACAAGAATATATGGCACTTCAGGGTGGTTAATGGCCCTGAATGGTTAATGGTTAAGGCTGATCACCACCTGTCTTGACATAGCCAAAACATTGGGTGTGTACTAAGGCTCTTCTGGCTGAATGGAAGCAAATCCACGCAGCAATGTTCCATATTTTTGTCTTTGTTTGGCACTTGCTGGAAAGCTAGATTGTGCAATGTCTCATCAAACATTAATTAAAAGATCTAATTAGTGGAGAACCAGGGGGATATAGACCACACTAGGGCTTAGCAGAAGCTGATGAGCTGAAAAGTGATCCTGTCTTTCCAAATTATATTTGTGCATTTGGTTTGTTAGAAACATTTAGCAGGGATTTACTGGGGTCTTCTTGCATGTCTTTGGGCAATTTCAGTGATGTGTTTTATACACTGCAAGCCACTCCTGCATCCATTAACAGCTCTTTTAGCTGCTTTTTTGTGACAATAATAAAATACTTTATATTTCTGTACCTAATGGTAATGTAATGTATAGGTAAAAATGGCAACATATAGAGTAAAAACGTTAGGATAATTAAATAAATAGTCAGCTAGTAGAATCAGCAACATAATTAAAATAGAATAAAAAGGTGATTATTGTTTTGGGGGGGGGGGGGGGTCTGAGGATATGGATCAACTTAAAAATAAATATAAAAATATTTTTTTTTCCATTCATAGCCCAATGTTTACTAGAAAAAGACTGGTTAATTCAGTTAATTCATACTGCGTGCAAGCATTGGACGCCAAACATTTTTGAGATTTTGACTATTCTGGGTTAGCATATCATTTTGTTGGAAATAAATAAATAAAATTAGAGAGGGATATACAGAGCTGTGTGGTATAGCATTAGAGGGGGATATACAGAGCTGTGTGGTATGGCATTAGAGGGGGATATACAGAGCTGTGTGGTATAGCATTAGAGGGGGATATATAGAGCTGTGTGGTATGGCATTAGAGGGGGATATACAGAGCTGTGTGGTATGGCATTAGAGGGGGATATACAGAGCTGTGTGGTATAGCATTAGAGGGGGATATACAGAGCTGTGTGGTATGGCATTAGAGGGGGATATGCCGAGCTGTGTGGTATAGCATTAAAGGGGGATATACAGAGCTGTGTGGTATAGCATTAGAAGGGGATATACAGAGCTGTGTGGTATGGCATTAGAGGGGGATATACAGAGCTGTGTGGTATAACATTAGAGGGGGATATACAGAGCTGTGTGGTATAGCATTAGAGGGGTATATACAAAGCTGTATGGTATAGCATTAGAAGGGGATATACAGAACTGTGTGGTATAACATTAGAGGGGGATATACAGAGCTGTGTGGTATAGCATTAGAGGGGGATATACAGAGCTGTGTGGTATAGCATTAGAGGGGTATATACAAAGCTGTGTGGTATAGCATTAGAAGGGGATATACAGAACTGTGTGGTATAGCATTAGAGGGGGATATACAGAGCTGTGTGGTATGGCATTAGAGGGGGATATACAGAGCTGTGTGGTATGGCATTAGAGGGGGATATACCGAGCTGTGTGGTATGGCATTAGAGGGGGATATACAGAGCTGTGTGGTATAACATTAGAGGGGGATATACAGAGCTGTGTGGTATGGCATTAGAGGGGGATATACAGAACTGTGTGGTATAGCATTAGAGGGGGATATACAGAACTGTGTGGTATAGCATTAGAGGGGGATATACAGAACTGTGTGGTATAGCATTAGAGGGGGATATACAGAACTGTGTGGTATAGCATTAGAGGGGGATATACAGAACTGTGTGGTGTAGCATTAGAGGGGATATACAGAGCTGTGTGGTATAGAATAGCATAGAAGGGGATATACAGAGCTGTGCGGTATAGCATAGCATTAGATGGGGGCTCACAGAGCAGTGTGGTATAGCATTAGAGGGGGAGCCGTACTGTAGAGAGCAACATTAGAGGGGGACGTACAGAGCTGTAGTATAGAGAGCAACATTAGAGGGGGACGTACAGAGCTGTACTGTAGAGAGCAACGTTAGAGGGGAACGTACAGAGCTGTAGTATAGAGAGCAACGTTAGAGGGGAACGTACAGAGCTGTTCTGTAGAGAGCAGCATTAGAGAGGGACGTATAGAGCTGTACTGTAGAGAGCAGCATTAGAGAGGGACGTATAGAGCTGTACTGTAGAGAGCAGCATTAGAGGGGGACGTACAGAGCTGTACTGTAGAGAGCAACATTAGAGGGGGACGTACAGAGCTGTACTGTAGAGAGCAACATTAGAGGGGGACGTACAGAGCTGTACTGTAGAGAGCAACATTAGAGGGGAACGTACAGAGCTGTACTGTAGAGAGAAACATTAGAGGGGGACGTACGGAGCTGTTCTGTAGAGAGCAACATTAGAGGATGACGTACAGAGCTGTAGTATAGAGAGCAACATTAGAGGGGGACGTACAGAGCTGTACTGTAGAGAGCAACATTAGAGGGGGACGTACAGAGCTGTACTGTAGAGAGCAACATTAGAGGGGGACGTACAGAGCTGTACTGTAGAGAGCAACATTAGAGGGGGACGTACAGAGCTGTAGTATAGAGAGCAACATTAGAGGGGGACGTACAGAGCTGTACTGTAGAGAGCAACATTAGAGGGGGACGTACAGAGCTGTACTGTAGAGAGCAACATTAGAGGGGGACGTACAGAGCTGTAGTATAGAGAGCAACATTAGAGGGGGACGTACAGAGCTGTACTGTAGAGAGCAACATTAGAGGATGACGTACAGAGCTGTAGTATAGAGAGCAACATTAGAGGATGACGTACAGAGCTGTACTGTAGAGAGCAACATTAGAGGGGGACGTACGGAGCTGTTCTGTAGAGAGCAACGTTAGAGGGAGAGGTATAGAGCTGTTGTTTGGCAGTGGGGGGAATTTTCTGACATAATGTTTAATTAGCCACCCTTAGGACAATAGAGGCTCTGTTTACCCTCTGTGTGTGCCACAGTGTGTCACCCACCCTCTCCACTCCGTTCCCAACCATGCCATCACATCCCCTATGCGAGGCTCTGCGCCATTTGTACCAGGCTTGTTTTAAGTTTTAAAAAAGTATTTCAACTTTTGACGATAATTTATAGCTGCCAATTTTAGCTGAAGGAAAAGTTGCTCATGTTTATAATGCTGTAATACTGCAAGAGGATGATTTATGAAACTAGCTTTGAGATTGATGGTATACATACTCACATTGATTGAGCATTTTTTACATGGCCCTTCAACACAATTTTGTTGTATTCTAGTTTACCATCACTGATGGAAGCTAGTCCATGGTGATTACCACTGAAACAGGATGTGGCCTCATTGCCATGAGTTTTTTCTTACTCTGTCAGAATTTCTTTAATGTTTATTGATAAAGGTTCTATACATCTGATGGGAAAGTGTACTAGGATGCCTTTTGAGGAAACATTGTTAGACAGTAGCATTGATGTACAGTTTTGTTGGTGTGTAGGTGCCACACAATAAAAAAGGATACCTATAAGAATACTGAGCTAGCATACAGTTATGCCAATGTTTAGGCACCACAGTGTAAAAAGTTAGGAAATGTTATGGCAATGTTGACTTCGCATGCAGTGTGGGTACCACTGGTAAAGAAAAATTTGTTGGCAGTTCTGCAGGTGCATAGGTACCATAATGTAAACATTTATAATGCTTGGAATGTTTAGTTTGGCATACAGTTCTGCCAATATATGCATACCATTTGTTAAAAAAAATTGGAAATGTTGCTAGAATGTTGGATTGACAATTAAGTTTAGTTGATGTGTCGATAAAACACACGGTAGTAAAAGAAAACTGAAGAAAAGTAGGGGAATGCCAGGTTAGCATACAGTCATGCCAATGCATTGGTACCATGGGATAAACATTGAAGAAATATTGTGGAAATGCTGGGTCGGCATAAAGCTTGGCACAGGACCTCGCCCTCAACCTTTTACCCAAAACCGAAACACAGACGGAAAGTGGTGGGAATGAAAGGCAGATGCACAGGAGGTGCGCTGGGACGACGCACCCTGACATCAAAAACAAGAGGAGCAGGCTGGGCTTATTGTCACATCTTGCAGTCCAAACAAGACCAAACACAACCCCTCCAAATTAGCCACAACATCAACAAGTAATTCCCTGGACAGAAGCCCCCAGATTCACCGGGAGCCAAGAGAACGCATCAGCGGTAGTCGTGTGTAAAAATACAAAAGGACATAAATGAACCGCGCCGCAGAAAGAATGTTCTTGGAGGGAAGCAGGTTTGTGTTTGTCAGGTCAAAAGTGTTTCCCTGGAAACCCCCTGGATGAAGCAAATACTGCCGGTTGTCAATTGTTTTCCCCGTAAATAAGATTAGTGGCTCAATGGTTATGTGAGGGCATTTTTTTTTAAGAGGAACTCTGGATTTGAATTTGTCACCACCGCACTGGGCCCATTTTGTCTATTTTACCTGGAGACTTAGCTTTAAAATTAGTCAATTGATATAGGTCTGTTATTAGTCTATGTTGTTGTCATATTTTATTTCCACAGAAGTTTATTTCAGTATTTAAGTCATGCATTTATAATAATTTAGAGTTGAAGCACTTCAACTCTTCTTTTAGGATATGCATCTATGATTTATGTGCTATTGTCTTCTGCTTCACTGGTGAATTGAGGTCTTGACAGCTGGTTTATATGATCCAGACAGCTGAGATGTCATTTGAAAAATAAATGAATAAATAAATAAGTGAAATTCAGCATGGAAGTTGTATGGAAGGTAACACAGACTGAAAATGGTGTATGGAAATAATAGAATGGGTGAATTGAATTTGCAAGTATTCCAGAAGAAATAAAAACTGGAAGCTTTGTCATTTAATATTGTTTTATGCCATTCTTAAACATATTTAAAGGGGAATTCCATTGAATTCAATCCCATTAGAATAAGAATAGCTGTCCCCCTGATTAAAATGAGCTCTACCTGTATTGAGAGCAGATATAACCCCAACTTACTGTCCATGTTCTAGGTACCTGCTTTACTGTGGACTAAAATGGCCAGGGGCTTACAGTTTATGGGCAGGTGTCAGACAATGCTAGTCACAGGTTTCCACTCCTACGGAATACAAACGGAGGTGCTGGGTGTTACTACTAATTCTGGAAGCTACTTTTCGAGAGGCTAACATCACTCGCTGGCAAGCTAGCCACTAAGGTTCTAGTGAAAAAATGTCACCACCATTATCTGGAGTCTCCAGAGAAGAACAGGGGAAACACAGCCCTTTATTTATCTACTTTTGGTATAGTGAAAATATTAGCTAGCCTAGCCAGAAGTCTGTGACGCTTACTCTTACCCATTGCTCCTCTCGGTCCACCACCAGTCATCGTATACGTGAGGCACTCCCGGGTTGGCTGCACGTAGCCAGCTGCAGCCTCATGCCTTTGGCTAATCTCCACATCAGCCATGTATTTGGGCTCAAAACCGTAGCCTTCAACCTCTGATTCAAGTTAAATATCTCGGAAGGTTTCGTCATCCAGTGAATGGTCCACAAAATTGTTGGAAGCCATTGTACTGGAATAATTGGTAACTTAGCTAAGAACTTTTTGAGCTAGCTTGCAAGCTATACTGTTTACAGTTGTAACAACAGGTTCACTGCCTCTTTTGAAAGGCCACAGTTAACATGTTATCTGTAAATGGACTGAAACTTCACAGTAAAAACTGGGTGAATTACTGTATGTGACTAAAGGTTTCTGTTTTAAAAAATATAATTTCAGTTTGGATACATGTTTTTGATTAGCTCAGATAGTGTTTCTGTGTGATGAGGGATATTTTAGATACAGAAGTGTTTGATCACCGGCAAGCTTTATAATGGCTGTTATATGGGCTTTCATGACTTGAGCGCTTCAGTCTCAGGTTGCATGTGCCATGGGAAAATAGTTTGAACTGAAAAAGATAAAATGTCATTTAAAAATAATAATAATCAGGTATTATACACACATACAACCTCTGGAGGCATAACATCACTGTACAAGCTGCTTTGGAATTGAAGTGCATTTCTCCTTGATTTGATCAAAATAACAATGGCTTCATAATTCAATATGAATGATCTGGATTTTTCATTCTCCACGTAAATGGACTTTGATTCAACTATGTCAGCAACTGGCTATGTGCCACAGGTTTAAGATCAGAGGATTTGGTGAACCTTACATAAGTGATTCCTCATGACTCACCAAGTACCCACAGGTGAGAGATGCACCACTCCTCTGCCCAATAACAGCTCACTTGTGTTATGACACATTTGGAATTTGAAAATAGTCACTGGCTTGTGACAGAGCATATCAGAGGAAATGGGAGAAAAGGTGACATGTATAATGATTTATATCAAACATGATTTATAAAAATAATTTAAGTGACAAAGAATTTAAATCAGGTCAAGCCTACAGATAACTTCTACATTTGATCCTCATTCTTCTCAATCATTAAATAAACTAAAACAGGTTTTGGGCAAAAACAAATACGGTCTAATTTAAATGCCCTGAGGGAATGTCCTCGTTCGTTTTATCCAGAGACTGTAATGGCGTTGTAGCGGTACAACGATGAGCCAAACGCGATAAAAGAAAAGAATGAAAGAATCTCCCAGCCGTAGCCGAAACCAAAAACACCATAGTAAAACGGGATAGCCACGTAAACACGGGCGATACTAATACTAGTAGAAAGAAGAACAGCAAAAACAAAGGCACCCTCGGAACGTGACTATAACGCCCGATAAATGGTGAAACAAATGAAAATAAAATAAACGCTCACGCCCTCAAACAACAAAGAGAGCGGGAGTGGAAAAGGAGAAGTGTAAAGAGGGAAAACCTAAACTATATTCCCTGAGCTTCGATGAAGTTATCTAAGTAAAGTTCTACTACGCGAATAAAGAAAAAACTATCTTTTTTTAACTGCGAGCAGAGGAAACAACCAACAACCGTAACATTCGTGAAGGCACGAAATGATAAAGAAGCGCCAGGAAGCGGAACTCAGGGGTTTAAATACCTCCTGACGCGGACGACAGGTGAACCAGATAATCACCTGGGCGAAATGAAAATCCCGCAAGGGAATGCGGAGAAAAAATCCGATAGACCGAAAAAGACGTAGAATTAGAGGAAAGGAAGGGGAAACCATGACAGAGACAGAAAGTTACTGCTTGGCAAACACATAGCCCATGTACTGTACTGATATACTAATAGTAAAAGGCATGTATTATTTTATGTTATTTTATATAATCATAATCAGTATAAAGAATGTTACCATTTATTTTCTAATGCTTAAATATTAAACAGTTTGCCAAACATTTTGAAAAATTATATGTTCAAGTAAAATCCTCCTAGCTCTCTCCATGTTTTTTGCTTCAGTCTGTAATACTCTGAAGAGACACCTCTGCCCTTCCCTGCCTTCATAGCCCTGGCAAATGAAAGCAATGACTGTAAGCCAGGAATGAGAAAACCATCAGAGCTGCTTCCTATTCCTCCTGGACAAAAAAAGCAATTTTCTTCACATTTAAATGAAAGAAGGACTCCATGTTGATTGCTAACTAAAAAATTGATAACATGGATATAGATTCAGATCAAATCAGTCTCCTGAGAGATTAGCCAGATGCCAGGAGCTAAACTTATTCAATGAATGTAGATGATGAATGAAGGAATGGAACTGAGTTACACAGCCAGTTCAGGAACCCAATGTCAATGTCTGCCAAAGTAACAGCCATTACAAGCCACGCCTGGGGACTTGTGAAGGTTGAACACCTATCATTATGGTGTCCTGCATGGTCCAAAATTTCACCATCATAATTACACCTTTTTTGTTGTGATTTATTTATTTATTTTGCTGGTGTCTTCATCAAGAGCATCTAGCATGGGGGGGGGGGGGGACTATGTACAAACATTTTTATAATTTATAAACGGTTCATCGGATATGGATGAAAATACCCTCAAATTAAAGCTGACAGTGTGCACGTCAACCTCATTATATATTTTCAAACTAAAAGTGCTAGAGTACAGAACCAAACTAACAAAAAATGTGTCACTGTCCAATTAATTATGGTGCTCATCATTTGATGGCAATATCTTAATTTTCTTGTTTGCAAAACACTTGCCATTAGGTGTTATGTTAAATAAACACACTGGTACTTACAGTATCAAATGCAACCAAGTATTAAAATTCTGACAAATCACCAGGAAATCAGTGGTCACTAAAAGTAAAAATATTGTGCTAAAGTAATTATAAATGAGAAAAGTAACAGGAAATTAATTAAATTAGGTTTACTCATCTCATGGGCCTTCATACGTCAAATAATGGCCGAATGACGATCCAATGAATATGCAGTGGGCGTGGCTTATCACAAAAATGCTAATAATTCTAAAACTGTTTGACATCAAGTTCTGAAACTTGGTGGGGTGATTGAGAGTTAGGTCAAGACTCCAGGTACAAAGGCTTCGCCCAATCAAACCACATGGTGGCGCTATAAAGATCCAATGAATCACTGTTCCCTTGCAGAAATAAAACTTGCAACAATGACAAAAGCCCTGATTAGAAACATAGATATTAGATTTTTTGGTCAACTCTGTCTTGAATTGTCCACCATTTTGGAGTCTCTGTGTTTGACAAATGCTGCTTATGCTGCTTGGTCCCTGGGAATTGCTGCTCGCAGCTATATTTATATATGGTATTGTTTTGAGGTGAAATGGACATTTTTTTTATTGGGAAATAACAAATTTACCATTTACAATTGAAAAATGTTTTTCCAAAACTCATTCACCCCCGCTTTTACTAATTGGAGTTTTGCATGTAAAACCACATTTTTATACTTAAATCCCTAAGAATATAGTGTAAAAGTAAAACCGCAAATATTTATCCATTTATCAGATAAATGATACCAACCTTGAAAAATATTGTTTATCAAAACTGGACTTGAGGTTTGGAAAAATACTTTTTAATTGTAAAATTAAGAATCAGTTTGTGTCTCTACCTCCAAGTGGTTAATGAACCAAAGGGATCTTTCAGTGATCATTAATGGAAAAATATTCCTGTGTTATTTATGAATTGTATATTGATTACATTTCAATGTGTATCATTTCATAAGGATCTATTAAATAGGCCAACCTATGAGAGAAACGTCTCCAATGTCCTTCAGGTTTGGGTGGATGCAGGAACTCAGATATTCTTCTCCTATGCCATCTGTCTGGGCTGCCTGACTGCTCTGGGAAGTTACAACAACTACAACAACAATTGTTACAGGTACTGCCTTCAACTCTATAAACTTTGACCCTAGTGGTTGAGACGTATTCGTCTCAATTACAGGATTCATGTTTGTCTGAAATTATAAACTACAGCTTTAAGAAAACCCCGTAAATTTTGATGCAGGATTGTTTAAAACGGGAGCCACTTGCGAAAACTTCCGCTTCTCCAGTTACACCGCAGTGAAATAAAATAAAAGGGTGCTATTAATAGCCCAAAGCACTTACGACCCTCCTTTCACCACAGCCACAGACTGTAAAAGGCATAAAATGCACCCTTTATACAAGCTAAGAAAACATGTTCACGTATAGAAACAATAATATATTTTTAAAACATTGTACAAATGAGCATTCGCCATTTTCCCTTGCTTACTATACTATATACAGTACCTGATGCACTTTCGGTTGTAAAAACACACACACTTTTGTACATTTAAAAAATATATATATTTAAATACATTAGGCTTTAATTGAAATTAACTTTTTAAATAAATGAATTATTATTTTTTTTTTGCATTTTCCATTTTCCTCTCCCTTCCAATTGGCCCCCCTGGCGCCCCCTGGCGGCCCCCCGTTGGGCCGCGGCCCCCACTTTGAAAACCCCTGCATTAGGCTACTTATGTTATGGTTATTATGCATATACTGTATGTGACAAAATTTATTCAGTTGCAAATTTCTGAATGATGCAGCTTCTTCTTCAATTTGAACTTTAAGCCATGAATGTGCAGGGAAATTTTTTTTGAGATTTTAAAATAAAACTAGTAGAAACAAGTTGGAAATTGCCTCCGGAGGGCAGTTAACTGCTTAAAAATTTAAAACAATTTGTATAAATGCATATGTATTATAACTAATGCTTAATTAATCCTTGGTGGTACATAATGAAGACCTGCCTGCATTATTACAGTAACAATAATGAACTGTGAACTGAAGGGTGTTCATCAGCTGGTGGCTTGTAGATCTGAAATGTTTTAACTTTTACTGCCAGTAAATGCTGTCGGATTTTGAAACTTTCTCAGCATTTTTTGACTAACTGTATTGTTAGGCATTCAAATTGTCATTTTTCTTGCATGTGTTATTGATTAGAAATCTGACTTACATCACTGTAACTTTATTTCTTAAATAGGCTACTCTCATTTTGTAGCTATAGCCTTAGTTTAGATTAATGAATAATACATTAATTAATAATAAAGTCAGCAGTAATCATGATCTCATTAGAACAGTCAATATTTGTAATCTACCTTGGCTTTCCAAACAATACATTTTCTTTTCATTGACCTTGTATTTTTAGTTTATTTTATAAACTGTTTATGTTGGTTCCAACCTTCATATCAAATTCTGCTGATTTCCCGATATTTAAGTATTTTGATATAGTACATTATGTACATTAGCTGTAGTACATAACATACTTTGCCATAGTACTATTGATAAGGCACAGTTGCATGTGCTACCTGTGGTTTTATATACATTCAGTTGATCGGTCAATCCACATCTCAGTGGCTCAGGGTCTACTGTATATTTGTTTATACGAGAGGTACGGTACTACACTAATTACTATTACCAAACACAGGGCTCTGTGTGCAGTATCTACAGAAAATTAGAGCACTGTAGTTTTGCCACAGTTTTTTAACAAAAAAATATTTGTTATAGGGATTGTCTCATGCTGTGCTGCCTGAACAGTGGGACCAGTTTTGTTGCTGGCTTTGCCATTTTTTCTGTGTTGGGATTCATGGCTTACGAGCAGAATGTGCCAATTAACGAGGTCGCAGAGTCCGGTGAGTATATCTGCCTGGTTTTTCCTCTGGTATGAAGTTCCTGTAGTATAATGCAGATTATGTAATACTCCAGTCCTCCCAAGCTACTCTATGACTATGATTTATTCAACGCAAAGTAAAATAAATAAATAATTTAACAGAGCAGACTGTGATGGAGTGGGTTCCAGTGTTTCTTGTATGCTGACAGCCAAGAATAAAGGAACCATAACCTTGTACCAGTATACATATCAACACAAATTTATTTTATTTGTATTTATCATTTTTCCCTGGGTTGTATTTATATTATGCTAAACAGCATAGGTATAAACCTTAAATATTAATGCCTTCTCCAGCTGTGTCACAGTATCTGTATTTATTATTTTTTAAAGATTGACAGCAATCCCTTTGGCAGCAGTATATTATAACACTATTCCCTCTGTAAAAGATTTGAAGGTTAAAAGATTCACATATCACCATGGCAACTGGTTATGAGCTGTTTTCTTTGTTGGAGAGCTTAGGCCAGTCTGCCACTGGCCACACACAGAATGCAGTTTTCTTTGTTCTGGCTGAAGTCACATCCACACCGTAGTGTTCACTCATCAGACCACATTACCCACGAACAGTGTCTCTTTTATGTGTAATGGAGACCACTCAAATGACTTAACTCTCCTGAAGTATACATTAAAAGAGGATGTGCAGCGAAGAATAAATTTTTTCATCCTTACATCTCAATTTGGATACAGAAGAAATTATGACTATGGCATGAATATGTATATCTTTTGGTTTGACATTGATATTTATGCAAAAATAAGTCATTTAAATTGTTAACCTTGAAAATGAGACAGGGGAAATAGGCCACAATAACAGTGTAAATGTAAGGAAACCATGGTTCCTTTGAGTTGATGACCAATTTGCCATCTACACATCAATACAACAGGATGGCACATGAAGTGCTGTTTCAGTTTGAACTGTTTTGAATATGTTGGCAGAGGAATGCAAGGCCACTAATTTCAGGGAAGTTCACACAGGATTCACCATGGATTCTACATATTTATTACTCTACGGGCTCTATCTTGACAATTTTAGCGCTTGGTCTAAACGCATGGCACAAGTGCATTTAGGGCATGTCCATGTCCACTTTTGCTAGTTAGACGGCGTGTTATTTGAGCGCAAAGTACGGCGCAAGGTGCAAATGGGCTGAACCTAGTCTCTTCATTAATTATAGTGTGTCTTGGGCGTAACATGCAATAAACCAATCAAAATGTCATATCCCATTCCCTTTAAAAGCCTGCTGTTCCACCTTGGCGTATTGCTTATATGAGGGCGAAACAGACATCCTCGTGCGTGTGTAGTGCGAGCAATGAATAGGCTATATGGATCAATAATATGATCAATATTATTCCGACTAACCGTTATGACGCGCTTTGATACACACAATAATAATCTTAACATTAGGGTTTAACAAGGTTCGGCATGGTTCTCTGTAATTCCCGACAGTGCTGTTGTTTTAGAAAATATATGTGTTCATTTCGGTAAAAGCTCCTGCACCAGCTGAGAATAAGTTACCAGAATATGCTTCTGTCTCACCTTAGAAAACGCCAAATTAGCCTGCTTGTTTAACACATTTCGTTTGATTATACAATGAAGCATTGTCAAACATCAATTCCACGAGGCTGTTCTCATGGAGTTCTCGAAGTTCATGCTTTGTCCGAAGTTCATTACGTGCATTCTAGGCTATTGATTAATAGCATAAATACCGTTATTTTGCCTTAATGATGACACTAAATACACTGAAGCTATCAGGTTGGGAACCCATAGGTTTACGCATATTTTCCCTTGTTTTATAATGTCCTGCTTATGGAAATGTGACCAACGCGTTTTACGAGCCCACTTTTCCGGGAAGACTGTGAAAAGTGTGATTTACAGCACGTAAAACGTACGGGTTACGGATGTAACCCCGTTTCTATGAATACGGTCAACACGCCACGGTATGGGTCATCCTCGCCGAGAGGGGGAGCTACTAGGAGATTGTTTATCAAATTAACCACCACTACGGGCGGAACCACGTCACGCCATAAATATGGCGCTGGTACACCACTCGACCTCTTTTGCCGACTTGAGGGCACTTGCCGTCCTGCGGGCGCAAGGTTCTCCGCCTGACAACACCGCGTGGCGTGTTGTCCGTATTCATAGAACCGGGGTTACATCCGTAACCCGTACGTTCTATTTCATACCGGTCAACACGCCACGGTATGGGTTACTGTATATCAAATAAGTCAGGCGGGGATGTAGTGGGGTAACCAGGACCGCACATCATAGCATGAGTGCGGGACCGATCAATAAAATTACACCATTGGCTGCTGTTCTTAACAGAAGAGCAAGCTCAAGTGGGAACGTGGAACATAACCAATGGGTGATACAAACCCTGAATCATCACCATCTTACTCTTCAGGTCTCATGGGGAGGAGGATGAAACGCCTCCAACACAATAGGCCGTGAGACGTATGACCGCGAAAGGACCTGAGGCCGAACGCGGGGTTGGGACGCAAAGAGACCGATGAGCTACTGTCCCCCAGCCGTATACAGGCAGGGTGTATCGACAGTGCATGCAGCTCGCTCACGCGCCTCGCGGAGGCGATAGCGAGCAGGAAGGCCATCTTCCAAGAGAGGAGCTTTTGGCTGAGCCCAGTCAGGGGCTCAAACGGCGGTTCAGTGAGAGCATTTAAGACCAGCTGCAGGTCCCAAGAAGGGACTGCGTTCGATCTAGGCGGCCGAAGCCGCCTGGCTCCTCGGAGGAATTGTCCAGCACTGCTGATTCTAGGCCCTGCCGGCAACTTTGCCCATGGGCCAAACATGCAGGTTGAAAAATTCTGGGTTCGGATGCCACAGCAGGCCCTGGGCCTGCGACAGCATATCCGGCCTGGTTGGGAGGCGCCAGGGGGTGCCCCGTAGGGATTCCCTTAGGTCCGCCATCCATCTCTGCTGGGGCCAGTTGGGGGCAATCAGCAGAACCTGTGCCCCTGAGTTCCTGATCCTCGCCAGAACTGTGGGCAGGAGAGGCATGGGGGGGAAAGCATAGAGCAGGGCTGGAGGCCACTGGTGTACCAGTGCGTCCACGCCCAATGTCCCCGTCGTGTCCATCATAGAGTACCACAGGGGACAGTGAGCATTCTCCCTGGATGCGAAGAGGTCCACCTGTGCTTCCCCGAAGCGGGACCAAATGGACTGCACAATTTCTGGGTGCAGGCGCCATTCCCCTGGTCTCGGGCCACCCCTGGACAGCACATCGGCTGCCACATTGGTTATACCCGGCACGTGCACTGCCTTCAGGGACATGCATTGAGCATGTGCCCAGAGCAGGATTTGACGTGCTTTCGCATGCAGGATTGGGGACCGAACCCCACCCTGGCGGTTGATGTAGGACACTACCGTGGAGCTGTCTGTCCGGACAAGAACATGTCTGTGCCAGACCACTGGGAGGAAGTGGTACAATGCCCGAAGCACTGCTTCCATTTCTAGAAGGTTTATGTGTTTCCCTGCCCATGAGGGGCTCCACGATCCCTGCACGGACTGGCCACCTCTGACCGCTCCCCAGCCAGTCATGGAGGCGTCCGTGGTGACTGTCACCCTCACCCCTGCTGGCCCCAAGGGAACGCCCTCCTTGAGGCCAGGGGTGGTGAGCCACCAATCCACCATCTTTAGGCATTTCTGGGAAATGGGGAGGAGTCGCCGCCCATCTTCGTGCGGGCTCACTCCCTGTGCCGTCGCCCAATGCTGTAACGGGCGCATATGCAGCAGCCCAAGTGGCACCACCTGGGCGGCTGAGGCCATCAGGCCGAGCAGCCTCCGGCAAAGTTTTACCGTCCCCTGCCGCGCTGCAGCAAAATGGGACAGACTCTCCATCAAAGTATGTCGCCTCTCTGGGGTTAGAGAGGCACGCATGGACCCCGAGTCCAAAACCAGACCCAGGAAAACCCTTTCTCTGGAAGGGGTGAGGTGGCTCTTCTCCCTGTTCAGGGTCAGGCCTAAGCTGGCTAAATGTTCCAGTACCGACCTTGTGTCCCTTCTCGCTTGCTCCTCTGATGGAGCACAGATCAGCCAGTCGTCCAGGTAATTCGCAATGCAGATACCCTGACGACGGAGTGGGATCAGTGCGGCATCCATGCACTTTGTGAAAGTGCGTGGGGCCAGAGCTAGGCCAAAGGGAAGGACCGAGTACTCGTACCCTGTGCCCTTGAAGGAAAAGCGGAGGTACTTCCGGTGATCCCGGTGTATGGGGATATGGAAGTATGCATCCTTTAGATCCACAGAGGTGAACCAGTCGCCATCTCTCACCTGAAGGAGGAGATTGGCGAGGCGGAGCATCCGGAAGGGCAGGTGCTTCAAAAAGCGGTTGAGCCTTCTTAGATCTAGGATGGGGCGGAAGCCCCCGTCCTTCTTGGGGGCTAGAAAATAGACTGAATAAAACCCTTGTCCCGCTGCCACCAGGGGCAGGGGTGTTATTACTCCCTTCTCTAGCAACACCAGAATCTCGTTGGAGAGAGCTCGCGCAGCGGCCCCGTCTCTCACCCGAGTAGGAGTAACCCCGTAAAAACGGGGGGCCTTGGTGTTGAATTGAAGCCTGTACCCCGACTCCAACGTGCTGAGCACCCAAGGACATCGGGTACATAGGCGCCACTTTGCGAGATGGAGAGGGGAAAAACGCGGTGCCGGAGGCTGGTAACCGTCACCGACGGAACTGGCCTCGGGAAGCTGACTTACCGGAAGGTTTCCGGAACCGCGCCCGGTCCCGCAAGAAACGCGAGGCCCTTGGCTCCAGAGAGCCGGATAAAGGCCCTTGAAAGGTCGTGTGCTCCCCAGTGGGGGCGGGACCTGAAGCTGGGGGTGCACTGTGGAAAAAACGGGTCCCTCTTGCTGGGGCCCGTGGGGCTGGAGCCCGTCCTACCGCCCCCAACATCTCTCTCGCCCTGCGTGACTGCTCTAAGGCAGCCTCCGCAGGCGGCCCGAACACCTGCCCCGGAACCACTGGGGCAGTAAGGGCTGCTACCTGTCCTTGGTCTGTTAGACTGGACTGAGACAGCCACACCTGGCGGCGTGCCAGAACGAGTGAGGACATGGAGTGCCCCAGGGCTTGGGCATGAGCACTAGCCCCGCGCATCATAATGTCCACCACATGCAGCATCTCTATTGCTGAGTTACTGGGGGCAGCGGAGGACATGTCCTGCAGCATACCCTCCAGGTACACCAGCAGCAGTGCGTTAGTGTTAGCCAGTCGGGCCGCAAGAGCGGCGGACTGATAAGCCTTACACACCCGCTTGTCAGTAGCCCTGCATTGCCTATTGGGATGCTGGGAATCACTATCAGCTCTAAAGGTAGCGCCTGCGAGCATTGAAAACATAGGCCCAATCTGTGGAGGGGCCGCCAACCCGTAGGATGCGGCACCCGCCATATTGGCCAACTGGGTCTTGGGGAGTCTATATGCCCAGAGACTGCCTGGATTCCTGCAGTTCTGTCAAAAATTCAGGCAGGGGTGGTAACCCCCCTGTAATGGGCCGATGAAGGCCACGGCTGAAAAGTGAGGGAGCAGGAACCGCCAAGGGGGGTAAGTGAGCGCGCTCAGCCGCCCTGAGA
Source organism: Ilyophis sp. 1 JC-2022 (assembly GCA_022702515.1). NCBI lineage: Eukaryota > Metazoa > Chordata > Actinopteri > Anguilliformes > Synaphobranchidae > Ilyophis > Ilyophis sp. 1 JC-2022. Next base: position 25,376,201 of record CM040396.1, read on the forward strand.
ATCACCGCCCGATCAGAGGGATCCAAGGGCGGGAGTTCAGAAGCATCGTCACTTTCCTGGGCAGACACTGACCCACCTTCAGTGTCAGACTGTTGGGGGTCTGTCCGACAGTACAGGCTATCCGACGCCGTCGTAGACAGCTCGTCTGGGTGACGGCAGGACGGTCCAGGCACCGGGTCCTGAGGGTCCCGAGGCCTGGGTGACTGCTGCTGTGATGCTACCAGCCCCAGAAAGGGTCTGCTGCATCGCCTGCACCTGTAGCTGAAGCTGATGGAACTCCGGTTCCTGATGCTTACGCTTCCTAGCGCGCTTGCCAAACCCAGCCCCTTGAGCATACGGCTCCAAATTATGCTCCACAAAAGTTGATTGCCCAGGTGGGACATCCTCCCCCGACGGCCCACCATCTCCCAGATTCTGTACGCCTTCCGACATGCTTAGCCCAGAAGTGTGTCCAACACCAAGCCAAGGGCCCAAATCAGTGGTACTGAGGGACCGCAAGGGGATGTGGAAGCCTCCAGCAGCTTCTACTCTCACGAGCAGAGAGGCCCCTTCCAGCCTTTTCGTTGTTCTTATTGTTGTTGTTGTTGCTACTGCGCAACTAACAACACCAAGCCCAGTGGCTAATATAAGACAGAAGAATATTAGATAATAATAATATAAACTTCTGTTGGAATGGCAGCGTGCTGCCCAAACCTACAGGAATAGAGTATGTCCAACACCAAGCCGAGGGCCCAAATCAGTGGTACTGAAGGACCGAGGTGGGTGTGGAAGCTTCAGGTAGCGTCTGCCCTAACGGACACAGGGGCTCCTTCCAGCCTTTTCGTTGTTCTTATTGTTGTTCTTGTTGCTACTGCGCAACTAACAACACCAAGCCCAGTGGCTAATATAAGACAGAAGAATATTAGATAATAATAATATCAACTTCTGTAAAGAACGGCAGCAATCTGCCTACAACAATGTTGTTGTTTTTTTTTTTGTTTTTTTTCAAGCGAATCCAGCGCCAGTCAAGGGTCCGCAACAGTAGCACTGGAGGACCGCGAGAGGACGCGGAGGCTTACTTTATTGTATCATGCGTGTAATTATTGCTATGCAAATAACAAGTGAAAACAACGCAATGCAATCAGAAAGATATCGGGTAAATCCGATCTAATTCTGTAATGAAAAAAACCGGCCGTGAACCGGCTACAACAAGGTAATATCTTACCGTGTAAAGCAGCAAACAACAGCAAGCAAACCGCAGTTCCGCGTTGCTGGGGGAGGGAAAGCCCCGGAAACTTACGTTGTCCGGGCGATCGGGAGAGGCAAAAAACAAAAAGTTTTTGCGAAATCGCAGATTCCAAAGGAACCAACAAACACAATCTCAGCTCGCCTTCGAGGAGGCAAAAAGAGGTCGAGCGGTGTACCAGCGCCATATTTATGGCGTGACGTGGTTCCGCCCGTAGTGGTGGTTAATTTGATAAACAATCTCCTAGTAGCTCCCCCTCTCGGCGAGGATGACCCATACCGTGGTGTGTTGACCGGTATGAAATAGAACAGACCTGCTTGTGCATGCAGAGAATGGCATTAAAATGATTGTGAATTAATTATGTAATGTGCTGCAAATGAGTTTTTGTTTATAATTAGACTCTTAGTTCTCTTTTAAATCATTTTGTTCAGTTATTGAATAGGTGAAGTGAGCGAGGTTTTAATATGCTGAGAGTAAGCCTATGGAAACCTTGCCACTGTAATTAAAAAAATATGAAAGACGAAGAATAAGGTTAAAATTCAGTTAAATTGGTTTAAATCAATTTAAATTAATCTCCGTTTTTTAACTGTAGGTAAAAACTTTATGCATGATGGATCCCGGGGACTTTAGCCTAGGCTATTTGAAGAAAAAAAAAATGCAATATTCACTAGACACGTTTTTGACATTTTTTCAGTCAAAACCATTCTATTTACTAACAGGCTGTAGGCCTAGATGAAGAGAGCTGCATTGTAATGACATCTGAAGCGCATTCTCATTGCAATGACATTTGAAGCATTCCAAATGTACGTCTATTGCAGTGCACACGTTTTCCATTGAATGACAATTTACGCATTAGGTGTAAATGACAATTTGCACATTAGGCTTTATATAGGTGTTGTCAGCAAAGTTTTTAATCGATAGCCATTGTCCCGTAACAGAACATTGTCTCCCCCGGAAGATTACAGGAACTATTGGCAAATATAGGCTAAGTCATAGCTTGATCCAGAATAATTGCAAATAGTCTACATGTTTAACCTACACAAACTATTGCACATCGCCTGGATGTTGATGGAGTGGGCTGAAAGCAATTTAATGTGGCATTCCCCTTTGCTGAGGGACAGGTATTTGGTCTTTGACCTATGGACCCTTTTATCATTATGCATTTTTTGATATAGCCTACACAATAATAATATTTCACATTGTAATCTTGATATTTTTAGTAATGCTTGTGCGTGCGCCTCTGTGTGTAACAGACAGGAGTGTGTATGCGCGTTGTGCACACGCCTATGTGGACGCCCTTATATTCACTTGCTATGGGCGCAAGATGGTATTTAAACAACGTGAGTGCTGGGCGCTATGATGAGCCCTGCGCCAGGTGTAAGATAGCAAAGACAACTCAAAGTAATAAACAGAATTTCAGCTTAGTTTGAGTTAAACTAAGTAAACTAAGAGTTAGTTTGTCTTGAAGGTTTGCCCAATCTTCTGTATCATTTCTATATTTATTGGAGACAGACAGCCATAAGTTATCATTTCATGATTGTTTTGAGTAGCCACTGTAGCTGTTCAAGCAGTTTTTTAACGAATTGACAGTGGCAGCCACAATTAACTTACTAGTTATGGCTCTAATAAGGTAGGTTACCTGAGAGTAAACTGAATAGATTTCAGAATAACAGAAAAACATTTGGAAATATCAAAGGAAAACGTCAGGAAAACATTTGTGTGGTTTAAAAAAAAAGTCTGGATTTCACAAACTGTTGACATATTTTTTTCAAAATAATAGTTTTAAATCATAGTTTTTAAAATCAGACCTTGAAAACACTGTTGAATATAATTACAGTTTCTCAATTTACCAACCCAATGTTCAAGGTTCTGGTGAAAGGAGTAGCATAACAGATATGGCCCCACTCACCCTACCTTCACTTCTAAGGATCAAACAAGTGTTATAAAGAGCCTTCATATTCTTTAAATATTTGGAGATTTCTTAATCAGCTTCAGCTTTATAAGTGGTCATGTCCTGAAAAACTGTAGAACGATTTTTTTTTTAAAGCAGGCATGTTTTGAGAAATGTGGCGTTGCAAGGTGTTGCCTCTTTTATTTTTCACACGCATGTTTAGAACTGCTTATAACAAAATAAATAAATACATAGAAATTTCTGCTGTGTGGTTTTTTAGATTGAAATATACTGTATGCTAGCATGTGCTTTTGTGGATGCAAAAATCCCAAAATTCCCAAGCCCAAGTTTTAGTGGAAAACTTCACAGAACGTTCAGACATTTGCATGAACATTTCTACCCCCTTTTTAAAATAAGGAGGCTACTATAGACTACGCAATTTTGGCTTTTTTATTGCAGAGCAATTATCCTTGTTTAGCAGACACCTGATTCAGCATAGCTGATCTAATGCTGCCTTAACTGTTCCAAACACTGTGCTCTGTACTGGCTCCATTTCCCAGATGCTGCTTGGTGCCCATTGGAAGCCCAGACCTAACATTCGTCATCCTTCCTTTGGCACTAGTTTGCACCTCACTCTCTATTGCAGCACATCTCATCCTGCTGAGCTCTTGAGTCTGCTAATTTGGACTCGGTTGCAATGCCAATTCAACACATTGTACTCAAGGGCTTATATGCACTAACCATTTGCAACATCCCTCCATAGTAGATTCTGCTCTGTTAAGAGGGTGAGAGAGACTTGATTAGTAAAAGGAAACTTTAAGACAACAGCACCGGTTGGGTCCCGATCAATTTCACTCATTAAGAAGAGTCAAGTCAGGCAGCAAGTCCATAGCAAAAACCCTAACCCATAACTAAAGCCAGACTGTCTACCACCAGCAAACCAGATCCATGTGTTTTGGCCATTATTTACTTTTGGGGTATCAAACTTTTTTCACCTTTAAACCACATGTTTTTTGTCAGGCCAAAACTAATTTCTAAGCTAAATTTGATGCACTTCCCTTAGAATGAATGAAAACAAATAATATGGATAATTTAATTCTATCATTTCTAGACTTCTATAATCACACTAAAACAACAAAACATTTAAAGGTTCATATTGTGAATAATGTTTTATTAATTATTAACCCAAATGATTTAAAGCCTTAAATGATCCCATATATACAAGCATGCATGTATATTATTACTTCAATAGAGGGGACCGATCTGATACATTTATTACCATGACACTGCTGTATCATGGTCAACAGTGGAAACTTGTAAGTCACAGTATTATGGTACAAGTCCCTGACTTGATTACTGTTGGGAAAAAGTGAGATGACAGATTGACATGGTTTAAGTCCCAGCATGCCCAGTGCACCGTGTGTGAAACCTCTCGCCTTATCAGTTGACTGGCAACAGAAACATCACAGTCAGAGAAAAATAAGCTCTCTCTTCAGCATTTTTTCATACAAATACTTTTTGAATAGATATCAAAGTGGTCATCCTACTGGACCTTTTCTTATTTGCTAACTGCATTCAGACCACTCACATGTTACAATATATTAGTCATACATGTTTCCCATGTCTTTCCTAAGTTGTGATGTGTTATGGATGAAAATGTGCACAAATACCAGTGTGGATTTAGATTATTTGCCCTGTTAATCATGGCAGGTTTAGCACTAACTGACACAAAGCATGTGCACGTGCATTATTCTAAATACAGGCTAATTTACAAGTTTGCGCTGCTGAAAAGCAGTGAGAACACAGATTATACAAAAAGGCCTTTTTAGTTCGGCTGCATGTTTTTGTGGCAGCCAGGAAAGGGGTTTAAGAGATTAAAGTATATCGATAAGTAGTGTTTGTGTTTGTAACTGGTTACATTGTGTCTCGCAGGACCGGGTCTTGCTTTCATTGCCTACCCAAAAGCTGTGACCATGATGCCTCTGTCTCCCTTGTGGGCGTGTCTGTTCTTCTTGATGCTCATCTTCCTGGGGCTGGATAGCCAGGTCAGGAAACAAATTGCATTGCATGTCATGGAAACATGTCTTTAGACTGCTAAGCAAGAGGAGCTTGACTGTACCTATGCTTTGGTTTCTCATTTTCTAATTGTATCTTCAGCCCTCTGACACAATGGCTTCAAAAGTGTTGGCTAGGACTTGCTGGAGGGTTTTAACATATGTTGGGAACTTTTTCTGTATATATATTCACACCAGTCAAATTAATCACTGTACTGGTTTTGGTGCACATGTAGAGCACTAGTTTCAGAGCACATGTGTCAACATATCTTAAAAACATTTGGTACCACTTTATTTTGAGTGTACAATGTTGACGCTCAACTTGATATCAACTGAATATCAGAAAGAGTTGAGATACAGCAGTCAGTTACTTTGCTGAGTGTCAATAGAGTGTTTCTTGAGTTTGTGGAGTTTGTGGACAATCACAATCATGCAATTGGCTTTAAATGAACACTGAACTGATATTCAATTGATATCAGTTGATATTAAGTTGATTGTCAATGTTGGACACTCAAAATAAAGTGTTACCAAACATTTCAATTCCAAATATGAACATATGTCCCTTTATCTGTAAGTAGAAGGTGGTTCACAGAACATATGTCCCTCTATCTGTAAGAAGGTGTGTCACAGAACATTTAGTTACTAGTCCATGGTTGTGGGGTTTATTTCTGTTGATGAGAGGCCAATGAACGAGATTCATTTACAGATAAACTGATCTTTTTTAGCTGAAAATTCTAATCACAGATAAGAATGCACAGTTTTCTCTCAGGTTCCACTTGTTCACCTAGACTGGAACAAACACTGGAGTCTAGTTTACTTCCTATAATTAAACAACATCACACAAGAGGGAGTGCTGTTATACTATATATCAGCACGGCTGTGATTTGGTCGAGGATAATCACAGCCATGTTGATATACAGTATAACAGCACAACCTCAAGTGTGATATTCATTTTATACAACAGTTCTACTAGACTATACAATATCTATCAAGTAATGATTGGGACAACAATTATGAACTCGGGAAGTTAACATCATTCATTAGAGCTATGAGGCGAGACACCGTTATTGGAGGACAACCCTTATGTATCATTATAGATGTGCTACTAGTAAAACTGGTCTTGCTCATCATATCCAGTCGCTAAATTGCAGATGTGTAGCCTACTAATTACCAGCTGCTATATTTACCTAAACTTATTAGCCAGCTACTAACACCCATCATTAGTTTTGTCATTAAATTATATCAACAAACCACTGAGTCAGTTTCAGCGGCAACTTCCTTGCCCCTTTTGAAAAAAAAAACATTTTTCTAATGGTTTCCATCACATACCATCAGGTTTACCATAAAATACCATCACAAACCATTCGATACCAGTAGGATAAAATTGGATCACCGTCAGTGACCATTAGATTTACATTAAAACATAGTACACACCATTAGATCACCAGTAGAGACCACTAAGCACCATAAAAAAAACATTAGAAATTCTCTATTGGTTTGTAAGGTTTTGTTCAGCAGATATCCGCTGTTTCTGCGTTTTCATTTTCTTGTCAGAAAAAGAATAACGTTATAATAACACAGACACGGCGATTCGGAATCTGGATGATCCAGGCAGGGAAGTTGCCATTTCCGTGAAACTCTGACTCTATGTCAGTTGATAAACTATTGTTTAACGACAAAACGAATCATCTGTGTTAGTAGCTGGCTAATAGGTTTAGTAGCTGGTATTGGCCAGTATTGTTTAGTAAATGCTAACACAGCATCATATCATTCACAGTGTCTCAACTTCAGTAACTAGACATCGCTGCTCATTCCTCTAACTGACATAATTTGAATCGCAGAGTGAAGGGCTTTTTACACGGGACGTGACAGTCGCTTGATCTCCGTTCATATCAGCACTCATGGAATGCATCTCGGCCATTCCGGTCTGAACTAACTGTTGTATAACAATGTTTGATTTTACGGAACCCAACTGCCAGTTTCATCGGTAAAGGCCTTACTGGACTTGAGAGCAATGAGACGAGTTGAACTCATCCATCCAGATGTTTGTCTTATACCTGTGCTTCTTATGTTGTTTGCAGTTTGTGTGTGTGGAGAGCTTGGTGACTGCAGTTGTGGACATGTACCCTCAGACCTTCAGAAGGGGTTATCGCAGGGAGCTGCTCATCCTCATGCTGTCAATAGTCTCCTTCTTACTAGGACTCATTATGCTAACAGAGGTAAGCATACTGCTTGTGTATCACCCTTGGGACATGTGGAGTACAATGCATTTACTCCTATATATCTACTATACTGTTGCACACTCTCTCAGTCATTTTTGGCTTTGCAAAATTTTTGCATACTTAAATATGTTTGACCAATGGCATATTCAGAATGAAAAAGCTAGAGAGCATCCTTTTTCAGCCCACTAGGATGTATTATGTCTTTGTATCCTCCTCTCCAACTCAATTCCCCATGTTGAAATACTACTAATTTTACTTTGAGATAATTCCCCTAGGACTTTTACCCCATTTATCAATAATTTAAAGGTCATTATTGTCAATTGTGTGATGTTCTGTCTGTTCTGTCTCAGTTGAATTTTTGTTTTCTCAGATGAACCAATGAGTTCATAGAACTGAACTTCACTGAAAGTCACAGATAGCCCTGGGTCATCTTATTCTTTACACCTACAGTTGAGGGCATTGATGCATGCACAGGACATACTGTGGAATTCCCCTAATCATTCCATGTCAGTTTGGATAAAACATGCACCAAGTTCTCATGGCAATGTGTCAAAAATGTATAATAAACTACTGGAAAAACTACTGTGGCAGAGAGAGCAGGACAGTTATGGCATTAATTAATCCAAATTGGAATACAATATCGTCAAATCTAATTCTCACATCCAAGATTCTTGCACACCAAATTATTTACTTCAAATTCATCCAAAAGGCATATGCTACACCAAATTGACGCTATCCCAGTGTTGGGCAGTAACGAGTTACTAGTAATAATATTACTGTAATAATATTACTATTGCCAGTAACGAGTAATATAACAAATTACTATTCAAATTTAAGTAATAATATTATAGTTACTAATCTAAGAAACAATTACTTACTTATATTACTTTATGGCCATCTAATAGGGAAAAAAGCATTGGTAATAATCACATGCCCAACCTTACTGATCCACAAAAATGTGTGGCAACGTCGCCATCTCAGACACTCGGTAGTTGTATTTGATTACGTGCTATTTTATTGCGAGGCTCTTTGGGCTTAACACACATGAGATCACACAGAGCATGGCCAGCACTGGCAGTGGGTAAACGGGGATGATACAAGGAGGGAATTCAATTAAATTCAAGAAACTTTATTAGTCAATAGCGCTCTGTCAATCCTGTTTAGTCAATGCATGCGTGCATCATTCACAAACTGAAGCAGATTCGCATAGCTCTTCAACTCGCAAATTGATCGTTAGGCTATCTCTCTATCGCTCAACTGTCACAATATGATTTTTATTTTATTTTGCTGCAGCGTTTATTAAACCATGTTCTGAGCCATGACAGAAACGTTCAGTAGGCTATGTTGTTACCAACTTTGCTGTAGAGTCTATATAACATCTTCTTATTAAATAACTTTTAAAATGTGGGTCTGTTGTTATGATTTGCTTGTGTGGCTATGTGCCTATAATGTTGGCATTGTTTAGGCTATAAATTGTAAAGTCGCCTCTAATTCAGCCCTGTTCTTAAATGTTGTGTTACTGCTGTCTCCTTCCATCAATTATGGATGTAACGGAAAAGTAATATAAAAGTAGTGTAACAAATTATATTTCTCACAGAGTAATATGTAACGTATTTAGTTACTGTTGGAAGTAGTAATGAGTAGTGTGTAGTATATTACTTTTTTAAAGTAACAAGCCCAACTTGTTATGATGAGACTGATCAAAACTTATCACTGATCAAAACCTAACATTTTTGCGACTGTCTTCCTGTTGCTATTTACCTGAGTTACCTGAATACGTCCCTTAGTAATATCTTGGACTTTCAATTTGATCATAATCCCTGCCTATGCCCACTGAATGATGGTTCTGCATTATTACTAAATTTTACTCAACATCAATTGATATTTGCTGGCTTCAACTCTAGTAAAAAGTCAATCTTACAACTTTGATTTACACCAGAGATTCCAAGGCACAAACAATTGCTCCTTACTCAGTAGACATATAATCATGAACATACCACAGCTAAACTGAATAAGGCTCATCCTGCAACAATGCAGGTCTGGGATGGCTTCATCCAGCTTTGATTTCCTGCTATTATACCTCTTTTATTGGGATGGTGTGCACTGCAAATATTGCATAGGGACTGTTTGAACATTATAAAATAGACTGGAGAATTGCATTAATTGATTTGTATTTATATTTAAATTAATGTGCATTATGTAAAGATTGCCCTAACAATTTAAACATGAATATGCTCCTTTATTTTAGAGACACTTTTAAGTCCTATTTACTAATAGGCTTCTATCAGATATATTTGTTTTTTTTCATTAAAAAAAGGGGAGTAAATATGGTATTTCATGTCCCCCAAAAGATCTACAAATGCACGAGTGGGAGGGTCACATGCAGTTTGCCTCACTGGCACTTGAGACTAAAAGCCACAGGAGAACAATCCCACACTCCTGGCATGTGTCTTATGTGCTACATGCTCTTAAGCCACTGAGGAGTGTAAAAAATACGCTCTGCATATTAGAGGTTTTCTCAGGCTGAGAAGCTCAGTCAGGTGAAGAGCAATAGGGCTTGTCATGAATAAATCTCTTGTGCAGGTGTCTGTGGAATTACAGAACAGCTCAAACAGTAATTTGCTATGGCTGTTGGTTTTATATTGCTCGTATTTTAGAAATGAAATGTTATCAGTTCAGCTACCCACTCCGAGCCCTCTACTTTGTTGTGAAGGAAGCTTCAGTTAAGTGTAGCCACAGTTGAACTAACAAGGGCATCCTTTGGCCTTTTCTAAAATAACTTGCTAGTTCTGTTAATTTCTGTAGCTGGCCTGTGTCAAGTGTTTTGAGTGGTTGTATGCTTAAGCAGTCCAGTCACTTTATATGCAATAAATGCTGTTAAAGTTATCTGGATGATTCCATCTGTTCGAAATGCAAGCCAGCCATATGATAGAGCAGACTAAGGACGTGTGATGTCATTTCCCTAGCAACAGTCAAATAAACCAATCATTTTTATACTGTTCAGCAATCAAACCGTTTAAACAATTTTGAAAGGTGTATTTGAAAAATGACAGATGAACGGTTAGAAATTTCATACTGCATGTCCATAGCATTATTGAAACCCCCCAAAACACATTTGTTTGGCATTATTGTTGCTATCATAATGAAGTATTTTATTTTCTTATTTTCTGTCAGGGTGGGATGTACGTTTTCCAGCTGTTTGACTCGTATGCAGCGAGTGGAATGTGTTTGCTGTTTGTGGCCATCTTTGAGTCGATATGTATTGGTTGGGTTTATGGTAAGTATTTAAAATATTTAGCCGCAGTTCAGTGTGCAATTTAACAATCAACCTTTGAACTCTTTACACAATATTGAAACACTAATTTAACATTAATTTAAATTCAATGTGTATAAGAACACGGATGTATTTTTTTCTGAGCCATAAAAAATTAAAATATAGTTTCTTCAGAATGGCATTATTGTTGCTACCATGCCACCTGCTGGAGAAGGCATACTAGCACATGGTTTTTGTGTTCCAGAGAAATAGGTGAAATCAACTTAGCCATTAGTAGACTGTTTAAACAATTTTTTTCATTAAATGTAAGGATTCCATTATCCTTATTGTGGTACTAATGTTGGGCCTGTATTGAAGTTGAATATGTCCTTGATGGTTCTCGGTTTCATCTTGCTTTTCCACAGGCAGTGACAGATTCTATGCTAACATAGAGGACATGATTGGTTACAAACCTGTATTCTTCATCAAGTGGTGTTGGATGTTCCTGACTCCTGGAATCTGTGCTGTGAGTTAAAACCATAGTTGAAAATATTTTCACAAATACAATGTAGTGAAATGTCTTGGATGCACATTGGTGTATATTTATGAGCTGGCTAACATGTAATTATGTGTGCAGATTTCCATTAAAAAAATATTATAATAATATATTGCTAACCTATGCTTTGTTTGTGTAGGAGGCAAAGCTTGTAGAGCAGAGATACCACTTCAACTCCTGGAGGGCCACAGTGTATGTAGATGTTTGCGGCTTCCTTTCAATCAGCAGCCGCTTTAGGCCTTGGAAAACAAGCAAGGTGGATGGGCTCTGTGGAAGCCAATCAATTAAATTAAGCAGTTAAGTGCTGAAATACACTGAAAGCCAGAAGAAACTGTGACCGCCCAGGACTGGAGTTTGGGATGCTCTTTGTAGAGTTTGTGATTCTGGGATCAGGTTTAATATTGCTTGTATTTACTCCCTCATTATTACACCTTCAGGCGATCTTCCTTTTCTTCTTGATCAAGTACAAGCCCCTGAAATACAACAATGTGTACACTTACCCAGACTGGGGTAATGGCATTGGTTGGATGATGGCTCTCTCATCCATGGTCTGCATACCTTTGTGGGTTATCATTAAGATCTGGAAAACAGAAGGCACCTTTTCAGAGGTACAGAAGTATACATTCCTTTACACATGCTGGTCTTGTTCTCATCATGCACTGTTATTTGTAAACTTTATCTTTACTCAAAGGGGTGTTCTCTATTTTAATGTGAACTTTTTTTTACAGTACAATTTAGAGTATGTCCAACATGTTCATAAACTACAAGCCCTAAGGTTTTTCATTTTATTTTTTTTGCATTCAGTGAACACTGTGAAATATGTTAGGAAATTAAGGGGTGGTTTTCTGTCATTGCATGATTTCTTAAAGAGTTAAAGCTGGAGTACGCAACTTTTTCCCAACGGTCGCATTTGTTGTCAAAACATTGCAAAGTCATAACATCCCTTGGCCCATCGCGCAGAGAAAGAGACAAATAACCCACCCCACTGCTTGCACAGTCCTTGTTGTGAACATGAGGTTTTTCCAGATATGTTTGCAGGATTACAGACTGGTATAGCTACAGTAAAAATGTCAGCTAAAAGTCCAGGTAAAACAGCATAATCTTTTTTATTGTTGCAGAGTTGTTTCATAACACTGAGTTTGTGTAGCGTTAGTCTGAACCAGGCATTATCTCCCTACAGCTGCTATGCATGGTTACTTATAGCCAAGTAGCTGGTTCTAGCTAACGTGATCTATACGACAAAGTTAGCAAACATTTTCTTCTTCCAAGAACTAGCCGCTAAATAAAGTAATGTTATCAATAATATAAACCTAGTAGATATTCATTATAGGTAATTACAGTTGGCTGGCAAGCAGAAAATCCAAGTAAATTAGTGTTGAAACTTTTGACCTACCTGTCCAGTAGAATATGGGAGCTCCATGTCTGTCTTTAAACCAATCCGCTCCCGAACATCTCGCCACCTTCTAAAATGAGCACCTATGTTTACTCCAGTTTTCGAGCGAGCTTTATCAAATTTCCTTTTTTTTTCCTTTGCATGAAATAGTGCTGGCGTAAAAGGTCGCTCTGAAATTTCTAACTGGTGAACTGGCAAGGTTAATCTCATTGTTGACTGGCTCGCGAGTGTGAACTGGCCTACCTCTTCGATTTATTCGATTTATGTTATAAGCCACTTTGTTTTGAAAACAAATTTTGGGCCGAATCGCTGGTTTTAGAATGCAGAATTTGAGAGTATAAACAGAGTGTATGGGGCTGGATAACAGTGCTCCAGTTCTCTTGTAACAGTTGCTATGATTGTTACCAACGAAGCATGACCGTTCCCGGATATTTAAAAAAGAAATGTGTAGTGAGGAACCACAGGGACAGCTTTTTACCAAGAGCACCCTGAGAGGGAAATTTTTTATGCATCCAAGGTTTCGGGTGGATAAATATGTACAATTGCTTTTTTTTTCACAACAGAGAATTAAGAAGTTGACCACACCTAGCCCAGACTTGAAGATGAGAGGTAAGCTGGGGACCAGCTCAAGCCCCTACGCAGTAAATGACTGTGATGCCAAACTCAAAGGGGACGGGAACATTTCCACTATCACGGAAAAGGAGACCCATTTTTAAACTGGCCACCACCAATGCCGTCGATGCAACAGCAAATCACAAGTGAACAAATGACTGTGTTTTATTTTGTAAAAAAAAGAAAAAAGAAAAAAATGAAAAGATGAAAAACGTAATTAGAGGCTGGCTTGTTTTGCACAAACTTTATTAACGATAGATACACATTATGTGATGATTAAAAGTTACCTTTTAGTAATGTTATAGGTAAATACAGAATATGAAAATGTTCAGTATGTCATAGCATCTAGTTTACATTTGTGACACCTAGTGAGCATTTACTGTTAGGATGATGCTGATGTCAAATGTGATGTACAACTTTTATACTTGGACTTGGATTTTTTTTTTGTTTGTTTTTGCAAAGTTCTGTATAGAGATGTATTCTAACCTGTAGATATACTCAGACCATTCCAAATTGTATTGTATGTTTACGGGTTGAGAGAGGGCCTTGTTCTAGCTGTGGGGAGACTGAAGGGCTGTTAGTGGTAGTCCTGAAGATGGTGTCCACCTCACGGCATCCCTCGTTCTCACCGTCAGCTCAGACTCGCAGGGCGAGTTTTCGGGGTGTCAATACAGGTTTTTTGTTTTTTTTCTAAAACATGTAATCCTGTCATTTCACAGCGATTAAACTGAGTTTAATCGAATGTGACAGGGGCCGTGTGATTTCAGCATTTTGCTTTACCGTTCTTGCTGTGAACGGAGACAGACGTTCTTGACGTCACCTTTCAAAAACTTTTCAGAACGCTTTATCCCCCCCCCACTGTAAGATTCGTTCTCAGATGTACAATGTGACGCTTTCAGCGTAGTGATGTTAGACGCGCGTAGCTGTTCATACAGGGGGGACTGCCGAGTGTGGTCGGTGGTGGTCTTTCAGCTTGGGGTCAGTCAGACTCCTTCCCTGGCACAGCGGCGGGGATCAGAGTGCTCTGAGCCAGACACTGGTGGGTGCTTGTGCTCAGCAGTAAGGGCTGATTGAGCGGGTCTCACCCCAGACTGTTCCACACCCCCTATCAGTGCGGAACTGCTCCTGCTACACAATCGTGAATGTACCGTGAACTCTGTACACATGCATGCTTCTTTGGCGTGGTCTTCTCCATCGTGCATTATTACTAAAGTTTGTGCCAGTGCACATTTAATAGCCACTTAACATTTAATGATAGATGTATATTTTTAAATCTTATTAGCCTTTGTGTACTATTTCTTGAGACAAATGTGTTTAAAAGGAGAAAATAAATCATGTTTCTGTGTCGAATGTCGTACAACATTTTGTCATATTAAGTTTTAGCAGTATAATGGAAATGTTGTGTGTACTGTTTTACACACGTTTTGTTATTCACAGGACACATGGTATTATTGTCTGCTTACGCATTTAAAAAAATAAATATACAAAAATGAAAAAAGGTCAGTTTCTCTTGTTTGTGCTATATTAGAATGCATAAATGCATTACATATATGTTACGCATTGTTCATTTTCACATACTGTACATCACTTCACAAGTAAAATGTATTATTATTACTATTATTAGTATATAGAAATGATTGGGTGCATGGGAGAGATATCTGTGTGAAGCCCTGTCCATTTCAGTCTTGTCCTTTTCTTTTGCAACACCTGCTACTGGAGTACTTTTCTCAGCAATTCTGAGCTTCTTTTTCATAGGCTCTGAGGCATTGTTTCTCCATAATGCAGTACAAAGAATCAAAGACATGTGCTTTGTAGTTTGATCAGCGTTATCAATGCTGCAGGCAAGCATTCCCCTCAAAATAGTTGTAATGGAAAGCTTCACCCTGAAGTCAGTAAAAGTCATGGTTAATTAGCAGCATCACGTTGTAACGTGTATGAGCAGTGCTCTGAGGAACAACTGATATTGGCTTGTCATCGAAAATCCCACTGCTGCCAAAGATTATGACAAAATGAATTAGATTTTTTCCCCCATTTTTACATAATAGAAAAAGACAAGGAGAAAATGTGAGAATGCCCATATTGGGAATTTTCCAATTAGTTTCGAATTGTGCACAGCAGGTTTCACATACTGATTTTCTAAAGGGAGGTTAAAGCTGGAACAAGCTCTATTGGGTTGTGCTTTTGACGACAGTGCTCCAAATACATGTATATATACAGTGATATTTGCATCTGTAATTGAAATGTAAAGCAGAAGATGTTATTACATGAGACCCAGGATGAATATGGCTTTTTGTCTTGGTGTTTGCAAAGGGTATGCTGGTTTCACTGCTATTGCACGTATGTAGCTATTTTCCTTTATCTCTTTCTTTTGTTGTACTTCCACAGGCTTTGCAAGCATATTTCAGTGCTGGAGAGAGGGATGATTCAGTCATATGTAGCAGCTTGTGAAGTTATTCTGCAGTGTAATCAAAGTGAGGAAGCCGGATTTGAGGTGCCCAGATAGAAGGGTAGCCAGTTCAAATGGAATGCAAATGACAGCCAGCTGAGCTGATAAGTGGTGTGCGGAGACTGGAGACAAAGCATAGCACTGTCAGCCCTGGCTCCCACACTCAAATTGCTTGAGAGTGTGATTGCCCTTGGGCCAAGCGTATACCAAAGAGAAAGAGGGGAGAATTGCAGTCTGGGGAATAGAATTTGCTAAGAATGTGCTATTTATAGGCATGGGTTGGAGTAAGATGATTTAAACAAGATTGGCATCTTGAAAACCATAGCAGCTCAGGGAAAAAGGGGGCCGAAGGCAGAGAGAGACATCATGTGACCACTGGTTGGAAATGACAGTAATGTTGCAGAGTTGAATTCTCTGAGCTGCATTTGCCTTCATTTGCTATTCATAACTCTAGCCCTGAATATGTTTACAAGTATAATTAGAGTGTCTTGATATGAATTATTATCTTCATTGTTTATTGGTTTATGGTCGCATGCGCCCGCCTTAATCTAGTTTGATTTATACAGCAGGATTTTTGCTGGAACAATGGAGGTCAAGTACCACCTTCAATAATGCAACAATGAACTCACCACCTCAGATCTAGTCTAGTTCTCAAACCGCGACATCGCAGGCTGCCAACATTGCATCACTGTGGTTTATTCTTCTTTTAATCTTTTTAAATGATTTAGCCGACTTCTTTTGTTCTTTTTATTTTTGGGAAGAATCCCCCAAAGACAGTATTTTTTAAACATTTTGCTTTGATTATGATATAATTATTCATTTTTAATTACCAGAGATTTTTTCTGAGCAGAGGGAACTGTGCCTGCTCTCTGGCCCCTTCTAGGTTCACGACCATGAATACTAAATATTATGTATATTTAATCATAATGGTAATACTGATGTACTGGTAATGACTGATGGCATGACTGAATTGTATATACAGTTTCAATCAGTAGGTGTTTTCATGTCTTAAAATGAAACTGGTCAAATTGCAATGCGTGTTTTTTTTCCATATGGTTGATTTGGAAGCTATTGCATTATTGTGTGGCTAAATTGCAAATAAGCTAAGTATTTAGCTTACTTGATTGTCTCACTATAATTATTTTGCACCAAGGGGCAGGTGGTGACAATTATCTATCTTGTTTTTGCACAATGACTGCATTGTCCATACTTTTTGGCTTGGTCTCTTTGTCATTATCAGATAGTTGAAGTATAGCCCTGGACAGTTTCAGAATTGCTCTTAATGTCAACAGAAGTGTATAAGGTGCTTTTCCCTGCTACCATTGGTTTTAACTGTAACCTGTAGCTCAATAGAAACAAGTTAATCTGAAAAACCCGGTTCGTAACTAAACAGCTATATGATCTGCGTACTCTTTTATAGCCACTGCTGTATCTGTGAATGTGAATCTTGACAATCCCTACTGGTTTATGCGACTCATGTCAGAGCCCATTGAACCCGACTCTTCTCTCACTCACAACCTAATGGTTACATTCTTCACTCGTCTGTGCAACCTGATAATAAAGACTTATTTACCAGACACAAGTTATAAACATGTTTTTGGTGCACTGCCATATCCATGGTCTCATAATTATTTTTTATTTGATTTAGTTTGCTAAACTTGGCGCTGAATTTCCAGCAGTGATGTCATCAACCCGTGGCCATAACAGCAGGATGAGATGGGTGCGTCCCAATATTCTTCACTCCTCACCTCCTTTCCTCCACTCGTCTCCTACCCGGAAGTATGCAAAACTGCCTGTACGTTTGAAGTACAAGTAGTTGCATGTACAGCATACAATGTACCTGGCATTGCAGTTTGCATCAAGACATTCATTAATATGTAACAATTAATATGTAATTAATATGTAATCAGCAATATTAGATTAGGACACAAAGATCGGTTTCAGGGACACTGAGTGGGGGTGGTAGTGGGTGAAAGGAGGATGCATTTTTCGGGTATTGGAACGGATCCCCAGTTTAGCTGCTTCAGTTCCCATTGAAGGTGCTCTAGGATTCAATGCTTGTAGCTGCAGTGCCCTTATCTGATCCCTCTCATGTTTGACTTATACGCATTGAAAGATGATGGCTTGTCTAAGGCTTGGATACTTCTTGCTATAATCTAACTGTAAGGATAGGATTTAAAAACATTATGTGTCCTTGAAAATAACTGCACCAAATTCAGCCATTTGACCAAATACAAAAGGTGCCATTGGGTTCAATAATGCATTTAATAGACTTATGACTCCAAGTTATTATGTAATTGATCAGCAGGGGGCAGCAGATTCTAAATATGAAATAGTTTTGTGCAGAAAGCTGATTCCTGCAGGCATGCTGATAGAGCCTGGAGAGGCAACATCAAAAGAACGTCTGAAATATTATTTTCTGGGACCATTTTAGGCATTTTATTTAACAGAAAAGGCTAAAGGAACACCCCCCACCCCCTTTTCAAATCTTCAAACAACTGAAACCATAAGAATATTTCAAAGACACACCACAGTGCACTATTTAGAGTCTTGTGATGGGTTGCTATAGAAACTCCAGTCTGTAGTAGCAGGTAGAAAATGCTGATGAAAGAACAAAACACTTGAGTCCAAATATGCTGGCCAAATTTAGGCTTCCCAGCTATTTATATTCTCATCCCGTGTCTCAGATATTATGAGAATGCCTTTTCAAGAAATGTACACATATCGACGGTCCATGGGAAACAATGTACACGATCATACTATAGCAGCACATTCTATTCACAGTGGCAAATTCTTATACCATCCAAATGTATTGTACTGGCGTAAGCCCATTATACTGCAGATATAAAATACATATCATTAATCATTCAGTCAAATCTCATGCTGTCTGAATGAATATGTTGCACATTTACTGCATTGTTTGGTCATTCTGTGCGTGTATTCAGGTTTCCTTTAGACATCATTTTACTGCGAATATAATCACCAGCTCCAGTTTCTATAGTAACTGAACAATACTGGGGAATGGGGTAAGAAGCCAATCTAGCATATAATGAGAAAACGGAACACAAAGAAAATAGCTGCGACCTCGTCCTAAAAGCGGCTGGTGGAAAATATTACGATCGAGAGACCGACTGGGAATTAAATGTTTTTATTTTTGTATTACTTATTTTGAGAGTGAGGTCGGTAGAACGAATCAAAACATGTGTTTATTGAAAACAAAAAGAAGAAAAGTCTCGTTTTGTGAGCGAGACATTGACCTCACCCTACATTTAGTAGCTTTTTTCCAATGGCTTATCTGCTGTAGTCCCACACGACCTCTCCTGCATTAGCATCTCTATTTAATCAGTTAAACACATAGAGACATTTCTCAGAGCCTTTTGGCTCAACGTTTGCATGCTGATGTGAAATCGCTGTTGAAGGTGTCGTGTTTTTGCCCGCCCGTTTGCTCATACTGGGTGGGGGCTGTGATGTCTGGGAGGCATCTGCACCACCTTCCTCCCCCTTCAGAGCACTTAGTTTCATGGGTCAAAGGAAGAGGACCCTGAGGACATGTCTTTCTCTTTCTATGGCGCTATTTTCAGCAGCATTATTACCACAGAGAAGTGAGCTGCTTTAAAAAAATAAATTAAAAATTTTAAACGTGAAAAGAATTTAAAAATAACAAAAATCGAATCTATCAACTTTTCATATGACACGTTGACCATATCATTGGCGTGGAAGAAACAACTCCTATGAAGGATTAAGACCTTGATAAGACAATGATCCATAACAATAATGATAGTAATAATATTTTCCCCTCCGTCAGACTTCTGATACTCTGGCATTGTGAACAAGCCTGGAGGCAAAATTCACCACAGCAAGCCTCTTTTCCCCTTGGTGAGGTGCTGAGACTAGGCCTTTGTGTGAAAATCATACATACTTTTGTGCCCATCTTTCATGAAAGAGGATTTCTTAGTGTGCATTTAAAGGAAATCGTAACAAGCTTTTCATTATTATTAATATTATTATTATTATTATTATTATTATTATGAGTACAATGACATAGATGTTACTGTATATTCAAGCCTGGTCTCTGTATATCCCCTGTATGTGCACAGAGCCACACACACTCCATTTGGTTGCACATCGTTTACACTTATCATAGTGTTAAGGGAAGAGCTGTGACAAGGGACCTCTGTCTGACATGTAGTGAGTCAGTGTACATGTCTGTGTGTGCTAATTACCTTGTAAATTCTACTTTCATGGGCTTACTGTATGCCTTGTAATATGAATCAAATTTGACTTCCTAACAGCCTACTAATGGCCTATGAAAAAGAAGGCAGAGTAGAAATAGTGTAATATAATAGTAACAGTGTCGTGAGAGGCAAGCTTACTGTATCGACACAGCTAGTTTATTACCATTGCGTCATAAAGCGGAAGGTGTCGAGAGTCCAACACATTACGTGCTAATTGGATACAATGAATTCCAAGGGCAGAGTGTAAATATATTACTGCAAAATAAAGACCATGAGCAGCCATCGGTGTTACATGATACGCTGAGAGAATTTCCACCCTTGGTATTTCTTTTTTCTGCAGACGTGGTCGATGTAAGCTCTACCTTTAGCTTAGTGTGTGAGGAGGCGTGTTTGTGTCAGTGTGGGCTAACAGGCTCTGGCAGCAGCATGGTTCTGGTTGATTTAATGACAACCAATGAAGGCTCTTCCTTCACAGTGTTACTGTCTATCCCCGGTAGCCATGGTGGCCAGCCCTGACCGCATCCCCCTCATTTGAAGACCTGCACCACAACAGGACCACCATAGTCACCATACGGAGACACAGTGGTACATCACAATATTGGAGTAGTACCACCTCCTCTCTCTCTTTTCCCTTTAATCCTGATTGGTGAGAACCACTCCGCTCCACTACATTTGCTCACGGTCAACTAACAATTCCCACACATTGCTGGTTCTCCCCATGTGCAAAAACGAGCCATTGCTCACACACAGATCATATCTGGGGAACAACCATGGCCCTATTTAAGCAAATACTTCGTACCCTGAAGAAGGAGGTTCATTTATGAAGGCATGTATTGATGACGTGTTGGTGCGCTTTTCTATTATGATATAGTCAAATAATAAAGGCTTTTTTAAATTTTGGAGTTTTGTTGTGCTGTCAGCCTACTAATTAAAATGTTCTTCTTTGTCAGCAGAAATGACTGACCCACAATATAAATGGTAAATGGACTGCACTTATATAGCGCCTTTATCCAAAGCGCTTTACAATGGCCTCTCACTCACCCGTTCACACACACATTCACACACCAATGGTGGCAGCTGCCATGCAAGGTGCTAGCCTGCTCATTGGGAGCAATTTTGGGGTTCAATGTCTTGCCCAAGGACACTTCGACATGTGGACAGGAGGAGCCGGGGACCAGAAGTAATTGGGCAAATTAACATAAACTTTAATAAAGTTATCATATTTAATATTTGGTTGCATATGCTTTGCATGTCACGACTTTCTGATGTCTGTGACCCAAACAACATCAAAATATCTTATTTTCAAGTACTCATACAACCAATACTATAATCTTTCTGCATTTGAATGGATCTCTATGGGAATTGGTGGGTGGGACTAGATTAAACTGTAAATTACATGGGAATAGTATGGAACACATGGTTGGCTACATGTATGCAAGTCATCAAGCGTCTGTTGTATCAAACTAGCCTCAAACCATCACTCTGCTGACAGATATGCAGTAGATATGGATGGATCACTTACAGGGTTGTTTCTCCTGACTCATTTTCCTTTTGAACTCTATGGAAATATGAGTCAGGAGAAACAACCCTTAAAGCACAACTGAAGTTTGGTAGAACTTTGGGTTGTGTAGTTACCTGGCTATGATATGAGTCCAAATGGTGGCAAAATATGTTCGTTAGTTGCTCTGTGCTCCCCGGGGTGATAATCCAGAATAGGGTATTTGTCGCTCTCCATTCACTTCTATGACGAAGCTAAAACGGTCTCAAAATGACACTTCTATCACATATATGATCGTGAACTAAGTGGATTCTGTCAATACAAGCAATAAGCATTTCTCTTACGTATATTTTTTTTTAATGAAATGGTCTGATGTACAAAAAATACGTACAAGGACTGATAATTTTTTCTATTGACAGAATCTGCTTCTTTCCCGGTCGTATACGTGCTATAAAAAGTGTCATTTTGAGACCGTTTTATCTGCCCTACAGAAGTGAATGGACAGCGACAAATACCCTATTCTGGATTATCACCCCAGGGGAGCACAGAGCAATAACGAACATATTTAGCCACCATTTGGACTCATATCATGGCCAGGTAACTACACAACCCAAAGTTCTACCAAACTTCAGTTGTGCTTTAATGTGATCCATCCATATCTACTGCATATCTGGGAGCAGAGTGATGGTTTGAGGCTTGTTTGATACCTCAGACCCTTGATGCCTTACAGCCATTTAACCAACCATGTATTCCATACTGTTCCAGCATAATTTACAGCTTAATCTAGTCCCTCCCCCCCAATTCCCATAGAGATCCATTCAAATGCAGAGAAATTATAGTCTCGCTTATAAGAGTACATGAAAATAAAATTATTTTGATATTGTTGGGTCACAGACATCAGGAAGTAATGACATTCAAAGCATATGCAACCAAATATTAAATATGATAACTTTATTAAAGTTTATGTTAATTTGACCAATTACTTTTGGTCCCCTAAGGTACTATGTATAAAAACGTTCACCTGATATGGATGTAAAAACCCTCAAATTAATGCTGAAAGTCTGCACTTTAACCTCATAGTCACTGTTCCATTTCAAATCCAATGTTCTGGAGTACAGAGCCAAAACAACAAAAATTATGTCACTGTCCAAATACTTATGGACCTGACTGTATATACGCTATATGTATTTGGCAGAAATAAGCTCCTATGAGGCTATATTTGGAAAATCTTCCTTTTATGGCTGCACACTTCCTTAAAATCCAATGCCTCACTCTGAAAATGTGTTCACACGGGTCACTGGTCAAGTAGGACATTTCTTCTAGCATCATTTCCATATCCTTCCCTTCATTGCAGCTGTGATAATCTCACCAAATTATTTCATAGATGTCACTTATAACCAATTTTTATTTCCAGCCACAGTCGCCTGAATATGATTATTTGGCCCATCAAGTTGTGGCTCCACCTCATATTGATTTGTAAAATAACTGCTGTAACTGCTGACAGGCATTCTGGTTAATGATAAAATGATTAAAGAATGTGACCTGATTGCCATATAGCTTCATACGTTTGAACTGGTGTTCTTAAGAACCAATAAAGCTCTATGTATTTGTCATGATGCATTCCCTGACACACTGTGATTGGTTGTTTTCTTCTGAAATATAGCCCCTGTCAGGAAGCACACTGAGAGCAGTTGATATCCATTGAGACGGGATCAGGGAATAATGCTACTACACAGAGATGCGGAAAAGCACAGGGGATTAATTCTGCCACAGCACATCAAAGCGCATTTCTGTATAAATACCATTATTTCACCACCACAATGACCTCTAAACCACTGTGCAGATATCAAACCTGTAGGGTAATTGAGGTTAACAGTTTGATGTAAGATCTTCAATTGTAGAAACAAGGCCAACTAATAATATTTTGAGAATAAACTGAGCCGTTTGGTTGTTCCAACATCTTCAGTTTCCTTGTAGAAATTAATGATGCAAATATCTTCATTAGACATGTATTTTTTCTGAACTAATGATCTGAACAAACCACAACTCAACCTAAAGATTTTCACAAGATTCCATTGGAAAATAAATTTATTTTATGAAATAATTATTTTAAAAATAAATAAATATTCATATAAAACAGAAATGCCCCGAATGTGGCATCATATTTTCTTATATTTGCATGCATTAAAAGGAATATATTACAAGCAGCATTTTATCATTTGATAAATAATATTGTAATAAAGGTACAGTCCTACACATTAACACTAGAATGACGGGAGTGGTCATTTGACCGCTTTTGGAATTTTTTACTTTAATATCTCTTAGCAGGAGAGTCGCACAGCAGCCTCCTTTCAGGACTTTTCCTAAACTTGTCATATATGTCTGGTCATGTTAAAGTGTTAAACCTCAGCTGAGAAATGTTATGAAGTGCTTTACTATTATATTATCCAGAAACTGATGAGCGAATATATTTCAAGCGCAGACAGTACTTGAAAAATAAACCAAAGATTATTAAAGGAAAAGGCTGAATCGTAGTCAGGAACAGGCAAGGGTCAAAACCAGGCAGGCACGGCAAAAGTACAAAAACACAATCCAGAAAACAAAGTAAAAAAAACAACAACAAAAAAAAAAGTCAGGAAACCGGAAAACAGGCACACGTAGAGACTAGCAAAGCAGGGGTCAGAAAAGGCTTGTAGCGAAACAAAGAAGACATTCAACTGTGATGAACTCACACTGAACACAATACAGGGTGGAACTTAAATACACAGAACTAACAAGCAAATAATAAACAGGTGAACAGTGGGGCAGGTGAAACACATTGGTAATCAGGAACTGAGACGAGAGGCGTTTGTCTGAACATTTAGAGTACAGGTATTTGCATGTACAGTATACAATGTACCTGACATTGCGGTTTGTGTCGAGACATTAATTAATATGTAACCATTAACACGTAATTGAGATGTAATCAGCAACATTATATAAAAACACAAAGAGCTGTTTCTGGGGCACGGAGTAGAAGAGGTGGTAGTGGAGGAAGAGAGGGTGCATTTTTAGAGTATTGGGACGCACCCAAGCACATGGATGGGAGACAGAGAATGAAAACAAAAACACACAAACAAAACCGAACATGATCGAAACATAACAGCATATGACAGACTCAAATACTGACAATACAAATATATGCAATGTGTATGCATATGCAATATACAATGTTTACCTTATGACTTCAGTTCCACAAAGTGTGCATCGTGTAGCCACGTTCTGTAAGCATGAAACAAGCTGACAGCAATGGCTTGACACATTCCCCCTCTTTCTCTAAAACTGCCGTCAATGGTTCGAGCCGTCTTTTAATCTCCATGTGCAAATGACAAATGTAACGATTCAATAATGGAAGAAATGCAACACTCATATTGCTCTTGTTGCTTTGTTATCACATTGTTAAGTAATTTGACTGTAATATAGTACATCTTAATTAACCAACTTAATTAGAAATTAATTCCTTTTAGAATCATAAAACACAATCAAATTACACGCACACAAACATTTTTTCTTACTGTATTCCTGTATTTGTGTGCATGCCACTAGCGACAAAAACGGATAAATAAATTTAAACCAAAAAAAAGAAAAAAGCCTTGCCTCTGTCAGGCACAGGGCAAAGAGGGAGGGATAACTGCACACTGACTTTGGCTCCCAGGGGAATATATTGTGCACACAGTGGGGGGAAAAGATGTGTTTCTGGTTGGATCTTCATGCTGAAATACATTTGCTTGGGAGGAAGGGTTCATTCTGTGTAGCCACAAGGGGAAAAGGACGCTAAACAATGTGATCAGCTATCAGTTTCCCTGAAGGACTGGCTGTCAATGCCAGTGCCCCTGGCTCTGCAGTCAAGCATGCTGATATCTGACAAGCATATTGATGAGAAATGCCGTACTGACTTGTGGTCAAAAATTAAAGGTTTATAAATATTCTCTCTTTCTGTGAAGGGGTGGTTCTGGTAATATTCTTACATGGATACTTTTTTTTGACAAAAAATCTTATTTTATTGCATGGTGGAGTCAAAAACCCACGTGACAGTGCAAATCTAAAAAAATAGCATATAGGTAATCTATGTGTACATAGTTTGAGTTGTTCTTTGCATTACTGCCACATAGTAGACCCCCCATTCCAATAGCACATACCTGTATACAACCAGCATTTTAAGTCAATTTACAGCTGCTATTTAATCAATTCATTTTGCATGGCACAGTGTATTTACCATTTTCAACAGTCATTACCTTAGGCAATTATCCAAGGACAGATGAAAATCAGAGGAAAATATTTAAACAACCTCTCCACTGATATGATTGTTGATGTGTTGAGCGAAAGCCCTACAGTACAAGGGAATTATACAGTGTACACAGTTGTTTAACCCCAGTCCTCAGTACACATGTTCTTTACTCATGTGTGAAACGTACTGAATAATATTGAGGTGATTTGGTTCCACGTGTATAAGTGTATGTGGTGTCGTAGCGCCCACCTTTAAGCATTACTTCTTACTGCTGCTATAAAAATTGAAGCTACTTTCATGGTTTTCATAACTGTCGACTCAAAACCCACATTACTGCCCACCGAGACACACTGAGACTCCATCAACATTTATCCTAAACTAATACATCCTGAAAGTGCTTTCTCCCACCTGAGATCAGTGTCACTAAAATGTATTTAAAGTTAAAGATTTAACCATGACATGCAAAAAAGTGCAAAACCTAACATCCAGCTCTAGCTGTAAAAAAATGGAACGCCCCTTTCTGCGAGGCCCCACCTTGATGGGCAGCTTTGACATTTTGCATTTTCAGTTGAGAGTTTTGGCCGGGTTTTTGCATGACCACACGGAAATCATAATGTAAATGGATGCAATGCCATTGCATTTCAATTATGTCACTCTTGCGCTGCAAAAGCATGAAAACGATAATGTTAAATGGCAAATTTAATTACCATTTCCTTTTTGTCATGGATCATGCAATTACAATAAGAAACAATACATTATGGCAGGGTTGTGTCGTAGAGGGCGAGAAAAATGTAATGTGAAATAACGAACATTAAATGTGAAATTTTGCTTAACATTTTCAAATTGTCAGATAAAGTGCGTACATTAACTTGAAAATGAAAATGCAAAGTGGCCTTTTCATTTGAATTATGAATTATGGTTTTTGCGCACATCGAATGTAAACAAAATGCAATCGCCGATTCGCATTTTCTTTTGAATTTTGGTGTGGATATGCTTCCATACATAACAATATCCACCATGCCAAATGTTTCTCACTGGCTGCATACCGGCATCCGGGCTAAGGTAGGCTTGCCTAGTCTTGTTTTTTGAGCAACAAAAAAAGTTTTTTGAGTCATTATATTGCTCTGAACGGCATTGGCATTGCTATGATCTTGCTACTTAAACATCCAGATACAGTTGTCATTATTTATTAGTTATAGCCTAGCACATTTAAGCTATTTAGCTACATGTTTAATGGGGAATTAAAACTGGGCCATATAATTATACATTCAGGCAAAGTTTTACCATCTTAAAGTTTGATGGTAGAAGATTTTAACAAATTCAAACAAATTTCTCCTGACTCATTTTCCTATTGAACTCTATGGTAAAAATAAGTCAGGAGAAACAACTCTTCAAGTGATCCATCCATATCTACTGCATATCTGGCAGCAGAGTGATGGTTTGAGGCTCATTTGATACCGCAGACCCTTGATGACTTACAGCCATTTAGCCAACCATGGGTTCCATACTATTTCTGTGTAATTTACAGCTTAATCTAGTCCCACCCCCCAATTTCCATAGTGATCCATTCAAATGCAGAGAGCTTATAGTAACACTTGTACCTGAAAATAAGATATCAAGAGTCTTTTGATATCCTTTTATACCCAGTCATGATAGCATCCCCTGTTTATCTGTGGAATGTTCCAAACGTGTGTTTTTTAAACTTCCCAGTCTTTTTTTGCCCCTTTCCTAACATTTTTGGAACGTGTTGCAGGCATAAAATTCGGAAATAGCATATATTTACAAAAATCTATACAGTTGATAAGGTAAAACATTAAATATATTTTCTGTTTTCAAGTAGTATGTAAAAAAGAATTAGCAAATTACTGTTTTCTGCTTTTATGTGCATTTTATATACTGTCCCAACTTTTTTGGAATTGGGATTTGTAGTTTGAGTGTTGAGAATTATAGTTCCAAAAAGTGTCAAAACAATACATTACAGCTTATCTGGCACTAACGTGGGCTGGTAAAATCCAGTTTAACCATACCATTCATTAATCATCTTAACCTGATGATAGAATTAAGTAACACCCAAAGTGCTCAAACTAGCAAAGATTTGTTACAGTATTTTTCTAATACATTAGTCACACCCATTAAGAAATTAAACTATACCTACAGTACCTAGATTTTTTCTGGGGTTGTCCACCTACTGTCATGTTAATTTAACATTATCATTTAGCAAGTTTCTCTATTGAAAAAGATCCATGTTAATTAGATCTCACTGTTTCCTCCACCAAAAAAAACTAAAAAAAAAAACTGGTGGAAAGACAGAGAAAGCATAGAAACAGAACTTAAGGATTTGCACGGAATTGTGGGAAATGTTTCAGAACTTTTGTACAATTTCAGATTCAGTATGTCAAAATTTCAGCTGATAATAATTTTTATTTTCATAAAACATTTTTTAAAATAATGATTAACTGTCATGATTCTCATCTGTGAGTTAGTTTCCTGTATTTGGGATGGTATGAATAGTGAATTAAAGGAAACTGGTTTGAAACACGTTTTCAACAGCATATCCTATTTTTGACAATCTTTAACAATCCTGTGACTGAAATGCTAAGTTACAGGTCTACCTCCTCGGCTGCTCAGACAGCTGTGCTCTCATCTTAGTAGGGGGGCTGATTAGTCAATCTGAATCTAGAAAATAAATCGCTGAAAGATGTTTGGCAGGACTCCAAACGTCTAATTGCGGAAGAAACCTTAATTAAGCATCTTCAACTGTTAGAAATTTTTCAAGGACTTAAGGCCTAAGTGTGGGCTGAGATTCCCCCAGTTGGTTCATTGAAATGAGGGGCAAGTGTTCGGTGCTGGGCTGTAAAAACAACATCATCACGGAAAATAATGAATCAAAACAATTAATCAAGTCACATGCATTTTGGCTACACCAATGGACGATTTACTAACATCCCAAATAAGGGGTGTAATTTTGCGGGCGCAGCCAAAGTATTTGCAAGTGCTAACATTTCACACTTTGCGGGTGATCAACTCATTATGTAAATTACTCGAGCCGCAAACAGCCATATTTAAATGAAAATTTTTGCGTCGTTGGAGTAAGAAAACAGTGAAAAGACTAACAACAATTTTACCGGTGAAAAACCATTTTATTACCGATTTGAATTTTGATTACTGTTACACTGAACAAGTTGGCGGTTTAAGAAACTGTTTCACTGGCTGTCTCTTACTTTTTACCGGGAGTTACAGATGTTTGTCAGGACTGAAACGATCTTAACTATACTTACTACGCCCCGCGCGCCGTTGTCACATAAAAAAATAAAATCACATTTCTGATATGATTTTTTTTTTTTTTTTTTTTTTTTTTTATTCGCTTATTTACTGTTTGGTTATATAGACACATTGTATTGCTTGTTTGATTCAAATAGTAGTTACTCTTGTATTCTGTAACACGATTTGCTTCATGATTAAAAATGTATTTATTCTTACTGTTCATGATGTATGTATCCACAAATTCTCTTTTTGTGTGTTTTGAGCGTTAGCTAAACATGCATGCAAGTGTCTTGCTACAATGACAGCCGTCATATTATCGATTGTGTGTCTTTTAATATCTGCTTTCTATTTGTACTAAAATGCACCCGGGCATAGCCTACCTTTCCCAAACTTGCTTTCGTGCTTAGTAAATCACGTTACGCGTGCTAAAGTAATCTATTTGCATGAATTCCTCCCACTATTTCGCAAAATAATGTAGGGGCGCCCATTTTTGAATATTCATTCAGGCTAACCCGCAAACATTTGAAATCAACCTCTTTGTTGATCACCTCGGACGATTTATTGCAGGTGAGTTTTACACGTGTTTTTGTACACGCAAACCTTTAGTAAATCGAAACCTTAGTGCATGACTATCAAAATAAAATAACGAACATTAAAATGTGAAAATGCCTGACATGAGCATGTTTTTATTAGCCTTTTCATAATTTGTGAATAAGTATAGTGCTCATGAACTACTTCATATCTTAAAAAAGTTTTATATTGCGACAGTGCTTCAATCTAAATGTGTCTTCATCAGGTTGAGTGTTATGGCATATATCCTCTCCCACTTACTATAATGATGTTAATTTGTTCCAAAATGTTATGATAATGCTGCACAAGTACATAACACATACAGTGGGTGGATAAAATATCAAAAACACCTACAAAAACTTAATATCTAGTAACTAATAACGAGTAGGCCCACCCTTTGCCTTCAAAACAGTTTCAATCCTTCTAGGAATGCTGTCATACAATGTCTGAACTGTGTGTAGTGGGATATTGGCTCATTGTTCCAGAAGGACAGTCTCCAGTTCTTTGAGGGATGAAGGAGGTGGAAATCTAGTTTGCACTCTGTGCGCCAGAACTTCCCTTAAAGGTTCAATTATGTTCAGATCTGGTGATTGTGCAGACCATGCAAAGCATTTGACGTCATCCTTGTGTTCTTGGAACCATTCTTTAATGTTTTTAGCAGTGTGTATGGGGGCGTTATTATGTTGGAATATGGGGACATCATGAGGAAACAGTGTTTGCACCATAGGTGCCCCTGGTCTTGTAAAATGGTTTAATATTTTTTGCCTGTTACACATCCATGAACCCAATGAAATGGCTGCCCATGCCATTACAGAACCACCACCATACTTAACAGTTGGCAAAACACATTGTGGATTGAATGCCTACTTAGGCTTTCTCCAAAACATAAACCCGTCCAGATGTATTAAAAAGAGTGAAGATGACTCGTCAGACTATATCACTTTTCTCTATTGCTCAGGGGTCCAGGTTTTGTGTTCTTTACACCACTTTATGCGTTTTTGTGCATTACCCTTATATAAATGGTTTCTGAATGGCGGAACCATTTTTTTTTTTAGACTGGTTCAGATATGTATTGATTCAATTCTGTGGTGATTTTTAGAGCTGTAGTTCTGCGGTTATTAGCAACTATCCTTTCAAGTGTCCGTTTGTCCCTGCCGGAGAGCTTTGACTTGTGGCCACAGTTCCTTTTTGCAGATGCTGTTTTTTGACGTTCAGCATAATGTTGTCATAATTTTTGAGACTGTTCCTCTTGCCGCCTTAAATCATTTTGCCATTTTTGTGACCGATGCACCTGCAATTCAGCAATTCACTGTTTAGCCCCTTTGGAACTCGGTTAGTATCCTCATTTTGCTTTGGAGACTTACCTAGCAAAGTGTTGATGGTTAGTCCTTTTTAAGCAGAAACATGCTGCTAATTAGCATTCAAATTAACAGGAATCACGTATGTAGATGCTTTTGTAATTGTGGCTTAGATACTTCAAAGTTAAAGCCATTTTTCAGGGGTGTTTCTGAAATTTTGTCCACCTGTATATACAGTTCCCTCCACTATTATTGGCACCCCTGGTAAAGATGAGTAAAAAGGGTTATAAAAAATTCAGCGTTTGGTGAATTAGCTTAATCTCACAATAAACAAATGAGAAAAATCCAACCTTTAATTGAAGTAAATATATTATGAGAAAAAAAATCCCTCATCACGAAATAATTATTTTTAGCAAAACCACATGTGCCACAATTATTGGCACCCCTGCATTTTTTTTTGAATAAAGTAATAATTTTTTTATATTTGGTCGCATATCCTTTGCATGCCATAACTTCCTGATGTCTGTGACTCAACAACATCAAAAGACTCTTGATATCTTATTTTCTGGTACTCTTACAAGCGGTACTATAACATCTCTGCATTTGAATGGATCTCTATGGGAATTGGGGGGTGGGACTAGATTAAGCTGAAAATTACACAGGAATAGTATGGAACCCATGGTTAGTCAATTATAATTATGCTGGAGCAGTATGGAATACATGATAGATGATATGGCTGTAAGTCACCAAATATTAAAAATGATTACTTTATTCTATATATAAAAGCATGGGTGCCAATAATTGTGGCACACGTGGTTTTGTTCAAAAGAATAATTTCTTGATGAGGGATTTTTTTTCTAATTTACTTCAATTAAAGGTTGAATTTTTCTCATTTTTTCAATGTGACATTAAGCTAATTCACCAAACAGTGAATTTTTTATAACCCTTTTTACTCATTTTTATCAGGGCAGGGGTGCCAATAATAGTGGAGGGCACTGAATATATAATATTCATGCCAGTGCTAATCACAGCTTGTCTCAGATATTAATATTTTCATCGTATTTGCTTTATTCTAAATAGACAAGGTTGCAGGATTGATTCCCAGATGGATTGTTGTACCCTTTTGCAAAGGAATATAAACTGAATCACTTCCACTTCCAGTATAAATAGATAATAAATGTTAATCCTGGATGAGGGGATCTACTGACAAGAAAATCAACCAAACAATTAAAATTCTGCACATTCCCATTCGTAGAACACCTATAAGACAGAAACATGAGCTAAAAATAATTGTTTTTAATTCACATCTTCTTAGAACTAAGAAATAAATCCCGAGTCCTGTGTGAGTCACATATTGAGCTGGGAAGGGTTTGTTTTTGCAAAATTAGCATGAGTTAAAAGGACATAATAACACTGCAAAGATGTGGATTAATATTGGTGTAGAGGCGTGTGCCCAGTCCATCATTTGAGGGAATGCTATCAACTGTTTGAGTTTCACTGCCTCCATTTTATAAAGACTCAGCATGCACCTTTTTATGCATGCAAATAGCATCATATTGAGTCAAGGGGGAAAAAAATAATTATTTGAATACTGAAGTCTCCCGGAATGCCATTAACACACGTGACCTTTTTGTAGATGCAGAATGTCAGAAATGAGGAGACGCAATCATGCAGGCATTTTTCAGCATGTGGTTCAATGCTTCCTAAAACTGTAACGTTATGACATAAATCCCTTACTGTAATACAATTCTGAATGTACAGGCAAATGTTCTCTGCCCTGGGGTCTGTGCATCTAAAATATAATAACTAAAATGCATAAGCTTTAATTATATTGCATATGTTGAGGATGCTTTTAGATTATTTTTACTTTAATGGAAGTATCTACACATAAAGTAAAGCATATAACCTATATCACCTATGTATATTTCTTTGTTCCATTTCTTTTAAATGTTATATACTGTACTACACTACTACTACAGAATTTCAGTAGTACGTTTGCATACATAACAGAATTGCATTACCTTCCAGCAAGCAGGCAGGCATTTATTATGTTGTAAGAGAGTGTAGAGTGACTGTTCTATTTAGAATAAGCACACCAGGGAAATGCACTATAATTTAGAAATCTCATAAACTATCAGTGCTATTTGGGCCATTTGAATACTTGTGTGGTTTACATGCAGTCACTTAAATTCCATAAATCATTTTAACAACATTACATTTTTATATATCACAACATGCTGATGTTGTGATACGTAAAGATGAAGACGACAAAGAAAATATACTTTGAATAAATCACATTTAATTCTTTATAACATTTGACATGATGTTTCAGTGCTTATGCACGACAGATTCAGAACCCAGATAATGAAGTTTCAGTCTTAATCTCAGTCCAATCTACAGTAATCTAATATCACTATAAGGTTTTGAATCCGCACATTCCGCACATTTTTAGAGTTACTGAAAAATGGAGTCAGCTGACCATGTAGACTTATTCATCTGATCACACATGTATTATATTATTTTAATCAATGTTTATTATGTATAATTTTATAATTTCTATTAGTAATTACAATCTGTTAATAACTGACAAAGTGCAGGACCAATGATACACTGGGTGGATGGAAATGGGTTGCTGACTGTACGGAATCTGGATTCAATGTATTTTTCAGCAACAGATGGTACTCTGCATATTACTTCCCTGTACTGGGTAAAAAGTAACTGTCAGAGATCACTTTTCCACCTTAGACAAAAGGCTGCATGGTCTCCTACTTTCTACAATGTATGGGCATGCCACATGTGGCTTTCAACATGGTCCCAGACTGCCCATCGCAGAAGTCATTTTTGTGCATTCTTGGTCTTGTCATTCTGTCGATGCTTTCTTTTGTTGCCGTTAATTTCTCCAGTGTTCCTGCTGAGACTTGGGCCTTCTGAGCCAGAGTAGTAATGACCCTTTTCGTGTTAAGACCGAATGACCCTTTTCATATTAAGACCGAATGACCCTCTTCATATTAAGATCGAATGGCCCTTTTAATTTCAAGACCGAATGAACCTTTTCATATTAAGACCTATACCAATCATATTTCCCTGATTTCTACACATTAGGAGGGACTTGGGTGTGGATGGCACTGACTGAAAGCTGCACGTGCAAACATGATTCTCCAGCCTTATGTAAAAAGCCCTGAACTGGAGGCTTAGCCCAGATAGTTTGTACACATGATCCATCCCATCCGGTTTCAGATGACGGATTGGAGAGCCGGCCTCCCTTTCGCTTTGAAGCTAATAAACCTCTTAAAAGCGTGACCAATATATTTTTCTTGCAATTTTGCCAGGGGGCAGGCAGGGAAATGGAAAAAGGTGTCAATCGGTTGGAGAGATTACAGTCTTTCAGATTCCCGAGCAACATATTCATAGATTATAGACATAAAAGATATGGGAACGTTCTTGCTAAAAAAACAGTCAGATATATGTAAAATGAATAAATGCACGTGTGGCACAATAGTTTCCTAAATGGTAGAAAAATGTTTGAACTGTCTAGCTCAATTCAAACTTCCATAAATTCCATAAACCATGAGCCATAAATGTACAAATAGAACATGTAAACCCACTCTGCATTCAGTGCCACCTTTATCAGTGATGTGGAAAACTGCTGACTCAATTAGTCAGATGAAGTTGAAAGACTTTAAAAACCTGTAAAAATGTAGTTGGATGGTTTGGGTCTGCAGGTACGAAGGAATATCAGGCCTCTTCCCTTATCTTATGGGAAAATGGCATTTCCCTCTTGCATTTATCAAAACCCTTCAACATAAATACATTCTCATTCAGTTATTACAAAGCTGCCGATCTGGAAAGCAAATGTGTTATCTTACTGACTGAATTGCATATTGACAGATTTTTATCTGCTCCACTAATTAAACAAGAAAACTTAGTTTCTAAATTAGCACTAACATAATTTGAATGTAACCACACCCTGTGAGCTCACATTCTCTTCAGTGGCCATGTCTTCATTGACATTTTGGAAACATTTTATTTTGCTTTTCACCAAGACAAACAAACAATTTATTTATAATAATTAGCAATTTAATTATTTTACATTTTGTTGCTTTGTGGAAATGTTTTGCTGAATATCTGTAAAATAGCTTATCTGATCTTCTCTGATAACTGATCTATGGAGGAAAAGGCCATCACAACTGAGGAATATTTTTTTGGCTAGTAGCACTGAATGTACTATATTTAATTTAGAAGCTATGGTCATTCATTCGTTTATTAAATTCTATTATGCTGCAGTCCACCAACTGAGCTGCACAGTAATTTGTGTCAGAGGACTACACTTCAGGCAGACTGCAATTGCCCAGTTCACCAGAGGGGTCGCTCTTGTGCAAGCTGTCAGGGACAACCCAGCCAAATTAAACCCTATCCCCTAAGCCAGGGGTAGGCAACCCTGGTCCTAGAGAGCCGCAGGGTCTGCTGGTTTTTGTTTTCACCTTAAACACAGCAACTAATTAGACCAAAGAAACCAGGTGAGGTGAGTTAACTGTGTAATCAACTGCTCTAATTGACCAATTAAGTGGTGAGTAACAACAAAAACCAGCAGACCCTGCGGCTCTCTAGGACCAGGGTTGCCTACCCCTGCCCTAAGCAATGCTTCTGGCAGTCAAGCACCATTTTGTGGGGCTGCCAGCCACATTTGTTACTGATTATGCCAGGCCTTTCACATCACACACTGAAAGCATGGCAACCCGAATTGTGCACACATTTCAAAATCTTCTTCTGGAATTAACAAGGCAGAGTATTCAACAGCATTACACAGATATGTACATTATTGTCTGGTGAGCAAACAGGTCAGTTCATTGGCTGGTCTAAAAACTTTAATACTCTAATGTATTGCCTCTGGAATTAATTTATTACATATTTGAACCTGGTATATATTTATTTTTAACTAAATGTATCCACCATGTAATGAAAGTCACGAATTAAAACACAATAAACTCATGTTTTAATTACTATTTAACTGTGACTCCTTACACCTAAACCTTAACAGTAGCCTTGACAGCTGAACAATTACATTGTTACTAATTACATTGCTGTTAGTGCAAAGTACCATTTTGAAGAGTTTAGCAGTGTTGTCTACTCTGAGAAACAATCCTGATCCAGGGAACTGGCACCAATCCCAGTTCCCTGTCAATCCACACTGCTGCAACATTTGGGAAAACATTATATTTTATCCACAATCTAAAGGTAAATTTGCTTCATTACTACTTCACTTCATTACTACTTCATCTTTCAGGGAATGAGTAAATCGTAATACAGTATTAAAGGTGGTTTGGAATGTCAATGTGTTTTCCCCAAGAGCCATTTCTCATTATTTTGCACATTGAAGTGCAGTATACATCTACGGGTGTACATTGAAGTGCAGCATATATCTATGGGTGCACATTGAAGTGCAGCATATATCTATGGGTGCACATTGAGGTTCAGTATACATCTATGGGTGCACATTGAAGTGCAGTATACATCTACGGGTGCACATTGAGGTTCAGTATACATCTATGGGTGCACATTGAGGTTCAGTATACATCTATGGGTGCACATTGAAGTGCAGTATACATCTATGGGTGCACATTGAAGTGCAGTATACATCTACGGGTGCACATTGAAGTGCAGTATACATCTACGGGTGCACATTGAAGTGCAGTGTACATCTACGGGTGCACATTGAAGTGCAGTATACATCTATGGGTGCACATTGAGGTTCAGTATACATCTATGGGTGCACATTGAGGTTCAGTATACATCTATGGGTGCACATTGAGGTTCAGTATACATCTATGGGTGCACATTGAAGTGCAGTATACATCTATGGGTGCACATTGAAGTGCAGCATATATCTATGGGTGCACATTGAAGTGCAGTATACATCTATGGGTGCACATTGAAGTGCAGCATATATCTATGGGTGCACATTGAGGTTCAGTATACATCTATGGGTGCACATTGAAGTGCAGTATACATCTATGGGTGCACATTGAGGTTCAGTATACATCTATGGGTGCACATTGAAGTGCAGTATACATCTATGGGTGCACATTGAAGTGCAGTATACATCTACGGGTGCACATTGAAGTGCAGTATACATCTACGGGTGCACATTGAAGTGCAGTATACATCTATGGGTGCACATTGAAGTGCAGTATACATCTATGGGTGCACATTGAAGGTTCAGTATACATCTATGGGTGCACATTGAAGTTCAGTATACATCTACGGGTGCACATTGAAGTGCAGTATACATCTACGGGTGCACATTGAAGTGCAGTATACATCTACGGGTGCACATTGAAGTGCAGTATACATCTATGGGTGCACATTGAAGTGCAGTATACATCTATGGGTGCACATTGAGGTTCAGTATACATCTATGGGTGCACATTGAGGTTCAGTATACATCTATGGGTGCACATTGAGGTTCAGTATACATCTATGGGTGCACATTGAAGTGCAGTATACATCTATGGGTGCACATTGAAGTGCAGTATACATCTACGGGTGCACATTGAAGTGCAGTATACATCTACGGGTTCACATTGAAGTGCAGTATACATCTACGGGTGCACATTGAAGTGCAGTATACATCTATGGGTGCACATTGAGGTTCAGTATACATCTATGGGTGCACATTGAGGTTCAGTATACATCTACGGGTGCACATTGAAGTGCAGTATACATCTATGGGTGCACATTGAAGTGCAGTATACATCTATGGGTGCACATTGAGGTTCAGTATACATCTATGGGTGCACATTGAAGTGCAGTATACATCTATGGGTGCACATTGAGGTTCAGTATACATCTATGGGTACACATTGAAGTGCAGTATACATCTACGGGTGCACATTGAGGTTCAGTATACATCTATGGGTGCACATTGAAGTGCAGTATACATCTACGGGTGCACATTGAAGTGCAGTATACATCTACGGGTGCACATTGAGGTTCAGTATACATCTACGGGTGCACATTGAAGTGCAGTATACATCTACGGGTGCACATTGAGGTTCAGTATACATCTATGGGTGCACATTGAGGTTCAGTATACATCTATGGGTGCACATTGAGGTTCAGTATACATCTACGGGTGCACATTGAAGTGCAGTATACATCTATGGGTGCACATTGAGGTTAAGTATACATCTATGGGTGCACATTGAGGTTCAGTATACATCTACGGGTGCACATTGAGGTTCAGTATACATCTATGGGTGCACATTGAGGTTCAGTATACATCTACGGGTGCACATTGAAGTGCAGTATACATCTATGGGTGCACATTGAGGTTCAGTATACATCTACGGGTGCACATTGAAGTGCAGTATACATCTATGGGTGCACATTGAGGTTCAGTATACATCTATGGGTGCACATTGAGGTTCAGTATACATCTATGGGTGCACATTGAAGTGCAGTATACATCTATGGGTGCACATTGAGGTTAAGTATACATCTATGGGTGCACATTGAAGTGCAGTATACATCTATGGGTGCACATTGAGGTTCAGTATACATCTATGGGTGCACATTGAAGTGCAGTATACATCTATGGGTGCACATTGAGGTTCAGTATACATCTACGGGTGCACATTGAGGTTCAGTATACATCTATGGGTGCACATTGAGGTTCAGTATACATCTACGGGTGCACATTGAAGTGCAGTATACATCTATGGGTGCACATTGAGGTTAAGTATACATCTATGGGTGCACATTGAAGTGCAGTATACATCTATGGGTGCACATTGAGGTTCAGTATACATCTATGGGTGCACATTGAGGTTCAGTATACATCTATGGGTGCACATTGAGGTTCAGTATACATCTATGGGTGCACATTGAAGTGCAGTATACATCTATGGGTGCACATTGAAGTGCAGTATACATCTACGGGTGCACATTGAAGTGCAGTATACATCTACGGGTGCACATTGAAGTGCAGTATACATCTATGGGTGCACATTGAGGTTCAGTATACATCTATGGGTGCACATTGAGGTTCAGTATACATCTATGGGTGCACATTGAGGTTCAGTATACATCTATGGGTGCACATTGAAGTGCAGTATACATCTATGGGT
This sequence comes from Ilyophis sp. 1 JC-2022, assembly GCA_022702515.1. NCBI lineage: Eukaryota > Metazoa > Chordata > Actinopteri > Anguilliformes > Synaphobranchidae > Ilyophis > Ilyophis sp. 1 JC-2022. The sequence goes on from CM040396.1 coordinate 25,415,111, forward strand.
GCACATTGAAGTGCAGTATACATCTACGGGTGCACATTGAAGTGCAGTATACATCTACGGGTGCACATTGAAGTGCAGTATACATCTACGGGTGCACATTGAAGTGCAGTATACATCTATGGGTGCACATTGAGGTTCAGTATACATCTATGGGTGCACATTGAGGTTCAGTATACATCTACGGGTGCACATTGAAGTGCAGTATACATCTACGGGTGCACATTGAAGTGCAGTATACATCTACGGGTGCACATTGAAGTGCAGTATACATCTACGGGTGCACATTGAAGTGCAGTATACATCTATGGGTGCACATTGAGGTTCAGTATACATCTATGGGTGCACATTGAGGTTCAGTATACATCTATGGGTGCACATTGAGGTTCAGTATACATCTATGGGTGCACATTGAAGTGCAGTATACATCTATGGGTGCACATTGAAGTGCAGTATACATCTACGGGTGCACATTGAAGTGCAGTATACATCTACGGGTGCACATTGAAGTGCAGTATACATCTACGGGTGCACATTGAAGTGCAGTATACATCTATGGGTGCACATTGAGGTTCAGTATACATCTATGGGTGCACATTGAGGTTCAGTATACATCTACGGGTGCACATTGAAGTGCAGTATACATCTATGGGTGCACATTGAAGTGCAGTATACATCTATGGGTGCACATTGAGGTTCAGTATACATCTATGGGTGCACATTGAAGTGCAGTATACATCTATGGGTGCACATTGAGGTTCAGTATACATCTATGGGTACACATTGAAGTGCAGTATACATCTACGGGTGCACATTGAGGTTCAGTATACATCTATGGGTGCACATTGAAGTGCAGTATACATCTACGGGTGCACATTGAAGTGCAGTATACATCTACGGGTGCACATTGAGGTTCAGTATACATCTACGGGTGCACATTGAGGTTAAGTATACATCTATGGGTGCACATTGAAGTGCAGTATACATCTATGGGTGCACATTGAGGTTAAGTATACATCTATGGGTGCACATTGAAGTGCAGTATACATCTATGGGTGCACATTGAGGTTCAGTATACATCTATGGGTGCACATTGAAGTGCAGTATACATCTATGGGTGCACATTGAGGTTCAGTATACATCTATGGGTGCACATTGAGGTTAAGTATACATCTATGGGTGCACATTGAAGTGCAGTATACATCTATGGGTGCACATTGAGGTTCAGTATACATCTATGGGTGCACATTGAAGTGCAGTATACATCTATGGGTGCACATTGAGGTTCAGTATACATCTACGGGTGCACATTGAGGTTCAGTATACATCTATGGGTGCACATTGAGGTTCAGTATACATCTACGGGTGCACATTGAAGTGCAGTATACATCTATGGGTGCACATTGAGGTTAAGTATACATCTATGGGTGCACATTGAAGTGCAGTATACATCTATGGGTGCACATTGAGGTTCAGTATACATCTATGGGTGCACATTGAAGTGCAGTATACATCTATGGGTGCACATTGAGGTTCAGTATACATCTATGGGTGCACATTGAGGTTAAGTATACATCTATGGGTGCACATTGAAGTGCAGTATACATCTATGGGTGCACATTGAGGTTCAGTATACATCTATGGGTGCACATTGAAGTGCAGTATACATCTATGGGTGCACATTGAGGTTCAGTATACATCTACGGGTGCACATTGAGGTTCAGTATACATCTATGGGTGCACATTGAGGTTCAGTATACATCTACGGGTGCACATTGAAGTGCAGTATACATCTATGGGTGCACATTGAGGTTAAGTATACATCTATGGGTGCACATTGAAGTGCAGTATACATCTATGGGTGCACATTGAGGTTAAGTATACATCTATGGGTGCACATTGAAGTGCAGTATACATCTATGGGTGCACATTGAGGTTCAGTATACATCTATGGGTGCACATTGAAGTGCAGTATACATCTATGGGTGCACATTGAGGTTCAGTATACATCTATGGGTGCACATTGAGGTTCAGTATACATCTATGGGTGCACATTGAGGTTCAGTATACATCTATGGGTACACATTGAAGTGCAGTATACATCTACAGGTGCACATTGAGGTTCAGTATACATCTACGGGTGCACATTAAAGTGCAGTATACATCTATAGTTAACGTCATACAACTCTGTAGGGCTTTATAGAACAGTACTAAAAGAAGACTAATGTTCCTATTTTGTATCACAGGCAATTCTCCCTGCGGCTGCACCACGCATGCGGGGCTAAGCACCTGAAGGCCGAGCTCTTCAGCATCAGAGCATGAGAGGCAACATTATGAAATACTATGCCCATTACTGCATTATATATTTTGCCCAGCTTTTCTGGGTGACTGAATTAGACCACAAGAACCATTCCTGTGAATTACCCCTAGTTTCCAAGGTAATACTCTCATGACATATATCGCTGTTGATAAAGACAAAATTATCAAAATTATCTTAACTATATTAAATGATACATTTATATCAACAAAAAGTGAGTACTGTTTCTACTTAGAGCAGTGCCCATGTACATTTTATCTTGAAATTTATAAATAATTATATAATATGTACATGAAAACACATTATAAATTTTTTTGCGACTGTTTTATTTTGCATGTTTCAGCAATTAATGGTAAATGTAAACACTCAAGTGAGGACGAAAATATATAATTTAAAGATAAAGGATCCTGAAAAATGATTCCAGGTCCAGTATAATTTCACATCGCTAGTGTAAGTATAACAAATCCTCTTGTATTTTCTGTTATATACTGTAATATAATGAGAATGGAGGGATTTATATAGCCACAAATCATAACAGAAAATATGTGTGTTACATAACTTGTACATACTAGCTAATGACAGCAACTAAAGTAAATAAAGCTGCTCAAGTTCCCAGACTCCATCACTGTAACCTTACTCAGGCCAGACATGGTGCTGCTGTCAGAAACATCAAGGCAGGTGGTCACACTGGCGCTGACTGGTCCCCGGAAGGAGAATGGAAGAGGCAAACGAGAGGAAGAGGGCCAGATATGAAGGAGTGTCGCAGGCAGTGCAAACAAGCGTGCAAGGTGTGTGCCCATTGAAGTGGGCTGTAGAGAGTTCACAGGCCAGTCCTTCTGGAGAGACTATAGTCCCCTGGGCATCACTGGCATCCACAAGCGGAAAGCCGTCAAATCATCACAGGGGCTGCAGAGAGGGCCTCATTGTAGTTGTGGATGAAGAAGACCGACCCATTGACCACAAATGCTACTTGGACAAAGACAGGGTCTGATCACCCTTGACTGGGTTGCCTGGGTGAAGGTGTCTGATGTTGAAAGACCCGAAACACCTGATCACCCCAGGTTACATCACTTATGATGTGTCTAACTGCATCAGAAAATGCATTTGTCAACTATTCTTATTAAAATAAACTTTTATTCTAATGTTGCACAGTAGCTTGATCATCCAGTAGCTGTTTCTAAAGCATTTTAGGATTCAGACAGTGCTGGTTGGCTGATGCTTAGAGTCTGGCAGTCAACAGGAATTGTCTGTCTGAAATAACCATGGATCCAGCCAACCATGCAGCATATTATGAAATGATGAAATGCAAGCTCTTGAGACAGGCTTTGCGTCATCGTGGGTGAGGCACTGGCCTGGAGCAGGGCTTACTGACTGGGCCAAATGTCTCCTCACATTGGGTCTCGTTCATGAAGCGTTCCTAAATATTCACGTACATTTATGTCTGAAGGGAGTTGTTACGAAAAACTTACGCCGGATTCATCAAACCGTGTGGAAAAGGTAGATTTTTTTCGTATTCACGTACGATGCGCGTCCACGTTATTTTGTGATTAGCATAAATCCACGCCCATGAATTGCCTTATACGGAGGCTGTCACTTCCATTTAAAGGTCCATATCTAGTCAGAATGGCCCAGAAAAAGCAATGGAAAGAATTATTCTGACACTGAAATCAAAGTTTTATTAGCAGATGTTCAATCAAAAAAAAAAAAAGTTTAATATTGTCAGTACCAGCATCATGAACTGGTAAAGTAAAGGCCTAGCAGGAGACGTACCATCAATACGAGCACATTGCCTTATCGCAGCCTGGAAATAAATTAAACATTATTCATTTTGTAATTCTGTTGGAGTTCTGTGCATGTGAGTTGTGGTTTGAAATCGGGTAATCACATGGGCTACCTTATTTTATAATCTCTCTGGCGCGTTCTAATTGCGATAACATTGATCCCACACAGCTCAGGTTTTACCGGGATATAGCCTGCTGGCTACATTCTAACCGGTTAAAAAACTTTAACTTTTAAATAAAGTTTACCCGTTTTTCCCCCTGAACGTGAGACGGCGCTTCACCGACGTTTCAACAAAAACGTGCGCTGGAGTGTGCCGTCTATGGCACCGATAACATTAGACGGTTGGCAATTTCATAAAAACCCCGCTTTACCTCCACCTGGCTTTGAATCTTGTATGGGAACTGGATGTACGCTGGCATTAGCTGGATTAAGCTGTTGACCACAATTGCAACCCTGCAACCCTGGCTACAGACATGTAAGCCACTTTAAAGCAAATTTTGTTCATTGGTTAAATGTGTGTTAGCATATTAGCATAGCCTATGTAAGGTCATGTAGAATTAAAATTTTCAGCAATTTAGAAACAATAGTAGGCTTCATTAGCCTACGTTATGGGTCTAATTAAACAGCTTCATAGCCTACAATTGATTAATGGGCGTAATCTAAAGGGTTTGCTTTTTACAATCATAATTTATTACGTTTGCGATGTGTATTTCAAAGGCTACATTTAGTCTTGTGAGTTTAACAGAAAATAAAAATAAATTAATATTCTAATTATCACTCAGAAGCTACATTTACCGGCAATCTGAATTTACGAACGAGGTACGTGTGCAGGTGTAAATTTTGTTCGGAGGTACTAACAAATCTCAGATATGAAAATGTTGATGAATACCAAAATACGGGCAAAATTGCAATTACGAACCATTTACGTACAAATTCGTTCACGTTTCATGCTCACGTTTCATGAATGAGGCCCATTGTACGGACCCAACAGCCGAGAGAACCGACAACCAGGGCTGGCCTAACACTAATCATCTGCACTGTAAAAAAATTTTAAAAAGGTAACTTTACCAAAGGAGTTTTCAGGAAACAAGAAAAACTGCTATATAAGTAATATATAATTATAAATTGAATAATAATATATTATATATATGTGTGTGTGCATTTTTTTCCAGTTAAATCCAGTTAAACACAATTTCACATATGACATGCATTATACATGTATATTTCCCATTTAAATAAAATGTTATTTATTTGTATCTGTTGAAGTTGTCCTGATGAACTTTAAATAGACCCTGGCATGACTGACTTTTTTATGGGGGACCTCTTAATAACCTCTTAATTGCTATTAAGGCCTGTGTGGAATAAAGATTAATAAAGAGTAGTCCAGAGGAAGGGCTTGCCATTAATATGGTTAAAGCATTAATGTACTCCTTTAAAACGCACACTAACACTTAGAAATGAATGAACAATCTCATAATGACTTTTTACACTGCTGTTGTAGTACTGTTTTAGTTTTACATGAAACGTAAAAGACTATCAGAACAGCAACTAAAACCTTTCACAGTGCAGTTACATAAATTTGCAGAAAGGAACATCACTTAACCAGAGCTGTTAGACTCACATATTCAATTGAAGTCCAATTTTTACTGATGTAAACTCAATTCTATAAAAAGGGCACTCTTCAAATTTAAATAAAAGCATTTTCCTCACACACCATATTAATTAACAGGACAAACACTATCTGTCTTTCTGGTGGGAGGAGTCAATAACACATTAATCAGTTTATATGCATGCTTTATACAACTAATAATAATAATCATCATTATTATTATTAATATTATGCATATCATTACTGTAATTGAGGGTACATTAGAAATGATCTCCAATGATGTATAGTTGACAATTAAGTTATTTGCAGAGGTGGAAATACCAGGGATCAGAAAGTAATTAGTTCTACTACCTCCTGTCTGAAAATGTGTGCTAATTAGGAAATCTGGGTGATTGTACCAAAATACTGGGGATGACTTTTACTTTCTGAACCTCTGGTTATTTGGCAGACATTTTTAACCCAAGCCACTTTCAACAAGTGATTATCTGATTAGCATAGTGGGATGTGCCCTACTCAGCGTGTTCCTGACCTGCTCCAGCTGCAGCAGGGTCGTGGCTCTGCAGAGGGTCCATCATGCAGGGGCTGGAGTAGGCTGGGGCATGGTGCAAATGGTGACTCTGCCTTAGCAGATTTCAAGGCCATTATTCCATAACCACATGCTTTGAAACAACAAGTTCTTGTGAGATCCCTTTATCTTGGCCTGCCTCTAAATTCTTGTCGGGCAAAATTCACAAAATACAGTCAGCTTTGCATCTAATTATGTGCACCGCATCATTTTGCACTCTCTTCATATCTAAGTCTAAAGGTGGCTAAATCCATGACAAATGATTCAGCATTTAGAATCCATGGTCTTCAAATATTCCTTTTTTCAACCCCCCTTCTACTTCCTGTTTGTGTAGAGCGCATGGAAAAGCCTGTTAGGCAAGATTGTCAAAACTGGTAATGTTAACCTTTCCCTGATGCAGACATGCGATGGCTTGGCCCAGCAGCACAACCCCCCCCCCCCGCCTCTCCCTCTACAATGCAAATCGAGCAGCACTGTCCGCAACCCCCATCCCCCCGCCTCTCCCTCTACAATGCCAATCCAGCAGCACTGCCCACAATCCCCACCCCCCCCCGCCTCTCCCTCTACAACGCCAATCCAGCAGCACTGCCCACACCCCCCCCCCCCCGCCTCTCCCTCTACAACGCCAATCCAGCAGCACTGCCCACAACCCCCACCCCCCCCGCCTCTCCCTCTACAACGCCAATCCAGCAGCACTGCCCACAACCCCCCCCCCCCCGCCTCTCCCTCTACAACGCCAATCCAGCAGCACTGCCCACCACGCCCCCCCGCCTCTCCCTCTACAATGCAAATCGAGCAGCACTGCCCGCAACCCCCACCCCCCCCCCCGCCTCTCCCTCTACAACGCCAATCGAGCAGCACTGCCCGCAATCCCCACCCCCCCGCCTCTCCCTCTACAACGCCAATCCAGCAGCACTGCCCACAACCCCCCCCCCCCCCGCCTCTCCCTCTACAACGCCAATGGGTAAGGCAGCGCACTGCAAGACGTCTCTCTCTGGTCATCTTCAGAGTCTCCCAAAGATTACACGCTTGCATAAATCATCAGAGGACCTTGATCATTTATATACATACATCATTGAAATGGGTCAAAAAGATAATATCCAGTTGTGCATGTGAACTGCTAAATAAAGTAAAAACTGGAAGCAAGTCTCATTTTTAATTATGATCATCAATCATATGATGTAATCATACACATAAACTCTCATAATTAGGAGTGAAAAAACATGCATTCTGTAACTGGAAGACTGAAAATGAAGATGCCATTTTGCTGACAGCAAAGTAACTTTCTACAGCAGAATCTAAAGAAATAAGACTTAAAGTGCATGCTCTGACACTAATTTACCATGGCACAATATACCACACCCTATATAGTTCTGCCATCCATTTTGGTCACTTAAAGTACATGCAAAGAACTAAAAGTAGAAGGCTGTACAACCGTGGTTAAAAAGAAAAGGTCATGCTGTAAATTAGCTCATGAATTTGACTGCATTCACTGGATTCTGCAATGGCTCCAAGACTGAATTGACGAATGTGCTGAATCACGAGAAACCTCTATGGTCCCTTTTAAAATATTGCATAGTGGCAGGAATGCATCTGTCAGGAGTAACATCTAATTTTCTTTGCAATTTTTCCCAAAAATGGAGCACAATATATCCCAGACCTACACAATAAATATTATTAAAATACTAAATGAATGCATAGCATGTGTTAACTGAGGTTAAATAATATATTGTTGGCCCACTGAGGCATACAATATTTCCTTTTACAATATACTGTGGGAATGGCAAGAGAATGCAGATCTCCTCATCATTCTCACAACCTTTACGTAGAATCAAGATCGTAATGCCCTTCAAAGAGATGTGTTTTTTTTCCTGGAGGCTGCTGAGGCTCCAGCTCCCAGAGCACAATAAACCCCCCCACTCCCCCCCCAACCACACACACACACCCACACACACACACACACACACACACACAGACACACACACACACACACACAGACACAGGAATCTGCTCCAGCTTGCATTACAAAACACTGAAATTCACTTGCCCATGATAACTCTGACACTTTGTATTACAACAAGACAAGTAACCAGAGAGCAATGTCAGATCAGATCTGCATTAATAATCAATGTCTGTATAAACACAGCACCCCCATATGGGTCATACCATACTGCTCTTCATACCATTACAGCCATGACTCCTGGTAGAAATGTAAAACTGCACAGAACTGTTTGGGCATTTTGTAAGTCTACATACAGATATCAGTTTTAAATGCTTGAATATATAGCATATATATATAAACAATGTGCAAATTTATTAAAGAAAGTAAAAGCAAAACAATGGTGGTAGTAATGTTGCCAATTCATAAAATACATCATAAATGTTGCCGTGGAATTACGGATTAACATGGTCGGTTGGTTTTCTGACTGAACAACATTAGTTACCAGGGCAATGTTAGTCACTGCTTTCATATTTGCATTTCATTAAAGTGGTGCATAAAATCTAAACAACAGTGGTAAAAATACCACCTGCTTATCTAAGTCACAGACAGGTGGAATATTACCTGGAATCAATGTGCAAATGTTTTTTTGCGTGTGTGAAGCTGGATTCAAATATAACACTTTTTAATGATGTGTTTTCTCATTTAGAATTAGAACGTAGAATTACAGCAGTAAAATAAGAATGTGAATTAGCTTATTTATAATAACTGTAATCAATAAACAAAAACGTCATGTAGTAGTGTGCCTTTTCGATTGACACAGTACTATCTAAGAGCTCCTTTTAATAAAAGAGAATGATGTAGAAATTCTGATGTAGCAGGGTTATGCTGGCTAAATTTAATTCAATTAAGTCTTATTTTGATCATTGAAAGGTAAGATTATATCTTTTTAATACAACAAAAGAGTACACTAAATAGTTTGACAGGCTGGATGTTCAACAGCTAAGTAATGGACGTAAAACAGACAAAAGGAAAATATGAATCAATAAGTCATAAGAAATATAATGTGCAATAAAAATGTTTGTCTGAGATAAAACCGCCAACCACCTTTCCCCTATATTAGCAAATAATCCCACATATACATGTGGCATGGTTCAGAAATGCACAAAAATTGGGAGATTTGTTTGTTCTGCAAATTTCAAACTTCAAAAGTAAAATTGAGGAGGAAACTTCATAAATCTTTGCATTGGTATTTTATTAATGTAATGCAGGCCTTAACACATTTTTGCTTGTTGGGGACAATAATATTATATACATATAGTTACCAGAGCACTATTAGGAATCTCAATATATTTTAATTTGGGAAGCAATGATGCTGGTGTGAACGGGAAGCATTATTTATTTTCATTTTTACAGTTCAAGTAGCAGTACGCTTATTGGGGTTTAGCGAACCTAGTTTGGATAAAAGCACTGATTTCACGTGTGATTTACAGTTCTTTGTATATTTAATAGCGTGCAACATGTGTGATTCGTAGTAGTCTAATGGGGTGCATATTGGTCACTGAAATGTTGTGTGTTGCCAAAGTGTGCTGTGCTCCATCCAGATTGTGTGGACTAATTAATTGTAATCAGCACGCAGACCCGGAACGGTGCCTCCACCGTTCCTCTGCTGCCACGACTACCGGACCTGTGATAGCCGAAGGCAGACATTCTGATTCAACGCTCTCCAGTTCCTGTATTAAGGAAAGTGATCTAGCCTAGTTTATAGTTGTACGAGACGCTGCTAATCGCACGGTTTATTATTATCGTCTGTTTCTCCCGAAGCGGCGGGGCAACATGGAAGCCGGACGGAGAGACGAAGCCTTCTCAATGCTCTCTACTTTCTGTAACAAGGAATGTGATTTAGTCTACCTGCGGCTACTGCTGCGTTGACCATTTTGTTACGGCGAATAGCCTGCATTAATTGGGTGTTCTTCTCTGTTTTCCTGTTTCGAGCACGGAGCTGACGGACCGTTCGTGACATCACCGGAGCCGCGTATCTATTCAGCTGTAGTTGACAACGCTCACGAGTTCCTGAGTAAAGGAAAGTACTGACTTTAACAAAAACATTGGCGTAGAGTTTGTGTGAACGCTAACTTCCCTTCTCCCTTCCTCCTAACGAGACGGGGATGACTGCACGCAATGTGTGATGTCACGGATCGCAATTGGGACGTGAGGGACTGGTCCTAGACAAATCGCACCAAACGAACTCCCACCGATGTGGTAACTTTATTAAAGGACTGACTGCCCTGCGAATCTGCAGCTTGAAGAGCTAATTCAGACCCTAAATGTAAACAAACAATTTGTCGACACTGTCGGCTGGAAAAATCATAATAGTATACTTGTGTGACATTGTATCCTGGTGGACAATTGTCTTATAGAAATGTATTGGTGTTAGTTACAGATTGTTAGTGTCCATAAATAGAAGGGAGTGTCAGGTTGAATTATTGGACACATTTATTTATTTATTTATCGGTCTAATGAAACATTGCGTGGGTCCTGCACACAGTTCTTGCTGTGCCATTGGCTGGAGGACCCAGTATTCTAGTTAACAGGGTAGTCTGATGTAATATATTGAAATATTGTGGATTTAAGTGAGTCTGAATTGTTGAGATTAATTTAAATTAGAAACAGACTGGGTTCATCTCCTAGTCTAGCCCACTATAAGTGTTTTTTTTTACTACGATTTACCTACATTTCACTCCCTTGTGACTGCCCCCTTTATTTATTTGTACATATCTGAATGAACTTGTCATTTCTGCACAATGGTTGGAGAAATTTGTATGTAGGTCCAAGTCTCCAGTATAAGTGACCCCCTGTCTATTTAGGGCCTTTCCAGCTGCCTATCTAATCAGTTAGTAGAAGGTGAATTGGAGTTAACTGTAGCAGTCAAAACCCCAGAATCTATACGCTTGCTATAATGGGACACTTGTGAATGAACGGTTGAATGGTGTTGCCCAGTTTTATTGTCATTTATTTTTTTGTATAGTGCCCTGTGTTTTAGCATAATTTACAACTTTACTGGTTTTAAAATATTGCATTGATGTCAAAATAAAAGTCATTTTAAACATACTCACCTGTGTCTGTGCTGTGGTGACCGTGGGATCTTAAATACCTGCAAAATACAAGTAAAAATTGGTTACAGTGTGTAAGGGTCTTTACTTATTTCTTTAACTGGACCCCTAGTTCACACTGGTCTTCAGCTTATTCATACACATTCATTAATGTCACATTATCACAGCCTTGGAAGCAACTAAATAATAAAACCATCTGGAGCTTTCTCCTGAATCTCCAGCACATTTTTCAATAAAGTCAGTAAATGTTGATAGCCAGTGAAACTATGTAGCAGTCAAAGTTAAGTGCAAAGCATTGCAGGAGTTAGGTTAAATCTGTGCCTAAATGTTATTTGGGGACCCCAGGGGGTTGTGCAGCTTGTCGGTTTATTCAAAGCAGACATAACCATTTCTATGAAGACTAACCGTATATGTATCCATCAGCATGAAATTAATGTGTGCATGTCTGAGCTGATCTTGTCGGTCCCTTTTGGAACTCCTCAATGACTCAGTCTACCATGAGTGTCCCTCTTTCTTATCTGAACCCAAGATGGTTCATGACATTTTTGAGGAAAGCTGTTGTCTCGCCAGTGATTCAATGTCTTTCAGAGCTATAGCGATGACATCCTCACATCCACAATGCCCATGGGTGCTGCCCTCACACTGGCAGGCTAGCTATGTGTAAATTACATTACATTCATTTAATAGACGCTTTTATCCAAAGTGACATACAATAAGTGCATACAGAAACGTCATCGAAGTAACTACAGAACAGATAAGACAAAGCACATCCTTCCCGTAACATAGCAGCTGTCCCTAGAAATGAACATTGAATGTAGGTCACAGTAAACTGGGTAGATCAGGTCTACTACAATATTATTCTAAATACCATTATAAACTTCAATACACAGATAAACAAGAAGCAAGAGAGGTCCTAGATTAGTGTATCAGTCAAGGTGAAGTCTGAAGAAGTGTGTCTTCAGGCCACGACTAAACGCAGGCAGGGTTGGAGTAGAACTTAGGGAAATGGGGAGTTCGTTCCACCACTGGGGAGCTAGGGTGGAGAAGCTCCGCAGTCGGGATGAGCAAGAGCCATTGACACGGAGGGGGGGAAGTCCGAGTTGCCCTGCTGTAGATGAGCGAAGTGGTCGAGCAGGAACATAGTTCTGGATTAAGTCCTGTAGGTAGGCAGGGCCTGTGCTATTGGCTGCAGTGTAGGCCAGGGTCAGAACCTTGAATCTGATCAGGTTGAACAAAAGCCGGGCAGCTGCGTTCTGGATCAGTTGAAGAGGTAGAATGCTGGTAGGCTTGTGAGCAGGGAGTTGCAGTAGTCCAGTGAGTGAGGTGAGAGTGAGGTGACCATGGGTCTTGCCATGGACAAGAAGCTGGGTGGAGTAGGTGGTCAGGTACGGTCGAATCCTCCTGATGTTGTACAGAAAAAACCTGCAGGACCATGCCATCGCCCTGATGGGGTCTTTGAAGTGCAGTGGGTCGTCCAGGACCACCCCCAGATTCCTTGCAGAGCGGGAGGCAGCCACCATGGTCCCGTCAACGGTGATGGAGAGGTCATGTAGTGGGGAGGTATTGTATGGCATGAAGAGGAGCTCTGTCTTGTCAAGGTTGAGCTTCAGGTGGGTGGTGGGTAGCCATCCACTCAGAGATGTCAGCCAGACAAGCAGATATTCTTCACCTGTGGGGTAGAGGGAGGGAAAGAGAGGAATAGTTGAGTATCATCAGCATAACTATGGTATGAGAAGCCATGTGAATTAATTATTGAAGCAAGAGACTTAGTATAAATGGAGAACAGCAGAGGACCCAGTACAGATCCCTGCGGGACTCCTGTAGACAGGGGATGGGGTGCAGAGACAGAACCTTTCCAAGAGACTTGGTAGGATCTATCAGTGAGATACGATACAAACCAAGAGAGGGCAGTCCCAGAAATGCCCATCTCAGTGAGTATGGAGATCAGGAGTTTGTGGTTAACTATGTTGAATGCCGCAGACAGGTCAAGTAGACTCAGGACAGAGGAGAGGGATGAGGCTCGAGTAGTGGTGAGTGCAGCTTGTCGGTTAATTCAAAGCAGACATAACCATTTCTATGAAGACTAACTGTAAATGCAACTTGCCACCATTAATAAACAAGTATGATCCCAAAGCAACCCACCTAGATGGTCATAGAATTACTGGTCATTACATTTTCTGAAGTTTATAATTTTCACTAATGTGTGTGTCATATACTTACAGAAAAGAAAACTAGCAAATAATGCACATTCCCACACATGCATACACACACAAGTATACACACACAAAAATAACTCTGGTATTTCTTCAGATGTAATGTTTAATGAAAGACTTTCAATGAATCCAGAGGTATATTGTTTAAAACCCCTCCTGTGATAACATTTAACAACTTATCTTATTTATTTATTTTCAACACAATGAATACATAAATAGGTGAACAATGTAATTGTCTGAGGCGATACATACAAGTAAAAACAAAGCCAAGTGCTGGCTGCTTCCAAGCAAGCAGTACACGTATCTCATATGACCAGGCAGTCCGAAAACATAAAGTCTGTCTCTGTTGAACATAACAGCTTTTGGCATCTATTTCTAAGAGCTATAGCCGAACAAACATTGGCAATCAAAGCAATGATAGCTATCTCTAGAAGGCTGGGCTTGACGCTTCATTTGTTAAACTCTGTATACTGTAGTAAGTGCAAAATAACTACTTAGTCCCTGAATTACCTGACGGGCATGATATACTGTATGTTGTATACCATATCCTATCTTTATATTTAGCTGTCTGTCACTTAATGAACAGGGTAGAGAGAATAATATCTGATGTAGCATAATTGTCAGGAACATTAAACAATGCTGCAATCCCATTACTTAATACGCATGCAAGGTAATAGTTTTTCTGCAGGTCGTTTGTGCAAATGCATGACTGCGTTTCGTGGCCGTTGTCGGTTGCTCCTGCTCTAGTTTTTGGTAAACACCTGTCTTTGCCCTGGAGGTGGCTTTCCATGGCCTCATTAAATCACTTTTACTGACATTTGCCAAATGCGCATTGCACCTTTCCCCTTGAGTCCAGGAGTCAAAGTCTTCAGCTTTTAACACAGTGTCCCAAATATTCACACCATGTGTTGTTCAATTTTTAGGAAAAACAAGCATATGGTTGAGGTATTATTTATTTTGTCCAAATCTGGAATGCCCAATAATATTTGCATGCCATTGTCATTGCTGCTCATTGTAATATTGTCACAGTATTTTATAATTAGATGCAATACAATGAAATACATTGACTGGTGTTAGGGACACATTGGTCTAGTAGATTTCATTTGGAAAATTGGAAATTACATATTTATATATACTATAATGCTAAATGATTTAGCATTTTTAGTACATGAGCTCAGGAACCTACATTGCAGGTGCCCTGATATTCAGCAGATAGTAACTATGTGTTCAGAGAAAGGAACGTGTTGTGTGCTACATGAGGCTGAATGGAAAAGGTGAACATCTAAAAAAAGACATGTTAATTTTCCACATTCCAATTTGAACAAATTGATTGAACAAAACCCTGTAAAGATTGTTTTTGGTCTGACATCAAAAGACTGGAATGGATATGCGAATTATGTTTTATCTCAATGAAATAAAATTCCCTACCACATCTAGATTAAACTACTGCATGTCTTTGATGAAGGTATGCATATAGATAAGACTGATAAGATAAATCACCAACATTTACATAACCAGATCTGGTTTAGATAATTTTTCCAATCCTTTTTCACATCACCCACATTTTTAGGAGTTTATTTTTTTTAAAATAGCCTCAATAAACAGAATTGGACATAATTTTTTGACAAAATAATACGTAGTGGCATTTCATGATGTGTGAGCAGCAATGTCGTGTAATGCATAGCTAACATAGGCTACAAAGATGTCAATTATGTATATTGTATGGAGAAATCATCCTTTTTGACAGCCCAAATATAATCAAACTGATTGGAATGTTTTTGTTTTCTATTAACTCAAAGAACCAAATCCTAACATTTAGAGCATTCAACGGAAAATGGCATGAATAAAATGGCTCTGTACCGCAGAAGCAATTTGTGTTTTGTTCGTAACTTTGACTAACACGTGGCATGACATCAGAGACAGGGCAATCTACAGTATTTGAGGACCATTGTTAATCCTGAAATTCTACAAATGACTCTTCTATCACAATATAAAAAATGACTACCATTGTATTGTAAAATATAACTTTTCATTTACTTAAAAATGGTGCAAATGTTTTAGTTTTTTCTCATTGTAAAAGCTTGCTGTTACAAGCATACAAGACTTTGGGAGGCATTTGTCAGGACATGTAATGGATTTAAACTGAAAGTTTACTGAATTGTATTAGAAATGGAATTGCTCTTCTTTATCTGCAGATACTGCATGTGTAAATGTCTTATGTATATGAGTGTCATTAACTTGTATTGGAGCGAAATCCGTGTGTGTTTCACGGACATTTCAGTGATTCCGTGGGCCCACCACGGATTTTGAGTTAAACGTCCGTGGCTATTTCACGGATTCCTGTGAGACCAGGTTGGCATGTGTTGCCGTTCTGTAGGCTCTAGTGATCAAGCTTGAAAGGGTACGTGCAATTGTGCCATAATCTGTAATCTCTTGGAGATTGATTCTTAATTTTCTCTTAAAAGGCACAGCCCTGTCAATAATACAAGTCCCATGAGAGGAAATTAAATTTTGTTTCACGTATTTCACAGAAAGAGCCATCACGTTGTCCTACTTTGAGCATTTGATATATGATGCTTTGTAATTTATGGTGCAGTGTAAATCAACTGGTTTCCAGGTACATATGCATAAATAATAGTAATTGGTTCTGGGGTGTTGCTGATGCTAACACCTGCTAATTATCCACAAAAAACCATAGTAGGGTCCAGTCTACCTGAAAGCTAAAGAATATGCTGTTCAGTTGTTTCCTGTACACTAGTAATGTGCAGGTTCACTGAAAATCAGCGGCTCAGAGTCTGCGGACCAGCGTCTGTCGCTTTTTGTTTTTGCCTGAATATCAGCGATCAATTCAGACCCAAAAGGTGAGTTAACTGTGTAAATGACTGCTTTAAACGACCAACTAAAGAGTAACAACAAAAACCAACAGACCCTGTGGCCCTCCAGGACCAGGAATGAAGATCCCAGCTCTAGTCTGTAGGCGAATGACAAGCCTATATGGGCTGAATGGCCCGTTCATTATACATTCTTCTGTTCTCATGTGTTCATGTGACTACAGGTAAACAGGCACAATGTTATCTCATGTTGAACACTGCCCTACATTTGCTCTCACTGTCACATAGCCGTAAGAAACGCCCGACACATTGAAAATCAATGCAAAGTGAGGACATGTGAACACTTCTGTGAGTCAGTAATCCATTATGGCCCCTCCAAATGGGGCTTTCTTTAAAGCCTGCAAGACAGTTTACCATGGCTGCTTGACTATTAACACGATGGCTACACAGATCCCATTCCATCCTCCCCTACAGCAGTGATAGGATCCATGAGATGCATTTTGTTTTACTGTTGAAGGTGACATGTGATGGATGTGCGCAATTGTATTTTTCTGTGTTACGAGGTCTATCTAATTAGAAGCGCAGTTGAGCAGCTGGATCTTGGGAGCTCTTGGAGCAGCAAATTGTCATGTTGAGGGCTACAATTGCCTTAGCCAAAAGCTTTCAATTGATAGCCGCAAGCTATAATTGACTCTGTAATATCGTTCAATTATTGTAATCTGCTTGTGCTCTGGTCTTTTCTCAGTGCTTAAATTGCACAAATGTATTAAATTACAATTAAACATGTTTTAAATTGACCTGGCTTAAAGTAATCCAAATAACAACCTAACCAATACACAGTAACAAACTTTTTTCAGCAGTCATAAAACTGTCATGATGCTGTCATTTTTTGACGATGATAGATGATGAATACTGTCAATTGTGGAATCATCAACAATTCACAATATCAGCATCAGTCATGTTTGCATTTTTTATTTAAATATAGTTTTTTTAACAATACATGCCTAAAATAACTCAGCCCCCAACTCTTTTTTTTCATAAATTATTTTTGAGCACTGCCTGTCTATTTGTATAAACACATTTTTGACATTGTGTGTTCAGCACCAGAGTTGTATTTTCATCTTAATGTATTGCCTTCAATATTTTCACTGTAAAATTAAAAGTCAAAATATAAATTAAATGTATCAATTAAATAAAATGGTATAATAATAATTAATTTTATTTAAAAAAATAATAATAATAATAAAATAAAAAAAACTGGCATCAAATTATCAATAAATAAATCAAACTGATCAGCTATTTCCGATGTGTGCTAATAATGTTCAGTAGGTATACTGGCAAAAGTAAATAAAAAATAAGGTGTGACACTCACTAGTAAGAAAACACAAACTCATTTTGTTTGGAAAAACATGACAATTTGGCTGACCTGGCCTTCAGAAGAAAAGAAAAAAATAACAAGAAAGATTATGTCCATATGTGTATCACACAATCCAAAAAAACATTACTGAGAGTGCAGGGCAAGGCCACTTCCAGTCAATCACATTGGCAGAAATAGAAGATATAGGAAGCGTTAGTGAGCAGACATAAAACATTTAATTGCACTGAGTGGCTGCACATTGCCAAAAAAATATATTCCGCAGGCCTCCTTGTCAGTCTTTTCACCGAAACAAACTCAACTGGCATGCTCTCATGCACAGTGAATGGCTCTGATTGTGGGCTGAGCCTGAAAAGGATTCGCACTGATATCATTCTCATGCCTCACAAAAACTGACATCTGTGCTAATGATAAGACAAATCTGAAGTGCTTCCAGTGAATATCTTTTCAACCTTTCTCATTTTGCAGATGTATTTTGCCTTGTTAAAATAATAGCCATCTTTTCTGACCAGAAATAAAAAATACTCCCAGGCACTTATTCATTCACCAGTTTCTTTTCCCAGAAAGCTCAAACTAAAGTGTCCAATGTATTAAATACTGGAGCATGACAATTTTGCTGTGATTTTAGCTTCACCTCATGAGCATCCAAATAGCTTCACAAGATGGAGAGGCAGCACAATCTCCTCCAAGTGGTTGCAAAAATACAACACATTTTAAAAAAAAAACATGTGCTATAGGCCTGGTTTACTAAGACCTTTAGCACATGCAAAAACATGACCAATGATTAGTCATGACATTTATTTTGCACAAATCATTGGTTGTGTTTTTAGTTTTGCGTGTGCTAAAAGGTAGACTCTGGTAGGTATACACTAGACTCTGGTTGGTCGTATTGAACTCATGATGATGACAAGCTTATGGATAGCCTACTCAATGTTTTTTTGTCCGACGCCACTGAAATAAAGTTTATAGATGAGATTTCTTGGGACATCACACTGAATATGCATGCACAACCGGGTGGCAAAAGATCACAAGTATATATCAAAGCATCACGCAGAGTCTATGTAATTTCAGCAGTAATATCCACAGTGCTTTAGTTTAGACTAGACTACATCCTGGAATCCTTTTATTTAGATTAAATATAGCCATTTAATGCCACCTTTAAATTTGTAGTCATAATTGTAATTGGTTTCGTACCTTTAATTTTATCTCCCTTCAAGAAAAACATAACTCAGGCTTTATACAAATCTTCTGCCCCAAGGCCCACTGTAAGGGTGGATTTGCACTATATTTTTTCTCATTAAATAAAAAAAAATATATATTAACTCTTCCTATTTTACTAGTAATATAATTCTGAAATTATATTACATGTTAATAAGAATTATCCAATAATGGATAATTATGATTTGTCGAAGCTAGAGAGCTGTAGGATTCGTACTAAGTTTGTTCCACTCAGGGCTACTTGTTGGGGGGAGAAAATTTAGAGTAGAAGGAGAGGGGCTTGCAGCATATAAGGTAAAGAGTTAACAGTAATGGGATTTTTATCCATAAATGTTTAGATTATAATTAAATAATAAAAAAATTTCATGTCAAAAAAAAAAGAGATGCACAAAAAAGTAGTATACCTAAAATACCTGGGCAATAAAAAAAGTTACCTAAATATCAATAGCATCACATAAAAACTATATCTCTTAAAAATTTAAATAAATTATTGTAGCTAATTATTATTTTATTTTTAATTTTATATATTTATTTACTTTTATAATCCATTATATCTTATTGCATATTATCATTGTTTAAATCAATAATTTTTAAGGTCACCATATTATATCATTTAATTATCAGTAATTTTTGAAAAACAAATGAAATTTTTTGAATTTTTAAAATATAATATTAGCTATAATAGAGTTACAAAGAAGAAAATAACAAAGAAGTCTGAAAAAAAAATAATGCTGTTTTTTTATTATTTTGAGTATAATTTTATTATTCTTTAATATAGGTGGGTTGGGGGTTGTGGTAGTGGTGGTGGTGGGGGGGGGACAGGGAGGAAAGGACAGATCTAAAGAAATCTAGGAAAAGGGGAATACGCGAAAGAATAAAACAGGAATAAAAACAAAAGGGAGAGAAAAAAAAGGGGAAAAAAAAAGAAGAAGAAAAAAAGAAAGAAGCAAAAAAGAGGGCGAAATGAAACGAGAACGAAATGAAAGCGAGAAAAGAGAAGCGAATTCGACGAGCTAGCGAAGTTAAGACAAAGAGAAGAAAGAGAAGACTCTAACACAACAAACAAACAAAGGAGAGAAACAAAAGGCAAGAAACAAAAAAAAAAACGAAAGAAAAAAAAAAAAAGAAAAAAAAAAAAAAAAAGGCAAAAAGAGAAACCTAAATCCTTCTCTAACTGGATAAACTAATTTCCTGCTTTGCTGCTACATTTCAACAAACAAAAAAGCTGTCCCAAGTTGCAAGCCCAATACCCTACTACGTGAAAAAACATGACAACACTATTTAAAAAAAAGAAAAAAACACAGTTATATGGCTGACCGGTAAAAAAAGGAAAAAGCAAAAAATGAAAAAAAAAAGAGAGAAAAACAAGAGGAGAGAGGAGAAAAAAACAAAAGAGGAGCACTCACCACCACAAAGAGGAGAGGAATCAAAGAAATAAAAAGAGGCTGAATCCCATGCAGGGGGATGGGTCAGTGTGGTGAGTGGGTGGTGGTGGTTTCAAAAAAAAAAAAAAAAAAAAAAAAGAAAAAAACACACACAAAATTTTTTAATTATTTGTTTAATATTTTTTTTATTTTTAAGGTTTAAAAAAAAAAAAAAAAAAAAAAAAAAAGAGTTATAATGTTTGTGGTTGCCATGTTGCCTTATATATTATAGCAGTTATATGCACAGCAGCAGTCGGGCAGTTGCTGTAGTGCTCGCTGTGGCTTATCTTCTTTTTTCTTATTTATTTTATTTTTTTTTTTTTTTTTTTTGGGGGGGGGGGGGGGGGGGGGGGGTTTGGGGTGTGTTTGTGATGTTGTATAGGGGCCCCCAACCAACACCCCCCCCCCCCCCCCCCCTTTCCCCCCTCCCCCGCCCCCTCTATATATATTATATATATTATATATATATATAATATTTGACTGACACAGACAAAGAAGAGCCAGGACGGCTGCACCAGTTTACAAAAATTAAAAATATTAATAACACAACCTTAGGAATTTAGTTACAGTTTGTGTGTATACCCAGTCTCAAAAAAAAAAAAAAAAAAACAATACACATATTTACAATTAAAAAAAACAACCCCGGGCCCCCCCCTTTTTTGCGTAGGCGGCTGATCGGTCCAATCAGATTGAAACGTGAAATACTCGTTGTCTCCTTTTTGTCATTTTGCACACTGGTGCAAAAGCTATCCTTTCGGCAGGCCTGGACTGGCCATCTGGGAGTTCTGGCAAATGCCGGAAGGGCCGATCTGATTTTATACTGTTTTGGGCCGGAGTAGCGTAGGCTACAATTCTTCCCAGCGTATAATTTTTTCTCGGATACTTCCAGGTTCTTCACTCGAACAGGACTAATAACCAATCACTGCTCATCTACAAGCGGGAAGTTGAGCAATGTCCAATCAGATAACACTTTTGTTGTGTACGTTTATGAAAAGACGAGCTATCTTTTTGAACCCATCCGTGGTCAGTAGCTAGCATTTGTGCTATGTATGCGAGTGTATAACTCGCTAATAATAATGTTTATTTACAGTTGATGTTGATTTGTATTAAGTTGATTTCATAGGCAAGTGAGTGCTGTGACATCAAACTTGGACTGTGAGAATCTGTTTGGTCACCGTAAACTTGAGTTAGTAGCCTATAGTATGCAATCACATGCCGCTACCGGAGTAGTGTATTCATGAATACTAAAAACTAAATAGTTTCCAATGTTTGTTGGTGAAATATAACATATACAATAGTCAAATAATAATTAGCATGGAGTAGCCTATATAAACGAAAAATGAAAAAGAGAGAGAGAGAGAGATATGTATGTGAGGCACAGCCGTTCATGTGCGAAACATTGGCGAATAACATTTTATTCAGTTGAGGTAAAATACATCAATAATGAATATTAGACAATTTTAGTAATTTTGCAAATATTTATTTATTTTATTATTATTAGCCTGTTTTGGTGAAACACTTCAGGAGCCATATTATTTCTGGCAAAGAGCAGAGTAGCCTACGGCTCGAAAGCTATAGGATCCCGACCACTGCTATATACCATGCTATAAGCTCTATGACAAGCCTTAGACAAATGCAAGTGCTGCTTTTCCCCATGTGCGCCCTCCTGCCTTCAAAGGGTGTAATGTCAATCCCTCCAATGTCTATTCATTAGAAGCTGGTAGAAATTACTGAAATTAAAATACTTGCAGTTCACCAATTAGAAAAATATTACAGAATTCTAATATTCAGTCCTTGGCCTCCTATCAACGTGTGTGAAGTTTCATCCAAATCGAATCAAAACTGTCAGTGCTAAGGCTGTTATGGTCAGACGGAAAGACAGATGGACAGACAGACAGACACACGGACGCGAGTGATTACAATGCCCCCGCTCGCAGCGCTATGCGTGTGCGGGTGTAATAATCTGGTAATATTGTACAACTTTATTGTTGGTGTACAAGCTGCTTTGGAGTTGATTGAACTGCATTTTATGGGTTTAGACCAGAAACCCCTAAATGCCCCTGTGCCTGCCATTGGTTGTCAGAAAGTGTGCCCCTGTTCCAAACCATCAGGTTGTCAGAAAGTGTGTTGCACACAAAACCTGCCTGGGCCAATCGAAAATGTGCACTAAAACAGAAATAATATATAGGGATATACAGTATGTATATGGAAAGTGAACTGTCCCTTTAACCAGCTTCCAAAACTGCAGTTGTGGCACCACAGGATAAAAACATTTGCATTACCAACAATAATAATCCATTTTTAAAAACTAGAAGGCAAATCACAACCACATCCTTTGTTGTGAGCAGTTCATCTTCAATCAACTTGCAATTTTCTTTCATTTATTTTTGTCCTGAAATCTAGCAGTCCGTCATGCCTGATATGTACAGTAAATGGTGGCGCAAGTCAGCCAGCAAGCCATCCAGGCGGTTTCCATAGTGATGAGGGTGAAGAGGGGATTAGGAGAACAGTATGGAGAGAGAAGATTGCAGACACCTGCTTTACAAAAAGCCAGTACACACATGAAAAAGGCTATATTGAGTCCCTCTCAAACAAATGCCATAGATTGAACAACTTGTAAATCCCAGAGATTATTACAAACATATATGTATGCAATAAGCAACAGGAAGCTGTGCTAAATTGTGTATATGGTCACAGGTAAAACTAAAAAGCACGATGGGAAACAAAGTGCCAGCAACCCCTTTAGCTGTAACCATATTCTCAATATAGCACAGCCTCAAGTGCCTTATTGCTTTTAAAAAACGAATAAAAAAGACACCGATGTGCAATAATATCCGCCAAGCAATGTAGCTCTATAACAACATTTAAGATGGGTGCCAGGCAACACAACAACGTAGTAGAAATATTAATACAAGTTAGCTAGCTGTGATTAGAGTGAGCTAGCATTCGCTGCTTACAACCGTGCAGTGACAGTGATTTGAATAGCTATCTAGTCAACGTATTAAAGAGACAGTCCACCCAAAAAAGTAATTAAATACAATTTTGTTTCTACATACCCTGAGTGCTATCTATGCATCCAGGACGTTTTGCTGGGAACTCAGTAGTGTTATATACATCCGCTACACCTCACTGTGATAGATATATCACCCTGATAGAACGGACCTCAATGGGTCCAAAATGTGTGTGCCCAAAGCGGCAAAAATGTACATTCGAAAAAATAAAAAAATATGTATTTCCAAATATAATGACACAGTTACCCACAAACATCCACAGATTTTTTTTGTGCAAGGTTGTTTTGAAAACTACTTTCTACCGAAGTACGGCAACTGTGTATATCCACGAAAAGTCTCAACCAAAGCACGACGGTATTCTAAAGTGTAGGCTACTGTGTTGACATAAGCCCCAGAATACTAGCGTGTTTTGGTTCAGACTTTGCACATAAGATTTCGATGTTCTTTAATGTACACTCAAAATTGTTTGTTCCCACTGTAAAATATAAAATAAAGATGAAAAATGAAAACATGCCCACAATCTGTATCAGTTTAGATTCTCAGTCATGATTGGGCTACAGAATCCTTTATTCCTCTAAAGCAGGGGTAGGCAACCCTGGTCCTGGAGAGCCGCAGGGTCTGCTAGTTTTTGTTTTCACCTTAAATACAGCAACTACTTAGACCAAAGAAACCAGGTGAGGTGCATTAACTGCGTAATCGACTGCTTTAATTAATCAATGAAGTGGCGAGTAACAACAAAAACCAGCAGACCCTGCGGCTCTCCAGGACCAGGGTTGCCTACCCCTGCTCTAAAGCCTTAAAACTGTTTACCACTTTTTTTAATTCTGAAGGAAAAGGTTCTAGCTTCACATGATTGAAATAGCATTTACAGGCATGTCAAGTCAACTTTTCTCTCCAATTACAACAAAAGTCAATCATCCATCCATTTGTAAGTCAACCCATTCTACTCAGTCTGCCTTCATCAGCAACTTGTAATGGGT
This sequence comes from Ilyophis sp. 1 JC-2022, assembly GCA_022702515.1. Lineage (NCBI taxonomy): Eukaryota > Metazoa > Chordata > Actinopteri > Anguilliformes > Synaphobranchidae > Ilyophis > Ilyophis sp. 1 JC-2022. The sequence goes on from CM040396.1 coordinate 25,439,485, forward strand.
AGTGCACTCCTGTACTAAGATATAGATATGTTTCTGTTAGGTCTCTTGACAAATGATGTAAACATACCACTTTCAACCCTTCCATCAGTGCACAGGGTTTACAGGTTAAATACAATGTGTAAAAAGGTCAAGTACAATGTCATTGCTAGTGGGCGGGCACACAGAGAAAATTGGCTGTGGGACTGTAGACAGCATTTTGCCTTTGGATCATGTATTTTAAGTACTTTACATTTATATTTGATGATGACATAAATACCAAAGTTCATTGCCAATAGAAAATAAATCTGTAGAGGCCAATCCCCACCAATGAATGTAAAAACCATGTTTTTTTTACTGTCACTGAAGATACACTATATAACCAAAAGTATGTGGACACCCCTTGGTCTGGAGCTGTTTTTCATGGTTCAGGCTTGGCTCCTTAGTTCCAGTGAAGGCAAATCTTAACACTACAGCATACAATGACATTCTAGACGATTCTGGGGTTTCAACTTTGTGGCAACAGTTTGGGAAGACCCTTTCCTGTTTCAGAATGAAAATGCCCCTGGGCACAAATAGAGGTCCATACAAAAATGGTTTGTCAATATTGGTATGGAAGAACTTGACTGGCATGCACAGAGCCCTGACCTCAAGCCCATCAAACACCATTGGGATCAATTGGAAAGCCGACTGTGAGCCAGGCCAAATAGCCCCACATCAGTGCCCAACCTCACTACTGCTCTTCTGACTGAAAGGAAACAAATCCACGCAGCAGAATGTTCCAGCATCTAGTGGAAAGCCAATGGGAAGAAAGGAAAGTTAACATAAAAATACCATGGTCAATAAAGGTGCAATATAGAAAAATAATTTAATAAAATAATAATAATAATAATAATAATAATAAAATAAAATAGATAGAATTAAAACAGGGAAGTAAAAACAAATAAAAGTAATTTTTAAATAAAAGCAAGGCTGAAAAGGTACGTTTTTAAACTTCAGCTGTCTGTACTGCTGTACTTCAGCTGTTAAATGTCAGCTGTCTGTACTGCTCTCAGATCCTCAGGTAAGCTGTTCCAAAGCCTAGGGCCGTAAGTGCTGAAAGCTGCCTCACCATATGTTTTTGTCCTAGCTTTGGGCACAACTAAAAGACCAGTGCCAGAGGATCTGAGGCATCTGCCAGGAACGTATCTTAAAAACATGTCAGAAATATATTGAGGCGCAAGGCCATTTAAGGACTTAAAAACCAAAAACCAGTAATAGCACCTTAAAATCTATTCTAAAACTGACTGGGAGCCAATGCAGGGACTTTAAAATAGGTGTTATACGTGCTCTTTTTCTGGTCCTAGTTAAAACTTTAGTGGCATAATTCTGTATAAGTTGAAGCTGACCTATTGTCTTTCTGGGTAAACCAGAAAGGAGTGTTGCAGTAGTCCAGTCTGCAAAAAATAAATGCATGTATTAGCCTCTCTGTGTCAGTTTGTGAGAAGAATGGCCTCACTTTGTCAATATTTCTGAGATAATAAAAGACCGCCTTAGTGACGTTCCTAATATGTGCATTGAAGTTTAGCTCACTGTCAAAGATGACACCTAAATTTTTAGTCTGAGATTTAACATTTTGTGACAAAGATTTCAGTTGATTTCAGATTTCACTTTCTCTCTTTGGCCCTTTGCCCCTATCAGACGTATTTCTGTCTTGTCTTGGTTAAGCTGTAGGAAATTCTGTGCCATGCATTGATGTCAGTAATACAATTTATAAGGGTATCAATGAGGGCTGAGGTCATCTGGTGTAACTGACACATACAGCTGTGTATCATCGGCATAGCTGTGGAAATTTATGCCATGTTTGCGGATAATAGCCCCTAATTGGAGCATATAGATACTGAACAGCATTGGTCCTAAAATTGAGCCTTGTGGCACACCACAGGTAATATTTACTTTGTCTGAAGAGAATAGAGATAGAGTTCTTAGTCAATAAAGACTAAGAACTCCCGATTTGTAAGGTAGGTCTTAAACCAACTTAGAACTGCACCAGAAAAGCCAACCCAACTATGCAAACGGTCAAGTAAAATCTCATAGTCAACAGTATCGAATGCCACGCTGAGGTATAAAAAGACAAAGATAGAGAGTTTTTTGGCATCTAGACTGACTCTAATATAATTTACACCATGACTAATAATGTGTGTTGATGAACAAAGCATACTGTATGATATTCTGGACCAAAGAGCTTTGCCCTCAGAGAGATTGTGAACATGTGCGTCAAAATCCAAGCTTCCGAGGGTACATGCGCTTAGCTAGACGAGAAGCGTGTTGACGGTTGCTGTACCGCAAACTTGTGTTGTGTCTCAGTGATCTTCCCGCTGGCCATTGTGATTTCAATAAACTTCAACTTTCTCTAGTAAGGTGTTTGTTATCTTGGTGAGTTCCTGCATTGTCCTGACTTGGTTTACAAGAAAATAAGCTGGTTCCTTACAACAGTAAGTAAAAATATAAAAAGTAAAAAGTCTATCCTTTTGAATTAATCAGTTCACTTCTGGATGCTTTGCACCCCACTGCTCTCTCCATCAGCCCGTTTCCCTACTCTCGGGGCCTCCCTCTCAGTGGGCTACGTTTGAAGGGGGAGGTTTAAAATGGAATCATTACATGCCTAATTAGCCTGCCCAAACATATATAAGGGGAAACGTCAAACACCTGCTTAGGTAATCATAATGAGGCAGTGATATACGTGGTTCACAAAGCAGAACCAGAATCCAAAGCACAATATCAGAGGTGAAAAGTGAACATATTCCCTCTGGATGAAGTGAACTGTGCCATAAGGCTAATGGAGCTGCCTATAAAGCAATAAGGAATAACAGCAGATACATACAGTGCAGCTTTATGGCTGCTGCATACTATTTTAACTGTAAATGGCCTCCACCTAAAAAAATGGTTCACACATGGCTTTTTGAAAAGCTTTTTACACCTTTACAGGTCCATATTTTTGCATTAAAATCTTAGATATATGTGCCCATTTTTGTTCACATAACTGTACTCAAATGGATATTCTGGAATTATAGGGTTGTGATGGTTTCCTTCTGATGATGCCTCTTCACCAGTCTCTAAAAGGATGTGTAATTTGTTATTCGAGATACTGTTAGACAGTAAATGAAATAGATTTTTTAAAATATTGTCTTCTATCCTTTGTAAACACCCAGTGAAAGAAGGCTGCACACAAAAGAGGTCGTTTGGGAATAATAATAAAGACTATTTACATTAACTGTTTGTTTTCCTCTCACCAATCTATATTTATTTATTAATGAGATAAACATTAATACTACAGAAATGATGGAGTATTGTTTACCGTTGAGAACGGATGCATGTAACCTAACAGAAGGGAGGAGAAGCACTGCGAAAATGTTCAATAAAATGAAGCTACATGTTAAATATCTGTGTTTAAGATGCCGTGCCAGCACAGAGAATGTGATTTTGATACCAGGATGTAATATATATATATCCATAATTGTGACATTCAGAACATGACTATTGCACAGACCCTTCAAGAGGTGAAAGCCTCAGGTGGTCAGAGAAAAACAGGTTTTTCTGGTGTGTACATGGGAGGGGGGTATGCCTGGCTGTAACTGATTGTTCTGTAGCATGCTCATTGTGACAATCGTAAATAAAAGGCAGTCTCCCCAGCATGACAGCATGTATCTTGACCCTCATTCCTCTTGACCACAAACCCGCAGCAGTGCCCGCTGATGAAATACAAAAGCTGACCCAAGCTGAGAAAGTCTTTGCGAATGTATTTGTGGACAGAAGCAATACACTTAATTTGCAGCATGACTTTTATTTACAAAATGCACCTGACCAGGAGAGAATAGAAATGAGATGGCACAGAAATCTCCTTAATGATTAATATCTCCAAGACCAAAATGAGACATTATAAATGTCTCCTGCTGTATCTCAATATAGAGCGGTCCCAAGAAACCACTTTCTCACTCTCAGCAAAACTCCACATACAAACCCTAATTCCCAAAAAGTTGGGACAGTATGTAAAATGCACTAAAAGCAGAAAGCAGTGAGTATGTATATTTATTTGTGAACATATCAACGCTGGCACTGTTTAAAAACTCCACGTCCCATAATTCCCTCCGAACGTGCAGCCTTGTTTCCAGACGTTGTCATATAACGTTAGCCAGCAGTAGCACACAGCTCCGTTTTTAAACACTTTTTTCTAACGTTAGCTAGCTCGCTTGAATGACTAAAAGCTAGAATTGCTTTATGTGGTTAACCGTAGCATAGTTTCTGACCTTGTCGGGCGGGCTTTTCTACTTAGCAAGCTAATGTTAGCTCATCTTCAGTAGTAGTACTGCCATTCTGCCAAAAATGGCAGACAAGATGATTATATCTTATTGGTCGAGAACCACCCGTGTGTTGCAGTACTGGATACATGTATGTAGTCCATTAAAGTGGACTACAAGTCGAACTACAATCATTAATCAATTACTTTAAAAAAAAAAATTGGAACATGCGATATATGGTCTATATCCTTATGCCACACAGGCTAATCCAGGAACGTTTCGGCTCATTCTATAAATCAGATTTTTAAAAATAGTCCCTATCTGTCATAGGGAATTTACTTCCGAAACCAGACTCCGCCTACGTCTGACGTACTCACTTGATTACTCTATGGAGAAATTAGCTTTTTGGCACCAGAGGCTGCAATACCTCCGATAACCAACTGCAGTTTGCGAGCTTCAAGGAGAATTTCAATCCCTGGTCCTGGTTACAACACTGCTCATAAATGTTCATTTGTCACATCGTTTTACGCTTGCATATGTGTAGGCACTACACTATGCTACGTTAGTTTACTTAGTAGCGTGTGAGCTATTAAGGTAGCTAACAAAGCTATCTATCTAGCTAGCAGTTCTGAATGGCACTCTGATTGCACTGGGTAGGTAACATTAGCAAGCTAAGTGGATACACTTACAAACCTAGCAGTCAGTTCGAAAATTAGCCTACTAAATAACGTTAGTGCTATCTAGGTAGGTGACCACCTAGCTAGTGATAGCTATGTACCTAGCAGTTGTGATTTAGATAGCAAACTTTAGCTAGCTAGAAAAAAAAAGTTAGGTAGCTAGCGCACTTGCATTGCAAGCTAGTGAGATGGTAAATATACGTTCACTACTTAGTTTGCAGTGCTGTATTAACTTATTTAGTCAGCAGGCTAGTAACAGGCAATAATCTGCTACGTGAATAAAGCACAAACGTATACAAGCGTAAAAAAGTGCACAATCATGTGATACCGCTGTATTCAATAAAGGGTCGTACGTCGCAATGCCCCTGGAACCGGAAATAGGGGGGAGACGAGCCGACCATGCAGAGGAAGCGGGCAGTGCAGTTACACCGGGGTTTCATTCCAATCATTTATTTTATCCGTCCTCATCTCCTCGGCCCTCGTCTGACCTGGAAATCAATCGAGGTTCGTCATCTTTAAGGACATTCCAAAACGGCTAAATGCTTCACGGAGGAGAGAGTAATGAGGAGAATGCTTCAGCAAGAAAACACGAATGTAGCCTTTTTGCAAAAGCCTTTTTTCTCGGAACGTGTGATGTGTATAAATTATCCACCTCTCCAAATCTGCCATGTGGCGGGTACACCCCTACACAAATCCAATTTTACCGTTATTATAATGCACTTTTTGGATTCTGCATGACTCAATGAATCAGACAAAAAAATGACAAATTCCTTGTTATACCGCCACCATCCGGTCAATGTTGATGGAAGACAGGGAGAAAACACAGACAGACAGACAAGAGCAAAATGCACGCACGCCGAACAATCCTAACAGGGTTCCAGCAGCTTTGCTGCTTGGACCCTTAATAATAATAATAATACGAATAAATTGTTTTGGTAAAACACCCACTTATTTGGGTTTAAGAAATGCATTGGGTACAAGCTACTACGTTCTTGTGTTATCTTAAAAGATGTTTGAAGGTTAATGCAACTAACACAAAATGAATGCCAAAAATAGGTCGTTTTCTAGGTAGCAGTTTGCAAAGATAATGCAATCAGTTTATTTGTGTATAATGGCAGTATGAAAGTCTGAAAGGTTTAATCAGACACAAGGCATAGATGATGTTTGATAAATATTCAGGAAATAGGCTGAAGTAGATTGCATGCAATTTACTTGATTTTTCATGTGGAAATGGTCAGGTCCAAACAGCTTATCAACTGTACCATTTCCTTTGGTTTGTTTGAAATTGGATAGAACATTAGATAGAAAAAAATAGACCTATTCTGGTGAATTTTTCTTCTTGTGTAAAATGCATAAAGACTGTTCTTGATTGCTGTGATGTTTATATTTATGATAATAATATACCTGTATCTACATATACAAGAGAGACATCCTCTCTTCCATTATAAAACATTTGACGATAACTTCAATACTATACTTATTATATATCATCTCTAGCCAGCATTATTTTAAAAACAGGGAAATAATATTGAATTGCTGAGTTGGAACCAATATGTACAGTATGCCATGCAAGGAGAGAATATAAAATATTAGCAATAAAAAAGATTAATGTGATGTCTCATGAATGCATTGATATTTGAAAGGTACATTACAAAACTGATTTCTTAAGATGTGATTAATGCACGCTCAATTAACCTAATAGATGCTATTAGAAATCGCTACATTCCTAAACTGCAAACAAAAAAGAAATTATTAATGCAAATTAATTCATGCATTATGGCACAGATCAAACCACACATGTAAAGCCCCACAGAATAATGTGAAGCATTTTAGGGGTTAAATGAATCTGAATTAACCTTAGAACCCTAATCTGAGTACTTAATGGAGTTTCTACAAAACTTAATGAAGCCTTTTCTAGCAGCTGCCATGGAACCATCCCACAGGAGCTAAAAGACAGAGACCAACTGATCAGTTGCCTAGCAACAAATCTACAAATATTACAGCTACAGTATTTATTTATTCTCTCTTTGGCCCATCACCTGGTAGAATTATGTTTATTGAATATTTCAGAAGTACGGCAAAAACATACCCTGTCCATTAGATGCAGTATGCCATTTTATTTTAAGGTTTCTTTTTACATACAAACAAGTCAACTGCCACGTTATCTGGAGGAGTAAATCAACATTTTTAGAATGGCAAATTGTGGAAGAGCGGCAACACAAATTATGTGTATCAGATTTGGAAGTTTTTGATGAAGGAGTATTTTATTTTTGTTGACAAAAACATGGCAAATCACTGAATAGCTGTACTATGTCGAGCAGTTAATTTGAAATAAGATAAATAGATAAATAAAATTGTCAAACACTCACAAAAATATGATTTCTATTAAATGTTTGGGTAAATGGTAAAAATGCCAGCTGTTTGCAGATCCCACACATGGCCCATGGTGTGATCAATGTAGGCCCCTATGAACTCAGGATCCCCAGAAAGCCATTAACTCCAAATATGAGCTTTCACTGCCACATTCAGTTCTGTCAATCTCAATCCCACTGAGCGGGGAAATCAGGCAGAACACACCCACAGGCAAAACAGCACTGTCCATTCACAGTGTGTGTGTGTGTGTGTGTGTCTATGGTATCAGATTTGTGTACATTTTATTTATGAGAGAAAAAAAGAAAAAAGCATGGTGGTTCTTCTTAGCAACATCTCAAATAATGGACTCAGAGAGGATTGTGAAAAATGGATGACGGATTTGAACACATGGCATGCTGCAGTAGGGATCCACTCATCAGGCCATTAATTGGACGCTAATTACTCGACCATACTGCTTTTGATCACGAGAGGCCTAGTTCTGATACTCACTGACCACCTTTCATTCTGATTGATGCAACCACGAGCAAGCTACATGAGACATCCAGTACAATTGAGAATAATTAACTGACACTGCAGTCCCCAATCTCAATTGATGCTGATTTATTAACTTAAAAAGTCCTCATTATGATTAGTTTTGAGGAGATGTTCCTTAATTTACCATTAATTGCAACAGTGATATCAATCACTGTTCATCCAACATCCATCTTACCTACATTACAGTATGGGCACTACATGTGATTCAAATAAAATATTTTTCTCTTGTACTTTAATCATCTCACAGTTTCTACAGGGTTAATCACAAATATATTCATATGGGATCTACATGGTGTGTTTTATTATTTATTTTATTCTTTGTTTTTTGGAAGGATCAAACTGGAAATGTTTACATAAAGAGGGGAAATTACCTAATACGCCTTCCTCAGTTCGCTTTTTTTATTACGAAACAATAATTTTACTAGTTTTAATACACATTTTAGAAACATTTTTGGGAAGATTGTTTAGCATATGTATATGGAAACCGAAAAGAAAAGACACTGTGCACATTTTTCCTATTTCCTATTTTGAACTATTCCTAAATTTATGCTCAGACAGGAGAGCTACACTAGATGGTACAATGTAGATTGCCTGTTGTCTCCAGACTTTTTCTTTCATTGAAGTGGCTGATATCTGTCAGCCAATGGGCTGCAGCACACCTTCTTCGCCCTCCCTCTTTCATCTCTCATATCTGTCTACGTTTTGCTATGTTTGCTCTACAGCATGCAGCCTGACAAATTGCTGATGCACCAGATTTAACAACATCTAGGTCATTCCAGAGAGGCAACACAATGCGAAGCTTTGAGTATTCAGGAATATATCACTACAGACTGTGTGCCAAAATTAAATCAATTTAGCATGCATTTTTTAGGATATTTGACACAGGTTTTTAGTGTTGAAATGTGGCCCTTTTTACTGTCAAACACTGTTAAAACATAAATATGAATATTTGCAATAAAAAAACATATCCCAAATCAGTGCAGGAATTTCTGTTCTTTTACTGTACTGCAAACTGTGTAAATAAATTGTAATCATAATGTTACATTATACAACATCAAAATGGAAGTGATTTATCCTTGCTTTGCCTTTGTAATCTAGAGACAATTGAGTCTGTGCTACGGTTATAAATAAAATATGTAGATTGTTTGTAATTACCATATTAATGACTCATTGCCGTGTTAATCAGTTTATTCATGGGGAAAAATAAAAGGATGTCAGAAAAAAGGCACAGACATGGCTGAAGTCAAAGCCTCTAAGATAGGCCTTCAGCATTACAACACCAAATCCAAAAACACACAGGTAATTAACTTTACTGATGTCAAAACAACAACAAAAAATGTAATGCACTTTAACATGCAGTGCTCTCTGCCTATATGTCATCTTTTGACACAAGTGTTCACAGCATGCTGTAATCAGGGAAGGGATAGTGACAGGTGACTGTGTCAGTATACTGCATACAGTGGATGACAACAGACATGTTTACCAGACATTTTCCAATACAGCACACTGCATTACGTCAACAGCTAGACCCAGTGTGATTCAGTCTTCATCAGCATGTGACACTGCTGACACAGACAGCCATTTTGAGTCTCCTCATGTAACAGACCACACCACAGTTCGGTTCAACATGCCAAGAGCTGTTTATTAAAACATGGACTCATATTATTTCAATTATGGTCATGTTTGAGAGGAAATACAGTTTTTTTATGGAGTACAGAAAGCTGTATTATCACTCTACTACATACAAAATCTGCGGTATGTTTTATCACTTCCATCAGTAAAATAAATGCTCAGTGATCATTTTTTAAGTTTGAAAATTGATTTTGGGTGCATCAAAAACAAACGGCATTAGCGTTAGCGTACGATTCACTCATGGTGCCTCCAACAATTTACCAGGAATTGGTGGACAATGGATCCTTGCTTCCATTTATTTTTAAATGAAGTAAATGAAAGACAAATATTGGCTGAATCCAAGCCATTGTGATTGATTACATTGTGATACTGATCATGACCGATATGACATGAACATACCTGAGCTCAAATATCTATGACAGTGTACGCCTTGTATGCACACATCTCCTTAGAAAAACAGTACTGCATGCCAATTGGCTGAAGCAAGATAGCAGCGAAGCAGTAAAAAAAAAAAGAAAAGAAAGGTGTAATTAAAAATTTACTACCTAGTGCTGCAAAATATGTGCTAATATGATGAACCTGTCAGACAGACATTAAGCTACATCTATATTGATGGAATTTCATTGGAGGTTCTTGTTTACAATTCCCTGAAGTCATGAAATAAAATAACATGAATACAAAACTGTCACAGATTGTTGCTGTAAGCTCATGCAGAAAGTATTTCACAATGTGTGATGTGCAACTAGTTCCTCTCTTCTCAGGAGGACACATGTATCACAATGTTTAATTGGCATTGGTGACATTTTGCGACATTACCAAATATGGCAACATGGGGACTTTTTATGTTAATTACAATGTGTCCGCATGGAAATTTGAGGAGTGTGATGAAACTGAAGTAATTTTTAAGAAACCACATTTCTGATTAAACAATATACTAACAAATCCACAATTTTATATATAATGGCCATTTTGTGCATAAAAATACAATGTTGTTGACTTTGTTGAAATTTTAGACCATGTTATAAGGCAACAATTATGAAAACATGAAAGAGCCCTATTTTGGTGACAACGCAGGCGCAAACTGTCTGGGCGGAAGTGGAATTGCTAGTTTCATCTTGCGCAAATGTAATATTTTTTGCCAGCGCCAAGTTTGGTAGTGTCGTGGTCTGCACTAAACCAGACATGGGTTGGATGTCGCAATACGAGGCGTGTCAAAAGAAACATTCGGCATTGTATACGTTTGGTGTTGAATAATGTGTTTGCGTTTAAACCCAGACCAGGTTTTAACACAAACACTGGTGCACTGTATTATTTTTGTGGGGTCATGAATAATATTTGTAGAGATAACACAGATGCAAAAAATATTTAGTTAATTTCAATTAGAATATTTGAAATGCAAGCTGTGTTGTTATGCAGTATACAGTGTGCCATATACTGGTGTGCTTTGGTTGATACGAGGATATACACAGTTGGTGTACTTCGGTAGAAAGTAGTTTTCAAAAAAAACGTGCACAACAAGGTCTGCGGATGTTTGTGAGTAACTGTGTCATTATATTTGTAAAGAGACGCTGCTGTTGATTTTTTTAAATGTCAATTTGTGTCGCTTTGACCGCCACAAACTTTGGACCCACTGAGGTCTGTTATATCAGGGTGATGTCACATAGATAGCACTTTGGGTATGTAGAAACACATCAAAATCAAATTTTTGGGTGAACTGCCCCTTTAATAGTGTAAGTTACTTAATGAGAGACCGGCTCTGTACCCATCAAATTATGTTAGATATACATTTGTTAAACTCATGGATACTTCCACCATACATTGTGCCCAGAACACACCAGCAACGTTTAATCATGTATTCGGTAGGTCTAGATCAATGATTAAGCAATGGGTTTAAAAATGGGTTTCAGATGTTTGGACAGGTCAGCTGGTACATTACAATATAGCCCTCAGAAAGTCACGGGGGGAAATAAAAATTTAAATTAAAACTATTTAGTCAACCTTTCTGTTGATATCATGAGTAATGATTTGTAGAGATGCTCATAATGGAGCCTCTCATAACGCTCTTCGGCCATCACAAAATTAGCAACTGGCAGTGGAGCTAAGCCGCTAACACACTGTTTTTAAAGGGAAAGAAATAGATCAAACCCCCACCACACCCACAGTTAATTTATTCTTATTGAGCCAGTCTCTCTTACAACTACGCCACATTTGTGCTAATGCGTGGATTCATGAAATTACCAAAATTTAGTTGGACATGGCTTAATTTTCCAGCGTCAAGCGTTACAGATAGTATTTGACAACTGTGCCTTGACTGCGAAAATAGGGCCCAAAGTCTGACTAGAAAATACTTTTCAACAGTTAAAGTGACAGGGGTTTTAGCGATCCAAAAAAGTACTTTATAAATAATTTTTTCATGGCCAATGCAGAGTTTTGCATGATGTTGGCTGAAAATGCACTGTTACACATCCTGTCCTAATCTAATAGCCTAGTATAATGCTGGTAGTGCAGCATGTTTGGATGGTTCGGAAACTGGGCTTGCAACTCTATGGTTGTAGAATTTATTCTTATGTGGGACACTGCAATTGTATCCTTGAGCAATGTATTTAATCAGAATTGCTTCAGTAAATATCCAGTTGTATAAATGTAAAAGAATGTAAGCTGCTCTAGATATGTGCTAAAATGTAAACAATGAATGAAAAGTAGTCTTCACAATGTAAAATGTAGACCAAGCTTTGAATTCTCCGCCAAGTGCTATCCTTGACGTTCTAAAAGTATTCAAAATATGCTCAAGCTACGTTATTGATAAAAGAAATTCCACTTTCTGCTGCATAAAACAAAATTAAACATTTCTCATTGTTAAATGCAACATTTTTGTTTTTATTAATAATTAACATAAGATGTTCATGTTCATTTAAACATGCTCTTCTCACTTGGATCAGTTTGAAACCCACTTAAAAAACTTTAAAAAGATGTTTAAATAATACAAATCTAAACAATTAGCATGGGCTGCCCTATAAATGAAACATGCCAGGTATATTTAAACAGCTGTTCATGCACTCTTCTCTGTGGAAAACAACACTAGACAGACATTTCAACTGAATAAAACAAAAAACAGACATAGCCCACAGTTGGATTTTGTTAGTTATTTTCTACAGAATTAGCCTAAGCTATGCTAGCTAAGTGTTCATTTTAAAGGGGAACTAAGCCCCTAGTTTTAGCTGGACCGCACCTCTTTCATAATAAAAAAATATGCATACAGTACCAAGAGCTAACCAAGGGGCTGGACTTTGACTGGCTACCACACCCCTCCCTCGCTCTGCCCCGAAAAAGACTACTCCCTTCCTTCCCAAAAGCTGATTTTACAGCGAGTGTGCATTACATTGAGAAAAGGAAAACATCGAGTCAAACAGTATAGCCAGGCCAGCAATTTGATCGAAAGGGTCATTTGAGATGGAGGACTTTTTGCCTCCAGTGTGCCCCAACCTCATAGATGGGTCGACCACAGCAGTATCCAGCCCTACCTGTTTGAGCCTTTAGCAGCTCCAGGTGCTGAGCTGCAGCCGCAAGCTGCTGAGGAAGAGGCAATGGAGGGGAAAGCAAGAATAGGGGACGTGGCCGTGTGGTACGGGATGCTGTGCGGGATTGGAATGTTGTCGGTCACTTGAGGAACCAATGAACATTATACATCCTCTTACTACTCAACATTATACTTCATTACTGCAAAAGTCATGACTTAATTGCTCCAGCTGTAGGCTATTATATCATGTCTCCTTGTGCAATTTTCTGTTTGCAACAATTGGCCACTTTGATCAAATGTTGTTATTGGCAGATCAGATGGTATTATCCAATAGGGAGAATTATTGATTGTGGGCAATACATTTTTTAAATTAATAATTATTGTTTGTGGGGACAGCACCATCATTGAGACACTTTACAAAAAACATAAGGAAAATTGGGCAGAAACCAGGCTGGAACCCCCAAAAAGCAAGAAAGTGAGGTAAAAACTGCCCAGTGGGAAGAAAAACACTCAAACGGTGGTAATGGCCCTGTCACACTATTGCGTATCGTACTAGCGTATGCCAGCGTATGAAAAATATCACTCATATGCTGATATACGCTGACATATGCTCGGGGTACGTTAGGCATAGGTTGTATACGTTTCAAGCACGGTCGCATACGATGGCATACGCTGGCATACGGCGAGGCACAAAAAGTTTTTTAAGCATGCTTAAAAATTTTGTGCGTATTCGGACGTATGGTTTATACGCTAAGCATACGCTAGGCATACGCTAGCCATACGCTGGCCATACGCTATTTTCAAGGGCTTTTTGTGTGTATGAAAATTATTTTATGAATTTACATACGCAACTCATACATTTCTCTCATACGCAATAGTGTGATAGGGCCATAAGAAACAACTCCCCAGAGGGGAGGAACCCAGCTACAGAGGGGGACCCCATCCTCCGCTGACCGGCCTGGTGCAAAGTAAGGGTAGAATGGATGGTAACAGAAATATAATGAGGGATCTAAATCTTGGTTTTTATAATCGAGGAGACTGGCGACTTATTTGCATGTAATTTTCAAACCACTCTCTGACTCTGACTGAATAATATTTAGGCATCCTCTTTGAGACAAAGGCAATATATGTTCCAGTCACTATACTGCATGAATTCAAAACTTATGGAACCTTTAAATATATTACATTTCTGTACAGGCCAACATACATAATATTGCAAACCTATGGTATCACAATGTTATACGGTTACATTGGCATAAACCATTACTTCACTGTGGCAATGAGAAAATGGCAATCATGACCAGATACATAGCTATATGACATTATTATGTCACATGTAGGGTTGTAAATTTCCGGGAAAATTCTCCTTTTTGAAGAATTTTGAGGTAATTCTGGAAATCTTGAGGTAATTTTGGGAATTTACACTGTTAATAATATTTTTCATAAATCATAAGTATGTTTTTTGTTTTTTAAGTATTGGGCGATTCGAGGGGTCACTACAAATACTTTGCACACATTGTTAGGGAGAAAATGTCAACAAACGACGTTGGTTTACCACAATGTGAACCTCGTTGTGTTTTAAAAAATATATATTGACCTGTAACATCGCTTTAGCACAAATAGCAGTAAAATTGTAACATAATAGGAAGGTTATGGCATGAGATGGAAAATTGCTGAAAAGTGCCGAAAGTTACGGCAAGTTACCGGGTAAATAACCCCCCTTTGCAACCCTGGTCATTATGACATTTTATTGGCTCCAAACAAGCCAGACCTTTTCTACGATATAACAACTTACTGCATAACCGTGGTAGCTATAGCTAAAATTATACTGAGGTCCACTCAATATTGAAATGTGTATATGTTATCCATGCCTTTCTGCCAACTAGTAAAAAGTAAGTTGATACCACATGTAAAAAAGTTGTAATTCGCCACCATTCATCTGAATTATATACTTGCACATTGGTATTTTAAGCATAAAACTTACTTTGAAAAGGCAAGTGATTGAGGTTGTGATATAAGCAGACTAAATTCCAACCCCAACCCCCACCCCCCAATTAAAGCAGCACTGGCCAATACCACTGGCACATTATTCTGCCAATAATGTTTATTCCTACATTGTATATTACAACAGTTCTGTGGGCTAATTAATCATGAGTGTGAGTTTGGGGTTTTGGCTTTCAATTGCTTTTTGAAATGCTTGTTTTTATCACTGAAACTATTTTGGTTTTGTGAGAAGAGGCACCTGTTTGTTTTGCCTTCGCTTTCTCTGTTTTCCTTCACTGAAGTGATCCTGTGGACCTTTGTCTGTCACCTGGCAACAGACACACCAGCCTGTCTCCAGCTCCATAGAAAAGCGGAAACCCAGTATTGAGCTCCTTCTGGAGGGCTGTCGGCTGCCTACCTGACCGCCCTACAAATGAAGGGTGTCCGCATTCTGGGCCTTCAAGTGTCACACATAAATAGTTCTGACACCGAAGCTCTGTTTTCTGTGGACTAAAAAGAAGAAAGAGCAGTTTTGTACTGCCTTGGCTCTTTTACTGCTTTGCATCTCCAATCCCCACGCAGTATACTGTATATGTAGATTAAATGAACAACCCAGTTTAAAAGATATAGGTCTGGAGCTTTTCACACAATGCTGCACATACACCACTACTCCTAGTGACCTACATGTGAGGAAGTGCTTTAGAGCTGAGCAAATGCACAACAGCAAGTGCGGCAAAGTGAGGCATTCTGGGAAGCTCTGGCTGGCTCGATGAAATCCACTCAAAATACGCAGGTAAACATGATCTGTTGTGCTTAATTTACCTGGTGTATGAGCACATTAGTGGATCAATGGTCTACTTTGTACTTATGATTTCATGTGTCTAGAGTCTGCTCTATTATTTTAGTATTGTAGTATTTTTACAACATATTAATATGAAGTGCAATCATTTTAAGTTAAATAAATTTTAATTATGAATTTTAAGTAGACTAAAGATTGTTTAGATTTTCATATTTTTCATTGCATTAGTTTCTAGTTCAGACCAAAAAACGCATACACTATACTTACAGTATATGTATTGTATTATGAATTACATACAGATCCAGGCAATAGTTTCCGTAATGTGACTTGCTTATAGACTTAGCTTCCATTAATAAAAGAGTTATCTCTTGAAAAAATGCCTTCATTATTATGCCTGCTGCATTAATAAGGACTCATCTTTCTTTGTAGCATGATTAATACGGACTTTATTTCATTTTGTATTCTATGGTTAATAATGATGTAAAACTCAAAACAGTTAAATACACCAAATAATATAAATAAGCCAAATGATCTGTGCAGCATAAACATAATGGAAATGATTAATTCACCAATAGTTGCTGTTTTTTACTCTGAATGTTTATGCATACACAATAAAATGTCCAGTGTTAATTCAAATCTAACAGAGTATATATGAGTCCAATAGGGACCAAATGAGTCCAATAGGGACCGTATGAGTCCAATAGGGGCTATATGAGTCCAATAGGGACTGTATGAGTCCAATAGGGACCGTATGAGTCCAATAGGGACTGTATGAGTCCAATAGGGGCTATATGAGTCCAATAGGGACCGTATGAGTCCAATAGGGACTGTATGAGTCCAATAGGGACCAAATGAGTCCAATAGGGACCGTATGAGTCCAATAGGGACTGTATGAGTCCAATAGGGACCAAATGAGTCCAATAGGGACTGTATGAGTCCAATAGGGACCGTATGAGTCCAATAGGGACTGTATGAGTCCAATAGGGGCTGTATGAGTCCAATAGGGACTGTATGAGTCCAATAGGGGCTATATGAGTCCAATAGGGACCGTATGAGTCCAATAGGGGCTATATGAGTCCAATAGGGACTGTATGAGTCCAATAGGGGCTGTATGAGTCCAATAGGAGCTATATGAGTCCAATAGGGGCCATATGTACTCTGTAATAGTTGATGTAACACTGAACATTTTGCTATGCATTTGTGCTGAATTCCCTCTCTTTTTGCTGGACAATGTTTTCTGGTCATTGAAAGACCATTCATAAGTGATAAGGGTACTGTGGTATTTCTATAGCACCTTATGCAATCATGAGCAGGCACACTCGTTCAGTTAAGTAATCAAGTGTGCCACAACCTATCACCAAATGCTTGAATTCTCACTACAGGTCTGTGAACGTGTGGCATGTGTGATACCCCATCCCCAGAGGCTAAATAAACCAGATGGGACTTTAAATGCTAAATTTCATTTTCTATCATTTAGTAGGTTAGTTCACCCCTCATTGGCTCACCATCTGCCAGTATTTAAGCCTGTCTTCAATGGATCCCTGCTATGAAAACTTTTACTTTATCATCCTCTTGGCCTGTTACCCACAAACACTGAAAATCTAATTACTACACCCTGTGACTAGAGAAAAAGGAGAGGGGGAAATGGGGGGAGAGAGAGAGAGAGAGAGATATAGAGAGAGAGAGAGAGAGAGAAAGAGAGAGAGAGAGAGACCAACATATCTAATCATATTTCACAAAGGTTTTATGACGATAGTTTGACGATTTATTATATACCTTTGTGAATTAACAATGC
Organism: Ilyophis sp. 1 JC-2022; assembly: GCA_022702515.1. Lineage (NCBI taxonomy): Eukaryota > Metazoa > Chordata > Actinopteri > Anguilliformes > Synaphobranchidae > Ilyophis > Ilyophis sp. 1 JC-2022. The sequence continues at coordinate 25,457,048 of CM040396.1, forward strand.
CCATCTAAGACCAAAATACGAATGGGAACATTAAAGGGGTTGATTATTACCAAAATGGATATGCCATGTTAGTTGGGAGAAAGTTTATATAATCTTAAATGCGGGCAATACGTTAATTAATTAACGTATCTTATGCCACAACGAGGAATGCTTACCTCTGATATGTTAAATATTTGTAAATCAAGGTTTGTAAAGGAAACAGAAATGGAAAATTCTAAATGAAGTTGCGTCAGTGTTGTGGTATAATTTACTACCACGTGGTCAATAATTGTGAATTTGTATTCACATTTTGGAGATATTATGGCTCGACACACAACATTGCAAGAGAAAATTCGAACATTTCGCGGATTTTGACTGCTCATCCTTAGCACCACTGTTCATTTTCTTTCACATCAAACCCCAATATGCATACTAGTGCAGTTTAATCCCCTGGTGAGGGACTATTAATTTATCTCAATATGGGAGTTAAATTCTGTTCATTTAAGTTCTTTCACAAGGGCATTTTATTTCTGGAGACAGCAAGCTAAGAAGATTATAAGCGCAGTTTTCAATTTATCTCACACCCCCAGACTCCAGTTATTGACGGGTTTCCTTATCACATTTTGCCAGAAAAAAAGGAAGGGGGGGGCGGTGGAATTGGCATCTTCGTCGGAATCTGGCAGTTTGGGATTGTTGATTTTACTGCAGCATATTGCATTTTGCAGTTTTCTCACCAAAATCTATTTTCCGCAATCTGTTGTTCCTTTTTTTTTATCGCCCTTGTTTTTTAGAAAATGAATTGATAGGGGGGGTGCAGGATAAGGAGTAAAGTGGTAGGAGGGGGAGTGGAGGGGTGGAGTGCTTCTTTAAGCAACGGGGGGTGGGGTGGCCGAGAAAGGGGTAAATGTATCCTGGTTACCAAATGTTCAGTTCTGTGCCGCACTGGAAAATGCAAAAAAAAAAAAAAAAAAAAAAAAAAACCTTGATAAATATGAAAACCGCTAAAGAGGTTACTGTAAATGTTCTCCCAAAGCTCTCTCAACTGCCACAGCAGACTGCTCGACATACATTTTGGAATATAAAAGCAAGTTATTTTCTGTGTAAGTGTGTGAATACACTCTTTCCACGAATTTCTGTTCTTGAACAAGGCGTATTGCGTTTAAATCCACAACATTGAACTCGAGGGAGCTTCGCATTTATATACTTTCCTCAAATTAGGAGGGGGTTGGGGTTAGTGGGGTAACTTTATGATCTTCGAACAGTCACGCTTAATAAAATGTTAAGTCATATTACACAACGTATCATCTGACTGTGAGTGGCCACTATCAATCGCAGAAAAAAAAATCCAAATAGGTAAAAAACACAAACCATATAAAAGCCTTGAGACAAGAAGACGCTCCAGTCTGAAACCCGCTGCGATCTCAGTGGTGGAAATGTTGTACACGGGGAGGGTCGACATTCAGATGACATTGACGCTATGTAGATGAGAGCGGGGATTTGTGCTACATGTAACGTCTCTGGTTGTTGACGTTAGACGGTGGCACAAGGCAAAGCTGTTCCTTTCTCGTGTTGTTTCCCCCCTCCTTCAGCACCACACTCTTCTGGACAGCACCACGCAGCGAGGCATTTGCCTGCCTTTCCCCCCAGGATAACAGTTTTGTTCTATTTTTTAATGGAAAGAACTTTCTTTTGTTTGTTCCGGTAAAATCGCAAGTGCGTAACTTCAAGAGGAATCTACAGATGCTTTCATCTTCACATTCTGGCAGGCAAAACTGTTTTTGTGAGTAGAACCTTTTTGATAGGAGTGAACAAGCAGCAAGCAGATATCACTGATGCTAACTTAACCACTAAGTAGACATATTTTACAGCACTGATAACCGTGGACCCTGTATGGGTAATAGTATTGTTACCGTAGTCGTAGTAACTGTCGAGTGCACTGCGCATCGAGAGCTGCAGTTAGACATGAATTTCTGCATGGAATAGGTTGTTGGATTGGGTAAATCGAGGTTCTCGATATGAAATATCCTTGCTTTCGCTTCTACGACGCAGTTTTATTTCATTCGTTTAACATGACAAGATGCATTTGTGTAAGGGGAAGGGATAGAACACCCAGACGCGTAAAGCTTTGCGCTCACGGCATCCTTTTGTTTTCGAGGCTTATGTGTTTCAGTGCTCGCACTGAATGCTGTGAGTTCTCGTACATGTCAAAATCCATGAAAAGACGACCTTAAAGAATATTAATAGCCATCAGTCGCAGGACACGTTTAAATAAATGCAATAATTGAATGAAACCTGAACAGAACCGCACCGTACCCACTTATCCAAGCTGGCACCGTGTGCGTCATGCGATTACAGACTTAAAAGTTTGCTGATAACTCATTTTAATTTGACATGCACAGAATGTGAGATGTGTTTAATTGATGTGGAAATTCAGAAAAAGACCAATTAAATGATTTCTGATGCAATTTTGATACACTTTATCAGCGAATTAGCGCAGCTTATACAATTAACAGGAATAGCAAATAGTCAACATTTATTTTTCTTCTGACGAAAAATAAATGTGTTAGGATTGTACGTCATTACTGTTCTCATTTATTTGAAGTGGTATTATGTATTAAATCTAGGTGACCCTCGCGCTTTAAAAAAAACAGGCAAATATATGTGTCCTCTTAATTAACTTTGGCCAAAAACCAATGGAAAGTACATACATCCTTAATCTGGTTGCGTTAAGAAAAACATAATTTAATGTTTTATTTTAAGTGACGTTTGATAAGAGAAAAACTATACCACAACATGCCTACATACGAAATAATTTTATTAAATGAACGGATGGACGATTGCCGAGTGATTAAACAACTTTGTTTTAGGTTCCAAATCAGAATCTGTTATCATTTGATGTGAAATGTGTTTAATTTGGCGATGCTCGAGCTGCTCTTTATTTATTTTTTAATCTGACAAACTGGGTCTTGATATATTATTTTCTGTTTCAGGTTAACGTCATTCCTAACCGGAAAATTATATCCGCTCCCACTATTTTTACCCACTATTTGGTCCCAAGCTTGGGTAAAGAACCGCGAAGCTGCTGTCTACGTGGACTGGTGCTGAAATCTCCCGTCCGCCTGCCAGGACCTCTGCGAAACCCAGAGACATGGCGACAAATGGAACAAAAGCTTCGGATGGACACGTTTTGACAGAAGTGAACGAAGCGCCTACTACCAATGACAAACCCAAAACCTTGGTTGTGAAAGTGCAGAAGAAGAAAAAGGAAATTCCTGACAGAGAAACGTGGGGAGGAAGATTTGACTTTCTTCTGTCTTGTGTTGGGTACGCAATTGGACTCGGGAATGTGTGGAGATTTCCTTACCTTTGTGGGAAAAATGGTGGAGGTAAAGACGAATCGTTGGCTTTTTCCATTTCTTTAAGCAAAAGGAGTTTCAAAAGTCATAACTCGTCTCTTCAATCAGTAAAATTGTACATGACCAGAATTTAAATTGTCTCAATGGCTGAAGTGTGTCCTAGGGTTTTTTCTTTTTGCGCGTGAATGTGCGCACGCTGAAATGGTGAATTTTAAGTTTAATTCCTAATGTTGTTTATCGCTGGATTACTCATAATGTACATGTAACTTGTATGAAAATGTTTTTTTTTTTTTACAATATTTTTACCTCTATTTTTTCCACCTCTTAATTTCTGTCCAGGGGCGTTCTTGATTCCCTATTTTTTGACCCTCATATTTGCGGGAGTTCCCTTGTTTCTGCTCGAATGTTCCCTCGGTCAATACACATCGATTGGTGGTCTTGGAGTCTGGAAACTCGCTCCAATGTTCAAAGGTATTCAATCCAAACTATTCTGGCTACAGCATATCATCACCGTCAGCTTTGACGGTCTATTTCATGTCACTTCCTTAATCGCATTAGTGTTGGCTACTTTGTCTAGGAGAAGTCGGTTTCTTCCATGTAGATGTTTTAACAGATAAGAGTCAGACCTGTACATGGTAAAGCCTAATTATTCGTTGCTAAAACGAAGTTGAGATTGTTTAGTTTTTTTGTAATCGTTTAATAATGTCTTCATACTTGTCGTTTTGCTTTTTTAACACCCATAAAACCCTTGATTATAATTTCCATATACTTACATAAAATCATTTCCGTACCTTAGGTGTTGGCCTGGCCGCTGCAGTTCTTTCATTCTGGCTTAACATCTACTACATTGTAATAATTTCTTGGGCCATCTATTACCTGTACAACTCCTTTACCACAGTAAGTATGACATTTCACCAGTGCTTTTTTTGCCATGTATGTCAGATCAAAAATGGTAAAGAAAATGGCATTTTAAAAAGGCAAAAAATATATAACTGATGCCTCACAAGCTAATGGGGACACAACACTGCAGAGGAAATATTGGACGACACAAGGATTCATCATCCCCTCTGTTTTGCAGGACCTTCCATGGAAATCATGTAACAATCCTTGGAATACAGATAGATGCTATTCAAACTACAGCATTGGGAATACCACCAATCTCACCAGTGCCGTTCTGGAATTTTGGGAGTAAGATATACAATCTTTTCTCCCTGAATTAAAAAAAATTGTACCACACAGTAAGACAATGAGTGTGTCTTCAAGAAATATATACAGGATAGTGATGCAGAATTTCTCAGGTTAATTTCCCTTTGATCAAAAATGTAATTCTTGTTCGTTCAATCTCATAGACGCAACATGCACCAGATGACCGATGGCCTGGAAAAGCCAGGCCAGATCCGATTGCCACTAGCAATAACACTGGCCATTGCATGGGTCCTGGTCTACTTCTGTATCTGGAAAGGTGTTAGATGGACCGGAAAGGTAAGTGTTATGGAGAAATGTAATGCTAAAAGAGGGTTTCCCTACACAAGCTTAGATGTCATATATAAAAGATGTTAGTTACCAAAAATATGTTTTTCATGAATTAAGTTACTGTTACATGATCATGATTACACTCACAGCACAAAAAAATATTTAAAAGATTTGAGTATTCCTAATTTTGTGATGCGTATTTATCTAGTGTTGGAATTACCCTTCAGAATCTCTTATTTAATTATATCCATCACTGTTAGTTGATATAAAAAATACAAAACTATAAACAAGTTTGAGCCTATTTGTATTTCATGGGATACTCTATCCAATTGTCATTTTTGCAGTCACACGGCCCTATTCCAAATCAATTGAGTAATTTCACTCCTCCGATTAAATTACATTCCTGAAAATAGCCTATCAGTTCTAATTTGGTATTAAAACATATTCAATGGCACTGCTAAAGTGACAGTTTAACAGTAAGTTAAGCCAATGAACACATTTTCTTTCTGCGGTTTAAATGCTTACTTTTGATGCATTTTATTTTGTAGGTTGTTTACTTCTCAGCTACGTACCCCTATGTTATGCTTTTTATTTTGTTCATCCGTGGAGTAACTCTTCCTGGAGCCATAGATGGAATACTGTTTTACATCACTCCTGAATTCAGCAAACTTAAGGAATCAGAGGTATATTTTACATTAACCTTCACAATTCCTAAATAAGAAATGCACTTTTACCGTTTAAAAAAAACAAAACGTAATGACTGGTCACTTTCTCTGTCAGGTCTGGCTGGATGCAGCGACTCAAATCTTCTTCTCGTATGGTTTGGGTCTTGGGTCATTGATTGCACTTGGGAGCTACAACACTTTCCATAACAATGTTTACAGGTATGCAAGGGTTAAAAGACCTGAACGGTATTCTTAGGAAAGGAATCTTTTTTATTTTTCTTTGTTTTTAAGGCAACCAGAACCACTCACAGCAATAGGTGTTCCCAAGGCTTGTCACTAATGTGTTGTAGTTCTCTCTCTCTCCGTACCATTGGTTCATTAGTATACAATATAGATATACGGGTCAATATAAACGTTGAATTCCAAAGGTGAGAGTAAACGGCAGTTGTGGGCCACACATTATCTTCACTGCGGTAGAATACAATATGGATGACTTATCCCTATTCTAGAATTTAGCAAGGAAACGGATAAAAATAAATCAATATTGGTTTTAACGAAAGCGATTTTTGCTGTTCTCTTTCCACAGAGACTCCATCATTGTGTGCTGCATCAACTCCTTCACGAGCATGTTCGCTGGCTTCGTCATTTTCTCCATTGTTGGTTTCATGGCCAATGTAACGAAGAGGCCCATTGCTGATGTGGCAGCCTCAGGTAATTTTGTCATCTATCTGATTGCAACTACAGTAATTCACCACGGCACAAAACCGAATGTGAATCGAACAGAAATGTGGTACCTCACGTTACCTGAACAATGAATGAAAAATTCATGATAATGATGAGACACAAATTTAACATTTAGCATTTCTCCTGTTCAGGTCCAGGACTGGCTTTCTTGGCCTACCCTGAGGCTGTGACACAGTTACCCGTATCTCCACTCTGGGCAATTCTCTTCTTCTCCATGTTGCTTATGCTTGGGATTGACAGTCAGGTAAAACACAACCTACCTACCTCCACCCCTGACATAATATTACATGTCATGCCCCTTCTTTATTTGATATGGCACATTATGCTGTGCTTTGTAGTAAAATCAGAACATCCAAGTGTAACATCATGTGTATCTAGAAATAATAATAATAATAATAATAATAATAATAATACGTGGTTGTTTATTACTGTCACCTCACCTTAATTTTATTTTCACTGAAACATTTGCTGGTGTATTGTAACGACTCTTTAAATGGAAGGAACGATTGTAGAAACTTCTAAAGATATCACATGATGAATGTATCTCCATTCTCCCACTTAATTTCAGCTTGACTAAATCATATCACTTGCAAACAACCCTCGAAAAAGGGTTGGACAAATGCACAAACACACAGACAAGATCACAAGCGACAATTGATGAAATGTCGTACTGTATTTCAGACCCTGAACCATGAAGGCTCTGATTGTCCAACTGCAGCGTTGTCTTTCTAATGTTCCTGCATTCTGGCTTACAGTTCTGCACCGTGGAAGGTTTCATCACCGCTTTAGTGGATGAGTTTCCACGGGTGCTAAGAGGAAGGCGGGAGCTCTTCATCGCTGGTGTCTGTTTTGTCTCATATATAATCGGTCTGTCCAACATCACACAGGTATGATATGTTTATGATATATATATATGATATAGATATGTTTTTTATGCTAACCTTGGTATTAGTATAATGCATAGTATTTACATGATGTACACGTATGCAGCAAAAACAGCCTGGATTCAATCACAATTTGTCTTTCACCTTTACTTAATAAATATAATAATAAATAAATAAATAAATAAATGTTGAGTTATGCGTTTTTCCCACAATGTGAACATAATCTTTTTACATAAATTCTGGTGATTGCTCGATCACCTGATTTAATGATTGCCAAACTACATAGATAAAGAAAGAGAAAAACCACATATCTTGCATTTATTTGAGGGTTAAAGACAAACTGAACCCAGGCAGATAATTGACGGCGTACATTTATACTCTCATCATGCCCTGATGCTGCAGCAGGGCTTACTGAACAAACGTCAAAAAAGATGCCTCAAACTGTATCAAGTACATCCCTCTACTAATCTATCCGTCTGATGTACCCGGATACGCGTCTGATGTACCCTGATACGCGTCTGATGTACCCTGATACGCGTCTGATGTACCCTGATACGCGTCTGATGTACTCTGATACGCATCGTTGGCTGCAGTGCACAGCCATTTCCCAGTAAGACGGGCAGCTGGTCCCAAAGTCAAATAAAATGAACAAAAAAACCAACTATTACCACCCCTACCATTAACTGCACATATATATGTATGTATGTTCATGTGCACTGGCAGACAAATGTCTTTCAGGCCTTTTCTAATGTATTAGCGGCCTTTATTCAAGCATATTTATTTGCACATAGTATCTTTGAAGAGGGAAGAAGAACAAGAACTGGCCATACAACCATCGCTTCTTTTTAAATGTGAAACGGAAGTGCTCAGAAGATTGGACTGATTTAGTCACTGCTGCCGCTGTGTACGCTGAGCACAGCCCGCTCAGGCCACAGGCTTTCACAAAATCAACGTCCCGTGGAAAAAGATTTCTCATATTTAGCATGTCATTGAAAAGGCCATAGTGGAAGTTAGCGCGAAGCGCCACCAGCTGTGTGTTATATGACCACGGAGAATCAAGCAGACGCGAGCCGACCAGGCTCTGCCTTCGAGAATATCACAGAGCATGGCGGTGGCACCGTTTCCTGCATGCTTCACAATTTGTGTGCAGTGCGTGGCATTGTTTATATTCCAAGCAGATGGTCACTATTCAGGATGGTTTGAAATTCAGACAGTTTGACATTTTAAGGATTTGATAACCCATTTACAGGGCAGGATTGTTACTTTATCAATCCAGGTTAAGTACTCTATGCCTCCCCCTCCCCCTCCCCCAAGAGCCATGACCCCTCCACTCATACACATTAAAGTATGTTTCACCGATCTCAATGATATAATCTGATGTCTGTCTTGTCACCAGGGAGGGATCTACGTGTTCAAACTCTTTGACTACTACTCGGCCAGTGGAATGTGCTTGCTTTTCCTCGTGTTCTTCGAGTGCGTCTCCATATCGTGGTTCTACGGTACGCATCGCTGCTAATGGATCCTCAATCATTATCTGCATAATCCATAGAACGGTTATTATCCACTCCTACAGATTAAATCAGAAAAAAGGAACACATTATCATTACAAGTGCATCAAATGTACATGGTAATGTCAATGCATATTTATGTACTGTATGTTATGAGAGACAATACTAGAATGAGTGTCTAAGCACAATTATTGTAATTTATATATCGTTTGGGAGATGCACATCGCAGACTTTTTGAATGTGCAGGGATAATAATAATAATAATACATATTTATTCCTCTTATTATTAGTATGACGTTTGATAGTGGTCAGTTTTATTAATACAGCATATTCTATTATAGAACCAAATCTTAACTGAACACTTAACTTGTATCCATGCAAACAAATTCCTTGGTCCTATACAGAGCAATTAAGTACTGAAAACATTCTGGGGGAATATTTCCAGTATGATACTCTCCTGTTATGTACACAGCTCAGACATACTGTTATTTATAAAATATAACAAATACAAATAAAGGTGGTCAGTTGTGGAAAAACTGAAGCTTGATATACGTTCTTGATTTTCAGAGAGAAGTGAGCTGATGTGTGTCACATTTGGTTTATCAATGGTAAAATAAAGAGGGCCAGATGTTGTTACATTAGTAATGAAAGCACCATGTAAATGTTTTTTTGTTTTTGTTGGCAGGTGTTAACAAGTTCTATGACAACATCCAGGAGATGATTGGATACAGGCCCTGCATGTGGTGGAAACTGTGCTGGGTGGTCTTCACTCCTCTAATTGTTGCTGTGAGTACTGTATTATTTCTCCACTCACGCACGGACGGACGCACGCATGCACGCACGCACGCACGCAAGCACGCACGCACGCACGCACGCACGCACGCACTCACTCACTCTCTCACTCACAGCTATCCTGAGCTGAACTATAAAACACTGTTTTCCAGCAAAACATTGTTCTCTTTCCCCATCAATCTCTCTTTCCCTCCCCCCTCCCCCTATCTCTCATCATTTCAAACTACATTACATCTCTCAAGACTCACAATGGAGATTCACTCACTGAGAATAAATATTAAGCAAATATAGGTTTGAAGCTAATCCAGTTGGTGATGAAAGCATTACTGTTATCTGGTTTATTTGCTTACCCATTGACTAAGTTTCACATTGACTCCCAGTTCAATACATTGATGAAAGTAAAATTTAAGCACATTACTTTTTTTGATAGCACATAGGCTTTTTTGATACTGTTTTTTGAGAGTGTTAGAATTATGAGGGGCCAGTTCAAGTAGTTTTCTTAAATTAAACAATATTGTCTAGACATTGCAAACTAAGAAAAAAGTCTCTGTGTGACACTGTTGGGTTGATTGTTTATTTTTGTTACATTAAAACCTTGATCATGTAATCAGCAAAAACTGCTTATTGGCTCACCAGCTGTATCTGTTGAAGCTGTTGTTGTTTGTAACTGGCTAGTTTGTTAGCACCATATCAAATATTAATTTATGAAAATATACTGGTAGCTAACTGTAGACTACCAGCAAGCAGTTTCACAACAAAATAAATGAAAAATTATTAAAAGATCTGAATCATTAAACATTGTTCTAAGCGCATTTTCACATATTCTCACAGCTGGGTTTGGGGGTGAATTAAATTTCAAATGCACAAAATGAATTTCAGTCAATACACAAAATTACCTTTAAGAGACGTACGGTTTGAAAAATCCTCAAAGAACATTAAAGGCACTTTTACTCATTACACTTTTACAAAATTGAAAATGGAACTGACCCCAACACTGGCCCACACCTCTAAACTGTTGGGCACAGTTAAATGGTCAAGTTGCCTTCTGAGAGTTTGATTTAACAACCAATGGGCTGCATGTTAAAGCAGTGTTCTGAAGGCAGTCAAGTGTCCAGAGACGATAGTGTAGTGTGAATCAGGTCAGTATAGCATGATAACTGGGTCAATACACTCTTACTGTCAGAATGGGACTGTGAACTTGGTTTCCTTTTGACTGTGTGAAGGCCCCCTGAAAATAACAATAATGTATGACAATGTTTACAATGTGTATGTGTGTGCATGTGTAAGTGTGTGTGTGTGTGTGTGTGTGTGTGTGTGTGTGTGTGTGTGTGTGTGTGTGTGTGTGTATTTTAAACTCTGTCAAAATGTGATGTGTAACAATGCTTTTCCAATCCCTGTACCATCTCTGTGTTGTAATATGAAGCCTCTTTTGCCTTAGGGTGTGTTCCTGTTCAGTGCAATTCAAATGGTTCCCCTAACCTTGAACAACTACGTGTTCCCAAAATGGGGCCAGGGAGTGGGCTGGTGCATGGCCTTGTCCTCCATGCTCCTCATTCCTGGATACATGGTTTACATGTTCCTCACACTAAAGGGCTCCTACAAAGAGGTAACATCTCCACTCCCAAAAATCCCCATTGGATATGTTTGAAATATGGTCATAATAAAGGCACTAAGCACAGTCCTATTACTACTTATTAACTCTGAGTGAGGCATGCAACTGGCAGTTCACTAGAGAGCCTTAGTTTAGTAGCCTTGTCTTTTGTTGATGTTTTCTAAAACCATTTCTCACTGTGGTGTGGTCATTAGTGGATAAGTCCAAGGAAAGCCACATGCAGAACACAAGCAGAAGCTCTGTACTTGGCCAGAGTAGTTACTGTCTGACACAGAGTTTCAGACTGCAATCTGTCTCCAAATATTGAAATTTGTGTAGGATGGTAACAGGAATGGACAGCAATTCAACCCCTGCACTTTGTGTCTGTTTCTCTAGCGTCTTCGGATAATGCTTCAGCCTACAGCAATCGTCAAAGCCCAGGAAAACGGACCAGAGCAGCAGACCGAGAATCCCAACCCTGCCATCGAGGAGGCTTACATCTAAACCCTGTTTCATAGGCCAACTTTCATGCAGAAATTGTAATCATGGTTGAACATGACCAAGGACTTCCACGTCTAATATATAATCACCTACCTCCAGGGGCAAAATGTGACCAACCTGATTACAATTGTTTGAGTTTTATTTTTCATTTGAAAAAAAAAGACAAACTACCCAGCAATGTCCTAGTGATAGTTTGTATTTCATATGCAAAACGTTAGTCTTTCTAAAATGTTGAATTATAACCACAGAACCACTGTAATTTGAAATATAATTTGAATTTGGAGGCCCAATGTGATTCAACACTACTGTGCTAACTTTACAAATATTTACATGTAATTAAACTATTAAAAATATTATTGTGAAAATAATAGAATAGATTAAGTTTGATTGTATTTTAAAGAAATACAGAAAGATGAAGTTCATGTATTAAAGCAAGTTAATGCAATGTGAAAATTGCATAGTGGAATTGAATAATTTTAAGCAATGATCATTACGGGAATGTGCAACAGGCAAGGCCAAATTTCATTGTGATGTTTTGTAGCCAGACTATCACACTATTCCAAGATACTGCCGTTTGCATTGCAAACAATTTGTTGTTTTTTCCATTCATTCCTGGGTGACCAAGCACAAGGCCAGTGTTAATTTGAAATTATTGGAGCCCTTGGGGTGATAATGTACCTGTCACAAAACCAGATTAACATCAAGAAAGACTGTTACAATTTTATCTTTGTTTTCTAAATAAGAAAAAAAAAACTTTGTATGTAATTGAAATTTATTTTATTTTTTTTAGAATTTTTTTAGTAAGTTTTCTATGTAAAGGTTAGTGAGAAGGACCAAAATCATACTCATATGAAAGCATTTAGCTATGCTGTGATTCCGGATCTGACCAGATTAATTTTAGCAGCTCACCACGTCACTGCGAAGCACAGGGTACAAAGTCTTATCACAAAAGCAACATTTGAGCAGTGACAATCCACAAGCATATACAGTATAATCCTGCTTATTTCATTAGAGTGCCACTCCTCAGGAACAATGGTGGAAGTGACCAAAATTTCTCCAGAAAATAACAGAGTTGAGAGCTGTGAAGGCCTTCGGCCAGTAACCAATCAAATTAGTCTAAGCCATAGTCCCGTCTGTATGACTGTGCAGGTTTCCAATACTTCAGCTTATGCTAGAAAAACCTTAGATGAACCAGCAAACTTTGTGAACAATGACAGGCCAATTATACTAAAACTATATTTTGATTTTTAATTTTTATAGAAAGCATATTAATAAAGGAGTTGTTTGGCAATAAATATAGATATATAGATAAATATATATGTAGGCCTATATGAGAAAGTCGACTGTTTTTCTTTTTTCCCTGTTTATTTACTTCACCAGTTAAAAGCACAAAGCTTTAATTCCACAAACTATTGCCATTGTATTTAAATAAGGAAAATGTTAGTTTGCTTCTATGGCAGCTACAAGTGACAGGGATCTGGTTACAGTAGTCATTTTTCTCTGCAAAGATATATAACTAAAATGTGCAATGAATAAGCGTTCCGTGAATTTTGTATAAAGTTACCATACTGCAGTTTTCTCTCTTAAACGATGTTGTAAAACTGTACTGTGTAAAACATGTAACTGTGAATGTCCGTATGACCTTTGAAGTTTTTGTCTAAATGTTGAAAAAATCTTATATTATTTGCTGTTTTCTGCAATAATATGTTGATCTCAGAAACTTAAGCACATATCTTTCTGAAATGTAAAAAATTAATAATAATAATAATAATAATAATAGATACTATGTCTAGTTAAAAAATATTGTTTTGTATATTTCTAACTGTTTCATGGGCCTAATGTACAATATTCTATGTAAAAAAATATAATAAATGTCTCTAGATGGTGTTATATGAAAAAAGCATGATTGCCATATATGTTATCTGTAAAAATAAATAAAGAATTATAGATTATGCTGCTTACTTTTTGTTGAGATGGCATGATCCTGTTCTAAGGTGCATTTACATTAGTATAACAAAATTAAATACCTTGGTCTCATGAACTAGAAATCATAGAATTGTGCTACCTTTCTATAACATATTAGAGGCACTAAAATATCAGCAAGGCAAGTTATTTTCGTCTTTATCAATTACATTTTTCTTAAAAACAAATGCAATAGTATACTGTATGATATACGATATAACAGAAGTAGTGTTTAAATGTTCAGACTACAAAAAATGAAATGGCAAACTGAGCTATATGACAGAACTATATGACTTGCCATCTGATATTTTTTTCCTGAAGTTAAAATCATTGTGAGCATAACGACCACTTCTGAGGAACAGGCTTCATGTCTCAAATCACTACTTCATACAGTAATACGTTTTCGAACCTTTCAAATCTGCCAACTTTGCCAAATTGACCAAAAGCGCCCTGCTTTTTAAAAAAATGTCCTGATATACTAGTAATGCATTGCAAAAATATATTTTTTTATTTTAGCTATAAAAATTAGCCATGCATGTCAATGCTGTTTGTACATTATTAGTAGGTCAATTCTTAGAAACTGTTGCCATTTTTTAATGCAGCATAGATTGTACATTCCATTTTTAAAAGGAAAACCTGATGCTGTTTTTTAATGTAAATATAAGTTTTCCCTTCCATAAATGAAATACATTGCAATATATATTTTTTTTCTTGAATTATATTTCACAACAATATAAAGTATAGTTTATATACAGTATTGCAATATCTGAAACTGCCAATAATATGTATATCCGCCAATATTGTGATGTGTTGCAATGTATTTTCTGATCCTGACAATGTATTTTATATCTATATATTTCAGCACATTCCATTTCCATAAGGGTTGATTCTGAGTTACTACCATACTCAATAGTGAATTTAGTTCAAAAAATGATTTCCTATGGACCAATGCGAAATATAATGTGCTCACGAGTGGAGAAAATGAGTATAATTATGCCAGAGGCATGACTGGAGGCTCTAACCTCTGCAGTGACTGGGACAAAATTTAAAAATCTAGTAACTTGACCTCATTCACTGCATCCCAGAGGAGAAGCCACAAGCATAATAAAATGTATGCATCTGAGGTTAACAGAAAACATATCAACAGGAACAACAAGGAATCATTCCCTCTGTGGTTACCCACAGTATTATCCTTTCAGTACAAAATAAAACAAGCTTCCCCATAAACTGAATTGAATTGAATGCATCTGATTTTGCTTGAATATTATATTTATATAACAGTGCTCTCTGTCACTGGCTGCTTTTGGGATGATAATCATAATAATCATAATATGTCTAATAATGTGCTCATTAGAGAAACCAAATAAATTCTCGTTAGAACGTGAAAGGTAATTTACAGTATTCACAACATGATTTTAAAACATTCATACATTGTTCGGAAAAATAACTATTATGATATTTATCATATTATTTCGTAGTTTCCAAGTCTTTTGTGAAATTCTGTGACTTCATTACGCTCTCTTCATTTTGTCCTCAATGTTCATGTAACCCCACTACAGCGCCACTGAAATGACATGTATAAGCCCAGCCACATTTTATACTAAATGAATCCAGTTCAGTGTAATCTGTGATTGGTTTCAGTGCTGTAAGTTGAGATGTGGGCTGAATGAGGGCCTGAACTAACAGAGCTGTTACGGCAGTGATGTAGAAGCCTCATGCACAAGCTGTCATTGAAGTGATAATGACGGACGCAGTCTAGCAGGAGTTTGTCTGCTCTGGGGTGTGCGTACTGTGTAATTGTAAATCTGTCTCCTTGCTACTGTAGCTTGACCAGGCTCCAGGGCATGCATGCATGCACTCACAGTGCATTCCAGACACCAAATATTTGGCATACAGGAGACTGTCATCTCTTAGCTGTCTTCAAGGAAAAGCTGATTTCATATTTGGACTATTATAGCTGTACAATATGCCATCACCATATGCTCTTCTCTACTACAACAACACATTTCTTGTGTACACTGTCTGCTCTGTTTGCAATATTTATTCGGTACTGCAAGTAATTTAGCTTTGACATCAAGTGGAAATTTGCGGAAGAAAAGACAAATCTAACTCAATTCTTCACAGGCCGCAACCTCTTTCAGTAACCTCTGCATCCAATGGTGATACCTTATCTACTTCCTCCAGATAGACAACCATAAAGAGAAATAAATGGCCTTATCACTGGTTAGCACCTGACTGAATTATATAATGTTCTCTCACAACGCAGAGCAGGGAAGATTTTTAATTGCATGCTGTATGTGCCACACATTGGAAATCATGGGCACAAAAGACAGGCTTCCAAAGTTCCCATTGTTAAAGCATCATAATCATTTATACCATTTTGTTTATTTAAAATACATTATTAATCGAAATAGATACCAGTGATCTTAGAAGTCTTATTTTTATGCATAAGAACAACTTCAAATCTTACCAGAAAATATTAAGAGACTTTCCTGACCTGAAAAAAGCTGAGTTTTTTTTTAGATCCTAGAGATGTACAGTATTCAGACTGTTGAGATCTACAAGTTTTGCGATTGGCTAATGTCCCAGAGTTACCTTGGAAACTGTCTGTCTTATATTGCATGCATTGTTATGGAGGCACTTGCTGTTTTAACAGTGCTATTGGTTCTGCACTTTTTTATTTCAAATCTTGTTCTTTGAGATAATCTTTTAACAGCATACCAGCTCTTACATGCCTTTATTCATCCATTTTAAGGCTATATATTTTGATATCCATAGTGGTAGCTGTATTGCATCCAGGTGACACCTCCATAAATTATACTTCCTAGTCATTTATTATGTTTAATATCCCTCATCTTTTTAAAAGCAAGGAACATAATTGAATGACATCGACACATTTCACCAGTGATCTGCTCTTTTCCAAATTACATTTAACCCAAAATATATTATATTGCCTGACCATTAAATCCCAGTCAAACATATGTAAACATCAAATATATATTTTATATATATATACAGTAAGTTTGCATTATGTGACCAAACATTAAACAAACTCAGATAAGATCATTTTAAATATGATTCAATTTGAAATATTAAACATGGAATATTGCGTACATTTATCCTTGCATTATGTCACATTCTTCTGATAATTTTATGAAAAGGAGTCATTACAACACAAAAACTAGGGCTATATTGAGTGGCTTCGTAAAAATATTGATCATCAGGCAGAAGATACAATCAAATTTGTTGTAAAAATCTGTTCTCCAGAAATTTACTTTGGAAGAAATTACCCAGGAGGAGCTATGCTAGTGTATGAAAATAAATCACAAGGGGATGGCATGAGGCAGAGATGAAGTCACTGGGTTATATAATTTATGTAATTGGTTAGCCAGTATGCTACAGTACTATGTAACAGTCATGTCACATTTTACTTGCTTGCTATTTCAGCTTTAGCAGGGGAATGAATGGTAGGTGGAGGCTATTGTAATTTCAATGCAGTTTGCTCTTCGCATACTCCTTTGTAGCCCCCCTGACTTGTGGTCAGTAGCTAGCTAGCCAGCCAGCTAGGACTCTTACATTCATAGGCGCAAGCCAGTGTTATGCTAGGTTCGCTGTCTCTCGCATAACTTAGTATTACAATTGTATTTCACCTTGGGTCAAAATAGTCACAGTCATCTACTTCATTTGCCTCAAAACTGAAGCTATAGCCGTAGTAAAGCAGAAGTGACGCTGTCTTCATTCACTGCATATATGATGAGATGGGAGCCTAACAACATAGCAGAACATGCTTTGGGGACAAATTAAATAATTACTGCACATATTTATACCAAACTGTTTAGCTAGTGCAATATTAACTTAAATATTCTATGTAAATTCAATATATTCAATGTAAAGTGTTCTTTATCACACATTTCAGCATCTGCATTCACAAGTTCATATAGATTTTTTGCTATCCCTTTACTTGAACCCTTCAACATAAAGCTGACATGACACTGTCATACACATGACATAACAGTACGCACAAGATGGCATAACAGATGATGTCAGTTTATGTCAAATTATCAGTAAATGTTATGACAGATGTTATGTCACATGTTGACATGACAGCTTATGTCACTTGCAAAATTTAGCTACATGTGCTAGGCGAAGCAAAAGTGTTATGACACCTGTCATGACAGGCTAATCATGACAGAAGTCCCTGTCACAACAGCAGTCATAATACTTTGGTTTCACCAAAATCTTGGCACGTGACATTAGCTGTCATGTCAACATGTGACATAACATCTGTCATAACATTTACTGATAAAAGTTATGTCAGTTTTATGTCCTTTGACATTAACTGACATCAGCTGTTATGTCATCTTGTGACAGCTTTTGTCATGTGTACGACAGTGTTATGTAATATGTCGAAGGGTTCAAGTAAAGTGTAACCGATTTATTTATTTATTTTTTAATATTGAAAATGCTAAGAAAAGCGGCCCCTCCAAAAATCTTCTTAATTATTTTAGATAGGCAGCATGTCGGTTTGAAAGTTTCGGCTTCATCAGCTGCTGATCAGGCTTTGTAGCTCAAACATTCAAACAGACATGCTGCCTTTTGTCATGCTGGGTTTTATTTTCCATGTTGGTCTTATGAATAGCAGGGCTATTGGCAGCAGCAGTTAATGTCCACGGCAAATGTTTGTAGTCACTGGATTGCATCTGCACTTTTGACGTTTTATTACTATTATCTCCTGCTCATTCAAACACATTTTATTTGCGGAAATGCATTCTATTCATGGGGGGGGGGGTTAGTGATATACGGGCCCACTCCCAAACTCTCGCCACACCCCCTGCCCCGGCCCTTTATCGTGGCACCCCTCCTCCACCACTGATAGTATCCACACACTGGTGCGGCAGGTAGATAGGAAAACAAAATATACTAGAAATATAAAAATATAATTAAAGCAATTATATTGATTATATTTGGGTTCACCTAAAAAGGAAATATGAATTTCCAAAGGTAACCTTTCCAGTCACCTTTTAAGTTATTCAAAATTAAACATTTCTGAATAACAAAATCATTGTATGTCATATTTTGTTTCATATTTCATGCATAATAAAACTAACATAATAATTTGGCAAAGTGAGTTAAATATATAACTATTTAGAAATACAAATTGTAATGGTGATTGAACATATGTATTATTGTATTTATTATTTTTTATTGGCTAATATACTATTCAGCACTTAGAATTATGCTGTAAAAAATTCCAGCAATGTACCTAGTCGATCATGTACATTTTATTTTTGTATTTATTGGAAAGATGAGTCATTTATGTATGCATTAAGGAAAATCATGAATACTGGGGAAATTAATATTCTGGAAGGTATTCATCCATAGAGACCTTTTTTAAGAGCCCTGGTTAGTGGTGCACATGTTGATAGTTTTGTTCAGATAATTGCTTTGCAGTTCAGTAACGATTCAGCAGTCACAACCAATCACAGGAGCTGGTGGCGTCTGCTCTTTGTATCAAGCTGTTACAGCGCATACCAGGTCTCACATCACATAATGAGGAAAAACATTAGTGTGTTTGCTTCATTTTATCAATTGCCATTATGTATGCTGAATACTGTGGCCTGAAAACTAATTTGAAATATCATATTGCTCTTTTCTCTGTCTGGAAATATGGACACCTCCCCCAGTTTACAAAAGGGCATTATGCTGCCTTCAGGGCATGGTTGTGTGGAAGGGAGGAAACCAATTTAGAAACAGATGTCACTAATGTGAAATCATAGCAGAATTTCAGAAGGGTGCCCCTGGACTCAACCTCCAGCACTCTTTCAGACAGCCTTACCTGGGAGAGCTATCAAGTAAAACATGCTGGATAAGTATTTTCTCCCAGGTGGTATTAATTTCTCATAGGACTGCTCTATAAGTGTAGATAAATATGCACATATGTAAAATGCATTAAATGTGTTACAGCATTAAAAAAGAACCTTCTCGCCACCTACTATTCCCAGCTTCTGATCCAGGCCATTGTACGTGGACTACTGATTACAGTTCCAAAATGTATTCCCATGCCTCACCTCTCTTTTTCTCCCTTCACTAGCTGGCCAGAAAACGACTCCAGAATTGGAGGTTCTGAATGGGGGTGGGAGCTGCCAGGCTCTGATTCCACATCTATGTGCGCGCGTTGTTCTTTGGCTCTGACTATAAAAGGGCAAAACAAATATCTTAACATCTTATTGAGTTCTGCAAAAATTTCCAAATTATATTGAATGAACTAGGCAATAATCAAAATCATAATATCAAATTAGTCTAGAATCAAGAACGCATTTTTAAAATATAACAAAACCTTTTTTTGTTAAAATATTTTCCAATGCATTTTATACTGTTTAAAATACTTGTTTTATATTTTTTCAATAAAAAGCTGATCAAACCACTAATTTCTGGATGATCAGAACCGTTTTTTGAAGAGACACAAAGCAAAGACAAACTTAGCTTGGTTTACTACCCTCAAAAACACTACCACGTAACACTCCTCCTCACTGCCCTCCACTGGTTACCCATCACCACTTGCATCACATTTAAAACATTCGCGCTACCAAAGAGGCTGCTCCTTCATATGTTACCAGAATGTACACACCAACCAGACCCCTCCATTCTGTAACCTTAGGACATCTGGCTCCTCCCTCTGTTCGAGCCTGCACTTCCTGGTCACGTCTGCTGTCTATTCTGCTCCCTTGGTGATGAAATGAGCTTCACAGGACAGTCAGCAGAGATGCTGGCCATTTTCTGAAGTAGACTGAAGACCCAACCTCTTCAGACTGCACTGCCCTTCTACTCCTCCCCTCTCTGACACTTGTATCCAGCACTAACATCTCATTAGGTGCAACTTTTTTCAGAGCCTGTGGTTCTTCGCTGTTGCTCTTTGCAGTTGTAGTAGTAGCAGTAGTAGTAGTAGTAGTAGTAGTAGTAGTAGTAGTAGTAGTAGCTCTTTGCTCATTCTGGTAGTTTTTCTCTTATTTGTATAACTTAGTTTATTGTTCATTATGGTCGTTGACAAGTGGGAATTCCCTCCCCAGGTGCCAACCTATGTAAGCAGCTTGGCAGTTAAACTTCTGAAAAAGTCTATATATTCTCATTGGGGGCATGTCAACTTGACTTCTGTAGTTGGCTAATGTTTTCCTAAGCATCATCTTTATACTAGACAAATATTCAGCTTCTCAAGTTAGACAGGATGGTACCCTAATACAGACAGGCTAGTTAAGTGGGTCATGCAATGCCAAAGATCACAGTCCTTAGAAAAATTGCGACTGCCTAAAAGGTGAGCAATATTGCAAAAAAATGACACTTTTAAATGTTTAAAAGTCTAACTGAAGCATCTTTTTTCCTCATTGTCAAGTTAGCGAACCATGCTGTTGTTTGTCTAAAATGTACCGCATCTAAACAAGCCTCATTCACCCATGCACGTGCATAGATAGACCTCAAATGGGGCTTGAGCACCTACGTTTGGCCTCCTATAGAGAAGTGCCCTTTTTCTGTTTTATAAATTTAATAAATGTTTTAAAATAAATAAATAAATTCCTGTTTGCGCACAGCCTGCCCTGCCGAACAGATATATTGATTGAATCAAAATATCACGTCAGAAGATTGGTGCTCCCGGACGATGCCCTCTACCTCTACCCTCCCTCCTGGTTTCCGCCGCAGCAGCGAGCACTGTGTGGGCACCCAGCCTTTCCATGGTGAAAGCACGCAAAACTATTTAGCAGCTCAAAATGTGCCGACTAGCTATCGTTAGCGTTGATACCTTTTGCTAGTAATGTGGGAATCAGTGGAATATGGTCGAGTTATTGTGTCCCATCCACTGAACTTAAAATAATGGTCCCATCGTACCACAGCAGTTTTAATGTTTTATTGTCTCGATGGTTAGTTAGCTAATGTAATACGTAACATGTGAGGAGAATTTACTGAAATACACTTAATTTCTTTGCGTGTATCGTTAATTAACGAAATGTCATGCAGAGTTGTCTGTCCATTAGTGTCATGCCGTTTCTGTTCCTGAGTTTATTTTTTGTTTGTTTGTTGCTGTCTTGTTTTCCCGTTACGGCTCCCTGGTTTCGACTCCTGCCTGTGTTCTCGCGACCCAGATTTTTGGACTGTTTTTGTACCTCTGCTGTGCCTTTCCGGTTCCGACCCCTATCTGTTCTGTGACCACTCTTTGCACTCTTTGTACCATTGCCCTGTCCCTCATTAAATTTTTTTTTTTTTTTGTACTCCCTGCCTGCTACTGGGTCCATTTCCACCAGACCTAACATAACCTTGGTTCCAGAAGTAACGTTAGGCTTAAATTTCCCATAAATGTTCTCCGTAACGCAAGACATTTCAGAAAATCCCTAGTTAGTGTTAAAGTGTTTTAAAACTTGAACCGAACCATTCAGCTATGAGATGAATCGTGACATTATAAAAATGGATTCAGGGCAAAGAATTTGTGGGCTAACGGAACGTAGCTAATGTTACAACAACAAGACATCATTGTTAACGGTTTTTAAGAGGTTAGAACTACATATCACATAAAGCATTGCGAATGATGTAACCGTAGCACAAAATGTGGTCTCTGCGTTAACGTTACCCGACATCTTCAGCTATTTCTCAAATAGATTTAAGCGAACGTTACGTTACCTATGAAGTTAATTCAAATTTGCTAAGTTACAAATGTGTCTACTTAACGTTATCAGTCACGTTAACTCATTCAACACACTATGCAAGCTTGAATTAAGATTTAACATGAGGTAAAACCAAAATCCACTCTGTTCCCAGGCGACAGAGGGGGCAGGTTCAGAAATCAAACGCTGGCCTCTGACAGAGACTAAGGAAGTATGTTATGAGAGAATGTAAAAATGGTGTCCCTTAGCTTATCTTGACCACCGCTAAAACTTTTTAATGTTAATTGAAAATAAAAAAGTAATAGCTTGAATTTCGTGCTTACACTTGTTTTTCTTATGATACAGTTTAAGATTCTTATGTTTATGCATACTAGAGAGATATTTAACTTATCTGCACTTAAATATTAATGATGGAGTTATGAATTTAGCTTAAAATGTATAACTAATATTTATCTGAGAGCACCTATGTAGAATATATCTGTCTAAAATATCTCTTTGTTGTTAATCAGGTTTTTACAAATACTTAAGGTAAGTTTAATAGCGG
Organism: Ilyophis sp. 1 JC-2022; assembly: GCA_022702515.1. NCBI lineage: Eukaryota > Metazoa > Chordata > Actinopteri > Anguilliformes > Synaphobranchidae > Ilyophis > Ilyophis sp. 1 JC-2022. The sequence goes on from CM040396.1 coordinate 25,479,695, forward strand.
CAGCTACCTACTACTATTTAAAATGCAATGTTACTCTGTTGATTTATATCTGGTCATGCTCATTAGTGTAATTTTAAAGCAACTAACCAATTGTACTATTTTAATTGGAGGTTGTCATGAGATGGAATATACTGCCCTCTTCACTGTATCTCAGGTGAGTTCATGTATTTAACCACTTTCTTGGCAGTGCAATCCATGATCATTCAACAGTTAATTTATATGTGCTTATTTTGGCGTTTCACTTGTACTTGTTAATTATTATTTCTGTTGCCTTATAGGCCAGGCAGGAATTCATGAGAATTATAACAATAAATCTCAAGCCAAAGTTCCTGAGTGTTCTGGAAAAGTACACCCAAAGACTATTGGCATTTTGCAACATAAAGGGAGGCACAGCAAGCTAAAAGATGAAGAGCATTATTGAATGTCTACAGCAGGTTAGTAAATAAACCTTAGCCTATGCTCTTCTTTATGTATTACATGGTGACTAATTCACCTCTATTTGATGGGATTTATGAGTTGAACAGTAAAATATAGATATTAAACCATTTAATGATAGTTATTGCTTTGTCAGTTGTGTAATGGGTTTATTGATGGTTTGGAGATTCTCACGCAAAGGTGGGGAGATCAGAACAAGTCAACTCACAACCGTGAGGACAAATAATAAAGGGAGAGAAAATAATAAAAGAAGAAAGAAAAAACAGGAACGTAATTCCTTAAGGCTAAACAGCCAAAATGAAAATAACCCACTAAAACGGGCGAACTACTAAAACTAGTAGAATACCAACTAAATCTCCCGAGCTCACGTAATGAGCTAAAAACAGGAAACTTAGTCAAACAAAAAAACACTCTGGGCTATCGTAGCTCAAAGCCGGAAGAGTGAAAAACCAAAACGAAAGTACAAAGAAAAGCTGTCTCCGAGAGAACAGCAAAGTACAAAATAGATAGCACCAAACACTACCAGGCGGAAAAACAATCCTATACCTGATTAAGTAGCTATAGCAAGTCCCCACTGAACATAAACTAAGTTTAATATCAGGAGGTCGCTAGTTCCTGGCTATACCTGGCTGGAAAGCAATGTCGTAGGACAATCAAGCACCGGATATGTGGAAGTGAGAAACTTAAATAACCCGCACGTAGAAGCCCAGGTGAAAACAATAACGAGGCTGGCAAACCACGAAACGGCACGTGGGAAAAATCTGATTGATTCACAATCGTGAAGGCAGGACGAGAGCCGCAAAAAAACAAAAAACAAATAGCCACAAACCACTACAAGTTGTAAAATTATTAGAAGTGCTAATGATAACACACGGATAACTGAGTGGAAATTTAGCAAGGATAGATTAAATTATACTCTCAACTCACTTTAGTTAATGTCTATGGTCTAAATGAATGGGGAAGTCACTTCCGAAACCAGTGTGACGGAGTCACTTGAGTACTCTTGAGGCCACACTACTGCATTTGAGCCCAAGGACTCTTTTTTGGGGGGGGGGGGTTGAGAATACATTTAATGTTTTTTGTTCAATTAAATAATCCATTAAAGTTCTACTCACAAATGTTTACATGGATGTCTGCTTATGACAAAACAAAATGTTTATATTTGTCTGCATATGACGAGGTAAATACAGCTAGTACAAATAACACCAACATTTCCGGTTTATTCCTGTTAATTCCCGTTAATTCCCATGGAAAGTTTCCACCTTTGAATATTCCTGGAATTTTGCAACCCTACTTATGAATGTTTTTATCAATCTACACAACATCTCATATGCCACTCATCAAATGGTCCTCTGTCATGTGCTCCTCATGGGTTTGAGGTGTGTACTGCTCACTGCAAATCAGTGTCATAAAAGTAATCATTCCAGGCATATATTTCTTTAATTATTTACAAAAATCGCCGGCGTGCCCTTTTATGAATTTGGGCCTCTGCACGTACCTGTTCACCACTGTCTATGACTTTCTATGTGAAGTTATTGCAATACAATACTCTGAATGTGAGTGTGATCCACTAAAACATGGACAATACACTTAAAATCTCAATAGTTCAGCAATTTTCATGGTCTGGAAAAACGACTTGTATTTATATTTAAAATGATTGCCTTCTCATGAACTTATTTGAACTCAATTCATAGTCATTTAAATAAATTTCCACATTAATAAAGATTTTTCTTTTAACAGACTCAAAAATATCTCCTCAATTTAGCACCCTACTTCACTCCAATATCAGATCTTATGTCACTTCATTCTCTGGTTACCCTGTTTGTCCCCCATAAATATATTGTATTATTATCATTATTATTGCACCATTGTAGAATGCACCATTTCTAGGGTAGATTACAGAAAAATCCTCCATCAATGTGGGCCAAAAATGCATTCATTCCTCCTAAACGCATGTAGTCAGCCACTCCGTCTGTTCACTGCGCAATCTACCAACTGAGCTGCGTAGTTATAGTGCCAGAGAACTGCAGCAGCTCAGGCAGGCAGACCGCAGGTGGCCAGTCAACCAGAAGAGCTGCAATAAGGTAGGAATACCCAGCCGAGTGTATTTTTCCACTGTGGCTTTGCAAGTCACCCAGATATACGTGAGCAGCATCTGCCAAACAAAACTGACATATCCACAAATGAAAATGAATGTATTGTACGTAATACAACTAATGTAAAATACAATAATAATAATCTGCACACTGTAGATGTTAAATATATGGCAGCAGATATGTATTGCCTGCAAAAATAATGAAACCCTCTGACAGTTTTGAATGTTTCTGATTTGTGCGTTTCATTTCAGCAGCGCACAGATGTGAGGGGCTTGGCACTCGACATGCATGCATCCGTTTCCCTTTCACAGTCCAATCAGCTGTGCGCCTCCTCCTTTTCACCAGTTCCAGCTGAGCGCTGAGTTCACTTCCGACAGTGTAAACAAACTCGGTCACCTCCACCCATCTCCTCCTCGACAAGGCCATCTCCCCAGTCATCTTTCTCAGCCCACTCACAGGGAGCCGTGCACATGATCAATTGCCACTACAATAAAAAAGGATTATTGGCTTTGTAGTCCTTTGCCACATATTTCCATTCATCTTCTCTGCAGTGATTTACGGTTTGTGCCAAGAGAAGTGAAAATACATACGAGAGCGTTGACATGTGTCCATGGATACAGCGCCATTGTATAAGGGGCGGTTTAGGCCAAAATTCATAATTGCCTCGCATATACACGTACAATGACTCTCATTCACTAGCGAAGCTCTCACACGCACTGAAAAAGCTTGCACATAACATCTAAATGCTTGCACACACACCCTAATTTTCTCATATAAACACAAAGAGCTCTCACATACACTAGTGAAGCTCTCAAAAGCACTGAAAAAGCTTGCACATAACATCTAAATGCTTGCACACACACCCTAATTTTCTCATATAAACACAAAGAGCTCTCACATTCACTAGTGAAGCTCTCACACGCACTGAAGAAGCTTGTACATAACATCTAAATGCTTGCACACACACCCAAAATCTTTTCATATAAGCACAAAGAGCTCGCACATACACGTATAATGACTCGCATTCACTAGTGAAGCTCTCACTCGCACTGAAAAAGCTTGTACTTAACATCTAAATGCTTGCACACACACCCTAAATCTTCTCATATAAACACAAAGAGTTCGCACATACACGTGCAATGAATCTCACATTCACTAGATATTCACATTCTCAATACATCTCACACGCACTAAAAAAACATTCACTTAATATCTACATGCTTGCACACATACCGTAAATCTTCTCATATACACACAAAAAACTCACGTATTCACAAGTGAAGCTCTCACTGACACATAAAATCTCTTACACGCACTATGTTCATGCTCTCACGCTCAAAAAATCCTCTTGCATTAACTACTAGACCGCTCACATAAACATACAAAGCATTCGCACATTCACTATTTGTTCTCACATATTCATAACAACACACATACACAGAAAATATTTAGAATTGATATGTGTGTGTGTTGTTTATATGAATGTGTGAGAACATAGTGAATGCTTTGTGTGAATGTGTGAGAGGGTTTTCAGTAGTATGTGTGAGAACTTATAGTGAATGTGAGAGGGTTTTCAGTAGTATGTGTGAGACATCTCAGTTGAAACGGAAGGTGGCTAAAATCTAGCGTTCTGATTGGCTTAGCCAAGCACACTGCATCACTCCACTACCTGATACTTCTGGCTGGCGCTGCCCGCTGGCGAGTTTTCTGTAGCCTATTTAACGCCGTAATACATTGAGACAACATAAAAAACAGTGCTAAAATAATAAAAAACGGCGCAGTTTTTGAGCTTATAAAAATTTAGAAAAATACAGCATTTGCCTTCCAAAAAAGCAACGTATTTTACGCCGTTTTTGTGCCTCAAAAACAAGCGTTTTGCTTTCAATCGAATGAGCTCCACTAGGTGTTTTGTAGGCTAATTATAATATAGCTTGCCATTTTGGTTGGGAAGAAAACCAGCATGCACAGGGGTAGGCTATCCCAGGACCGAGTTTGGGAACCACTGCTCTAGGAGAATTATAGCCAAGGAGAGGAGTTTGGGGCAGGAGGAGGGGGGGCCAACACCCCATCACAGGGGACGAGGATACACACAGCATACACACACATGGACTCCTCTCCTCCAGGACACAGGACGGGACGGGGGGGGGGGGCAGCCCGGAAGATCTCTGAGAAGCATCAGCTGCCACCACCCCCCCTGATAAAACATCAGCAGACGACGATCACAGCTGGTCAGGTGCTTGCTGAGGAAGACAGATGTCATGTTCGACTGTTAAGGTAAATACACAATCTTATCTCTCATTGTCTGAACAAAAGAAACTAAAACATTTATTCGAAATAAGAAGACAAAATGAACTTGATTGAGCTAGAATTATAGCCCACCATGTGCAATCAAAAATACTGCAACCTCCTTTACAATTTCTCCATTTCAGTGGCGTAGCTTAAATCTATGCATCAGGATATTTTAGCTACTGATAATAGCCTACTCATAATTCTTAATCGATTGTTATATTGCATTTTAAATACATTCTTTGTGTTTATTTGAGAAGATTTAGGGTGTGTGTGCAAGCATTTATATGTTATGTACAAGCTTTTTCAGTGCGTGTGAGAGCTTCACTAGTGAATGTGAGAGTAGTTGCACATGTATGTGTGAGCTCTTTGTGTGTATATGAGAAGATTTTGGATGTGTGTGCAAGCATTTAGATGTTATGTACAAGCTTTTTCAGTGTGTGTGAGAGCTTCACTAGTGAATATGAGAGCCACTGTACGTGTATATGCGAGGCAATCATGAATTTTGGCCTAAACGGCCCCTCATACCTTTGGGCCCGTTTCATAGTCTGTGGACATTTGTGGTCGCTCAACTTTTCAGGATTGGCTTGTCTGGTAATAGCTTCCCAAATGTGGTGCATCTTGACACCTTTAGATTCCAGAAGCTGCCAGACTGCATGTGTTCTGCATGATATAACTTCATAAATACAAACGTACAATGCTGTAAGTCAATGAAGTAATATAATCTGAGTGCTGACAGAACGGACATGTTGTAAAAACACCAAATGGCATTGTATGCGCTCATCCATTTGATCTACAATTATTATGAACCTATTCTGCATTAACTAGGAAAAGACCTAAAATATTATTATTTTTCAATTACTATGCTAGTTTCTAAATCACAATAAAACAAAAATATTACAGGACTAAAATATTGTAAAGACTGTATTGTGTGTGATGATGATGATATAATAATAATAATAATAATAATAATAATAATAATAATAATAATAATAATAAAATAAAATCATATGACTGCATTCACTACATGGAGGACAATTACTGCGTTTGGAAATTGCACTAGATTGTACTCAAATAATTACATAATTTAAGACCCTGAGTACCATGCATTGATCTCATTCTTATTTTTCAGACCATCAGAAATGGCAGTCACACCAATTATGAATTTGTTAAAACCTAAATGTTTAACTTTCAAATCATGTTCTCAAAAATAATAATTGACATAAGTGCAGTCTTTGTTGAAAATCGATTTTTATTGTATTTTTATTATATGTTATCCCCATTTGAGCGTGGTACTTTGATCGATAACGGTCTCATTTCATTGTGCTGCATTGTTTTCTAACTGCAAAATGTTTACAGCTGAGAGAATGAAAAATGAAAAAGAAATAACATGAATATCTTACAATGCATGGCATCAACATTTCCCCGTTTCTCTCCACTCTGCAGGAAGTGTCCATTGCAACCTGGGCTGAAAGCGCAGTCTGAGACTAACGCTTTCCCCAGAACCAACTTCCTTTGATATACTGAGAAAGGAAGCTTTATTGTGCCAGCCAGCCAGCGACTGTGGCTTCCAGCTGGAAGGGCCCGCTTTCTCCCATGGCAGGAGAAATGAAAAGCGTGAGGCCGAGCACAGATTCAGCCCCTCTACCCACACTACAGGGAGTGATCCCCATGCTCGTGCCCCAGCAATTTAGCTCCCAGAATCGCACGGCTTTGGCCACGGTGTATTAGTCACTAAACACAACAGGCAACCCTGTTCCTCAGGCTCCCCATCAAGGGAGGCCTCTAAGCACCCTGTGCTCTTTCAAAATGGTTATCAGTATGAAGGGGGGAGATATCTCATAGAATGAATAGCATTTATATCGCACTTTTTAAGATTTCAAAGCACTTCACAGTGAATGGCGGAAACTCACTCAACCACCAACAATGTGCAGCCAGTTTGCACCAAAACGCTCACCGCACATTAGTTTCTGTGGTGAGAGAGGAAATTACAAAGGCTTTAAGCCAGGACACCTCATGACCTATGCTACTGCTCTAACCAGAAGATGAGAACAGTCATATTTTAACTAATAATGATATTTTACTGAAATTTTTGTTATTTGTTTACAATGCTTTTTGACAACAATAAATATATGGATCCAATGCATGTTCAAGACTCATTTCCAGTTATAATAATTATTAACAATTTGATCTGTACATCATTTTAACTTTGTCTTATACGTGTTTAGCTTCAGACTTCCCTTGTTCTCTTCCTTTCTTTTTTCACTCTGTATTTTACTAAAATATGTAATATTGACAAATGTTCTGCTTCTATTTCATCCATACATTCCTTATTTTAAAACAAAAACTGTACCCACAAAATCTCCCATTTCCACATCCCTCATTTGGCTGCATACCTTAATATATATTTATCTTTTAAACACAAAAAACAACTGTCCTGGGTTCTGTGTCAATCTTTGATTGGGATGCCAGTCACAAACTGTTCATTTCTGTCTCTGAATTTTCCACTTGATCCGTTCTAACCTGGAATTCACCAGGATGTCTCTTCTGCCTGTTATTTGAGCTTCACTCTCTGCCCTTGCAATTTATCTTTCATCTGTCCTAGTGATGTTTCTACTCCTTTTTTGTGCCAATGATAACTCGGCTCCCTTACTTCCTTAAAAACTGAAAAACTACCTTTCTAATGTGGGAATAGCAATGTAAAGTACCCTCCTGACTCATTTGGTAAAATGCATCACATGATTGAATGTTTATCGCTTGTCACTGACTGACTGACTGACTAATTGACTGACCACCCTTATCTGGAGATCTATTTCTGCTTTTTTTTTTCAACTGAAGTGCCCCCAGGCTCTGGTCTAGGGTCCATTTAGATTTTTTTCTCTAAACCTGCAAAAGTACCGTATCTTAGTTTCCAGTCTATATTTAATATGGTTCATACTGTACTTCCGATTTTTTGTGAAAGTCCAGTCCTGCAGTATATATAACTTCTAAAAACCCACTGTTATGAAATGTAAATATTTTTTCTATGTCTTTCATAAAATTTGATTTCATCTTCCACATGAATCACACAAAAAGCCAATAGCTGTTTTCTCCTGTCACTCTCAAACAATTACTATAAAGTTGCCGTTCTCATTTACTCCTCCTAAATTCAGGTCTTGTAACATCACTCGCAGCAGCATATTAAACAGCTAACCGCTAGGTTTTCCTGTCCACTGTGGCAGTGCTTGTGACAGCATATTGCCTTGAATTAAACTTTCTAAGGAAATCCTTAGAGCTCAGACCTTTCTACCACATTTATGTCATCCTCTACACCAGATCGTAAGTTATTTCAGGTCTTGGTTTAGTATCACTTTTCACTGAAGAAGGCACACTCAATGTGTCTCTTCTCCCCATGGCAGTGTGTTCTTAACCTTCATTAAAGAAGACATCGCAAATAAACCCAGAAGAAAACCTAAAAGGATTGTGTTAGCTGGTCAAAGTTACTGGTCAAAGTTACAGCTGTTCAAAGTTACATTTCCATTGATAACAGACCATATTATATTGCCCACATTCTATCTTCCGGTTGGTCCTGCCACATGTTCTTCGATTATACACTTGACAAGGCTGTATTATATTTTATACAGTTTAAACTACAATTCTAAATTCTCACTACTACGCAGTTACACAGTACATATAAATCTAAAAACCTATTGTTATGAATAATCACCTTATTCTACGAGCTCTTTCATAAGATGAGATTTCAAAAAAGCATTTTATTTAACATGGCTTCTACCTGAATGTCAACATAAATGATTACCTCAAGTGAATTGTGGTATGATACAGAAAAATGAAAATTCTAATTAAGAATGCCTGTAGCACCAAGAATACAAACTCTCCGAATATAAACCTGAGCTGCAAAAATGTTAAAAAGGGGGTTGGGTGGTATAGGAGAGCAGAAGAAAGAATAGATTGTGTGTTTATTTTAGTGTTTCTAGAGGGTTCCATAGTGGCACATCCCCAGATGCACTGATGTGCCCTATGACCCTGATGCAATTTTAATCATGCTAATTCTGACTGTGTAACAGGAGTACCGCAGGGCAAGCATTACTGGCCATATAGGCTAAACAGCAACTCATCTGGAGGGATGGGAAACCTGCAATGTGGCTGTCTCCTCTGGGCCAGCTGCATTATCCTCTGGAGGAAATGCATGCTAATGAACATACTCCCAATTTTACAAAGCACATTAAATGATTATCACCAGGATCATGATTATACTGACAATTGTGATGAGGATGATGCTGCTACTGATGATGTTGTTGTTGAAAAAAAGAGCATACAATTATTATTATTAATAATAATCCCAGTTTTCAAGCATTTAAAAAAAACAAGAATACTTCACAATGACCCATTTTAATAGCTTCTGTGAACCAACAAGGGTGTTGTACAGTAGGGATCAGTAGGGAGTAGAAGGGATCAAGAATGTGATGAGAACACAATGATTACCATGTTTTAGCTGATGCAAAAGGTTAAGGATCGCCCCGGTTGACAGAACAACACACAGCGTCCTCATTTCACAGAAAAAAATACTCAACATACCACACTATCAATCGTAGACAAGCACGGTTAAATATGCATCCCTTTCCTCAACGTCACAACCCAAAAACAATTCGCATTGAAAAGCCGCAGTGATATCTCTCCCCTATGTCTGCATTACCTCTTTTCTTCATTGCCATTTCTCCATTCCTCTTTTTGTGTAATATGGAATCCGGAGGAGCTTTAAAAAATGCAGCCACACCTAACCTTCTCCCTGTGTTGATGGTGGCAAGCCAGCACAGTCACTCCAGATACCTTGAAGAGTTTTCCTGTAAGAAAAAAGAATGTTATTGGAACAGGACCCATGCTTTGATTGATGTGGCATTTATTAAGATTTCTTAACTCTATCAAAAGGGGTACACGTCCACTATTACACATACTTTGCTGCATAATGTTATTTCCTAGACAGGAAATCTCTGAAGTGACTGACTGTACAGACAGCTTAAATATTATTATCTTCGTTTTAGGTTTTATTGTGTTGGCAGTGATACCAGGTGAGGGCACAAGAGAAATGCATGAATTTCTGATCAACTGCCCCCTCCAAATCAACTATAAAAGGTAACTTAGTTATTATTAGTTAATAAATCATAACTTTGGTGTGAGCTCAGAGTTTGTTTACTCATTTTCATATGTTTCATATAAGTCAGCTGATTACTTTTACTTTACATAATGGGCTGAGGGCTACATATCCTTTCAAATAATTAATAATTGAGGGAATGGCAAAAAAGGAAGAAAGTACGTTGAGAAACCAAGAACTGAATTAATATTTCTAATGAGTGAAACAGAATTTGATTCATACTTCCTCTGGAAGGTAAATAACGAGAAAATCTGAAAAAAAAGCTTCTGTAAAGTATTACCTGGACATGTTTGCAGCCTTCCTCCATTTCTACTTTACAGAACAAATCCCACGTAGGCCTACGTACATACATTTTTACTGTTCTATTTCATTCTTACTGACCGCCAGAGGCAGTGCTTAACACTGGACTTATCCATCGCGCGGTACAGGACAGGTCGAGACTTTATACCAACCGAGTCATGTGTGAACCAGGATGACGTTGGACAGTGACGTCTCCTCTATAAAACCCCTGTCATCCTGGGAACTGTCCCTTTTTTCTTCTCGCAAGAAATCACAACGCGATTACTACAGGTCAATTGCAATTGCAGTTAGCAGCACCACTAAGCCTCACAACACTGAGTGTTGGAGCTTCGGAACCCGTCCTCCATAGGCTGTGGATGCTTAATCCTAGCTTGCTGCTCCACTACAGCGATTCGCCAACACCTGCTAACGAAGCCGGATTTCTAGCCATTCGGGTTGCTGGTCAGGTAAGTACGGTAACCTGGGCTACCTGGCTAGATGGCTATTTAGTTAGCATTTACGACTGTTGGTTAGCTATCCTTACTAGTATTGCTAGCTAACGTTGGTTTTGCGGTTAAGCTGTCGAGTGTTTTCGCTCATTAGCTCATCCATTACTGGCGCTTCGGTGCAGGTGCTCTCGCCTCTCTGCGCTACGAAATGTCGGTGACATTGGTGTTTGTAAGATTCAGCTGTCGAGTGTTTTTACTCATTAGCTCATTTATTGCTGGCGCTTCAGTGTAGGTGGCAGCACAGGATGATCAGGGGGCTATGGGATGCCCAATGGAGCATGGAGCATGGAGCACATAAATGTGCTCGAGCTCCGTGCTGTGTTCCTGGCTCTCAAACATTACCTGCTGTACCTGAGGAACAGATATCTTGTTATACGAACAGACAACACCTCCAGGGGGGCACCAGGTCTGGCCCGTCTCTGCGCGTGGCACAGCAACTTCTGACGTGAGCCTTCCCCCACTTTGTGAGCCTCAGGGCCATGCATCTTCCTGGTGAGCAAAACGAAGTGGCACATTTTTTGTCCCACCAGAAACCTCCCTCAGGGGAGTAAAGACTCCACCCAAAGGTGGTAAACATTATATGGCGCTGTTACAGCAGGGCGGAGGTGGACCTCTTTGCCTCAGGGTCCTCGACTGCCCCCTCTGGTTCTCCTTAATGGAGAAGACCAGACCACTGGGTCAGGACGCGCTGGCCCATGCCTGGCCCACTTGCCTCCTTTCCTCTGACTCCCTTAATCCTGGCGACTCTACACGAGTTCACCAAGAACACCACACCCTGCTCCTAGTGGCCCCACATTGGCCAGGGAGACTATGGTTTCCTATGCTACAGTCACTCCTCGATGGGGCCCCCTGGTGTCTCCCCAGCAGACTGGACCTCCTATCACAACTGGAGGGTCAAATCTGGCATCCGAATCCAAATCGTTTACAGTTATGCGTTTGGCCTCTGAGGGGTCAGAGCCACTCTTAGATGTCTGTGACTAATCTGTAGTTCGAACCATTCTGAATTCCAGAGCACCTTCCACTAGGTCACTTTACGCCTGCCGGTGGAAGCTATTCTGCGACTGGTGTATGTCTGAGAGTGAGGTACCGGGCCTCTGCTCGGTGCCTGTAATATTGTGGTTCCTGCAGTTCCTGATAGCAATAGCAATCGGTCCGCCTCTACCTTAAAAGTGTATGTAGCTGCTATTACATCACAGCATGTGAAGGTGAATGAGCAGTCAGTGGGCTCCCATAGCCTGATCACTAATTTCTTAAAAGGAGCGAGGTGGCTGAAGCCTCCACGGGTATTGCGAGTGCCCTCATGGGATTTACCCCTGGTGCTAGAAGCCCTGTGCCCCCCCCCCCCTCCCTCCCTTCGAACCCTTGGTTCAGGTTGAACTGAAATGGCTATCAGTCAAGACAGGATTTCTTCTTGCCATCACAACAGCAACGCGTGTGAGTGAACTCCACGCATTGTCTGTTAGCCAATCATGTATGCGTTGGAATTTCGATGGTTCAGGGGTTACACTTTGGCCTAACTCGTCGTTTCTTCCAAAAAAAGCTCTCTCCCTTCCACATAAACCAAGTAATTGAGTTGGCAGTGTTTAATCCCCAACCATTAGGGGATGGGAAGGATGAGCAGAAAGAGCTATTGTGCCCAGTAAAGGCCCTTAAAGCGTATATTGATCTAACATCGCCAGTCTGATCAGCTTTTTGTTTGCTATGGAGGACCTAAAAAAGGCTCCGCGCTGTCCAAGCAGAGGCTTTCCCACCGGGTTGTGGATGTGATCGTTCATGCCTACAAATGTAATAACCGTCCTCTGCCCTCTGGTGTGATGTGTCATTCGACAAGAAGTGTGTCGACGTCATGGGCCGCTTTGAAAGGTGTACCTCTGGGGGACATGCCCTACTTGGGCATCGCCATGCACCTTCTCACGATACTACAGGGTCAATGTTGCTACTCCACATGCCGTGGGTACAGCTGTTCTACCTGGACTTTCAACCACTTCTTAAGAGTAAGTGATGCTTTCTTGTGACCTTGTTGTTATAAGTCATCCAGTGTTAAACCCTGCCTCTGGTGGTCAGTAAGAATGAAATAGAATGAAAGTTACGAATGTATCTACGGTTCTATGAATTCTGGATGACCGCCAGTTTCCTGTCACTCGGAATCTTGGCGAGAAGATTCTGTTGGGACAGTTCCCAGGATGACAGGGGTTTTTATAGAGGAGACGTCACCGTCCAACGTCATCCTGGGTCACACATGACTTTGGTGGTATAAAGTCTCGACCTGTCGCGTGCCGCAAGATGGACAAATCCAGTGTTAAGCACTGCCTATGGCGGTCATCCAGAATTCATAGAACCGTAGTTACATTCGTAACTTTTGTTTGTTTTCGTTGGGGATAAAATCAACTTTAAACATTTACCTGTACATTGTATTCATATCTGCTGCTAAGGCTAGTATTTTACTGATGTTTTTGTTGATAGCCTGACATATGCATTGGCCTATGTGCAGATACACGTAGGCCTATGAAAGTTAATTAATACTGGACTGATTTATAACCTTAATTGCTATAAAACAGCTGACATATGACCTTGTAGCTACAGCTAGATATGCATGCATGGCAAGAAAATGTGACAAAGGCGGGTTCCAGTTAAAGCCATAACCATTTACCTGCGCACTTCTCGTTATTTCCTTAATGTTCGTTTTTAGTGCCGTGGGCCTACTGCAGCGCCGCCAAAATGCATGTGTTGCTATTATATTACTACGATTCTAGGTAAAATACCCTTGATTAGTGGACCGGGAATTATCTTTGTTAAGCCATGTAATTAAGCTTCAGGTTGTTGAGATGTTATCGTAATAATTAAACGGAAGCATTATGCACATTATGCAATTGGTTTTCCATTCGCCTTAGTAGTATGTAGTCGCCAGTAATTTAGTTGTATTTGCACTTGAAATTAAACAACATTCATTTATTTTCTGTTTAGTATGTTTATCTTTGAATGTGGCGCTGGATTGACCCGGTCTCTTGCGTGCTATTTGGTGATCTGTATTCTGGACCGCACACGTTTCCTGTCGTATGCACGTGAACACGCTGCATGTACGAGCTTGGACGGGGCGTATTATGGGAAAGCCGACTCCCGTGTAGAGTGTAGTCTACTTCATATTTTTATGCAGTAACACAATGAGAAATAATATTGGGTTTGCATCAAGATACGTATGTGCCCGCAGCACTTTTTGCTAACTAAAATGGAATTAATAATAAATGCCTTTTTTGTCTGTTTTTGATGTTGGTATGGGCAATTTCCTATAATATGATTGGGTTAACCATTCAAAGAGGTGGGCACTATGTACTATATAGAGCAGACTTCTTCAATTACATCTTCCTGGGGGGCATATTTTTTAAATGGTGCATCTAAAAGCACTGGTCCATAGTGCATTGACGTGTCCCTTGGTCCGGAATTGAATTCTGATTGTGCTGGTGCTGACTGCAGCCGGAAGCCCCGTGGGGAGATACACAATTACCCATAGCATCCCACTCAGGGATGCTGGCTGTCAGGTTCCTCCCACCTCATTGCACAAGAGCAACTCAATTGGGCACCTGCAGTTTGCCTGCACCACCTGCATATGAAGTGCAGTCCTCTGATTCAATGATTGTGCAGCTCAGCTGGTGGACTCCAGGGCCAGAAGAAGGTGAGAGAGCTCCAGAGGTCTGCTCTTCCTGGAGACAACTATGAGCCTACAGAATACAACGATGCATTACTATAAGCCGACAGAATACAACCACGCATTACTATGAGCCTACAGAATACAACCATGCATTACTATAAGCCTGCATTACTATAAGCCGACAGAATACAACCACGCATTACTATGAGCCTACAGAATACAACCATGCATTACTATAAGCCTACAGAATACAACCATGCATTACTATGAGCCGACAGAATTCAACCATGCATTACAAAGTTAAGATATAGGCTAAATTAAAAAATAATAATAATAAAATTGGATATAAAGTGAAACAAAATGTTTTTTTTGTTTTGCTAAAGTACTTCAAAATAAATATTCATACAGTTATTACATGTAAAGTTTTTAACATTGAATCATACATAATTTAATTGGACTTGGCCCTTTTGACTCACAAATGCTGGATTAAGCCCTCTGACCAAACTATCAGATATGGTGTGACCATGCAACAGGCCATACTACTCCCTGACCACCAGCAAGGCCCTCTGGGTAAACTGTAGTGTGTGTGCACACCAGGCACTTTTGCCCTTTATTAAACTAAGAGGATGACCGCATTGGCATGCCACCCTCATTATGGCCTCAAAGGGGCTTATCTGCGGAAGCAGCATGCAGTACATCAGGAGATCTCAGGTGATAGGCTGATGTAATGGATCTGCAGGGCTGTGTCAGAGGGTGAGAAGTGTCAGCTCTGGGACGCTCCTCCGGCGAAGGGGTGGGTGGGGGTGAAGGGGCGGAGAGGCATTGTCATGCTTGTTGGCCCCGGGCTGTCAGGAGCTGTCTCTCCACCAGCCAGGAAAGTGTTTGCAATATTCATCCTAATTACTGCCCTGACAGCACCCACTACACAGCATCATCCAACTACTCAGGGCTGCAGTCTTGCCAAATAAACCAGGAGAGAACAAAAACCCAACCGAGGGACAAAATGAACCATTTTATATGTTCCAAATAACCATACAGTCTATATGTACTCCATATGTACTACATGTTCCAAATAATCATATGGCTTTGTATATGTACTCCATTTTATGTGTTCCAAATGATCATATGATCTATATGTACTCCTTTTTACATGTTCCAAATAATCATATGGCTTTGTATATGTACTCCATTTTATGTGTTCCAAATGATCATATGATCTATATGTACTCCTTTTTACATGTTCCAAATAATCATATGGCTTTGTATATGTACTCCATTTTATGTGTTCCAAATGATCATATGATCTATATGTACTCCTTTTTACATGTTCCAAATAATCATATGGCTTTGTATATGTACTCCATTTTATGTGTTCCAAATGATCATATGATCTATATGTACTCCTTTTTACATGTTCCAAATAATCATATGGCTTTGTATATGTACTCCATTTTATGTGTTCCAAATGATCATATGATCTATATGTACTCCTTTTTACATGTTCCAAATAATCATATGGCTTTGTATATGTACTCCATTTTATGTGTTCCAAATGATCATATGATCTATATGTACTCCTTTTTACATGTTCCAAATAATCATATGGCTTTGTATATGTACTCCATTTTATGTGTTCCAAATGATCATATGATCTATATGTACTCCTTTTTACATGTTGCAAATAATCATATGGCCTTGTATATGTACTCCATTTTATGTGTTCCAATGATCATATGATCTATATGCATGCACATAAGAAACTTACATTTACATTTTGGCATTTAGCAGACATTCTTATCCAAATCAACTCACACAGATTATATTTTCACACTCCATTTATACAGTTGGATATTTTTACTGAAGCAATTCAGGTTAAGTACTTTTTCTCAAGGTTACAATGTCAGTACCCCAGCTTGGATTCAAACTCACAACCTTTAAGTTGCATGAAGGTCACTGTGGACTAATCTGTCATCAGCAAGCAGTTGCATAAAAACACAATTCTGAATTTAAGCAATTATCTTGGTGTGCATATCATTCAGTAGGGTATAGAATTAATTATAAATGCAGTTTAACCTTCAGGTGCTCTATGCTTTCTGATGCTCTTTCACCCGTCACAAGTTTAGCAATGTCTATTCCTTCCACCCCCACATGGTCATTTTGCAGGGATTTTTCCATCTAATTCATCTGTTGTATTTGTGCTAATATTATTGTAATATTATTGTACGGTGTACAATTGGCCATGTATTTTACCCACTTCAGAAAAAACGCTTAATATCATGCCATCTTTTATTTTAATTATCTGCTGTTCATTTTGTTATGCAACATTAATTCATTTTGTTTGTGTTGGTGTTCCTATGCCGCAAAGCAGATTTGTGAAACTGTATACCTTATTGATCATTACCTCCATTTGCCGATCTGAAAATCTGTTTAATTTCTCTCATGGTTGCCTAGGTACTTGTGTCATGTTGCTCTGCATCCATTATTTAGTGCCTTATGATCTGGACAAGGAAGCATGCCATATTGTTTCAGACCCTTATTTATGGATGTATCCTACTGCCAAATTGCGAATGAGGGTGTTTAATTTCTAATTTCACACAGTCTTAGTAAATCAATCATTAATGTGTAAAGTGCTTCAATATAGTGAATGTTTTTGTGCTACTACACATTTCTGGTAAATGTAGCCCAAAATCTATTATAACCCTGGTCATCTCAAAAATAAGCCACATTTCTGCCAACCGGCTCACACATTTCTTAACTATTTTGCTCCCAAACTATATTTTAATTTTTTTAAACTAATTTTATTTTTTTATTTCTTAACAATTCGTTAGATTTCTGGCCATGCGTGTGTTTCTAATGTTTCTATCTTAACGTATCGTGATTCCCGACGAAGCATACCCACCCACACTATCTTCACTATAGGCATGCGTCTATCTTCAATAGCCACCTCATATCATATAATCACCCATAATCTACATTCATCACTATAATACCAATTCATAGCAATAATACCAAATAAAATTAATATATAATAAAAATATCATCATAATATCATAGCAACCAACCAGCAACCTCATGTGCCACCAATAAATCAATCCTATCTAATAAAGCGTGCAAAATACTGTGCAATCATAAATAAATTTAAGCGTAGATAAAATCCTATTTCATATCCTCCCGTAATCTTTCAAATTTTGTGGTCTTTTTTTTTCAAAATCCACAAAGGGAAACTCACATTACTTGGGAACAACTGAACACTATTTAAACATCTGAAAAAGACCGTGCCCTTGAACACTATTAGCTCAAAAAAACTTTTATTTGATCGACAATTGTTTTATCCAATAGATTTTACGACATCTTTTTTTTATTTTTTCATTTTTAATTTTATTTGAAAAGCTTATCATATGTTATTTAATGTGTAATTGAACTAAATTTATGTTTGATCACGACATCTTACTTTACGCGGCTTTGCGCAGACAATACTTGTTATATTTGACAACAGATGACGCGCATACGCAGGCAACGCAATATGACGCGTTTTGAAGAGACTTTTAGAACTTTTTTCGTTTTTTCCGAAGTCGGTCAGAGAACAACAACAATTCTTCTTTCCTTAAGAAGATTGTAGCATAGAGATTGTGAGAGATTCTTCTAGGAAGATTGGCAAGAAGAGTGTAAATCTATACCCTGTCAAATATTGTAATCGAATATTGATAAGTTATTCATATTGTTTTCTATACTATTTGTTTTTTTTTTATGTTGTAATCCACTTTTTATATATAGCCTGTTTTTAATAATTTTGCCATATTTTTGTTATTTTTTTCATAATGCTAGACTTGTTTTAAACACATACTTTTATTAGAATAACTACATGTACTTTTTTTACTTTTTTATTATTTATTGGTTTAGTTTAATATTTTATTTTCGTTTTGGTTTTTACGTTATTCGGTTGATAGACTTTTTTAGTGACTTACGTTGTGAGATGACTAGCGATTTCTTTATGTTGATTCGTAATAGGCTTCTCCTATCGTGCTTATTGTTCGTATTATGTCTATTTATTTGCATCTTTTGTTATGCGCGTTAATAATGATATGATCGTGCCGTTATAACTACGTATTGATACTATTGTGTTTGTGCCGTTCCCGTAGTGGCTCGGCCGTTGTGGCTTTGTTAGAATTGGTAGCTTGTTCTGTTTTCATGCTCAGGTTTTTAGCGTTGTTGTTTTTAAAAAGTTCAGTTTAAGTTATAAACTCCGTTAAAAAAGTTCTGGAAAAATTATTTCGGTCGATTATTTCCCCTATTTAATAATCAATTGGTATTGTTATATATATTAGTTGGTTTTGTAAGAGGTGGTCACCTTTACATTACATCGTACAACGTGTAAGGGTCGCGGTAGTGGTGGAAGCAACCCAAAAAAAAATGTGTAAAAAGGCCAAAAAAAAAATGTCAAAAATCCCAAAATATTTTTCTGTTGGTTTTCACTTGCATTTTGAGTTTGCTTGGTGGCACTTGATTGCACTCTTGGCCCACAGTCTCCCAAAAAAAACAACAATTATTCATTTTTTATTTTTATTTTTTATTTTTTCACCAGTCAGCCACTCCAGTAGCCTTTACTCAGACCATCAGCCACCACAGCTCTGCACCCACTCCCTCTCACATCCTCCCAGCTGGTCACACACCACTGGGCTCACACATCCAATTCCATGGCACTGGCATACACATCCACAGGCATACACCCTCAAAAAGAGAGTGAATAAAAACAGAAAAATATTTTTTGGAAATTTTGCCCATTTTTTTTTTTGTTTTTTTTTGGGCCGCCCCTGTGTTGGTCATTCTTGCTCACGAATGCATGAACATTACAAGTTGTACTTTGGACTAATCAGGTTTAATATCAGCTTTCCCACCATATATAATATAAAAAATAAAAGGTATTATTTAATTAAAGGGAAGAATAATTTTTTAATAATTTTTTTTTTTTTTTTTTTTGAGCCGTTTTTTTTTATGCCTCGATTTGCCGTGAAGCTATTTTTATTGGTATTTTTTATTTTTATATATTTTTATGTATTTTGGTTTCTATTATGGGTAATAGTATATCCATGGTTTATACTTATCCATTAGTGAATGGAAAATATGGAGGGAAATGTATTATGTTGTCATGTGTGGTGATCAAAATAAATAAATAAAATAAAAAAAATAAAATAATAAAATAAATAACACAACAACAAAACACACTACAGAGTAATGAAACAAAAAAAAACATACAAAAAAAAATATAACATAAAGATACAAGAAGAAAGTGTTGTTTATGAAAGTACAGAGTGAGATTTTCATGTATAGCTGTGTGTGCCAGTGTTGCTTATAATAATCTGCATTATTTATTGTTCCTTGCTTCCACCTCTGCCCCTCCTCCAGTGCCAGTGAAGCCACCCTCCACTACTGCCAGCCCAGAAGCCACTGCAGGGACCAGATTGCATACATACTGAAGTGCATTGATGAGTGCATGTTGCCCACGAAGGGCACCGCACAGGAAATGAGTATAATAAGGATAATGGTGAAAAAATGGCACACACTTTGCATCACAACTGAAAACTGAACTGCAATATCAATGTTTTTTTCATCCATTAAGTATCTGGTTAAAAAATGTAAGGTATTTTTTATAAAACAAAAAGGCTTTTTAAATATTTCGAGAGGTTTTTTTTTGGTAGGTTATATTGGCCATATCACCCCACCCCCCTGATGAAAAATAATTCCCAAATGAAAAATGAAAAAAAAATGAAAAAAAAATGAAAAAAAATTGTTTTGCACTTGAAATGTATGATTTTTTGTTTATTTTTTACAGATTTTTTTTTTTTAGCCATTTTGATAGGTTTTAGGGACCTGTACTACCATCAGGCTACACTGTACACTTTTTACATTTCGATCTTTAGTAGTAGTTAGTATATCACCCTGCGCTTATTGAATGCTTGTGAAGAAGGAGGAGTGTTCCAGGAAAATGTGTAGTTTTTACCTGTGTCTTATGTAGCGCGTCAGTTTTTTGAAGAAATATATATATTTTAGCATTTTTTAGCAAAGTTTTGCTTTGCATTTCCGGCACTTATTTTTGACCCTTAAAATTAAAAAATAAACAAATCTAAGTTGTACAAAAAAATGGTACACGGTTTTGTTTTTTTTTAGCATTTAACCAAGTTTATGTGATGCTCACACCTGGAGTTATAAAGCCTTAAACAGAGTACCCCCATGATTTACCAAATATGCCATCTGCACTAAGGGGTTAAGACTGTCAGTATTTTTTTTATCCTGAGCAAGAGCACAGACTCAACATGACAACCTTTCCACTATAGGATTTAATTCCAGGTTTTGACAAGAAGTGTAGATCCGAGCTGGGCAATTACAAATTATTTGCATAAGAAAAGAGCACTGCAGTGCCACTGGGTGAATTCTGAGATACTGAAGATATATTTCCAAAATGCTCAAAAGGCACAATGATACTCGCCCATTGTAACCAACTCAATGCAGAAAGATGCATCTCTTCATATGGCCGTTTTCATTATGCCGCATCAATCAATGAGAGAAAAAACTGTTAAAGAACAGATCATGATCAAATTTAATCAGACTTTAGAACCTTAAATTTCCATTTGAACTGTGTAAATGACAGTCGCCAATTTTATTTATCATTATTTTAATATACCGTTTAATGTATGTTGCACGGCTTCAAAATAAATAAAAATCAACATCCCCTTGTATACCCCATGTATCTCGAAATAGGGCCGCATGTCTATGGTCCTAAACAAGAGGATCGAATGTGACACACGCTTGTACACATTGCTGTCAATCATCATCTTTGCTAAATTAGTGGAAATTACTTTATCAACAGAGATGATTGGGGTGGTGCAGTCAGGATAATTGCTTTGACGTAGCCTTAAAAAAAAGGCTAACGACCTCTTGTTGGAGAAGGACTGAAGTACATGCAAAAAATAAGTGGAAACAAACTGGTGGCCCTAGTTTTACACTGTCACAAGCAACCTGAGGGCCCTAGTCTTACACTGTCACAAGCAACCTGACGGCCCTAGTCTTACACTGTCACAAGCAACCTGACGGCCCTAGTCTTACACTGTCACAAGCAACCTGACGGCCCTAGTCTTACACTGTCACAAGCAACCTGACGGCCCTAGTCTTACACTGTCACAAGCAACCTGACGGCCCTAGTCTTACACTGTCACAAGCAACCTGACGGCCCTAGTCTTACACTGTCACAAGCAACCTGACGGCCCTAGTCTTACACTGTCACAAGCAACCTGACGGCCCTAGTCTTACACTGTCACAAGCAACCTGACGGCCCTAGTCTTACACTGTCACAAGAAACCTGACGGCTCTAGTCTTACACAGTCACAAGCAACCTGACATTACTGGTTTTTTTTTTTAAGTTTAAGTAAGTAGTGAGTAGCACTTACAATTTACTGAGTCACATTCATATGCTGTGTAATGAATGCATTTCAGTACACACTGCACATATACAAATCAAGTATTATATAATAATTAAATAGTGATACCAATGTGTTTAATAATATGTGATGGTAGCTTTTTTTTTTTTGCCTTTACAATCTTGAATCTTCACAGAACTATCATGAACAATATAAACAAGTGCAATACCAATACATCCTGTAGTGGGCAGCATATGAACTTTGTGAGTCTCAGGGGAAAAAACTAATTTAAAATCTCAATTTAATGAACTAGGATTTATATCATATTATTTGTTTTCTTTTTGTATAATATAACTAAATAATTAAAATTATATTATCAGTTTTTTATCAACCCAAATCAAATGGGTCTTTCACAGTGAAAACAATCATTAGATGTTTAGCCTACATGAGGTTAGCTCTTTTAATCTCCAAGCCAAACTGCCCCATCCCAGATCACTTTCTTTATACATCCTAAAGGATTATTGTGTTAAAAACTTGCAGGCAGCTCCAACAATGTGGATATATATTTTGACAACATTACATTCCAGGAGCTTCAGCATTGCAATACTTAGTGTTCAGAATCTCTTTTCTGTTCATTCCTTTTTTCCAAAAGCTAATTTATCTTAAACATAAGCTGCTGAATAGTTGCTGTTGACTCTGAATGGGGAGGCATTACGTTGCGTGATGAAATTGATTCTCAGAGCAGAGTAGCTTGAGTAGCTTCTTCTTGGTAGATAGGGGTGCCTCCTGAGATTTTGGGCCCCATGAAAAGATCTCACATTGGGCCCCACCACCCCATCCCTGCACAATTACAGCACAATTTTCTGAGGGGGCCTGTCTGTCAGGGCCCTTGGAATTGTCCTAAGATGTCTCCTGCTCACTTGAACTGTGTGCGTGCGCATGTTTGCATGCGCGTGTGTGCGAATGTATGTGCGTGCATGTGTGTATCAGTGTGTATAATTTGAAGGCATCAAACTGTAAGTGCAATGTTCGTTCTATAATTCTAGCTATTCTTCTCTCTATGGCACTGCAAGGCATGCTGCAAAATGAAGAGGCATAATGGGCGGAACTGAAACTGCCCAAGACACTTTGATGTATTGTGTGCAAAGAGCTGGATTTAAATGAGTTTATGCTAAATCACAAACCATGTTTTTTCTCTTTATATGAAGTTGACCAAGGCTGTTATTAAATTTATCCTCATTAAACAGAAAACTCTTTATTGCTAATATGCTGACTGCTAGGGAATATAAAATTTCCAGGCTCAATTGGTTACTCAGGCTTATAAATATGGCCTGCAGCGAAAGCATCTTGCCAAAAACAAGGGTTTATGAACCTTGGTTGTGTTTCATAAGTCACTGACCTTTTCTGTGAGTCTACATGATTTACCTAGGCTTCACAGTAATTACAGTGAGTCTTCACAAAAACCGCAGCTCAAACACATGGGACTCTGTGAAGGCACAGAGGTACCACATTTCATTAGCATTTTGAGTATTTTCATTTTTTGAAAAATGAGAATTGAACTTCACATTTGCTGCATAAGAAATCCTACCTCCTGAATCTCATCCAAAAGCTGAACTACCGGAGCAGAACATGCCATTTCTTTCATGCCCATGTGTTAGCATAGCTGTGGGAAATGTTCGAATGAATAGGATGTAATTAGACTGCTGGCATGCAAGCCAGTTTCGTATTTTTCACGGTGTTAAATGCAAACATGATGCAAAGTGTGTCTTGGGCAGTCTGTAAAATGGTTTCAGGTCATGCAATGTGTGGTGTGAGAAAATGAGCTTTGCTGATATTTTCCTTCAGCTATGTATCCCATTACCTGTCCCTGGTGTTATCCAGTGTGTCCATAATAGGCATCATGTCAGTTTTGATGCAATGTGGTGATACAAATCTGGGTAAAAAAAGTCATAATCTTGAAGGAATCATTAAATGACTGACAAGAAAAAAAGTCTACCACAATAAAAGGCTGTAACATGCAATAATAATAACAATAATAATAAATAATACAAAATTATAATTATTATTAAAAATAATAATAATTTGTCATATTCCTGCACCAGCATTCCAACGAGCACACCCATCTTACTAACTAGATATTCTGAACAGACATGCATTTTTATAGTATTTTGGCTAATAGAATAACTAATGTACTTAAGATCATTTGGAACACATTTATTTTTATGTAGCAATGGCATTATGCACTAATGTGCAATAATGCAGCTTCACATGTCTTCAATCTAAAGTAGAATTGTATTGCCAAAGCATCTTTATTTACTAAGGCACACATTTTAGGAATTTACTCAGTGCTTAACTTGACAGGCTAAAGCAGTTAGTATAGTGGGATGCCAACTGTATTTTAATAGTTTAGCCACAATATAAAATTATTGCTGGAATTAATTGATATACAGAGCATAAATCTCTCTGACAAATTGCTCTCTCAGATGTCAGGGTGCATACAACCGTTTGCATGGCTACAGTGAGGGGACTTGAAACTTCTAGAAGCATGAAGTGCGTCTTCACAACCAATTTGTGTGCTGATGAGTGTAAAACAGTATAATGATTGAACATGCTCAGTCTGAATAATTGGCCAAATGAGAAGCAGCAGCTTTTAACGGTGGAGAGGAATCTATTTTCAGTCAAAAGGGTAGAGAAAGCATGCAAAACAGCCTATTTCATATATTATGAAACATGCTTAGTTTTTTATTATTCAAAATTATTCAAGAGTGTAAAAAGTGAATGTTTAATATTGCCATGCCAAATTTTCAGCTTGGAAAATACAGAATTAATATATAAAGAGACACATTTTAGGGGGAATTGTAAAATCTCTTACACATGGAGACCAGTTTTCAATAAATTGATCTACCTTTGGAAAAAACATTTTTTCTATATATTAATTCATTTTAGGATTCTACCTTACCTGTATAATAGGCTCATAATATTCCTTAACCATTTATTATCAATTAATTTTTCTTTTTAAAAATGTTCTAGGGCTAAGTTATATTTACACTGTATATCTGAAACCCCTGCACTTGTAACAAAAAAGCTGTCTGGCTCAGTACAGCATGATTGCTTTTCCATTGTGTAATCAGAATTAAGCATAACCATAACTGCAGCACAGTCTAAACTATTAGTGCTGGTATTGTTACTTCTGTATTTGACCAACAATGAACTTAGAGATAGTTGAAGACGGTGCCAAAGAGAGAGTAAAATAACATTTTAGAGGCACTAAATGTCCTCAGTTGGATATAAACCAAGCATAGATACCTACTCTCTACACTGTTGAAAATGCCTCGAAGTAGTGATAAAGTAAATTAGTGTTTGCTTCTCAAAAATGGCATGAAGACACAATCCATACAGAAAAGAAGCAACCAACTTACATGTAGCAATACTAAAATGAACATTTTTACTCGACACACAGCATGGCATAGCATGTCCACTAGTGCTCCTAACACAGGTACGACAAAAAGAAAATAAAGGTCTATAGCTACTTGCTCTCATATCGGTATGTAGCAACACATTTTCACAAATGTGGCCTTCTTCGGGAAGCAATATTATTTCAATGTGCACCATAAGTAGCCTAAATATTGTGCATACAAGGGACTATTGTGATGGCAACAAAGACATCAACAAAGACACCATTCAACCTCAGCAAAACAGAAAAGTCTTTTAGAATACCCCAGTGTTTTGTTTTTAAGTAAATGAGTATAATGCCGGCAGATGTAGTCTGATATTTCCCTTCCAGCTTTTTCATTGCAAAAAATCTTGACAGATAACCATTATATTGTTGATTTCAACACAGTCCAAGCCTTTTCTATACCAAACTTGTCAAGCCAGTATTATAACTTGATGTTCACTTGCTTCATTGATATTGACATATATTGCTCCTAGGTTTGTTGAGGGGGCATATTGTTTGCCGTTACCTTTTGACACAACATGCATTTTAGAAAGAGAAGCCTCGGGGAGATGGCAGTTGATGAGGCGGTGGATACTTTTAGAGAGTAAGGAAGGAAAAACTTGGTAAAGGGAGCCAGGAGACACAGAGAGACAGGTGTGTGGTCACACATGAAAGAGTCCGGCGTCTGTATGGCAAATTTAGAGACAGGAAAAGCACCGCGCAGGAACCAAGCAGTGCCACATTATTCTAAACAAGTGTGTCACACTGAATGCGCTAATGCTTTCCCACATTTCTCATGTTAAACTCAGGCTGTTTAGTGAAAATAACAGAAAACAGTGACTCATGGTCGAGTATTTGGGAGCAGCTGCTTAGACTATTAATTAAAGTGAATGAATTAAAAACAACCCTGGCTGGTTTTATTTTCCCCTGTGAATAACGGAAGCTTGGAAGGCATTTTAAAAAGACCAGGGGGACAAAAAAGGCTCTACAAGCTTTTAGTTCTTTTTGAAAATGAAAACCTATTCAGTTGTTTCAAGGCTTGGCAAGGAGCAGTTGAAAATGGGGGAAACTAGAGAGCCTCAATAATGATAACTCACTTTATGACCATTGCTTTGATGAGTCGTAGGTTTTGATACTAAGCGGAGAATAAAAATGGTCTGGGTTAAGTTTTTTACCGCATTACTTCATGTCTGCCTATTATCATGAACTTGTTGAATGACAAATGCTGTTTGGATTTGGATGCGTAACTGAATGTTAAAGCTTGTTTAACAGAGCACATTCCCATGGCAGCGAGTATGCTATCTGGGTAAAATGTTTGGTCTGAATTTAAAAAACTAGCCTACTCTGAATGCTACTTTAAATGTTCACCCTACTTAACCTCATCATGAAATGAATTGGGTTCATTCTATTTTTAGATTGTCAAATAGTAAATACAAAGCTAACATGCAAGCCGGAACCAGCCTCCCTTGGATATTTGTAATGACATTAATCAGCATTTAATTTCCATAAAAGAAAGAAATGTTCCTTTCTAGATATAGCCTGTTTATTAGTTTATTAGATTGTTCAGTTAGAGGATACAAACTGTGGGTTCGACAGTGAAATCCGTGCAAACACTAGCTTCCACATGTGTCAGACCACTCCAAAACTGTAGCTGAAAACCATATCATTTTGAACAGAGTGCAGCAGAAAAGTACTTCAAATATGAACCATACAACTAATGATGAATCCTGGCCATCATTAGCCCATGTGTGGAGATGTGGGTGTTATCAGGACACCGGATTAAAATGGAATGCAAACACACTGACTTCAAAGGGTAATGGCACTGGTGGTGCAACATACTTTGATTGAAGTGAGCACATACAGTACATGCTACTGATTGGTCGGAATAATGTGGGCGTTGGCGAAAGGGAGGTTTAAAATGTGATTGGCTGGAGTAGGCTCAGTGAAAAAAAACCTACTTGTGGTCTCAAAAATCCACAAATTAATGCAAGCCATTCCACATGCCACTGGAGATGCGTTAATGCAGAGTCATTGTCAAAGGAATGTCTACGTGGATAAGATATGTGGTATATATTATCAGAAAAACCATTGTGTGCCAATTATATATATATATATATATACACAGTGGTGCTCGAAAGTATTCATACCCCTTCACATTTTACACACTTTATTGTGCTGTAGATTTAATTTTAATTTTGCCCATCAATCTACAATCAATTTCAGGAAGCAACAGCATGCAAAGAATATGCGACCAAATATGAAATATGATACTTTAAAAATATATTAAAGCAAAGGGTATGAATACTTATTCACATGAGAGATTTCAGTTTTAGATTTTTAATGCATTTGCAAAAAGTTCTAAAACATGCTTTCACTTTGTCATTATGGGTTATTAAGTGTAGATTGATGGGCAAAAATGGAAATTGTATGCATTTAAAATTTAATCTACAACACAATAAAGTGTGCAAAAAGTAAAGGGGTATGAATACTTTCGAGCACCACTGTATATTCATATACAGTATATACTGTATATATAGAGTGCCCTCCACTATTTACCCCTGGTAAAGATGAGTAAAAAGGGTTATTAAAAAAATCACCGTTTGGTGAATTAGCTTATTGTCACACTGAAAAAATAAGAAAAATCCAACCTTTAACTGAAGTAAATGTATTATGAGAAAAAAAATCCCTCATCAAGAAATAATTATTTTTAACAAAACCACATGTGCCACAATTATTGGCACCCCTGCATTTACATATAGAAAAAAGTCATATTTTTTTATATTTGGTTGCATATCCTTTGCATGCCATGACCTGATATCTGTGACCCAACAACATCAAAAGACTCTTGTTTTCTGGTACTCTTATAAGCAATACTATAACGTCTCTGCATTTGAATGGATCTCTATGGGAATTGGGGGAAGGGACTAAATTTAGCTGTAAATTATGCTGGAACAGTCTGGAATACATGGTTGGCAAAATGGCTGTAAGTCATCAAGGGTCTGAGGTATCAAACAAGCCTCAAACCATCACTCTGCTGCCAGATATGCAGTAGATATGGATGGATCACTTTAATTTTCCTATTGAACTCTATGGAAAAATAAGTCAGGAGAAGAAACCCTTCACATTATCCATCCATATCTACTGTATTTCTGGCAGCAGAACTGATATACAATAGCATATACAGTATAGTATATATACTGTATATATATGTATATATGTGTGTGTGCGTGTCTGGCTGTGTATGATTGTAAAAGTAGTTTTAGTAAAAAATATAATTTTAAAAAAAGTTATAATGTATCAATGGGAATTCTTATAATTACAGCTATCCTGCAAGACCCATGGGGGCCTCAAGAGACAACCTAATTTCCAAAGAAAGAGAATGAACCATGTCTTGTTAATGTTCACAGTATCCCACATTTCCCACAAAATCTGCTTCCTGAGAATTACTGGATCAGCTACAATAGGTCAAGCTGCACTGCCAGAGTGACTATTGTCCTAGCACATGCTGTCATGATCTGCCAAAGCAAGTTATTGGTCTTTTTCCTGTGACAGAGGCAAAGCAGACAGCTTCCTTGCAAAGGGATGCAGTAACCTAGATCAGCAGTGTAAGTGTACACTGCCCTCACCCCTTTCGGACAACTGTCTCTTGGGCTCTTGCTTCCTCATATGGATACGTGGGGAATGGCACAGACGCTATCAGGATCTATAAGAGCAGTCAAATTGAAATCCTCTTGCTTCACCCCAACAGTAAAGTGCTCTTGCCTCTGGCCCTGTTCCTGTACCTATCCTGACCCTACCCCTTCCCTTGTTCCTCTGCTTAACCCTATCCCTATCTTTATCATAATATCAGCAAAATAAATAAATATTTAAATAAGTAAGAGCAGATGTTAGTGGGTGATTTTTAAGCAGCGGCCTTCGTTGTGTGCCCCAGATATGTGAATGCTTATGTCCTATTTGGACAGGGGTTCCAAACCTGCTCCTGGAGACCCCCTATGTAAGCTGGTTTTCCTTCCAGCCATAATTAAAATTCTTGATGTATAACCACTTATTATTAATCTGTGATGCCTAATGAGGGATGATATACCCATTTAATGCCACATTATCTGTGAGAAACAGATGTTTACAAATAATTAATATTCCATATTAATTTAAAGAATTTTCATCAGATCAAATCTCAGACAACTAGAGTTTTTACTTTCTCTAATGTGCTGTGGCAAATCATTCCTTTTTAAAGAGGTTACATATTTTATTTAATAATGGGATGGACCCTCACCTGAAATCACAAAGCCCTAACGGTTGAAAGGGAACTCACTGAAACAAAGAGCATATTCAAAAAGGAATAGGTTTTGATATGGTTGAAATGTTCTATCTATTGATAAGGAAGTTCACTCTGTATGCTTTGCTAAATTTTTAAAAACTCCTTTGGGAGATGTGTCCTGGGCGTGTTGAGGGGGCAGAAATATTTATTCTAATAAAGCTGTATGCCGCTTTTTTTAAATATTTTTTTATATCTGAACAGCCATGTTTAGTTGGTAGCAATCATAGAAATAACTTTTCAGAAATCCAGCATCATACACTGTGTTTATACCCTCAAATTCTGCATTCTAAAATGGTTAGGGTTAGGAATGTCCGCGATTCGGCTCAAATTTTGTTTTCAAAACAAAGAGGATTATGACATAAACCAATTTAAGACATGAGGCGGTTCAAGTTGCGAACCAATCAACAATGAGATTCAGTTCACTTGCTAGAAATCTCATAAACAATGGCGGAGAAGCGACCCGTTACACCGGCACTATTCCACACAAAGAAAAAGTAAAGGGAATTGGATAAAGCTCACTTGAAAACTATAGTAAACATAGGTGCTCATTTTAGAAGGTGGCGAGATATATGGGGTGCCAAATGTAAAGTAAAACACAACACGTTTTTCCTGTGTTTTTTTTCTCAGATTTAGCATAAATGTGGCATTGAAGATTCATGCTAAATATGAGTTTTTTCTGAGATTTAACTGACATGCTAAATAAACCTTTTAGTTCATATTTTCTGATTTAATTGATAAATCTCAAATAAGCATGTCATATATAACTTAAATATTTAATTAATAAATATTTAATTTAAATCTCAAATCTTGGTTTCAAAATAAATATTTATTTAAAAAAATTAAATTTAGCTTAAATCTTAAATTTTCCAAAAAGAAGATTTAATTTTTTATTTTATTTTAAAAAATGTATTTATATATTTTTTACCACAAATATGTGTTTAACAGTTCAATATTTAGCAAAACATAAATCTTTATTTACATCTTAAATCTTGGGTTCTAAATCAAATATTTAGCTCATATCTTAAATCGTGATTTTTTTATAAAAACCAAGAATTAACATCTAAATAAATATTTATTTTATCACAAATCTTGGTTAAAATTTTTTAATATTTAGTCAAAAATAAATATTTATTTATATCTTAAATCTTTTGTTCCAAATTAAACATTTAGCTTATATCTTAAATCTTGAATTTGTAAATTCAACATTTAGCTAAATCTAAATCTTTAGTTTAAATCTTTTGAAAGATATACTAATTAGCCCCGCCCCTCTGTGACTGGTATCCAATGGAGAGAGGAGGGGAAATAGCTGTATTTAGTGATGGGGGCAATTGAGGGTCTTCTAGCGAAGTGTGAAACTTGATGTTACATAATATTAATTCCTATATTAATTCCTGTTTGACACACATTATTTACATAACCTACACACAGATAGCATCTGCTATAGGCTAGCTAATCATGTAAGATGTCCAGCGAACTAACTAGATAGCATAGGCTACGTTTTGGGCATATTGGCGTTTCCTTGACTGATTTCTTATGGTGAAGTTGAATATTGACAGCCAGCTAAGCCAAATAACAAACTGGCAGCTTGATTCAATAGATGGTTAGTGATCGCATTACGACCAATAAAGTAACACTTAAACATCGTATATTTATGGTATGCATCACAAACATATTGTTACGTTCCTCTGCTTTCTGTTTCCCCTGCTTTGCGTTTCGTTTTGGCTTTTGGGCTGCTGTGTTTCTTTGTGTCTCCCATACAGGTGGAGTTGGGCTACTGACGTCACGGTCCTACGTGGAGATCCTGGGAGCTACGCTGGTGAAAGAACGCACGCCGTTGCCTGGCAACCTTCTTCAGGAGATGCGTGGAGACGGGGACGCCTTGCCGCGGGATTTAGAAAGATGCTCGTTGCTGGGGACGCCGAGGACCGTCGCAGAGCAGCCGGATTGGAAAGATGCGAGACTATATATATCTTATCTCCGTCTGCATCACGAGAGTTCGAGTTCCTGACGCTAGCGGTCAACACAACGCTTTCTGAACACTGAGTTCTGTGTTAACAGGCTACAGTAAATAGCCCATGAATTGACTAAAGTTGCTGAATACCACCACAGCAACCATCCCGCTAGACCAGGAGGAGAAGGCCCTTTTGTCATTTGGACGTGGGTCTGATTTTGGACACTTGCTGCCTGGTGAGAGCATGCAGCCTGTGTAGCCGAACTGTAAATATTGTCAATCTGTTACATGTTTAGATTAGAGCTAAATTAGTTTCTACCGTACCTGTCTGTGTTATTAAACATTTTGTCTTTTAAATCACTTTGCGCTTGACTGGGTTTATCTAAGAGTTTGTGGTTTGCGTTTAAGTGGCTTAGTGTTACCTCCACTACTGTACACCTGGTTATTGCACCACAGGTGGATTTTGGGACGTAACAGATTGGGGGCTCGTCCGTGACAGTGAACATATTTGTGCAGATTTATTCTGACTTTGATGCTACGCTACCTTGGGGGCTACGTGGTGCCAGCTTTGTGATTTGTAGCACGGTTACTTTGTTGCTAATAGATTACTACTAGCTTTAGATTGAAACCAAGGTAAGAGATAGGTCGCTCGAAAGGCAGATTCTAGATTTCCATCAAAAATAAACAAACACAAAAGTATAATCCACAATTGTATTTACCATCCACACATACACCTCTCAATTTGTATTCGTAGATATAATCCACAAATGTGTTTTTGCCATCCACACGCAAACACCTCCCAATTTGTGTTTCGTAAATCATCATTTGGATGAATGCAAAAATTATATTCACAAATACAAATAACATTTACAGATATGTTTCCAATGTTCACATGTACAAATCAAAAGCTTCGCTTGCGAACTGGCGAATCTACATTTGCCGATCGAATGACACGCTTGATCTGAATTTTGAGACAAATATTCTGCTCTTTTTCCCCATGTCGATTCACACAGGCTTAACTTGTGATTCGCAAGCAAAACTTCTTCTTCTTCGGTGCTACCTAACACCGCGGTGTGTGTGTTCTGCTCATCAGCGCCACTTTTACAACAAGTGGCCAAAATTGCACATTATCTTTAAGAAATGGATTAATGGTAAATTAAAACAACCGAATTTTGAGTTTATTTAGGTTGTAAAGTTAACTCCACGCTAATCTTGCGATGGGAAGTTTTTTAAACAGACATTGCACAAAACTCCTATCAGATTCCATGTAGCTAGCTTCTATGGTTCCCCCCTTTCGTGAGGCTGATGTTAATAAATATTTCTCTATGTTTGAACGGGTTGCCATCTCGATTAAGTGGCCCAGGGATGCCTGGCCGCTGTTGCTACAGTGCGTGCTGGTTGGTAAGGCCCAGAGTGCTTAATTGTCGCTGTCTATAGATTACGACGTGGTGAAAGCTGTGGTCTTGAGGGCATATGAGTTGGTACTACAAGCTTACCGTCAAAAGTTTAGGCAAAACCTTTGTTGAATTCGCCTGGGAGAATGAGAATTTATTTGATCGTTGGTGTGCTGCACAAGGCGTTGAGCGATTGAATTATCATGGAGGAGTTTAAGAACTGTGTACCTGAGCGTGTCACCACGTATTTAAACGAACAGAGAATAACTCAGGTCGCACAGGCTGCAGTTTTAGCTGACGAATATACCCTCACTCATAGAAGCGGATTCCCCGTTACGTCATGACTACGTCACTCCCCGGAAGGAATTCCCCGTAGGCTCAGTTGGTCTCTCAGGGACCAGTATTCCCGTTTCTGGTGAAGCATGAGGATTTGAGAGCTAAACGGAGAATTGTGTGTAATTATTGTAAAAAGCTCGGTCATGTCGTGTCTGATTGTTGGATCCTGAAAAGAAAGAATAAATCGTTAAAAGGGGTTTCACTTGTGAAAACGTGTTTGCCGGCGCCTGGACGTTGTGAAACGTTATCCCTTAGAAAGGATTGTGCTCTCCAGGATTATGTGCCATTCCTTATGGATGGTGTTGTGTCATTGACTGACGAGCCTGGTCTTCTAAGGCCAGTTAAAATATTGAGAAACACCTGCGCTGCGCAATCTTTTATTTTGGAGGATATTTTGCCCCTGTCTGAGAGAACCTCCATAGGCACCAGGCGATCCAGTCTTCCTGTGGAAGGAGTAACCTTCATTTTGGGGAATGACTTAGCAGGGGGCATAATTTTGGCTAGCCCTGAGGTGACTCCTGTCCCTCTTGTCAGATGCCCTGATGAAGGTAGGCAGAAATATCCAGACGTATTTCCTGTTTGCGATGTCACGTGTGTCATGTCTAAATGACTTGGCACGGGAGCAGCTGATTGTTGAGCAGAAGCGAGACTCAGACATTTCTTCTCTCTTTGAATATGCAATTCCTGAGGAGGAGATTGCTTTGGTGCCGAAAGGGTACATTGTGAAAGGCGATGTGTTTAAGCGCAAGTGGAGACCAATGAACTCTTCAGTTCAGGCCTTGGAACACGTCCAACGCTTCAGTTCAGGACGACTGGAACATTTTAGGTCAGATTGTGGTTCCATCTGTGTGTCGCAGTGAGGTGATCGGTCTTGCTTATGGTTCATGCTCATGCATTGCTGGTCATCTGGGTGTGGGTGGAGTTTGTGGCTGTGTGTTGGGGCACTTCTTTTGCCATGGTTTTGGGTGTGACGGTGGGAGAATGCTTGTGGCTCAAGTTTGCCCATTAACACGGACTAAAACTGGTAATCAGTTTTTACCCACTATAAAGTGCGCAGCTACTCGTTTTCCGGACTGACTGATCATACCCCTTTTGTTTTACTTCATCACATGCATAATAACTAGTGTCTCAAGCGGTGAAGTTGGTTTTTATTTTATTTAATTTTACAGAGCCATGATTTAGACATTTGGTTGGCTTACATCAAATTGAGGAGGTAGAAAACTTCCCCTTAAACCGATTATTGGTCTCAATCATTTTCCTTGATTAACAATTGGCTACAGCGTTTAATTCACAAATTACTCATTGCCATCAAACGTAGCCAGTTCTCTTCAATTAGGCTATTAGGCAAGTAATTAATTATTTTTCATTTGCGTCGCAAAATTGTGTACATTTTAATCAAATATTATAATAGTGGATACATCTGCTTTTTTTCCGAGAATATTCATGGATATTAAACGATCTTAAAGCTCAGCTTTTGTTAGATAATTTTTATTGCAGGTTGTGTTTTTCTCGTATAGTGTGCTTTTCCGTTTAATCTCCCTAACAGGATTCACCTGTAAATTGATTATTCAGATCGTTGGCACATAATCAAGGAAAATGATTGAGACCAATAATCAGTTTAAAGGGAAGTTTTCTGCCTCCTCAATTTTCAGCTCAGCAGCCGCCACTGGCCTACATTCATAGATGCGTTAATGCTCTCGCTATGTTATGTGGAACGTGCGAGAGTGACAATAAATAAATTGTTGCTGGGTCATGCCTGGTAATAAAGTAACTCTCGAGTAACACTCGTGACTATATTAACCAGTCTTGTCCCCAGTTTGTCAATGTCAATTTTCTTCCTATCTCAATTAATGTTAGCTAGCGACCTAAGTGCTAACGGTAGTTTTAATGTTTCAAGTTTGTTCCAAGAATCCTGCTATTTTATGACATTACCAACAGACTACTTAGCTCACTAACCATCTATTGAATCAAGCTGGCAGTTTGTTATTTGGCTTGGCTGGCTGTCAATATCCAACTCCACCTGTATGGGAGACACAAAGAAACACAGCAGCCCAAAAGCCAAAACGAAACGCAAAGCAGGGGAAACAGAAAGCAGAGGAACGTAAAAATATGTTTGTGATGCATACCATAAATATACGATGTTTAAGTGTTACTTTATTGGTCGTAATGCGATCACTAACCATCTATTGAATCAAGCTGCCAGTTTGTTATTTGGCTTAGCTGGCTGTCAATATTCAACTTCACCATAAGAAATCAGTCAAGGAAACACCGATATGCCCAAAACGTAGCCTATGCCATCTAGTTAGTTCGCTGGACATCTTACATGATTAGCTATAACAGATGCTATCTGTATGTAGGCTATGTAAATAATGTGTGTCAAACAGGAATTAATATAGGAATTAATATATGAAACATCAAGTTTCACACTTCGCTAGAAGACCCTCAATTACTTCCATCACTAAAGCCAGCTATTTTCCCGCCTCCCTCCATCAAGGGCCGGGGCTAATTAGTATATCTTTCAAAAGATTTAAACTAAAAATTTAGATTTAGCTAAATGTTGAATTTACAAACACAAAATTTAAGATATAAGCTAAATGTTTAATTTGGAACAAACGATTTAAGATATAAATCTTTATTTTTGACTAAATATTTTAATTTTTAACCAAGATTTGTGATAAAATAAATATTTATTTAAATGTTAAATGGTTGGTAAAAAACACAAGATTTAAAATATAAGATAAATATGTATATATTTTTTATATTTATTTTTGAAAACTCAAATTTAATATTTAAGTTATATATTTAGGACATGCTTATTTGAGATTTATCAATTCAATCTGAAAACATGAACTAAAAGGTTTATTTAGCATGTCAGTTAAATCTTGGAAAAAAACTCATATTTAGCAGAAATCTTCAAGAAAATGCCACATTTATGCTAAATCTGAGAAAAAAACACAGAAAAAACATGTGTTTTACTTCACATTTGGCACCCCATAGAAATGTTTGGGAGCAGATTTTAACCCCTTAGTGCAGATGGCATATTTGGTAAATCATGGGGGTACTCTGTTTAAGGCTTTATAACTCCAGGTGTGAGCATCACATAAACTTGGTAAATGGCTTAAATGAAACAAAACCGGTGTACCATTTTTTGTACAAACTTAGATTTGTTTATTTTCAGAATTTAAGGTCAAAATAAAGTGCCGGAAATGCAAGCAAAACTTTGCTAAAAATGCTACAAAATATATATTTCTTCACAATACTGAGAGGTACATAAGTGAAACAGGTAAAACTACACATTTCCTGGATCATAAACTCCTTGTCCACAAGCATTCAATAATCGCAGGGTGATATACAGAACTACTAAAGATCTATGACACGAAATGTAAGCAGTGTAGCCTGATGTACCCAGGGTCTCCAAACCTATCCAAATTGGCTAAAATGTGAATAGCTGTAAATCTTAAACTAATCATACATTTCAGTGCAAATCAACCGTTTTGACTCATTTAACTCACCTTTGTATCATTTTCATGTGGGAATTATTTTGGATCAGTACAGGGGGGTGGATATCTAGGTGTCCAATAACCTACCCAAAACCTCTCCGAGAAATTATTAAAAAGCCTTTTGTCCTTTATAAAGCATATACATTTTACCTTACGATCACTTAATGGATGAAAACATTGATATTGCACAGTTTCAGTTCAGTGTTTGATGCCAAGTGTGCCATTTTTTCACCATTATCCTTCATATACTGCTTCATCCTGTGCGGTGCCTTCGTGGGCAACATGCACTCATCAATGGCACGGTCTTCAGTATGCTGGAAGGATCTGGTCCTGCAGTGGCTTCACTCTGAACAGTAGAGGGCACTGCTGGAGTGGCAGAGGTGGAGGGTCAAGCATGTTATAGGAACAAATTACATAATGCAGAAGCATTATAACACTGTGGTACACACAGCTAAATATGAAATCATTCACTCTTGTACTTCAGTATGCTACATTATGTTATATTTTGTTGCGTGCTCTAGGATGGCATTACTCTGTAGTGTGTTTCACAACTGTTGCTTATTTATTTTATTTATTTATTTTACATTCATCTTGCACACATCTGGACACAGTACATTTGAATACATATTTTCCATTCCCTAAGTGAAAAGCATCACCCATGGATATACTAATACCCCATAGAGTACATTATGCACAAAGAAATTACAATACAATAAAATAATATCGGAAAACACTACCAATGTTCTAGCTTCACGGCAAATCGAGGCATCAAATAAACTCCTCAAAAACAGTTTGGAAACGTTATTTCGGTCGATTATTCCTCCCCTTTAATAATACCAATTGGTATTGTATTTTATATCGTTGGAAAGCCTGATTAGTCACCTTTACAACGAGGTACAACTTGTAAGGATCATGCATTCGTGGAATGAGCAACACAGCTAACCGTGTGGGTAGCGGGCCAAAAAAATGTGCCTAAATGCCCTGCAATATTCTTCTGTTGGTATTCACTCTCGTTTTGAGCTTCAAGTGCTGCCAGGTGTATGCCAGTGGGATGGAATGGGATGCCATCCCACAGCAGTGTGTGACCAGGCTGGTGACCAGCATGAGGAGGAGGTGCCAAGCTGTTGTGGCTGCGTATGGATCTTCCACACGCTACTGAGGTCCCTGACAGTGTAAAATGAATAAAGTGTAAAAATGGCCAATATGTGTTGTTTTTTCCTTATTACTGTGGGAGAGTGCAATCATCCAGTCCACCAAGCAACTCAAAACGAGAGTGAATACCAACAGAAGAATATTGCAGGGGATTTTGGCACATTTTTTTGGGCCGCTACCCACACGGTTAGCTGTGTTGCTCATTCCACGAATGCACGATCCTTACAAGTTGTACCTCGTTGTAAAGGTGACTAATCAGGCTTTCCAACGATATAAAATACAATACCAATTGGTATTATTAAAGGGGAGGAATAATCGACCGAAATAACGTTTCCGAACTTTTTTTGAGGAGTTTATAACTTACGACTGAGCAACCAAACAGAACAGCGCTAAAAGACGCTATTTCATTGTGAATGCTATGAATTCTAACAAAGCAGGCCACCACGAGCCACTACGGGAACGTCACGAACACAATAGTATCAATACATTAGTTATTTGGCAGACGCGTTTATCCAAAGCGACGTACAATAAGTGCATATTGAAGGTCATAGACACAATCTACGAAGCTAAGTCACGAAAGCTCTACTTTCTCACAACGTAGAAGCTATCGCTAGTCATCAACCGAATACAGTCAGCTATACATTCTAAGCTATGAGATAGCTGAACCAAATAGAAAATAACAAATAAACGGAAAGAACGTACTATATAATTTGCCGTATACATGTAGTTATTCAAGGTGGAGTCTGAAAAAGTGTGTTTGCAAATATGTTCAGCATTATTAGCAGGCTAACAGTGGTCTATTACGACCGATGCAAATACAAAAATATAGCACGCAGTGGAAAAACGAATGTATATACTCAAAATATTACAAGCAGTAATACTTACATGTCGAGGAGGATATCTTCCCCATATTGATAGGCACCTCTTCCACAGAATCTATGCTACAGGGATTAGAAGAATCTCTGTTGTTGTCCTCTTCTGACCGACTTCGGGGGAAAAGTACTAAAAAGTCTCTTCAAAGTTGCGCGCCGTTTTATAGCGTAAGACCAACTGCGTCATACCAAACGCGTCAAACCAAATGCGTCATCTGCGCATGCCAGCGTAAAGTTGTCGTGATATAACAAGTATTGCAGTTACGCTCGCCCGTAAATAGTTAATCCAAGCTTTCAATTACACATGTAAATAACTTTTGGGAAGCTTGTCGTGCCTTCTATTGGATAAAACAATTGTCGATCAAACCAGAATAAAATTGAAAGCGTCACAGCAGTGCTATCAGGGAGGGGGGGTTACGCAGAGATAGTTTCGTTTGTCTAATAGTGTTCCAATGCGCTGTGTATTTTTCAAACGGATTGTCCAAGACAATAAATGACCACGGAATCTTGAAAGGGACATATCTACGCTTAAATCCACGGGAGGATTGCACACGAATTCCATATTTAATAGCAGATATTGATAGTAGAATGGCATTGTATGATTTCACTTGTTTATGTCGGTATTGATTGAGCAGCGATTTGCACCGCTGTATTTGCATACGGTCGGGCTATTGGTGGGTTTATCTGGTTGCTGGACGGAATTCTGATCTTATATGATGAATACATATATTTATGAACTCCCAACATAGACGCTATTGCCCACTATGTCACGCATGGGTAGGTATAGGCTGGGTGGGGAGTGCTTGTTAAATGGACTTGCTACGGAAAGATAGTGACACTTAGAAACTACGCATTGGCCAGAAATCGTCGCGAATCGTCTACCAATAAAGTTAAAATACCGCGTTTGGGTTTTCCACTAATAGTTTGGCTGCAGGAGCAACGCGTGTCTCAGTTGCGTAAAACTGTCTCGCAGGCGAGAAAAAATAGACTATCTGCACTAAGTAGTTAAAACAGACATGGAGCTCCCATATTCTACTGGACAGGTAGGTCAAAAGTTTCAACACTAATTTAGCTGGACATTCTGCTTGCCAGCCAATTGTATTTAGTAGCCTACTTACAATGAATAGTAGCTTGGTTGCTATTATTTTTTCCTTGGAAGAAAGAAATGTTTGCTAATGTTATATGTTGTATAGATCGTGTTAGCTAGAACCGGCTACTCGGCTATAACCATGCATGCCAGCTGTAGCCAGATAATGCCTGGTTCAGACTAATGGAACATGAACTCATTGTGACGCAACAGTGTTCAGCATACTGTTAGATATAACCTTCTGCACATGTTTAAGCTGTGACATTCACAGTGTTCAGCATACTGTTAGATATAACCTTCTGCACATGTTTAAGCTGTGACATTCACAGTGTTCAGCATACTGTTAGATATAACCTTCTGCACATGTTTAAGCTGTGACATTCACAGTGTTCAGCATACTGTTAGATATAACCTTCTGCACATGTTTAAGCTGTGACATTCACAGTGTTCAGCATACTGTTAGATATAACCTTTTGCACAAACTATGACAGTAATTGACTAATGTTTTGACTAATGACATCCTTAATAACGGCCTGACACCTTTTTTTTTTTTACTTTAACATACAAAGCCTCAAACCTAGGTTACCATCTCAGAAGATTTTTTCCAGGGAAAACCCCATGACAGCCATGGCAGCAGTAAGACAATAGAGTGCAATTATTTGGAGAATTACACCCAGTGGCACTGACAAATGTACTAGGCACAGCTTTATACTAGGCAGGAAACATTATGGTCACACATCAGGAGTGTTTCCTGTTTATCGCAGTTCAAATGAGAATAGATCTCTGGGGACCATGGCACATGTTAGATGTTCCATGAAATCTATGCTCTGAGATCAGAACACTTTACATGTTTCAATTAGTCCCCAGTGTTATAGACAGCATAAGTATTTCATATGCTAACTACCATCTATGTGGCTGACCATAAAGTAGTCCCCAGAAATTATATATTGTTTATGTATATACTGTATATATATAATTTTCAGATCTGATATAAAAATATATACAGTAATACCTTGACATACGAGTTTAATTCGTTCCGTGACCGAGCTCGTAACTCGGTTTACTCGTATATCAAATCAATTTTCCCCATTGAAATTAATTGAAATACCATTAATCCGTTCCAGCCCCCCAAAAAACACCATCATTTCTTTGTTACGTAGTTATAAAAATGAGAAATGTATTTAGAAATAATTAATACAAAACATAATACAAAGATAATAAAATAGAATATAAAGAAATAAACCACGTTCATGTTTTGCAATGATTTCACGCTTCATTTCAAGCGACATCATTCGCTTCTTCTTATCACTGTCCTTTGCAATTACTTTCTTAGGACCCATGGTTGAGTTACAACAAAGAAATTTGGCAAAATAACTGCACCAATGAAAAAACGAGAGCTAAACACAACACAGATTACTACGAGATGCTTCTACAACGAGATAACCACGTGAACTGAACGAGTGAGTGGCGGGAGATGCGGGTGTTCGCTTGCTTAACTGCGCCAACTAGCGGAGGCGTCTCTAAGCTCGCTCCGCTTGCTCGGCTCGTAACTCGGGTCTAGGCTCGTAAGGCGAAGCAAGAAATTGTCCGAGCTACGGCTCGTAACTCGGAATACTCGTAAGTTAGTGCACTCGTATGTCAAGGTTTTACTGTATGTACTTGTGTGTGTGTGGCACTGGTGGTGCAACCGTCGCTTTGGATAAAAGCGTCTGCTAAATGACTGTAATCAGTGGCGGCTCGTCCATAGGGACGCTAGGGGCGGCGCCCCACTTGATTGGATAGAAAAAAATTTTTTTTTAAATAATAAATATATATATTTTTTTAAAATAATAATAATTTTTAATCTGAACACATTTCATAGATTGATTGTATAAATGTATATTAATTCTAGTCAATACATGTATGTTCAATAATTGGCTTTGGTTGGTTTGCGGACATCATTACCGTCTCTGTTGCTCTGGGGCGTCGAATCGTACGTCCCTCACACACTACATTGACATGCATTGCTACCTAGCGGTTGTTGGAAGGACTGCACTTTAGCTTGAGGTCTATGATAGCATTTGGGGCGTTGGGCAGAACGCCCTGGCCATTCTCATTTAACCCCATTCAAACGAACATTGTAGTCATGGTCAGTAGATGGCGCAAGAGAGCACACGCCGATGT
Source organism: Ilyophis sp. 1 JC-2022 (assembly GCA_022702515.1). Taxonomy (NCBI): domain Eukaryota; kingdom Metazoa; phylum Chordata; class Actinopteri; order Anguilliformes; family Synaphobranchidae; genus Ilyophis; species Ilyophis sp. 1 JC-2022. The sequence continues at coordinate 25,521,716 of CM040396.1, forward strand.
CACATTCGTCCGACGAACTTTGAACTTCGTTGTTGACGCTATCTTCCAGCGACATGGCGGCTGCAGCAGATAATGTTACGTTAACGTTAGCACTCAACAGCGTGGAGTCTATTTTTAAAACTCACTTTGAGAAGCTTAGTCTACAAGAAAAACTCAGTTTAAAAGAGCTAGGTCCAGATAGGCCAGATATTCATCTACAGCAGGCGGCTAAGGACAGAGGGAAGTCGTACACACGAGTGTTCTCCAGGAGCTGGTATGATAAGAAATCATGGCTATGTGGCTGCCCAATTCGGAATGCTGTTTTTTGTTTTCCCTGCATTCTGTTCCGTTCAGAAAAACATGGCCAGGGTGAAATGCTGTGGACGAAAACAGGGATGACAGACGTTAAGCACTTTTCCGAACGAGTGAAAAAACACGACACGAGCAGAGCACACATGGAAGCGTGCCTTAAGCTATCCATGCTAGGAAGAGCTAACATAGCTACACAGCTGTCTGATGGATATCACGCCAGTATTCGAAAACACAACCAGGAGGTGGATAACAACCGACATATCCTTTCTAAATTGATCGACTGTGTGAAGTTCTGTGGGGCCTTTGAACTAGCTTTGAGGGGGCACGATGAAACGGAATCATCCGAGAATCCAGGTGTGTTTAGGGGACTTGTTGATTTTGTATCGACACTGGACGGTGCAATGAAAGAGCACTTGGAGAATGCAACCGTATTTAAAGGCACCTCAAAAACCATACAGAATGAGCTACTGGACTGTATGCTGTCTGTAATGCAAGGCCACATTGTCCAGGACCTACAAAGCACGGATTACATGTCTATCCAAGCAGATGAGACCACCGACATAACTACGCATTGTCAGCTCGTCATTGTGTACCGCTACATCGACACTGCCAACACGGTGCAGGAGAGATTTTTTGGCTTTGTTCGATTGGAAGGAGGCACGACTGCAGATGCCATTGGAGGTGCTCTCCTTGAAAACCTGGCCCTGCAAAGTTTCTTTATAAGTGAGGAGGCATGCTGATAGTGGAGCAACATTGTAAGGTAGGCTAGGCCTATTCATTTATTTTTCCTTTTTTTGTGTGCGAGATCGTCATGTTGTTCTCCCAGCTACACGCTGTCGCTCTCCAGTGTCAGTGCCGCTGTCAAGGATATATTTTTTTGCTTTATGTTGTTTGCGAGTGCGACCATGATCAAAGAATAATCTATGAATAATTTTCTTTAGAAAACAAATTCAGTAATTTTCTATATAGCCTAGATCAGGGGTCGCAACCCAAATGACAGAAATAGCCTTTTCCCCCCCAAATTCTCTAGTTTGGGAGCCGCAAGGAATGTACCCCTGGATATGAGAATAAATAAACGGTAAAGAGATGCACGTTGATTGTACAACAAACGTTTAGTAATGTCAATAAATACCCTATTATTTTTTCCCTACGCTGTTGATGTCACTGGTGTTTTAATGAGTCGATCCTCTGTTGCATGAATATGAGCATAGCCTATAGCAGGTAGCCTACATTATTAATGTGCATTAGCCTAAACAGTCAAAATGTAATCGAGCTAAATATAGACGTGATGAGTCATATTTGATTGACTGCGCTCCGGCAAAAAATAGCACTACAACTGTAGCAGTTAAAAGCCCTGTTTGTGCACTCGAGTCGGCTACAATGTTACTCTATGATCTCCGTGTCTGTCATGACCCGCCCCACTTAGTCAGCCAATCACCGGCCGCCACTGACTGTAATGTAATGTATATACAGTGTGTGTGTGTGGTATAAAATGCTAATAACATACACAAAATAATATATTATAACAAGCTGTATGTATCTACTATAAGAGGCTCTGTAAACACTACAGTACCTCTGTCAGTAGTACAGATTGATGTGTTCACTTAATTGCTATAACACTAGCACCTCCGAGAATGTGTTATAATTATATGAAGTATTATCATCACCATGTAGGGTATTAGTCTAAGTGTGAATGAGGTGCATATAATCTAAATGGAACAAATAATAAGATAAATAATGAACAACTACTGGAATGCATATAATGTGCACCCCGTGTACATTAAAAAAGTGTGTGCGATAAACCAAAATGACCCTAAAATTATTTTCTGTCCTTATATCCTAAATTATCATTAAAAAATTGGGGACCCTTTGTTTTAACTCTGGCCCCACTGGGTCATAAATACACCCAGATTGGTAAAGTATAGTCATTTATATTGTATAGTAAGAGGTTATGCGGTAAAGGTTATGAACAAGTAATCTCTGGTGAACAGTTGTTATGTTCTGCCCTGTCTGTAAACATAAAGAATTCCCTGGCTAGTCCTGGGGCTGTGGAAGCTATACATCTTTAGGACTGTAAAACAATCAGCCAGCGGTGAAAACGGCTGGCCATAAATTCTCAAGTGAGCTATAAAAACACATCAAATTAAGACATCCAAGATGGTGTCCTCTCACAGAGAGGCAGGAGAACACAGGAAGAAACCAAACAGTCCTTAATCACCGAAGAGGACAGGGCCATCATGGTGCTCCATCAACTCATCATGGGGAGTCAATGGCTGACTGAGGAAATATTAACCCTGTCAGGAAGATAGCACTGCATTTCTCCACATGACTTAGTGTGGTCAGAATAGAGAGCATCTTGGTGACAGATGACCGTATTAGGTATCTCACTGGAAATAGAGATTGTTGTGGTTTGGAATTCATTTTTAATGAAAATAGATTACTTCACTGTCCTTCAATTAGGATGTTTTCCCCTCACACAGTTCCCACAGGAAGGAGACAGCACAGGTTAATCACATAATGCCTGGTGCAGTACAGTCAGTATCTGTGTGACCCAAGAATACAGAGCAAGGGAGCAAAATGAATAGACTGATGACCACTTTCTGTGTTACACTGTTGTGTTTCATTGTAAAACTATGTTTTGCAATTTTCAATGACATTTATGAGAACTTGGAAAAATGCCTACTGAAGTGTTTCTTTTTTGCTGCAAGTTCAACCTTTTCTCAATTAAGTTTTGTAAACTGGCTTGGTTCAAAAAATCGAATCAAAATCATTTTTATTGTGAAAACATTGTGTTTGGTTCCACATCCGTCTGATAGATTGAGTTCTGATAAGCAGAAAATTATTTATTGTTGCTAACGGTAGCTATTTGGAAACATGAACATGTGTGGATCGAGACCGTAATAGTGGTTTGTTTATAGAATACACAGGAAGAAAGTGAAAACACATTGGAGGGAGATAAAACAGTTATGCAATATTATGTCATTTTGTAATCATAATATATTGTTCAATTATATAAAAATAAAGCAAGAAATATCATTAGTAATATTACAGCATGATGCCCCATAGCCGCAACAGCTTGTGCAACAAGCATAGAGCTGTGATCGTATACCATCTATAGCAGAGTTCTGCTACTCCTGAAGGGTACAGGAGAGCTAAAGGGTCTGCTGGTTTCCATTGTTAGTCATAATTTTATTGATCAGTTAAAGCATCTTATTTATTTAATGGTCAACTCAATTCACCTAACCTGGCAACCTGGTTCCAAATCTTGCAAATGCCTTTATGTAAAATACAATAACCTCTCTGCATTTGAATGGATCTCTATGGGAATTGGGGGGTGGGACTATATTTAGCTGTGAATACATGGTTGGCTAAATGGCTGTAAGTCATCAAGGGTCTGAGGTATGAAACGAGCCTCAAACCATCACTCCGCTTCCAGATATGCAGTAGATATGGATGCTGTTCCAGTGTAATGTACAGCTAAATCTAGTTGTCCTGCTGCAAGGCGAAGCACCATCCATTGAGTTTTGAGGCATTTGGTTGGATCTGAGGTGATAAGATGTTTCTGTACACTTCAGAATTAATTCTCCTGCTGCTGTCAGCAGTCGCATCATCAATGAAGATGAGTAAGCCAGTTCCAGTGGCAGCCATACATGCCCAAGCCATAACACTACCTCTACCATGTTTCACAGATGAGAGGGGTGCTTTGGCTCATAAGCAGTTCCTTTCTTTCTTCACACTCAACTCTTTCCATGGCTTTGGTACAGGTTAATACTCGTCTCACTTAACTCTTTCCATGACTTTGGTACAGGTTAATACTCGTCTCACTTAACTCTTTCCATGGCTTTGGTACAGGTTAATACTCGTCTCACTTAACTCTTTCCATGACTTTGGTACAGGTTAATACTCGTCTCATTGAACTCTTTCCATGACTTTGGTACAGGTTAATACTCGTCTCACTTAACTCTTTCCATGACTTTGGTACAGGTTAATACTCGTCTCGTCTCATTTGTCTATAAGATTTTGTTCATTCAAATCCAATGTGCTGAAGTACAACACTAAAAAACTACAAAAATAGAGCTAAAACAACAAAAATAGGTGGAAATCCACTAAGAAAAAGATACTGAGCACAGGTCATGCGGCTTCTTTCACAACAGCTGGAACGCTTATCACTAAAGTATTTCTGTCAGGACAACGTATGTATTTAATTTATGAATATACAATTATTTTGGTTTGGCACTGAATGGATCTGCTCACCAGCGTGCACTACCTTTTCAATCAGGGAGCACAAAACATCTCCCCTTCTAAACAGGTGATATACCAAAACCCCCGTACATAGAAGCATGCCAGGTGGAAGCTGGGGTGGTGGAGGGTGAGCAGCAATTCTTTAGAGCAAGCAACAGCAATAAAATGCAGGCAAAAGCAGCATGGGAGAGGTCTGACTTTTAAAAAGGGGTGCCCCATTAGTGAGGTGTGCATGTGATTGGTTGAGTATGAGAACGTGTTCGGTTCGCTGAGGCTGACCATTAGTCTGAGTTTCCTGACAGAATTTTGCTTTGTGCACTTCATGCGTGACGCATCATTGATGCAAATAAAGTAACTGCACAACCATGCCAAAATTGTTTTTGAGAACAGTTTAAATAAAGTAATGTCACATAGCCTGTGTCACGTTTCTCGTTGCGAAACATTTAAAAATAAAAAATAAAAAATAAAAAATAAATTAAATTTTTTCTAAATCTTCTCTACTGCATTAGTTTGCATCTGAAGCTGTGGTTTGTTTCAGTTGTCTGAGCACAAATTATTATTTTTTAACTCAAGAACAGTAGGGTGTTCGACGAAGCAGGATTACTGGGTTAGCTGGATAACTGCATTTGGCAGGGTTCCGGGTTTTACTCGGTAATCCTGTTTTGTACTATACCCCCCTGGGTCCTGTTCCAGAAAGCAGGATTACTGAGTTAGCTGGATAACCCCGAACCCTGCCAAATGTAGCTTTTTTTACTTCAGTCCATGCTCCAGATTTGGGAGGGTTTCAGGTTTTACTCATTGCAGTTATCCAGCTAGCTCAGTAATCCTGCTATCTGGAACAAGCCTTGTATTGTTGTCAAGGTATCTCTCTCAGAATGCAAAAATAAGATGAAAGGCTGGTTTTGTTTACACCTATTTTTGAAGTTGAGCAAGTGCTGATTCAATAACATTCCTTTAAAACTTGACTGTAATTTTACAAATGATATATTATAATTTGGCACACAAATAATGGTGCAGCTACAATAATAACTAAAAATGAACCATTGAGACAGTGCTAAGACATGTTAAATCATGACCTCTAATATCTATATATGGGTATCAAATCAGATATGTATGTGGTCATGTTTTTAAACTAGATTTTTATTATGCTGCATATCCGTTTATATACGTTTGAGTGAAATTGCATTTTCCGAGTTTTTGCACTCAGTTCACATGTTGCATAACCAGACTAGAGCAAACGGGTCCTAACCTATTTTGAGCGAAACAGTAGTTCATGGCCAAGCGTGTGCCCATTTCCTTGTCAAGTACTGTAATTAAGCCTTTGCTTAAAAGCCATAATAGATACAAGCAACCCTGAGAATGGCAGAGCAATATCTAACTGATACTCGTGATACCTGTAGAAAAATAAATTCCAGTCACAGTACGGACAGTGCACTCTTATGAAAGTTTTAAATTTTATAAATGTGATACTTTTTTCTTCATCATGGCATCTACTTGGTCCTACAGGTTCAATATGAGGAAAATCTGCCCTCCCTCGCCCAACGGCTGTGCAGCCCTCATCCTCAGCCCTCATCTACGCCCTCATAATCTCTCATCTGACAAATGACTCAATTGTTCCTTGTAATTTAAACCAGCCTGCGGGGCATGTGACTGAGCAAACAACTACAACAGCTAGATATCGCACATGGGAGTCCAAACCACTGCAAGGACTTTAACAAAAACAAACAAAAAGCACATATTATTTCCTGGTCTCCGTTTACTGGTAACCCACTCAATGGCAGTTAAAAATTCTGTCCCTTGCATGCCCCATTTATCTGCCCTTGTTCTGCAACCATGGCTCCATGTAACTTTTGTATGGGCTAAATAAGCCTCATATCATCACACAATTATTGAAAAGTACATTTTGAACTAATATAAAGAAGTTTCACGTAGAGCTTTCAATGCATGCGTCGGTTTGGGATTATCTAATGGAAGTAGAGACCCTCGGGTGTGATCAAGACGTAGTACGGAAAACTCAATTTCGGGTTCAGTCTGAAATGGTCTTTTCTCCTCATTAGACACTTATGTTCTTCTTAACCCCAACCAGAACTCGAAGAGAGAACCCATTCTGTTCTGGAACATGCTTTCCTCTGCTCCATCTGTTGTGATAACCCTGTGAATAATGTGCATGTGTTGTTGCCGTTCTCTTCGTTATCTCAACTGTACGGTCTACCAAAATTGGCAAATTGGATTTTCTCCCAAGGTTTATCTTTAATTACCATATAAGATGCTGCAGGGAAATTCTTAAATTTTTTACTACCCAGTTTTCATGGTTTTTCATCTTCTGAAGGGCCAATCACGTATGATACCGGATTCTGTACAACTGTGAAGTGTTCCATTTGGGCAACGCTGTTTTAAATCAAGCATAGTGCATCATCTCGTGCTGCTTCTAAACATCATCACTCCAGGTTACGGATTTTTACTTGACAAAACAGCACGACTCTTCCTTTCAAGTTTTATTTAGTGTATCTGACATTCTGTCCATGTTTCCATGAAATGCACTCTATACTATGTTCCACATAGAGCAGAACCTTATGTAATGAAATGCACTCTATAATATGTTCTACATAGAGCAGAACCTTATGTAATGAAATGCAGTTGATACTGATTGATGTAACTGATGATGGAGTTGAGAATATATTGATGAAAAGCTATGCTTTCTATCATATCTGCAGCTATTTCATTGCTATTCCTGCCCATTAACATAGGGCTACAATCATTCTAATGTGCAATACAACAAACGTTTAAGAAATTAGAAGATACACTTTAGATAATGTATGAATATATTAACTGAATTCAGAGTAAATTCGCCACTTCTGAAAATCCAGTATTTCATTACCAGTTGTGAAATGCCAATGTCCTTGTCAATAAGGCAGCATTCTATTGTCTGTCACCAGTGGGATGTCTGCCATGAGTCCCAAGCCACCTCCTGGGCCTGCTGTCTGCCCCCACTCTCTATCAGAGTTAACCCACCACAGGACCTCCACCTCCAGCTGCCTGCACACAACCAGTTGTCAACTGATTCAGATTAACATGAAAAATGTACTGGATCATGTTAGTCACCATGAATCCACACCATGAGCCAACCAGAGGAAGGTGGGCTCCACCTATAGAGTCTGGTTCTTCCCAAGGTGTCTTCCTGTAAGCTGCATCTAGGTTTCTCCAGGCCTCGGTCGCCCTAGGCTTGCTTTGTGTAGGATTACGTGTTTACTGTGAAGTGTATTGTGGAAAATGTTTTGTAAAATGCTCGATATAAATACATTTAGATTTGATTTTGTTTGTCGATAATACTCTGCAGGCACTACCTCGAACCGATTCCCTTGTTGCTAAGTCAGTTACTAGGAAGCATGAGGGGAATGAAAGGCCTTGCCCAGCGTGTAAATGTACTGGTTACGAAAGCAAGTTAAGAAACCAGACATATGAAAATGACTAACAGCACTAACACCCTGGAAATAACACTTTAAAATCTATAAATTTCTCCCACACTCCCTCTATATCAGATGTTACCTTTCTGTAAAGAGAATCATTCTGTCTTCCAGGCCATGTATGACAGCTGTGAGTCAGCTGTGAACACTATATAGCTGTGAGTGTCCTCAGGTTCAATAAAAAACGGTTCCACTGTTCCAGGCAGAACGAGAGCCCTATTGCCCGTGGTGGAGGCAGAGACGAGATAATGTCTCTGACTTTTTAATCATGATGGAAGCGTGCTATTAGAGAACTGACAGGCCTGTAATGCAGAATGTGGGGACTTGTGTGGAATAAATTTGTTCACATGATTTTGGACTCAGTCATGCATGGGCAGAAATGGTGGGGCATCCTAATGCTTTGTAAAATGAATGCTATACAAATCTTTGTATCTTTGCTTTCTCTCTCTCTCTCTCTCTCCTCATCTCATACTTTTACTTTAAAACCTAAGCCACAATTGTAAATGGACTCTTACACCCAAAATAAAATGTTTGACGAGATAAAGACTAAAAACCAGGCTGTCACAGTATGAGCATGATGCAATAAGCCTGAAACGCTTTGTGTCTTTGCGATTGCAAGACGATAATTAGCCTGTGCAGCAAACGTGGAACAAATGGTCTTGCTGTAAGATTCTGGAACAACATTTCTTCCTTTTTCCTTTGTTGCTGAGCAGAGTGGCCCTGTTCATAAGCTCATAAATTGTTGTTATGAAAGGGGAGAATGGGAGGGTGTGTGTGTGTGTGGGGGGGGTTAAAGGTGTGTGTTTGTCTGTGGGGGGGTTAAAGGTGTGTGTGTGTGGGGAGGGGGGGTTAGGGGGTCAAGGTTACTGAGAGCATTGCGATTGAAGGTCACAGAGGGAAGCCTGAATGGAGAAGTCATGCTCTCTGTATGAGTTGCATTTAAGGGTCTATAGATTTTGCAGGTCTCTCTGATTGTAGATAATTACCTCTGTGATGTGAGAGAGAGAGCAGTGGGGGCAGCCTGGAGAGCCATTACCACTCACCCTGAAAAGAACAAAAAGACGGCGACTGGGTCAATAGTGCCCCCGTACGTGAATGATGATGACTGATTTTCACCTCTCCGGAGCGAGGGCAATCACTGAGAATGAGAAGCATGTCCCGCGGCTCACAGAAGCCTGTTCCACTGAGCAGCACAAAAGGCACAGGCTGTAATCCCACTCCTCTTCTAGTCTGACTTCAGGGCTGTAAAGCGGTAAAATCAGTGCATTTCACCTCACAGATGAGCTCTTTTCATTTATCCAGGTTTATACAACGGTATGGCCAATGGTATACATTGAAAATGTTTTTTTAAATAAAATATATTATTAAGATACTGCAACACCTGCAATATATGGGGAGTACACAATTTATTACTGCATTTCAATATTGCTGTAAAGTTTGCACTATTGTGTATGTGTAAAACATATTCACCTTTATATTTTCAAAACGAGTCCACATATTGACAATTTATTGCAGTATATTCCATTTCCTGGAAGAATATCTGATTTGAGAGGCATGTCATGGATTGTGCAGTACTTAGAACAATAATACCTTTCCTTTTCTTCCTGAAGCTGAACATTTCATGTGTCCTGAAACTGGACGTTATATTCCTGGGGTAGAAGATGCGATTTCACACTTCACATTTCCCGTCATTCCCCTTTCAAAGAGAAAAACAATGTCACCAAACAATAACAGAGATTCTGACAAGATAGCGACATAAGCTGACAGGTAGACAACAGTTAACAGTTTAAGTAAAAAAAATTAAAATATGTCTTACCTAAAGAGCAAAACAAGATGTGGCCAGTAGCTGCGGCAGGATTTACATCGTGGGGCTAAGGTAATTACTGAGTGGAGCAAGTCAATTAAAATTAAGAGAGTGTCGAATTCATTTAGTTTAAATTGGACTATATATATATATATATATATATATATATATATATATATATATAATAAAATAAATATATGCATGGAATGACTACTACTTTGCGACACTGTTAAAGGGATATTAAAATGTTTGTATTCAGGCAGGGTTTTTCCTGGCAGAAAATGGGTTTTGGCCATACGTAGCCTATTTTTTTTGCATTCATTTTACCGTAAATACAGTTTTTGGAGTACAAAAAGCCCATGTAGGCTTTGCTAATAAAGTACCAGTAGGGTTGTGTTTAGGCAAAGAGGGTAGGCGGAGCAAGAGGTCCAACTTCGGCGCTGGAATGTCTGTAGTTGGAATCTATTAGACAACAGGCGCTCAGTGATTGAATGGAGTCAATGGAGTTTTTACAAAACAGTTCGCTAAACGGGTCATTATCAGACAGACAAAATTAAAAGTCTCCCTTTTCTTTTTAGATTATATATGCCTAGGTTGTCAGGACCCTACTTACAACCCGTTATGATTTTGACTATCCAACGAAAACCAACTTTAAATCCGGCTAACGCCGGGCAGATGCGCATCACTCGAAGCATACATTATGTAACTTTAGTTGCGAAGCTAACTGAAAACACTACTGCGCTTGCCTGATCATTTTCTCATGCTCTGAAAAAACATCCAATGGGGAAAAGCCACATTTGCATATCTTGTCATATATCTAAAATCTTTGGTTTAGGGGTTATGGTTTAGAAATCAAAGGTCATTGAAGCTTTTTGAATATTTGAATATTACACCATTTAGGCGCACAAATAGAAAAATAAATAAACACTCAAAAACAAAAATAAAAAATAAGTGTAGCTACTAGTTAAAAAAATTTAATTAATTTGGATTCCCACATTACTAGCAAAAGGTATCAACGCTAACGATAGCTAGTTGGCACATTTTGAGCTGCTAAATAGTTCAAGCATAGATAGACCCTACCCAAATAGTGTCAAGCAAGTGCATCAATATCAATATAAAAACGAAAATGAACAGTATATTTATACTTTGTTTGGCCACATACCTGATGTCTGCCTCAAAGTAACTCATCACACTGACTGACTTGTGACTGTGGAGTGCCTATGCATGCGTATGAGTGCAATTTTGCGAGCGTGCGTTTTTTCACCATAGAAAGGCTCGGTGCCCACACAATGCTCACCACTGCGGCGGAAACCAGGAGGGAGGTTAGAGGTAGAGGGCATCACCCGGGAGCACCAATCTTCCGACCTGATATTTTGATTCAATCAATATATCTGTTCGGCAGGGCAGGCTGTGCGCAAACAGGAATTTATTTATTTAAAAAATACATTAATTAAATAAAAAAACTGAAAAGGGGCACTTCTCTATAAGAGGCCAAATTGCAGGTGCTCAAGCCCCCTTTGAGGTCTATCTATGCACGTGCATGCCGGATGGTGTTCCACAGTAGGCTAAGCATGTTGACCGGTTTGAGATGGTTGGGTCCGGGGGGGGGGGGACTACGTTTAAAAATGGCTACGATTGCTACACCGTTCACCTGATATGGACATGCAGTATTCCGTTTAAAATGTAATGTGCTAGAGTAGCGCCAAATCAACAAAAATTGTGTCACTGTCCAAATACTTATGGACCTGACTGTATATAAAGCAGACTCTCTTATGAGTTATATGCTTGAAACGCAGAAGTAAATTTTTTCTGACACTTAATGAGTGTCTTAAATTTTGATGGTAACATGGGCCCAGCTAGAGGTTTGGTATTTACGTCATGCAGGTTTGCTAAACACACTGCGACTGTACTACTGGAGTAGGCGAATGCGCGCAGCAGGGGGTTCTTATCTGCTGTGTTCAGCTGTGATTGGCTCAGTCAGTGGATGCTACAGTTTTCTATAGGTCAACAAGTGTATTCCCTTATGAAAATGTAATATACTGCAGTATATAATTGCCTTTATATCATAACGTGGCATGATAATGGGCTGCGTAGTGTTTTGAATTACGGACTTAGAAAAATAAAAAATTTAAATTATGATAGATTTTCTTTTTGGATGGGCCATCCAAAAGTGGGCGGGCCCAGGCCTGTCAGGCCCAATGCTCGCGCCACCACTGGATGTGGCCCTGTTCTTGGATTTCTCTCAAAAGATTTGTTTTTCAGCAGGATGAACATTCAAATTAAGCGCTCCTAAAAGCACATTTTCCCCTGTTGAAACAGCAGTACCTTTGACCTGACTGCACCTTTTCTATGGGGGTATTATAGTCTCAAAAATGTATAAATAAATGTAACTGGCTCACAAAGAAATGCAACTGATCCACAAATAAACGTAACTGGTTCACAAATACATGAATGGATCCTCAAGTAAATGCAACTGATCCACAGATAAATTCAATTTCAAACTTTCCTCTCACTTCACTCTACCACAGAGAAGTCCAGGAATCTCCTCTATATTGCAACCAAGTTGGTAAGAAGCATTTTCCACAAAACAGCACACCCAATGGTCACCAAAAGAACAGCAGTGTATGTGTATTATTATCATCTTTACAGTACCTATGTTACTGAATAAGTTGTGTTTTATAAATTCTTGTTCTTATTAATAAAGTGAGCAGGGCATGGTGCAGTTTTTAACTATATTATTATTATTATTACTATTATTATCAGACTTTCTGATATTGAATGCCTTTAAAAATAAAAAACAGGGACTTTGTCAGACTTTGACATCAAATTTAGAAAAAATCTCTTATATAATGCATCTCCTAATCTTACAACCCCACAAGCCTGGAGTCCTTTCAGTGGCAGAATAATAAAGATGTGCTCCAGGCCAAGATTTTCAAAAGAAGTTGGGGGAAAAAAGAGATAGCATTCAGTCTTTATCATTTAGTGCATTTCATAGTACAGTGAGTACAGCCCCATAAGAAGGGAAGCCACAGCCTTTTTAAAGTTACAGAAGGCTCCCAGTGTAGCCTGGGGAAAGGACACTGCAAGGAGAATAATAAACTAGTGATCCATGATGTGTTTATGCAAAGCTGCGGTTTTACCATGATTTATTTATTTATTTGGTGAAATTTGACAGTACTGTTCTTTGCTTTATGCATTTTTACAGTGTTCTTACCAAATACATTTTGATTGTAATGTAGGATTGTACGTGACCACAAACAAGTACAATCTGCCCTCCATCTTGTGTTTGTCCTTTTCATTTTTTACATTGCAGTTTTCAGTGTTTCATACATGTCACTGCGACACAGATATTATAAGCAGATAAGATGGGGATAATCAGGATCAAGCCTGGCATGATACCTGCTTTATGTCTAATCATCATAGGTTAACAAACACACACACACACACACACACACACACACACACACACACACACACACACACACACACACACACACACACACTCTAATCATCATAGGTTGTTCAATTGACTGAACGCTTTGAATAAAAACGGCATTTAATTATGACGATAAATTGTGGAATGTAATGGAGTTAATTACCTTTCAGTTCCAAATCAGCTGTATCCATCTTTAAAATGCTTCTTCAATCACCGTGTAATTAGTACTGCTGTGATACATCAGCTTATCAATAAATGCTGCCAGTTTAAGATTATACTGGTGAATTATACCCAGATTTTAAATGGCACTGTTTTTTGCTTGCAATAATGGTATGCATCTGTAAACCATCACAAGATCCTTTACTTTTGACTGAAAAGATGAGGATTCAATCTGTTATATTTTGCTCATCTGAAATGTTAGAAGTTAAGTTCATTGACATTTTGGGACAGGAGCAATAAAGGAGACAGGGGTTTCAATAATATGCTTGTTTGCTTACAGCTATTTTTAGTATATAATTTTTTGTGTTTCTTTATATATATAATAAATTAACTGTTGTTTATTTTGTTGTATATTTTGTTTGTCTAATTTTAAAAATATGCAATGCATTTGAGAAATCATTATTAATTATAATGATTCACAGTGCTGTTGTAATTTTGTTGTATTTGAGATAGACAATTGCATTTTTGTGCAATAAATGTTTAAATGTTTTTCTGTCCCACTGATCTGCACAACCTCAAGCCTTGCTGCATCTCCAATCCTGTTTGCAAAGAGTCAGATCTCAGCCTATTTTTACAGAGCTGGGCATGAACACTTAATGTGAATGCCACTGATGGCGCAGTGTGCCAGTAGTGCTCGTAATTTGACCATTTTAGCCTTATTGTGGGTGAAAACAAAAATTAGACCCTTGAGGCTGTCACACCTTTTTGTGTATTCTACACATAGACAGAATATCAACCCAAATGGCTTTTAAGAGTAGCATTCACTGTTCTCTCTCTGAAAATACCACAGCTCTGAAGCCTTGAGTATAATAAGGAGAAGGAAAAAAAGATAGAAGATGGCCCCCTCTTTGTTTCTGGCGCGCATGAGCAGCATTCAAATTATGAAAGCTTGATATTATGAATAATTATGAATTCCAGGCAGCATATATTTCAAGGTCATTAACAATTACCAAAAAAAAAACTGCTAATTTTATCACTGACGACTTAGATTGCTCAGTCATAGCTTCTGAAGAACTACTTTCCCCTGCTATGCTCCATCCCCCATCATCTCGAGCCCTAACCCCCCCCCCCCCCCTCCGCGTCCCTTCCCTCCGAAAGCCGCCACCTCCCCTCACCCAGTAGCACCTGGAAATTTCCTTCAGAGAGCATTCTATTATAGCTGCTAGTCCAGAGAAATGAAACGTCAATTACTCATTAGCATGAAAGCTGGTTGTTACCATATCTACACGCTTGGCTGCCCGCTTAAGGCTCTACCACACAGCGAATGCTGTCGAAAGCTCATATGCTGCTGTGCTTTTGTTACAAAAAAAATTTTTTTTCCAGTCGATATAATTATCTGGAGCAAATATACTGTTCAGTGGCTTACATTGCCTCGGAGGAGAGCCTGTTTTGGGCATTAACAAAATGGCTGCACTGAGAGATACTGTATGTATTTTATTCTTTCTTCTCTGCCTTCTGGCCAGGCCATATCAAAACAGGGAGACACAAATACATTTTTCCTAGGAAGATTCAGCATAGCATCTTTTGCATACTTTCTCCACATTGTATGATATTGTATTACGGAAAATTGTAGTGTTTTACCAGTAGCACGTTTTCATTTAAATGCTTTAGAAACGGACGGTGGGAAACATATACTGACATGTAGACAAACAGTATTACAAAAAAAAAAATCTACAAATTGGGGTAACACATAGCAAGATGTACAGACATAATAACAGTTGACCTTATACATTAACTTAGAAACAATAATAGAAATAGATTTAAAGAAAACAGAATTAAAAAGGACATAGTGATAACAGAGATTGCAATAAATGGTGGCATGAACAGGACAGGAAAAGATTACATTACAGTTACATGAGCTTATGACTGGTTAAGAGGACATGAGTTATTCATTGTATAGTACTAATAAACTGAAGAAAGGTTTGGGGCATCTGTGAGGGGGAAAGGAGCATGTGTGTGTGTGGGGGGGGGGGGGGGTTTGGGATTTACAAATGGAGAGGGGAAAGATAAGTGATTCAATTTATAAACAATAATTGTTGTCCTACATACAGTATATAACAAGCAAAATACAACTAGTGAATGCTTAGTGGGCCTTAAGGACAAAGATATGCTGAATGACCTTTATGGAAAAATTAAAAGACGCTGAACAGAGTAGCATCATTGGGAATATGGATTCTATCTAATGTAATTCTGCTGATAATATTGCCAGATGATAGTACATGTTATATTGAATGTGTGTATTTGGATTGACAGGAAGTGTCAGCTAAAATCAATTTCCAACGCACGCAGGCACATTTGCACCCATACACACATACCCTACACAAGGGCACACATACCGTGAGCACCATAATTCATTGGACAATGACACATTTTTGTTATTTTGGTTCTGTACTCTAGCACTTTGAGTTTGAAAAGATACAATGACAATGAGGTTGAAGTGCAGACTGTCAGCTTTAATCTGAGGGAGTAGATTTAGCTGTAAATTATGCTGGAACAGTATGGAATACATGATTATAGTATCACAGACATCAGGACGTCATGGCATGCAAAGAATATGCAACCAAATATAAAACAAATTATTACTTTATTATACATTATGTTAAACTGTCCAATATTTTTTATGCACGAAAATGGGGGGGGTGGGGGGGAAGGGGGGGCTATGTACAAAAGGTTCTATAATTACTAAACGGTTCATCTGATATGGATGAAAATACCCTCAAATTAAAGCTGACAGTTTGCACTTCAACATCATTGTCATTGTATCCTTTCAAACTCAAAGTGCTAGAGTACAGAACCAAAATAACAAAAAATGTGTCACTGTCCATTGAATTATGGTGCTCATTGTACATATACACATACACACAACGTGGAAATTGCCATGTCGGGAAAGTTGAAGTCATTGTATTCTGGGAATACTACATAACCACATTTCTCTCATACATCCGCCATCTATATATACAATTTTACTGTCTTTATTAGTGCTGACCAATTAAAAGATTACATGCATCAATAATTAAGCTTTGATCAGCAATGATATAATTGTTTTTGATATTATTTAACTGAACTGCATTAACCAGATCAATAGCATGCTATGTATTGAGTATTCACATATGATTTGGGACACATGACCAAAATGAGAATAAAAGGCAGAGAAAGACACTTTGATGGCGATAAAGAAAACCATCTTGGCCACAGTGACTTCAATAGCTTGACACAAGCCATTTATACAGCTGGATATATACTGGGGCACATTGCCCGATGGTGCAATACCAGCATACCACTTGGGAAATACTGGAGTAGTCAGATGGTGTTGATACGGAGGTCAGGCAGGGTGAGGTTGCACAAGTCTGAGACAGCAGCAGGCCCTGAAGAAGTAGCTGCGTGAAGCAGGTGGTGGGAAATTACCAAATTGTTCTGCTTGCTAAGAAAATGCAGATAGTTCTATCAACTGTGCAATTGTTTTCTGAGTGGTGTAGAGTGCTGTGTTGGCCATAATGCCAACGCCCTTAGCAGTCTGGGAGGAGGTCAAGGTGATGATGTCATGGGAGATGCTGTGGTGCCAGGTGATATATTTGCTGGGAGGTAAAACATGTCTGATTGGAGAGGTCCAGCTTTAATTGATAGGTGTTAATAAAGGAGATGTCTCCTCATATGCCTGCTATCATTTTTGATGAGACCTTCTGGACAAAAAACAGAACTGAGTGCCATCAGCATATGAGTGGTATGGATATGAATAGGTCAAGGACTGAGGCAGGTGAGCCTGTTGTGAAAGGTTGGGTGCCTTAGATGGAACATCTACAGGAGACCTGGTATGAAAGAGCCAGGGCTGGGTGGAATAATTTTTTTTTTTTTGTAAGACAGTTAAAGGGGCAGTTCATCCAAAAATGTATTTTTTATATGTTTCTATGCCCAAAGTGTTATATATCCATCCAGATAGTTTCGCTGATAACTCACTAGTTTTGTAGATATTGGCTGCAACTCACCTTGAAATCACCCGATACAATGGACCTCAATGGGTCCAAACTTTGTGGTGTTCAAAGCATCAAATGTGTACATTAAAAAAAATCAACCGCATTGTCTTTTTCAAAATATAATGGCATGGTTACTCGTGAACATACACAGACCCCAGTCCCTTTTTTAGAAAACTACCTTCTACCGAAGTGCGCCAACTGTGTATATCCGTGCAATGACCCAAAGCACGCTAGTATTCTGGGGCACAGTGTGTATATCTATATCTATATATATATATATATATATATATATATATATATATATATATATAGTCAAGCCAGAAAGTCTGCCCACCCCTTTCACCTTCTCCACGTTTTATTACATTACAGACATTTTTTGTCTCAAAATTCTACACAAAATAGCCCATAATGACAAAGTGAAAACATGTTTTTAGAAATTTTTGCAAATGTATTAAATCCAAAACTGAAATCTCTCATTTACATAAGTATTCATACCCTTTGCTTTAACATATTTTTAAAGTATCATATTTAATATTTGGTCGCATATCCTTTGCATGCTGTTACTTCCTGAAGTCTGTGACCAATCAACATCAAAAGACTCTCGATATCTTATTTTCAGGTACTGTTACAAGCGATACTATAACCTCTCTGCATTTGAACTGATCTCTATGAGAATTGGGGGGTGAGACTAGATTCAGCTGTAAATTACGCTGGCACAGTATAGAACACATGGCTGGCGAAATGGCTGTACGTCATCAAGGGTCTAAGGTATCAAACGAGCCCCAAACCATCACTCTGCGGCCAGATATGGAGTAGATGTGGATGGATCCCTTTAAGGGTTGTTTCTGCTGACTTTTTTCCCCATAGAGTTCTATAGGAAAATGAGTCAGGAGAAATAACCCTTGCAGTAATCCAACCTTACCTTATTGAACAGATCAAGGTGCAACTAATTAAAACTATTTGTGGCTGGCCAAAAAAAAATATGTACTGAATTATTTGAATATAAAGTTGAAAATTCGGTAGAGGTATACGTCATTTTGAAAGACTACAGTGTTTTCAAGGGGGCGTGTAAATGACATAGCAAGTAGGCGGAGCCAGCGAGGGAAGAATTGCTGCCTGCATCTCACTGTTCTAGGGTGGCTTTCCCGATTCTTCAGAAGTGACGACACACTTCACGATCTTTTTGAAGACATGTCTTGAAATTTTCACGACTTTTTCCCAAAGTATATCATGGACTGAATATTTCAAGACACATTTTCACGACAAACTTTTGAGTAACACGGACCCGACATGTTGATGTAGAAAAGCCGATTCACACCACAGAATGCATCACAGATCATTATCAGTCACTTTCCCAAAAGCACTGTCGAGTTATGATCATCTTTGAATATTTTTTTCTTTGCTTTTCATTTTAAATCTAATCAAACCTAACTGACAAAAAAAGACTGAGACAAAGAGAAGAGCGAGCAAGAAAAATAAATAGCTATAGGGTAATAAGTAAATAATAGGCTCGTCGGGCAGTCTAACTCTGCTGACAGCAAATTCATCTTTGGCGTAGTGGTTAGCGCCGTGGCCACTCCCTCCTAAAGTTCAGTGGTTCGAGCCCCGCCAAAACCTTGTTCGTTACACAACCAACGAAAGAAAAACAAAATAATCTAATATTACCTTAACTATATAATGCTTTTGGCAAATTGATAGGATACATTTATTGCTGTCGACAGTTATTGAAATTATTTTGCCTATTGTGAATATACACTGTAGGCTACATGTCAGCGCAGGTCACAATAAGTCCTTATAAACTTGATGGGATAATTGATTACACCTTCTCTAGACTAATGGTGTATTCAAATGAACTCGGAAGTCCGAATATTTCTGACTTCCGAGAAGAACAAAACAATTTGAGCGTTCAAATCGTTTTTTGTTCTGGTAAATCGGAAATAATCAGACTTCCGAGATCATTTGAATACACCATTAGTTGTTGTAGGCTTATCTATCACGTAGATTAGCGGCCTGTCTGGGTGGGACTTGCATGTAGTAGCCTACTGCATCTGAAGACACACTTGAGATTTCACGACCAGTCCAATGTTGTCTTGAACTCGCGACACATTTCACAATCTTTTTGAGTTACGAGCACTTTCGGGAAAGCGTCTGAATGGCAAGTATATCTTCACAACACGTTTCATAACATACTTTTCGCTACGACATGCTTTGGGAAAGCCACCCCTGAATAGGGACGGGACACGTAGATCAAGCTAGCTATCATTGCTATTTTATTATAATCTCAGAAAATTATATTGATAGGCTACGTTATTTCCTAAAGATGTTTTGGCAAACTACACCAAACAGAACTCGAGTGCTGTCGGTTACAGAGTGGAGCTCCTCCGGCATTCCCAGATTCCCTGTAGCCTACTGTGGCGAAGTGAGCTCTTACTGCTCGGGGAATAAGACACGGCAGACCTTTTCCAAGAGAACGTTCCGTTTATTTATCTTTTGGTTTGATAAACACACACGTGACACATTCCCTGTGTCCAGTCCTCTCTCTCGCTCCACTCCCTGTGAGCTCCTTATCAAGCCTCTCAGGCTCACTGTTGAACAATCAAGGCAATTGGTTAATTGATAACAGCAAACCTATAATCAATCGTCCCCAATTGCCTGATTGCCGACAGCTGTGCCGGCTCCCTAAACCACCCGCGTTCACTCTCTCTCTTGCTAGCTGTGCCTAAAACCACGCCCCCCTACCACACCTACATCTTACTCTGCCTTATTGAATCACACGGTAAAGACCCATGTCAAATAACGTTACATTATGATCCATGACCATTAAGCAGACTAACATTAGCTAGCTGACCATAATTGAACGGTTTCGCTCTGAGCATTCGATTATAGAACCAATGTATTTTTTCTGGGCTAGTGCGTTAGCTGTTGTTAGCATCAGGTTTCTTGACATAAAACACATTGGTTTTTAAAACGTTTGCCATGGAGTAGGCTATAGTAGCTAACCTTGCATTCGTTAATGGAAGGAGGTTGGATATCGGGGTGATAAATAATTTCCATGTTTTTACCGACAACAGTGCATTCGAGTTGTACTGGGAAAGTTTTTAGCAAACATAGTTAAAACGGCTAACAAGTAGCCTACAACAATTTCATACTGAAAAACGGGAAGTCGGGGTTGATTTTCTGACATGGGAGTAGCTTAGCAAAGTGTTAGACTTCTGGCTAGACTGGCTAATGTTTTCACGATACCAAACGTAGATAACTGAACGGCCGTATTTCCCCAGTTTTTCTGGAGACTGAGCTAATGATGGTGGTATTTTCTCAATATAACGGTTACATTAGTGGCTAACTTGCCAGCTAGTTACGTGACCTCCCTAATCTCGGAGTCTCTAAACGCTGCAGACAGACAGGCACTACACTCGCAGTAAAATGCCCAGCCCCATAACCTCCGCTTCTGTAACGTCATTCAGTGGGCATGGCAACCTGTTGTCTTAACTGTAAGCTTTGTGGCTGTTGTAGTTCATTCTAAGGCAAGTACCTGGTACATGCGCAGTAGTTTGGGGCTATATCTCTGCTCTCACGACAGGTAGAAAGTTAGCTGAGAGCGCATTTTAATCAAGAGGAGAGCTACATTTCTACAAACCAAACATAATTTTTGGGTGGAATTCCCCTTTAAAGGTGGCGGGCTTGGAGAGCCAATGGCCATAGTACTGGTGTTTCGATATCTGAGAATTGGTTCAAGCGGATTGCTTGAGATTGAAGTGTGGACGCTGGGAGTGTGCCACACCCAGGCCAGCTGATGGGGTCAGTGGCTAAGGGTCATCACTGAGGACACCCTAGTGCTGGTTCAAGCTGATTGCATGAGATTGAAGTGCGGACGCTGGGAGTGTGCCACACCCAGGCCAGCTGATGGGGTCAGTGGCTAAGGGTCATCACTGAGGACACCCTAGTGCTGGTTCAAGCTGATTGCATGAGATTGAAGTGCGGACGCTGGGAGTGTGCCACACCCAGGCCAGCTGATGGAGTCAGTGGCTAAGGGTCATCACTGAGGACACCCTAGTGCTGGTTCAAGCTGATTGCATGAGATTGAAGGGTAGGTGCTGGGAGCTCCACCCTGGGTCAGCATAGACACGCTGTGTCTTGTGTTGGTATTGTCTGTTGAGAATGTACATATGCATGGTGAGTGTGAAGCGGATCTGGTCATGCATGTGAGTGGCGGTGTCTGATAGTAGCAGGAATACTAAGATACCAAAAATGGCCCTCCTGTGCATATTTTTTAAGTCAGAGGCCTATAGGTAGAGCCATGGCAGAGGGCGGGTCAGGTTAGTCAGAGGCTAAATTTGAGGGGATTAGTGGCAACACAGATTCAAATGTAGAGTTGTGGCGTTTCAAACTAGCACAGGATGTGAGATAAAAGTACAGGAAAATATTAGAGGCTATGGTGAAGGGTGATGTAGAACTATTTGCGATCAGTTTGAGGATGTGTGGGCTAAGCATAAACATGATTGTAGGCTGATGCAGGACGAGCCTGCTGTTGTTTTAGGGCCTGGCTAGGCTGAGACCAGAGCATGCAATGTTTCCCATGCTAGAAATTAATAACAAGTTTTGTACAATATGTGTAGAGGAAGGGAGTCAAGATGCCTTTGCTTTTACAGTAGGCTCACAACAGCACACGCGGACACCGTTACCGCAGGGATTCCATAACTCACCTACCATTTTTCACCAATCAATGGATAGGGCTTTGAGAGATGATACCGTGTGTGTTTGAAATATGTTGAAGAACTGTTAATACCTTAGTCCCCCACGCACTGGAGTTGGCAGGGTTTAAGGCAAACCCCACAAAGGATGTGAGATCCGGCAGGGCCATAAAGCAATGACTGGACTGAAAGGGTTGCTGCTGTGGGGTGTGAGGCAGCTGCTCTGGCTGATGAATTACTGATAAAACTTTGTTTTAACTGCTGCATATGAGGCCTGAGTAATATGGAAAAGCCCCAGTGTGCTATGCTATGGCAGCATATCTAAAAGTGAAGAAAGGGGGTATACACAACCTTGAGAGTGATCCTGGACAGACAGTGCCCCAACAAGGTAAAGAACAGCAAACCTGAGCGTTCACATGCAGTGGCAGGGCAACAGCACAATATTCGGTGGACGGTGGTAGCATCACCCAGGGTTAGGGAGGGTTCAGTTGGCAGGGACCCGTGTCTCATCATTCCCCAGTGACCCCCACTTGTCAATCAGCCGCTTGCAAGTCTGCCTATTGAGCTGCATATGAAGCTTAATTCCTCCAACTCATCGCTGTGGAACTCATAATTCCTCCAACGCATCGCTGTGCAAGCCTAACTTGCGGGCTACGGAGTGGTAAGAAGTGGCACTTGACATCACATGCTCAGGAGAACACGTCCTTGTCTGTGCTCTCTGAATCGATAGCCGGGTGTCCAGTTATGAGAGCGGATATACAATTTGGGCATTCCAAATTGGGAGAAAAGGGGAAAAGCCAAAAGGAATGGTCTCTGGGCAGGAGGGAGCGATGCTGATCCAAATCAGCAGGTTGCAGGCATGAAGGACAAATGACTCAGTGGATGCAGTTTTGAGGAGACAAAGAACACCAGGAGACAAAAGACAAGGGAAGAGTGCTCTAGATTTGTGTCTATGCTGTTGTTAACAAAGACCTAATGGCAGGATGGACATAAGGGGAGAAGCAGCACTGATAAGCAGAAGAGCCGACAGGCACAACAAATGAAAAGATGAAAGGAGGCAAGCTACACGAGATATGAGGGTCAAAGTAACCAGTTAACCGGTCCCAAAAAGGGCATGGAAACCAAACAAACATTTATAACATTTAGAGCAAGTATAATTATTTATGTAAATTTGTACCTTAACTGTGGATTATTTAGTAATTCAATGTAATTTCAAAGTAGGCAAAAATTGTGAACAGGTATATCTATTTCATTGCTCACTGTTACATACTACTGCTCTTTGACAAGAGAAAAACCAACTATTTTCAATATTTAAAAAAATAGATACATTATTTTTTCAAAGATATTCCACTTCAACTAACTGAATTGACACCTCTTGCCTGAAAAGATAAGTATACACAACTAAGTTATTATTTCACACATACTGGATGTGATAAATATAACCATTGACTGGATGTCTGTTCTGAAAGAGCTGCATGTAGAAATATTGATTCCGTTCTGGGAGCTCTTTGTGATAATGCCTAATCAGTCCCTTTACAGCTGGCCCCAAGGGTAAGATATTACAAAAAAAAAACTCAATTTATTTTTTCATCATCAAAATGTAATTAAATTAAGTCATTCGTTTCCAAAATAAATTAATTTGTAGTTACTCAAAATATCTGATCCAATATCCTAGCTATTTGTTTTAAAAATGCCCAAGGCTCAATAGGTGAAACTTTTGCATTTTAATGCAAACTAATGATCTCCCTTATGTTTGTTCAGAGTAAGTGCTTATTAGCCTGAATCCTGATAGATCTATTATTATACCATAAAAAATGTCTCCACGCAAACTAGCCGCATGTCATCTCGTAATATGCGCTTTCATTTGGAAAACAATTTGTGGTGCCATTAGCAAAAGTAAATGGGTAATTTCTAAATTAAAGAGTTAGAAAGCAAATTCATATGTAATCTGTGTCGCATCTCATCCTCACTGCCTGATTCCATCCCTGGCTGGCAGAGACGATCCATTCTTTTTAAAGGGCCAGCATTTCCAAATTAATTTTAATTAGCAGTGCAGCCATTGTTCACTTGAGTGAAAATTATTGGCAGAAAGAACATAGTTCATTGTCAACAGTGACTGGATGACATCCAGGAAGCTTACATATATATATATATATATAAATATATACACAGTACTCTTGCTACTGTAGAAACATTATGTGTATTGACATTAACTGGAATTTCTTGACTACTGTGTTTTTGCAGAATCTGTATGTTTCATGTTTCAAGATCTAACCATATCCCCAAGGCAATGTGAATCTTTCATCCAAAAAATTCAGCCTCCTCTTATTGTCGCATTTGACCAAAACTGAAAATTGGCCACATTACAACACAAACCTTGTCATGCAAAGGTGGAAGACCACATTGGAATGCAGTTACAAAAACATTGCTAAGCAAGCTGAAGAAAGTTTCTCAAACCCGAACACAATTGAAACTAGCGAGAATTTTGTTAATTGGCCGCATGGAAACCTCTGCTATATGATGGAGACTGTTCTGTTGCTGTTTTATCATATTGTCTAAACCTATAAACGCCCCCGGTTGTGCTGTGGGCCTGGCTAAGGAGTCACACAGCAGATTACAGCTCTAGCTCAATACTGTACCCAAATCACTGTATGATGCTTGATTGCATTGTGCCTCAGAACACTTTATTTATGTGTGGTACATACTGTGTTTCACCATAGCATCAACTAATGCATTGCTGTGGCTCCTTGGACACCATTGATTCCAACCACTGAGGGACACTTAGTAATATGCTTGGGAAGCATGTTCATTATCTTGTAAGTTGAGTGATATATTAACATTGTACTAGTATTTTCCAGTCATCCAGTGCAACAATTCTACAACTGCTAGTGGCAATTATATGGCTATTTTTCTTTTTGAGCAGTTTAATTTTGATTGATGAATGTGCAGACGTCCACCCTCATTGGGCAATCACATAGAATGACAGACAACTGAATAAATACATATTCCAGATCAACATTTCCAGATATATTTAGCCGTTATTCGTTTGCTAACTCGTAAAGAACATATTCCTATCTCTTTTGCTTTCCTTCATTTTTATTGAAGTTCTGATGCTTTACGGAGTGGTGAGGGCGTGAGGTGAACTGCGCATCTTTATCTCTCAATTCCCTCCAGTGTTCACAACAATTCTACCTTTCCTTCACACTTCAGTTCTTATTTAGTTTGATTGTCCTTTCTTCTTGAGTGGTTTGTGGTTACTGCCCTCTCCTGTCATTCCCAAATACTGTGCACAGCTCTTCTCAGCTTAAAATAAAAAATAAAAAATAAAAAAGCTAAAAGTCTAAATGTTTGAAAAGATGAATGACAATAATCATCAGTCTGTAGAACTGTCATCAGCCTGCACAATAGCCATCACAGTGAAGGAGCCATCTAACAGCTTGCAAGCTAAAAAGGGGGATTACTGAATGCACAAAGACCATTTCAGGCATGAATAACCTGGAGACTATGTTGCCCTTTTCCTAAGGCAACTTTAGGTAGGTAATAGCACAAAGGTTTAGACACATCCCCCTTTCAAACAAATGGATACAAGTGCTAGGTGCACTTTGAAAGGTCTTGAACAGAAATGTTTCGTATAGATAGGCCTATAGTAAACCTGTTTGATCCAAACAGGAAAGTGTGTCAGGTTCACAATTATGTCTGGGGTTTTCTAACTTTCTCTTACAGGTTACATTTTACCCAGAAATGTCCAGATGTCCCAGCTAATCAGTGTTCGCATTGCATTTTGCTGTACTTTAACACACAGGTAAGATAGGGAAAGACATAAGGGAAAGTGATGCTGGTTTTCAGGGAAAAGTAATAGCAAATTTAAGCCACTTGAGTTTGCATGTCAAGTCGAATGCATACAAGAATGTGTTAATTTAGTCCAAAAAATAAATAAAAACCCTAGCATATTGTGAAACTGGAAGAGTTATCTGCTTGGCCCAGATGGGTCTATGTCACACATTGGCATGATACATGGCCCCTGAGAAAAGAGCAAACTGGCTTTTTCACTCGTCCCAGTCTCCTCACATGACTGAAATTGCACAAGGCAAGCTGTGTGAGAGTCAATGTGTAGCATTTTTGGTTTCGTTTATTTTGTGGTTTACTTTCATTTCACACATCCCCGACAGTTATGGCACATATTGTCATGGTCCGTGGTTTATTTTTCTTTTTTCGCTGCGGTTTTGCATGTACCAGGTACTTGCGGTTTTACGGAATGTACGGCTTTACTGGTGTCGGTTTTTGTTCTTTTTGAGTATATGTGTACGTTTGAGTTATGTCTGTATTTAACATTTATAAACCACTTCAGATGTTTAAATCATGGCTCTACCTGTGGGAAAGGGTCAGTCCAGGTAAAGCACGAGACCGTGGGTATACACGGCTGGTGGTTTCCTTTAGTTGGGTTTTTTTCTTCTTCCCCTTCTTCTTCCATTTTCTCTTTGTGAGACTAGTGTTTTGGTTAATGTTCATTTTTATTTCATTGGTGTTTTTTTATTCTTATTTTGTTGCATTTGGTGATCTCTGTGGTAGCACTGTAAATAAGCTGTTGCCGCCCCACCCTATCCAGTGGCACATTCCTACCCGATGGCACCATCATCCACACCCTATCCAGTGGCACATCCCTACCCGGTGGCACCAATGGCTTCACCACAGCTCCATTTATCCAATGGCAGTAAGACTGCCATATGTGACGTGTTCTATTATAATCAGCCGGAAGATGCTATGGCCGTTTTCATGTAAAATCAATGTTTTTAAATGGATGTAAAATCCAGCTGTTTTTTTTTTCCATGTAAAATCCAGCTGTTTTTTTTTTCCATGTAAAATCCAGCTGTTTAAATGGATAATATGCACACAAAAAATAAGTTGTGTAAGTCGCTCTGGATAAGAGCGTCTGCTAAATGCCTGTAATGTAATGTAATGTAAATTATAGTGGTCCTGATTGCTACTAGATGGTAACAATCCCACTGGTGGTGGTAATCAAAAGATGACAGACCTCCTTCCAAGTAGGTCTACCCCCCTCCCCACAACGGCAAGTCGGAATAACATGATTTTTCCACATAAAAATATTGGAATATAATACTGTAAAGCGGCAAATTTTTGTTTAATGAATTACGTGGCGAGTTTGGACTCATGGAATGGCGAGATTGGGACCACAGGCAGAATCAATACGGAAGCGGCACCAACGGTCTATCAAGTCCATTTTAAAATACAAACAACAAACTAGCATAAATACAGTAACCGAGTTTGATGGTCAGTAAGTGACATTTCAAAACGGGGCACACGGTGACTCTACCTGTGCCTTTGCTTTCTTTAAAAATGCGTTTTTAAAGGCAGGAGTTGTGAAAGTGGCGAGATTAGGCGCAGCTACGCTAGCAACTTTCGCGGCTGAACTTTGAAGGCGTTTTTTTTTTTTAAGTATAGTTTGAGGGCATTCCAAATGTAACGCAACATAACTCGCTTGATATTAGATGGATTAGATACATAACTTGGATTAGATACATAATTTTGGTATCATTAGAAAGCTTACATTTTCCTCCCTCAGGTAGCATATAAAGCCCAAAATGTGTTTGGGGGTCAGTGCAACTTATTTTGATAGAGCAGGTCACATA
This sequence comes from Ilyophis sp. 1 JC-2022, assembly GCA_022702515.1. NCBI lineage: Eukaryota > Metazoa > Chordata > Actinopteri > Anguilliformes > Synaphobranchidae > Ilyophis > Ilyophis sp. 1 JC-2022. Next base: position 25,549,482 of record CM040396.1, read on the forward strand.
TTTAGATTTTCTAGTTCATAAAATAAATACATTTTATTTATTATAAATGTGGCGTACGTATACTACCAATGGTCACATTTTCTGTTCAAGCCAAAGCAATACAAAAATTATGTTTCTGCTCTTATTCTTAAAAAAATAAATGAATATAAATGGATAAAATTAGCAGAAGAATAGAAAGAAAAAAAAAACTAGCAAACAATATTCTACTGTTCAAACCTTCCATCTGGCCATTTGTAAACCATTCTGCTCTTTCACATGTTTTTTTTTTCTTTTCATGGTGTATATTTAATACAATCAATGGGGTGCAGTGAGGGTCCAGCTGTGGTAAGTGGCTGCTACTCCAACACACCAACACATTTCCCAGAAGCATAAGTAATTAGCCTGTGATTGGCCAGGTGACAGATGAGACACAAGAAGGTTTTTTGAGGGAATATCAAGCCCTAGCCTGGGAGCCAGACAACATGTTACAAAGTTCCTACCAGGCCTGTTATTGCCCTTTTGCTAATCTCAAATAATTGTAAACTGAAATGTATAGCTGAAAAGGAGTCTACCACTCAGTTTTCCAGGGGAGGGGTAAGCACTCAAAAGGAAACAGAGTGTCATGATTCTTATAGTACGAAAGGGGGCAGTCATTCGAGTTACTCTCTCGAGGTATGGCTAACACTCTTGGGGCCAGACTAATTGAGCTCATCATGGCTTGTCATTATTACAGTATATAGTGCAGATTTCCCTGTCAAGCCTACCCTTGAAAAGCCCAAATATATCTGCTTCAATCACTAGCTACATGTGTTAATTACTGTCAGAAAATACATTTAATATAAAATGTAACTTAGACTAATTTCCACCTGTGCCGTCTTATTCTGCTGACAGAACTCAAGCTTGAAGTAGCTTTAGTAATCCACTTTATTAATCTTTTTACAAAATTTAAAAGCGTCACCCTTCCTTTGCTGAGACTAAAGAGATTAAGGAGGAAATCCACTAAAGCCTTTCCTTTTGACCATAAAATGGGTGAGAACAACCTGAAAGAGTGAAAACAACGCGCACTTGGGAATTTGAAACACTTGTATTGGGTAAAGGTTGCAACTAAGGTGGTGACAGACCTACAGTATACTGACACAATATGCATTTCCTTAGCCATATACAATTATGGAGTAATCACCCAAGAAACAATGAGGACATTGTATAAATTAGGTTAAGTAGTTATTCCAAAAATGCATATATGCGTCTCCCCCCAAGAAAATGTCGGCCTTGAGGTTTCTGTGAGATTCTAGCTGAACCTGTGCCCACTGTTCATCTGTATGGCTCATTGGAAGCCAATGAATCTCATTCTACACCTGCTCATGCCCATTATAGTCTCTGTCCTCAGCTGATAAAAGAGCTTAATACTCTTGGCTAAAAAAGGCTATCAAAATAAGAGGACAAAAAACAGAGCCCTGTGAGTTTTTTTATAACATACAGTACAAAATTTTAACCAATCAATCAATCGGACACATTTTAATAACTATATCACCCCCACGGTCTCAGATCGAATCCGGACCGTGCCACTGCTGATTGAGTGGATTCAGCTGCTCATATAGGTTCATCCTGCTGCAAAGCACTTTATGTATGTGTGTTATGTACTTCGTTTCACCGTAGCATCAACTAATGCATTGCAGTGGCTCCTTGGACCCCATTGATTCCAACCACTGAGGGACACTTAGTAATATGCTAGGGAAGCATGTTCATTATCTTGTAAGTTGACTGATATATTAATATTGTACTAGTATTTTCCAGTCATCCAGTGCAACAATTCTACAACTGCTAGTGGCAATTATATGGCTTTTATTTTTTTTTCTTGAGTAGTTTCATTTTGATTGATGAATGTGCAGAGCAGATGTCCTCCCTCATTGGTCAAAATTACAGCCAAATATACACTGCCTGAAAAGTTCCTGGCCACAAATGGCACTGGCACAATGAGTATTAGATAACAGACCATAGAGCTCATCCACATTAGTGATATGCACAAATTAATTGTTCTTTTTGAACGACTCTATGCTGAGTCGGAAGATTTATATTTGCATGAACCAATGAAATAGCTCTATGCAAATATAACAATTCAATGTCTATTCTTACAAGATCTAACGTTACAATGAATCTATGATCGAGAGCGATATTATTTACATGTAGGCTATAACGTTAAACTTCTGCTAGTTGTAAATAAACAAACTGAATGCGATTGCAAACTAGCTTGAAAAGTAAGTGAGAGTAAACTGTAAACATTGAGAATATTAGCAATGAGTATCATTCAGATTTTGGTCTGAATAAAATATCAAGCTCGTTTGAGAATCTAATTTGCTCCCAGCTAGACTCTGCTGCCTGAAACGGTTTCCAATTTCAGCTTGCGCGACTGGGAGAAAACGATGCAGCTCGGGTAGTTTGAAAGAATTAAATGAACGAAAGGTACTGTATTAACCAGAAGTACTAAAAACTTTAAACTCCGACTCAACAAACCGAACGGTACTCAGAAAAAATAGCCAAACTGCCCATAACAAATCCACATCCTGGACATGGTGTCTTTTTTATACATTTTCCTTCATCCAATTGTTAGAACAAATGTAACGGAATATAATTTTTTTGCAGCTATAAGAAGCATTCGATCTAAAATTAGTGAAAGGACACTCTCTGCTACATCATGCTCAGCTTAATGAGTAAATTCAAATTTTCCCACAATGGATTTTGTGGGCTCAACAATGCAAAAACCATGAACTGAATTCTGGTAAAATGAGGCAACAGGGGGGAAAAAAATAATGGGTAACTGTCCATGAGTAACACTCTCTGTGAGGGGGAGGTGAGTCAGGTTCGGAGGACCAGACGCGGCAGTAGGAGTCAGAAAGTTCCCACGGGTGGAAAGCACAAGAACGGAGAAAACTCCGTCAATAAGGAAGGGAAGAAAGGCGAAAAATAAACAGGCTCCCACTCTCCACAGGAGAATAGAATAAGAGAGAGGCTGGAAAAAAGGAGAAATTAAAGCGACCCGCAGGACATCGGGCGAATAACTAGTAGACACGAGAGAATATAGGAAGATATGACTCTCAACTACAGAGAGGAAACTAAAGAAGGCGATAAGAAACAAAAAAGGAACAAAAGAAGAGTTCACCCCCAGCTCAATACTAGAGTGGGAAACTAAAGAGAGGCGAACGAAAACAGAGAAGCTGTAAACGGCCCGGTATAAAGAGAACCAAAAACAAGAAAAGGAAAAACCTCTCCCTTCCAATAAAGAAAGCAGGCGGAGAGCGGTGGACAGGAAACGGCAAAGACAAATACTGTCTTGGCAGAACAGGGCAAGGGAAAACCTGAGCGAGGGACAGAAAGTGCAACCAAGGGGCCAAGACTGGGCTTTCGTTTTGAAGCTCACTTCCTGGTTGGGCTGGGAGCGGCCATTGTGCCATTGCTCACTAGCGCCACTGCAGTTGGCTCCAGTATAGGTCTTTCACCATGTAAGTCAATGGCAGCAATGTGGTCAAATTCCACAAAAAAATGTAATTGCAATAGGTGCCTTTCCTTCATCTAATGCCATCTAATGTGCTGATTTATTTTTTAAATATTGTGTCGTCTGGACAGGGTATTAACATTTTTTTATATGAACATTTGTTCAGGACCAATCAGAGGGACAGGTTGAGTCCTCTTTAGCTCCACGGAGCAGACACAGTTTGTACAAACTGGCGGCGGAAAAGTCTTCCGGAGACTCAATTCGGTTTTTACGAGGTCGTGGAAAGGCAATGGGTGACGCCACAGTGACATATACAGAAGCGCCGGAAGCAGAAAATGCGGAGCTTATGTAGCGGACAGGTAACTCAGCACAGGTGCGACGGCTGAGTACCTGGGAGAGCGAAAAGCCGGAACGGAGTGGAAAAGTGAACCGACAACGCCCTAGCGCAGCACCGGCGGCGGAGGACCGCAAAGGGAGAAGAACTGCCAACACTCTCTCATATACAATCTCATATATACTGACACTTTCATATACAGTATAACATATTGATGTCATTGTGATCTAAAGAGCTTGATATGTTCATAACAACTGTACATGCACGTCATGCATTGCAACTAAGCCAATATGAACACATTAAATTACATCCATGCATTTTTGTACATGCATTTTTGGATTTGCTCCATAAATAGTTTACAGAAAGGATGCATTTGCAGAATGACATCTAGGTTGCCTCAAAATTGTGAATAGTGACCATCCCTGTCATGTAAACATTGAGGAAAGATGTATTATTGTGTGAAGATGGCCTTCAATTCATATACCTAAGAGGTCAATAATTCAGTCATGTCAATGTAGGCCTGCAGATTCACAGCGTCGGAGAGAAGGTCACCTAGTGTGATTTAAATGGTGTCACCAAACACACAAAAATACTGGTTGTATTTAATTTGACACAAAAGCAAACAATTGCATTACCATTACAATCCCTTCATTTTGACAGCTCTGTGGAATTAATGTCTGTTGTGACAGGCAAGACCTCACTATAGACATCAACAACATTTTGTCACTTTGTTTATGACTGTTATTATTAAGTTTCGTATGAAAGGCAAACTGAAGCTATTTTTCAATTGTTTGCCTTCAATTACACATTGTATTATTGCTGTTAATCTTTGGAATGCTAAAATTGCATTTCCAGTGTATGGACAAGTCAGATGACCGCCAACTCTAAGAAACAGTCTCCACTCCACACGCTGTTTTAATATCTCCCACTGGCATGTCAGACTCCCACAGACTAAAGGCCCGTTTATAGCCCAACAACAGAGTGTCGCTTGACTGAAATCGCAGAACTTTCATGAACATTCCATTGTCACTCTACATACACTGTAGTCGTTGTCGTTCGCAAAAAGTATAAACGCACTCCAGCAACAGTTTACACTCAGGGGAACATAGAGGAAGAAGCAGCTATAGGCTACATCACATTATGTCTGCTGCTCCTGAAAAATGGCACTTTCTCATTTGGAGAGTAGCCTAAATCAGCAGACATAATGAGATGTGTTAAAGCTGCTTCTTCCTCCATTGTCCGCACTTAAACGTTTTACAACAAAAAGATCTGTCAGCATCCATTGGCTACTAACAGTTAGCTTATGTGCTAGCTAGTAAGTTGACAGTGCGGGCGAAGCCTCCATTGTCCGAGACAAACATTACCATAACAATAGAGGCAGCAACAGGGACAAAGTGGAATTTATTTTATCGTCATCTTCAGTGACCGTCGCAGTGACCACAGGACAACAGTCACCGGAAGTATAAACTAAATGTTTCTACGACTAGCGACATTCATGGGATGTCGCTGGACTATAAACTGGCCTTAACACTAGAGTTCACTGAGAGTGCTGCCTCACTGAGAGTGCTGCCTGAGGGCGGCTAGCTTTCTTGTTTAACTGTGTGGTCTGTAGTGTTTAAAAATGTCACTTTCTTGTGAGTGAGGGGGTCCTGTGGCTCTGCTAAGCTATGGGGGACATTTTCCTGGCATGGTTGGGGTCCACTTGTCCTCTTAGAGGGAAGGGTCACTGCAAATCAGCACAAAGTTATTCTACAATGGTCACCTTTATCCTATGATGAAACATTTCTATCCTGATGGGAGTGGTCTCTTCCAGTATAACCATTATACGGGGGTCTTGTAGGATTGAGCATAGGGGTAGATTATTTCACAAAGCTGGATAACCGCTTTTTAATTCAGTCCATGATTTGGGAGGGTTCCGGGTTTTACTCTATGGTTTTACTCCGTTTCGTTTGTTATCCAGCTAACTAACCTGCTTTGTGAAATAACCCCTAGGTTAAGGACACAGAAGTGGAATTTATGTTACTAGCAATATCTGCCTGAAAATAGGGGGGGGGGGCAGGACTATGTACAAAAGGTTCTATAATTTTTAAACTGTTCATCTGATATGGATTAAAATACCCTCTGACAGTCTGCACTTCAGCGTCATTGTCATTCTATCCTTTCAAACTCAAGGTCCTAGAGTACAGAACCAAAATAACAAAAAATGTGTCACTGTGTCAATGTGTACAGTGCCCGCCACAATTATTGGCACCCCTGGTAAAGACGAGTAAAAAGGGTTATAAAAAAATTCACCGTTTGGTGAATTAGCTTAATCTCACACTGAAAAAATTTGAAAAATCCAACTTTTTTTTATTTTTTATTTTTGTTTCTGATTTTTCCCTTTTTCTCCCAATTTAGTAGCCAATTGAACCCCTATTCTAATTCAATTCCCCCCGTGTAGCAACCGCTAGAGAACCGCCGCTGCACGACCCCGTCAATCGGCATTTTTACCAGGGAGGACGCTACGTCCTCTACAGGGCGCAGCTCCTAACCGTGACACGCCCTGGGTCCCCCTGTGCGCAGCGGTTCTCTCCGAGCCCCTCCCCCCACCCGGAAGCGACCGCCAATTGTCGCTTCCACAGGGCACCGGCCACGCTCGGCTATGGCAGGACCGGGGCGCGAACCCCGATCCTCGGAGTACAACTGCGCTGACTGAAAGTCAGCGGTTTTTACCGCTGTACCACCGCGGCGGCCCGAAAAATCCAACTTTTAATTGACGTAAATTTATTCTGAGAAAAAAAATCCCTCATCAAGAAATAATTATTTTTAACAAAACCACAATTATTGGCACCCCTGCATTTAATACTTTGTACAACCTCCCTTTGCTAATAAAACAGCACTGAGTCTTCTCCCGTAACATCTAATAAGGTTGGAGAATACAGAGCAAGGAATCTGAGACCATTCCTCTTTACAAAATATCTCCAGATCATCCAGAGTCCTAGGTTCTCTCTTGTGCACTCTCCTCTTCAACTCAGCCCACATGTTTTCAATGGGGTTTAGGTCAGGAGACTGAGATGGCCATGGCAGAAGCTTGATTTTGTGTTCAGTTTTGTTGTTGATTTGGACGTATGTTTTGGATCATTGCCCTGCTGGAAAATCCAACAACGACCCAGTTTTAGTTTCCTGGCAGAGGCAGCCAGGTTCAGATTTAAAATTTCCTGGTATTTCATAGAGTTCATGATGCCATGTACCCTAACAAGGTTCCCAGGGCCTTTGGAGGAAAAACAGCCCCACAACATCACGGAATCTCCACCATGCCTCCACTAACAGTGGGGATTAGGATATTTTCAGTATAGCCATAGTTTTTTTCACGCCAAAACCCACCTTGAGTGGATACGCCGAAAAGCTCAATTTTCGTTTCATCTGACCATAGAACACGGTTCCAGTCAAAGTTCCAGGAGCGTAACTACAGGTGCTTACATTTGTGGTGAAATAACAGGAAAGGTTTTTTCTGGCATGCCTTCCAAATAATTTGTTAGCATGGAGGTGACGTCTCATGGTAGTTTTGGAGACTTGATGACCCCAAAATGCTACTTTCCTCTGTAATTCTCCAACAGCGATCCTTGGGGATTTTTTTGCCTCGCTTACCATCACATCACTGTACATGGGGGCAAAATAAACTTGGGTCCTTGTCCAGGCAAGTTTGTAACAGTTCCAGTTGCTTTTAACTTTTTAAGTATTGCCCTAATGGTTGATATGGGCATTTTCAGGTGAGTAGCTATTTTTTTATAGCCATTCCCAGACTTATAAAGCTCAACACACTTTTCCCTCATTTGATTTGTGTGTTCTCTTATCTTTCCCATGTTGACGTATGAATAAGGAAATATGGCCTCTGTGTCACCTCATATTTATACCCCAGTGAAACAGGAAGTCATGGATTACTGTCATGGTATTCGGGTCCGCGTTCTCTTTGCGGGTGTTGCCGCTCTGGGCCACTAGAGGGCGCTCCGACCATGTCTCTTCTCCTCTGTGGGGTTAATTGCTTTTCGAGTTGCAGGTGTGCGCCTGCTATTTAAGCCCCGCACTTCCGCTATTCAGGGCTTTTGCATCAATCTTGCCACTACCACAAAGCCAGATACTCAGTATAGGCCCTTGGAAGACTGCATTGCTCTCGTCTTTGATAGTAACGCAGAAACTTCTATTTAAGCTTAGAGTGTAGGATTAGATCCTTAGGACCCCTCTCCTTTTCTTTCGCTCTTTTATTAGTCTTTCCTCTTTTGCCTACCTGTCCTCTTTGAGGAGTACCTTTGTTTACCTTTTTGTTTAGCTCATTCATTATTTATTGAGCTAGAGGACTTAATTTTTTCCCTTTCTATTTTTCTGCTTGAGTCTGCAAGCTTTTCGCCCACTTTTCTGGGTTTTAAATTTTTTGGCTCTAGCCAGGAGTTTTATCCTCGTTTCTTTATTTTCTCTGCTCCGTTCACGGACATCCCTTCCCCTATTCTAGTGGTTGCTCCACGTCTGTGGGTGCTTTGTGATCCCCACACGGTCGTGTCTGGTCCTCCACTCCATCCACCTTACAGTACACAAAAGCCATATGGAGGCACTAGCGACTCCACAGGGGATTGAGCAAGTGCTGTCATGAACAATGTGGCTAATCTGATGAGAGATGGCGTTGGTCTTCGACCATGACATTTCTGGTCAGGAGGCCGCCATGAAACTAACCCATCTCCGACAGGGAAACGATAGGGTAGCAGGCTTCTCTATCACGTTTTGAGCAGTGGCAGGAGAGACAGGGTGGTCTGAGGGTCCTCTGATTATGCTATTTATTAATGCGTTGTCGGATCCCATGAAAGACGCCTTGACAGTGCTCAAACCGCCTGCTACGTTCGATGCCCTACCACAGCTATCCGCATCAATAACCGTGTCAGGGAGTGAGAGAGAGAAGTAAGAGAAGAGACCGCTCTCCCTCTCTTCTTTCTGTAATTTCTCCAGCCCCCTCTTCCACCTACTTAACAGGGAGGAGCCTATGCAGGGTGGATGGTTCTTCTCTACGCGAGCCTAAACAAACGAAACCGCGAGAGAAGTGGTGCCGTTTTTGCAAGCGCATGGAGCACACGAAAGATCAGTGCCTGAAATTGGGGGGAAATGGGGGGTCTCGCTAGGGGAACCGGGGATCCTAGCGAGACATAATAGAACTGTCCCTCAGATGTTACTACCTGTTCAACTGTTCTGGAATAAGTGCTCGGCTAAAGTCGATGCTTTTATCGATTCTGGAGCAGTTGAGTGCTTTGTGGATGCCAAACGGGCCAAAGAACGTAGAATGCCCATTCACCACCTCGTTCGGCCCCAGTTAGTTATGACCCTCGATAATCGCCTATTTGGCACTGGAACTATTGAAGAGACCACAGGTTCCTTGAATATGCGCACCTTCCACGAGGTTCATTCAGAACTAATTCAGTTATTTTTAGTTGATTTCCCTGGCTTATCCCCTCGTTCTAGGGCATTCTTAGCTGGCCCAACACAGCTCGCAAATGAATTGGGGTGGAAACGAGGCTGTCATCCTCCAATGGGGCCCCCAATGCGAGTCTCGCTGTCGGCTGATGGTACCCTTCGTATCTTGTGGACATGATTACCGCTCGGAGCATAGTTCGGTCAGTGACCTCGAGAATGTTGATTCCCTGCCTGATCAGGAAAACTCTGCCCCTTTCTTTGAGGAGGTGAAGAAAAGCTTAACCTGGGACTCTCTGGCCGAGGGGAACTCTTTTTAGGACAAGTCCTCCCTTGAAAAGCTTTCTGATTCTAAGATTGCGTGGGAACCCTTGCCTGACCCGCCCTCTGATTCAGAGAGCATTGAAGTGGTAGGGGCGCTCAATTTTCTCTAATGTACCTGTGGAGTACACTGACCTCACTGAGGCCTTCAGCAAGCAATGAGCTACCACTTTGCTGCTGCATCGACCCTATGACTGCGCTATCGATTTATACCCGGGCACGGTTCCTCCCAGGGGGTCCCTGTACTCCTTATCTGTCCCTGAGAGCGCTATGAAGGCATACATTGAGGAGGCCCTAGCCAATGGATTCATTAGACCCTCCATCTCGCCGACAGGTGCTGGCTTCTTTTTTGTGGGAAAAAAAAGATGGGGGTTTGAGGCCGTGCATCGATTATCAAGGTTTTAATGACATCACTGTTAAAAACTGGTATCCGCTGACACTCATGAATTCCGCATTCGAGCGCCTCCAGGGGGTGTCGGTGTTTACTAAGCTCGACCTCCGTAACGCTTATAATTTAGTGCGGATGCGTGAGGAAAACGAGTGGAAAACAGCTTTTAACACTCACAGTGGATACTACTTTCCTTTACTACTGCTCGAGTCTGCGAGCTTTTCGTTATTTTTTGGCTCTAGCCAGGAGTTTTATTCCCATTTTTTATTTTCTCTGCTTCGTTCGCGGACATCCCATCCCTTCCCCGATTCCAGAGGTCCTCAATCTTATCCAGGAAGGGCCGGTGTGGGTGCAGGCTTTTGTTGCAACCAAGCAGTTACACACCTGATTCTACTAATCAAGGTCCTTAGTGAAGAGTCAGGTGGTTGATTAGTAGAATCAGGTGTGTAACTGCTTGGTTACACTGGTTCATACTTATTAGTTATGAAGTTATGAATGGAATAAGGTGTTTACTTGCTTTAAATTTTTGGATTATGCCACATGTCTTAATCGAAATATGCCATATTCAGAATAAGGGCTTATTCTGGGTATTTAATCAAAATATGCCGTTTACGTGACCCATATCGTCTTCCGGGTATTGTCTTATTCAGAATAATATTGGAATATGACTGTGCATGTAAACGTAGTCATCGTGACTCACATCTTCTTCAAAATAAGTTATTTTGCATTAAAAATGTGTTTTTCATCTGATCAATGGTATCACAATTAAACTATATAATCTAATTTTTCTGAGCATAGAAGAATTTCATAAACAATAAACTGAATCATTGCACATGTTAATTGAGGTTGCCAATAATTCTTGTAGGCACTATATATATATATATATGTTCACACATGATTTAAGTAATGCACATGCACCTTTATTTACTATCACAAATAACAAAATTACATTTTGGTATTTGTGTTCTATCCCCATCATGATGTCATTAAAAGTCATTGCACACATTCAGGCATGAAGATACATGAGCACATGCACACAGATACACACACACCATCAATATCCTTAAATAGTACAACATCTTCCTAGTGACGCACTACTGTTGCAGTTCTATCCTTCAGCCAGTTTTAATAACAAGATATCTGTAAAACACTGTGTTTGCATTTTACAATTCAATACACTGTCCATTTTCATATGTAGCATAGTATTGATATTTCAACAGCAATATTGCGCTGAAAACGACACGCATTTATGTATTCTGCACATTAGAATGCTATTTAAGATAGCATTTCCATTAGCAAGTTCCCTAACAGCAACAGCCAATAGGAGATCAAGATCAATAGTGTTTTTTGTTTGTTTTTTCCATAAATTTCCACTCTCCATGGTGACTGATAAATTAGCCTAGGAACAGCTAATTGGGTCGCAATGACATGTTGCAAATGACATGTTGCAACATCGCTGTCACCATGTGTTCCCAAAATGGCTTTATTGGACACTGCCTGCCAAGCTTACTGAAATACAAAGTCAGTGAGGGTTATTGTTTTGCGTATAGTCATATGATTTTTTAGAGTCAAGATTTGATTCCTGCCACACAAGAGATATATGAATGCTATTATATGATACAAGTTTTTTCTTCTTTCTATAGAATAATTTGAGTGGCATAAATAAGCGTGCTTATTGCAAAAAAGAATAGAATAATGACAGCCATTGTTATAGTCCTCTTCTGCATTCTTATTTTTAAAAATTATTTAAAGTATACTTTATTTTTTAATGTCTAAGGAGAAGGGAAATGCTGTGTATAAGATGGAAGTCTGGCTTAGCCTGTACAATGAATATGCTTTCGCACAAACACCGCTGTACAAAATAGTCAAAGATTTGTAGTATGTATCTGACAAAATTAACTTTGATGGCCAGTTGGGGATGGCTTCTTGAAGATTAAATTCAATAATAGCACATATTAATACAGAGATATGTGATGCACAAATGTTTTCCTTATTCCTTTGTTCTTCAGAATAGGTTGTCCTTCATGACAGTGGTGCTCATTTGTCCTGCCATTGTTTAAGATCATACATGGATATATTTTGTAATACTTAATGTTTCCCAATAGAGCTGCAAACATCCTCAGTAAAACACATGTCTCTTGGGACCCAGATGGCATTATTATATAAGGGCACCACCTTCCCCTACCACGACACGTACGTGTACGTGTACGTGTACGTGTACGTGTGCGTGTGCGTGTGCGTGTGCGTGTGCTCCCCGGACTGCGGGCTAAGAAAGGTATCCACTCCGGGCCGTGATCATGGCCTCATACCTCAATGGGTTTTGTCAGTTGTTCCCTGCGTGCATGTGCATGTGCTGTTCAGCTCTCTGATGCTCTCGTCTCCCATCAGTTCATTACGGAGCACAGGAATATTGCATGTCAGGTGAAGAGCAAAGCAATGGCATCCAAGTTCAAGCCCTAGTAAAGGGCCTTGGGTGTTCCAGCGAGTATTTCGCCCTGCGACAATCACGGTTTTCACTTCAGCTGACGCTGTGGCGTGCATGACAGCCAGAGAGAGGCATGTCTGCGTGAAATACATACGTATGTTCATGGCCCGCTTTGTGACTGCCATTTTTTTTTTGAATGTGTGTAGTTTACCATCAACTCTTTAAACGCCGCCCCCCTCCCGCCCTGTAATTCACTACGTCACGGCTCCTGGCCCACCCCGAAGGCCCTCAAGTTTCCGTTGCACATGCCGAGCGTGACATTAGCCATAAATCATTATGCTAATGTTTAATGCCACTCTGCTAAAGCTGCGGTTGTGTACAATTTTCTATCCGCACAGATGATTAAAAAAAAAGTACCAAAAGGGGCATTAGGACGAGCTTGTGCTGCGGGGCTGCGGTGATTCAGACCGCTGATGAAGCTGAGATACTTTCCATCCCCATCTGTCAGGAAAGCTCAGGGAAGCGCGGGGTGATGGGTGAGTGTGCAGAGCTACAGCCTCTCCTAGAGCGAGAGAGGGGCAGTGTCAGCCGCGCTAAATCAGGATTCGGCTGAGCGGCGTCTCTGAATTAGCAGGATGACTCGACTGCCAAGAGCAGGGACAGAATGGCCGGCCGCCTTTAGTACCACACAGCTGAGGCTGAGCCCAGGCCATGCATGCACCTGAATGCAAAGCACCCACAATTATTCCAGTTTCACATCTTCTAATGACCAGCATTTATTTTTTATTTTCTGTGGGGGGCGGGTTATGCAGTTAATTTTTGTTGTGTTATTTGGAAGTCAAGGTGTGAAGAAGAACATGTTGAAATCCTGTCCGCACCACAGAAATACATTAACATCTGAAGTTGTCCTTGCCTCAAATGATTACAACAGAACTTTGGTTCACTTCCACAATAAGCGCATTGGGTAATGTTTCACATAATTAAAACGTGTACATACATGATACAGCTCACTACCCAACTTGCTATTAAAGAGGGTAACCAGTTCAATAAACTATTCAATAAACTGTATTCATTGCATAAAGGCAAATCTGGGGAAATTCTGAAGATCAGAACAATAATAGTGTGTTCACTTATTCAAGTGAAATGGATCTTTACATTCTCAGTAATCCTGTCTTCACATATGAGATATTTAGCAGCACACAATTATTGTTTCCCGTTTTCTTCATGGAAAAGCAGATAGGAAGCAAAGCTATAATTTGTAAATCTGCTCAAAACAGTAATGTATTTAAAAATAAAATAGTTTTAAGCTATAGACCAGACTTGGTGACCTTGTAGCAAGTCAACAGCGGTAATTTTGCTAGAAAATTAATTAAAGGAATCCATGGTTTTCATGTTTCTGGTTAGAAACAGCTTTTAGAATGAAGCATGTATAAGATTTTGATTTTGTAATGTTTGAAGAATTAAAATAGAACATATAGTAATAGCAAAACAGTTTTTAAATGATAATTGATGTAAAATATTCTGAAAGCAGCAGGAGACCGGTCAACTGGAGCATACTGTCAGAGAGAGAGAGAGAGAGAGAGACAGAGACCTAGGATATTGTCAATTCACAGAGCCCATTTTGGTGAGATGATCCATGGGCTGGGCCACACGTCACTATCACTTGGCTTCACTTTGCCGGGCCAATTCGGGAGCACCAAGCTGCACAGTAATCAGCGCAGAATGCAAATGAGCATGGAGGCAGAGTAACAGCTCACCCTCTTTCACAGGGCTTTGTCACAACAGCTTTGGCGAGAGGAGAAGGAAGGGATTGGGAATAGATTTATTTTGTGCTCGGTCGCTGTGTCATGAGCTGAATCTTTTTTTCCCTTTTCTGCTTTTCTATGCCACTTGCTGTTCTACCGCAGTCAGATCAAATTTAATCTACATTACATATGTCCTCATGAAATGTACAGAAAAACATTTACCACCGCTGCATATACAGCATATATAATGAGGAGTTAGCAGCAGCAAATGGCTTCTGCACTTGATGTGTATTGTTGCAGCCATTGTTTATTTCTCACTATACAGTAGTTTATTCTGAATTTCTCCTAACCTGAGGCCTAGCACAATTATGCTTGACAATCAGTTCATTAATTCGAGATGCAAAGCTGCAGGAAGGCAGTTATTGTAATGTGGTTTCTTGCTGTTGGGCTGTTCCTCTTGGGAAACACAATGATGTTTGTTCTGCATGTGTTTAATTTGCCATTTCAGAAAGTCATAATGGCAGAATTAATGGGATTTAGATACAATTGGTTCGTAATGCGGCTGCTGTTTGTGTTTAGTGACCATATTTCAACTGTGGAGACCTGCTTTTGCATGTTTTACAGAGTTAACTTCGATGAACTGCGTTTTGGAAGATTACTATCTGGTTAGTGGTTAGTGCTGCATGTGTAGAACATACAGTCTATTATCACGTGTCAAATCTGTCGTTTTTAATTAATTGTATTAATTTTTTATTTATTTTAAATCTACCCGGTTTTTGTTGTTGCCTGCTGTTTTATGCTTTTGTTGTTTGCTTTGTTTTTAAATACACATTTAATTGGAATACATTAACTAATTTGGTAAAGAAAAGGTTGTTGTTCATTCACAAATAATTGCAGATAATAGACATTTCCTTCTTTAGCTTGTCATTACGACTTTAAAGAGCTTTATAAGCAGCTGTACTGCTTTATAATAGTTGATGTGGTCAGTGGTCTTAACAACGGTCAGTGTCACCATATAAGCCACAATTACTTATGGCTATGAATACTTAATAGGAAGCAGTAATATTAAACTGATAGCTATTAAACTTAATACAATTTTTCTCAACCCAGAAAGTAAAAAAGCCCATTCTGATGTTAAAACATTTGTCAACATAAAAATAATAACTCTATTATAATCTATGCATCTGTAAATACACCTTTGCTGTAATCAGTGTGCCAACAATATTATTTAAAATTATTTCACTAATACTAAACACTATACACTCTCCTACAAAATATATTTCACCACACTAAACAAGCACTGCTTCCAAAGACTTCCACTCCATGTTTCCGACGTTCACTGAACCACACACACACACACACAAACAAAATCACTTGTGGAACAACTAACACATTTTCAACTTATATAGCAATATAAACAAAACAATGCCTAATACATAAGTGCATGATGCCAAGAAAAAAACATTAGCATGCTATCTCACATTTACCTAGCAAGGCATTTTATCCAAAAACACGACACAAACAATCGTAAACACACTGTGGGTGCGCTCATAACACAGATGTACTGTCAGGTGTGTTTTCACACCAAAAAGAAGCAGCTTAATGGATCATCAGTTTATCTTTCATGGATGAATTACTGAATGCATTCATTGCCATGTTTATATTTCAGCCAGTGCATGGTGAGTTCTTTTGATTACACATTATGCTCCTATGGTTAATGCAAAACATAATTTTTCAGCTGTATCATTGGCACGAGTAAAGACATAGTTACATAGTCGTACTTCCATAAAATTTCCGTGAAATCAGCAACCGGTTTACATGTACTGCTAACGGCTTCCAACACAATGATGTATTGCCATGTCAAAGGCTGTGGGTGTCCGTCACCTGATACTGCCAGGACACATCTGATAGCCAAATCTTCCAGTTTCAAGCCCAACAGAGTGTAGTCCTGTTGACTGACAGAAACTATGTAACATTCTTTAGGAGCATTTGTTTTCAACATTTCCACAATCCAAAAACAATGTTTTTAGTACAGCAGGATTGCAGGCAATCCTCTGATCAACTTGAAATGAGTTAGATAAAGTGTATCAACAATATTCTCAATGATTCCTGTGCTAATTTAACTAGCTGTTGATATGACTTCTTTTTCCCCCCCACTCGTGCAGTGCTACCCAGAATGCATCTGCTAAATTGTGACCCGTATGATTTTCTGGCAAGAAGCTCTACTGGTAGCAACTTCTAGCAAGCACTCGGCTTTCAGCTTCCATTCGTGGATGATAAACTGCACTGTGATTGACATGAAAGGTGTCATATTTACACTTGACCATGTGTCTGTTTTCATGGAGTACTCTTCTCCCCTGACCGGGATATTTACATCAGACAGAATGTAGCTCTACAGGTCTGGAATGGCATTTTATAAAAACATTTTCTTCCAAAAATTTCTATAATTTCTTCAAATGAACTTTACTTGGCAGTGTGGGAAAATACTATTTATTGAACGCAAAACTGACTCTTTCAGGCAAAAATTCAAAACAGTCAAAACAGGCTCAAAACAGGCTCAAAACAGACTCAAAACAGACTCTGCTGTCTATATTTTCCTGATTTCACAAATGCTGGTTATCGACGGGCACTGCTGATATAATCCTACTTTGTAATTGAGTCAATTAGGCTAAATGGAGGCTTGATATAATCGTTTTAAAATAATTTTTTCACAGTGCTGATCTATTACATTGTTGGCATCAGTCAAATTCCCTCTTGGCATCAGGTTTAAAAAAACAATATTGCCAATTGACTGCAGTGGCATTCTTTTTAGGTAGTGGGTAATCCATTATTTTGAGCAATCTTGTTCAAATCAACAGGTACTCTAAGTTTAGGTCATGACTCATGCACAACACCACAATATTGTGGTTACAGTTACAGCCTACAGTTACATTTACTATGCGCCCATTGATCCTAAATTTACATTTACTATGCTCCCATTGAGCCTACATTTACATTTACTATGCACCCATTGAGCCTACATTTACTATGCTCCCATTGAGCCTACATTTACATTTACTATGCTCCCATTGAGCCTACATTTACATTTACCACGCTCCCATTGATCCTACATTTACATTTACTATGCTCCCATTGAGCCTACATTTACATTTACTATGCTCCCATTGAGCCTACATTTACATTTACTATTCTCCCATTGAGCCTACATTTACATTTACTATGCTCCCATTGAGCCTACATTTACATTTACTATGCTCCCATTGAGCCTACATTTACATTTACTATGCACCCATTGAGCCTACATTTACATTTACTATGCTCCCATTGAGCCTACATTTACATTTACTATGCTCCCATTGAGCCTACATTTACATTTACTATGCACCCATTGAGCCTACATTTACATTTACTATGCTCCCATTGAGCCTACATTTACATTTACTATGCTTCCATTGAGCCTACATTTACATTTACTATGCTCCCATTGAGCCTACATTTACATTTACTATGCTCCCATTGAGCCTACATTTACATTTACTATGCTCCCATTGAGCCTACATTTACATTTACTATGCTCCCATTGAGCCTACATTTACATTTACTATGCTCCCATTGAGCCTACATTTACATTTACTATGCTCCCATTGAGCCTACATTTACATTTACTATGCTCCCATTGAGCCTACATTTACATTTACTATGCTTCCATTGAGCCTACATTTACATTTACTATGCTCCCATTGAGCCTACATTTACATTTACTATGCTTCCATTGAGCCTACATTTACTATGCTCCCATTGAGCCTACATTTACATTTACTATGCTCCCATTGAGCCTACATTTACATTTACTACGCTCCCATTGAGCCGACATTTACATTTACTATGCTCCCATTGAGCCTACATTTACATTTACTATGCTTCCATTTAGCCTACATTTACATTTACTATGCTCCCATTGAGCCTACATTTACATTTACTATGCTCCCATTGAGCCTACATTTACATTTACTATGCACCCATTGAGCCTACATTTACATTTACTATGCTCCCATTGAGCCTACATTTACATTTACTATGCTTCCATTGAGCCTACATTTACTATGCTCCCATTGAGCCTACATTTACATTTACTATGCTCCCATTGAGCCTACATTTACATTTACTACGCTCCCATTGAGCCGACATTTACATTTACTATGCTCCCATTGAGCCTACATTTACATTTACTATGCTCCCATTGAGCCTACATTTACATTTACTATGCTCCCATTGAGCCTACATTTACATTTACTATGCTTCCATTGAGCCTACATTTACATTTACTATGCTCCCATTGAGCCTACATTTACATTTACTATGCTTCCATTGAGCCTACATTTACATTTACTATGCTCCCATTGAGCCTACATTTACATTTACTATGCTCCCATTGAGCCTACATTTACATTTACTATGCACCCATTGAGCCTACATTTACATTTACTATGCACCCATTGAGCCTACATTTACAATGCACCCATTGAGCCTACATTTACCACGCTCCCATTGAGCCTACATTTACATTTACTATGCTCCCATTGAGCCTACATTTACATTTACTATGCTCCCATTGAGCCTACATTTACATTTACTATTCTCCCATTGAGCCTACATTTACATTTACTATGCTCCCATTGAGCCTACATTTACATTTACTATGCTCCCATTGAGCCTACATTTACATTTACTATGCACCCATTGAGCCTACATTTACATTTACTATGCTCCCATTGAGCCTACATTTACATTTACTATGCTCCCATTGAGCCTACATTTACATTTACTATGCTCCCATTGAGCCTACATTTACATTTACTATGCTCCCATTGAGCCTACATTTACATTTACTATGCACCCATTGAGCCTACATTTACATTTACTATGCTCCCATTGAGCCTACATTTACATTTACTATGCTTCCATTGAGCCTACATTTACATTTACTATGCTTCCATTGAGCCTACATTTACATTTACTATGCTCCCATTGAGCCTACATTTACATTTACTACGCTCCCATTGAGCCGACATTTACATTTACTATGCTCCCATTGAGCCTACATTTACATTTACTATGCTCCCATTGAGCCTACATTTACATTTACTATGCTCCCATTGAGCCTACATTTACATTTACTATGCTCCCATTGAGCCTACATTTACATTTACTATGCTCCCATTGAGCCTACATTTACATTTACTATGCTCCCATTGAGCCGACATTTACATTTACTATGCTTCCATTGAGCCTACATTTACATTTACTATGCTCCCATTGAGCCTACATTTACATTTACTATGCTCCCATTGAGCCTACATTTACATTTACTATGCTCCCATTGAGCCTACATTTACATTTACTACGCTCCAATTGAGCCGACATTTACTATGCTCCCATTGAGCCTGACCCCCCTAACTGAGCCTACATTTACTATGCTCCCATTTATCCTACATTTTAATTTACCCAGTTGATTGCTTCGTAAGTCACCGAGTGATTAAGAGGTGTTATGGTCACTACCTTCACTTGTGGTAAGGGAGATTAGCAGGTCAGTAAAACTGAAATAAAAGTAAAAAATGTGCAAATGTATATGTATGCCCACCTAATGGATGGTATGTTTTACTGTCTGGTTCAACATTGGATCTAAGGCTTCCAATGAGGTACACTGAACTCCCTCGTAAGAATTGTGTTTGAAAGATACGGTGGCAGTGTAGCATAATGGGTAAGGAACTAGACTTGTAACCGAAAGGTTGCAGGTTCGATTCCCAGGTAGGACACTGCCGTTGTACCCTTGAGCAAGGTACTTAACCTGAATTGCTTCAATATATATCCAGCTGTATAAATGGATAAATGTAATAAGAAGTTGTGTAAGTCGCTCTGGATAAGTAATGTAATGTAAAAATGTAAAAAGTTTTAGTTGCAGATTTAACAACTAATACAAGGTAATTAAGGTAATTTTTGCAGATAACACATTCTGAATGCAGACAAGGGTGATTCAGGGCTGCAGTATTGACATAAATGAAGCACTTAAAATATCTCTTATTGGGGCTGAAATATAATTTGACTGTAATACATTTTCTGTAGTGCTTCAACCATCCAGGGCACACATACTTTCATACTTATTGCAGTTTTTTTAATTTAAACTTGAAAGTTAATTTGCAAAGGTTCATGGACTGCAGAGTTATGCCTGACACCATCAGAGATTTCTCATTTAGAAAACAAAAAAGTCCTAGCAGAGAAATGACATCAGCATAGAAGTGCTTAATGGGAACATCTGAAGCAGAGATGTGTGTGTTTTTCTCAATCATGCAGAATGCTCAAGTGGGTGCAGTCTGCAGACGCAGGGAACGAGTGGTGACACATTCAGTTGGCTGCCCTGTCACCTACACCTTTTCCTTTTGTTACACCCTCAATTTCCCCTCCCCATCTAAGGGGCAAGAGTGGAGCAGGTTGGTACTAACATTTCCCTTCAAAAAAAGTGTTATCTCATGCCTTATTGTAAACATTGCTGTTATACTGTATAATGCAGTTTGGCAAGGAGAGACTTTCCACCCCATAAGGAGTTACTTTTGTAATAAAGATTTTAAAAAATAGACATCATCCCACGGTTGAATTGTGGAGGGTTTTGCTCCTTAGTGTACCTTCTACTGTAAAGGAGCAGATATTAATAATGGACATTATATAATTCATAATTAAAATTACATAATGTGCAATGCTAAGGTTGGTTCATTTGTATTTCAGACAGAATGTGGACTGTGTTGTGGACTTTATTTTACTGAAAATATTTTTGGATGGTGGGTTCAGTGCTTGTTTTGGATGGCCATTATTCTCTGCATATACAAACAGTATGTAAAAAAGGGCCTAACTACCATTATAATGCAGGCAGTCAAATATGAAGACAAATGTGGTAGGTGGTAGTATAAGCGGTTTGAAAATAGATTTTTATTTAATTTTTGCCCGGACACAGAGCGTGTGGGTCAAAACGTTTTAATGTGGTTAACTGACTGACTGACTGGTTGGTTGGTTGGTTGCCTGCCTGATCCCCGATGTTGAAAGCTCATGCGTAAATTTCAAGTAATTATGGTAAAGGTTTGCTGTCTAACTCCCCGTCCCCTTTTACGAGCACCCAAAACTCATGAATGAACAACTGTGGATATGTTTAAAGATAGAGGTCAATTGGGTGAAATGTATAATATTCCTCATTGTCGTTATCGCCCAGTCAATATTGTTTCACCAGCGGGAAGGGGACTTCATTGGTATTGAAATTTTATTCACAACTTTTTACTTAAGGGAAGTTAGGCCAGATCGCTACACTCTCCAGAGGAAGACATCGCCCATGTTTTAAACTCAATCAATGTCAGTGAAGCAACAACTAATGAAAAGTATGCAGAGTTCAAAGCAGATTATTTTTTGACTGTGGCACCAGCAAATAGCCTATGCAACCTGTCGAGTGACGAATAAATAAATAAACAGCAATTCAAAGCATTTAGACTCCTGTTTGTCAAACGGCAAGTTTTCTGCACAAAGGTACAAACAATGACATGCCTAAATTCTCCACTAAGTCCAAGATAATGTGTGGGTTAACTGTTAATGCTTATATATGTCTGAATTAACGTTCTGTAGCCTTTAATGAACTCAGCGGATCACTACTTCTAATTTATCAACAGCGGAGCTTGCGTAGTGGTAACACCCTATTAGTGCTCATCACTCTAATTAAATTACGTCCGCTTCCCCTCCTCGCTCCCGCTCACATACTCTGACACACACCTTTGAGAATCGGATGCACTCTGTATCTGCCGTGCCTTGTCAAATGTTCCCCACTGGCTGTATACAGGCCAGCCAACTTTTACTTTAATTTACAGAGTACGAAAAGTGCATGGAATACATAAAATAAGTGCCTCTAACCCTTTCAAACAATAACAAGCAGTAGATTATGTTTAGACTTTGTCAATAGGTCCTACAGAATAAATATGAAGCATGAAGGTTTATCCTTTGAGGTGAGAAATGGTACCACACAGATGTGTGAAATAGTACAGGCCTAGCTTCATCTCTCGTAAAAAATCTGGCATGTTTTTCTTTTCTTTCTTTTTTTTTTAATAAACATTTTCATAGTCATGATATTTCAATATAATATTGTTATAAAGCTGCACATTAAATGGTGCCCAATATAAAGCATGTGTGATTGCCATTGACTGCTTGTGGACATTGCAACAAGACAATGTTTTTTCATCATCGATCCATGGCACTATATAGTCTTATACAGTACAATAAAGTCCTCTGGCATTTGAGTACAGCTGTTTCCCCAGCTGTTAGCTACATCAGCCCCTGGCTCTGTCACTGTGATCGATGGCACACTTATGCAGCCATAACTTCACCATGTCAAACCTCATTACCATACCATACACACAAATCACAAAGGGGAATTTCATAAAAATTAGTTGTCCAAAAAGGCAGGCTACAAATGATTTATTTAGCAATTCTGTCCACTGGGGGGATAGAGCACAAAGACAATAGTGCACCACTTTGCGTTTCTGAGATAGGATATGTTCATTGTTTAATCTTTATTTGTGCCTCAAAGGCCATTTTAGATGTGTCGCCCATTAGCAACAGCTTAATCCACCTCAGCAGTGGAGGAAAAACATTGGTGTCTGCTTTTGGAAATGTGCAGAATCTGCTGTGGAAAACTATAAAAAATAAAAATGTCATCAATATGTCATCTTTTCAAAACTGTCATTCATTCTTATTGCAGTATGAATGCAATGGTACATCTTTTTCATATAAATAATATTCAAGCTAAATAAAATAAAAATTAATTTCCCCAGCAATTTTCTTTTCAGCGTATTGAAAATACAATCTCCCATTGAGCACATTTCTCTCCAGTTAAAAACCATGCATTGCTGTCTGGGGAAAAAGTAAAATGTTATAAAAATTGAGGTTCAGGACGACCATGCACACCCGGCAGTAAACTGTGTATTGCACTCAGGCTGTCTGAACTCGCAGAAGAAAAGGTAAAAGTAGAACACACATTCAAATCCTCATCTCTTTGCATTAATAATTTATGATGCGGTTGGGAACTTGCCGATACGATTGTGTAGACTTGCGCTTTAAAAATGTGTATGTATTGCTTCAGTGAGGCTAAAACTCAAACTTCATATCAAAGCTAAATACAGTCTCACAGTTTACCTAGCATAGCGTGTCAGAGCATTATCTGAGGGATAGCTCAGTTTCTGGTGTACGCACTTTAGATTGGCCAGTTTTGTGTGCAATGAAGGATATTGCAGATATTTAGAGAAGTTGCTGTTTAACTGCCAGGTTTACGATGGCAGGTTTAGGGCATATTGCTTGTGGTCTAAAGCACAACCCTGGTTCTGGGGACCCACTGTGTATGCTAGTTTTTGTTCCAACCATAGTAACAAGCTCTGTATTGTATTGACCTGCTAATTGTTATACTGATATATACTGATTGTTCTTATTTAGACTGTTTACATATATTGGAAGACGTTTTACCATCTTAAAGCCACATTATGCTAGAAATAGCTATACATGCCCTAAAAAAATATATGTCCCATATTCACATCCCAGGAATTTCAATCAGACCAAATTAGGTAGTTACGACGGGCCTCAGTGCAAGCTATTATGACGGGCCCTAGTGCATGCTAGTTATTAGTTATGAAGCACACACACACACACACCATTAGGCCTAGGCTATATATATTTTATCAACAATGTGAGTCAAAGAGAAAGCTATCAGAACCATCTAGCGCTCTGGCACGCGGTAACGTAAACAGATGGTCAATCAAATCAACAAGTCAACTAATCAACCAACTATAGCTGGAATATTTACATAACTATAGCTGTTATTGGGAAGGTATGTAGATTTAAAAAAAAAATAACACATCAGCAGGCGAGTTGCTAGATAACTAGCCTATAAACTACTGTAAATATGTATAGCTGACTAGAGCTAACTTTAAGTAAATTTTTCACATCGATAAACTGTTTCTGCAGTCAGTTTAACCAGCTGCTAGTTGCTGTCGGCTTCACAGAACGGAGATGCGTTCATCAGCTGATCTCTGTGATTGAAATGTCGGGAGAAATCGTTGTTGCTGGCGATGTAAACTTTCAAAGAACAAAACATACACTGATGTGTCATTACTGCCATTCAAAATCCTCTATTGCACACGTGTCATGTCGTGGTGTAAATCATTTGTACAGTATTTCGAGTGCATTAATGAAGAAGTAATTTGTTCAAGGTTCCTTTCCTAATCATGCAATAATTGGCGGAGGGAAAATGGACCGTCAATCAGACTGTGTGTGAGAGAGAGAGCGAGAGAGAGAGAGAGAGAATATTCTGTGCTTTTTGAGTGAAGTTCACAAAAATAATATTTCTACGCCTAAAATTACAGACATAAGAGTTTGTAAAATTAGATTTTAAAATGTTAAAGAGAGACAGACATGAAGATAAAAAAAATGTGTGATTGTTGAGATTTTTGATTGTGTGTGGTTGTGTGGTGGTGTGCTACAGCACTAGCACACCACACGACAGTCTACCAGTCTACTAAAACTGTCTAGAAATCTCGCGTGATCGCCAGAAATCTCAACGTGGAAACGTGAATCTAACGCAACCACCTGACTAGGGCATAGAAAACTGCAAGAAGAAACTATAACTGCCGGAGAATGAAAAGAGAAGAAGAAGTTAAACCCAAACAGAAAAAGAAAGAACGTGTAAACAAAACACAAACATGGATTATCCATTGTCTTCCTATTATGGTAACATTACATTGTGTGTTTATAAACAAAAATCAAAACACTTGTGTGTTTGCCAAATGAAGTCCAGTCCTTGATTTTTTCTTCTCTCCATGCTGCTTTGAGAGATTGCGCGTAGCCATGTAGCCCTGATTATGTCGTCTTCTCCTTTTTATGTTTTTCTTTCTTCTTCTCGCTTCTTGATTCTTGGATTCCATCATCCACAGTCCACGATCCACAGGTCAGTGAACTCGGAGCTGTCGGCTTTCCCCCACCACAAGAGGACTTTTGATCGTAAAATATTGATTTTTTTTGATATTTACGATCGTCCACATGACCCCATTTTCGGAGCAGATTGTCGGGAATGGGACTCTTACACACCTCACACACACCAATGGATAATGTAGGATAATAGAGGCAAGGAGATAAATAATCGGGCGTTTGCTGTCCTTGGTCGGAAGGGGGAAAACCGGGCCAAAATCAGCCAAATTATCTTTATGTGTGTACCGGGCTTAATGTGTTTTCTATTGCACTAGCCCAGTGGTTCCCAACCCTGGTCCTGGAGTATCCCTGTGTATGCAGGTTTTCATTCCAACCACAATTGCAATCCCAATATTTTAAGCTGTTAATTTATCATGTTTAGAGGGATTATTTACCCTCTAAAAATCACATTATAAAAGACATGGCTATACATTCCATGAATAATAAATTTTCCAGGTTCACATTATGCTTATTGTGTTATATTGCAAACAATTACAAAAAAGAGGTAACGACTGAGGTGAATGGGCTCTTAATTAGGTCATTGAACAAGTGTTCCTTCATAATGTTTCCTTAAATTTAACACAATTCAGGTTTGGCTCGTTATCATTTGCTTTGTCTTTGAATTCTTCATTATTTACCAAACGGTTAGTTTTAGTGGCCATGTGTCCACAGTATCATCAATTAGGAGCCTATTGATTCACCTCAGTCTTTAATTTGATCAGTTAAAAAAATGTTGTACCTATTTTTAATTGTTTGCAATACAGCACAATGTGAATATTGGACTTTAATTCTTCATGCTATCCATAGCTTTTGCTAACAAAATGTGGCTTAAGAGGGTAAATAATCTATCTAAACATTAAAAACATCTAATTAAGAAAAATTACCAGCTTGTTAAAATTCTGATATTGCAATTGTGGTTGGAACGAAAACCTGCATACACAGGGGTACTCCAGGACCAGGGTTGGGAACCACTGCACTAGCCTATTACACACTCGAAGGGTAAATAGCGACACCGCATCGTCAGAGGCCGTCCCTGTAGCTTTTATCTAGCTTCCTGTTAAAATCTCTTTAGTCGCTTATAAGGTTTAGTTATCGGACATGCTGGCGTAACATTATACTCCCCCTAGTCTACCTATACAATTTACAAGCACCAAGCAAAATAATTAATTATCTTATGTAACAATAATAATAATAATAATAATAATAATAATAATAATAATAATAGTTATAAATAAAAAGGTGTAGCTAATATTCTTAAAAACACTGATGAAAGGCATGGCTTGGTACGTCGGGACAAACAGCGGCTTTACCCACATCTGAAAAACACAAACAGGCGCTCGGTGGCGACCTGACTCCAAAATGATAACAACCTATTAAATAGGGGCACGGCAGCCCATCACATACCCCAAATCCCCTTGAAAAAGCACTTGAACTCACCTATTTGAATGGCATTTGACGAGCCTTGCTGAGCAAAATCCTTGACAATGTCCTTAATGTTCATTGTTCAACCCGGGCTTTGATGCTTTCAATGGACAGGATAGCCAGCCCGTTCAGCCTCGTATCGATTCACCTTGTAAAGTTGCTCGCTTGTGGAGTACAAGCTAGCTAGGAATAGCTTGTTAGCTATGTATTTTTTGTATATAGTGTAAGATATTATTACAGCACTGATCATTATGAACAGCTAGCTAACGTACTAACGTAAACCGTGCTTGACACCCATTTGACCTTACGCGCAAAAGGTTTATCTAATGCTAGGATTAGCCTACCTAGCATCTACTAGGCTATTAGCTAGCTTACCATCATTTATAGGCTGACTATCCATCTGGTAGCGACCATAATTTACCCAACTTGTAGCCTAGTAAGCCTACCATAATGCATGTATAACTTGTCTTGAAATTTATATCTAACAATAGTCTAACGTTATATTTAGCTTGCTATCGTTGCCACACCACTGAGGGCAGCAATGCTGATGCCAGCCGAACTGTTGCATTGCTGCTTGGAGGGGGGTCGTCCGTGGGCTGGCGACTGTTAATACAAAACATTTATGTAATTTATGGAGCTTTGCTACCTTCTCCTCCTGTTCTTTTCTCTCGTCTTTTCTTACTGCCGCTTTTATGTTTGAAAGGCATGATGACTGCTTGCTCGAATTGCAGATGTGCTCAGCTTGTCAGTCTTGACGTTCAGATTTTGCGCCTAAACCAGCGTCATCTTATCGTCTTGTCACATGATCAAATAGACTTGACATTGGACAACAACATACATATTACCCAGCAATCATCATTGCATATCTGTATATGACTGTTATGTCCCAGACTCAGAGACCCAAATGCAGACCAGGATAAGGCTGAAACGTAGTTTAATTCCAGTCCAATGTCAAAAAGTCAGGTAATCAAATTCCAAACTGAGATCCAAAAAACAGTCAGAAAAACAAGCAAAGGTCAGAACCGGAAAATCAAAGGGCTAAGGTACAAAAAGGGCTAGGCTAATCAAAAGTCGGTAAACACAAAAGAAAATCAAAAGCAAAGATACAGGGAAGGGCTAGGCTAAATCGAAGTCAAAAACAAAGGGCGTCTCAGGAATTTCAGTTCATCTCTGGCTTTACAACAACAGGCTCAGGAAAAGTGATTAACGTTTTGACAGGAAAGAAACAGATTTGTGGGTCTTATATACACATAGGAAAGGGAGGGGTAACAAACGACGTGAGGTTAACACATTAGGTAAACAATAATTCAATCACGAGAACATAACGAAAACATGGAAGGGACTCAGAAACATGCATAACAAACAACGGGCTCGAATAGGAGCGGAGTGTGCTCAGTAATCACGAGAGGTGAAGTCTACGTACAAACAGCTAGAGCGAATTACAGAGATGGCTCAGGAGCAGTTAGAAATGCTAGTAACAAAGACAAAGCGGAGAAGCTGGTTAAATGTTAGTATTTAACTATAAGACAGACAGTTGTTAGTATACATCTATGTTAATTGGTTAAGTAAAGTGCACGTAACTAATAAAGCACCTGAGTGATTGTTAGCGCGACTTAGTAATATATACAATTATATACGGAAAGGAAAGCAGGAAGTAGCCGAAAACGAAACTTCGGAAATACAGCTTTAACCCACGAAAACTCCCGAAGTCACCCGATAGTGCAGTGGTTCCCAACCCTGGTCCTGGAGTACCCCTGTGTATGCAGGTTTTTGTTCCAACCACAATTGCAATATCAGAATTTTAACAAGCTGTTAATTTTTCTTAATTAGATGTTTTTAATGTTTAGATAGATTATTTACCCTCTTAAGCCACATTTTGTTAGCAAAAGCTATGCATAGCATGAAGAATTAAAGTCCAATATTCACATTGTGCTGTATTGCAAACAATTAAAAATAGGTAAAACATTTTTTTAACTGATCAAATTAAAGACTGAGGTGAATCAATAGGCTCCTAATTGATGATATTGTGGACACATGGCCACTAAAACGAACCGTTTGGTAAATAATGAAGAATTCAAAGACAAAGCAAATGATAATGAGCCAAACCTGAATTGTGTTAAATTTAAGGAAACATTATGAAGGAACACTTGTTCAATGACCTAATTAAGAGCCCATTCACCTCAGTCTTTACCTCTTTTTTGTAATTGTTTGCAATATAACACAATAAGCATAATGTGAACCTGGAAAATGTATTATTCATGGCATGTATAGCCATGTCTTTTATAATGTGATTTTTAGAGGGTAAATAATCCCTCTAAACATGATAAATTAACATCTTAAAATATTGGGATTGCAATTGTGGTTGGAACGAAAACCTGCATACACAGGGGTACTCCAGGACCAGGGTTGGGAACCACTGCGATAGTGCACGCGCGAGACTGGGTAAACAAACACACAGATGAGACTCGGACAACCCACGAACAGAGGGGAATGCAATGATGAAATGAATAATAATAATAAATCCAGAATAATTAACAAATAATAATACAAACAGACAGATGTACAGAACATAACAATGACAAAAATACCAACAAATTTTTTTAATTTATTTATTTATTTAAATAGTTTTTTTATAGTTTATTTATAGTTTTTATAGTTTATGTAGAATAAGCATATCATTTTGTTATAAATGGCTACAGACTATTTTACCAAAACAAATTAAAATCATGACGGTGATGGGTTTGCCTTTTTGAGGGTATATATAACAATTGGCACCAGCTTTAATTTAATGTGAGTGCTACTTTGATCACAGGTGCAATCTTGAGGTGAATATCTGAATCATTCGCAAGGGTCGTTCTCTGCCCAGCGTGTTTTTGGAGGTCCTGCTCTCTCTACGGGGCCCCAGTGCAACCGCCTGCACTGTCTATATTTACGCCCCTGCTGAGAGGACTATATGGCAGGAACTTCCTATTGAAAGAGCCTAACTGACTCAATTACAAACTGACAGGTGAAATAAGTTGGGTCCCATTTGCTGAGAGTGTGGAAACCTGAAACCATCTGTGTAGAATCAATGGAGTTTACTGACAGCAAATTGCCAAACATGCATTGTGTTAAAATAAGTTTTAACTACTGTCATGGTTTAACTCCCCTTTCCTCTAAATTCCACGCCTCACATATTTTCTCTATCGGATTTGTTCCCCGCATTCCCGTGCGGGATTTTCCTTTCGCCAGGTGATTAGTTGGTTCACCTGTCGTCCGCGTCAGGAGGTACTTATATCCCTGAGTTCCGCTTCCTGACGCTTCGTTATCATTTCGTACCTGCACGAATGTTTTAGGTCGTTGTCTGTTTTCTCTGCACGCAAGTATCTAAAGATTTTGTTCTTTATTCGCGTAACAGAGCCTTGCAAATAATCGCTTAGAAGCTCAGGGAGTATTGTTTGTATTTCTCCCTTTCCTCTTCTCCTTCCTACTCCCGCTCTCTGTGTTGTGTGAGGGTGTGAGTGTTATTTTACTTTCATTTCTTTCACCAGCTATCGGACGTATTAGTCAAGTTCCGAAGGTGTCTTTCGGTTTTGCTGTGCTATCCCTATCAGTTTAGTTCGCCCGTGTTTACGTGGTGATTTCGTTTATCAAGGGGGTTTTTTGGTTTTCGGCTACGGCTGGGAAGTTCTTCCACATTGTTTATTCTCTGTTCGCATTTGGCTCATCGTTGTACCACTACAACGCCCTGACAACTACAAAATAATGGTTGAACTTAAACACATTTTCAACAACCATACTCAATCAAGAAACTGGCTTTGACAAAAACCAGGGTTGAGAAACACTGGTCTAAAGCTTGAAGTAACTCCAAAGCAGCTTGAAAGTATGTTTTTATAGGCTGTACATGAACAGATTCATTTTACTGGTTTTCTCACAATTATAAACATAACTATCAGTATTGTATCATGCTGGGGGGGGGGGGGGTTCTGCCTTGTTCCATGTGTGCATAGAGTATATTGCATAAATCTGTCAGCAATTAAGTTGTGTCACCATTATTAGCCTTGACCTTTTCAAAGTTCTCTTGTCAAATGGCAGCAGGGCGATGATGATGAAGCCTGACAGATATATTGGAGGGAGCCGTTGCAGAGGCCTGTGGACCATATCAGACCCTGATGGTGTTTACTCTTATACCTATGCCATCATAACAGCAGGGGTCTGCCTCCCTTCCATACAGAAATGCACTCATAAAATAATTATTAAGCCCAAGTGCATGTGGCAACAATTTTTTTTATAAATGCAAGTTTATTTTATTCGGTGTAAACCATAATTTCTAAGGTATGCCGTGTTAATAAAGTACCTCACATGCAGTATAAGCATTCTGCTGTTTCATGGAGAAATATTTTTTTATAGGGAATAAGGCCTGCTGGATTGTAAAGTTCAAGTAAGGTGCTTTATTTTTATTTTGTCTCACCTCATAAAGTAGTGATTTGGCCCCATATTTCAGACAGAAAGATAAATCACAATACCTGTACCTGCAGCTTCACTGTAGGTCTTGTGTTGTCAAATGGACCCCGGGGCACTAGTGTCAGTATAGCATCTCTTATGTTTTCTCTTAAACACAAACTGAATGGGCACCTTTAACACTCACTGCCATGCTTGCCAACCAACCTTTTCACCTTCTAGCGCCTTTACAGTATGAGTCAGTCAATCACTAACTAATTCAGTCGAAAAGACTGTCACTCAGTCTACAGTAACTCGGTCCATGAGACGGTATCCTCTAGTCATAAACAAAACATGGAACAATATTTTTAGTTAGAATGAGGCTAAAAGGTTTCAGGTTTAGGCATACTACCTTCAGTGAAATGGTCATGCATATAACGTTATGACAGTCTTATATACATAACACTATTAGGACATTCGAAAAAAGTTGGGACAGTATGTAAAATGCACATGAAAGGAGAAAGCAGTGATTTGTAAATTCTCTTTTACATATATTTAGTTGAAAACAGTGCAAAGATATTTAATGTTTTACCTTATCAACTTTATTGATTTTTGTAAATATACGCTAATTCTGAATTTGATGCTTGCAACACATTCCAAAAAAGTTTGTACAAGGGAAAAAAAAAAAAAAAACTCTGCATGGGAATGGATCTCTATGGGGGTGGAACTAGATTAAGCTGTAAATTACATGGGAATAGTATGGAACCCATGGTTGGCTAAATAGCTGTAAGTCATCAAAGGTCTGAGGTATCAAATGAGCCTCAAACCATCACTCTGCTGCCAGATATGCAGTAGATATGGATGGATCACTTTAAGCGTTGTTTCACCTGACTCATTTTCCTATTGAACTTTATGAAAAAATAAGTCAGGAGAAACAACCCTTCAAGTGATCCATCCATATCTACTGCATATCTGGCAGCAGAGTGATGGTTTGAGGCTCGTTTGATACCTCAGACCCTCTATTTCCTTTTCAACCCTTCCCCCCTCATTTTTTATTTTTTTTTCTCCATGATGTGGTTTTCCCCGAGAAGTTTCTCATCTTTAAACGGAAAAGGATGGGGTAAAAATAACAATGATCATCCAAGCGAACTCAAGAGAGCAGCTAGAGGGGATGACCAGTGTTATCTTGCCTTCTTCAGCGCTTCCAGAAATGAACCAGGAAAGGTTGACTGCCCCCTGGCAGCTTAGTATTAACTGAGAACAGGCAGAGGACATATAGATGGGAACAAAGGGCTTAATTCACCCTTTTACACCATGGAAGGCAGCTGTCACTTCAGCAGACCATCACATTACTCTATTAAAAATTATATAAAATTTATAATAAGGAATGTCTTTACCCTTCTACGTTTCTGTTATGTTAACTCCCCAGGCAGGTTAAATTTAGGTTGCTGCACTAAACAGTTATTTTGTTTAAATTTTTTTTATTCATTTTGTATTTTATACTTGTCATTCTCAAAAGCAGCGTAGCAGCCTGCCTTGGCTGCAGCTGCTATATAGCTAATATTTTAATACCCAAAGCCATGTTGGTAGATTTATTTCTCAGCCCTGCCTCACACTTGTGTATCGGTCTGTCCTTTGCCATTGTAGTGATAATCACCCTTATGCCGTTCTGAGCCCAAGTTTAGAAATGTACACTGCAAACCAGATTTGGGACTAAGAAATGAAAGCTCCAAATTGTGTGAGTCTAGTTTTATCCTCTAGCACAGAATCTGACTAACTATGTACAAACCCCAATTCCAAAAAAGTTGGGACAGTATGTAAAATGCACATAAAAGCAGAAAGCAATGATTTGTAAATTGTTTTTTACATATATTTAATTGAAAACAGTACAAAGAAAATATATTTAATGTTTTAACTTATCAACCTTATTGATTTTTGTAAATTTATATATGCTACTTCCGAATTTGATGCCTGAACACGTTACAAAAACAGGGACAGGGGCAAAAAAAGACTGGGAAGTTCAAAAAACACCTGTTTGGAACATTCCACAGGTAAACAGGTGATGCTATCATGACTGGGTATACAAGGATATCAAAAGACTCTTGACATTTTATGTTCAGGTACATGGTCAATATACAAAACGTGTCAAAGTAGTTCTTATGCCTCTCTCTCTCAGTTTATTGCTTATCAAATTTCTTCTATTCTCAGAAAAAATTTAAAATTACATAGTTTAATTGTCATACAATTGATCAGAGGAAAAACACATTTTTAATGCAAACTAATATTTATTTTGTGTGTCACAATTATTGGCATCTCTGAATTTACTACTTTGTCCATCCTCCCTTTGCCAAGATAACATAACAACAGAGACTTCTCCTGTAATGTTTGATGAGGTTGAAAAACACATAGCAAGGGATTTGAGACCATTCCTCCATACAGAATCTCTTCAGATCCTTCAGTCCTTGGTTCTCAGGATGCAACAAACTCCGGAAATTATGATTCTTGGAGTAATTTTTGCCTCTCAAACCAACCTCCATGTGTGTGAGGGCAAACTATCCTTGCATCCTCTTCCAGGCATGTTCATTACAGCTCCAGTTGCTTGAACCTTCTTAAATTATTACCTGGTGGAAATAGGTAGTTTCAGAAATAAAGCTATTTTTCTATAGCCACTGCCTGATTTATGAAGGTCAACAACATTTTGTCTTATTTCATTTGTGTGTCTTTCCCATGTTGATGAATGGCTAAGTGTGATGTCCTGTGATCCGTTCCTGGTCTTCCGTTTGTCTGTGAGTCCACCCTGTGTTTTCCCTCTCTCCCTCCACTTGTATTCTCCACTTCCCCGCACCTGCATTGTGTTTCCCTCTCATATCCTCGTTAGTTGTCGCCTCACCTGTTCCTCATTCTGTCCTCATTAAGTTTGTATTTAGTCTGCCCCGTTTCTCTGTTCGGGGCCAGACCGTCTTGTGGTGTACCTCGTCCTGTCCTCGTCCGCTTTATTAGCTGCCCATTTGCATACATCGACGGTTCACTGGCACGTCGAAAACGATCCAGAATGATTTCATTTCTGCAATAAACCCTTTTCACAGAGCTCGATGACGTATATTTCTGCTTTAATTTAGCAGGGTAAACAAACGGCTGCCCTCTGTGTTGCAGTAGCTTAGGGTTATTTGCGTTTCAATCTCATTATTCTTTTAAATACAGTAGCTATATCGTAGCAAGCTTGCTAATGGACAGGTAACCACAAACAAATAGCATTAGTCAAGTGGCTAGCTAGCTCCACATCATACCTCTATTATAGTTATAACAAAACATACTATATCAATGTGTTATTGCTAACAAGCTATAGCTACGGGGCGGCTGTGGCTCAGGAGGTAGAGCGGGGCGTCCGCTGATCGCAGGGTTGGCGGTTCGATCCCTGGCTCCTCCTGTCCACATGTCGAAGTGTCCTTGGGCAAGACACTGAACCCCAAATTGCTCCCAATGAGCAGGCTAACACCTTGCATGGCAGCTGCCGCCATTGGTGTGTGAATGGGTGAGTGAGAGGCCATTGTAAAGCGCTTTGGATAAAGGCGCTATATAACTGCAGTCCATTTACCATTTATATAGCTAGTTAACCAACAGGAAAATCTTAGAACCCATTAGTCAAGTTAATTAATACGGCTCCAGCTTTCACCCGGGGGGTATACTACGAAGCAGGATTACAGAGTTAGCTGGATAACTGCACTAACCAAAACCCGGAATTAACCAAACATAAGTTTCCCTACATATACATTTTCAGAACACATTTTTTCTACTACAAAAACATGATATCCTGCGTTAACTAACACGTCACCAGTAGCACTTGCTATGCTGTTCCATTATGCTAGCTGCGTCGTTTACCCTGCTATTATTTACTTCCATGTTCCAAACCCGGAAATGTGAAATGGGTCCATTTGCCAAAGAGCCAAAACTGGGCTTTTATTTTGAAGCTCACTTCCTGGTTGGGCTTGGAGTGGCCACAGTGTCATTGCTCACTAGCGCCACTGCGGTTGGCTCCAGTATAGGTCTTTCAGCCCGTTTTTCCATGCAAGTCAATGGCAGCAATATGGTCAAAATACTAAGTCAATACATTTTTTTCATGAGAAAATGTAGTTATAATAGGTGTTTTTCTTTCGTCTAATGCCTCTCCATGTGCTGGAACAATTAGGGAGGTTGCATCACTGGGGTCACTACACTCACTCGGAGGAGTGGGACTAGGGCAGGCGGGACGTTGGCGGTACCTCACGTGGTAGTAATGACCTTGACATGCCCACCCATTCTCTTCCTTTTAATGTGTGAATTCAGCTAATGGACACATCGCATATTGTCACTCGTGTTGAATTCGTTATAGAATGTTCTGCATACAACTGTCCTAATTGACCCTCTCAAAAAAATTCTCTCCAGTTTTTTTGGTAATACATTTTTATTACTTATTATTTTCTTTACTTTTTTTTACCAAGTACCTAATTAGTTAACAGCCTGCAAAAGTAGCCTAGGCTACCTACCGCAACCTAGCATCACAAGCTAACGCTTTTCTATATTATCTAGACTGGTATGCTAGTGGAGTTAGCTAGTTTAACTCCCAAACTGTTTGGTTTGGCTACTTAACGTTAGTCAAACAGGCTGGTGTATTTTTAATTTGAGGTCTCCATTTTAGGTTGAACATATTTTAACTTTTAAAGCCTGTGGGTAACGTATTCAATGTGAGTTACAGGTTACAACTAGTCTGTAATCATTCTGTCTTCATGAACCATGGTGGGAAAATTGCTTTATAAAGTGTATTGTGCCATGTCCACACCTGTAAATCAATTTTTATTAAAAATGCTTGGTAGAGTAGTGAACCACCACTGATCATAAATACTCCTTTAAAGTGATTTGCGAAAGTTTAGTGTTAGCTAGGGTGATCATGATCAGATGTTGGACTTAAAAAAAAAAAGAAAAGGTTCGGGCGGGCATTATGAACATTATGAACATAATAGCCTAAGTTATTTGGTTGTTTAGGCCTATATATGGTCTATGGAACGAGCAAAACCTAACCGGACATTTCTATGCCTGGACTTTCTTTCAGTCCCAAAATTAAGAAGAAAATGTGCGATGAATAGAGCATATCTAGTCAACCTAGTGTTAGCATCGAGTTAGCGGTAAAAAAAAATAAAACCAGTGTTGGTTTTCCTCATTTAACAGACTATGGTGATAGTTTGCTACCTCTCGAGCAGCGCTAGGGACATTTATAATGAAAGTAGTCTTGTCAAAATAACATCTGTGCGTATCTGTGATTGATTGACTATCAATTTAGTTGATGCCAATAGCGTTACCCTATGTTAGTCCATGTGCTGTGATGCAAGTGCGTCTAGCTTGCCTACCGAGCTCAGCTGGTATGCTAGCTAGCTAATCAAATTAGCTGATGTTAGCTGAATATAAATTGAAGATAACTGAATGAACATTAATTATGTGATGAATTTCACACATTCGATGTGAATAAATAACACAGTAAAATCGTGGATGAAAATTAAATGATGTTACATTATAAAACATTAGCTACTTAAGAAAGTTAACCGCAAGTTCGTTTTGCCAATAGAAAATGGTGGGTTAAGGCTTCTTCACCCCAAACTGTCAATCATACTGTGCCCGGACCATGATGACCATATCCGGATGACCCTGCTCTCTACTGCGTCACTTCGGCTCCACTGAGCAGACTCAGTTTGTACAAACATGGCGGCGAAAAAGACTTTCTGAGCCTCAAAACTGTTTTTACGAGACAATGGGAAGGCAATGGGTGATGTAACA
The DNA here is from genome assembly GCA_022702515.1 of Ilyophis sp. 1 JC-2022. Taxonomy (NCBI): domain Eukaryota; kingdom Metazoa; phylum Chordata; class Actinopteri; order Anguilliformes; family Synaphobranchidae; genus Ilyophis; species Ilyophis sp. 1 JC-2022. Next base: position 25,586,283 of record CM040396.1, read on the forward strand.
GTGACGTTGTCCATATTTTTTTACGGTCTATGGTCCATACCCACAAGAGGTAGATGGCACTCCCTTCTTTTCTTGGTAGATTGATGAGACTACAGACGTAAGCTGTCACTCACAGCTGTCTGTAATTGTCAGATATGTAGATGACCAGGATGCCATTCAGGAACGTTTTTGGGGTTTTTAATAATATTTTTACAAACATTTTTCGCTCTAGCTCCAAGCTGTATATATTGGTATTCATTTTCATATACTTTGTTTAAGATCTAAGTATCTTAACTTTACAAAGTCTTCTGAAAAAATGCACACCTATTAAAACATTTGAATTTCTTGAATCTACAGTTTAATTATTTAAGTTTAATTCATTATTATACACACACAGTCAATTTTGTAATTATGTACAATAGTCATCTTGGAACTTTGTTGGTATTCAAATCAAGATCAAAATTTTAATATTGGAACAATTTGACAGCTTAGGAGTTGAATTTAGTTTGAGTTTAATTATCTTGATTAATTAGCCATATCTTTCATTGTTTTTTTCCATCTAAGACTTCACCAAGATGATCAAGTCAAATTTTTATCTACTTTTAGGGGTTATTTTAGGGGTGATTTTCACAAAAAGTTTCTACAGGTTGCCATACCTCCCTCTTCCCACTGCACCCACACATACTTAGTGCACAAGCATATTTCTGTCATCCCCCACTGCACCCACACATACTTAGTGCACAAGCATATTTCTGACCTCCCCCACTGCACCCACACATACTTAGTGCACAAGCATATTTCTGACCTCCCCCACTGCACCCACACATACTTAGTGCACAAGCATATTTCTGTCCTCCCCCACTGCACCCACACATACTTAGTGCACAAGCATATTTCTGTCCTCCCCCACTGCACCCACACATACTTAGTGCACAAGCATATTTCTGTCCTCCCCCACTGCACCCACACATACTTAGTGCACAAGCATATTTCTGTCCTCCCCCACTGCACCCACACATACTTAGTGCACAAGCATATTTCTGTCCTCCCCCACTGCACCCACACATACTTAGTGCACAAGAATATTTCTGTTCTCCCCCACTGCACCCACACATACTTAGTGCACAAGAATATTTCTGTTCTCCCCCACTGCACCCACACATACTTAGTGCACAAGCATATTTCTGTCCTCCCCCACTGCACCCACACATACTTAGTGCACAATAATATTTCTGTTCTCCCCCACTGCACCCACACATACTTAGTGCACAAGCATATTTCTGTTCTCCCCCACTGCACCCACACATACTTAGTGCACAAGCATATTTCTGTCCTCCCCCACTGCACCCACACATACTTAGTGCACAAGCATATTTCTGTCCTCCCCCACTGCACCGACACATACTTAGTGCACAAGCATATTTCTGTCCTCCCCCACTGCACCCACACATACTTAGTGCACAAGCATATTTATGTTCTCCCCCACTGCACCCACACATACTTAGTGCACAAGCATATTTCTGTCCTCCCCCACTGCACCCACACATACTTAGTGCACAAGCATATTTCTGTCCTCCCCCACTGCACCCACACATACTTAGTGCACAAGCATATTTCTGTCCTCCCCCACTGCACCGACACATACTTAGTGCACAAGCATATTTCTGTCCTCCCCCACTGCACCCACACATACTTAGTGCACAAGCATATTTCTGTTCTCCCCCACTGCACCCACACATACTTAGTGCACAAGCATATTTCTGTTCTCCCCCACTGCACCCACACATACTTAGTGCACAAGCATATTTCTGTTCTCCTCCACTGCACCCACACATACTGAGTGCACAAGCATATTTATGTTCTCCCCCACTGCACCCACACATACTTAGTGCACAAGCATATTTCTGTCCTCCCCCACTGCACCCACACATACTTAGTGCACAAGCATATTTCTGTTCTCCTCCACTGCACCCACACATACTTAGTGCACAATAATATTTCTGTTCTCCCCCACTGCACCCACACATACTTAGTGCACAAGAATATTTCTGTTCTCCCCCACTGCACCCACACATACTTAGTGCACAAGAATATTTCTGTTCTCCCCCACTGCACCCACACATACTTAGTGCACAAGCATATTTCTGTCCTCCCCCACTGCACCCACACATACTTAGTGCACAATAATATTTCTGTTCTCCCCCACTGCACCCACACATACTTAGTGCACAAGCATATTTCTGTTCTCCCCCACTGCACCCACACATACTTAGTGCACAAGCATATTTCTGTCCTCCCCCACTGCACCCACACATACTTAGTGCACAAGCATATTTCTGTCCTCCCCCACTGCACCGACACATACTTAGTGCACAAGCATATTTCTGTCCTCCCCCACTGCACCCACACATACTTAGTGCACAAGCATATTTCTGTTCTCCCCCACTGCACCCACACATACTTAGTGCACAAGCATATTTCTGTTCTCCCCCACTGCACCCACACATACTTAGTGCACAAGCATATTTCTGTTCTCCTCCACTGCACCCACACATACTGAGTGCACAAGCATATTTATGTTCTCCCCCACTGCACCCACACATACTTAGTGCACAAGCATATTTCTGTCCTCCCCCACTGCACCCACACATACTTAGTGCACAAGCATATTTCTGTTCTCCTCCACTGCACCCACACATACTTAGTGCACAATAATATTTCTGTTCTCCCCCACTGCACCCACACATACTTAGTGCACAAGCATATTTCTGTTCTCCCCCACTGCACCCACACATACTTAGTGCACAAGCATATTTCTGTTCTCCCCCACTGCACCCACACATACTTAGTGCACAAGCATATTTCTGTCCTCCCCCACTGCACCCACACATACTTAGTGCACAAGCATATTTCTGTCCTCCCCCACTGCACCCACACATACTTAGTGCACAAGCATATTTCTGTCCTCCCCCACTGCACCCACACATACTTAGTGCACAAGCATATTTCTGTTCTCCCCCACTGCACCCACACATACTTAGTGCACAAGCATATTTCTGTTCTCCCCCACTGCACCCACACATACTTAGTGCACAAGCATATTTCTGTTCTCCCCCACTGCACCCACACATACTTAGTGCACAAGCATATTTCTGTTCTCCTCCACTGCACCCACACATACTGAGTGCACAAGCATATTTATGTTCTCCCCCACTGCACCCACACATACTTAGTGCACAATAATATTTCTGTTCTCCCCCACTGCACCCACACATACTTAGTGCACAAGCATATTTCTGTTCTCCTCCACTGCACCCACACATACTTAGTGCACAAGCATATTTCTGTCCTCTCCCACTGCACCCACACATACTTAGTGCACAAGCATATTTCTGTCCCCCCCCCACGGCACCCACACATATTTAGTGCACAAGCATATTTCTGTCCTCCCCCACTGCACCCACACATACTTAGTGCACAAGCATATTTCTGTCCTCCCCCACTGCACCCACACATACTTAGTGCACAAGCATATTTCTGTCCTCCCCCACTGCACCCACACATACTTAGTGCACAAGCATATTTCTGTCCTCCCCCACTGCACCCACACATACTTAGTGCACAAGCATATTTCTGTCCTCCTCCACTGCACCCACACATACTTAGTGCACAAGCATATTTCTGTCCTCCCCCACTGCACCCACACATACTTAGTGCACAAGCATATTTCTGTCCTCCCCCACTGCACCCACACATACTTAGTGCACAAGCATATTTCTGTTCTCCCCCACTGCACCCACACATACTTAGTGCACAAGCATATTTCTGTCCTCCCCCACTGCACCCATACAGACTTAGTGCACAAGCATATTTCTGTCCTCCTCCACTGCACCCACACAGACTTAGTGCACAAGCATATTTCTGTTCTCCCCCACTGCACCCACACATACTTAGTGCACAAGCATATTTCTGTCCTCCCCTGTTTCTATCCAGGCACATTACCAGAAGTAAACAAACCTGGCCGTGAGGCAGGTGATCGCAGCAAATCTTGTTTAATGCAGTTGTGGTTGGTGAGCTAAAAATAGATGGGGTGGAAAACCCTTGAAAATTATCATTGGTCTCGACACATTTTCAATCATTTACCTTGATTAACAAGACAGCAATTAATAAAATACCACCATATATAGCCGGTTCTCCTCAATCAAGCTATTTATAGTAATAATTTGCATAGTAACTAAATTATACACATTTTTGCAACCGCATGTAAAATTGTGGATATATACTCTTTGTTCTCCGCACATACTCTCTGAGATTAGGCTATTCATGGCAAAGATCTGAAATGCACATATTTTGTAAGTTAAACGATCTTGATGCGCATGTTTTGTTAGATAGCCTTTATTGCAGGTTTTGTAAGTTAAACGATCTTGATGCACAGGTTTTGTAAATTAAACGATCTTGATGCACAGGTTTTGTAAGTTAAACGATCTTGATGAGCAGGTTTTGTTAGATAGCCTTTATTGCAGGTTTTGTAAGTTAAACGATCTTGATGCTCAGGTTTTGTAAGTTAAACGATCTTGATGCACAGGTTTTGTTAGATAAACGATCTTGATGAGCAGGTTTTGTTAGATAGCCTTTATTGCAGGTTTTGTAAGTTAAACGATCTTGATGAGCAGGTTTTGTTAGATAGCCTTTATTTCAGGTTGTGCTTAACCTCTTCACACAGGTTTTGTTAGATAGCCTTTATTGCCGGTTGTGCTTAACCTCTTCACACAGGTTTTGTTAGATAGCCTTTATTGCAGGTTGTGCTTAACCTCTTCACACAGGTTTTGTTAGATAGCCTTTATTGCAGGTTGTGCTTAACCTCTTCACACAGGTTTTGTTAGATAGCCTTTATTGCAGGTTGTGCTTAACCTCTTCACACAGGTTTTGTTAGATAGCCTTTATTGCAGGTTGTGCTTAACCTCTTCACACAGGTTTTGTTCGATAGCCTTTATTGCCGGTTGTGCTTAACCTCTTTGCACAGGTACATTCGCTCGCAGAGGTGTAATTGCTATTTTCCTGCTATTTTCACAAGATTTGACTAATTTGCCCAACTTGTCAGCATAGCTAGAGAAAATCCTCGCCTTGCTTACTTGTATTTTGGGAGTGGGTCAGAAGAAGATACCATAGTATTGATTCTATCAGAGAATATTATGCCTACAAACATGACAGTGATTTTCCTTCTTGATATTTAAGTATTACTGCTTGTATTTTTTCAAATATGTATGTTAGTTTTTCCACTCCACCACTGTCTTGTGCCATATGTTTGATAGTGTTATTTCACATTTTGAGTGCATTTCACATACTGTAGTGTAAGCGTTCATAGGTGGTTCAGTAATGTTTTATGTTTGACGCACCGTTTTGCTGTGATTAGCCATTTGTAACAATCTATCACACTTGAGAAAAAGACGCGTGTGTGGCCATGTATATGTATGATGATACACACACACACACACACACACACACTATATATATTACTTTTATGTCATTGCCCTCTCAGCCACTACATTCATTCCCAATCAAACATGTATGGGATATTATGGATTGACACCTCAGACAGAATTTTCCACTTCAATTAACTGAGCATGAATTGATTGGCTTTCTCATGGAAGAGTGATGACGTATTGGCCAGAATAATTCCAGATGCCGGTAAGCAACAGCATTTACAAGACATACTGACAGCACATTGGGGCTCAACGCCCATCAAAGTGATATTTTGTTCATTTTTCTGTTCACTACTTATAAAACCACGAATGTTTCTGTGACCATGCTGCCCATACCATGGTGTTAGAAGGTATTCAGATTTTTGCGCATTCGTTACTAGGTATTCTCTAAAGCTTATTTTGGCTATCACCGTGACTATTATTTACCATTTCTCTTTAACATTGTGATATTGTGCACGCAAATTGTCATTTGCGACGAAACTATTTAAAAAAAATAAGGCACTAATATAAAACATAGTGTAATTAATATTGCTACTTCTCTTAATATTAAGCTCAATGCTCAAAAATATCCAGTTTTTAAGCTTTTGTAAGACATGACCGTTACAATCCATTGGACTGGGGAAGTTGGCGGCAGAAGCATGTCATATGTATCGTACCCCACAATACTGCATCTACTATTATTACAACAGTTCTCCCGTTGTAATGCAAAAGAGTCATTTATATTCAAGGCTTGGTTGGTTGTTGCTACCTGCACATTAATTAACTGTTAAAAACAAGGCAATGATGAGCTGCCAATGTTGCAGAAATCCTTCAGAGGCTACATTTATGAGTCTGTACAGATTTCCTAAGAGAAAATACAGTGAGAAGCAGAGATACGACTGGAACTCACTGTCTCTGGCTAACGTGTAAGCATCGCAATGATCTTTACATGTGGTTAGTTGAGTTGATGATAATAATAATAATAATTATTATTATTATCTAATGTATTTGTTGTCAGGTATGACTGTAGTTAGGTCAGGTATTATTGCAGGACACATGGAATTCATATTAGAGCTGGATCATAGTTGAATTATTTTAATCCTTTTGATGGCAGTAAAAATGTCTGCAGATTAATTACATTAATTTACATTTTCAGTACTATTCAGAAAAAAATCCTTCAAATATGTATTTGACCCAGGTCTGGTGCATATCATTAAAGCGACAAGAACAAAGGATTATTGTGGCAAATAACAGAGGAAGACATTAAGATAAACAGTGCAATCTCACACAAGCGCATACTTAAATTCTTATCACTGGAAAAGGGAGCTTTCCTAGCTTCATAGTATAACAAAGTGACTAATTAAAGAGCAGTAAGTGTAATCATAAAAGCTATAATTTGCATTGCACAAGCATTCACTGTTCTTAATATTTATCTGTGACATTACACGCTGGTGCTGACGGTAGCGGAGGTGGCAGGTCGTCGTCATTTCAATCGGTGGCATCGCCACATTGATAGTATCAGGCTATTATCCTGATCAGGGTTTTCCACCCCTGGTTTGGTCCCTGGTGGAAACGTGTGCAATGGTGTTTATTCCAGATGACCTCTTAATTAGTTTGGCTTTTATTGATTTTGGATTTAAATCACTTCACCGGTTAGGTGTTTTGGGTCTTTTGTTAAAGAAATGTGGTCCAAGGTTCATGTGTTCATGAAAGATGCAAGTGGCTGAATTTATGTCTTGTCATTTCTTTTGGTCCATAAAGAAATAATTCCTGGAACAATCGATTAAGTTCAATCAAGACAGCATATCCATTATAGATAAATAGCCACGTATGTCGAATCAACACCTTCAATTGTATCTCTTAAAAAAGATGACAGTCCAGTCCTGTCAATCTATGATCAGTGTTTAATTACTAGCTTAATCTAATCTAATAAATGAGAGGCATTTGGAAGAAGACCTCACAGAAACAGTTTCCCCATAGGATTAGGGCTGAGAAACAGTTTACCAGATAACCATGAATATTAGCTGTACATTTCCCCAGAGAAATCAGCTATTACTTTGTGAAATGCCTGTAATGTACTTTACTGCAGATATAGAATGGGACACTGTATTTGTCATTTTTCTCAATGATATTTGGCTCAAATGACTTCCAACATATTGATGCTCAGACTGAAGGACCTCTTGTCCCCTCAGCAAAAAAATTCAAAGAGGCAAATGACAGCATTATATTAAATAAGCATGAATAGTGCCGCTTCACTGGATATTCCACATCAGACGCTTTCCTATTTACTCACATAGCTCACATTATCCTGATTACTTGTCTCATCAGACCATATTAATCATATTGAAGTCAGTCTGAAGAACAAAGATTAAGCGGGGTTGTATTTGATTGCTCTGTATGGGATCGTTAACTCGGGGATGGGTGCCGTGGCAACGGCATCTCCTTTTCAAAGGCTGAGAGCCGTACCTTATTCGCCTAGGAGCTGCTCCTCTGAGGGTCTGGAGAACTGATTTATATTTTTTGTACCTTAATGTCTCCCTTGTAAACATAAATCATCGAAAAGTGGGTCATTTGGATGGAGCTTGTGATTTGCTCCACTGTGAAATTATTCTTTTGTTTTTTATCCATAGAATGCTTAAAATTAGTATTTTTGTAATGTCCTATTAAATATATATTTTTGTTAACAGCAGGGATATTTTAGATATAAACATAGTATTTCAGGGACAACAGAATTAACCCCACTGTAATATTTATATGACAACTACAGCACGTTGTTGGATGAAATTTGAATGTAAAAGGTTGCAGAATTGTATTAATGACACAAAATTTCACAGCATTTGTTTTGTATTATTTTTGCGTTCAAATGTTATTTCAAGATATCTTAGAGGATTTATAATGCAGGATATGAGGACCACAAGGTGCTGGAAGCGATAAAGACCAGACAGTCTTGGATGGGTTTAGTTTGCGCATGGCTTTGCGAGACTTAGAACAGAGAGGTGTACAGCAGCCAAAGACTGACACTATATGGACAGTGCTGGTATTGCCCTTGTCTCAGGATGTGCCTTCAGCCTCCAGACATGCAGCCTTTACAAACTGTTATGTCTGAAAAATGCTGTGAAAAAGTCATGTGCTGCTAGAGACGTTCTTGTGTACGTGTGCATGTCTGCATGGCAGTAAAAAAGAGAAGGGGGGTGTGCATGACATTATGAAATGACATGATTGTGGATGCGTTGGTGCTGGTCCTCATATGTCCTGTGTGTGGGGGGACTCAGTGTAATAATAAGGAAAAAGGGGCCAGTATTGCAGCTTGTCTATCTATGAGGTCATTTTTCAAACACCCTAATTAGTCCTTCTCAACTCCGATTGTGGCACAATGGGTAACCCATACCTCACGTACCCTAAATGTTTTAACAACGTCCTTTTACACTTTGTCATCTTGTGGTTTGCTTTGCTTCTTCGGAGGGAGGGGGAGGATCCCCCCAAGCCTAATCTTAGATGTGTGAAGGGATGTGTTCCTGCCTCCTCCTCCTCCTCACTCCCTACATATTGTGGTAGCCCTAAAACCACTCCGTGTCCAATCACTGAAGGTAGGATGTTTCCGCATTATGTTGCTCCCAGATGTGCCTTTGAAATGGGCTGAGGCTCGGAGACTCTATGAAGAGCATCACAGAGGTAACTACTGCTGTTTATTAAGGTTCCTGTCACCCCTCACTGTCTATAGAATCCCCGCAATGTACGACAGGACTATGGAAAAATCTAATAAAACAGGGCAACTGGTAAATTGTATAGTATTTTGAGGAGAAAAGTATATTTAGTGTTCCAGGGAGCATACATCTATGAATGCAATAACAAAACAAGTTGATTCTGAAATCAAAACAACAACTGTCCAATGGGCTTATCATAATACATACATTGTATTGAATTCATATTGGCAGATGCTAATGTATCTCATTTTATGAATGCACAATTTTACTAAATGATTGCACTAATTATTGTAGGATTATAAACATCTATTCGCTTTTCTCTTCTTTTCTCCCTCCTCTCAGTATCTTAAGTAGGTATCACCTTTATTTACATGTGGTATAATAATCACATTGGTGTTATCTTATTCTCCTACAGAAATTAGATGATGTTGCCAATGACTGATGATGTCACCAATGCATCTTTCCAAGCTACTATGCAATATATTACACATGCTGAATTTCCTTTGGATGCCAATGTACGGTAGATATAAAGCCATCACACATATATACTAGAGCTAAAAAAACTGAATCTCATTAAAAATAATTGTGGCGATGGTATGAACGAAACAAACGCATATTTGATTTTTAGTGCCACCAGGTGTTTGAGGTACACATTTTCACTTGCAACTACCATTTATAATTTTTAGCCTTACCATCTCGATCATTTGTAGCATAATCACGCTTATCATTTTTGCCATTGTAGAACAATAAAAAAAAATATATATATATATATAATCAGTAAAAGTCCATTTAGCATGCTTTTCCATTTAAACCAGTGAATGACTATTTCGGTTAAAGCATTATTTTTTTGTCTTTATACTATGAAATCTACAAAGGAATTTTTACGTAACTTTTTTTTTTAAATGGCCTTGTCTTTCCTATTGAGGCACAGCAGTAGTGACGTTTTCCTTACATGCTCTCCCGAATCAGAGCTCCGAGAGGATGGAGCGAGATGGAATGGAATCAGAACAGGCCCGTAAGTCATCTACAAAATCAGACTGCCTGTTAATAAAATCAGACCAGATATCCGTCATAACGATTACACGCTTTTATTTAACTCTACATTTTACACCCCTTTGTCTTTATCTTTCGCAATATTACACTGCGCCCTGCACTCTTTGTATGATTAGCGTTTGAGACGTCACAGTCTGATTCCTGCTGTGATTGCTTTATCTCTAATAGGAAGCGACGTGCACCAGAAATAGCCATAGTATTACTGTTCTCTTTTATATGGTGTCGGGGAAGGAGGTCGATGAAGAAAAAGATGCCAAAGAAATGCAATAAACTCTGTCACCATTCTCAGTCAGTGCACCAAATTCATTATCCTCTCTTCCAGCAGACAGATCTCTTCTGACGCAGTGAAGTGCTTGTGCGATCCAGCCTGATACCCAAGGCCTTGCAGGAATTGCAGTGGAAATCTATAACAAAATCTCGCACAAGGCTCTGTCTTTCCTTAGACGACATTTAGTGACAAATCCAAAGATAATTTAGCATGACTGACACTTTCAGCTGCCAAATCTAAGGCTGTGATTTTTCACAATACGTTTGATGTCTGCCCAAACGATACATTTGAGTCTATTTGGTTTGATTTGAAGTCAGCAGCCTTACAAATGTATTGCTAAATTAATTTTCTGTCAATAAATATGAATTTATTCATTCCTCCACGCTAATTCACACAATTTGTCATTCTTTTTTTTTACATTTATGAACTCTTCAATGCATTCACTGTGTGATTTGCTGGTTTGGAATGTCAGAGCTATAATAATAATAATATTAATAATAATAATGATAGTAATTCAGCTATTTTCCATTCCAAAAGTGCTTTACAATTATGAAATAGGACTAAAAAATAAGACAGAGGGAAAAATGCTAACAGAGTAAAGCATGCACACCAACCATAATATTGCATGCAGTTATGTAAAATCCAAGTGATAAAAAAATACATTCTCAGACTTACAAGCTGCATTTTATTGGGGAGCCCTCAGGTGGTCAGGGATGGTATTAGGAGTAAAGGAACAAAAAGCATGATCCACATAGCATGTAGCCAAGGTATGGGTACAGAGTCTGGATTTGTGCTATGTACGAAAGGGTTTGTAAAAAAAGAGGAGAATGGCTCTTCTAGGTAGGGAGGGCCAGTGCCCTTTACAAAACCCTTCTTTAAATCCAATCTGAGTTTGACTGGCAGTCAGTGCAAAGATGTCAGATGAGGAGTGACGTGGTCAGATTTTTCAATTTTAATGAGCACCCTGGGAGCAGAGTTGTGTACAAGCAGTAGCTTATTTAGTCATGTGGTTGGGAGGCTACTGAAGAGTGAACTGCCACAGTCAATACTAGAGGAAATAAAGGCACAGATGAGTTCCCAAGAGTCGGGCAGATTTTGTCACAGTCTAAGTCTAGAGGTGTTTTCAGGTGAAAGAATAACACTGCACAGATGTAACAGACAGGGGGTAAAAAAACAAAAAAACTTGCTCTGGGCAGGAAGGAGAGCTGAGTGTAGAGAAGTACAGTGTTTGGAGTTTATGTTGGCTCTGGGTTATCTATATTTGAGGGCCCTGTGCACAATGCAAACTCCATAGGAGGTGTAACACTATGCATGCTCCATAGGAGGTGTAACACTATGCATGCTCCATAGGAGGTGTAACACTATGCATGCTCCATAGAAGGTGTAACACTATGCATGCTCCATAGGAGGTGTAACACTATGCATGCTCCATAGAAGGTGTAATCCTATGCATGCTCCATAGGAGGTGTAACACTATGCATGCTCCATAGGAGGTGTAACACTATGCATGCTCCATAGAAGGTGTAACACTATGCATGCTCCATAGGAGGTGTAACACTATGCATGCTCCATAGGAGGTGTAACACTATGCATGCTCCATAGGAGGTGTAACACTATGCATGCTCCATAGGAGGTGTAACACTATGCATGCTCCATAGGAGGTGTAACACTATGCATGCTCCATAGAAGGTGTAACACTATGCATGCTCCATAGGAGGTGTACCACTATGCATGCTCCATAGGAGGTGTAACACTATGCATGCTCCATAGAAGGTGTAATCCCATGCATGCTCCATAGGAGGTGTAACACTATGCATGCTCCATAGGAGGTGTAACACTATGCATGCTCCATAGGAGGTGTAACACTATGCATGCTCCATAGAAGGTGTAACACTATGCATGCTCCATAGGAGGTGTAACACTATGCATGCTCCATAGGAGGTGTAACACTATGCATGCTCCATAGGAGGTGTAACACTATGCATGCTCCATAGGAGGTGTAACACTATGCATGCTCCATAGGAGGTGTAACACTATGCATGCTCCATAGGAGGTGTAACACTATGCATGCTCCATAGAAGGTGTAACACTATGCATGCTCCATAGGAGGTGTAACACTATGCATGCTCCATAGGAGGTGTAACACTATGCATGCTCCATAGAAGGTGTAACACTATGCATGCTCCATAGGAGGTGTAACACTATGCATGCTCCATAGGAGGTGTAACACTATGCATGCTCCATAGGAGGTGTAACACTATGCATGCTCCATATAAGGTGTAACACTATGCATGCTCCATAGGAGGTGTAACACTATGCATGCTCCATAGGAGGTGTAACACTATGCATGCTCCATAGGAGGTGTAACACTATGCATGCTCCATAGGAGGTGTAACACTATGCATGCTCCATAGAAGGTGTAACACTATGCATGCTCCATAGGAGGTGTAACACTATGCATGCTCCATAGGAGGTGTAACACTATGCATGCTCCATAGGAGGTGTAACACTATGCATGCTCCATAGAAGGTGTAACACTATGCATGCTCCATAGGAGGTGTAACACTATGCATGCTCCATAGGAGGTGTAACACTATGCATGCTCCATAAAAGGTGTAACACTATGCATGCTCCATAGGAGGTGTAACACTATGCATGCTCCATAGGAGGTGTAACACTATGCATGCTCCATAGGAGGTGTAACACTATGCATGCTCCATAGGATGTGTAACACTATGCATGCTCCATAGGAGGTGTAACACTATGCATGCTCCATAGAAGGTGTAACACTATGCATGCTCCATAGGAGGTGTAACACTATGCATGCTCCATAGGAGGTGTAACACTATGCATGCTCCATAGGAGGTGTAACACTATGCATGCTCCATAGGAGGTGTAACACTATGCATGCTCCATAGGAGGTGTAACACTATGCATGCTCCATAGGAGGTGTAACACTATGCATGCTCCATAGGAGGTGTAACACTATGCATGCTCCATAGAAGGTGTAACACTATGCATGCTCCATAGGAGGTGTAACACTATGCATGCTCCATAGGAGGTGTAACACTATGCATGCTCCATAGGAGGTGTAACACTATGCATGCTCCATAGGAGGTGTAACACTATGCATGCTCCATAGGAGGTGTAACACTATGCATGCTCCATAGGAGGTGTAACACTATGCATGCTCCATAGGAGGTGTAACACTATGCATGCTCCATAGGAGGTGTAACACTATGCATGCTCCATAGAAGGTGTAACACTATGCATGCTCCATAGGAGGTGTAACACTATGCATGCTCCATAGGAGGTGTAACACTATGCATGCTCCATAGGAGGTGTAACACTATGCATGCTCCATAGGAGGTGTAACACTATGCATGCTCCATAGAAGGTGTAACACTATGCATGCTCCATAGAAGGTGTAACACTATGCATGCTCCATAGGAGGTGTAACACTATGCATGCTCCATAGAAGGTGTAACACTATGCATGCTCCATAGGAGGTGTAACACTATGCATGCTCCATAGGAGGTGTAACAGCAGCCACTCCAGTCATTTCTAGCTATTCATGAATTTAAAATATGATTACACACACATGCACGCATGCACGCACATATATCCCTCCCTCTGCTAAATGCAGATCAATAAATCTAAATATCACCTGCATCTTTCAAAGATTTAATTCAAGCCTGCCTTCCCGTGCACATTCAGCCGTGACGGACAGGCATACGGATGCTTTTTTAAAAATTATTCCGCAAGGCCTCCCAGAGTGACTAACAATTCTTCATTACCCTGCGTATGTCAATGGATTTCCATAATCAGTGTGGCCTTAATGAACTGCTCGTGTGGCCTCTCTCATCATGAGCGCATTCTTGGAATTAAATTATGTGGTGTGTGCGCGCGTGTGCGTGATTGAGCGACTGAGATAACTGGATTGGTGAGAACAGTCTCACCGCACTTCCTCTGACCTGCTGAGACATTTCTTGCAGATATGAGTGGATATGATTTTATTAGCTAAACAGTCTGGAACAGCAGTGGAAGCTGAGATCTGCATATCAAGATATTGGGTTTCTGTTCAAGGTGGGGCATTGGGGAAAGGCTGAGAGATGTTTGGTGCTTTAAATGTCACTGTAAAAAAAGGAATAAATGACTAGAATAAATGGTAATGTAGATTACCCTTGATAAAGACATCAGAAAAGTAAATACTGTTTTATCATTTTAATGAGTTATTGTTAAAAATAATTTAAAGTGGGAGGATTTCATCCTTCTTTTTGATGGGATTATGCACACAGACCAGAATTTTGTCTTATGCATTCTGAACTACATCGTATATTAACAAAAAAAGTAATTTTTTGGCAAGCCTCTGCACTTTATTGCAAATTACGGACACACGTTTGCATATCACAAGTCCTTTTTTGGTGTTGATTGTCCAAGGGTTTTTGATTAATTGAAGAAGAGCGAGGAAATGAGACTGGGAATGCAGTATGTTACCATGTAAATTAGTAAGTGTTCCATCATCTATAGAACTTCAACCAGCAGTGCAGAGATCATTTCAAATCAATCACTACGATTTTCACATTATATATGCCGTTATATCAAAGGCAGATGGGCTATGTTACTGCATGTGTAGCATCTATAAGGGTGCTTTTTAAAAAGCTACTCATTTCACTTTTTATTTGTACATAGTGACAGGTGTAGCATGTAAGATGTTTGCCCTATGTCAACACTTATTACCATGTGATCATATGAGGGCGTTTTAGTACACGGTGCACATTCACATTGGGTGCTGTTGGGATTGATTGCATTCTCCTATGAGACAACCAACAATCCACATGAATGACAACAGGCTCACCTATAGCTACAGCTACAAAAGACTAAACTGCCACAGTCGAGTCAGGCATGTATAGATCTGTATTTTCGGTGGATAATCCATAATATCCTCAATAAAGAGAACCTGATGAGGAATTAAAGGCGATCAGTCTCAAACAATGCTATGCAATGCCTTATAGCTGTCCAACTTGTTTCTGCTGGATTTGTATGTGGGGCTTATACTATGACGTGTTCTGCTGTCCTAAATTTCATAAACCCTGTGTTATGATGAGGGTGGATTCCATTTTATCCCGTGTGTTTACGATTCAAAGACAGTCTCGTCAGCCGAGGTTTTTTTGGCTTGGATGATTCAAATTTAAGAGGGGGGAAGCAGTGAACTCGACTGAGGGTGAGGGCTGTTGCTTCAAGCAGAGTGTGCCTCAAGAAAGGAGGGTGGGACAGAGAGAAAGAGAGGGAGTGAGAGAGAGATGATTATATAACATCTACACCTCCTCACATGTCAGGCTATGTGACTGCCAAAAGCCAGAGAGAGAGAGCGAGAGAGAGAGAGAGAGAGAGCGAGAGGGGATAGAGGGAGAGAGAGAGAGGGGATAGAGGGAGAGAAAGCGAGAGAATTATATGAAGAAATACGAGCTCTCATAATGGTTTTGATCACTTTAAATTGTGAAAACTGCCCCCATCTCAACAGCATAACTGCCCTGATAATGTTCCATGTCAGAATGGTGTTGTCTTGAATTGGGATATTAGTGTGCATGCTTATCTTGTGCAAATCTAGTCCAAAAAAGGGAATATTTGAAAGGGTCACTAACAGTGATTAAGAAAAACATCCTTTTGAAATTTTATTTGTAATATTCATTTAATAAGGGTTATGTCTGTAAATGATACTGGTGAAACTGATATTGATACGATACTGGTGAAGCGTGACGTGTTATATCTTATGCTTGCTTGGTCGTACCGCAGGCACTGGGCGTGATACGATACTGGCGAAGCGTGACGTGTTATATCGTATGCTTGCTTGGTCGTACCGCAGGCACTGGGCGTGTAGAACTGAGAAGAAGCAGCAAATTATCAGCTCTGCCAATCCTACAATTCTCTTTTGTCAAACGCCAGGCATCGTGGCAGCTAATTCTGAGACAGGGAATATGTTTGTCACTAAAGAGAGATACTACTGCAGTCTATTACATTACATTTTCAGTTTACATATAAAATATATAAATAATAAAGTCAATATTTTGTTCTGAAATACATTTCTGTAATACATAGGCATGTTTTGAAGGCTGGCTCTGAGCAAATAATAGTCACCTAATCATAGATACTCAAGAAACAACATTAGTACAGAAATGTGAAAATGTGCCATTCTATCTGGAAAACTCTTGTATAAGTGAATATATTTAAGATATTATGTACTCTTATTATAATGGGTGTTTCTCAGGACTGATTTCTAACAATCATGTTCCAAATTTTTCACATAGCCAAGATTAAATGGAATGTATTTTGGCACATCTCACTTTTCATAAAAATGGCTCCTACTTTTAGCCAAATTGTCCCAAATGTAATCCATTAGCCTCTGCGGCCGGTCCCTAAATTGAACCAAATAGTAATGGCCTCTTTGAAGTCAACCATATAGTTTTAAGATACTTACATGGTGACACAGTACTACCAGCAGGTGTCAGGATTGGACTTACGATCGAGTCATTTATGTAGTCATCACTCGATCAGTAGCTTAGCACTCACTGGTGCTAGCAGGCTTGCAGATGAACATTATTTGCCTAATTTACACTGAACAAATTCAAATAGAGAAAACATGAACCGAATCATGTCATCTTCAGGCCTTGAAATGGCTGGTTTGCTGTTTTTCACTGAATGTCAGAAGGTACTCCAAATAAGTATGAATTCCAACAGCATCAAAATTCAAGTCCCAACACCTTATCCACACCTAAAATATCAGTACAGTACAGTAGACAACACAGTGCAGAACTGTGGAGGTGCGTCTGTCTATGCATTTGTGGGTGCTTGTGTGTGTATACGGTAACAGTAAAACTACAAAGTCGTCTGAGTGGAAGCAGCTTGAAATCTCACACTAATCTAAATTGGTCTCCTTCCGGTTACATTTTCATTATAACCATCGTGCAATCGCAGTGCCCTGTGCTGTAACTTAGTGTAACGGAGATGAAGGGTTCCGTTACCATCGCTTCATGTGCGTGTTAATATGTTTTTGTATATTTACTGCACGGCACTGTTGCATAGTTTGCACAATATATATATGCACAAAGAAATAATTGCACAAGTTTATTGATCCCTAATCGCTTGTATTGAACATCGTTTAACCATTTTAAACATTCATGTTTTGCTGTTGTGTTGTTGTGATGATGGGGGTACAGATGGTGCTGGATGCTGGGGGGATACGTGTTCTGAGATAAAGTATTCACATGTGGGTGTGTAATTAAATGCTGTGTTTATCATTTGTTCTGCAAGTTAATACATTAACAGTAAAACTGAAGAATTTGGTGAATAATATGATGCTTGCACAAACTCACCTCTTCTGTGTTCTCAGTGTGCTCAGACAAAAGAGTTCCCCGGGGATGATCAGCTCTGCTATTGCACCTATTTAGAGTTCCGGGAGCGGTCGATTTTTAACAGAAAATATTGGGGGAATATAGAGTACTCAAGTGACTACGTCACGCTCGTTTTGGAAGTAAATTCCCCATTCATTTAGAGTATAGACATTAACTAAAGCTTACTTTTAAACCATTTCTACTGATTACAGTTTCTTACCGTCAATTTCTCGGATTGTTCAATATAACGCCCGTTCGCAAACTATGTTGTTTTTCTAGACCAGCTTCGAGTATATTTTACATTTTAGTATTCTTTTTGTGAACATACCACCGCTGGCACTGTTGAAAAACTCCGCGTCCCATAATTCCCTCCTAGCGTGCAGCCTTGTCTCCAGACGTTGTCATATAACATTAGCCAGCAGTAGCACACAGCTCTGTTTTTAAACACTTTTTTCTAAAGTTAGCTAGCTAGCTTGTAGGACTAAAAGCTAGAATTGTTTTTTGTGGTTAACCTTAGCATAGTTTCTGACCTTGTCAGGCGGGCTTCTCTACTTAGTAAGCTGGTCTTCAGTCTCCCATCTGCCACAGAGCAGACAGACGAGATGATGATATCTTATTGGTCGAGAACCACCCGTGCATTGCAGTACTGAATATGTAGTCCGTTAAAGTGGACTACAAGTCGAACTACATTCATTAATGCATTACTTTAAAACATTTTAATTGGAACATGCGATATATGGAATATATCCTTGTACCACACAGGCTAATCCAGGAACGTTTCGGCTCATTCTATTAATCAGATTTTAAAAAATAGTCGATAGTTTCCGAAGCCCATTCTATCTTCCGTAGGGAATTTACTTCTGAAACCAGACTCCGCCTACGACTGACCAATCACTCTACGAACAAATTTGTTCTTAAGACTTTCTTTAAAACATTTTTACAAACATTTTGTGATTAACTGATGTTTGGATTCGGAGCTTCTGTTCTACCTAAGAAAAAATCCCAATTAAGAAAACATTGGTGAATGCCAGAATTTTCATAAAAACATTTTAAAGAAAGTTTTAAGAACAAATTTGTACATAGAATGGTTGGTGAATGAGGCCCATTGTTGGCTTGCATAGTTGAGTATGTTGTTGCTGTGTATTATTTATAGGGTTTTGTAGTTATGTAAATATTATTTATTTTATTACTTACCTGTTATATTACTGTTTTGTTTTGGCTGCCAGATGCTCTTGTTGTAGGTGTTGATGTCAATGCTGGTGCACAATGCTATGGCGGAAAATAAAAGCGACAATTTGGTGAACTGCATATTGCCTCGCGGTCACATGCCTTTTCATTGTAGACCTCCAGTCGCTATATCGGTCCAGCCTACACTCAGCAATGAAAAAGAAATGAAAGAGACAAGTGATGCGCAGTTCTTTTCCCCAGCACTTCTTATCACCATTTGGTCATCTTTACTGTATTAATACTCACATTCCAGTTCATGCAAAATAAACCGGCTGCAATGGACAGATTTAATTAGCATTCAGGGGTAGGTAAATAATTTATACTTGCTATGTTTTAGCCTGACTTGAGAGGTTCATAACTTTACAGCAATATGAGCTTGACCAGGCTGACACTCTGATGTGAGATAAGTAACTGGGTGAAGTGCTTTTCTTTAAAAAAAACCAGACTAATCATCATTTTGTGTAGGTCAACTCAATCACTGACCTATGACATGAAGCTAAAACTTGCTGAAACAAATCAGACTAAAACTGTTCAGACACTTTTGGGTCAACAGTAACCAAGGCTATTAAGAGTCTGGCCCAGTGAAAAAAAAAAAAAACTCATTTACAAATGTCACTGTTCTTGGACACTTAAAGGGAAACTCCAGGAAACTTCTATACTGATTCTATATTTTTAATGTGAGTTACCACACTAGAACTGCAGCTTCTGTTTTTTTTTGTTTCCAGCTGTTTTCCAGATGCACTGCGTCACACTGATTTTTCAAGATAGGCAGAGATAGGCTTTTCATTTTGGAGACTAGGAGACAGTGCTTTCATGTGAAGTGTTATGTTTCAAGTTGGTTAACTTGTTAAGTTAAGTTACAGTTAAGTGGATAAAGAGTTTTGCTAAAGTTGGTTAATTTAAATTGTCAAAAAGGTTATAGTTAGGTTGTACTTGGTTGTTTGCTGACCTGTTAAGCTGATGACCTTACCACACTGGTTTTTATTTTTTTTGGTTTTTTTTCTAGACATTCAAAAATTACTTTGTGTGCTTTAAAAATTACTTAACCTTTTTTACTTTTCCCCCCTTAGGTGTTTTTTTTTCTTGTAACTTCCATTGTGAACTTCCATGTGAAACTCTGATGATTAAGGAATATGCATCTCAATGCTTCATATTTTCATTTTTTTCATTTTCGGATTTTCGAGGTGTATAATTGAAAATAAAAAAAAAAAAAAAAAACATAAAAAGTATTTAAAAAGTTTTTTGGAATACCATTCAGCACATTAAGTAGTCATAGTTTCTAAGACTGAAAAAAAAAAAAAAAAGCTGGGTCTATGCATATGAGTGCAAAAAAACATGCGTTCAAAAAGAAATCCCTAAACTTCCAATTTAAATTAAAAATTTGAATTTAAAACGTGCAAGAAAGCAAATAAGAAAAGAAAAAATACAACACACATACAACAAAAAAAAAATTTCAAAAACTTTCAAAAATTTCAACAACTCAACAAAAAAACTCACAAAAACAACTGGGGGAAAAAAAAAAAAAAAAAAAAAAAAAAAAAAACCTATTCAATATTCAACCTAACTGTAGGCTACAGTAAAAAGTAAAAAGTCAATTATAATCAAAAAAAGAAACACACAAAAAAATGCATTAAAAAAAAAAAAATATTTAAAAAATTTTTTTTTTTTGTAGGTTACCAGAGATACATTTATTTTTTATAAATTATAATAAAACCTAAAAAATATAAAATAATCAATAAATTAATATAATATCCACTTGATCATATAATAGTTAAAAAAAAAGCTGGCCCAGCCGCCCAGCCCCTTCTCTTCCTCCTCTCATCCAGTTCCAATTGTCCAGAATCATCGTTACTACTGTCCACCCCCCCAAACCCCCAAAAATCTGCATGTGATGTGATGCAAACCTCGTCCTCATCCTCTGCACCAGCCATAGCCTCCAAAGTTGTCACCAAATAATGGTTATTTTGGCAGCACTGACATTCAATTTCACCACGTATTGGTGGTTCTCGCAATGGCTTCAGGAATTTTGGGTTCTCCCTCCATGCCTGTGGCAACGGCGGCATCGGCCTCTGCTCGTGCAGCTCGCTCAGCTATTTGCTCAAAATGTGACATGCTAAATATTTGACGACACAAACAAAGCAAGGGTATAGTAAGTAAGTAATATATAAGTAATGAATATACGATTTCAATATAATTATTTCATATTATGATTTTGACTAAACCAACCATAGGTGTCAACCTCTGGAGAGAGCTGCCCTTATTTTCATGCCTGCAAAACTGTATAAATTCACCAAAAACCGTATAGAACATTAACTTTTAAAATCATTAGCCACCACAGTTATTTGTCTGATTCAAGTTTATTTAATATAGCCTATTCCTGTATATAGCTTCACATAATAATGACTGTGTAGTAGCCTAACAAATTCAGCAAGGTGCTAATTTTAAAATACACTGCTCAAAGAAATGAAGGGAACACTTAATCAACACAGTATAACACCAAGTAAATTAAACTTCTGGGATATCGATCTGTCCAGTTAGGAAGCGTAAATGATTGTGAATCAATTTCACCTGCTTTGGTGCAAATGAAAGTGACAACGGATGGACAGGAGAGGCAACAGCAAGACAACCCCCAAAAAGTAAATGGTTTTGCAGGTGGTGGCAACAGACCATTTCTCTCTCCTTATCTTTCCTGACTGATTTTTCTCTAGTTTTGCATTTTGCTAGTGCCCTTGTCACTAGTGGTAGCATGAGGCGGTACCTGCAGCCCATTCAGGTTTCACAGGTAGTCCAGCTCCTCCAGGATGGCACATCCATATGTGCCGTCGCAAGAAGGTTTGCTGTGTCTCCCAGCACAGTCTCAAGAGTGTGGAGAAGATACCGGGAGACGGGCCATTACATGAGGAAAGCTGGACAGGGCTGTAGAAGGGCAACAACTCAGTGGCAGGACCGGTATCTGCTCCTTTGTGCGAGGAGGAACAGGAGGAGCACTGCCAGAGCCCTACAAAATGACCTCCAGCGGGCTACTCGTGTGCATGTTTCTGACCAAACTGTCAGAAACAGACTCCATGAGAGTGGCATGAGGGCCCGACGTCCTGTAGTGGGACCTGTGCTCACAGCCCAGCACCGTGCAGCTCGATTGGCATTTGCCAGAGAACACCAGAATTGACGTTCGGCATTGGCGCCCCGTTCTCTTCACAGATGAGAGCAGGTTCACACTGAACACATGTGACATGTGAAAGAGTCTGGAGACGCCGTGGCGAGCATGCATCATCCAGCATGACCGGTTTGGTTTAATTGACTTGGTGTTATACTGTGATGATTAAGTGTTCCCTTAATTTTTTTGAGCAGTGTAGTTAAACAGTCACTGAGACACCCCACATGACTGACTCCACACACTTACCCCCGAGTGCAGAAGAAATACATAGATACCACAATGAGTCCTGTTACATGAGCTTATGCATAGGTGTCATTTATGCTGGGGACGCTGGGGACATGTCCCCACCACTTTTTAAAAGTATAATTTGTTTAAAATGTTCAGAAAAATAGCGTGCACAAAGAAATTTAATAAATGAGAACACTTTGAGAAAGGTTTATTTGCACAATAAGAGAACATACTATACAATGCAATGTAAATATAGAATATAGAATGCAATGTAAAAACAGTGTCCTAAGTCCTATATGATAGGAAATACAGGTTGATATATTATTATTTGCTATAGGCCTATGTGCAGAATGAATTGATCACTCTGTGTGTGTGTGTGTGATTGATGGAAGAATCTGAATCATAGAACTGTTGGTGGAGGTGGGACAGTATGTGTGTGCTTATGCAATTGAGTACTGTAGGCTGCGTTGATATTGTTGCAAGCATGTAGTGTAAATCATGATAGAAGATACAGGTGTTGATTGATATTGTCCTGAAGGTTGTGATAATAGTCTGTAGCCTGTCAGTGTAAATCCTGTATGAATATATCTACATGTGTTGATATTGTCCTGAAGATTGTGATTAGGCTGTAGCCTGTCAGTGTAAATCCTGTATCTACAGGTGTTGCTAACAGTACAGTATTAGTGTATTGCACGCGGGCGGTCCACTGTATGTTGTTGTTTTTTTATCTGAAAAAAGTGTCCCCAACACTTTTCAAAACAAAGTGACGCCCTTGAGCTTGTGGCACTTTTAATGCCGTTTTAGCCTACATAGCATGCCTAATTAAGCTACGTTAGAATTAATGTATGGTTATAAACTTAAATCTCATCTTAATTTGGATAACTAGTAACAGTTAACGTTGTTAAGACTGCTAAGTTAGCCATGAATTAATTTACAATGAAACTTGTAACTTCGCTAAATTGATTCATAGCCACCACATTAAAATTTCACAGAACATAATCTAATTTTGGTCGAAATTGCATAAACATGAACATTGTCCAGTCAACGTTATATAGCCTAGTTGTTATGTATATTGTGGGCTACGTCTTTGTGGTTTGTTGTCATAAAGTGCATTTTTAGGTCATAATTCTTCCGCTACTTGCTTTTCCCACGGCATTAGCAGAGGGAGAAAGAAAATGTCATTTCTGTGATTACATTCATTAGCTATGTTGCAAAATGTTTGGGAGAAAAAAACCCGTATGGGTTGACACCTATATAGGCACGCAAGCCTACATTATGCAACTTTCGTTGCAAAGCTAACTGAAAACACTACTGCGCACTCCTCTAATGGGGAAAAGCGCTGTCACAGCAAATTTGATCCGGGCTGCAAAATTGATCCGGGTGATGTATTCACGTTCTGAAACAGCTGTTAAAACCCTCTGCGACGTACTTGACGTTCTAAAACAGCGTCTGTTGCTATAATGATGCTGCCTGCTTGCTAGGAGCTGTGGAGATGAAGATTCTAACGCTGCGTTCACACATCCAGCAACTTCGGTCGCCCAGTCGCCGGAAGTCCATTAATTCTCTATGAAGCTGAGCGACGGTCAGCGACCTGAGCGACTAGAAAACTGAGCGACCAAAATCGGCCGATAAATGTTGCCCGCAATTTAACTTTTGAGCGACCATCGGCCGTAACAGCCAATCAGAGTTCCGCGCTTCATATTTCTCCAACCGATACGAAACCATTTCGTGAAAAGGGGTCCCCACTGTTGCCAGCAAGCCGGTCGAACTGCTCACAATCCAGTCGAAAATAACGCTGGAAGCGGTCCCCGTCCAGGCGGAGTTCCTGCACCAGCCGGTGAAATTCTCCGAGCTGCCGGCGGCGTTGTACGGTGCTATGCACCCAGAGCCTCCGGCTTAAATAAATTAGGGCGACAGCTAGCAGTTTTTTTTCCGGTTCATTTTCCAAAGTGGTAATCATGAAGCTGAAGACTCAATTTATAAATTGGCAAGTTGGCAAGTTTTTTAAACAGTCATTGCACAAAACTCCTATCAGATTGCATGTAGCTAGCTAGCTAGATTACATTACACAGAAGTAGGTCCGTACACAGTAGCTACATAACTCTTTCGCCCCTCATGGGAAAGATTATGTAAAACAAACTCAACCATGTGAAGTATTATAGCCAATTAAATTAATTTGACAGCTATTCTCACTGATACCGATGTCTCCTATGAAATCTTTTATTTGTTCAGCTAGCTAGCTAGTAGATAAGACACATAAATGAAAATGAGAATTCAAATTGCATGGAGTGCTCTCCTTATTTTAGCTCATAGTGTTGTACTTCCTAGTTCCTATCAATGTACGGACCTACCCCTGTGTAATGTAATGATAGGAGGCGTGCAAAAATTTGAATTTTGTGCAATGACTGTTTAAAAAAACTTGCCAATTTATAAATTGAGTCTTCAGCTTCATGATTACCACTTTGGAAAATGAACCGGAAAAGTTTACGATTACGAATTGCAAGTTAAGCGAGCGTGAAACGACACGGTGAAAAACAGCGGAATATTTGTCTCAAAATTCTGTCCGTAAATCCAACACATCAAGCGTGTCCTTCGATCGGCAAATGTAGATTCGCCAGTGTTACGAAACACAAATTGAGAGGTGTGTGTGTGTGGATGGTAAATACGATTGTGGATTATTTTTACGAAACACAAATTGAGAGGTGTGTGTGTGTGGATGGTAAATACGATTGTGGATTATTTTTACGAAACACAAATTGAGAGGTGTGTGTGTGTGGATGATAAATACAATTGTGGATTATACTTTTGTGCTTGGTTATTTTTGATAGAAATCTACCTCCATAGGCTACTGCCGTTGTTTATCTGTATCAAAAAATTGTAGCATCACACAGCGATCGACTGGTCGCTGAGTCGGTCAATTCTACTAGGCTGGGGGCGGGGCAAGAGCTTCCCGTTGTGTCATCCAAGTCAGTTCGTGCTGCTACAATTTTTTGATACAGATAAACAACGGCAGTAGCCTACGTATAACAAAGACATATTTGCGATGCATCCAGGCTGGTAGATCCAATATGATATTGGAACCCTAGTGCTTTAACTGCCTACACATAACACACACAACTAAACAGCATTCCTGACAATACAGTAGGCTCTAGAAGTGTCATGACGTTACATTAGCCTACCTGTGAACAGTAAGTCATACCTTTTTGCCCAATAGTATGTGCCTGCAATACCGGAGCAGGGACCGTCTCAGGGCCGTGACAGTCTCAGGGCCGGCAGTGACCGTCTGAGGACCCTAGTTTTTCGCGACAGCGCCACCTACCCAATTGGATGACCGCAACAGTGCAACATGGCCCGGAGCAGTGCAGTGTCAGGGACAGTCTCAGGGCCGGGACAGTCTCAGGACCGGGACAGTGTCAGGGCCCTAGTTTTTCCATTTCACCTACTGAATTGCAGTGCAACCATGGCACGACCGCAGTTCTTGCATGTCAATAATAAAGCTGTATAAAACATTTGACCTCATAATTTTTGCATTAGATTAGAACTTTTGCAGGTTTGATTCCCAGGTAGGACACTGCTGTTGTACCCTTGAGCAAGGTACTTAACCTGAATTTCATCAGTATATATCCAGCTGTATGAATGGATAAATGTAATAAGAAGTTGTGTAAGTCGCTCTGGATAAGAGCGTCTGCTAAATGCCTGTAATGTAATGTAACATAGAACTCATTTTACCCCAAAATGCATTTATTTTACAAGGCAAATACAGTGGCTCACAGTACGAAAATGATGGGAATCATATGCTATGGCCTTTGCAGCCACTTGATCTCAACCCAATTTAACATTATTTTGAAAGAATGGTGTAGCTTCCCTCCAGTAGAGTTCCAGAGACTTGTAGAATATGCCAAGGCGCAGATTTCTCACAGCCACCAATGGCGGTGTCCAGAATAAAACGGAAACATCCATTCTTTTAAGCTAGTACAGCTCCCGTGTGTGTTCATCTTTTTAAATAAGATGGAAGTGATTTCCAAGTTGAAAATATAATGAGAAGTAATATTTCACACAAGAAATTTGTCAATTGTTGAAAAAATTTAAAAAGCTCCCAGCATTGAGCATGCCAATTGCATGCTTTCTCAAGAATTGCAACACCTGTGGCATTGTGTCATGTGACAAAAACACATATTTGAGTTGGCTTTTATTGTCCCCAGCAAAAGTTGTGTCAGTGTAATTAATGGTCACACCCTGACTGGTGGTGGTTTATCTCATTGAAGGAAAATGCTTAGTAGCGTGAATGTAAACAAATTTGTGCACAAAATTTAAAAGAAATAACTTTTATTTGCACAGGGTACATTTTGAGAGGCTCCAGCGCTGTACATTCCGCCTGTTGGGCCTGGTTTCCTGTTCTGAGAGAGCGAGAGAGATGCAATAATACAATAGAAAACAAAATAGAAATAACATGTTATTGACATTTGACTTTTCCTGAGCCTTCAATATTCAAACCACAGATTGTGAAGTCGGTAACAGCACTACCTACCAATTGAATAGTCTCCCTTCTGTCCTCAATTGCCGGTATATCCCTCGGTTATATTCCTCCACTTCACTGAAATAGTAAAGACGGACAACATAATCACTGCTAGGTTAACATAAATATTGGTAACACTTAAAATAAAATAAAAAAGGGTACATTCATTAACATTGCTTTTTACAGTTATAAGCATTAAATAACAGTTAACTCATATTTAGTTAACATTTGCTAATGGTCTACTTCTTTATTAAGGTATTAAGTAATATTAGTAAATAGTTGATAGATTTTATGGCATTGTGTAAATAAAATTACATTCTCTACTCTTACCTGTGATGATAAACCGGACCAGAGAGGAATACCTGCTCAGCTTCCTGCATGGACAGCTTCTGAAGTACAGCCAGGGCATATATGATGGACTACAAAAAGAAAATGGTTAATTTTTAAACAATATAATTCAAATATAACATTATACCAATACAGAACAGCAAGCCATTATACACGGGTCCGTACACAAGTAGCACCATGGTAGGCATGTTGTTTATATAGGCTTTAAAGGGGCAGGAGCAGGAACACACACAAATACATTACATGGTTAGGCATACCTCTGGAAATAGAACATCACAGATTAAGTTTAATCAATGTGCTGGCTAGATATTCGTTATCATAGTCAACTAGTTGGGCTTGCCAAAACCGCGCTACGGTTTCATTAAACTAATAAACAAATGAGGCTAACGTCAACGTTAGTTCGTTTTGCAGCAAGCTATCGGTAAACTAACGTTATAACAATGATTGTTTGTAGTGCCTTTTAAATATGCTTCGATTATCTTGGAATCGAACATTAGCGTTAGCCAACACTATCATAAGCTAACGTTAAATTCGATTTAGCTAAACGCTAAAGTTCACGTTACATACATAAAGTTAGTAAGCTACTCACACTTCGACTAGATAGCTAACATTAACTTTGCTGTCGTATTCAAGACACCAGAATTGTTTTTAACATTAAACAAATAAAACTTGATTCACATTCAGTTTTGCACTCACGTTCAGATTGTCGTCCATCTCTTTGTCCATCTTTTTGTTTCTCTTGCGCATGCGCAGAACTGTAGGGTCCTCAGACGGTCCCTGCCGGCCCTGAGACTGTCACGGCCCTGAGACGGTCACTGCTCCGGTATTGCAGGCACACCCTTCTCGTTTTGGCTTCCAATAGCCTAGCCTACATGATATTGTGGCGACCCGGATCTTAATCCGGTTGCTATGATTAACAGGGGCGGGACTTCCGGGGTTACGAGAGGAAGAAACGCTACTGCACGCGTGAGTGTACTCTGCTGTTCTGTTATTACGGTAGTTGAATAAACACTTAATTCTAAACTATGGATTACGTCTCGGTCTCCCGTTCCTGGCTGCTACACTGGTGTCAGAAGTAAACAAGAAAACGAAAAGTGTAAGGAGAGACTTTGTCGGTAGGGAGAGGTGCCGGGTGATTGCCGGTCGTAGCTAGTTAGCTAGCTTCAGTGTGCTAGCTAGTTAGCTCTGTAATGGATAGCTCCGGTGTTGGGGAGAAGACAAAAGAGGAACCGCGGGACGAAACGAGGTACGGGCTGCCGGACACACCACGGCTTGAAGTGACTGCAGGGCGGGGAGATAGCCATCTAGGCTTCCCCCCGCGTTTTCGCGGGTTTTCACTCGGCGAGGCAGGTGCTGCCCGACCACCGGGTCCCGTCATTCCCCTCGCGCCTACCGGGTGGTATGAGAGCACTTATGCAGCATCGTCAGCTGGCTCTGTGAAGACGCCCAAATACAACGGCGGCTCGGATTGGGAGGCGTTCCATGCCCAATTTGAACTGCTAGCAGATGCTAGAAGATGGACGGCGGGAGACAAAGCACTGCAGTTGGCTTTATGTCTGGAGGGAGACGCTCTGTCCTGCCTGCTGTTACTAGACCCGGAGCAGCGGCGATGCTACGACGCCCTGGTGGGGGCGCTCAAGAGGCGGTTTGGAAAGTGGTCTCAGCCGGCGCTCTTGAAAAATGAACTGAGAGGCAGATGCAGGAAGCCTGGTGAGTCGCTCCGAGAGCTGGCTAATGACATTGAGAGCCAGGTGAGGCGGGCATACAGCCACATGCCTGCCGATGCAAGGAGCGAGTTGGCTACCGACCTGTTTGTCGGGGCCATCTCTCCCCCTGACCTGCGCATACAAGTGCAGCTCCAGCACCCGAAGTCGCTACAAGAGGCGTTGGAGACGGCTATCGAGAGGGAGAGCCTGTGGAGCGCGGCAGCCAGCGGTGGACAGGGGGCGAGCTCCCATGCAGTGAGGTCTGCATCTGCTGCCAGTGAGGAGGCGCCAGCGTGGGCGACGGAGATGACCGAGCTGCTGAGAGCGGTGACTCTACAAGGATCTCGGGGACCGCGCCCAGGTCCGCAGGTCTGCTGGGGGTGTGGCCAACCCGGCCACATCCGCAGGGACTGCCCTGCTGCTCGTCAGGTTCGGGGAAACGCCTCGGGGTCCGCGTAGATGGGGATATGCGGACCCCTAGTTCCACTGCTGCCCCGATGCCGCCGGCCCGTGCCTGTCGTCCGGGGGCAGGGGCACAACAGCACAGCCAGGGGGGGGAGGCTCCGTCCCCCCCAGAAGTAGATGACAGCGGTGCTCCACCGGTAGTGGTGGGGTGGCTCCAGGGCAGCTCCGGTGGTGGGGGCTCCTGCCATGTCGCTGTCTCCGTACAGGGGGTGCCTACTGTGGGTCTGGTGGACACCGGGTCGTCGGTGACGCTGGTGAGACCGGACGTTCTTCCCAGCGGGACACCGTTGCAGCCTACGGCAGTGCAGCTCCGTACGGCCACAGGCCAGCTGGCTCCCATGGTAGGGAAGGGGCTGCTGTGGTTAGAGGTGGGGGGCAGACGTGTTCACCACCCGGTTTGGGTGGCGGACGTGCAGGACCGCTGCATCCTGGGGCTGGACTTCCTCCGGGACACGGGTTGCCTGTTGGACATGGGGCGGGGTACACTTAGCTTCCCGGGGGGTCCTACAGTTGCCATGGGCCCTCCGACCACCGGTCCGCTGCCCCCTGCCCGGTCTGTCCAGTCACTGGAGTTGCCTCTCACTGATCCGGCATCCCCCGGCTCCTACCCCTGCCCTGACCCTCGTGCCCTCGCTCATGTCCCCCGGTTCATCGTCCCGGTGACCCTTGCCCCCGCCTACCCTGCCCCCACGCCCCCCTTCATGTGGCCGAGTTACCCCCCCTGCCCCGCCCCCCCTCTCCCTGTGATGGAAGAGACTGTGATGTTTCCCAACGCCCCCTGCCCACAGCTGTCTCCCCTGGCTCCTGTGTTTTCCCCACCTCC
This sequence comes from Ilyophis sp. 1 JC-2022, assembly GCA_022702515.1. NCBI lineage: Eukaryota > Metazoa > Chordata > Actinopteri > Anguilliformes > Synaphobranchidae > Ilyophis > Ilyophis sp. 1 JC-2022. The sequence goes on from CM040396.1 coordinate 25,616,607, forward strand.
CGCCCCCTTGGTCCCCAACTATCCCCCTGACCCTGGCTGGCCTCCCCTGGAGGGGGAGGAGACACCGTTCCCCGCTGGGGACCCCCAGTGCCAGTCACCGGCTGTGGCCTGGCCCGACGGCCCGCTGCCCCAGTCCCCTGTCACTCCTGCCTTCTCCCCCAGTCCCGACGACATGCAAGCCCCAGCCCCCCCCCCACGACTACAGGAAGGTGGAGGAGGGCTGTCCCTGGGGGGAGGAGTGTGGAGGGAGGAGTGCGGAGACCTGGAGGAGCGGCAGCAAGAACAACTGAGACAGCTGCTGGTGGAGTTCGAGGGCAGCTTTGCGGCGAGGGAGAGTGAGGTGGGGAGGACGCACATGGCGCAACATGTGATCGAGACTGGGCTGGAGCGGCCCATCAAGTGTCACCCGCGCCGCCTCCCCCTCGCTCGTCAGCAGGCCTGCGACAAGGCCGTGGATGACCTGCTGCAATCTGACTTTATTGAGCCGTCCGACAGCCCCTGGGCGGCACCGGTGGTCATGGTCGCAAAGAAAAACGGAGACTGGCGGCTCTGTGTGGATTACAGGCGGCTGAACGACGTGACCACCAAGGACTCGTACCCCATCCCCCGCATCGACGAGTGCTTGGATCTAGTGGCGGGGTCCTCATGGTTCTGCACGCTGGACCTGAAGAGCGGCTACTATCAGGTTCCCCTCTCCCCTGAATCCCGCCCCAAATCAGCCTTCTGCACGGGCCGGGGGCTGTGGCAGTTTAAAGTGCTCAGCTTCGGGCTTTGCAACGCCCCTGCCACTTTCGCCCGGCTGATGGACAGAGTGCTGTCCGACATTCCCCGCCAGGAGTGTCTGGTGTACCTGGACGACATCCTGGTGCACGGCCGCTCTTTCGAGGCAGTCCTGGGGTCCCTGAGGCGGGTCCTGGAGAAGATCAAGGAGGCGGGCCTGACGTTGCACCCAGAGAAATGTCACTTTATGCGGAGGGAGGTGACTTTCTTGGGGCACGAGCTGGGCGCGGAGGGCATCGGCACCATGAACGAGAAGGTGCGGGCTGTGAAGGAGTGGCCCAACCCCCGTGACCAGGGCCAGTTGAAGAGCTTCATCGGGCTGGCCTCCTACTACAGACGACACGTGCGGGGGTTTGCCACCATCGCATCGCCCCTATACCGGCTGCTGGAAAAGGACAGTCACTTTGTGTGGTCCGAGGCGTGCCAGGAGGCATTCCTCGGGCTGAAGCGAGCCTTGTGTGAGGCCCCAGTGCTCGCTCCACCTGACCCCACACTGCCCTTCATACTGGACACGGACGCCAGTGGTGTGGGGGTGGGGGGTGTTCTGTCGCAGCCGTGGCCGGAGGGTGAGAGAGTGGTGGCGTACTTCAGTCAGAAGCTCAAGAAGTGTGAAAGGAACTACTGCGTCACCCGCCGGGAGCTCCTGGCAGTAGTGCTCTCTGTACGACACTTCAAGTACTACTTGTGCGGCCTCCCCTTCGTCATAAGGACTGACCACTCAGCTCTCCAGTGGTTATTGACCTTCCGAGAGCCAGAGGGGCAGGTTGCCAGGTGGTTGGAAGAGCTGCAGGAGTACAACTTCAAAATAGAACACCGGCCTGGGGCTCGCCACGCCAACGCAGACGCCCTCTCACGTCGGCCGTGTGCGGTGCAGGGGTGCCACTACTGCGAGCGGAGAGAAGCTCGGGAGCTGGAGCTGCGGGCGAGCGGAGAGGAGTGTGCAGCCGTCCGGAGGGTCGAGGAAGTCGTCTGCCGGGAGCTGCAGACGGTGACGGACGCCGAGTGGAGAGACGAACAAGAGAGGGACCCAGACCTGCAGCCTGTCCTGCAGTGGGTGCAGACCCAGCGGCGTCCGCCTTGGGAGGAGGTGGCGCCCTTCTCCAAAGCGACCCAGGGACTGTGGACTATGTTTGACTCTCTGCGGCTGACCCGTGGAGTGCTGCAGCGGGCGTTCAAGACAGCAGCCACCGGGGAGGAGCAGTGGCAGGTGGTGGTCCCGGCGGGCCTGCAAGAGACAGTGCTGGGAGCCATGCACGGAGCGGGTGGGTCTGGTCACTTTGGGGTTAATAAAACACTCCGCCGCCTTCGACAGAGCTTCTACTGGGGGCGGCAGAAGAGGGACGTCGCTGACTTCTGCCGTCGCTGTGACCCCTGTGTTGCCCGCAAAGGCCCCACCGGGCGCTCGCATGCGCCACTCCAGCAGTTCCCTGTGGGGTCCCCCATGGAGAGGGTGGGGATAGATATCACGGGGCCGTACCCCCGCTCTGACGGGGGCAACTGTTACGTCCTGTCCGCCATGGACTATTTCACAAAATGGCCCGAGGCGTATGCTATCCCGAACCAGGAGGCCGAAACAGTCGCTGATGCCCTGGTGGGGGGCATGATAAGCCGGTTCGGGGCGATGCAGTCCCTCCATAGCGACAGGGGGACCAACTTTGAATCCCGGGTGTTCGCTGCCGTGTGCGAGCGCCTGGACATTCACAAGACCCGCACTACCCCGTTGCACCCCCAGAGTGACGGGTTGGTGGAGAGGTTCCACCGCAACCTGGGAGACCAGCTGGCCATCGTCACCTCCCAGCATCAGAGGGACTGGGACAAACACCTGCCCCTGGTGCTCATGGCGTGTCGCTCCGCGGTGCAGGAGTCCACGGAGTGCACACCGGCCCTCCTCATGCTGGGAAGAGAGCTGCGCACCCCGGCTGAGCTGGCCTTCGGTCGCCCACCTGACGCCCCGGCTGTCCCGGCAGGGCCAGAGTATGCCCGGAAACTACAAGACCGCCTGGATTCAGCGCACCGCTTCGCCCGGGAACAGCTGCAGGAGGCCAGCGTGAAGCAGAAGCGCTATTACGACTTGAAGTCTCGCGGACGGGACTTCAAACCAGACGAGCTGGTGTGGGTCTACAACCCGATACGGAAGAAGGGGCGCAGCCCCAAGCTCGACAGCAAGTGGGTGGGGCCCTGCACGGTGCTTGAGAGACTAGGTGAGGTTGTGTACCGGGTGCAGATGCCTCCTCGGGGGAGGAAGGTGGCCCTCCACAGAGACAGACTGGCCCCCTACAGGGGGGGTCCTCCTTCCCCTGACACTAACGCGCAGGCGACCTCCCCCCCTTCCCCGGCTGCCCGACCCCCTCCCAGCCCCCCACTCGCGCCACAGGGGTACCCCTTGCCCATGCCCCCCCCCCCTCCACCCTTGCCCCATGCCCTCGCTGCCCCCTCCCCGGGGACCGTCCCGCCGCGCCCCGGCCCCATTCCCCCGACCCGGACACCCACGGGGTCTCGTCCGAGGAGGCGGACAAGGCCTCCGGCCCACTTGAGAGACTATGAAGTGTCCCTCGGGGCACAGGACTGACTACATTCGTGGAAACTATGAAAAAAAAAAAAAAAAATTAAAAAAAAAAATGTTTACTTGCACTGTTGATTTTGTATTGAGATGTGGGGTTTGTGGTGGTTTTCGCTGCGTTGCACCTCGAGTTGTTACGATGTTACGTTGGGCTGTGTTTTTCCCTCCAGAGCAGTCCTCGGGGTCGAGGACTTTTTGTAAGGGGGGGGTAGTGTGGCGACCCGGATCTTAATCCGGTTGCTATGAGTAACAGGGGCGGGACTTCCGGGGTTACGAGAGGAAGAAACGCTACTGCACGCGTGAGTGTACTCTGCTGTTCTGTTATTACGGTAGTTGAATAAACACTTAATTCTAAACTATGGATTACGTCTCGGTCTCCCGTTCCTGGCTGCTACAATATGCTAACGTTAGCTAAACATAGCATGCATCTAGTGTTGTGTGAACGTTTAATTCACACAATAAAATAACAAAGACCTTACCATCGGTACCAAGGGCACTCGCAATTGCCGTCCAAGCGTCAATTTTTAGGCGCTTATCCCGGTATTCCTTTTGGAATACATTAAACAGGACGTGGTTGGCTTGGACCATTATTATTAGCTGCTACTCCATTGCTGCAATTTGAGTGAAATCGGGCGGAACAATTATTCACGAAATGAATTTTTTACTGCTTGCTTCTTTTCCTAGGTCCTTTCCTCGCTCATTAGCTCCACCCAGTGGAGGCCATAAGGAAAGGATCCAAGGATCACATACGAGGACGCAGCAGCGAGGCAAAATGAATTAAGCAAATGGAACGTCCTTGCTCAGTCAAGCGTCAGCTGAAGCGACGTCAATTACTAATGACGTGTTGCACAGCTGTATCACCTGTCAAAAAAAAAAAAACCCGTATCAGCTGTCAGTGGCCTTTAATGCTAACGGATTGTTCTGTAGCCTATCGTATTTTTATCTCTGAGCTTGTTTTTGCATGCATCATGGTATAAACTATTGTATTATTTGACGCTATATTGCACTGTGAAGTTATCACAATTATTTGCAATGATTTTCTCCCATGCAATTTGACAGATGTGAAAATGACATGTGAAATAAGAATATTGTCTCTCAATTACAGATGTTTGTGTTGGACGTACAGTGTCCCATTAACACATCCACAACAAACGGCTATTTATCACTGTGTGAGTAAAGATCGCACGAAGCATAATTTAAATTGTAAGTAGGCAACGCCTATATTCCACACGCTCAATGGCCAATTCATCAATGGACTCGAATGCATGTTTGTTCGTTAAAATTGGAGCACATTACAAATGACACTTCCAGCCAATAACCGAGCTGATGCCGTTTAATTAATTCATCAACAATTAAGCATGTATGATCTGATGGTATATAAGCGACAGATACTGATTTCAAAACTTAGATCGCGAACTTCAATAGGCTAGTATACTGGTCTGCTACTGTACGCAATCAACATTTCCGCAATGAACCTAGCGTTCGCCCTAAACGCATGGCACCGGCTTCAGCGGGAACGGTGGCGTTGCCAGTTCAGGGGATCGCGACTGCTTCGCTCCGTCCTGTTCCTAAGTGAGGTAAGAATCACGTATTCTCAACAGTAGTCATAAGACAGTGCTCTTGATCAAACATGGACATTGATAAGCATGAAGCACTTTTAACAGTGGGTGGAGTAGAATTCACCTGGATAAATATACAGCAAAGTTATGTCATGCACACATAGTAATTGCATGTTCTATAATACCACACATTTACCTGCATGTCGGACTACAAACTATACATTTGGCTACTGTGGTTTGGTGTTAATCAATCAACTTGTGTGAACTGTAGGCTGCATGTACACACTTCATGTTTTTCATTTCATTCTTTTTTAGGTCGACGATCCAACAGCTGGGCATTATGCCCAAGAAAATGCCACTGTGCCAGTGCTCCAGCTTTACTTTAATGGGGACCAGGACCTCATGGAGGACTACCGTCTGAGCCATGGCTCCATGGAAGCATTGATAATGCTACTGCCGCATGGGGGAGCGTTGTCTGGGCACACCACTTAAGGGTCCAGGAGGTGCCTGCTCTTCAAGGCTCTGGAGGTGGACCACACCTTTGTACCCACGGTCATCACCGCATGTGCCATGCTCCATAACATCTGCCTGACAAAGGGGGACATCCTTGAGGTTGTCGAGGATGTTGGTGATATTGGTGTGGCTCCACCACGTCCAGTGAGGGGGGAAAAAAGCGGACATGGCCGGCGAGACCGACTGGCGGGGCAACCGTCTGCTCCAAATATGTGTCCAGTAGCACTGAATGAACATGATTATATGTAATTTGGCAATTGTTTGAAATATTATTTATACAGGAGAGCTTTTTGTTAGTGTCTCCGTTTCTTGTTATGTTAGTATATTCTCCCTTGCAGCCCCTCTTTCTGTCGTGTTAATCCACGTTTTATTTGTTATGTTAGTGTTAATAAAATCACTTATGGATACTAACATATCAGTTTCATACATCTTTTCTGTGCCACTTTTTCATTACCTTTATTTATTTCAAAACACACTATAAGCATACCACTTTGACACCAATGTATGTCAACCACCTGTCAGGGAAGTGAGGATTCTGTAAAATGTCTATTTTCTGAATCCAGTGTTTCCAACGGTCAATGCCCTTCCTTGTTTAAATGTTCAGCACTCTGAATACTGAACACAGGCGATATTGCGTGCTAGAACCACTCACTTATCCTGCAGTAAAAATATATTTAACATCATTTCATAATTATTATAAATGACAATCCTCAATTCAATCGCATAATTCGTCCATAGGACAGTAACCTGGTGGAAGCAACAAGTCAAAACAAAGTCTAATTCAGACCTAAGAGTACAGTAAAATAAAAACAGTAAATTAGAATAATGACTGCAAATCATTCATTAATGAATGTAGGCTGACTACTTAGAATTTACAAAAAGGAAGACATTCACTTGAAGTTACCAGTAAAGAGCGAGAGACCGATAAGCCAGAAATAGCCTAGGTATTACCCTCCTGAAGCTTACACGATCAGCAAAATTGTTAGTATTTGTGTTTCTTTTCTCCCAAATAGTTTTGTGCTGCTGAAGGGGGCACTCAGATGAAAACTATATCTTAAAAGGTAAAAACACAAGTAAAAAACAAATAGACAAACACTTGTGAACTATTTACATTTTATTAAGAATTTTCTCAAACTCATTAGAGCTTTCCAGTGTGGCCTTGAATCGCTCTTTTCTGGCAGCATCTTCCTTCAGGAACCGCAGAACGGCTCCCTCACCGGTCCTTCTCCTTTTGGGGGGTGTGGGACAGGCACAGCCTTTAGCCAGGCTGTGCATCCTCTTCCTCCTCCTCCACACACGCCCGGCTACAAGTGACCGCCACAAATCCAGGAAGAGATGAGCCAGTGCCATCTGAGGTCTCATCAGCCACATGTGCCAGGTTTTCTGAAACACATGAATCCATCAGGACAGGAGGATCAATAGATGGCCTCCCCCCGATGGCCTCATGCATTGCATTAAACCATGGCCATGTGGCTGCTGTGGCCTCTCCCCTGTCTGTTCCATCTCTGTAGCAGGGCATCTGAGTGCCTACAAGGAAAGATGCAAGGGTGAAGGTGAGCTGTGAGCCTATTGCACAGGCATAATTTTGTTTCAGTATGCAATAGAAACTACAAATTCGCAAAGGAAAAACATCATAAATTGAACCTCACCTTATATTTTTGCTTGAGGTTGTCCCATTTCTTTGCAATTTGGGTGGGGCTCACCTGGCCCTGTAGGCCCATCTGCAGACGAATTTCACTGAGGAAAACAACACATGTTACCATACCATACCCAAGTGCCCTACAACAATTACTGCCATGCCATAACATGTTTATGTGTTATCCATTTACAGGGGCAGGCATGCCTTTTGCCATCACACTTACATTAGGGATATCAGAAGTTGTCATTTGCATACAATTAACTACTTCAACACAAGACATGAATCATGGTGCTGAGGAGTGATTCCGTCAACATTAATCTATGACATGTAGGAACACCAATATGGACAGTGACATGGCAAGAACATAAAAAATGGCTTATTGCCAATGTTTCTGTGTAACATATTTTAGTTCTATGTGACATCACACATTATAGAATGTCACTAATGACTCACCCCCAAGCTTTCTTTGCTACATGCCTCTTCCCCGTAAACAGATGCTCATTCTCACACCTCAGCCGAATGAGGCTGAGGGTGCTCTCATCTGTCCCTGTAAATGACACAACAGACCTGCAAGTAAAAACCAGCTAGTAATGTCTGTGTATAGCCCTAAATCACAACGGCATGTGTCAAGGGGCTTCACAAGCCCATAATTCAGACATGACATATGTAAGTAGGCTACATGATGCAAAATAGTAGCCTATCCTAATAAGCTAGCCTAATGTGCATTTCATCAGTCAAAGACAGCAAATGCAATAACATAGACTGAAATTACATTATTTCTGTCATACAAGAGTGAGGAAAAATATATTTTAAACGCAAAGCAGCTGCGTGTTCATGTTTCAGTTGTTACACTGGAAATCGAGCAGCGACTGTCGAGCCTATTTCAGTTAGCCTACTTGCCGGGATGCATTCAACAGTGTGAACATAGGCTAAACGTAACATAGCCTATTGCATAGCGTACAATATACAATTGTATACAGTTTTGAAAGGACATGGGTTAATTGAAGCTTGCGTTTCATATGCAGTAACGTTAGCTAACAAACAACTATATGGGACAGAAACATGTCCTAAATGTTACGCTTACACGCTGAACTACAATATTTGTTGTCTCTTTTTTCATGAATAAACTTGCCTTTCGTTTGTCCGAAAGAACGAGTGACATTATAAATGAAAGCGCTTTATAAATTAAATAGAAAGGAACGATAAGCACTTACATTTGTGTACGAGAGGTCCCGCCATGTTTTCAACTGTGGCAGTGTGGCAGATGTGATGAAACACGTCACACGTTCTGAGTAAAGACTTCCGCAAAGTCTGCACTCATGTTTCCTCACTGAAGAATTCTCCGGGAGCCTCCTCTTTCCCCACTGCTCGCTCCTCGGTGGAGCATTTAGCGGTTTGGGATGTCCTTAAAGATGGCGGACCTCGATCGATTTCCGGGTCAGACAAGTACCAAGTAGATAGGACGGTAAAAAAATTGGATTGGAACGCAGCCCAGGAGACGCAGTTCTAGTGCGGTGAGCTTCAAGACTCACATTAAACATATATAATCGATATAGAAGTTTCAGAAATAACCCAGAGTTCCCCTTTAAATCAGACGTCCAGTAGCCACTTGCATAAATGCCCTATCTGCAGACCAATACATGTGGCATGTCATATAAATCTTTTATAAATTTTTTTTGCTTTGACAGAACAATTTAATTGCTTTATTAGTCTGCAGACCAGGCGGCACAGGTCTGCAAATGAGGCCATGAGTGGAGGGAGCCACTACCTTAGACTCCAAACACTACGATACAGTAAAGTGTGAATATGCTCTTCTATTTGTATGCTAAGCTGCTTTGTGTCTGATTTGGTATCTGAATAACAGCAATTTTAGCAGATCCCCAGCAGCATGTTAACGGGCAGAATTATGGATGCAACCATATTCACAGTGCCTTCTGGTGCTAGGAGGCCGATGGGAATAAAGAGAGAATTCTATTGGAGTTTTAAGAAATGCTTTTCATAACATTTCAGTAAAAAAACGAAACAGTTCAATAGAGTCACCTGGTATTTACATGTGCATTACTCTGTCCCACACGGTATACAGATTATCACTGTCTCTCCGTACTTAAATTATCAATTAACATAATCAATTAACAGTTGATTGCACATGAACTCAAGTCTTTTTGTTTTTGGGTCTGAACTGATTTCAGATTTTAATGTGAAAACAAACACCAGCAGATTCCTATATGCTTGGAAGGCTTGTATGGAGATCATAAAAAAATGACCTGCATATAGCAATCAAATGTCCATTCATCACACAGAAATTACAGAGGGAATATCAAGCACCAATACATGCACATGACATACTTGTCATGGAAATTAGCTTTCATCATTGCAGAGTTGATCCCCTGATTGCAATATGCATATCTTCACCACTAGCAGTGCACTTCATTGTTTGATTTTTCAAGGTGGTCATTGATTTGCATGGCTAAAGTTTCACACAGAAGCCTTCCACTTCTGTAAATTAAGTTGTGTCCAGATTCATGGCGCAAGCAAGAATGTTCTGAGGAAAATGTATTTTTGTGACCACATTAAAATAAATAACAAAAAACAATGTTTTAAGTGAGAATTTTGGCTTGGTCAAAAGCTGCAAAAAAACAGAAAATTCAAATGAGCACCACCAAGCCAAACTTCAGCTCTCTACACTATCAGGGATTTCCAGTATTCCGCTTTTTATATCTGACTGCCATACAGTTCTGTAGCTATGTTGGTCTACTGTATTTCAAGCAACATGTACTCTTCACTGGGCAGATTGATTCAAACCTTCTATACCACATCCCTCTAATGAAGCATGCGTTGCTCAACATGTCCTTGTTGCATGAACTTCTCTACTATGCCTTTCCTGGGTAAAACCATAAACCTTTCAGAACAGGATAATCTCTCACAAAAAATGGGTGAGTAATTTCATTCTGAGGGGGCCAGTGTGTATTCAGGTTTTTGTTTCCACTAATTAGCTGTTGCTACACCAATGGCAGTTCACTTGTTGATTAGGTAGTTTCATACAGCGATGCAAAAACAGTGATCAGCTGTGATTCATGATCTTATTGATAACTACGACCGAAATATTAGATCATGCATATGATTGGGCTACTAAAATAGTGCATACGTTGGCATTGAGTCCAGAAACAGATAAAGCCTTTCTTGACTGCCACTGGACAAGAGTAAACTAGAGTAAATCTCTATTGGCTCAACAGCCACATTGCTTCACAGTGTGCCACTTAATGCTGGCATACATACACAAAGACACAGAATTTACTAATTTCATACATGTAAAAATCATACGTTAAAATTTCCTATAGCAGTATAGTAAATACATACTCTAATCACTGCATCCCAACACACGCCTCCCACCCATATACCTCCTGCCCACATGCTCCATACCATTCCAGGTACCTTAGTTCATGTCCTGGTTTAAAATGCAAATTTCAGTTGAAAGATTGAATCCCAGGTTAGGGTTGGTGGAACATAAAGTCTTTGGATCTATTAAAAACTTATTTTACTGGTATACTTATTTTAGTTCATTTCCTGCAGTCTGAGAAACACCAGTACAAAGCCAGACAACCCGTAATGGACTCTAAAGACACATTTATTTTGCGAAAGTGGGTAATCTATTTGCAGGTGGTAAGACCAAAAAAAAAGTCATCCGGCATGAACCACCTACTGTACCCACCAGTCTAAATCGTTTGCATATCTTTTGATATAAAAAATTTTTTTTTTTCCTTTTCTTTTTTGTTACTGGATTCCATAATTCTGTCACTAAGAAAAAAAACACTGGCTGTCATTTCTCAGTCATGAAGAAGAACCCATTAGTCAGCTTATTCACAACTTTGGCCACTGATCTTCAGAGCTATAGCTTTATTTTTCACTCTTCCTACTGACTGATATTTATAAACTATGACTTGCTATTTTAAATGATGATTTCCTGGACCAGCTTGGCTGTGTGTGTGTGTGTGCGTGTGCGCGTGCGTGTGTGTGTGTCATGAATGCGGCACACACTGAATCCTGTATATCACGTAGTTAATGAAAATCAGCAGGCCCTTGTCTTTTTTTCCACTGCTTCCCCCAAAGAGTCGAATGACTCATCTTGGCACTGACTCATCTCTGTTCTCCAGCATGATGACCTCACTCAAGTCAAGTTCTGCGGAGTGAATGATGCAAATTATGATTTCAGAGTTTATTTGGACAGAGCTGAGTGACAACATAAAGGGCAGAACTCTTCCATCTGGAGCAGGTGACACACGCAGTCCAACGAAGCGGGGAGCCAACATGCCAAAGCCTGGCCTCTGGCACCACTAGTCTGCCCGTAAGCTGTTTTTAAATCTCATTGATACTCATAACCTGCTTCTGAAGGGAAGAAGGAAAGTATTAACATAGATGCTTAATCAAATCAAGGCAAGTCTCTGTGCAATACATATACAGGTGCAGCTCAAAAAATTAGAATATCGTGAAAAAGTTCAATATTTTTTGTCACTCATTTCAGAAAGTGAAACTCATATATTATATAGATTCATTACACATAGAGTGAAATATTTCAAGCCTTTATTTCTTGTAATTTAGATGATTATGGCTTACAGCTAATGAAACCCAAAATTCAGTGTCTCCGAAAATTAGAATATTTTTGCTTTAACATATTTTTAAAGTATCATATTTAATATTTGGCCGCATATCCTTTGCATTCTGTTACTTCCTGAAGTCTGTGACCAATCAACATCAAAAGACTCTCAATATCTTATTTTCAGGTACTGTTACAAGCGATACTATAACCTCTCTGCATTTGAACTGATCTCTATGAGAATTGGGGGGTAAGACTAGATTCAGCTGTAAATTACGCTGGTACAGTATGGAACACATGACTGGCAAAATGGCTGTACGTCATCAAGAGTCTAAGGTATCAAACGAGCCCCAAACCATCACTCTGCGGCCAGATATGGAGTAGATGTGGATGGATCCCTTTAAGGGTTGTTTCTCCTGACTTTTTTCCCCATAGAGTTCTATAGGAAAATGAGTCAGGAGAAATAACCCTTGCAGTGATCTATCCACATCTACTCCATATCTGACAACAGAGTGATGGTTTGGGGCTTGTTCAATAGCTCAGACCCTTGATGACTTACAGCCATTTAGCCAACCACGTGTTCCATACTGTACCAGTGTAATTTACTGCTGAATCTAGTCTCACCCCCAATTCCCATAGAGATCAGTTCAAATGCAGAGAGGTTATAGTATCGCTTGTAACAGTACCTGAAAATAAGATATCGAGAGTCTTTTGATGTTGATTGGTCATAGACTTCAGGAAGTAACAGCATGCAAAGGATATGCGACCAAATATTAAATATGATACTTTAAAAATATGTTAAAGCAAAATATTCTAATTTTCTGAGACACTGAATTTTGGGTTTAATTAGCTGTAAGCCATAATCATCAAAATTACACTAAATTAAAAATAAACACTTTATAAATATCATGTAGCCTAATTCTCGCTGCCTAAACATGAAGACCTAAATTGAATAATTGTAAACTCTGTCAAAAGCCCAGTATTTGCTGCATCCATAACATTACAAAAGGTGGGGATTTGATTTTGGTAGCCAGGTATAAAATCTCACACTATAAAAACACACAAAATATTTTTAAAAATTTCATAAATACCAATTATACAGAACTCTGGCCAATTGGCTTTTCCCTGATGAAATGACAGGCACTTAGAAAGTACTCCCACTAGCTGAATGATGGAAAATGTAGTCTTGTAGAAGTATCCATTTTATGCCCCCACCTCCTACAATGGTACAGCACAAAGGTACAGTAAATAGTGGAGGAACCACAAGTCTCAGAAGCGGGATGAAATTCCCAATAGCTGATAGAAAAAATCAAGAGCACAGACTGCCCTCGCCAATACTCTGCATATACTGTATAACTACGAGAAAGAAGGGCTGGAGGTTGATTTATCTGCCAAATATGTATCAGAGGAGTGAGTCCGCTGTGGATTCCAAAGCCCGTTACTTTTTACTGTTACACATCACACATACAGAAGTACTTTTCTTCAATAGAAACTTCAGCATAAGGCATGCCTATAATATGACTACAGTGAAATGATGTACCAGAATGTGCAGAAGCACTACAAATATGGTGCAAATATAACAAGATCACTGGATCACACAAAGGTGAAAGAAGGAGATCTGGTAAGTCTATCTGTTTTCCTTAAGTAAGCAGTGGTGATAATTTATATATTTGTGTATGTTGAATATGTTGATAATATTTTTCATCTCAATGTATTTGAGCATAAACATATTAATATACTGTAGTATAGAAATATATAGTGAATTCCATTTCAGTAATGTTCATTCTCTTTGTAACATTTGAGGAGACTGGAGGATCTAATGTATGCATCTGTAATTTCAAGTGTTATTTATACAGTTATACAAGTTTGGGGTTTCCACCATTACTGTTGTGGATTAGCAGCTATGCTACCTTACTTTTTCTCAGTGATTCTGCTCCCTGAAAGCATGTCTCTACAAAACTTCCCTTTTATAAAGATAACTGTGATGAATAGATTTTTAAATTTTAAATTTCATTCAAGTGTGCGGCTGAAGAGAATTTTTCAGTAGGGCACTACAAGCCCTTGTCCCCATTTAAACCAGATAATCTGCCACATTGTCCACACTAAAAATACAGAAAAAGCCATTTCTACAACAGAACCTCCATTAAATTAATATTGTCAGCCTCAAAGTTACTGAAGATAGAAAGCTGTTATGATATACAGCATCCACGGCCGTTTTTTTGGGGTGGGGGGGGGGGACCGGTGCGACTGCCCCAGGCCCCGCCCTTCACAGGGCCCCGCGGTGAGAAGGGAAATTAATTAAAATAATAGCCTTTTCTTTTTTATAAAATAATATTTATCTAAAATAGCCTATATATTTTTGTGAAGCACACCCAGACACACAGAACTACATTTACCCTAAAAAGTTTGATGTTATGTGGGAAGTAGAAATAGGTGTCATGGATCGTGCCTTCATTCCCTTATCTGCGTGCTTAGCATTCCTTTTTTCCGTTTACCTGTAATCTATCGGATTTTTCTGTGTTCCGCTATGGGTTTTGCTTTTGCCTCTGTGATTAGTGAGTTCACCTGTCCTGCATTTCCGCTCACTATTTATACCCCGCTTCCTCCTTTTCTCGTCGCTTCCATGTTATTTCATGTAACATTCTAGCCGGTATGTTTTGCTTCTCAACGCAGGACTTGTTAGCCGTAAAATTTAGAAAAAGTAAAATGCACTACAGATTATTGTCCGTCTTAGTGGTGTTTTCCTCTGTGTATCTGGGCATAGAGATCCCCTACAATAGGCTTAGGCTACGTTCCTACACTGCTTACCTGCAGCCTGCAGCTAGCAGTCAAGTTTGGTGGCAAAATGGCAAGCTCAAACCGAAATAAATTCAAATAGTACTAAAAAAAAAAGCGATTCATTAAATTGGATAGATTTATAAAGAAAAACGTGTAGGAGGAGGAGCAGGACAATATTTTTTTATATGAAGCAGGTTTTCACGATTCTAGTCATGTAACGTTTTATTTTATTTTCTTGTCTTAGTTAGATTTCTTGTTAATGTCACGTATTGTGTTTAGTCTAGTCACGCCACGTTTTATGTTTTATTCTTGTTACGTTTCATTTTTATGTCATGTCACGTTTCATGTATGATTATTATTACGATTTATTTTCTAGTCTGTCATGTCACGTTTTATATTTGATTCATGTTACGTTTCCCGTTCATTGTGTAGCGTACACATTTCCGTGTTTTTCCGCAGCCTTGCGTTCATGCTGTTTCTCTATCTCTTGCTGTTGCTCACGCTTCCCTAATTGTTTCATTCTCCCGTGTCTAGTTTGCTCATCTAACGTTAGATCAGGATTGGGTAATACTAACTCTCTAACCATGTGTTCATGTTTACCTTATATTTCTTGTGCATGTCATTTACTAATTTACTAATGCTAGGTCAGGATATGTTTATTACTATCGAGTACTAATTATCTTGCTACCTTGTCAGCCTTCCACACTTGATTTTCATTCGCATGCTGCTCTCAAGCTAAGTGTCTGCACCTGTTTACACCTGCATTTAAGCTCAGTGTTCATGTCTTGTTTTTGCAAAATTGTTGCCTCCTGTTTGTCAGTGCACTTTTGAATGTTTTTCCAAGCCTGCCTTTTTTGTTTACAATCCAAGCCTGTTATTGACCATTGTTTTTTACCACTGCATGCCTGTACCACAAGTTTTTTCCTGCTGTCTTTTGTATTTTTGCCCCGCGGAGCGGACTTCGCTTTTGATTCTTGCATTGCCTTCGACCCTGAGCCTGCCTACCGTCTGCCTGTACTTTTGCCCAGCTGACAGCTACTGTGGTTACTGGACTATTTGCATGGTATACCAATTCTGAGACTGCCTTCTCCCTCGGTACTGTATATTGGTTTTGGCTGGATTTTTTTGTGTATAAACTTTGCTTGCTTTTTGACTACGCTCATTGGACATTCCTTTAATAAAGCACTGACGGGACTTTATCCTTACCACTGTCGGGTCCAACCCTCACGCACCCGTGTCACAGGTGTGCTGTTTTTCCAACTCCCCTTCACGTGAAAGCGCTGATCAAGCTAACATTATATGGTATGCTATGAACACTCTGCACTTTTCTACTGAATTTCTCCAGTTAAAATGAAAACGATAATACTGTGGATTGCGGTACAAGCATAGCTATAGATTGTTCTATTTATTGTGGTGGAGCATAAAATAATTGCAAAGAGTCACTGTGTTGAACACAATTGCAATTATTTTATGGTCCACCTCAATTAATAGCATATATCTACAATTCATGGTTCATAGCTATGATCGTACCACAACCCAGAATATTATTGGTATAATTGGTTGGTTGTATAGTTCAGTGTTTTTCAACCTTTTTTGAGCCAAGGCACATTTTTAACATAAAAAAAATCATGAGTCACACCACCAACCAAAAGTGTTACTAATTAAGTGAAGTTAATAGGATAAGATCATTTCCCACGGCACACCTGACGATCTCTCACGGCACACTAGTGTGCCGCGGCACAGTGGTTGAAAATCACTGGTATAGTTGATGTCGTAGCCTTTAAATCCTTCATACATAATTATATAATAGATACCATTTAAGCCTATGACGGGTTAGCTATGATGTCATCGCGTTAACAGCTGGGCCCTGTGTAGGTTGACTTGCCCCGGTCCCCGCCTGCCCTTTGAGACGGCTCTGAGTATAACAGCACGACCTACTACGAGTTCTACTAGCCTATAAACTAGGCTATTAGTTACCTTTATCGTTATTGATTTTATCGACTTAATCAGCTAGAATTTAAATATTCTTCCGCGGCCCTTTGGCCATTATTGTTTTACCGTCGTCAAGCAAAACTCTGGCTGATAGCTCTATTTGGACCATTGTTACACAAAAACCTCTCGTCCTTAATTCCAAAAACAATGATTCTATCAGGAGAAAATTGTTCTTTTCATGGTTATATCATACAATTTGCACCAATTTTGGTTATTTTCACCATTACTTGGATTACCTCACCCTAAAAAGGATTCATAGAATTTTATGTATAATTATAGTAATATGCTGAATGTGCACTCCAATGTTTTATCATACACTAAGTGCTAACTCATTGTACAAGGCAACGCTTTTTAACTGTTAATTGTGGAATAAGTGGTCAAATGTACAAATTAAGCATTGTAAACATATTCAGTTGAAATGCATGAATGACTAGCTGGCCATCTACATTTCCAAACTAATGGAGTGAGCATAAAACAGCAGTTTGTTTGACCACATTTTTCTATTTGATGTCTTTGCTATTAGATGTCAGCGACTTTCAAGAACTGTGGATGTTACAATGGACAGCACAGATCAGTTATGCACTGGTCTATACTGTGAGTACCTCCACTCCCACCATTGCTATTACTGCTTTTTTCGGTCTTCTTTATCCATTCAGGAGACAATAAAGCATTTTTAAAAAACAAAAAACATATTACCTTCTGTCAGGGGCATAGTGCACCTGAAAACTGAAAACAAACAAAATATGGATGGTTCATGTCCACAATATAAATATTGTTTTTATTACACTTCCAGCAGTAACAACAATAAACTAAATATTTCAATTGTGGTCCTTTAAATCTATCAGCAAAATAATGTTAGTTCACATTAATTAGCAAAGCCAAGAGAAGAATAAGTGGATCTGTACTGTAATATGCATCTCAATTCTATACTTTTTTTAGAGAAGACGAAGAGCTACATGGGTGTGTGTGCGGTTCTCGCGGTTCACTGACTCGGTTCTCGCTGCCTCAAGCGCAATGACCATCAGATCAGGACAAAATTGGAGAAAAGGCAAGCGCAGCATCAGCACCCTCAGATCTCTAAAAACCCCTGTCCTGTTACGTTAGCTAGCTAGCTACCTAAGCAAGCTGAGTAAATATTATCTTACTACCAAGAACGTAAAGCTGCTAATTAACTAGGAACTGGAAAAACGTGCTGCCACGTGTGAATCCACAACACTGATCTGAAGGGCATTTCATACAACTTTTTGAGTGACCTTTATTTGGTCATTGAACATACCCAAAACTTCAAGTGCTGAAATGCTTCTTTATAAGTTCTTCATTTTCCATGAGTGGAAAACTAGTCTGAATGAATTTCCAGGTTTTCCGGCACGTGTGTTAACTTAACCCCAAGATATTAAACCAGTTGACTGGAGGGGGGTTGGGTGGTGGTGGTGGTGGTAGAAGCTACCAGAAATGAATGAAACTAATTTCACTAACTAGATTTTTCGAAAGGGATACAAATGTTCATAGAAGGTGCTTTTTAATTTTCACACGTTGCAGAGTCATACTCACCACTAGCACGCCAACTGACTGGCTGAACTCCGCCAACATGTGCTGTGAGTCAAGTACCAGCAACTAATGCTAAGACGTCTTTACAACTCCTCATTTCTATCTGGTCGACTGGTCCCAATGTACATTGTGGGTGAACGTACAACCCTCTCTCATTGAGGTAATATCTCATCACGGTTTTATTATCTCTGATGCCAACTGACTAGAAGGAACTAACAACATGGGGAAAGGGGGATTGAGGGTTTAACAAAGTATGATCTGTGCCATATTTAAAACAAAATCGTCATGAATAAATATGTAAATTGTATAGCTTTGCCTATACAAGCAATGCCAAAAAAAAAATGGCGGCCATGTGCCTCTTCAGTTTGGATGGCCACGATGGGCCATTCCATGCACCAGAACAGCTCTTTTTGAGTCAATATTAATGACTTAAATTGCAATATAATCCAAATGCTGGTGACACTTTTTGGATTTATCTGATCTGGCTTAAAAAGTACACTGTAGTACAGGTGCATTAGTAGTGCTAGGATGTCTATAAGGATGTCTTAAAATATAATGTAATAGCTATAAAATACATCTAAGCAGGCTTGCTATACATCCTAACTAAAATGTCTAACCTGAAGAAAACATAAGCACACAGAACTGATGAATGAGTGAATATGGCATCCCTTTGGACCCCTTAGCTCATTCCAGTGGCTTCTTAACTCTCAAGAGCTGCATGGACTTTGTATTGCATTGTGTGGCAAACTCCGAGGTGGTTGGAGTTGTCACGCAACTGAAAACAATAACCTCAATGTCCACACCGCGGCAATTCAATTTAAATAATTTAATGCTGTTTTGGGGAACGAGCGGTAGAGGTTAATGGGAGCGTCAGCCAGTCCGTAATCCGGAAGAATAGTCGTGGTACGATGCCAGGGTTCCGTACACGTAGACGGGTTCTCTTACGGTCCAGGGCTGATGAAGGAGGAGGGTTGTCAGACAGGCGGGGGTCGGTAACGGGGCGGGTTCTCATTCAATCTGGGAATCGGGCACACAGCAGACTTCTCCTAACAAAACAGATCAAACACAGCGCTTTTAACTTTCTCTCTCCAACAAATCCAATCTCCAATCTCCTCTCTCACTCTCTCACTCTCTCACTCTCTCACTCTACTCCACATTGGTTTCGCATAAGCTACTCCATCTTCCGGATGTTTGCCAGTCCGTTTTCTAGGGCACCGATTAGCCCGGTGATTTGCCACAGCTGACTTGCCCGGCGTCTTCTCCAGGTGCCGTGTATTTCCTTGTTGCGGTGGTGACATCCTCGGAACTCCTAATATGGGCATGCCGTCTTTCCACATCAGCCTAACATATCTTCCATCTATCACCTCTCTGTGGTTCTGTCCCCGCCGGTTGCCACAATTGTGAAATTCTTTCAAGTACTTAAATAACTAAACTTTTTTCACAGCTTTCATAAGTATAATATTTTCTGTATTGTACCATTTCATTCGGAACTCAGCTCGATCATCTGTTAAAGGGTATGGGCAGGGTATTTGCCCAAATAGGCTCAATTGGTGTTTGCGTGACAACCTGTTTGTAAATGGTGCTATATTTAAGCAATATCACACGAGAGGGAGTGTGTTATACTGCATATCATCACGGCTGTGATTTGGTCGTAGATTCAGTTGTCTGATTCTGTGATCTGATGGCCATTGCAGCGAGAACCGAGTCAGTGAACCATAAGAACCACACACACACACAAACAGTGTATAAATACATGTATAAGACAGATAATAGTTGCATGTAGCTCTTTATCTTCTTTAAAGAAAGTATAGAATTACATTACATTACAGGCATTTAGCAGATGCTCTTATCCAGAGCGACTTACACAACTTTATAGCATTTTATTTATTTTTTTACATATTATCCATTTATACAGATGGATATATACTGAAGCAATTCAGGTTAAGTACCTTGCTCAAGGGCACAACGGCAGTGTCCTAGCTGGAAATCGAACCTACAACCTTTCAGTTACAAGGCCAGTTCCTTAACCATTACATTACACTGCCGCCCGAGATGCATATTACAGTATAGATCCACTTATTCTTCCCTTGGCTTTGCTAATTAATGTGAACTAACATTATTGTGCTGATAGATTTAGAGGACCATTGAAATATTGAACATTTTTATATTTTATTTGTTGTAGACTGTGTTGTTACTGATGGAAGTGTAATACTGTCATTCTTAGTAAAAAATAAAAAATAAAAAAAATAGGGGATACAAATGTTTGAATAAAAACAATATTTGTATTGTGGACATAAACCATCCATATTTTGTTTGTTTTCAGTTTAAGATTTTAGAAAATTATGGGTGCACTATGCCTCTGACAGAAGGTAATATGTTTTTTGTTTTTTTTATTCTTTATTGTCTCCTGAATGGACAACGACTGAAAAAAGCATGGACAATTCCAAATCAGGAGTAAATATGAGCAAAAAATAATGACACAAGAAAGCAATAGTTGAGCAGTAATAGCAATGGTGGGAGTGGGGGTACTCACAGTATAGACCAGTGCATACTTGATCTGTGCTGTCCATTGTAACATCCACAGTTCTTCAAAGCAAATAGCAATAGCAAAGACATCAAATAGCAAAATGTGGTCAAACAAACTGCTGTTTTATGCTCACTCCATTAGTTTGGAAATGTAGATGGCCAGCTAGTTATTCATGCATTTCAACTGAATATGTTTACAATGCTTAATTTGTACATTTGACCACTTATTCCACAATTAACAGTTAAAAAGCTTTCAAAACGTTGCCTTGTACGATGGGTTAGCACTTAGTGTATGATAAAACATTGGAATGCACATTCAGCATATTACTATAATTATCCATAAAATGCTATGAATCCTTTTTAGGGTGAGGTAATTCAGGCAAATTATTTTTGTTATTTTTTATTTTGGCGTGTGCTGCTCACGTCATCCAGTATCAGGAGGCAGCCTCTCCGGGCGGATCATTAGAGGTGAGTCTGGCCGTACTGGAAGGGAAAGGCAGAGGCCTGGCAGCAGTTTGTGTGGTAGGATTATTTGTTGCTTGTGGAGCAGTTCCTATGATTAGATGACGGCTTAGTGGGTGAAACCCCGGAGCGACTGTGAGACTCCCTTGCCTGGCTCATTCATAAGTAAATTGAACTAACTCATTAAAAAATTAAAAAAATTTAAAAAGAACTGTAATTCATAGACGACTTTGGGGCAGATATACCAACCATGCATGAATCAGTCAAGTGGACAAGTAGTCAGTGTGATTATTGCCCTTGCATCTAATAATAATAATAATACCTGGCATTTATATAGCGCCTTTCTCGATACTCAAAACACTTACAATGATGAGGGGAAACTCGCCTCAACCACCACCAATGTGTAGCACCGACAGATCTTTTTTTTGTGTGCCAATTAAACTACGGGGGGATGATTAGGTGGCAGATTGAAAGACCCTGGGTTGGGACTTTAGCCAGGACATCGTGAAAACCCCTACTCTTTGCAATAAGTGTCATGGGATCTTTAATGACCCCAGTGAGTCAGGACCTCAGTTTAACATGTTATCCAGAAGACAGCATCTCCCACCAACACCACTTCCAGCAGCAACTTGGTTTTCCCAGGAGGTCTCCCATCCAAGTATTAACCAACCCCACACCTGCTTAGCTTCAGCCATTCAGCAGGAGTAAATCGCATGGTGATATGGCTGTTGGCAACAAAATCAGTGCAAGTCATCTCATTGGGCTTTCTTTTATGGTTCATTTGTAAATACTAATGACCTTTTCTCACAGAAAATTGTAACTGAATTTTAACCACCAATTGGATACACATGCAGCCCAGAGTTTCCTTTAATAGTAAATGTATTAGCCATTCTGAGATATGGCTTGTGAATGAAATATGGGCTCTGTGTTGGAGGAACAGCATAGTCAATTAAGATTTCTGATGCTCAGGTGTGCAAATATCACAATACCTATATTTGCTCTTAATAATAGGATGTTGGTTTTTCTACTATAGTATGTAATAATACTGTATATTCTTTCAAGAAAACAAAAATCAGAAGCGCACTTACATATTAGAGACATTCAGTATGAAAATCTGTGGCTGCCTTTAAAATGTACAGAATGGCTCAGTCCCACGCGTAGGGGTAATTGAGGATAGCATATTTCAAATTCCAATAACTACAGGTGGAAAGCACTTCATTTATTGAAGTGAGCTTCAGTTCATGATATGAAAGCGAGCTTGGGATTTGTTTTTTTATCAAGCGCTTCCTTTGCAGGTCGTTTGATAAGCAACTTAGCCAGCATGGTTACCACACGGCTGAAGGAGGCTGTCATTTGGAAAACCCTTGACATGATTTGTATACAAGATAGGGGAGCAGACCCACCTTGTTATTCTGCTGCTGGTTCCTATTTCTGTTATAAAAACATCAATAAATAAAAATTTAAAAAATACTCTTGCGGGATGGCGTTTACAGATCTGTTACAGTTGGTGCAAGCCCTGCACAATGAATGACGGTGGTGTGAAATGTGTGCTGCACTGCATCACCATTATCTTACATTAGCTTCTGTAAAGTAATCACATTACAAAACACAATCCTTAGTCACTAATAAAGAAGCCAGATTCCTAGAACTAAAGCAATGACATATTTGCTTACCAGTATGCATCCTTGTTGAAAGTACGAAAGATGCGCTTTTGTTGGGGAGAGAAATAAAGATGTGTTATGTGCACCATTTTCTATTATCTATATGGCATGTCTTATTTCATAATGATGTTTAGGGTCATTCCGTATTCCAACAGAAATGGCCTGACCCATTTTCATGAAATTTGACGCAAAGAAATGTCATGTGGGAGGATTATTGATGTATGTTTGACTTTTGTATAGAAAATATTTTTTGATATATACATCACTGAAATACTTATGTTAGGAATATATGGTCATACCCTGTCCTTTTTTAAGCCATTGTACTTTCCGATCCATACATGCTACAGACAACATCTAGACTAATAAACAAGATGCAATAAATGTAAAACTTGTAAAAAAGTGCTTGTCAATCCTTGGGGAATGTACAATATGAAACATATCACAAAGATCTGCAAGTACAGCAAAGCAAAGTTAAGAGGGATGAAATCCATCATAAATAACAAAATGGATCAGTAGTCATCCATCTTCATTCAAGATGGAGCCAGACTGTGGTGCAAACATGATTGCTTAGTCAAAATAAAATAAGATCTCTTGTCACAAGAGATCTTGCATTCTGCATTCCTGTCTTGTTACAATAATCTTGTAGCTACACTTCTGCCAAAAACCTGGACCAGCCTAAACATATAACGAACATGGTGTCCCCAGTTTCACATATATCCTGCCTAATACAAAAAAAAAACAAGTGAATGGTTGCAAAAGAGGTCAAGTGAATCATCATTACAAGATAATGTAAACTGTGGAAAACAGTTACAGGAGTATTGCGATGAGCCAGGTAATGCCTGGGTAAAAGAAAACAGTATTAATCAGGTACGTTTCAAGGCCATGCATTTCCTTCCAGAGGTTTTTCTTGGAACAATGGCAAGCTATTCCACATTTCTACAAGCATCTGAGAGCCACTGTAATTTCTGATTTTATGCACCATAACAATGAGGTTGTGTACTCCAAAGAGACTCATTAGGACTTTGTAAAGTGATCCATTATCTACTTAAAGGAGGTCATCTATTTTAGAGCAGTATTAAAGAACAGAGCTGAAAGATGATGTCACAATTGATGTCTCCTAGGAGATGACTTTAGAACCAAAGCTGAATGCATTTATTTGCATCATGTCATGAAGCAAAAATGCATGTGACAGTATTGGAGAACAACTGCAAAAGAAAGTCCAAAGGTGTAATGTCATTTTGCTTTCAAATTCACACAGAATGAGCCAATATGCATATGTCTAATCAGTGCCTAACCTGTGTCGGAATTTTTAATGGAACCCTTGCCTTTGCTCTGTCTCTTCTCCATTATGACGAGGCACAAATTTGTCAAAAGTCTGATGAAATAGGCACAACCATTTCAAATGCATGCATTGCCTTTTTCAATTTTACGCAAAGCATTTCACAACATGTGTAGCCTTTCCAAGCCTGAATGGTCTTTTGAAATTCCTGTGTAGTCTTTTGAAACTGGCGCACCTGCTCAGCCTTTTAAAATTCTTCCCTGCCGTTTTAAAATCCTCATGACGGAAATTCTCAATACGTATTTTTGCATGGCCATTTAAAAATATATCCTACCTCCTGAGCACCTTCCTTTAGAGCAAATATTTTTGACAAACAGATCAAAATGAAGGCTAGAGCCAACCACACATGTTTTACAGTAGAGCAAACATACAGTAACTCCTATAGAATTACAGAACTCCTATTTCATTAGTTCTGAAATGTTGCAATAGTTTTAGCAAATTCTGAAGATCTGGAATATTAAAGCAAACCATCTAATTACATGTACATTAATGTTTACATTTTCTCAACAAGCATTCACTGCATAGCTGTGATGCAGTGAACACTTCTGCATGCACTGTCTTCTACAAATCCTCTACAAAAGTGTAGAATTTCAATCCTGTCAGATAGGTACGCTCAGTCTTTAATATCACCACCTTATATTTCTCTTTTTTCTGACCTGCTGTTGTTCCAGTTTGCAGCCTGATGAGCGTGCGAGCCGAGGTAGAAGAAACAGCTGATTACCATGCCCACCTGTTATCAACAGTCACATTTTCTCATCTCAGATATGCTTCTGTCAAAGCTTGCAGAGACTGGTACACATTTGTCATGGATATGGAGTTTGAGTGGAGAGCTTGAGATACAACCACAATTAGCTGAAAGGCTGGGTAGTAGAGAAATCCATTTACTCTAGATAGGCTTGTTTTTCAGTATTACGCCATCATTTCTCACAGTGTCTCATTTTTCTCTCCCAGTGTACTCTTTATCAACACCCATAATAGGCACATATTTCAATTGGACAGGTTCGAGGCATCGCCTCTTGTGGCTAATCCTAGCACTAGACAAGGCTGCAGCTCAGGTATGAAATTAATAAAGTGTACAGAAAGAGCAAGATGGAACGCCACATGGACCAATGGAATGCCAAATTTTTGTGGCGATTTTCATATAACAAATATTAACACGTCACAGGACATATGCATTCACAAAAACATGCAAAAAGTTCATGAATAGTAATTTATCAAATTCAAATATATTTTCTTGGAGACTGGTTACAAATTATGTGTAACCAACCACCAAGCAAATTAATATGAATATCTGAATGTTCAGAGCAGAAATTCCGTGTAAGATTATTTTGTTTCTAGGGCACAACAAACCACAACAGCCTACTGTAACGTAACTAAAAGTTCTAGGCTTCAGCAGACAATGTTGGCTAATGCCTACAGACTCCAGCATTAGTGGGACGCAGGTATTTAAAAACAATAAATTACTTTCAAGAGAGCATTGGAACAGCACCAAAACTAACAAATGATAAAGACATGCATTATCTGGAGACTTTTGAGCCCATGGCAAGAACTAAAACAAAAACAAAAAGGTTTTGTTACCATGGACAATATGGAGTGCAATAGCTACAGTACCAGTCAAAAGTTTGGACAGACCTACTCATAGGTTTTTTTCCCGTTATTTTTACTGTTATTCTACCACATTTTAGAATAGTAAAGACATCAAAACTATGAGATAACACAAAATAAATTATGCAAAGACCAAAAAAGTGTTACACAAATCAAAAAAGTTTTATATTTTAGATTCTTCAAAGTAGCCACCCTTTTCCTTGATAACAGCTTTGCTCATTATTGCCATTATTGCCATCATGACTCTGTATATGTTACGTTTCAGACACAGAGACCCAATAGCAGACAAGGATATAGCAAAAACGAGGTTTATTTCAGAAGGTGAGGTCAAAAAGCCAGGATATCAAAATGTACAGTACAAAAACGGAATGCAAAGAGTAGTTAGGAAGCTAAAGTCGAAAACCGGAAATCAGAGGCAGAGTTACAAAATCGGCAGGCAAGGCAAAGTCAAAAACAATCAAAAGTCGAAAAACCAGAAATCAAAGGCAGAGGTACAAAAACGGTAGGCTATCTCGGGTCGTACGGAAAAGGTTGTCTCAGGTATGCAATAAGTCACTGGCTTTCTAATTCTCAGGCTCAGGAAATAATGGGTACGTTCTGACAGGGAACAAACAGATTTGTGGGTCTATATATACGTATAGGAAAGGGAGGGGTAACAAACTACGTGAGGTTAACACATGAGGTAGAAATGAAACAATCACGTAAACATAACAAAGACATGGAAGGGACTCGGAAACATGCATAACAAACAACGGGCTCGAAGTGGAGCGGAGTGTGCTCAGTAATCACGAGAGGTGAAACTACATACAAACAGCTGGGGCGAATAAGAGATCGCGGACAAACTGGTTAATCTTGTTAATACCTAACTCTAAGACAGACCGTTAGTTCGTTAGTAGACATTTATGTTAATAGGTTTAGTAAGTGCATTTAATTAATAAACCACCCGAGTGATTGTTAGCACGAGTTAGTAATCTATACATTTAGCGTAAGGGAAACCAGGAAGTAGCAGAACACGAAACCCTCGGAAATCCCGAAGTCACCTAAACAGTGCATACACGAGACAGGGTAAACAAACACACGAATGCGACTCAGACAACCCACGAACAGAGGGGAATGCAATGATGAATGATAATAATAAACAAACAGACATAATAACAGAACATCACAGTACCCTCCCCCCTAAGAAGCACCTCTTGGTGCTTTAACAGGTGGCACAGGATGGTTCTTGTGGAAGTCCTTAATGACAGTCTTATCCAGTATAAAACTGGTGGGAATCCAACTTCTCTCCTCGGGGCCGTAGCCTTCCCAGTCAACCAAGTACTGGAGGCCCCGACCCCGACGACGGCAGTCCAAAAGTTTACGTACAGTATACGCATCGCCTCCATCGATGAGACGGGGGGAGGGGGGGCATCAGGGGCGGGACAAAGGGGGTGGGTGACTACCGGTTTGAGCCGTGAGACGTGGAAAGTCGGGTGGATCCGACGCATGGTGACCGGCAACTTGAGTCTCACGGCTGTGGGGCTCAAAACCTTGGTGATGGTGTAGGGCCCAATGTAACGAGGTGCCAACTTGCGAGAGTCCACTTTGAGGGGAATGTCCCGTGTCGTGAGCCACACCCGTTGCCCCAGCCGATACTGGGGTGCCTTGGACCGACGCCGGTCGGCCGTTACCCTCATCCTGGCGCTGGCACGAAGCAGATTCTGACGGGTAGTCTTCCAGGTGCGGATGCAGCGCCGGATGAAGGCTTCGGCCGACGGAACTCCCACCTCCTCCTCCTGGCTCGGGAACAGAGGTGGCTGGTAGCCTAAACAACACTCGAAAGGGGATAGTTTAGAGGCAGAGGAGGTGTGAGAATTTATAGCATATTCGGCCCAAGGTAGTTGGTGACTCCAAGATGTGGGGTTTCTAGAGCATAGACACCGTAGAACTGTTTCTATGACTTGATTAGCCCGCTCAGTCTGGCCATTACTCTGGGGGTGAAAACCTGATGACAGACTAACAGTGGTGCCTAAGAGAGTGCAAAAAGCTTTCCAGAACCTAGCTGTGAACTGTGGACCTCGATCTGAAACTATATCTGTGGGGATGCCGTGTAATCTAATAATATGTTGAACTAGGATGGATGCCGTTTCCTTGGCGGAGGGGAGTTTCGTGAGGGGAATAAAGTGAACGGCTTTAGAGAATCTGTCGACAGTGGTGAGGATTGTGGTGTGATTATTAGAAGGGGGTAACCCAGTGATGAAATCTAGTGCGATATGTGACCAGGGGCGGTGAGGAATAGGGAGGGGTTGAAGTAATCCTGCAGGGTGTGTGTGTGGTACCTTATTCTGGGCACAGACTGAGCAGGCAGCGACAAAGTCCTTAATTTCCTCCTTCATGTGGGGCCACCAGAACCGTCGCTGGATGAACGTGAGTGTCCTGGTGACCCCTGGGTGGCAGGACAGATTGGAGGAGTGACCCCACTGCAGGACGTTGGTCCGGACTGCCTCGGGAACATACAGTCTGTTAGTCGGGCAACCACTGGGACCTGATTCGCCATTGAGTGCATTGAGAACGGTGGTTTCTACGTCAAACTCAATGGCATGGACGAAGCAGCTAACCGGAAGGATGGTGTCAGGGTCCTCCTGCTTGGTAGGTGTGTCGAATCTGTGGGACAGTGCATCGGGTTTAACATTCTTGGATCCCGGTCTGTAGGCGAGCACAAAGTGGAAGCGGGTAAAGAATAAAGCCCAGCGGGCTTGACGAGAGTTAAGTCTCTTGGCTGTCTGCAAGTACTCCAAGTTCTTATGATCGGTCCAGACCAAGAAAGGTTCTTGAGCTCCCTCTAGCCAGTGCCTCCATTCCTCCAGAGCCATCTTGACTGCCAGGAGCTCCCGGTTGCCGATGTCATAGTCTGCCTCCGTAGGGGTGAGGCGATGGGAAAGGTATGCACAAGGGTGCACCTTGTTGTCCTTAGCGGACCGTTGGGACAGCACCGCCCCTACTCCGACATTGGAGGCGTCAACCTCCACGATGAACTGGGCCTTAGGGTCAGGGTGGATCAGGATGGGGGCGGTGGTGAAGCGATCTTTCAGCTCCTTAAACGCTGTCCCGGCTCGAGGATTCCATGCGAACGACGTCTTGGTAGAGGTGAGAGCAGTGAGTGGAGCCGCCAATGAGCTGTATCCTCGGATGAAACGCCGATAGAAATTGGCGAATCCTAGGAAGCGTTGAAGGTCCTTCCGGGTCTCAGGCTGGGGCCATTCCATGACGGCTTTGACCTTCTCGGGGTCCATGCTCAGACTCCCTGCGGAGATGATGTACCCCAAGAAGGTCGTGGTGGAACAATGGAAGTCACACTTCTCAGCCTTGACAAACAGTCTATTTTCCAGGAGGCGTCTCAACACCTGGCGGACATGGGTGACGTGCTCGGCCTTGGTCTTGGAAAATATCAGGATATCGTCCAGATAAACAAAAACGACCCTGTTGAGTAGGTCGCCGAGCACGTCATTGACCAGTTTCTGGAAGACGCCAGGGGCGTTCGTGAGGCCGAATGGCATCACCAGATATTCCCAGTGGCCCGTGGGCGTGTTAAAGGCCGTTTTCCACTCATCCCCATCACGGATACGTACCAGGTGGTACGCGTTGCGGAGGTCCAATTTGGTGAATATGGACGCCCCCTGGAGCAGTTCGAACGCAGAAGCCATGAGAGGGAGCGGGTAGCGGTTCTTGATAGTGAGGTCATTAAGACCCCGGTAATCGATGCAGGGCCTCAGGGAACCATCCTTCTTACCCACGAAGAAGAACCCCGCTCCCGCGGGCGAGGAGGAAGGTCTAATTACTCCTGCCGCCAGAGACTCCCGCAGATACTTTTCCATGGCTTCGTGCTCGGGACGGGAGAGGGAGAAGACTCGCCCTCTCGGAGGGACTGCGCTAGGTTGCAGCTCAATGGCACAGTCATAGGGACGGTGAGGAGGCAGATTAACGGCTCGGGACTTGCTGAACACCTCCTTGAGGTCCAGGTACTCGGAAGGGATACGGGACAGGTCCTCGCACATCTCGGAAGAGGGGGGGCTCGGAAGGGGAGAGTGGGCTTCTCGGAGACAATGAGATGAACAGAATGGGCTCCAGCCCAAAATCTCATGTGTCGACCACTCGAACGTGGGGTTGTGCTTGACCAGCCAGGGGTGTCCCAGGATAATGGGTGAGTGGGGAGAATCGATGATGTGGAGCTGAAGCTCCTCCCGATGGTTGCCTGAGATCCGCAGCTTGAGTGGGGCGGTGATGTGGTTTATGCTGGCGAATCTCTGGCCGCTGAGGGACTCGGCGGCTAGTGGGTGTGACAGCTTGAGGAGAGGAACTCCCCATCTGGACGCCATCCCAGCGTCCAGAAAGCTCTCCTCCGCTCCAGAATCGACGAGGGCGGATGTCCTCCTCGCTTGATCTGCCCACTCGAGCGTCACAGGAAGGCAGGTGCGGTTCCTAGAGGAGTGATCAATTGGAATAACGCCCACTAGTGCTCCTCTGGTCACTAGCGGGCGTTGGCTTTTACCGGGCACTTGGCAACAAAGTGACCCGGTTGGCCACAGTAGAGGCAGGCTCTGGAACTCATCCTCCGATCACGTTCCTCCTTCGACAGGCGAGTACGATCCACCTCCATGGCCTCCGTCTCTGGTGCCCGGGACGGCGGTTTCTTGGTGGCAATGGATGGATCGTTGATGTGGGATCTCCAGGGGGCCCCCTGATTAGAAGTAACCTGCTGACGAAACCTGCTGCGGTCCTGAAGGCGATGGTCAACGCGGATGGCGAGCGCGATGAGGTCCTCCAGGTTCTCCGGAAGATTACGAGTCAGCAGCTCGTCCTTAATCCGTTCCGCCAGTCCCATGAGAAATGCGTCGTACAGCGCCCTGCTCTCCCATCTGCTGGACGTCGCCAATGTTTGGAATTCAATGGCGAAATCCGATACAGAGAGATTGCCCTGGCGCATCAACAGCATCTCCCTTGCTGCCTCATGCCCGTGTTTGGAACGGTCGAAGACCCTCTTCATCTCCTCCGCGAACCCGTCTGAGGTCTGGACGCACGGAAGACCCTCCTCCCAGGCCGCCGTTCCCCACTTCTTGGCTCGACCAGATAGCTGCGTGATGATATAAGCCACCCGGGAGAGCTCAGTGGGGAAGGTGGTAGGCTGCAGGTGGAAGACGAGCTGGCACTGGGTGAGGAAGGGCCGACAACCGCCAGGTTCTCCGGAGTATCTCTCCGGCGGGGGAAGACGAGGTTCCCGGACCGGAACAGGAGGGGGTGCTGAGGGAGCAGGAGCAGGAGCAGGAACCGGAACAGAAGGTTGCTGGAGAGCGTGGCCAGGCTGAAGTGCCTGGAGCGTAGATGTCAGCTGCGTAACACAGAGGGTGAGGTTTTGCAGATGCTGCGAAACTGAATCCAACTGGGTCTGGTGGCGACCCAGCATGGCACCCTGCTGCTCGAGGGCGTAGTTCACCCGGGAGCTGTCTGCTGGGTCCATCTCTGGTCAGAACGTACTGTTACGTTTCAGACACAGAGACCCAATAGCAGACAAGGATATAGCAAAAACGAGGTTTATTTCAGAAGGTGAGGTCAAAAAGCCAGGATATCAAAATGTACAGTACAAAAACGGAATGCAAAGAGTAGTTAGGAAGCTAAAGTCGAAAACCGGAAATCAGAGGCAGAGTTACAAAATCGGCAGGCAAGGCAAAGTCAAAAACAATCAAAAGTCGAAAAACCAGAAATCAAAGGCAGAGGTACAAAAACGGTAGGCTATCTCGGGTCGTACGGAAAAGGTTGTCTCAGGTATGCAATAAGTCACTGGCTTTCTAATTCTCAGGCTCAGGAAATAATGGGTACGTTCTGACAGGGAACAAACAGATTTGTGGGTCTATATATACGTATAGGAAAGGGAGGGGTAACAAACTACGTGAGGTTAACACATGAGGTAGAAATGAAACAATCACGTAAACATAACAAAGACATGGAAGGGACTCGGAAACATGCATAACAAACAACGGGCTCGAAGTGGAGCGGAGTGTGCTCAGTAATCACGAGAGGTGAAACTACATACAAACAGCTGGGGCGAATAAGAGATCGCGGACAAACTGGTTAATCTTGTTAATACCTAACTCTAAGACAGACCGTTAGTTCGTTAGTAGACATTTATGTTAATAGGTTTAGTAAGTGCATTTAATTAATAAACCACCCGAGTGATTGTTAGCACGAGTTAGTAATCTATACATTTAGCGTAAGGGAAACCAGGAAGTAGCAGAACACGAAACCCTCGGAAATCCCGAAGTGACCTAAACAGTGCATACACGAGACAGGGTAAACAAACACACGAATGCGACTCAGACAACCCACGAACAGAGGGGAATGCAATGATGAATGATAATAATAAACAAACAGACATACATAATAACAGAACATCACAGTATATGTATGATATCTTATTTCCAGGTACTTTTAGAAGCGATGCTATAACCTCTCTGCATTTGAATTGATCACTATGGGAATCGGGGGGTGGGACTAGATTAAGTTGTAAATTACATGATAATAGTAAGGAACCATGGTTGGCTAAATGGCTGCAAGTCAACAAGGGTCTTAGGTATCAAATGAGCCTCAAATCATCACTCTGCTGTCAGATATGCAGTAGATATGGATGGATCTTTTTAAGGGTTGTTTCTCTTGACTTAATTGTCCATAGAGTTCAATAGGAATAAGAATAAAAATACAACACAAAAGCCTGTAATAATCCTATAATATTTAATCTCACAAAAGCCAAAAACACAGAAACAGGCTTTGTGTTAGATAGAGGCATTCACTACACTATATTTCAATATGTTTCTGTTCTGTTCGTTACATTATTTAGGTAGTTACACTGCAAAAAATGCATGTCTTAACAAGTGTTTTAGCCTTGTAATGAGACCTAAAATCTTTTCTTTCTTTTTTCAAAAGGGGAAAAATATTAGCTTGTTTTTAGTTACTTTTTACTTGACAAGTGAAATTATCTTATCCCACTGGCAAATCTTAAAATGACTACAAATATATCACCCCACTGGCAGATAGTTTGTTTTATTTAGCAAAAATGTAACTAAGTATTCTAAAGTCTAAATATGAGATTAAAATGCTTAAGATTAGTTTTTTTGTGTAGTATTTAGATATTTTGCATAGTATCTAACTTTCTGGCACCATTTCCAGGTTAAACACTCCCATTGACATTGTAGTACAGTGGAAATGAACAAGACTCGTTGTTTGCTTATGGGTAGAATGGAAAGTGTGCATTAATCTGAGCTAAGTATCATCTCACTGACGCACGGAGGAGATGTCTTTATTTTAAACCATTGAAGCTTCGTCAACAATAAATTCCCACAAGAAAACTGCTGATATTCTTCCACCAGACCTTTTCTGTCAAGTCTCAAAAAAATAACCAATGTGCTTTATAGGAGTATTTGAGTATCACTTCAGTGTGTTTCACATTCAGGCAAGTTCAATACACTCAGTGAAATGAATTCTGCTAATGCTAACGGTGGAAAGCCAATGTCTGTAGCATACGGAGCAGCAGTGCTTATGGCACTGTATGGGTGGAAACCTCATTACATTAGAGAAGGCTCTGAGGGGACACATTCTTCAATCTCCAGTTCTCAAGCTTTCAATTAAGATTTCACTGTAGATGGAGTCAGTAGCCTATGCCCTTTTTTTTTTTGCATTTATGAATGTTTTGAAAACAAAGAACTGAAAGTATGGAGCAGCAGGGATGACCAGGGATCAGATAAATAACTGATCTGAATGCGGCTCAGGCTTCGTTGGGAAGAGTCATCAGAAAAACCCGACGTGTGGCTCCCTGTTCATTTGCGCTCAGGATCTCAGACACTTTATTAAGAGCCATCTCCAGGACGGAGAGCGAGGCCCAGTGGCCCTCGAAGGAACCGGCATCACAGCACCGTTAAGGGCCATGCATAGATGTTTGGATTGTGCTATTTGGATTGTGCTCCTTGATTAGGCTATTAAAAAAGTATACAATATTTTTATTTGCATTGCAAAATTGTGCACATTTTTTAAAACTGTGGATGCATGTACTCATTTTTTTCCACATTCAAGATAATTCTTCTAGATGTGCAATGTGATTTTGGCATTTAAACAATCTTGAAGCATACATTTTGTTAGATTGCCTTCATTGACGTCACGTGGCGCTGTAATGACGACATGTAGTCCAGCTGTTTCTCATGTACGTGTTTGTTAATTTGAATGTGTTTTGTTGTGTCTGGCTTTTGTCTTTGTTTTTTTCATGCGCTGTGTGTCTGTAGTGGGATGGGGAAGCAGGCTGGACATTTTTCAGGGCACTCCTACTGCTCGTGTGATAATATTGACGAATTGTCTAGTCGATACAATTTTGTTTGTGGTCATCACCATAAAGACGCATTGGCTACATATGCTCGGGAATGTCTGTTGGATCTGCAGACTGCAGCAACAAAGTTTAACATCGCTCTTCACCCGAGTTGAGGATTTCGGTACTGATACGGGAGTGCAGGCAATCTTCAAAAGGCAGCCAGGGAAGGAGAACATAATGCGGGAGAGGAAAAGGGAGACGAGTCGTGGAGGCAGAGTTTGTGTGTTGGACTGCTTGGTGACACTGGACGGGACAGTGGGCTATTTTTTAAAATCATGGCTGTATTGCACTTTAATTCACTTAATTCACTTGATTGATGGAATGATTTTGTTGGATGTCTTTCTTTGATATGTTTGTTTGTGTGTTGTGGGTCTGCCCCACTGTCTGTCTTTCTTTGTTGTTGCTGGGGCAACAACTGAAGTTCCCTTGCGGGAAAATAAAAGTTATTCTATTCTATATTCTATTATATTCTATTCTATTGCAGGTTATGCTGAAAGCTAACTGTGTACATAATAGAGTGGTGTATCTTTTTTTTGTTAAGTGTACTTAATAGTGTACTTATTGTACTTAGTGATTAAAATAGATTTTTCTATTTTTTGTCTGCTCCGTCTATTTACAGCTCACCACCCGCCACTGAGCCGCCATACTGAGCTACCTGAGCTGCATTAGCTGTTTTACTTCATACCCCCTTTCTGCCTCCCTGCCCATGTCCTGTCCTTACTTTATACCCCCTTTCTGCCTCTCTGCCCATGTCCTGTTCTTACTTTATACCCCCTTTCTGCCTCTCTGCCCATGTCCTGTCCTTACTTTATACCCCCTTTCTGCCTCCCTGCCCATGTCCTGTTCTTACTTTATACCCCCTTTCTGCCTCTCTGCCCATGTCCTGTTCTTACTTCATACCCCCTTTCTGCCTCTCTGCCCATGTCCTGTTCTTACTTCATACCCACTTTCTGCCTCTCTGCCCATGTCCTGTTCTTACTTTATACCCCCTTTCTGCCTCTCTGCCCATGTCCTGTTCTTACTTTATACCCCCTTTCTGCCTCCGTGCCCATGTCCTGTCCTTACTTTATACCCCCTTTCTGCCTCTCTGCCCATGTCCTGTTCTTACTTTATACCCCCTTTCTGCCTCTCTGCCCATGTCCTGTTCTTACTTCATACCCCCTTTCTGCCTCTCTGCCCATGTCCTGTTCTTACTTTATACCCCCTTTCTGCCTCTCTGCCCATGTCCTGTTCTTACATCAGACCCCCTTTCTGCCTCTCTGCCCATGTCCTGTTCTTACTTTATACCCCCTTTCTGCCTCTCTGCCCATGTCCTGTTCTTACTTTATACCCCCTTTCTGCCTCTCTGCCCATGTCCTGTTCTTACATCAGACCCCCTTTCTGCCTCTCTGCCCATGTCCTGTTCTTACTTCATACCCACTTTCTGCCTCTCTGCCCATGTCCTGTTCTTACTTTATACCCCCTTTCTGCCTCCGTGCCCATGTCCTGTCCTTACTTTATACCCCCTTTCTGCCTCTCTGCCCATGTCCTGTTCTTACTTTATACCCCCTTTCTGCCTCTCTGCCCATGTCCTGTTCTTACTTCATACCCCCTTTCTGCCTCTCTGCCCATGTCCTGTTCTTACTTTATACCCCCTTTCTGCCTCTCTGCCCATGTCCTGTTCTTACATCAGACCCCCTTTCTGCCTCTCTGCCCATGATCCGTAGATCACTCCATCCTCCTGTCGTCCCTGTCTGCAGCGGGGATCGGCGGCTCGGCCCTGGCCTGGATTGAGTCCTACCTCTCGGAACGCTCCTCCCAGGTTGCCTGGGCTGGTAAAGTATCGGCAGCCCGTCCCCTTACCACAGGAGTCCCCCAGGGCTCTGTCCTTGGTCCCCTCCTTTTCTCCATCTACACCAAATCCCTTGGCCCTGTTATCACTGCTCATGGTCTTTCTTACCACTGCTATGCTGACGATACTCAACTCTTTCTCTCCTTCCCACCCTCTGACACTCAGGTATCAGCCCGCGTCTCCGCTTGCCTGAGAGACATCCAGAGCTGGATGGACAACCGCCATCTCAAGCTCAATCCTGGCAAGACTGAGCTCATCTACATTCCTGCTCTAACCTCTCCTCCTCTCAATCTCTCTATTTCCCTAGGGGACACTCCACTGACCCCAACGCCCTGTGCCAGGAACCTCGGAGTCGTGATGGACAACAGGCTGTCCCTCTCCGAGAACATCGCAGCAGTAACCCGGGCATGCAGGTTCTTCCTGTACAACATCAGGAGAATCCGCCCCTTCCTCACCACCCACTCAACCCAGCTCCTGGTCCAGGCAATGGTGCTGTCCCGCCTGGACTATTGCAACTCTCTCCTGGCTGGCCTGCCAGCATCGGCCATTAGACCCCTTCAGCTTATCCAGAACGCAGCAGCGCGCCTGGTCTTCAACCTCCCCCGACACTCCCATGTCACCCCCCTGCTCATCGACCTCCACTGGCTACCGGTGATGGCTCGCATCAAATTCAAAACATTGGTGCTCGCCTTCCAGGCAGTCCGAGGATCTGCCCCCCCATACCTCCAAAAACTAATCAGACCTTACACACCTGCCAGATCCCTGCGCTCCGCCTCCTCAGGACGACTGGTACCCCCCCCTCTTCATGCTAGCGCCCGGTCTCGACGTCTGTCTGTCCTGGCCCCACGGTGGTGGAATGAGCTCCCCGTGGAGGTCAGAACAGCAGAAAGTCTGACCGCCTTCAAGCGCAGATTGAAGACTCACCTCTTCAAGCTGCACCTCTCTCCTCCCCTCCCTACCTCCCTGTGACTATTGTTATTAATGTTGTGTAATTCCCCCCCCCAAAAAAAAAAAAAAAAAAAAAAAAAAAAAAAAAATAAAAAAATAAAAAAAATAAAAAAAAATAAAAAAAGCGCCCCAATCATACTGACTGCGCCTAGTACTTAGATTCATATTTGCCTTTTTAGGGTTGTTTCTTTAACGTTCTTGTTCCTAGTTTGAAAATGCACTATGTACGTCGCTCTGGATAAGAGCGTCTGCTAAATGTCTATAATGTAATGTAATGTAATGTCCTGTTCTTACTTTATACCCCCTTTCTGCCTCTCTGCCCATGTCCTGTTCTTACTTTATACCCCCTTTCTGCCTCTCTGCCCATGTCCTGTTCTTACATCAGACCCCCTTTCTGCCTCTCTGCCCATGTCCTGTTCTTACTTTATACCCCCTTTCTGCCTCTCTGCCCATGTCCTGTTCTTACTTCATACCCCCTTTCTGCCTCTCTGCCCATGTCCTGTTCTTACTTTATACCCCCTTTCTGCCTCTCTGCCCATGTCCTGTTCTTACATCAGACCCCCTTTCTGCCTCTCTGCCCATGTCCTGTTCTTACTTTATACCCCCTTTCTGCCTCTCTGCCCATGTCCTGTTCTTACTTTATACCCCCTTTCTGCCTCTCTGCCCATGTCCTGTTCTTACATCAGACCCCCTTTCTGCCTCTCTGCCCATGTCCTGTTCTTACTTTATACCCCCTTTCTGCCTCTCTGCCCATGTCCTGTTCTTACTTCATACCCCCTTTCTGCCTCTCTGCCCATGTCCTGTTCTTACTTCATACCCCCTTTCTGCCTCTCTGCCCATGTCCTGTTCTTACTTTATAGCCCCTTTCTGCCTCTCTGCCCATGTCCTGTTCTTACTTTATACCCCCTTTCTGCCTCCCTGCCCATGTCCTGTCCTTACTTTATACCCCCTTTCTGCCTCTCTGCCCATGTCCTGTTCTTACTTTATACCCCCTTTCTGCCTCTCTGCCCATGTCCTGTTCTTACTTTATACCCCCTTTCTGCCTCTCTGCCAATGTCCTGTCCTTACTTTATACCCCCTTTCTGCCTCTCTGCCCATGTCCTGTCCTTACTTTATACCCCCTTTCTGCCTCTCTGCCCATGTCCTGTTCTTACTTTATACCCCCTTTCTGCCTCTCTGCCCATGTCCTGTTCTTACTTTATACCCCCTTTCTGCCTCTCTGCCCATGTCCTGTTCTTACTTTATACCCCCTTTCTGCCTCTCTGCCCATGTCCTGTCCTTACTTTATACCCCCTTTCTGCCTCTCTGCCCATGTCCTGTTCTTACTTTATACCCCCTTTCTGCCTCTCTGCCCATGTCCTGTTCTTACTTTATACCCCCTTTCTGCCTCTCTGCCCATGTCCTGTTCTTACTTTATACCCCCTTTCTGCCTCTCTGCCCATGTCCTGTCCTTACTTTATACCCCCTTTCTGCCTCTCTGCCCATGTCCTGTCCTTACTTTATACCCCCTTTCTGCCTCTCTGCCCATGTCCTGTTCTTACTTTATACCCCCTTTCTGCCTCCCTGCCCATGTCCTGTTCTTACTTTATACCCCCTTTCTGCCTCTCTGCCCATGTCCTGTTCTTACTTTATACCCCCTTTCTGCCTCTCTGCCCATGTCCTGTTCTTACTTTATACCCCCTTTCTGCCTCTCTGCCCATGTCCTGTTCTTACTTTATACCCCCTTTCTGCCTCTCTGCCCATGTCCTGTTCTTATTTTATACCCCTTCTGCCTCTCTGCCCATGTCCTGTTCTTACTTTATACCCCCTTTCTGCCTCTCTGCCCATGTCCTGTTCTTACCTTATATGTTACGATCCGCTCCGCTCCCCGTTCCTTCCTTGATGTTTTCCTCTGTTTTCCCCGAACCTAATTGTATCATGTCTGCGTTCATTACCTGATTGGGTCTACATTGCACATTATTACTTGCACCACATCTTAATGACACAACTCACACTTAATTGCCTTCACTGCATTCCTCATGCATTTCCTAATTGTTCAATCAATTCGCTGATCTCGCATGCATTTCCCGCAAGCTGCAGCTTATCAGCTCTAATGACACTAGTTATATTACCGTGCTGTTCCTGTGTTTCCTTGTCAAAGTATTACGGTTTGTCCTAGTCTACGGTCCTTGTCGTGTTACTTGTCTTCCCTCGTACTAGCTTGCTGACCCAAGCTGACCA
Organism: Ilyophis sp. 1 JC-2022; assembly: GCA_022702515.1. Classification (NCBI taxonomy): domain Eukaryota; kingdom Metazoa; phylum Chordata; class Actinopteri; order Anguilliformes; family Synaphobranchidae; genus Ilyophis; species Ilyophis sp. 1 JC-2022. Next base: position 25,655,545 of record CM040396.1, read on the forward strand.
CCCCGGTCCAGAATCGCCACACCTGCTTCCCAGTGTGGATCCTGGCTCTACCTCCGCTTGACTCTGCTACTCTACCCAGGCTACAACCACTCCTGGCCACTTCGCTGGATCTCCAGTGCCAGCTCTCTGCGGGTTCCACAAATTATTGTTTATTGTTTTACTTGATTTCCCGGTGTGGATCCGACCCGGAATTCTAATAAAGAAACCTTCTTTTCTAAGACTGTCTCGTCGTGCATTTGGGTCCGTCCCTGCCAGCACGTCACATTATACCCCCTTTCTGCCTCTCTGCCCATGTCCTGTTCTTACTTTATACCCCCTTTCTGCCTCTCTGCCCATGTCCTGTTCTTACTTTATACCCCCTTTCTGCCTCCCTGCCTATGTCCTGTCCTTACTTTATACCCCCTTTTTGCCTCTCTGCCCATGTCCTGTTCTTACTTTATACCCCCTTTCTGCCTCTCTGCCCATGTCCTGTCCTTACTTTATACCCCCTTTCTGCCTCTCTGCCCATGTCCTGTTCTTACTTTATACCCCCTTTCTGCCTCTCTGCCAATGTCCTGTCCTTACTTTATACCCCCTTTCTGCCTCTCTGCCCATTTCCTGTTATTAATTTATACCCCCTTTCTGCCTCTCTGCCCATGTCCTGTTCTTACTTTATACCCCCTTTCTGCCTCTCTGCCCATGTCCTGTTCTTACTTTATACCCCCTTTCTGCCTCTCTGCCCATGTCCTGTTCTTACTTCATACCCCCTTTCTGCCTCTCTGCCCATGTCCTGTTCTTACTTTATACCCCCTTTCTGCCTCCCTGCCCATGTCCTGTTTTTACTTTATACCCCCTTTCTGCCTCTCTGCCCATGTCCTGTCCTTACTTTATACCCTCTTTCTGCCTCTCTGCCCATGTCCTGTTCTTACATTATACCCCCTTTCTGCCTCTCTGCCCATGTCCTGTTCTTACTTTATACCCCCTTTCTGCCTCTCTGCCCATGTCCTGTTCTTACTTCATACCCCCTTTCTGCCTCTCTGCCCATGTCCTGTCGTTACTTTATACCCCCTTTCTGCCTCTCTGCCCATGTCCTGTTCTTACTTTATACCCCCTTTCTGCCTCCCTGCCCATGTCCTGTTCTTACTTTATACCCCTTTCTGCCTCCCTGCCCATGTCCTGTTCTTACTTTATACCCCCTTTCTGCCTCTCTGCCCATGTCCTGTTCTTACTTTATACCCCCTTTCTGCCTCTCTGCCCATGTCCTGTTCTTACTTTATACCCCCTTTCTGCCTCTCTGCCCATGTCCTGTCCTTACTTTATACCCCCTTTCTGCCTCTCTGCCCATGTCCTGTCCTTACTTTATACCCCCTTTCTGCCTCTCGGCCCATGTCCTGTCCTTACTTTATACCCCCTTTCTGCCTCTCTGCCCATGTCCTGTTCTTACTTTATACCCCCTTTCTGCCTCTCTGCCCATGTCCTGTTCTTACTTCATACCCCCTTTCTGCCTCTCTGCCCATGTCCTGTTCTTACTTTATACCCCCTTTCTGCCTCTCTGCCCATGTCCTGTCCTTACTTTATACCCCCTTTCTGCCTCTCTGCCCATGTCCTGTTCTTACTTTATACCCCCTTTCTGCCTCTCTGCCCATGTCCTGTCCTTACTTCATACCCCCTTTCTGCCTCTCTGCCCATGTCCTGTTCTTACATTATACCCCCTTTCTGCCTCTCTGCCCATGTCCTGTTCTTACTTTATACCCCCTTTCTGCCTCTCTGCCCATGTCCTGTTCTTACTTCATACCCCCTTTCTGCCTCTCTGCCCATGTCCTGTCCTTACTTTATACCCCCTTTCTGCCTCTCTGCCCATGTCCTGTTCTTACTTTATACCCCCTTTCTGCCTCCCTGCCCATGTCCTGTTCTTACTTTATACCCCCTTTCTGCCTCCCTGCCCATGTCCTGTTCTTACTTTATACCCCCTTTCTGCCTCTCTGCCCATGTCCTGTTCTTACTTTATACCCCCTTTCTGCCTCTCTGCCCATGTCCTGTTCTTACTTTATACCCCCTTTCTGCCTCTCTGCCCATGTCCTGTCCTTACTTTATACCCCCTTTCTGCCTCTCTGCCCATGTCCTGTCCTTACTTTATACCCCCTTTCTGCCTCTCTGCCCATGTCCTGTTCTTACTTTATACCCCCTTTCTGCCTCTCTGCCCATGTCCTGTTCTTACTTTATACCCCCTTTCTGCCTCTCTGCCCATGTCCTGTCCTTACTTTATACCCCCTTTCTGCCTCTCTGCCCATGTCCTGTCCTTACTTTATACCCCCTTTCTGCCTCTCTGCCCATGTCCTGTCCTTACTTTATACCCCCTTTCTGCCTCTCTGCCCATGTCCTGTTCTTACATTATACCCCCTTTCTGCCTCTCTGCCCATGTCCTGTTCTTACTTCATACCCCCTTTCTGCCTCTCTGCCCATGTCCTGTTCTTACTTTATACCCCCTTTCTGCCTCTCTGCCCATGTCCTGTTCTTACTTTATAGCCCCTTTCTGCCTCTCTGCCCATGTCCTGTTCTTACTTTATACCCCCTTTCTGCCTCCCTGCCCATGTCCTGTCCTTACTTTATACCCCCTTTCTGCCTCTCTGCCCATGTCCTGTTCTTACTTTATACCCCCTTTCTGCCTCACTGCCCATGTCCTGTTCTTACTTTATACCCCCTTTCTGCCTCTCTGCCCATGTCCTGTCCTTACTTTATACCCCCTTTCTGCCTCTCTGCCCATGTCCTGTTCTTACTTTATACCCCCTTTCTGCCTCTCTGCCCATGTCCTGTTCTTACTTTATACCCCCTTTCTGCCTCTCTGCCCATGTCCTGTTCTTACTTTATACCCCCTTTCTGCCTCTCTGCCCATGTCCTGTCCTTACTTTATACCCCCTTTCTGCCTCTCTGCCCATGTCCTGTTCTTACTTTATACCCCCTTTCTGCCTCTCTGCCCATGTCCTGTTCTTACTTTATACCCCCTTTCTGCCTCTCTGCCCATGTCCTGTTCTTACTTTATACCCCCTTTCTGCCTCTCTGCCCATGTCCTGTCCTTACTTTATACCCCCTTTCTGCCTCTCTGCCCATGTCCTGTCCTTACTTTATACCCCCTTTCTGCCTCTCTGCCCATGTCCTGTTCTTACTTTATACCCCCTTTCTGCCTCCCTGCCCATGTCCTGTTCTTACTTTATACCCCCTTTCTGCCTCTCTGCCCATGTCCTGTTCTTACTTTATACCCCCTTTCTGCCTCTCTGCCCATGTCCTGTTCTTACTTTATACCCCCTTTCTGCCTCTCTGCCCATGTCCTGTTCTTACTTTATACCCCCTTTCTGCCTCTCTGCCCATGTCCTGTTCTTATTTTATACCCCTTCTGCCTCTCTGCCCATGTCCTGTTCTTACTTTATACCCCCTTTCTGCCTCTCTGCCCATGTCCTGTTCTTACCTTATATGTTACGATCCGCTCCGCTCCCCGTTCCTTCCTTGATGTTTTCCTCTGTTTTCCCCGAACCTAATTGTATCATGTCTGCGTTCATTACCTGATTGGGTCTACATTGCACATTATTACTTGCACCACATCTTAATGACACAACTCACACTTAATTGCCTTCACTGCATTCCTCATGCATTTCCTAATTGTTCAATCAATTCGCTGATCTCGCATGCATTTCCCGCAAGCTGCAGCTTATCAGCTCTAATGACACTAGTTATATATTACCGTGCTGTTCCTGTGTTTCCTTGTCAAAGTATTACGGTTTGTCCTAGTCTACGGTCCTTGTCGTGTTACTTGTCTTCCCTCGTACTAGCTTGCTGACCCAAGCTGACCACCCCGGTCCAGAATCGCCACACCTGCTTCCCAGTGTGGATCCTGGCTCTACCTCCGCTTGACTCTGCTACTCTACCCAGGCTACAACCACTCCTGGCCACTTCGCTGGATCTCCAGTGCCAGCTCTCTGCGGGTTCCACAAATTATTGTTTATTGTTTTACTTGATTTCCCGGTGTGGATCCGACCCGGAATTCTAATAAAGAAACCTTCTTTTCTAAGACTGTCTCGTCGTGCATTTGGGTCCGTCCCTGCCAGCACGTCACATTATACCCCCTTTCTGCCTCTCTGCCCATGTCCTGTTCTTACTTTATACCCCCTTTCTGCCTCTCTGCCCATGTCCTGTTCTTACTTTATACCCCCTTTCTGCCTCCCTGCCTATGTCCTGTCCTTACTTTATACCCCCTTTTTGCCTCTCTGCCCATGTCCTGTTCTTACTTTATACCCCCTTTCTGCCTCTCTGCCCATGTCCTGTCCTTACTTTATACCCCCTTTCTGCCTCTCTGCCCATGTCCTGTTCTTACTTTATACCCCCTTTCTGCCTCTCTGCCAATGTCCTGTCCTTACTTTATACCCCCTTTCTGCCTCTCTGCCCATTTCCTGTTATTAATTTATACCCCCTTTCTGCCTCTCTGCCCATGTCCTGTTCTTACTTTATACCCCCTTTCTGCCTCTCTGCCCATGTCCTGTTCTTACTTTATACCCCCTTTCTGCCTCTCTGCCCATGTCCTGTTCTTACTTCATACCCCCTTTCTGCCTCTCTGCCCATGTCCTGTTCTTACTTTATACCCCCTTTCTGCCTCCCTGCCCATGTCCTGTTTTTACTTTATACCCCCTTTCTGCCTCTCTGCCCATGTCCTGTCCTTACTTTATACCCTCTTTCTGCCTCTCTGCCCATGTCCTGTTCTTACATTATACCCCCTTTCTGCCTCTCTGCCCATGTCCTGTTCTTACTTTATACCCCCTTTCTGCCTCTCTGCCCATGTCCTGTTCTTACTTCATACCCCCTTTCTGCCTCTCTGCCCATGTCCTGTCGTTACTTTATACCCCCTTTCTGCCTCTCTGCCCATGTCCTGTTCTTACTTTATACCCCCTTTCTGCCTCCCTGCCCATGTCCTGTTCTTACTTTATACCCCCTTTCTGCCTCCCTGCCCATGTCCTGTTCTTACTTTATACCCCCTTTCTGCCTCTCTGCCCATGTCCTGTTCTTACTTTATACCCCCTTTCTGCCTCTCTGCCCATGTCCTGTTCTTACTTTATACCCCCTTTCTGCCTCTCTGCCCATGTCCTGTCCTTACTTTATACCCCCTTTCTGCCTCTCTGCCCATGTCCTGTCCTTACTTTATACCCCCTTTCTGCCTCTCGGCCCATGTCCTGTCCTTACTTTATACCCCCTTTCTGCCTCTCTGCCCATGTCCTGTTCTTACTTTATACCCCCTTTCTGCCTCTCTGCCCATGTCCTGTTCTTACTTCATACCCCCTTTCTGCCTCTCTGCCCATGTCCTGTTCTTACTTTATACCCCCTTTCTGCCTCTCTGCCCATGTCCTGTCCTTACTTTATACCCCCTTTCTGCCTCTCTGCCCATGTCCTGTTCTTACTTTATACCCCCTTTCTGCCTCTCTGCCCATGTCCTGTCCTTACTTCATACCCCCTTTCTGCCTCTCTGCCCATGTCCTGTTCTTACATTATACCCCCTTTCTGCCTCTCTGCCCATGTCCTGTTCTTACTTTATACCCCCTTTCTGCCTCTCTGCCCATGTCCTGTTCTTACTTCATACCCCCTTTCTGCCTCTCTGCCCATGTCCTGTCCTTACTTTATACCCCCTTTCTGCCTCTCTGCCCATGTCCTGTTCTTACTTTATACCCCCTTTCTGCCTCCCTGCCCATGTCCTGTTCTTACTTTATACCCCCTTTCTGCCTCCCTGCCCATGTCCTGTTCTTACTTTATACCCCCTTTCTGCCTCTCTGCCCATGTCCTGTTCTTACTTTATACCCCCTTTCTGCCTCTCTGCCCATGTCCTGTTCTTACTTTATACCCCCTTTCTGCCTCTCTGCCCATGTCCTGTCCTTACTTTATACCCCCTTTCTGCCTCTCTGCCCATGTCCTGTCCTTACTTTATACCCCCTTTCTGCCTCTCTGCCCATGTCCTGTTCTTACTTTATACCCCCTTTCTGCCTCTCTGCCCATGTCCTGTTCTTACTTTATACCCCTTTCTGCCTCTCTGCCCATGTCCTGTCCTTACTTTATACCCCCTTTCTGCCTCTCTGCCCATGTCCTGTCCTTACTTTATACCCCCTTTCTGCCTCTCTGCCCATGTCCTGTCCTTACTTTATACCCCCTTTCTGCCTCTCTGCCCATGTCCTGTTCTTACATTATACCCCCTTTCTGCCTCTCTGCCCATGTCCTGTTCTTACTTCATACCCCCTTTCTGCCTCTCTGCCCATGTCCTGTTCTTACTTTATACCCCCTTTCTGCCTCTCTGCCCATGTCCTGTTCTTACTTTATACCCCCTTTCTGCCTCTCTGCCCATGTCCTGTTCTTACTTTATACCCCTTTCTGCCTCTCTGCCCATGTCCTGTTCTTACTTTATACCCCCTTTCTGCCTCTCTGCCCATGTCCTGTTCTTACTTTATACCCCCTTTCTGCCTCTCTGCCAATGTCCTGTCCTTACTTTATACCCCCTTTCTGCCTCTCTGCCCATTTCCTGTTATTAATTTATACCCCCTTTCTGCCTCTCTGCCCATGTCCTGTTCTTACTTTATACCCCCTTTCTGCCTCTCTGCCCATGTCCTGTTCTTACTTTATACCCCCTTTCTGCCTCTCTGCCCATGTCCTGTTCTTACTTCATACCCCCTTTCTGCCTCTCTGCCCATGTCCTGTTCTTACTTTATACCCCCTTTCTGCCTCCCTGCCCATGTCCTGTTTTTACTTTATACCCCCTTTCTGCCTCTCTGCCCATGTCCTGTCCTTACTTTATACCCTCTTTCTGCCTCTCTGCCCATGTCCTGTTCTTACATTATACCCCCTTTCTGCCTCTCTGCCCATGTCCTGTTCTTACATTATACCCCCTTTCTGCCTCTCTGCCCATGTCCTGTTCTTACTTTATACCCCCTTTCTGCCTCTCTGCCCATGTCCTGTTCTTACTTCATACCCCCTTTCTGCCTCTCTGCCCATGTCCTGTCGTTACTTTATACCCCCTTTCTGCCTCTCTGCCCATGTCCTGTTCTTACTTTATACCCCCTTTCTGCCTCCCTGCCCATGTCCTGTTCTTACTTTATACCCCCTTTCTGCCTCCCTGCCCATGTCCTGTTCTTACTTTATACCCCCTTTCTGCCTCTCTGCCCATGTCCTGTTCTTACTTTATACCCCCTTTCTGCCTCTCTGCCCATGTCCTGTTCTTACTTTATACCCCCTTTCTGCCTCTCTGCCCATGTCCTGTCCTTACTTTATACCCCCTTTCTGCCTCTCTGCCCATGTCCTGTCCTTACTTTATACCCCCTTTCTGCCTCTCGGCCCATGTCCTGTCCTTACTTTATACCCCCTTTCTGCCTCTCTGCCCATGTCCTGTTCTTACTTTATACCCCCTTTCTGCCTCTCTGCCCATGTCCTGTTCTTACTTCATACCCCCTTTCTGCCTCTCTGCCCATGTCCTGTTCTTACTTTATACCCCCTTTCTGCCTCTCTGCCCATGTCCTGTCCTTACTTTATACCCCCTTTCTGCCTCTCTGCCCATGTCCTGTTCTTACTTTATACCCCCTTTCTGCCTCTCTGCCCATGTCCTGTCCTTACTTCATACCCCCTTTCTGCCTCTCTGCCCATGTCCTGTTCTTACATTATACCCCCTTTCTGCCTCTCTGCCCATGTCCTGTTCTTACTTTATACCCCCTTTCTGCCTCTCTGCCCATGTCCTGTTCTTACTTCATACCCCCTTTCTGCCTCCCTGCCCATGTCCTGTTCTTACTTTATACCCCCTTTCTGCCTCCCTGCCCATGTCCTGTTCTTACTTTATACCCCCTTTCTGCCTCTCTGCCCATGTCCTGTTCTTACTTTATACCCCCTTTCTGCCTCTCTGCCCATGTCCTGTTCTTACTTTATACCCCCTTTCTGCCTCTCTGCCCATGTCCTGTCCTTACTTTATACCCCCTTTCTGCCTCTCTGCCCATGTCCTGTCCTTACTTTATACCCCCTTTCTGCCTCTCTGCCCATGTCCTGTTCTTACTTTATACCCCCTTTCTGCCTCTCTGCCCATGTCCTGTTCTTACTTTATACCCCCTTTCTGCCTCTCTGCCCATGTCCTGTCCTTACTTTATACCCCCTTTCTGCCTCTCTGCCCATGTCCTGTCCTTACTTTATACCCCCTTTCTGCCTCTCTGCCCATGTCCTGTCCTTACTTTATACCCCCTTTCTGCCTCTGCCCATGTCCTGTTCTTACATTATACCCCCTTTCTGCCTCTCTGCCCATGTCCTGTTCTTACTTCATACCCCCTTTCTGCCTCTCTGCCCATGTCCTGTTCTTACTTTATACCCCCTTTCTGCCTCTCTGCCCATGTCCTGTTCTTACTTTATACCCCCTTTCTGCCTCTCTGCCCATGTCCTGTTCTTACTTTATACCCCCTTTCTGCCTCTCTGCCCATGTCCTGTTCTTACTTTATACCCCCTTTCTGCCTCTCTGCCCATGTCCTGTTCTTATTTTATACCCCCTTTCTGCCTCTCTGCCCATGTCCTGTTCTTACTTTATACCCCCTTTCTGCCTCTCTGCCCATGTCCTGTTCTTACTTTATACCCCCTTTCTGCCTCTCTGCCCATGTCCTGTTCTTACTTTATACCCCCTTTCTGCCTCTCTGCCCATGTCCTGTTCTTACTTTATACCCCCTTTCTGCCTCCCTGCCCATGTCCTGTCCTTACTTTATACCCCCTTTCTGCCTCTCTGCCCATGTCCTGTTCTTACTTTATACCCCCTTTCTGCCTCTCTGCCCATGTCCTGTCCTTACTTTATACCCCCTTTCTGCCTCTCTGCCCATGTCCTGTTCTTACTTTATACCCCCTTTCTGCCTCTCTGCCCATGTCCTGTCCTTACTTTATACCCCCTTTCTGCCTCTCTGCCCATTTCCTGTTATTACTTTATACCCCCTTTCTGCCTCTCTGCCCATGTCCTGTTCTTACTTTATACCCCCTTTCTGCCTCTCTGCCCATGTCCTGTTCTTACTTTATACCCCCTTTCTGCCTCTCTGCCCATGTCCTGTTCTTACTTCATACCCCCTTTCTGCCTCTCTGCCCATGTCCTGTTCTTACTTTATACCCCCTTTCTGCCTCCCTGCCCATGTCCTGTTCTTACTTTATACCACCTTTCTGCCTCTCTGCCCATGTCCTGTTCTTACTTTATACCCCCTTTCTGCCTCTCTGCCCATGTCCTGTTCTTACTTTATACCCCCTTTCTGCCTCTCTGCCCATGTCCTGTTCTTACTTTATACCCCCTTTCTGCCTCTCTGCCCATGTCCTGTTCTTACTTTATACCCCCTTTCTGCCTCTCTGCCCATGTCCTGTTCTTACTTTATACCCCCTTTCTGCCTCTCTGCCCATGTCCTGTTCTTACTTTATACCCCCTTTCTGCCTCTCTGCCCATGTCCTGTTCTTACTTTATACCCCCTTTCTGCCTCCCTGAATGAATGGATTAATAGTGGAAACCATTTCAATGATACGACTGAAGAATGTAGTCGCTACTCCATTGAGTTGATTACACCATAAAGGATTTTAAGGACCTGAGCATAATATCATAACACTAACCCCACCCCCGAAAATAAATGATCAAGATTGGTATATTATCTGACATCCAAATTTATAAATGTATAATATTCAAAACTTTCACAGAGACATACCATGTGGTAGAGAGATAACCTCCCACACAATAAACAGTGTGAGACAATGGAAATCACCCGAACACAAATACAGTACATCAAATACAACAACAAAAAAGTTGAAGTGATGATTCATCTACCAGGAAGGTAGAAGGACAGTGCACCACTGCTGTAGGGGAAGGGGTTTTGTATATTGCATGATATGTGCAAGTCTGATAGTACAGGTTGCATTAACAATGGTTCGTGATTATTCCTAGTGTTTTGGTATCCCTCATAAGCTGCAGAGCAGGATATTTACTCTTAACCTTGGAGGTTTCTGGGGTCTGAATTGGTTGCTGAATTTTGAGGTGAAAACAAACGTCAGCAGCCCCTGTGGCACTCCAAGGGCAAAATTAAATGAATGCCACTGCCTGTCCTTGCCCTCCAGATCTAACCTTATTTTGCACAAACATAGTAAGTATTGATCAGTTGCATGCATTGTAGAATGCAACCAAATGTCAGATTGTCTGGCAAGAAACACATCATGGGGTATCCACCCGCACCTACTGTCTAATAGGGGCCTCTGAGATGCTCTTGACATATGGGCCTGTGATGTGGTGTGAAGACGACAAATATTTATACATAGCACTCATAGCAGAGTGTGGAATACGATTTCCCAGAGAAATATGCCAGGCCAGATGACATCATTATTATGATCCCGTTTAATTAAAAGTCTCATGAGTATGCATTTCCTATTTTCCTAATATGGGCATACAATATATGCCCAAGTGAGTTTATTTAACCCTGAACCATTTACTGTGTAGTTAATTTGAAAAGTAAACCTTAAATAACATTTTTTTACGCTGAATATTTTGTAATTAACTAACTTTCCAAAAATGCACGTGTGTTACTGGTTTAAACAATTGTTTTTTTTAAAACACACAAAATACTGGCCAAATAACTTATTAGGTGTTAACATCGGTGATTTCATGATTGTTTGTGCCCAGAATGATAATGGCAATTTCTGTCTTAAAAAACAAAAATGCGTCAATTGTTAGCTATTCAAAATTAGTCATACACTCTCAGAAATAAAGGTACAATGGCGGTATATTTTAGGAACAAATTCCCCACATGTAGCCTACCAGGACAATGCAATAATGTCCTGTTTGGGGATTAATCTAATTATTATTTTATGTACCTATAGAGTACCACCCCAGAGACAAGTATTTGTAGCTTTTTAGACACGTTTCGTACTACATTTTTTTTTCTGAGAGTGCAGACTCAAAAGATTAAATTGCGCAGTTACCGATATAATAAGACAGCCTACTATTTTCATGTAAAATAAGCATTAGTATTAAAAGGTACCATGCCTGGCATTTTCATGATAGCCTACTAGAAAATTGGAGCGTTTATGAGCTGTGGGTTGCTGTGAAAGTGGGTGTGATCATGTTGGCAAGCCTATGACATTTCGTAGCCTTGAAACTCAATAACCAGTTTTTCGCATTGATTGTCACATAGTCTACTCGATGCTGCCTTGTCCGAATCGGATAGTCTTGACTCTCTCCTTGCAAGTTCCAAGAATGTAGTTTATCGTCAATTGATTTTGCTGGGATTCTTGCTGTTCATTCAACTGGAATAAATTGTGAGTAGGCTAATATCGCGTATAACCTTTGTCAAGCGCGCAAGTATTTTTTGTTCAATTATATATTAAGAGATGCATGACTATTTGAGAGATGAATTGCGAACTACAAATGTTGCTTGCTTTATTAAAATTTGAAGTTAAATACAGGGTTTTGACAGAAACTCATATAAAGCGAATAGACTGTAAAATATAAATAAAATAGCTTTAGTGTTATAGTTATAGTGTTTTCAGACACTTAAGACGAATGTTATAAACAGTGATTGCATAGCTTATTCAACAGGTGTTGGCGGTGTGGAAAACCTAGTATAGCCCATTCGTTTTACGCGATGCTTTTTCAAAGGTTAACAATCGACCATAGGCTACTATATCTACAATGGAAAATAGACTAAATAAAAGTGGTTCCGCTGTGGGGAAAAAAAACATAAAAGCAATCTCTATTGTGTCTGATGTGTTATACCCTACTACTTGCATTTCCTTCGGTACAGAGCACTTCAATGTATAACGTATAACAGGATCTTGCTAAAGGACTCCATTTGGCAGACCCCCAAGAGTGCTTTGAGTGATATTTGCCTGATGTATTCAAGTTATTCTTTTTGAGGAAGTAACAAGGCTGTGAGCTTACACTAGAGACGCAGTGGATCTATAGATCTAAATCTGGACATTTAAATCTCTTTTAAAATGTGTTATAGTGAAAAACGAAAAACGCACGTGTTTGTGATTGTATCATTTACCCTACCCTGTAAATATTCACTCTTTAGTGCCTGTGGTTTCAGGTATAAACTTGGAAAGTGCATAGCCTACCCTCCACCTGTTACAACAAACATTAAATCACAACGTAAACAAACTGTCTAGATTTACTTTTACAATTTAGTCGACAGAAGGTTGGTGACAACAGAGATGATGACCCTTTCGCCTTTTTAAAATTAGGAAATAAAAACACAAATATAATTTACTGTCCATGTCACTTTGATCCGACAGACGGAAATGACAGTTTACACTTTCATTTCAGTTCTGATTTTGGTTTCAAACATGGCAAAAGCCATGGAAGATTAGGCAACGGAATACTTCAAAATCCCAGTGGAATATCTTAACCATATAACCTATGTGTGAACATTTTAAATTTTCAGGCAATGTGTACATGCGTGTCTGTGCTTTTAAAAAACAATTAAAGCCTTCACTTCCATTGTCACCTGTTGATATATTTTGCCGCAGCATTCAGCATTTGTTTAATTATTGGGAATGATGCTCTACAATAAATTCATAAGCAAGACACCGATCATTTAAAAATGTTGTTTTTTGGAAACTATAGCTTTGGGACAGCAGCTGGTATCCATGAGCTTTTTTACATGGAGAGTCATGTCATTCTGGAGTACACTCATTGCATTGATGGATTCTGTTTACTGGGTGGAAAAAACTGAGAACTTTGGAATATTGATTCAGTTTTTTTTAATGAAATCTACCCCAACCTGATTAATTTTCATTATGGCATAATACAATGTGATAGCTCTGGTTTAGTGCAAATACAGTGCCCTCCACAATTATTGGCACCCCTGGTAAAGATGAGTAAAAAGGATTATAAAAAATTAACCGTTTGGTGAATTAGCTTAATCTTACATTATCTTAATACATTTAAATTTATTCTGAGAAAAATTCTGAAAAAAATAAATCCCTCATCAAAAAATGTTTATTTTTAACAAAACCATGTGTGCCACAATTATTGGCACCCCTGCATTTAATACTTTGTAAAACCTCTCTTTGCCAATAAAACAGCACTGAGTCTTCTCCCGTAACATCTAATACGGTTGGAGAATAAAGAGCAAGAAATCTGAGGCCATTCCTCTTTACATAATCTCTCCAGATCATCCATAGTCCTAGGTACTCTCTTGTGCACTCTTCTCTTCAGCTCAGCCCACAGGTATTCAATGGGGTTTATGTCAGGGGACTGAGATGGCCATGGCAGAAGCTTGATTTTGTGTTCAGTTAACCATTTTTGTGTTGATTTGGACGTATGTTCTGGATTATTGTCCTGCTGGAAGATCCAACGACGACCCAGTTTTAGTTTTCTGGCAGAGGCAGCCAGATTCAGATAGAAAATTTTCTGGTATTTCATGGAGTTTATGATGCCATGTACCCTAACAAGGTCCCCAGGGCCTTTGGAGGAAACACAGCCCCACAACATCACGGAACCCCCACCATACTTAACAGTGGGGATCAGGTTATTTTTGGTATAACCATTCTTCTGTTTACGCCAAACCCACCTTGAGTGTTTGTTTGCCGAAAAGCTCAATTTTAGTTTCATCTGAGCATAGAACACGGTTCCAGTCAAAGTTCCAGTAGCGTTTAGCAGGTTCCAGGTGCTTACGTTTGTGGTGAAATTACAAAAAAGGCTTTTTTTCTGGCATGCCTTCCAAATAATTTGTTGGCATGGAGGTGACGTCTAATGGTAGTTTTGGAGCCTTGATGACCCGAAGATGCTACCTTTTTTTATAATTCTCCAACAGTTATCCTTGCAAATTTTTTTTGCCTCTCTTACCATCTTCCTCACTGTGCGTGGGAGAAAAATAAACTTGGGTCCTCTTCCAAGCAAGTTTGTAACAGTTCCAGTTGCTTTTAACTTTTTAAGTATTGCCCTAACGGTAGATATGGGCATTTTCAAGTGAGTAGCTATTTTGTATAGCCATTCCCTGACTTTGATTTGTGTGTTCTCTTATCTTTCCCATGTTGATGTATGAATAAGAGAATATGGCCTCTGTGTCACTTCATATGTATACCCCAGTGAAACAGGAAGTCATGGATTACTGCTTGAAAGTTCCTAAACACTCTGATCAACTTTAAAAAGTAAAATATAAATGTAAAAAATGCTTGTGTTACATTTTGTTCATAAGAATTTCTAGGGGTGCCAATAATTGTGTTGTTAAAAAATAATTATTTCTTCATGAGATATTTTTTTCTCTCAGAATAGATTTACTTCAATTAAAGGTCGTATTTTTCTCATTTTTTCAGTGCGAGATAAAGCTAATGCATCTAAAGGTGAATTTTTTATAACAATTTTTACTCATCTTTACCAGGGGTGCCAATAATTGTGGAGGGCACTGTATGTGTAGTAACACAAAACAGGGTTTAAACTGCAGGAATATTTCTGATCTTTTGTTTGTTTGTTTTAATCATAATTATTAAATGTAGCTATATGTCACATATATTTTTCATTATACATTATGAGGTGTACAGAGTTGATACAGACATTTTCATGTATCATTTAGTATTTCTGAATACAACAGATTCAATTGTGAAGATATTTCTAATTAATCTTGAGAATTTACTCACAAAAACAGGCATCATCAAAATGGTTTTGGCACATCAAAACCAGTGCCTTTAATGAAATTGTGACTTTTGAATGTTTATTTTAGATCGTAATCCATAACCAGCTACATATTTGTATGGGGAACTGAGCTATTTTTCCAATTAGTTTTATGGGAAGTGGTATCAACTGCCAAAACGTTGGCGAAATATATTAATTGCACTGGAGACAAGTGTGCGACCTTTTCTTAACAAGTAGTATAACAGCAACAGTTACATTACATTACAATGACAATCACTTAGCGGACAATCTTATCCAGAGTGATGTGCAGTAGTGGAGAACATCGTTACTCTCAGGAATAGAATAGAATCAAATAACGTTTATTTCCCTTTAGGGAACTTCAGTTGTAGCCCCAGCAACAACAAAAAAGACATAGCCAGTGGGGCAGACTCACAACACACAAACAAACATATCAAATAAAGACATTCAATAGAATCATTGCATTAATCAAGTGAATTAAGTGAATTAAAGTGGAATAGCCATGATTAGAAATAGCCCCCGCTGTCCCGATATGTCCAGTGTCATAAGTCCAACACACAAACTCCCCACCACGACTTTCCTCTATACACGCAGTGCTGCAGTCTCTGTCCACTGTCGAAACGGAGCTCAGCCTTCCCAGTCGCCCCCTCACTCCTCCGCATTATCTTCTCCTTACCTGGTGCCTGGCCCTTCTGCCCGCCCCCCCTCTCTCCGACCTCGACCTCTTCAACTCCTCCCCGGTGAAGATAAAATTCCATTCTGCAGGCTGCATGGACATTCCACATGCATAAGCGCGGCGAATCCCATGGTGACGACCACAACACAAACAAAATCCCCCTAGACAAACAATTCAATATTAAAAAAAAAAAGCAGCAGGCAGCCCCGAAAAAAAATCTCCATCCGCTTCCTCGTACCACAACAGACACATAGCGCATGAAAAAAACAAAAGACAAAAGTCAGACACAACAAAACACATTCAAATTAACAAACACGTACTCGAGAGAAAGCTGGACTACATGTCGCCATTACAGTACCACGTGATGTCAATACAAATACAAAAATTCTGTATCACTAGGAAGGCACAGAGGCCCATTTATAATCAATAAGTGCAATGTAAACCTAGCAAACAACCATTTGTATTGTAACAAATGAAGGGTACAATTAGACAGATACCATATCTTCACATAACAAACACAGATGGCAAATTCTGTGTCCACATGGGAATACATAATGATGAGAACAGGCCATTGAGCCCATCAGGATCCAACACCTGCATCAAGCTGGACTTGAACACCTGAGGGTCTCTGCATCCACTACACGACCTGGCAAGCTGTTTAGCTGTTGTGTAATTAAACATTTCCAAATATTCGTAAAAATACGTTATTACCCAATGACTTATACATGATATTGGTATTTTCCAATCTGCATTTACATACATTTTTACTTAAATGCACAAGTAGGACACTGTAGGTCAAGTTTCTGCTATGGCACTGCTTGTACAGTGCAAGCACTCTTTATAGTGGAACATCTGATCAAGGTAGCTGTTGGCTGGCACCATGGTTTTACTTAAAATCATGTCTTGGCTTGAAGACTGCTCTCATCATTTTCTTTTTTCTGATGTTTTTCTTTGATTTAGATGTTTGGATATGTATTAGAACAACCTTTTTGTAGTTTAATGACAATATTATGATGTGATTCTATTAATAACTTTATTGGCATGCGACTATTTTAGAGACAAAGAAAACATCTATCAGAAAAATAAACCTCAGTAAATCTGGTAAGAGCCTGTGGGAATAGCCTTTTATTTATTTTTATTTGTTTGTTTGTTTTCAGCAGCAGTGGACCAGGTCATTGCTCTTCCAAAACTTGTAAGTTGAAGTGGCTCACACATCAATTCATGAATATACTTTATTACATGTATAATAAAGTAGATATATTGGTCAAGTATAAAATCATAACAGATTAGAAGTTAAGATTCAAAAGTTATTAAAATTTGAAAACTGTTAATTGGCTTTAAAATAGAAAAAAAATAGTTATTCTCAGCTTCCTTCCTTAAAGTTGTATATAAATGACAGAAGTGGTTGAGTCTAAGCAGAATTAAATGTAAAATATATTTAAAGGTGCATTATGCAGGATTTTTGGCCTTGCTGTGGTCCTGTGTTTATAATCAAAGAAGTCTCTGTCCTCAACCCTGCCGACACTTCCGTTGAGGGTAAGGAACACTCTTGAGCGCAAAAACAAGCAAAATGCCGAAGAGGTGAGGTGATCAGAGATATATTGAAAGTAACATTTTTAGCAACATGCATTGTTCTGGATGGTAACAGTAATTAGGCAGTGTTATAATGATCTTTACTCTATAAGTGCACATCATTATTGTAACAGTAGCTACTCCCTAATGCAGTTGCAGCGATCTTGTGGCATTTCAGTTGCAGCTATCTTGTGGTGTTTTTCCTTGTTCAGTATTTAGCTATTCTGAATATTAATTTAGAACTGGGACGTAAAGACAGAATCATGTGTGGAATGAGTCACATTAGTAGGCCATATCGGGTCTATCATAGCTAAGACCCTTGTACAGTGAATGACTTCTCATGAAATTATTTGTATACAAATATTATGTCTTGCAAACAACAGGTACAAATATACAAATAGATACACAAGTTACCCGACTTCGGCCATCTAGCTACCCAACGTAGCTAACTGGATAGCTAGAGGTAACGTTACTTACATAAGCCCAACAGAAAACACGGCAACTCCGCGGCAGTTTTCATCCCCTTGCTAAGCTGCAGCTGTTGCAATTGAGGAAATGCAAATTCTAGGTTGACTCTGCTTCTTCAATGTGCCCTATCAGCTTGTTGTTTGACTTCACAGCAGGCTACTTGCGCTTCTTCACCTCTGCTGTTGCAGTAGCCCGCTGGCTACAAACGCTCTGCTGAAACCTGATCCCTTCCCACAGGCTCTGTCGCCACACCCACCCCTCCGCACACAGAAAAGAGCGTTACGCCCAGAAACGTCTTGAACACATCTTAAGAATAATAAATACAGGCAGTGGAGCAAGGTTTTGGCAAATATGCACAAAGACAGAGATTGCCAGTGCATCACAGATATGACTGAGCATGCTTATTTTATAATATTTTCAAGGTAAAAATTCTGCATAATGCACCTTTAATATACAGAAGACAAAATCATACCTTTTCTTTCTCCTGAATGGGAAAATTGTAAAAAAAAAAATAATAATTTGAGGCATCATTATTAATCAACTAGTTTGTACTTTAGAACAAAGAATTGTGCATGCACTCTAGATTATAAAATACACTTTGGGTTCACATAGTATTTCTGTAAAATCCACATAGCTGGTTTTCTAACTTATACGTTTGCTTAAAAAACTTAGCAGCTCATGTAATTTGCTAGCTAGGTGTGCTAGCATTTTATCTGTGAGTAATACCTGTGATGCCATCTCCATCTGAACCACATCATACATCCCTAAGAAAATGGTTCCAAGAGAAAACCATGCCGATGTGCAATGCAGAATTGGATTAGTTGATGCTGTGCAACATAAAACAGCTCTTGAGGTTTTGGGACACTGACACAATTTGGGACAATGTACTGTATAAAAATAATTTTGCTGCGGCAAAAACATATCTTGATATGGATGTAAATATCCTGAAATTCAAGCTGACAGTCTGTACTCTAACCTCATATCCATTGCATACTGTACATCCATTGTATACTGTATATCCATTGCAGGATGCAGAGGCGAAGAATGCATCCGGCAAATAACTCAAAAATAGTGGCTCTACAATCGCAGCAAGGAGTACAATTGCAGCAGAGAGTGAAAATAAGCGATTGGAATGAATCCAATGCATTACGTTTTACAGAATTGTGTATCTTAACAAGGGGGATGGTTTTCCCAATTTCGGTTAACAAGGGGGACGGTGGCGTTCCCCCCGCATTTGATGACAATTCGAGCCCTGTATATAGTACATACATGACATAACGAATGCAGATGTGGGGGGCATTTTCCTGGCATGGTTTGGGTCCACTTGTCCCCTTGGAGGGAAGGGTTTTTCCTTTAATTTGTCCCCCGTTTGTGTACATATATATTTATGTATAATATATCAGATAATGAAAAATAAATTGACAACAATATTATGAAATATGTTCTTGAAACTGTTTTGTCTCTTGAATGAATCCCACAGGTATTTTTGAGTAGAACACATGGGAGATGGAAATTAAATCATTAAACAGTCTGGCTTTCAAGTAGCGCAGTAGGTAGTCGCTTCTGTCTCTAACAGTGAAGGTTCCATAGCAACAGAGTGGACTCATTTCTTAGGGACCGCTCAGTGTGACCCTACTCTTTTGCAGTAACTGTGGTTTCATTCATTTGCATAATTCTTAACATAATCTATCTGATTACATGTATTCCTAAGACTACAAAGACATTCACACAATGATATATTCATTCATATTCAATTTTCAAATTAATATGCAAATCTCACTTTTAAGAAAAAGAGAATGCTTTAACAACGTTGTCACATATTCTCTATTATAGTCTCATTCCGTACACACTGAAAGTTGTAAATAATGGATTGATAAAGCATGGTAAATTACCTAGGGTTACATATTAGTTAATGTTTTTAAAAATATTGAATATAGTCTAAATGTCAACTGTACCACTTATTATTCATGCACGTGAATTTTATTTAATATTCAACCATGGTTTCTGTGTTTGTATAAAAATGATGGTCCAGACTGAAAGAACTTTGACAGTTGCCCTCTCTTCATCTAAAACAGATACGCCTCCTCAGGGGATTAACTGAAGGGTTACAATTATTGCAGTTAACAGTCAACATTGTGTTTAATGTTTCGATGGTGACCTTCTACACAGCTTTTATACTGAACTGATTTTTAGCTGCAATCCATTTAAAGGGTTCTTAAGCCATTTGTGAGAATTTATCAGTTGTTAAAATGTGTATATGCAAACCAACTGGAAAATGTAATTCAAAATTAGAACATCCCCATAGAACATACAGTATATTCCTGTAGAACATATATAAAAACAGCTGTAATTCCTATACATGGTTCAACAGATATGGATGTAAATACTTTCAAATTAAAGCTGTCAGTCTGCACTTCATTCACTTTTGTCATATTCATTGTGTTTCATTTCAAATCGAATGTCTTCAAGTACAGAGCCACAACTACAAAAATTGTGTCACTGTCCTAATACTTACGGATTGCACTGTGTGTATATATACTGTATATATACACTGCTCCAAAAAAATGAATGGAACACTTAATCATCACAGTACAACACCAAGTCAATTAAACCAAACCAGTCATGCCGGATGATGTTGCAGGCAACATAACATTCGCCATGGCGTCGCCAGACTCTTTTACGTCTGTCACACGTGCTCAATGTGAACCTGCTCTCATCTGTGAAAAGAACATGCACACGAGTAGCCCGCTGGAGGTAATTTTGTAGGGCTCTGGCAGTGCTTCCTCCTCGCACAAAGGAGCAGATACCGGTCCTGCTACTGGGTTGTTGCCCTTCTATGGCCCTGTCCAGATCTCCTCGTGTAATGACCCATCTCCCAGTATCTCCTCCACGCTCTTGAGACTGTGCTGGGAGACAAAGCAAGCCTTCTTGCAATGGCACGTATGGATGTGCCATCCTGGAAGAGCTGGACTACCTGTGCAACCTGAAGTGTTGATTAACTGTTCCCTTAATTTATTTGAGCAGTGTAGTATACAGGTATAGCTTTCTTATATGGGTACAGGCAAAATATTGTCTCATTAAATTGTTGTGCTTCTTTTTTTTAAGGTATTTTTAGGAGGCCCCAAAAAAACTGAAAATCCATGACAGGATGCATTCTGCCATCCACAACTGACACCATGTGAAGGAGCCGTGGATTTCACAAATGGAGAGCTCATCCAAAGTTTTCTTTTTAGACGGTTTACTAAACAGCACTTGGAAGAACCAGGCTGATCCTGAAGGGAGAACGTATCCCAATTCAACTGTCTCTTTCCAACACCAAATAAACAGTACCCTCCTAGGACTGTTCCTTGGCACAGTGGTGCTGCTGACAGTGATCATGAACATCATGGTCCTTTACGCCGTGAAGAAAGAACGGACACTGCATACAGTGGGAAACCTCTACATCGTAAGTCTCTCTGTGGCAGACCTGATTATCGGGGCCACTGTGATGCCTCTTAACCTGGTCTACTTGCTAGAGAACGAGTGGAACCTTGGGCATATAGTTTGCAAATTTTGGCTGGTTATGGACTATGTTGCCAGCACCGCCTCCATTTTCAGTCTGTTCATCTTGTGCTTGGATCGGTACCGTTCTGTGCGCCAGCCCCTCAAGTACCTCAAATATCGGACAAGGGGCAAGGCTAGCATGATGATCTCAGGGGCCTGGTTTCTGTCCATAATGTGGATCATCCCAATTTTGGGCTGGCGGGCCTTCTCTGATAACAGCCCAAAACCAGAAATGGAAAACAAATGCGACACAGACTTCCAATTTGTCACATGGTTCAAAGTTCTGACGGCTGTCCTGAATTTCTACGTCCCCTCGTTGCTGATGCTCTGGTTTTACAAACAAATTTACATGACCGTGAGGCAACATTACCAGAAGAGGGACGACATTAACAAGACTATCCGTTTCTCTGACAAAAGTGGAATTTCTGATATCATACCGAGGAAACACAGCATTCTACCTGCTTTTACAAATGCTGAAGGCTCAGTAGATCAATACAGCTTAGAGCCGCCATATTACCTAAAGCAAGCCATTGCAGAACAAATTCATGACACTTGGGCGGGAAAAAAAAAAAAAGGAAGTTTCCATCAGGCTGCATTGTTCACTGTCACAAAACATAAAACACCGGTGGAAGAGGAAGGAGAGTGCCCTTCACAAGAAGACCACCCAGGTCCTGAGACCCCTCTGAAGCTGACATCCCTGCCCATTAGCTTCCTGCAGTCAGAAAACGACAATGTCCAAACAATGTTCGTGTCACTGAACGACTGCAACTCGTCAGTACCGAACTCCGTGGCCGGCGTCTGTGAGATAACGCGCTTATCCGATGTTCAGAAGTATGCTTCGATTTTATGTAACGATGAGTTCTCACATCCAGTGGCCTCCCCTTGGCCTCAAGGGACTGAGCCGAAGCTGGACTCAGCCAACGCGGTCACTCTGAAGCAGTCCTGGCAGAGGTTCTGCACGCAGTCCAAGCAGTGCATCCATAGCCTTCGCATACGGAAAGAGCGCAAAGCAGCCAAGCAGCTGGGTTTCATCATAGCTGCATTTATGGTCTGTTGGATCCCATACTTTGTCACCTTCATGGTGATGGCTTTCTGCAAGACCTGTGTTCATCATGACCTCCACATGTTCACCATCTGGCTAGGCTACTTCAACTCCACACTCAACCCTTTCATTTACCCGCTCTGCAATGACAATTTCAAAAGGATTTTCAAACGCATACTTCACATTCACTTGTGAGGACCTCTCGAGCATGCAGCTGAACTTGCAGTAGAGAAGCTGTGCGCCCTCCTGATCGTCAGTCTCTGCGTTGTCATATTTCCGTGCCTGTTGTGGTTGAAATATCTCATTGTACATGTTATGAAAATAAAACATGATACCTGCTTACAGCAGTAACATCCTTTGTAGGGTATTTATGCTAATGGATCTACTTTATCCATGTCGGCAGTGCTTGAAGTGGACAGGAATGGACCGGTACGCCATACCAGTACTTCTACATTTTTTCAGTACCGGCCATTTTTTTAGCGTTCTGCTACATAAGCTGTACGTATGCAGTGTGTGTGTGTGTGTGTGCCCATGAGAACGGACGCAATGGAACCTTTTCCAACATGTTAGCTTGACTCAAATATGGGAAGTTACAGAACGCACCGTACTGGGGCAGTATTGCTCATATGAGTATCAGAACTTTTTTCAATTCCAGTACTGCATCTTGGATCATCCCCAATCCCTAAGGGAATTTAAATTCCTTATTTTCTAAGGTATCCAGGATACATTACATTTTCAATCAGGCAAAAATGTTATGATGGTATAAATAATACTATCACAAATAATTAAAGGCCTTTACTTTTGTATTTTATGTTCAGTGTTTTTCATGACCTTGGGTTTTTTAATACAGAAGAAACTAAATTTAAATGAAATACGTCCCCGATGATTACTCTCTTTGAATGTCTAAAAGGGCAAATGACAAAACAAATTGATAAGAATACAAATCATATTCAAACTGATATCATACACATTACATCAGTTGATTTTTTATTTGGAAAAAACAGGCCTCCAAAAAATTTACAACCTTTAAATGTCACTTAAGATTGGACTGCTCTGACACATTAATTAACATTTCAATGCCTTTATATTTGAGACTAAATAGAGCTTTGTGATAGGTGGTGGTAAGAATAAAATCCGAAAATGAGCTTAGACCACAAACAATTGTCAACCCTTATTACATGCACTCATTTAAATACATTTTCACTCCCCCACCCACACACACACACAACACAAAGTGCTGTCCCCAATTAAGAGTGAGTAATATTTCTCTGTTCTAAAGTTGTGTTACTCCGAAACCCCAGAACTGTGAAACTTTTAAAGGACACAGGTGTGACAAACCCAGTTAAAAAAAACTTCCTATCCCTAGTTTCTATGGATTCTATCACCAATTTATATTGATTGATTACTCCACTCAGTGGGTTGTCGCAGCACAGATGCAGTTGTCGTTTCATCGTTGTGGGAAGGGTGACGCTGTCAACAAACAGTTCTTATGATGTCAGTTCTGCAGAGGAGTTTTTATGAGAACGATGAATTAATGAGTATACTCATCCCAACTTCAGAGATTTTTACTATTGATTGAAACTTGTTAAAAAATTAGCAGACACACATTGCAGATTTCCTGTGTATGTAATCCCACTTTAAACAGACTGCTTTGAATTCCAGTATAAACAAAAACAACATCAGGGTTCGCTCTCATGGGTGAGTAACCTAGAACATTTATTAACAGCCCCACTGTTGAATTTGGCTCATCTGATGCGCAGTTCAACAGATAATTTATGGTGCAATAAATCCGTTACTCACAAATATGGCCATGGAAAATAAGATTTTTGTGAGTCCATAACATTCCTATAAACATAGACCAGAGATTCCCAAACTTTGTCCTCCTCCGCTTCCACCGCTCACTTCTCATGTCTCACATTATGGTAGCGTAATGTAATGGCATTACATTATACTCTGTGAGCTAGTTATATTCTTTTTTATTACTATTACTAGTAATGCTAATGATACATAATAATCGTAATAATAATAATACAAATTATAATAAATACATAAAATAAATCATGGAGCCATCCCAGATAGCAAGGAAGCATTGAATCAATGTTGAATTAACATAAGATAAAGCATTGATTCAATGTTGATCTCTGATGTTGATTCTGCGTCCAGGTGCCCATCGAGTTTACGTTGAATCAATGCATTGAAATAACGTTGAAACCATGTTGATGTTAACAAGGAAAATCAACGTAACGGATGTGAAATCAATGTAATCTATTATAGCTAATTATAGTTACTAAAATAAATAACACATTGACATCAATTTTAAAAATGCAAACATCTTTATTGATTTTAAACCTCTGCTTAATGGACACAATACAAGCAATAGCTAGTAGTAGTTATAGTTTCATGCTGAAAAACGAACGTTGAAGTGTCTCGTCTAAAAATAATGTTTGTTTACTGTTCGATCGTGGTGTGAGCTGCCATGATGATGTGATGTCAAGTTCTTCCTCGTCGGGAGGTCGGGGTTGATTTCTCGATCCATGATTTCCGACATGGAACTCCTAGTTGAAAGGGTTTCCTACATTTAGTAGGATATCTGGATTCCTAGTTGGAAATTAATAAACGAATGCAGCAAATACGTTTTGATAATTTTCCTACGTCACCCTCGTCGTAGCAACTAGAACTTTGAACTTAACAAATTTAACCAATAAAAAATAAATTCACTTACCACGTAACATACACATACTGTAGCTAATACGAGCGTAGCCTTTAGGCTACAGCAGCGACCGCAGAAACAGGCAATGAATAATTCTAACGGTTTTTTTATTTGAAAATGAAAGCGCACATGAATCTGAGTAATCTGATTTTAAAAATCAATGTTATTCATCAGTATGATGCCCTTGGTTGTTATTGTTACATTGATACAATGTTTCAATTTCAACCTAATACATCGGTGACCATTACTGAGGTATAATAAATCGAACAATCCTATCACCGCCCTGTCGGGAGGGGTCAGGACCATTCAACTACACTTTACTTAAACTTTCTCCCAAATAGACACCACATTCCAGAGTCTGGTATAACGTAATTTATTATAAAAAGATTTGCACGAATATACATACCCAGGCTGATCGGCTAAACATACATATGTTAAAAACATTCTCAATCACACGGTCCAGTCTAAGTCAGTCAATTTCATGCTCACCCACAAGACGTAAAACAGGTCCGTTAATGACAGAAGCAAAACATAACAGGCGCACCATGAAGTTCAGCTGACATCTTATATGTTATTGCGACCCCCCTTTTTTTGGGGTGTTCCCATTACCTGGGCGATTACTTTTTCCATGGTCTGCAGCGGTCTCTGCCGGTTTTAATTAAGCATTACATATGACCCTTATTTATATGGTAGTTTTGATGGAATGCCATGATTTAATCATATCAGCCTAGTCACGGTTTGACAATAGTAGTTCAATACATAGTTTTTACACTAATGTTTGTAAAGATAGAAGATAAATGTTTTCTTTGGATTTAATAAACTATCAGTTCCTCAAACTGCACACACACATACATTTTCAAGGCTAGGGTGCTAGCAGGCCCCAAAGAATGTGTAGGGAGTAATTCATGCTTATCTCTTCAGACGGGCTAGGAACATTTAATTGCCTGTGTGTGTGTATGTGTGTGTGTGTGTGTATGTGTGTGTGTGTGTGTGTGTGTGATGTGTGTGTGTGTGTGTGTGTGTGTGTGTGTGAATGAATGGGTTTATTGCCTACTTTTTGAGATAACTAAAAGCTCGTCATGGGAAATTTTGGGGAGTGTATTGCAATATGGCTGTTTCCGCTGAGAGCGAGTTTTTCTTCAATTCCCCTGCATGTGGGTGTGTGTATATTTCCTTGATTTACAGGTGTCGAGATGAGCTCATATTGGGTGCCTAGCGTGGGACCATTGTTCATTGAGTACACTTCGATACAAATAATGAGCTCATTTTTCCGGCGTGAGTGTCTGAGGCCTTGAATATGTGCTGTTGTGCACATATGGGCCTTTTGTGCAATTCATCCTACCACAGAAGAACATATTCATATTAACACTACATTTTAATATAGTTGGTCCTACAATATGATATATAATTGTATATAAATAATGAATAATCTATAATTTGTCACAACATTACCATCAGAAAGTGAATGTTAATTCCACCATTGAAAATGGGTTTATGACCGATACATATTGATTGATTCAATACTTCCTTGCTATCTGGGATTTTGCTAGCTAGTATCCATACAGTTAGCCTAAAACCGTGAAGCATGCTATAACAATCCTGAAGTTATTAGCTATGTAATAAAGCGTGTTAAGGAGTGGAATTATGGATTCAAGATTAATTTCAAGATTATTTCTTGAACCCAAGAAGAGGTGGCTGTTCATTCTGCATGTAGATTTATCTTTTTGCAGTTTAGATATAGTTATGTTCACCATTTACTAAACTGCTGTGGGACTGCTACAACTGCTGCTAGTTGGCTACACCTCATGGTTACACCACCCAAAGACTTGGCTTGTTTGAAGATTGAGTGTCCTTAAAAGTGCAACCAATGGCCTTATCTATCCATGGCTATATGTAAAAATAAATAAAAATACACACATACAATATCATTAGCCACCTGCGATGCCCGTCACCTGTTCATGCGGCTGTTATTGGAGATACAATGCAAGACGAGAACCGCACCACAGACGCTGGCTGTATTATCCTGATCAGTGCTTGAAATGTGGAACAACTAGAAAGTCCACATTGCATGATCTTGCGGAAAGAATCGACGCTCAGAGCAGACAATCGCAAAAGGGCAAAACGAACAGAATAGCGATTTCATTGCATGGAAAATAATTTAGTGTAAAAGATAACTAGACGTCAGCTTGCCACCCTGGTCAGTGCTACAGTAACGTAATGTTAGTTACATAGTTACATGCCTCTCCCCGTTCTCATATCGTTGTTGTTGTTCGCTAATGCGGTTTGTATGTTGGAACTGCAGGCTTAGGCAGCGAGCAAGTTAGCAAACTGACTCGGTGTCAACAACATGAAAAGGAACGGTGCATATAGATTTTTGTCTGTTCTTTCGTGCCTCGTAGTTTGTGTGTTCCTTTTTTTATTCTGGTTTTTTGTATTTTATTCAATGGCGGTGGCACCGTAAAAACGCCAACTATAACATTACTGCAACTATAGCTTGCTTTCCTAGTGTTAGCAGCGCCGAGCTTCCTTGTTATCTAACGTGGTAATTCTTCCAACTTATTTGGCTACTATTGTTATTTAACATTGAGAGTGCAATTGGTTATAATTTCACCATTTTTATTAAACGTATGACTGAAATGTCCCTGGTCATCATCATACAAGTAAAACAACTCTGGTTATGTTAGTTCCGTAAGTTAGCTAGCGCTAGCTACTTGCGGTATCCATTACCTCGTAATCCTAGTTAGCCACATAGCACCACTGACTGAAGCAGAGCTTCCACGGTACTCCCAGAGACTTTTCTTCCTCGAGCCACTCGCTAAGCGCATGACAGCTATTTACGTCACAACGCACATCCCTACGTCGGACGTCATTGACAAACAGAGACAGTCACCGAATCAGGAAACGAAGTCTTGCCTTGGTGAGTAAGTTACAGTA
This sequence comes from Ilyophis sp. 1 JC-2022, assembly GCA_022702515.1. Taxonomy (NCBI): domain Eukaryota; kingdom Metazoa; phylum Chordata; class Actinopteri; order Anguilliformes; family Synaphobranchidae; genus Ilyophis; species Ilyophis sp. 1 JC-2022. The sequence goes on from CM040396.1 coordinate 25,683,125, forward strand.
AATACACGTACCGAAGAATTCATGACAAGTTTTGGGTCGTATAGCGCTTGTAGCCTCCCCGCAACTAGTCTAATTTATTTTGGTAGTGGCAGAGTGACCGTTATGCTGTTTGTTATCGCAACGAATTTCTTATCGACCATTGCACGTTTGTTTTAAAGCGATAGTTAAAATAGCTACTTACGCTTCTTACCTAACGTTAGCTACCTAGTAATGCAATACCTCTTGGTTCTGTTATTGTAAGTTACACCTCTGACACGTAAGAATTTGAATCTGTGTTGATTGCTTTCCAGCTACATTTTTCAAATCAGATGACTTGTACACACGTGATATGGAGGAATAGTGGGGAGTGTAGTTGATGGCTATTTTAGCTAGTACAAACACTGAAGCAATATACATATTTTTTATGTTGTGTCGTTTTTTAAACGTAGCATCGATCACCTCATTGGCAAACAAACAATGCGATAATTTCGGTTTAAGCAGGGCGTTCATATCGATGTAACAGTGCTTCGTTGTGAATGAGCGACAGTGATACGGAAGTCATGTGACATTAGCAAGCTAATATTTGGTCATTTTTTAAAATCAGTACTTTGCTTGCATTTACTTATTCAGAGCGACTTAGAATGCAGACACAAGTGCAAAGATCAGGGATCGAAGTGCAATCATTCCGTAGTGGGGAAAGTATAGTCCCAAAAGAGACAGCAAGCAAGTACCCTAATGAGCATGAAACTACACAGGAACAGCAAATAACTGCAACTCTGAAAACACAGGCAGTTTAACAAGGTGTTAGGGCTGGTTAAAGTAGCATAGTAGTAGTAGTAGTTTGAAGTTGTAATTTAATTTAGGCATTAATGGTTAAGGCATTAGGGTGTACCCTTAGAAGGTGCATGTCCATTAGAATTTCTGCAATGTTTATAGGAGGGCTTATAGTCAGAAATAGTCACTATTGCACTTGAGGCTGTAGGCCCATAAAGCATAAAATCATGATGTTTCCTCTGATCTCTGAAATCACACTGTATTCAGTCTTAAAAAGATGCAGAATACAGAAGTGTAGCAATGGCAAGGTGACATACTGATAAGTGCTATGATTGTTTATACCAATGAAATGGGGTAAGTCACCGTGTCCTATGAAAGTTTATGAATGAATGTGTCGTCAACCACTCAAGGACCCTCCATCTTCTTTTACCCCTTTTCAAAATAAACAAGTTAATAAAACGTGTCTTTATAGATTATAGATGTCGTTATAGAGTGTCTTTATAAATTCCTCAAGGTACATTTATTTAGCCTGCCATCCAGTGTTCTTGCAATAGCAACAGCAGTGCTGACCTGCTTGGGCTGCCAATAGCAACAAACCAAGCATTTTGAAGCAGACCTCTCAGTGAAATTGGCTATTTCTAAACTACACTGATAATACAGCGGGAGCTACGGGACCTGCATCAGTTTTTTAAATAAATCTGCTTTTATTTCTCTTAGGGCTGCATTGGGCTTATATTACAGTGTGTTATATAATGTTCAATAGAGTAGTTGACAAGTTGCCAAGGAGCACTTTTTTCACTTGCTGTGTTTCTTGGGACTATACTTTCCCTACACTATTTTTCTGCATTATACCTTCTCTGTACTACAGTTTGATACCTCATCTTTGTGCTTTAACATGAAAGGAGATTCACGGTGTGCTCTCTTCTGTTAGTTCCTGAAATTTAGGTGCTGTGCATTTTATCCAAGCCAGAAGTAGTAACCAGATCAGAGCAGTGTTTAATAAATACGGTACTTGATGTAATTATAGCTTATCAGAGGATAGCTTAAAAATGGCCAACATGGAAAAACACTATACAGCATGGCAAATGGGGTCCAACCGAAGCCCTCTTCCTTCCACAGATTTCTTTTTTAGAGGAAGTCAGGATGGCTACCGGGCACACAGAGAAGGATTCAACCAATCAGAAGTTGCAGTTTGCTCCATTCTGCAGTGCTCTAGAAGCAGGTTTCTGGCATCAGCTGACCCAGAAGAAACTAAATGACTACCGCCTTGATGAGAGTCCAAGAAGTATCAAGGGTTATTACTATAATGGTGAGTGAATAAATAATCCCCTATTTGAAATCAGTCATTTTTAAGGTTCAATAAAAGGTATGCACTTCATTGGTACAATAGATGGTTGGGAGTTATTTTCCCTTCCCATTTTGGAATGGCGGTTGTGTCCCTTGCATTACCACTTTGCTACCCAAACCCACACACTAGGCCCACTGCAGCTGAAGCATGTGCACTGTCCTGATGCGCTTTTTCATGACCTTCAGTAAACCCAATACTTCAGAAGAGAGCTAGCCCTATCACCCTGTCAGAGGAGAGATTTTCTCTCACAAGGATGTCCGAACAAGGATTTCTAAATTCTTATGAGAACTACCCTCTGTCTCCAATTCTCTTTCCCTCTCATGTTTTATTGTGGCCTAGTCACAAGGAACTAAGGTAAGGAAACATGAAACTCTTTTTAAAAGACAGAGGGACATTCTACCCCACTTTCATATACTTGTTTTATGCAGGCAGGTAGAAAGCAGAGAGGGTAACGGATAGAGAAGGGGCCACAGCTGAGAAAGGGCTGCCTTGGGGATCGAACCCCTGCCCGATGTGCCCGTACAGAGAGAATTGCATATGGCTAAGAATTGACCAAGCTGCAATGGTCATAAGGAAAATAACTGTTTGTTATATTGGTGACAAGGCTGTGAGCAAAGCAGAATATGATGTAAATGTTTTTTGGCCAGAACTGAGATATAAGAAACTCTTTTTAACCCAGGGGATCCGGCTGGTCTTCCTACACGCTTGACTTTGGAGTTCAGTGCATTTGATGCGTGAGTATGAAATATTTTGGGAAACAATTTCACAGTTTTGCTAAGCGTGTGTGTTTGTGTGTGTGTGTGCGTGTGCGTGTGTGCTTTTCTAAGCTCTTTTTCTTATTTCCTTTTTCTCTTGGAACCTCTCACTGTTTTGTCTTGTCTTTGTCTCAGAAATCAGTTCTGGCTTAAATCACTGAGATTAAAAATCTCTGATGAGACATTAAATCCATATACAAATCGAAAATGACATGCATCGACTGGCAAGGCCAGTGACTTTGACCCATAGCAAGTGCTTTGTGGATCCTATGTCACATTTTCTGAATACACCCCTCATATTGTTAATTAAAGATCACATTGCACCTCTCCAAATATCCTGGCCAAATTTGAAATTTGACTCTCAATTAGGCTGTTTAATTATAACCCAATTATAGTGGCTTAATAAATTGTTGCCTCTCTAAAGTTACTTCCGTGGATGTGTTCTGAGCGTTCTGCCAAAAATAGCCTCTGTGCATCACCCCTGTAGGCTGGATCATTGATAGGGATGGGAGCTGCCATACATGTGCAATTTCATTTTCTTCACTATTATAATCATTGTTTTTATTGTATTTATGCTTTGGTATCTTTTAGCATTGAATTCTTATATGTGATTTGTTTAGCGGGTATGGCATATATGGCTAGAGAAATGTATTCCCACCACTGATCCAATTGATCCATCCAGAACTGGGCCAACCCCAGCACGCTGCTGTGCAGCTCTGGGAACACTCTACAACATGAACACTTTTGAAGCCTTCAAAACCTGTGATAAGAAGCTACTTTTGGAAAAGGAAGCCAATGAGGTAAGGCGACCCACAACCATAAAATAACTTAAAGATGTCAACTGATTGGACTTATTTAATGTGTACTATAGATACCCCCACTATCTACCCCTGTACAAATATAATAAGGCTCTTATATAATAATCATTAATAATAAATACATTTTTCTTTGCTGTTTATTTCACAGATATGGGAAACGGTGCAGTCTGAGGCAGTTTTAGAAAACCCATCTCTCCTCACCAAATTTATTTTGCTGACTTTTGCAGTAAGTACTGTAGTCTAGGCCCAATACTGGACACCACTTGGAATAGTTCCAATGCCTATTGTATGCTAATCTCTGTGTGTTTCTCTTCGCTTAGGATCTGAAGAAATATCGCTTCTATTACTGGTTCTGTTTTCCTGCCCTGTGCTTCACAGAGGGGATTCAGGTTCTGCAGCCACCGGTCCCACTAGAGGAGAAGTTCTCTCAAAAACAGGTGGGGTTTGTCTCGTATTGAACCTGTGTGTAACTGGAGTGAGGAGTGCACAGCACTGCTTTGGTCTTGAACATTCAACAGCTGTCATCTCTCTTACGGTCACTTGAACTTCCATTAAAGAAAGTCCTTCGTCTTCACAGATTGCGGCTTTGCAAGGTGCTTATGATGACCTTTGCAATGAAAGAGGAACAACAGCGATTCCTTACTTTCTAATGAAATACACAGGGGAGGCTGTGTTGTTGTCTTCACTCCAAAACTGGAATACATTCTTCCAAGGACAAACGAAGGTACAGCACAGACGGGAGAGTAACTGGTGTAGTGTTTCTTAAACCAGTAAAACCACACCACTAATGAAATCCATTGTTAATCGTGGTACAAAGTACTATGTAGCACAAGAATCTGCAACTTTTCAAACTGCACATTTCACTTTAACCACATACTCATTTCATTTCAAATCCAATGTGATGGAGTACAGAGCTAAAACGACAAAAATGGTGTCCCTGTGCAAATGCTTACGCAATGCACTGTAGGTGTCCTATTTTATGTAGACTGTAATCTTTTCTGATTGTGTTCCAGCACTTTAAAATAAGTACATGCGTGTGCTGTTCCTTTTGAAGGTAACTGTGGGCGTCTATGACCCGTGCACTCTGTCTCAGCATCCTGGCTGGCCTCTGAGGAACCTGCTTGTACTCATAGCCAGCAAATGGTATGTCCAAAACATCATTCCATATAAACTACCTGCTGTTTATGACTAATTACAAATATATCACAAGGTATATCTTTATATTTAGAGAGTGTAAAGTTTCTGAAAAATACACGAGTCCTGCTCTTCATGGTACAAAAGGAGTTTGTAAAATATATTTTCCTATATGGTGTATAAACTTTAAGTTAATGGTATTATGTGTTACGTTGTAACATATTATAAATGTTATTTGTAAGCATATAAAGCACTTTCAGTTGTGTGTTAAATGCGTATTCTAGACATTCTGTGACATGAAATTTTAATGCATCATATTTTATAAGTGTACATGTATGGGAAATATAAATGTTTTGGTATGAGCGAATATTACTTGTATAAGATTTTCGGCACTAAAAATGATTCATTGCAATGCTAAACATTATTTCCAGTGGAGATGGATTCCAAAATTAGAAGAATGCTAATAATTGCATTAAAAAAGATCCACTTTCAAGGCATGTTATATTCAAATGTTTTGACGTACCATCAAAGTTTGCCAACAGAATAACAACACTTCACTAAAGAAGTCAGTTTGCTAAAATGTTTGAATCTTCACCTCATGCTTACAATAAATAACTGTGGGCTTTCAGGACTAGCAGCGTTTAAAAAAATCTAAACATAAGTAAACTGTTTATATCAACTTTGAGTTCCTCTGTGTGGTCTTGTGTTTGGAAATCATAGAGTTATTTTTTACTGTTTAAAACCAGTGTTTGTTTCTTTTTGTTCATCCAATTTGGAATGACCAGTGGCCATGGTCTTTAGTCAGTTCAGGAAAGGGCAGAGAAGCATACTATCAGCTACTGCTTTATTCACTCCGCAGTTCAGCTTCTTAGGTGCACAGTCATCGCACAGGGGAAGTATGCTATGTGTGTAGTCATTGCACTGGAGAAGTATGCTATGTGCGCAGCTGGTTCCAGACTGACCAGAGGAGTTTGAGTTGATGGCAATCCTGCCACCCGAATCCCCCATGTCTGGGTGAATCCTCTGGTTAGCTTTTACATCGCTGGCCATAGTTGGCACTGGCACGGTCAGGATTCAACACTATACTATGAGGCACGTCACACACTGAAGCCAGAGTCTTGGCAGGATGAGCCACCCGGTACTTCATTTGAATCTGTACGGCACATAGTAAGACACTGTGGTGAAACAGAAAACTGCAGACTATGTTGGGCTGAGAGTTTTTCTAGCCCTCATCATGTGTGTGTTTTTGTTTGTACCCATGTGTGTGTGTGCATGTGTTTTTTTGTGTGTATGTGTGTTTGTGCACATGCATGCATGTGTGTGCGTGTGTTGTACCAGGGGCTCGGTGCTGGATGCGGTGGAGGTTCTGTGTTTCAGGGATCAGACCCTGCAGGGAAAGCGCTCCATTCAGCACAGCATCGTTTTCCAGATCAAGCTCCCCGAGCTCTCCCTGAGCACAGGTACAGCGCTCCCCCTAACCTGTGATGTATCCTTTCACAGGACAGCTCTGACCACAAACACAGCACTTTTTGTGTAGCATTTAGTGTGAGGACGTGGTCTGATAAAAAGGCTATTTAAATGGTAATATTAGAGCAGGCAGATGCCACTGGAGAGGTTTTGATCTGTGAAGTTCATTGTTGTTTCTATTGAAGCAGGAAACCACTGGGGCTTCTGTTTTGGCTCTACTGTTTCCCTCTCTTTTCTTCCCTTGTTCCCCTGTAATTATTTTGGGGATTATATTCATAACCTTTTTTACAGTCCAGAATTAGGTTTGAAAGAGGATGAAACATGACCCAGTTGCCACTGGCACGGCCATTTTGTTTTAATTGTGAGTTTCTGCATTCACTACTTTGTGATGAGTGTATTAAAGGATGACTCTATATTTCTTGCTGTGTTATTTCTTGCACATGCAGTAGTTTTGAGGAACATACACATTTATGGCCTGTTTATAAATGTTCTTACACGCAGCATAGGGAGGCTGAGAGCTGGGACATTTTGTGGTTTGGTTTTACAGGATCATTGTATATTTAATTGTAATTGGACGTCTTGAGTACTGCGTGTCCTTTTGTAGGGTGTCCAAAGAGTGTGGGCTGGGAGAAGAACCAGAAGAGTGCAATGGGACCAAGGATGGTCAACCTCAGTGAATGCATGGACCCAAAGAGGTACGGGACTGCATGTGTTCAATCATACCTCTTTATATCTATGTTGACTGTATATCATACATATTTCATATCCCTGCTACCTATATATCGTATTCCCATTTTCAAATCCCTGTCATTTACATATCACGTATTCCTATATTCCCATACTTGGTCCTTGGGTGTTCCTGTGTGTGCTTTTTTCCCATTCCAATCATAATTGGTATTCATGAAGTATGACAAGCTGTCATTGTTTTAATGAGACACTTTCAATGTCTAATGAGGGATCTTAGTGCCACATTGTGTCAAATAGATATTCATGTTACAAAGGATGGATACTCCACATTAGTTTAAGGTGTGTTAATCAGTCCAAGCAATTCTCGGTCATGCAGTGCTTTTTATTTTCTGCAAATTATGTATTTTGATTTGAATGGCTCAATTGACAGGTCTACATCTGAAATCAGTGATAAAGTCATAAATGCTGAAAGTGCAGAAACTAAACGATTTGTGGAAAATTACAAGTTTAAATTACAGAGAAAATAGCAGTGAGCAGAACCTTTAAAGATGTGTTTAAACCTGCTTGTGTTTTAAACAGGAGATTGGTGGTAAGATAAAACTGCATACAGAGGTGCGCCTCTGGACAAAGTTTGAAAATCCCTGCTCTGTCATGTCTATATCCTATTCCAGTTAGAACCACATGTCACATTCATTCTGAATCTATGTCCACATCCATATCTATTTATTTCTGCATTGCCATACTGGTTCTTGGTAGTCTTTTTTTCCATTGTGGTTTTCTTCTATTGTTTGTATACAATATATTGTATGCGAATCTGATTGCTGTTTTCAGTATATTGTTTTATTGTGTTTTTTTTTTTTTTTTACTGCAAACTAATGTTGTTGCTGTATTTCTATCTTTGAGATGTAATAAGGCAATTCCAAAATAACTTTGGATTGAATAAAGTATTGAACTTGAAAATCATGCCATATCCCAACCATGTCAGAGCATTTTAGGGGTTAGAACAGTGTTTCTGTGGTGATGGCGGTGGCACGCTGTTAAGCGTGTGTTATGACTGGTGTGTTATTGGTCACCCGGATGTGTTTTGATTATGTATGTAAACTGACGCTGCTGGAGCAATTATTCAGACGCTACCTTTATGAATAATTGAAGACTGCCATCACTATTTTATAGGACGCTGAGATTCTGCAGGCAGCTTTTATGAAGTTCCTTGATAAAAAATATATTTAATATTTTTTGCAACAAACAATGGTGTGAGTGATTTCAGTGACAGGTGTTCATTTTGGGGGGGTTTATGACGCACTGTGTGCTCTGTTTTGTGTGCAAGGCTAGCCGAGTCCTCGGTGGACCTGAACCTGAAGCTGATGCGTTGGAGGCTGGTTCCTTCCCTGGATCTGGAGAAGGTGGTCTCCACCAAGTGTCTGTTACTGGGAGCTGGAACCTTGGGCTGCAACGTTGCCCGGACCTTAATGGTGAGAAGTGGACATTCTTCTTCTGTTCTGTGACTGCAGCAGGGAGCAGACTTTGGGCGAATATGTTTGAAACACTTTTGGTGCCTGCAAAATGTGACCCCTGAGAATTTTTTGTGGAAGATGTTGCCAACAAAAATTTACTGAATACTGTTAAAAATAGATCTAAAATAGTCTATAATCTACAAGAATTTACCACTTCTCCAAAAAAGTGTGTGTAGAAAAAAGAATTGGAAAGAAGCTTGGATCTGAGATAGTGGTGGGCAGAGAGACCCTGACGAAGACCAGTTCTTGGTCGATGCGCGTTGGTCGCTGTTTTTATTTATGTAGCCACTACAATAAAGGCTTTTTACATGTTTTGTACCTGCAGACGGAGTGCCTTGATTTTTTGTTTTGGGGATTCATGCTTATATTCATGCCCTTACATGTTTTTTACATTGTTGCCAGTGGATATCTCTAGTATTTTTTAATGTTACAAAAGTGATTTTAAAAAAGCGGATTCCGTTGGTGCTTGATATGGTTGCCTTGCTTTAGTGCACCGGAAAGCTGTCGGTACTTACCTGGCCCCTGTCTTGCAGGGTTGGGGAGTGAGGCACATCACCTTTGTGGACAACGCCATGATCTCCTACTCAAACCCGGTGCGGCAGCCGCTGTATGAGTTTGAAGACTGCTTGGGTGAGGGAAAGTTCAAGGCCCTTGCTGCAGTGGAGAGGCTGAAGAAGATCTTTCCTGGAGTGGTGAGGCCATTACTACACTGCTCATTTTCTATCCAACACTGCTTTTGTATTAATGGATTTTTCTTTTTTCAAAAATGAATGACAGGGAGTTGTTAGAAAAGTGGAGTGTTAGAATTATTGCTTTTTAATGACCCCTATTATTTTAATACAAAATGACAATAACTATAATAATTTTATGTTACTACATCGCTGATTACTCAAGATTCACTGAAGATAGCAGGTATCAAGTATCCAATCTTCTTAGGAGCTTTTCAGGTACTCTTGAAAATCCAGTTTTAAAATGTCAAAGTCTGATATGATCCTTATTAATTACAGACACACAAACTTACACATCTAAAGACTTTTGGGTTGGAGTTATTAAATCCAGTTGTATTATTTCTTAAATAAAAAAATTTTTTAATTGCATTTTTGATCATCTGGAAGCTCTTTTTCAAATTTAAAACTAGAATTTTGTAATTAAAACGATATTAAGACAATATGTCCACTAGCGGCAGTCAAATTGTATTCATGGCTGTTGGTGGCCATCTTTTGCCAGGTCCCAGTTATTGTTGCTTGTTGCTTGTTGTTTGTTGTTTGTGTTTTTTCTTGTTATCATCCTCAGCCTGTTAAGGTTCCTGGTGTCATCATATTAATGAAACTCCTCACTCTTACTAAAAACGCGCGAATGCCCTAAGGGGAACGTTTTAATTGCAAAGATGTAGATTACCAAGGAAACGGATCCACTTGAGACAAGTTGGCAATAAGAAAATGCCAAACCTGCTCTTTGTCATTTCTTCAATGGCAGCAAGCTCCAGTAGCTTGTTGACACTTTTTATTGTACATAAATAGGATTCATATCTTAACTCTTTAGCAGGTTGATGTGTATCCATCTTAAAAACATGTCACCTGGCCACGACATTGCTTGAAGGTTTGTCACATTGTTAATGAAGATGAAGTGCAGGACTTGAGATTGTGACTTCACCACCTGCCAGATCTCTGCAAAGTTGTAAAGTGTTCTGCCTTTTGAACAGTCTGATGTTGAGGCAGCAGTGTAGCATAATGGTTAAAGAACTGGGCTTGTAGCTCAAAGGCTTTGGGTTTGATTCCCAGCTGGGGCGCTGCTGTTGAACCCCTTAAATGGATAGTTCACACATTTAAAAAAATTAAAAAAATTATTATTATAATAATAAAATAAATTATGTTGTTTTACTCACCCCCGAAATAGAATGCTAAGCTGTCCTGGTCTCGCCGTTGTAGCTAAATTATTGTATTGCTCCAATTCAGGATTTGCAATAATTTAGCTACAACGGTGAGACCAGGACAGCTTAACATACTATTTTGGGGGTATGTAAAACAATATCAAATCTTTTAACAAAATGCTTACCCTGAATTTCAAGCTGTTTACATGGATTGTATGTACAAATGCAATCCATGTTAGACAGTCGGTTGTATGACGTAATGTAAATGTATGGTTTTGGGCAGTTGTGGCTTTGTGTGTGTGTGTGTGTGTGTGTGTGTGTGTGTGTGTGTGTGTGTGTGTGTGCGTGTGCGCGTGTGCATGTGTGTTTGCGCGTGGCAGTATAGCATATAGAGTAAGGCACTGGGCTTGTAACCCAACGGTTGCATGTTTGATTCCCAGGTAGGACAATGCCATTGTACCCTTGAGCAAGGTACTTAACCTGAATTGTTTCAGTATATATCCATCTGTATAAATGGATAGTATGTTTAAAAAAATTAAAATTTAAAAAAAAATGTATGTGAGTTGCTCTGAATAAGAGTGTCTGCTAAGTGCCTGTAATGTAGTGTATGCGTGCGTGTGCGTGTGCGTGTGCGCATCTGTGTTTTTGTGGGTGTATTTGTGTGCATGTATTTGTCAGGTCAATAAACACTGCCAGAGTGCAGCAGAGACAGTGACTCAGTGTTTGTGCTGGAGCACCCCGCACACAGACCCAGTTTGTGGCAGCGCTGTCCAAACTCATTCTTAGAGTCTGACAAGGAGAGTCTCAGCCTCCTGCTCCGCCCCCAGTGACTCAGTCTGACTGCTTTGTCACCAGCCTTTCCGGCTCCCTCTCTCTCTGTCTCCTGCAATTGACTTCACTGTCTAAGTAAGCAGCCATTTTGTCTCCTCGTGCCACAAGCCTCTGAGCTGCTGACCTCAATGTAGTATAATGGTTAGGGAACTGGGCTTGCAAACCCAAATGTTTGATTCTCAGGTAGGAGCAACACTGCAAAAACGATAAGTAAATAAGTCAATCTTAACAAGCATTTTACTTATATTTAGGCAAATCTTAATTGTATTACTTTTTTGCTAAGTAAGACAAAAAGATTGCCAATGAGGTGAGAGTTTTACTCATTTCAAGATTTGCCAGTGGGGTTTAAAGGGTAACTACACCCTAGATCACTTTTATTTAGCTGAAAACGTGTTTGTATGCCTACCTTATAATGAAGCCCATTCATGCATTCCGTTATTTCAATAATTCTGAAATAATATTGTATACCATAAGAAACTGGTAGAAAAGTGTCTTTGTGCTGCCCCTAATGGTTGAAATTCCCTTTCTGCTCCCCACACTGCCCCCGCCCCAATCGTGATGTCAGAGTACCTCTTTGGAGGTACCTCCACGTCATATGGATAATTGTTGTCGCCTACAACGGAAACAGCTGGCGCCTGATTGGTTAGACCCACGTTACTTTCATTTCGGCACCATGTTTTTAAACCGGAACAACGTGGCGTCCTGTTCATAAACTCTCTTATTACACCTAAATAGTCCATTAAAATATGTTTCTGAAAATATTTGAGGTGAGAAATAGGCTATGTAGTTGCTGAATCTTGATTCGTATTTGATGTGCAATGTCTAGTTTGACAGTTTGATCCGGGTTATACAAAATATTTTGCTCCTCCGCCCCCACCCCTCTCCCTCGCTCACCCCACAAAGTATTTTTCTAAATTGTTTTGTGGGCGGTGACAGGCTGAGACAGTGGGTGTAGTTACCCTTTAAGTCTTATTATAAGACTAAAACACTTGTTAAGACAAATTTTTTGCAGTTAAGGCGCTTAACCTAAAATTGTGTCGCTATATATCCAGCTGCGTAAATGGATTCTCTGTAGAAATGCAGTAAAGTTGTGCATGTCTCTCTGGATAAGAGCTTCTGATAAATGGCTGTAACTCCCTCATGTGAGTGTGAAGTTTTCACTGTTCTGACACACTTGGTAAATTGAGTCCAAAGGCAATTAGTTCTTGCGCAATCATCGGTGATTCTTATTCTACGATTGCTATCAGTGGATAGTATTTGTGCTAAGGACACTCAGAACACAGTGTCTGTGACATACTGATGTCAAAGGTGCATTCTTGTTTCTGTTTGCAATAGGAATAAAAGGCCTCTTGGTAGTTTTCCAGATTGCAACAGCTGGACATATACAACAGTTTTTACTAAAGCCAAAATGCTACACCATTGTGAGCAAAGCTGATATAATCATAAGTAAAAATAAGTAGCTGGCAGTGCATTGTGGAAAACAGAGTTTTTTTATTGTCAGTGTGCAGCATTTTTACTGGCTGACTTAGACCACAGTATGATGATGTAACTCAAGTAAGCACACGACACAGCCGAATAGCATGCATAGTTCACGGGTACAATAATCATTTAATAATCATATATAATGTCATATTTCTAGTTGCGGATACATGATATTTCAGCTATCTTATTTCAGATCAGCTTTCATAAGATATTTTTTGTGCAAGGTTCATGCCAACTTTCATCTTCTCTGCTGTAATAGTTTACATTAGAGGCTGCTCCTTATTGCCGAAGAACATTTTTAAAGCTCAAAAACGGGTCTTGATGCCAGAATTAACAGATAAAGTAAAAGGCTGATTTTATCTAAAACTGATATTTTAGAAGTTGAGCAAGGGTTGATTAAGTAACATTTGCCTCTCATTTCACAAAGAATTAATTTTAATTTGGCACAGAAATAATGGTGCAGGATGAGATCAGTTAATGACCAAATGGATCTCTTTTTTTTTTTTTTCTCGAAAAACTTACCATCTCAATTCATAGAATTGAGCCTTTCCAAATTAAATTATTTTTTATTAAGTTAAATATTTGTCTATGCACAATGGCCTACTTAAATTATCGAAGAACACAAATTACAAGGGGCAGGTTCAATGTCATCTTTGTTGCCATTTAATTGGTTGATGATGGTGCAACTAGGGATAATAAAATAGGGGTGGGACTTTCTTTGTCCTCGCAAATGGAGTGCTCTATGTATGGTTACCACTTTTCAAATAGAAATCAGAGAGGAGATCCACAAATCACAAGGTACGTAGATAAAAATAAATCAAACGAGTAGATGGTGATTGGCGGATACTTCTTTCCAAGGCCCCTGCAGGGTAAGGTGACATCACATATGTCTTATCCATAATGTATTATCCCTGCATGGGACTAGAGCGAGACGTACAGTATGTCAAACTACGCACAAAGAAGCCTGCACACAAGAAAGCACTTCAATTGCACTTCTAGTCAAGGCTTTGTACAAGTTTCTGTTCAGTCAAGAAATAATCACATTTATATAAGGGAAATCCAGAAACCAATCTGAATTGCATGCAGTGAAATCCGTCTCGTGTAGATGGGCACCTGTTGCTTGGCTAAATTAAATGTCATGGCGTGTGCTGGTCTGGCTTTGGGCTGCTGCAGTGGCAGTGTCTTCAGCCCATTTTTTACCCCTGTCTTCAGCTGCTCGCCTTCCAGTTATGATCAAATTAGCCCCCCGTCCTGTTTATTCCGTGGGCATTATTCATTCATATCATCTTCCGTTATCGATTTTTGCTGCCTGTCTCTATTAACAGGCACTGGGCTCTCCGTCTGCTCTGCCTGTGGTTGGCACCGCCAATTATCCGGCCCTGCCATGGGAGAGGGGGCCGGTGTTAATTGCTTATCCCCCTTATCCCGCATTGCCCTTTCCAGCCCTGTCCCAGGGCTCGTTTAGTGCTCCGCCCCTTCTTCTCATCCCTGCATTTAGCTCACTAGCTCAGGCACACGCCGGCTTCACGTGGAGTTTGTACAGTTTTTAATGACGCCATCATCTTCAATCATTAACCAGCCTCTTATTGACAAAAAACAGGCTATTTTTCGCTAAGACTGCTTGTGTCAGTCTGACAGATCAGATCAATGGGTGGTCGATCAACGGTGTCAAGAATGAGAGCATTTTGGCCAGTCTGAGTGATTGTCCTTATTTGCCTCAGTCTCTGTATTCGCTCTACATCTGTCATCATATTTATAGCAGTAACTGTCATTCTTTATCCTTGTCACCGTCTGTGTCTTTATCACAATCTATCACAACCTGTTTCTGTCACTGTCCTTTCGTGTCTCTGTCACAGTGTCGATCGCAGTCTCTGTTACTGTCGCTCTTTGGATCAGTCACAGTCTATTGCAGTCTCTGGTACTGGTAGTCTGTCTCAGTCTCTGTTACTGTCGCTCTTTGGATCAGTAACAGTCTATTGCAGTCTCTGGTACTGGTAGTCTGTCTCAGTCTCTGTTACTGTCGCTCTTTGGATCAGTCACAGTCTATTGCAGTCTCTGGTACTGGTAGTCTGTCTCAGTCTCTGTTACTGTCGCTCTTTGGATCAGTCACAGTCTATTGCAGTGTCTGGTACTGGTAGTCTGTCTCAGTCTCTGTTACTGTTGGACGGTCCTGGTCTCACAGTGCTGGTCCCTGTCTGCAGAACGCCGAGGGTCACAACATGAGCATCCCAATGCCGGGGCACCCCGTCAACTTCTCGGAGGTGACGATGTCGCAGGCGCAACGCGACGTGGAGCAGCTGGAGGCGCTGGTCTCCGCCCACGACGTGGTCTTCCTGCTGATGGACACGCGGGAGAGCCGCTGGCTGCCCACCGTCATCGCAGCCAGCCAGAGAAAGGTCCGCATCTCCGCGTATAAACTCAATAACAGCAATGCGTGTCATTTTAAAGCACTTTCTCACTGTACTATATCAGAGTGCTGTGCCAGGGTGTGCATTTAAAAGTAAACGCAATCGCGGGGAGAAATTTAAAGTATATCAAATAGTAAAAATGCTACTCAGCATATTGATGAAACGTATGATTTAAACCCTCTCTCACATTCAGCCTTAATCCAGCTTCCATCTCAGCTCAATATGACATGTACTTATGTGCTCACAGGATTAATAAATTACCAGTGTCTGTAGCAACACAACCATATGCAGCACCAAAAATAAGGCTTTTAAGGGTTTGAGGAAAACACTCCTGTGTAAATTACCAGTGTCTGTAGCAACACAACCATATGCAGCACCAAAAATAAGGCTTTTAAGGGTTTGAGGAAAACACTCCTGTGTAAATTACCAGTGTCTGTAGCAACACAACCATATGCAGCACCAAAAATAAGGCTTTTAAGGGTTTGAGGAAAACACTCCTGTGTAAATTGCCAGTGTCTGTAGCAACGCTACCACATACAGTACCAGAAATAAGGCTTTTAAGGGTTTTAGGAAAACGCTCTTGTGTAAATTGCCAGTGTCTGTAGCAACACAACCACATACAGTATCAGAAATAAGGCTTTTAAGGGTTTGAGGAAAACGCTCCTTTGTAAATTGCCAGTGTCTGTAGCAACGCAACCCCATACAGAACCAGAAATAAGGCTTTTAAGGGTTTGAGGAAAACACTCCTGTGAATTAAACCACATTTCTTCTGCTCAACACATTGAATCTGTGTTATTCATTTGTTTTCTTGTCCTCTGAAACTGCAACCAGATCCTAGGTTTCCTCTACTCTTGTGTAGTTTTATAGGCCAAAAATATTATATCATTTAGTCTTTTAGCTCACACCCTCATCCTGGGCCGCCGTCATATACATATTTGTCCATTTATACAGCTATTCGATTCAGGTTATATGTTTCTGTATATTATCGATAGGCTTAGAGAGAGTTGCGGTGGCCCTTTGCCTTGAATTGCGGAAAATTTTAGTAAGGGTCAAATGTGGCTGCAGGAATTTATTTCTTGATTTTAATAGACTTGACAAGGAATGACCTCGCACTAGATCACACCTCAGAGGCCAGAATCCTGTCATGTGTTGTGAAAACAACTTCACTTCCTTTTATAAATACCTGAGGGACATAGCCACACCGTCAGGGTGAAGTCACAACAGAGGCCTGTAACTGTCCTCTATGTCACAGTGATGCCACGACTGAACAGAAATTACTCGGAGGAGTGCTGTTTAATTGTATGTTTTACTCAGGAGCTTGTGTTTGCAGGAAACCTTTAACCTACTCGCGCTACAGGGGGGTAGAACAAACTCATTCTAGTCATAAGTAGCTTTAGCCAATGTTTTGTTTTTAATAGAAACAAAAGAAATAGACACTCTGTACATTTAATTCAATTACCCCTCTTTTTGATCTATTCTTTTTCCATTCAGTTCTAAGATTACAAGTGATGCAAGTGAGCCGCAACTTCTTGGGCTGTACAATGAATTGTGATTGCTCACAGTACCTCTAGTTTCACTGCAATCAGTTTGAAATCAGTTTAAGATGGCTGCCCTGTGATTAGAGTAATAATTGCATCCTTGTGCTATAAGTCTGCTGCCATTTTAGTCTCAAAGCATGCCCAGCATGGCTCCTTTCGCCCTCCGCCTTAAATCCCTCCCAACCCGGCTGCAGGTCGTCATCAACGCAGCGCTTGGATTTGACACCTTTGTTGTGATGAGGCATGGTCTGAAAACGCCTAAACACGTGGAGTCGGGAGGATCCTCGCCTTCCTCCGCCTCCTGCACCCCTGTATCGGCCTCCACCTCCTCCTCCTCTTCCTCCACACCTGGTGGCCCTGCCCTGGTCCCAGGAGCCTCCCTGTTCTCAAACATCCCTGGACACCGGCTGGGCTGCTACTTCTGTAACGACGTCGTCGCCCCGGGAGATGTGAGTGGATTTTGGCATCTCTGCACCTGAGAGACCCCTTGTTCTGTGGTCTGGGTGGACGAAATGTCTACGAACAAATTTATTATAGAGTATCGTAGAGTAGAGTTGCTTTGTGTAAATACCAGACAGAGAAACATGTACATGCCTTTGAATGTGGATGGAGAAGAACGGTATTCTTCATTAAATAATGGTATTGAAAGAACATGTTAATGAACATACTGACCTTGTTAGTAGTCACAGAAAGTCACAGAACGTTCACCATAGTTCCCAGTTTCCTATGTCATCTATGTGTAAAATATGGTCAAAGTTCAATTCAAGCTCCCTTGGTAAATATGTAACGGGTATAGTTTTTTTGTACCACGATTATGAAATGAAGGCTATCCCATGCACTTCAAAAGAGAGAAGGTGCTCTCAGTATGGGACAGCGGATGTCACTAAATAAAAAGTATAGCCCAGAGTAAACTCTGGAGCACTCGTTTTAGAATAAAGCATGTTTATTAAATAAGACTGTTTCGACTTAGCATCATCCTCAGAGTCAACAGGTGAACTGGACAAAGGGGCTGGTGTGTCAACGTGGTGCGCCTACCTGACGTGTGCATAGCAATGACATATATAAAAATAAAAAATAAAGATGCATACACTTAGTCATACAGATATACATACAGTATATACATCCATACGTACGTACGTATACAGTGCATAGACATATGCCCACGACCTCTGGGGAGGATCATAATAGGTTTTAGAGGGGATATGAATGATAAATGACCGATCTAGATTATTGTGTTTTCTCAAACTCTGTATGCCTTATTCTAAGTTTAACAGCTGGAAGTGACACCTTGATTTGTTTATACATCTTTGTTTATTATTACCAGGAGTATTGCTAAATTGTCATGGTTACGTACACTAGGCATGTTTTCCCTTATTCTGTTTGCCTTATGTTGTGAAGCCTATTTGCGATGTTCCCCTCTCTTGGAGGAAGTGTGAGTTTCTTTTTTTTTCTATGCCCCAAAACTTTAACGTGCTTCTTGATCCATTGTTTGCCTCCAGGTAGTGTTGTGCAATGGCATAGTCCATAATATGTCGAAACGACAGTCTTATTTAATAAACATGCTTTATTCTAAAACAACTGCTGAAGTGTTTACTCTGGGCAGTCTTTTTGAAGAGTCCAGGTATACTTTTTATTATAATTTAGTATAATATAGTATAGTATCATTTTAGGAAGATTTGTTTAATTTCAGATATTTATTGAATATTGCAGACTGTAAAAGGTGTGGATATTGAGTGTGCTCTGAGATTTCCACTGAAATTGGGTTGAGCAGAGCCGTGTGTCCCACAGTCTACCCGGGATCGAACCCTGGACCAGCAGTGCACTGTCAGCCGGCCTGGTCTGGCCATGATCGCTGGAGCACTCGCTGTCGAGCTGATGGTCACTATCTTGCAGCACCCCGAAGGGTAAGCAGACGACCTGTGGATGCCTTTCCCTGTCACCCGCCATTTCCCCCAACGCTGCCATTGGTGTGTTGTGCCATTTTGAGCATTTTCCCTACAGGCCATTGGCTGTTATGTGAGTCATCTATCTGAGCGTTGGCTACTCTGGGTCTTGCTTGTTGTTTACTTTCTTAATTTTGTAAGATGTGCTTCGTTACAACCATGTCCTGTCATGTTTGTAAAATGATAATACAGAGCATTGACCCTCAGTTTGTGCATTTTCCTATGTCGGCAATCACTTATTTGTTACAGCTCACCACAAAGTCAGGTTAAAAAGAAATCTGTGAAATCTTTAGTCTGAATAAAAAGGAGAGTGAGAGAGACAGAGAGCTGGAAGTCTTCTCACTTCCACTTGGATTCAGTGCGTGCGTGCGTGCGTGCGCGTGCGCGTATCTAAGTAAAGTGCAGGGAGACAGGGTTCCTAATCACTGTGACGAATAGGGACGAAATGTCACTGAAGGACTCTTCAGGTGCTTTAAGCTGTTGCAAAGGAACCCTGCACAGTCTTGATAAACCGCCTACAAAGAGAAGCCTGCAGCTCTTATGTGAAATTGCCATTTGAGAGACATTTTGTACCATTGGCATATTTTTAGGTTTTCTCCCAAAACTGGGATACGTTGGAGTTTTGCTCTTTTCAAAGAAACTCGATGTAAAAGGAGCCTCGACTCATTTGAAACATAAAAGCTGACTAATGTATCAAAAAGCCTAGCTGTAACACTTTTGTGCCTGTGATTCTTCCAATTCTCTCAAATGTTTTGGACCTAGCAATTAGAGGAGAGTGTTGCACAAATAGCACCTGCAAGGTTTCAGTTCAAAGAAGAAAAATGACCAGCTGTACCTAACAGAAGAAAAATGACCAGCTGTACCTAACAGAAGGAAAATGACCAGCTGTACCTAACAGAAGGAAAATGACCAGCTGTACCTAACAGAAGGAAAATGACCAGCTGTACCTAACAGAAGGAAAATGACCAGCTGTACCGAATAGAAGGAAATTGAGTGGTTTAAAAAAAGAAAATCTTTGTAATAATATGGATTGACAATTTTAAAAAATCTAATGTTTTTGCAAGAAGCCCAGTAAATTCTGAAATTGTATTTGTTCATTAGGGCTAGTAATTGAGTATTATTACATGTTTCATTGATCTAAACAAACTCCATTAGTCTCTAAAAATAATGTTGAAGCATGCGGGTTATCATTGTTGTATTAAATTAAATTCGCTAAAAGCAAGAGAGAATTTATTTAAGCCTCTTTCCAATCAGACGGAGGCTAATGAATGGATCCAGTAAGCTAATGGACTTGAGGTTGTATTATATGGACTGCTAATAAGTATTCAGAAATGTCAGTGAGCGTTTAATCATAAAAATTGGCTGCTTTCTTGCCTCTACTCACTGCTGAGAAAGTGTGGCACATAGAATGGACATGCTGTGTCAGTCCTCCAGCTCTCCTGTTTAGAAATGGCATGCTTTACATTTGAAGGAAATTCTTTTTTTTTTCTTCCATAAATTTGAGTGTACATATTTGTCCTGTGGTTTAACGAACAATTCAAATAGAGGAAAAAACGCAATCTTTAAAATCTCTTTGACCCGGCAGTTGTTTTGCATTCTAATATCTGCTGGACGTTGCTCTTGAGGTCTCGGATCACACTGTCAGGAAGGACAGCGGAGACATAGATGTGTACTGCAGAAATGTAATATAAAGAGCTGTTAAGTCTTATTTCTCGCCAGAATCCATAACATCACATGGGGCACTTCTTTCCCGATGTTTCTTTGAAGGGGACAAAAAAACCCATATTTATGTAGTTTTGATGGGAAGGTGTGGAGGGAAGAAGTGGAACAGCGCAGACGCGTGCACGAGTCGCCTAAGCCAAGCTGAAACGATGCGCCGTGCAGGGGCCAAATTGGGAGGGTGTGTCTCCTGGTGAAATCCACCCTGACGATGAGACGTGCTGACAGGCTCTGTTTCTATTCATTGGGAATGTTGTCTAAAGTGACCCTGTTTGTGCCCCCCACCACCCACCCCGTTCTCCCGCCCCAGAGGCTACGCCGTCGCCAGCAGCAGCGATGACAGAATGAATGAGCCTCCAACGTCGCTGGGCCTGGCGCCTCATCAGGTTAGTCATCGGGCAATTTCTACAGGAACTCACTACTCCTCCCTCTCCAATCAATGCATCTTCCACTATCCTGGCTCGTGATTATAGTATTACTACACACACAATATTTGAATGATTTTTTCCTTTGTCTCTTGCTTTTTCTCTGTGGTAGGGAGGGAGGACATGATTTTCTGAAGGGGTTTGCTTTGGCTCGTCTACCCAGGGTGCATAATGTCCCCGGCGTGACTCAGGCCTGCTCCGCAGGCACTTCCTGTTTCCTGCGTCACCGACCGTGCGCTTCTATAATCTATTTAAAATATTCTTGGCTCAGGGAAGCTAATGCTTCATCATTACAGGAGCCGTTCTTTGAAAATTCATTACGAGCCCTCGCTGTAGAATGCATTACTTACATTTGTTTGGATTTATAAAAACACTGAGGCATTTTTATAAGTCAGAGGAAATGTACAGGGAACAGCCCTGTGTTCTGCCTAAATACTAATTCCGAATGCCGTCTCTGTTTGCTGAGAGCAGTCGCATCGCCTTTGTATCCTCTAGCAATCTCTCCATGAAGTGCGCATTCGCAATTTGAGTGGCAATCACTGTGAAGTGGTAATTGCAGTTTCGTTCTCTTTAGTTTGAGTCATACACCTGATCCGTCATGAGGTAATGCCGCAGTACTTCCGTGGACATTTAAAGGGACTAAAATAATGAATAATAATTAATGAATTAATTATTTACCCATTCAAAGCAGCCCTAGCCCCGGGTTGCCACAGTATTGGAGTAAGATTAATGCGGACCCTTTTGTGTGACCGTGTGGTGTTGCATTGTTTTGACAGGATTTTTCAGGCCAGTTCAGGTGGAAAACATTGTTCTTGTTTGTTTGGGCAGGACAGGGAAAATGTGGGAATGAGATCAGTAATTTTTATACCCTTATAAGGTATAAAGTATATACCCTTCCTTGGAAGGCTCCCCTTGATATGAGCTGCCCTTTTCCACATTTATTTTGTCTGGTTTTGGAGGTAAAAAAAACTTATGCAGGCAGCGTGCCAACTTTAGGGTCAATTCATGAAATTTCATGAAATTAAATCAATACATTTTTAAAAGTCTTTTTTGTATTTTCCGAATTAATTAATAAAATTTCCTGAATTAAAAGGGAATTGTCCTGAATTGTCCACCAGCCTTGGTGGACGCCTGCTGTTGATCAGACTGGGGGGGGTTCAGACTGTCTCCCAGGGCGGAGCCTCAGGCCTGAGCCTATCAGAACATAGCTCATTACAGGGACTCTACAGCAGCTATGGGGTCACAGTGAGCTCTGCAGGCAGGAGTGAGCCACTCAGCTCCCTGCACCAAATTATCAGCATATTTTCAATGCCCGAGTCTATGCAAATAAATGCCATCTGTTTATTAATTGCAAATTGTGAGGCTTCAGGCATGTAACAAGATTAATCAGAAAATGTGTGAAGGGTTTTTATTCATTTATTATGTCGCACAGTTGTTTAAAATGACAGTTGCATCTGCGAGGTGGGCAGCCAAAGAATAGGCAGCATAAATGAACTGCCCCTGTGAAGAGGAATAGCACATTAAATCGCTCAACTTGGCTGTTGTCCTTGACGTTTCTCAGTTTTCCACTGTGTTCAGCTGACAAGTACATCGGTTTAGCCTTAATTGACATTTTAGAAAAGGCTGATGACAAAATGGCTGTTGGTTCCTCTGAGTGTTCTGTTAGTGATGGTGCACATTCCCTTTGTTACTGTGCAGCAAAGAGGATGCAGCTGGGGATGGCTTGATCTGTATAGTGAGTCTATACTTCCACCCTGTGGTTGGGAAGTGCCACTGCAGTCATGAACTCCCAGTCACTGTAGTCAGTGACTCCATTTCATAACTAATTGAGTAATATTGCAGAATAGAGGGCTAGTTGAAGAACCATACAGTCACCGTTTGTCTCGGGACTAACTTTGTGCCACTTAATAATCATATTCTAAGTTACAAACTGAATGTTTCAAGTTGTCGCTCACCTTGGAGACTAGGGAAATTGTATCACGTGCTGTGGGAAGCACTAGATGGCTGTAACGCATGAGCGGGGAAGTGTAGCCCTCTGGGACTCAAGTTAGAGGACATTTCCGTGCAAATGTGTACAGTAACTCCGAGGACATAGACGTCCGGCATCGCGATCCGCAGCGGATTGGTGCCAGAACAGACAGCATGGTTGGCCTTTCCCGTTCCCTCCGTGTCTTGCGACGTCTCACCCTGCCCAACACACACCTCTGTGCTGTTGCACCTGCTTAACGTCACGTTATGTAAAGTTAGCGTGTGGCGTCGGAGCTCCAGCCGGCACCTTTATTTTGCTGGTCTTGTGGCACACACCTCAGTGACGACATTGATTTGATTCCTATCCAATCTGGAGCAAATGGCTAGCTTATAATTGTAGTGGCAAACTGGTGTCAGGTCAAAAAAGGACCGGTGTCACATGACATAGAGCCGTGCCCTGTCTGCAAAACCAGACCTCCACTAAGGCTTTCTAAGCTATGATATAATCAGGGTATACAATTCAATGCAAATCAACAACCTTCTGTCTTGTATGCATTGTCTACGTGTAATATAACAGTGCAGTTTGAACTGTTGGTTCTGCTTTTTATTTGTGTCATGATATTTCTTTTAGTCTCTTCAGAATGGACATAAAATACAGTACTGAGCTTGTACATTTTTGAGTGCATTTACTGTAAAAATAGTTTAGTATTTTGTATTTTATTTAGTTTTGTGTTTAGTATTTTAGAATAGTGTTTAGTGTTGTATATATGAAAATAAACATTTACCTGGATATTTCACTTGTTTACGTTGCCTCCTATGAAATTCTTTGATATACCACATCACAAGGTTCTGGGTTATTAGAAAAAACATTGTTACTTTTTGGTTACACTGTGTAATTTGTCAGTTTTTAATTAATTTCAGCTTATGTTGCCTAAAACAGCTGAATGGCTGCCTTTTCATTTGCCTTTTGATTAGGGTGAGCAGCCATTTGCCTTTTGATTAGGGTGAGCAGCTTAAAATAATGGCTGAAGGAAGGAAAAGATGGAGTGAATTTATTTGGAACAGCTGATCGCCCCAAGATTCAATGTGCTTTAACACAGGCATCATGTGATTCTGTTTATGTCAAAGGAAAGGATGGCAGACTGTTTTTGGGAAGATTAAACCAAGCCAACGGTTAGCCAACAGCCACCAGGGGGCGCTGTGGTCAAAGACATTTGCCTTCTCACATGTTTGTTATGTCACCCTCAGGAAGTGTGTTCAGATCATAATCTTTGTATTGTATTTGCGTTTGTTTACAGATCCGAGGATTTCTGTCAAGATTTGACAATGTTCTTCCTGCAAGTTTGGCTTTTGACAAATGCACTGCCTGTTCAACAATAGTAAGTCGTAGCTTGTCTTTTATGGTCCCCTTAAGTCCCTTGTATCTCACATTTTCTAAATGTAACATAATTGCAATTTATTTATTTTCTAGCATTGATTTGTATCCCTGAGTTTTGTTATTGTCAGTCGCTGGCTTACATTCAGTTTTTTTTCCTTTTAATCTTGATTGGCACTTCTTACAGTACATTTGAATATTTACTATTCATTCAATGGCATGTTATTTGTGTTAAAATTTTTGTTCTATAGTCTTGTTTTCCTTCTGACATATTCCCTGTAGGGTCTAGTAGATTTGTACAGAGCACAAATACCCCCAGCATCCCAGGAGACAGATTTGGGGGGAGGGGATGATGTATTAAAGTAAAAGGCCCATATGGTCTCAATCACACCCCAGTTGGTTGTTTATGTCATTGTCACATGTGAGTAATTAACCCTGGATTGAATTGTTTTTTTTTTGTTTTGTTTTTTCTCTCCTGGGGCTTCAATGCTGTTGAAAAGTCCCCAACTCAATATCTTCCACACGTGTGGAAGCAGTCTCCCATCCTGTCCTTTTACCATTGGTTCAAAAACGTGTGTGGCAGGAGTCTCTACTCCATGCTTGTTTCTGATTGGTCCAAAACTAGTGAAGCAGGACAGTCTCTACTCCATGCTTGTTTCTGATTGGTCAAAGTGCAGTGCTTTCGCCTTGAAGGCATGAGAGCACACTACCAACTCTCACACATCAAACTCGCTGTCTTCTACCAAACGCTCGCTTTGTAGTTGTACAAAGGTCATGAAACTCCTCAGATCTAAAACTTTCAAAAGAACCGAGTGAGTAGCTTATTTAATTAAAACTTTACAACTAATATCGAGTTTATTTTTTTATCAAAGACTTTTTCACTCTCCACAAAAAAGGCATTTCCTTAAGTGCAAGCTTCAGCTACTGAAAACAGCAATAACAAGGTGTACTAGAAAGAACTAGATAGTCCTCAAGGGCAGATTACCATGGAAAAGATAAAAAAGGTCTCAACCCTCTGCTGAAAATGTTCTGTCAATTTAGCTGTTTTTCTTTCCCCCCATAGCCCTGAAAATGAAATCTCGCAAACCACCGAAGCAGCACCTTTTAAAAATACGTGACCTTAGCCGCTCTGACGCTGTCACAAACCATGACACAAAGCCCATGGCAGAAAGGTTCACAGTGACTGTTGGGTCAGTTTAAAGCCAGTTGCTTAGCTGACCATTTTAAAGCATTGTTTGCCACCAGATGCAGTGGCTTCAAAGGGATGATTTCAGGGCTGTGAAATCTTTATCTTCGGTGAAAAAAGGCTTTCCAGTTTCTCTAAACAATTATGGAAGGGTAGTTATGAAAAGCAGAGGGCGTACCACATCTAACTGTGAGAAGCTTATGTAAACCAGATGTGCACCCTCCCCCCCACCCCGTGTCACATGGTTGCTAGGATTTTATGGGCCGCATCAGTCAAAGCTTTGAATCATGGGATACATTTCTGGAAAACATAATGAAATTTCGTAAAGGTTCCATTGCTTCTGTTTCCATGTTGCTAGGAGAAGAGGCTTAGTTTATTGCAAGTATCACTGTTTTGACCTGTAAATACAACTGAACAACTCTGGCCTCATGTTACCAAATGGATATTATACGCTGAATTAAATGGGGGGGAACTTTCTTTTCACAACTTGTACTGTAATGAAGGATGTCAGTGCAGGCGCTTTCTCTATGTCTGTTTCTTGTAAAGCTAATGCCACCCCATCCTAAGAGTGCTCGGTGATTTTCAAACTCGGCGGCTGGGGAAACCATCTCTGTAGAGAATGGCCCGAGAGGGCTGTGAATGGCTCCAGTGTAATTTTGGAGTGGGGGGTGGAGTGTCGGTGACAGAGATGGGTCTTCAGTCCCTCAGTCTCAAACCCTGTTAATGTACCAGTGCCAAATGCCTGTCCCTTTTGTGTGTGTGTGTGTGTGTGTGTGTGTGTGTGTGTGTGTGTGTGTGTGTGTGAGTGTGTGTGTGTGTGTGAGTGTTGTGGGGCTTTATTCTACCTGTTGAGTTTGTGTGTCTGGCGATGTGCTGACCCAGCGCTCTTCTGCTTTTCCTCCCATCGTAGGTCCTGGATAACTACGAGCGCGAGGGGTTTCAGTTCCTATCCAAAGTCTTCAACTCCTCTCACTCCTTCCTGGAGGACCTGACAGGACTGACCCTCCTCCACCAGGAGACTCAGGCAGCTGAGGTAAGGCCGCATCTGATTCGCTGTCTCTGTCACCCCCCCAGTGTTTAACCTGCGCAACATGCCATCTGCCAGCTGATGCGCCTCAGCTCGTCCAGACATGGTGGCTGTCCTTTGGGGCCTGAACCTGGCAGACGCTATCTGTAACGAGTAATACATGCACTGTGTGTCTGTCTGTGTCTGTACCTTTGTGTGTATTTTTGTGTATGTTTTGCATATGCGTGCATGAATGTTTGTGTGCGTGTGTCTATAGACTCATCGGCCACTATTTTAGGTACACCTGCTCATTAATGCAAATAGCCTTCTCCTCCAAACAGCAAATTTATGTGGCTGCAATTAAATATACAAAGCATGCAGACATGGAGAAGAGGTTTAATTGTTCGACCAAACATTAAAATCGGTCATCTCTATGAGATCTAGGCAACTTTGACCGTGGTATGATTGTTAGTGTCAGACATGGTGGTTTCCAGCATCTCAGAACCAGCTGCCCTCCTGCGATTTTCACGTACAACAGTCTCTAGAGTTTACAGAGAAGGGAGCAATAAACAAATAAGATCTAATGAGCGGCAGTTCTGTGGGCAAAAACACCTTGTTAATGAGAGCGGTCAGAGGAGAATGGGCAGACTCAGACTTTCAGTCAGCGCAGTTGTACTCCGAGGATCGGGGTTCGCGCCCCGGTCCTGCCATAGCCGAGCGTGGCCGGTGCCCTGTGGAAGCGGCAATTGGCGGTCGCTTCCGGGTGGGGGGAGGGGCTCGGAGAGAATCGCTGCGCACGGACGACCCAAGAGGAGGTGGGGTCACGGTCAGGAGCTCGAGGAGCCGCGCCCTCTAGAGGACGTGGCGCCCTCCTTCCAACTACTAGTACCGGTTGACGGGGTTGTGTAGCAGTGGTTCTCAAGCGGTTGCTACATGGGGGGGAATTGAATTAGAATAGGGGTTCAATTGGCTACCAAATTGGGAGAAAAAGGGAAAAATCAGAAACAAATTTTTAAGAAACTAACAGAAAGCCCACAAACGCTCAAATAACAGTGGCACTGTGCAGAAGGGCATCTCTGACTGCATAACGTGTCAGACCTTAAAGCGGATGGCCTACAGCAGCAGAATACCATGCCGGGGTACACTTCTGTCGGTTAAGAACAGGAAGGTGATACTACAGTGGGCATGTGGACACCAAAACTGGACGATTGAAGATTGGTAAAATGTTGCCTGGTCTGAATACTTTGGTCTGCTGCAACATGCAGATGGTAGGGTCAGAATTCGGCGTTAACCGTTTGAATCCATGGGTCCATCCTGCCTTGTGTCAACGGCACAGGCTGGTGATGACGGCGTAATGGTGCGAGGAATGTATTTTATTGGCAGACATTAGGCCCCTTAATACAGATAGACCATCATCTGAATCCCACAGTATACTGAAGCATTGTTGCTGACCATTTGCGTCCCTTTATGGCCACAGTGTACCCTTTTCCAAATGGATACTTCCAGCAGGATAATGCAGTATGTTTCGAAGCAAGCATCATCTCAAGCTGGTTCCAGGAACATGACCGTGACTTCAGTTTACTCCAATGGCCTGCACAGTCCCCGGATCCCAATCACTTTTGGGATGAGGTTTAATGGGAGGTACACAACAGGAATGTTTGGCTGAAAAATCTGATCGAATCAGCATGGACAGACTCAGCTTTAATTTGAGGGTATTTACATTCATATCGGGTGATCCGTGTGGGAATTACATCAATTTTTATACAAATCCCAATTCCAAAAAGGTTGGGACAGTATATGAAATGTAAATAAAAACAGAAAGCAATATATATGCTCATTCTAAATTTGATGCCTGCAACACATCCCAAAAAAGGGCATTTTTACCACTGTGTTGCATCACCTTTCCTTTTAACAACACTCAGTAATCTTTTGGAAACTGAGGACACGTTTTTCCCATTCTTGCTTTATATAAGACTTCAGCTGCTCAACAGTCCGGGGTGTCCGTTTGCACTTCATAATGCGCCACACGTTTTCAATGGGAGACAGGTCTGAGCACCGCTCTCTCTGAATACTAAGCCATGCTGATGTGACGTGCAGAATGTGGCTTGGCATTGTCTTGTTGAAATAAGAAGGGACGTCCCTGAAAAAGACATCGTTACGTAGCCTTCAGCGTTAATGGTGCCTTCACAGATGCGCAAGTTACCCATGCCATGGGCACTAACACACCCCCATACCATGACAGACGCTGGCTTTTGAACCATGCGTTGGTAACAATCAGGATGTTTCTTTTCCTCTTTGGCCCGTCATGTTCTCCGGGCCAAAGGGCCATTGTTTCCAAAAACTATTTGAAAGGTGGACACGTCAGACTATAGCACCCGGTTTGACTATGTCTTTGATTGATTTATTCAGATTGCTCAGCCTTATGTTTGACTACTGCCATTGACACATATTTGGTCCTCATGTTGAGAGACAACAGCAACAGACTCCAAATGAAAATTCTGCACCTAGAATCAACTCTAGACCAGTGAAATGTTTTTGCTGGAACCAACTATGACCTGCTTTTAGCCTTCTGACAGAAGCAGCCAAATTTTGGTATAATGTCCTGGTATTTGATGGAGTCTATGATGCCATGTATCCTAACAAGGTTCCCAGGGCCTTTGGATCAAAAACAGCTACACAACATTACAGGTCCACCACCATACTTCACAGTGGGGATAAGGCTCTTTTCTGTGCAAATATGGCTCGTATTACATAACTATGCTATTACGCCAAACCCGCCTTTGGTATTTATGGCCAAAAAGCTCAATTTTCGTTTTGTCTGACCATAGCACCCGGTTTCAATTTAAATTCCGGTAACATTTAGCAAACTCCAGCTGCTTACGTTTGTGGTATGATGACAATAGAGGCTTTCTTCTGGCAAGTCTTCTACATATCTTGTTAGCATAGAGGTGGTGTCGAGTTGTACTGTTTGAGACTTAGTGACACCAGGATGCAACCAACTTCTGCAATTCTAAAACTGCAATCCTTGGATACATTTTTGCCTCTTGAACCATCCTCCTGACTGCGTGGGGGCAAACTACACTTGCGTCATCTTCCAGGTAGATTCATCACAGCTCTAGTTGCTTTAAACTTCTTAATTATTGCACTAATGGTGGAAATAGATAGTTTCAGACATGAAGCCATTTTTCTATAGCCATTGCCTGAATAATGAAGGTCAACAACCTTTTGTCTCATTTAATTTATGCATTCTCTGATCTTCCCCATGTGGATGGATGACTAAGGGGGTTTGGCCTGTGTCACCTCATATTTATACCCCAGTAAAACAGAAAGTGACCACATAATGGTTTCTAAAGACTCAGGTGTGCTTAAAAAAAGTTAAATATGAATGGGAATATATTCAATTAGGTTTTGCTTGTGACTATTTCTAGATTGTGACACATTGTTTTTGAGTATATATATATATATTTACCATGAAGAATATTTTTTTCTTTGAATAATTTAACTTAAATTAAAGATTAGATGTTTCTCACATTTTGAGTGTTTATCTTGAGAAACATTTTTTCAAACATTTTTTTTAACCTTTTTTCTCATATTTTCCAAGGTTGCCAATAATTCTATATATATATATAGATATTCAGTATGACATTCTTCATTTGACAAACTCTAAATAACCATACATTTCACACTGGGGCCTTGTCAAAGTGTAAATCTAATTAGAGTTAGAATACTGAACTCTCTGTGGGCTTTTCTTTTTTGTGTGACAGCTCATAATATGATATATCGGCTTTAGCTAACAGCCTATGGTCATGTGGGGGGGAAAAAAGGATTCAGAAAACCTGTTCCAGCTTGCCTGACTTTTTTGTGTTCTTCTGAATCGTGAACATCTGGGAACCTGAGCTATAGCAGTGATTTTGTCCTTTGAACTCTGGGTTGGGTAGTCCCCAGAAATTCTCCAAACCAGCTCATTTGTTTGTATGGAAAACCTTGCCTGTCTTCCAACGCAGAATCTATTCTGTAAGTGCAACAAATGACAGTCTGTACGAGGTAACTGTATGGAAAATCAGAAAAGTGGGACTGTATATAACAGTCTATTGACTGTCTATATTGACTGTCAATAACATACATAGGCTAAATGGCTGAATGGTAACTCATCTTTTAAGAAAAGGACCATTCATATTATTTAAATTATCATTGATTTATAAAGCTGTAGTGCTCAGTGACTAATGCTGTGACTAATAGTGTTGTGTGTGGAGAGGATGGTGTGTTCTCCTCTGAGGGAGGGATTTTATGAAAAAATGCTCTCTTGGCTACATGACTAAAGAGTTGTACAGCAACTGTCTAGAACATTGAGTAGTTCCTGTGAAGGTATGCTCACAAAAAAATGTCAAAATTATTCAGTACTGCAATAAACGTCCATTTCCATTGAAAGTTTTTTGGGGTTTTTTTTCCAGTCTATTTGGAGAAAAATCGTCCGTGGTACCAAATCTAACCCCTTTTATTTGCGATTCTTGGCCTTGTGAGACTCACATCTGGGTTTCATTTTTATTTATTTTTTGGGAACATTCAGTGTTTTCTGACAACAGTCGGAGGTTGGTATACAGCTTCATCAAGACTCTCATATGACAAATATGGCTTGAGAGAGAGCTTGAAACTGTGGGAAAATCCCACGTCAGCACGCAGCTCTCCCTCTTAGTATTAGAGGATTCTAGGAATTGAATATTCTAGAGGGACGAAAAATGCTGAAGACCCACAGCCAAGTGAGCCTCACTTTTACTTGTGTAAAACATTCAAAGTGAATATACTGCTAATATTTTTTGGAAATGGTTGTGTGTTTAACTATAATTATTAAATGGAAATGATTAATCATGGCTTCAGCCTATTGCAACACATGTCTATTTGCATAGATAATTGAAGGCTAGGCCTGGACTGAAATAAACAGTGGCTGAGGGCAGAGAAGTCTTAAAGGCAAAGATACAAAATAAACAAAGCGGCATGAGAGACTGGTAAACCCTGGAGATGTAAATAACAGGTTTATTGGGGATTTAATGAATTTCCTATTCCTGTATTGGTATACATTAGGATGGGAAAAGTCTATTTATACTCCCAACTTTGCACTCAATCCCATACATTGGATATATGATGTATGTCAAGCTGTTTGTGTTCCTCGTGCAGTTTGGCACTGAGTGTAACCTGCATATTTTCAGTTATTTTAGGAGAGTTGGATCATGGGTAATGTATTTTTTTTTTGTTGCATGGCAGCAGAGGGCTTTGGGAGTCCAGTTTGGTTGTGATTGTGTGTGCTGGCCTCATGCTGCTGTATGAATGAGGATGGCTCTGGGGTGTGTGTACTGACATTGGCCCCAGTGGAAGAAAGAGCACTCCAATGAGGTGTCCCATAGTGTCTTGGGAGTTAGCCAGACCCTAAACCCCAACTCCCCCAGTATATATTGGAATGTGTAGTTACTTTATGCAGTGCTGTTGTAACTGAGTACAGGTTTGTGAAGGCTGAAGGCAGTGGTAGCGCTAAGTGCGGTAATTATGTGCCAGTTTCTCCTTCAATCCTGCGTGGAGGTCTCATTCTGTGTTAATGGCATAGTGCAGCCATGTCAGGTAGCCATTTTTATGCGTCTCTCCTTTCACGCCGTGGTCACCGGGGTGATGCCAGGGGGGTCGGTACCAGGCTGAGAGCAGGTTTCTCACGGCGCGCTGGAGAGCAGGGGTGTGGCGTTTGCCACCTCTGCACGGACGTGAAGAAACTGTTTTTCATCCCCCTTGGATAGGAAGCCAGAGCAGCCCACGCATGGGGCTGTGGTTCGGGGGCGGCGCGGTCGCTCTGTTTGTGGCCGTAAACACAGCCCACGGCTGTGACTCACTCACTCTGCCTCCGAGAGGAACCTTTTCCCCCCTGAAGTCACTGACGCTCACACACCTCTGTTTTGCCCGCGCGCAGGCCTTTGACTGTGTCACCAAACCTGCTCTTGGAAACTACTAGAGTTTAAAAAAAAAATCACTTTTGCGGCGATTAAATGAGTTTGATCATTATATGTTCTTTATTCTTTCTCCCTTCTTTTTTTATGTGATTCGGTCTGATCATTTTCCATCTTGGCAGCATTGTCTCCTCCAGCAAATCTATCACCCTCCTACGGACCTCATTCAGAGTCGAGTGAATGATTCCGTTATCTGCTCTGAAGACCACGGGTGAATAGCCAACAAAGATTTTCTGACACTCGACACAAAGGATCTCTGTTTGTGTCAGGTCTATTCTAGATTTGGTCCCTCCCACATCTAGTGTTCATCCACGTCACGAAGAAGGCCCCCGTTGTACAAGCTTCGCGAGTAGAATACATTTTTCTTTGTTCCATTACTCGCTTTTCTATGAATCTTTCAAGTGTTCATATTTCACAGTAGTGCTGACTGATTGTAAAAAGCTGTGTAAAGCATGAAAAGAAATGGCAAAGAAATGAATTTCAGTCTGTGTTGAAAGAGACGGGAAATGATGCGGCACAGTACGTGTGATGAGAACGGGCCTTTCCATGTGTAGGTCCGTGCATTACGCTTCCTGTAATATTGTCATGTTATCCGTGAGTTTTACTCTTTTACATGAAAAATACATTGACAAAAGTCAAATCCCCGTTTGCTATTCAAGGCTTACAATCGAAGGTTCAGATTTACCCAAAGTGCAGATGAATGTGTGTCCCACTTTCACAAGATGTACATTTGTACTGATCCAATTGGGCACAGGGGGGAGGAGGAGAACTTGCATTTGGGCACTAAACTCACAGTCTCAGCGGTGAGCGGTGCGCGAGCGTTTGAGGAGCCGGTGCCACACCTCCAGTATCCCGCCGCGAGACTGAGCCAACCGCTGTGCAACCTCATTAACAAGCTCATGGGTCTCTCACGCAGAAAGCACACGCGCGCTGAAAACCGTTCAGCTTTCTGCGAGGACAAGCTCAAAGAATGCTGTCACTCATGAGAAGGTGGCCAGCCTTTACTGTCACACAGGAAGTAACTTTCACAGATGACCTTTGAGCTAACTGTCGGCTTATCATTCTGAAGAGGCGTGAGGACATGGCTGTGATGGCTAATGAATAAAGAAATCATTACCTAGCCTTTGGTTTCATCAGTATATATTTTCA
This sequence comes from Ilyophis sp. 1 JC-2022, assembly GCA_022702515.1. Lineage (NCBI taxonomy): Eukaryota > Metazoa > Chordata > Actinopteri > Anguilliformes > Synaphobranchidae > Ilyophis > Ilyophis sp. 1 JC-2022. The sequence goes on from CM040396.1 coordinate 25,716,488, forward strand.
TGAAACCCAAAACTAGATATTATTACAAACATGTACATTTAACTTGAACAATTTTCCACACGTCTCGTTTCAGCGGTAATTAGTTGGTTGCATCTGCATAATTAAGCACAACAACAGAAGTTCCAATAATATTGTGTCGCACGGCTTTACGCTCTTCTGCGTTGCTCTCTGTGTGGTGCGTCAGTACAGTAAAGCCTGCGCAAAAGCGCAATGGTCTGAAAGGTTTCCGGCAGGATCGACGCAGTTAAACTGGCCCTTTTACGCCCTCTGCTAATCATCAGCTGTTGTCATTTGCCTCTAATCTCCAGAGTAGGGGGGAAGAAATTGCACAACACGCTCGCAAATGACATGTTGATAAAGCTGCTTTTTGTAATCAGGGCTGGGGAGCTTTATAATGCCTGTTTGGTACCAGGCGCACAGCTGTGAGTTAAATGATCCCTGTAGGTGGTAGCGCTGTGGCAGAAACACTAGTTGGTTGCTACCAGCTAAAGATTGTTCCCAGATGTAAGTCTAGTTTAAGGGGAAAAGAAAAGCATACGTTTCTTTTAACAATTTGCGTCTTTGGCGGATCTGTGCCGCATGTAGCTGGATGTAAAACGACACCATGTGTGACTGCAACGGGAGAGATGGTATTAGATGTTCTGCAGTGCTTCATTAACCCAATCCATTTTTTACGATTTGTTCACAGCTGTAGAACCCCCCCCCCCGTCACGTTGGATTCCTTCCCGCTCGTCTCTTCTGCCAAACTTAGTGCTTTCATGGGGTCTGACTCATTGCAGAACCTCCGGGCCCTGATTCTGGCTCCCGCTCGTCCCACACGCGGCGACACGTAGCCTGAACGTCCCCATCCGCGGGCCGCATCCCCGCAGTGGCGGAACATTCCGGGTGAAGCCTGGAGAAAGGCAGTGCAGCGCAGTGGAAAGGCAGACATCCCCACACCGCACGTGTCGCCAGATACTTTTCTGCTGAGGCGTTTCTGGGTTAGCGACTCTAGCTTCTCTGAGAAGGACAAAGTCACAGCGAGTGTCGCATCTTCACTTCAGTGCCTTCGCCACCGCTCTGGCCACAATCTGTTCTTCTCCAACAAATATGGAGTCCTTAATAATGCCCCAGGCATAATGAAATTGCGGAGAGGTGTGACCTGTCTCTGGTGGCGGCCTAGGGGAGACGCAGGGGCCCGGCTGCCCTTGTCAGAGCCATGCTGCCCTTGTCAGAGCCATGCTGCTGGCTTCTATACATGGCGCGGTTGCCGTGGCGCCATGAAAGATTTATACGCTCAGCCATGCTGTGCGGACAGTATGGAGAGTATATCCCATTACAGGTAGGCTGACTGTCATACTCAAGAGCTGTAAATGGGGTATGCGCTCTTCTGCTCCGCTGCGCCGGCCCCCGACAGACCCGGCAGCAGGTCGGCTTCACTCCGCTAGAGCGCGGCGAAACGGGATTCAGACATGGGGGCCGAGCACACCCAATGCCTGCTCAGGCGTACGGTGTGCGCCCTTACCCGCGGGGGAGCAGGTGGAGCAGCGGACAGGGCCTGGGGAGACCGCGCCCGGGGAGACCTCGCGGGGGCCGGAGTGAGACCTCGTTGTGCGTTCGCCGTGAGACCGCCCGGGCTTTTTATGGGCTTCGGCGCACAGCTGGATCAGACCCGGCTCCTGGCACAGGACCCTGCTAATCTCCCCTGAATCCCTGCAGCTTAGCCACGTGGGAGCAGGCCTGCTGCTCTTATCTCCCTCTAATTGTTCACCCGGCACATGGAACGGAAAGATAGGATCGTCCCCCTGTTTTTATTTTCCCCTCAAACAAAGGTGTGGCTTGCTTCTGCCACCGTTTTCCTCCCTAGCTTCCCCTCTTTCTTGCACAAAGAAACTTTAAAATGCAATGGTTTTCTCCCTTTCTCTACCAGTGTGGACAGTCCTAAAGCAAAGAATAGTTTCTGGGGTTTTGTTTATTTTTGCTCAGTGTTTAGCTAAGGTCTGTATCCCTTTAAGAAGCATTGGCTTTGTATGTTTTTTAGGCTTTGTAACATGAGTAATGGAAATTTAAGCAAAGCATTTTATGTTCTGTTGTATTAGTGCCAAATAAGGGATAAAGTCACATTAGATACATTATGAACAAATTAAAAATTTTCCAGCAAGTGTTGATTAATCATGTCAACTAGGTTTTCTTTTTAATTTCAGCTGGATTACTCTCCCAAAGGGAATAGCGTGCTCAAAATAGACTCAGAGAACCTGCCTTTGTGGTGGTCTTAACAGTGGATCAGAATATCAGTACGTGGAGTCTGTAGTTAGGGGCCATGTCGTCTGAATTAGAAGCTCTTCTTGATCCAAGATAAAGATTAGGTTTTGTGAAGCTGCTTTCCAGTGGTGTACCTAAGTCTTTGGATCACCTCCAGGTTCCCTCATTAAAGTTTCTGGATTTTAATGAGTGTTTTTCACAAAGCTCGATTTGCAGGGAGCTTTCAGGTATGACCAGAGCCATGGCTACTGTGAGCAGCGGCTGCCCGTCAGCCGGCAAACAGGTGGCTTTGGGTATAAATCACACCTGTAATTAAAACCCGGGCAGGTTTCTACTTGTGACACCTTTTTGAGGGATTTTTCTTCTTCTTCTTCTGCTTCTCTTTGTTGTGAGCCTAAAATAGAGCCTAGAGCTTCAGAGGCACACTCGCAGGTAATGCTGCCCTGCCACGCCTTACCTGTGTCTCGTTTTACACACCTGCTGTGGAGCGATCCAGCACACAGTCTCACTGTCACACAAGCTCAGAGGACATCCAGTAAACGTAGTGCTCAAATAATAAATCTATGCAATAATGACCATCAGTTTGTTTTTAGTCACTGGGTTACGTGGGTTCTCTATCTGAGAGTGAACACAATGCTGTAGAAGACTTGAATATTCTTCTTTCCAACACCTTCAGGAATGTGTATTTTTTAAATTACTGTGATACAGTTCTGACTCTTTAGAATAGGGAAGGGCAATCGGTGTTGCTGCACTGCACAATAGCGCAGGGAAAAGACCCAGTCTGCAGTGACTGGTTTTGTCTGTGCAGGTGTAGTTTTGTGCGAATGAAGAGCGGCTCGGGTATTTCTGAGAGGCAAACGGCCTTTGTTTGTGATCATGGATGGAACGTTCTGGACTGTGCTTATGGGGTCATTAAGGAGACGGGACAAAACCACCAGAGCTGCTTAAATGCAGACACCTGTAGCACCTGTAGGGGGGGTGTAGCTCCTGTGGGGGGTGGGGAGGGTGTAGGGATGGGGGGGTGTAGCCCCTGTGAGGGGTGGGATGGGGGGGTGTAGCCCCTGTGGGGGGTGGGGGGGGGGTGTAGGGATGGGCGGGTGTAGCCCCTGTGAGGGGTGGGATGGGGGGGTGTAGCCCCTGTGGGGGGTGGGATGGGGGGGTGTAGCCCCTGTGGGGGGTGGGGGGGGGGTGTAGGGATGGGCGGGTGTAGCCCCTGTGAGGGGTGGGATGGGGGGGTGTAGCCCCTGTGGGGGGTGGGGAGGGTGTAGGGATGGGGGGGTGTAGCCCCTGTGAGGGGTGGGATGGGGGGGTGTAGCCCCTGTGGGGGGTGGGGGGGTGTAGGGATGGGCGGGTGTAGCCCCTGTGAGGGGGGGGTCTCTGACCATCTCAACAGTGTGGCCTAACCCATCACGATTGACTGAAACGACAGCAAAGATTGATTATGTTGTCTGATTGTGCAGTAATACACAAATTATTACTTGAAATCAGTTTCATGGTAGTAGTCCAATCTTTGCTTTTGGTTTGTATTTGTGTTTTGTGTGTTCATGATGAAACTCCTTCCCTATGAGGGTTTCACAGTGACTGCATTACTATTGTGATCCAAAGCCATCCAACAGGGACGTTTTGAGAGGTCATTCCACAGAGGGAAGTGTTTGTACTCTCACACATTGCCTCACCGGTCACACTCAACTTTATTCAGCTTGGATCAAACTTATAATCAAAGTGATCTGCTGTATTACTGAACAAGGCTAATGATGCTACGGTGCTGGCTTTGCACATGTGATATCCATTTGCCCGCATTGAGAGCCTATTCATTTTCTTAATTGAACTCAGACAGATCTTTTTATCTAAAAAAATTGGGTCATTCCTATTTACCGTCACGGTTCGATTAAGCCACAGACTCCATTAATCTTCTTTTTGATTTGGGAAAGGAGTGGCATCGATCACATCTGCTTTGACTCTTTCAAATGGCAGACTTTTCTATTTTATTGCACTGTTTGATTGTACTTGCCTTTTTTGTCTATCTTGTTAAGGAAGGTATTGATTTTTAAGAATTTTAATCCAGCTTTATATGCACCTGGTTGGCAAGTTACAGCAAGCAGTTTTGGAGGTCAAACATGCAGAAGGACCAGTCTACCAGACATATTCAGGTCTACATGACTTGTGAAGATGCTTACCTTTCTGTAAAAGAAGTGTAATAGTACATGCAGTACTTAATGATCACAGCAGTGGACTGTGTTTTGATGCTCATTAGCCCTGGTGCTCGTACGGTATTTCATAACACATGATAACACACTATTTGATTTGTTTTCAGGGCCCTTTCAATAATAATTTAGCTAATTAAGTCGAATGACAAATGTCTAAATGATCCAACTTGGTACCCAAACCAGTTTTCTTGCGACAGTTTCTTCTTGCCTTAGTACTCACGTTGTGAGTAGAATTTGCAAGAATTGCGAGGCTCAAGCTAATTTTACGATGAGTATGTGGGTTCGTCTAGTGTAGAAAGCTGACTTAGCAATGGGTATGTGGGTTGGCCTAGTGTAGAAAGCAGCAATCAGTGTAACAGAGCACAAACCAAACTGAACAGTCATGTAGCACGGAGAAAGTATTTTTGCTGCAAAAAGCCGAGTGGTGCTCAGCTAGATTGAGATATACAGAAAAAGACTCACAATGGTGTAATGCATATGATTGTTGGCACAGTGGCTCCAAGGTCTCCATTTTTGAAGGGGCTTTGACTGTTCTTGGGTCTAGCGGAATGCTTTCATAGTGCATTGGTCCATTATGTGTATAAACAAATAACCTAAAAGTAAGTACGTTTGAAACCAGAACCAACTGAGAGACATTTTTAATTTACCATTATCACAAAATTTTAATTACCATTATCATTTTATGTTTTTTTATTTTTTTGAGAGGACATCAATGACATTTGTTACTGAAAAGATCTCTTCATGGACCTCTATCAAAGAAGGGCCTTCAAAATGGACCTAAAACATAGCCAGTTCATATAGCCTATTTCAGTGATTAATCACTATTTGGAGGAGCAAGGTCAAACTGTAATATTGAAAACTAATTGCCTCCAAGGTACAGATAAAATAGAGATGCCGATGTGTCAGTTAATTGCGACTTATGTGATTTGCATAATTATTGTAAATTTGGCTCCACTAGAAAATAGCTTATGCCTGGAAATTTCCTACAAATAAAATAATATACTTAATAGACTTCAGCCCAGATTGTTTGTATCAAAACGATGGTGCCAAGTTACAAGACACAAATTTATCCATGTTATACAGAAGACAAATAAGTATTATGCCTATCTGAATTATCTGAAGGTAATCATTGGCATTATGTGAGAGTTACTAAGTCTCTTTATTGTGCATCTTTAAGGCGTTGTATGTAATTTAGCAGTGACTAAAAAACCAGACAGATTTCCCCCCCCCCCCATTTTCCCAAAGCACAAGTCACATACCCTTTCTGAACCTTGGAACAGTGCCAGTAGGCTGTTGTGGTGCTTTTCTGTGTATCTCTCTGTGTAGTTCAGTTTTTCTGTGTAGTTCAGAGTTAAAGATCAGGCTGTTTCGCATGGTCTTAAGTGGTCACTGACCTTGAGTTCTATTTTTCTGTTGATTCAGATTGGGTCAAATCCTCTTCTCGCTGTACTGTAATCACAAACATTTTGAGAAAAAGCAAGCTCATATTATGTCCCTAACAATGGGTTTGGGCTTTGCAATTGGTATTCGACTTTTTTCTTTTCCACGTTAAAAAAACTTTTAAAGGTTTGAGTTAATTTGGTAGGGAAGTAGAGCTGACACTGGAATATACAAGAACTCGAATCATTTGGAAGTGTTTGTCTTGATATGGAGTGCAGGAAATGTGTCATACAGAGGGAAAGAGGGGAAGGAGAGAGCGAGCGGGAAAGAGAGAGGGATAGAGAAGGAGGGAGGGAAAAAGAAGCCAAGCCAAGTCAAGTCGAGCAACTCTATGTCCAGAGAAACAACAAACCACAGCTGTAGTTTGCTAGGCTACCACACCCAAGAGAGCCTGAATTTGTTTTTGTAGCTGGTATTTACGTGAATCTGCTGGAGAAGAACCCGGGAGAGATCCTGTCTTTGGGGCGCCGTGATTTGCGTCCGCCACGTACAGACCCACACGGCTCTGCGTTTGCGTATGAGGTTTTTTCCCGTTTTTTTTTTAGTTTGTGTAGCCGAAGCGGAGCAGGGGTGTGAGTCACGTTCCCTGGGGACTGGATGTGAAATTGGTTTGGAGGGGCGGGAGCTGGTGCAGATTAGCTGCTGAAGGCCGGGAGATGATGAAAAGCCGAGACGTGCCAGTAAATCAGGGGCCGCGGAGAAGGGGAAAACCCGTCTGGAAGACTTCCCTCCCAGGCTGGCCCCAGTGCCTTCAGCTCCCTCGCCGGTGAGCTGCCCTTTGTTTGTATTGCCTGGACTTGTTCCGTAATGAAAATAAAACATCCCTGTGACCCTTCAGCTGGGACCCTCACTTTAACCCTGTTCCCACCAGCAGCCCCCTCTCCCCTGCCGAGCATCAAACTGTGCCCGGGCCCCTTCATAAACTCTGCAGGTAGTCACTGGCTTCTTCATACACACTAGAAGAAGACAAGCCAAAGTGTACACTGTAGCCTTCTCATAAATACTGAAGATAGTAGGCACTCAGAATCTTTCATAAACACTCAAATTACAGAATAGAATAGAATAGAACAACTTTATTTTTCCCAGTGGAAACTTCAGGTGATGTAGCCAGCATACAAGAAATAAAATAAACAATTTACATAAATTACATTAAGAAATAAAATTACAGAAATTGCATTTAGAGATTGCATTACTATTATTATGCTAGTAAAAACTTTCATACATAAATGAGAGAGAACTAAAACATTTAACACTAAAATATAATCATAAAATCTAATTAAACATTAAAATGAAGGTGTGCTGTGTCATTGATGAGGCAAACGGATGTTGGCCCAAAGCTCTCCTTGTTTTAAAGGCTCCTCATAAAGTTGTTTCATGTTCTTTTACACACAATGTACACATTGTAGAGTCTTCACGAAAGCTACAAGGGTACATTTTACCTTCTTCTGAAATGCTACGTGTAGCCTCCTGTCAGGCAGTGCGTTCAGGTGGGACAGTGACAAGCGACAGCGGCAGAGTCCACGTGGGACGGGGTTTCCAAAGACGAGACCCCTCACTTTGTGAGTAGCAGAATGTCAGTTGTGCTCCTGTTGTATTCAAAGACGTCAGCGAAAGGAGAACACGGCTAAGTGTCAACACCAGTAGCCGCATGTAAGATTACGAGAACATAGGCCTCATTGTACAGTACGACACCAGCTGTTACTGTTAAAACCCGAAAGGCGAAACAATTCTAGAGGAAGGAGACGTGCGTATTACAAAGGGAGATGTGCGATTTTTGCGGTACGAAGGCTGCTGGGGACTGCGTTCACGGCTGAGGAAATGGCATCTGGGGAGGTAGCGCAAGGCGTGGGCCAGCCTCTTCCTGCCATTCTTCTGTGTTTCCAGGTCTGTACAGGGTCCGCACCGAACACCGTGTACAGACCCCAGTTCAGCCTGTTCTCCCCTGAGACCCCGGGGCAGAGAACACGGGGGAAAAGTCAAAACTGAGTCCAGAGGACTCTGGTGTAAAAGAGATTATCTCTGGCCTTGTGAGGCCGGGGGGTGGGCGTGTAGGGGGGGCTACTATTTTTGCTTTTGTTATGGACAAATATGGCAATACCCATTAGAACTGGAAGATACAGCATGTGTTCATTCCATTATCGTTTACGAACAGCACTTATACTGCTGACGGAATAGAACATCACTTACGCTGAAGAGCATGCACGGCTTTCACATAATGATTTAAAATGGCTTTCTGTGTTCATTAGGAGATTAAAATAACTCTTGAATTTCTGATTTATATTTGGTCGTTTAGATATAGCTATGTCTGTGTTTAAGTGATATTCTTAAAGTTGAAACATTTTTGTATTTACCCTTACAGAAATGGGATATACTGCAGTGTATTGTAAATAGGTTGTCTTTTGGAACATATTATGTTGAATACTGTATATTTCACAGCAATGTATATTTTAAGTTGTTGCAATATCTTAAAATGCTATAATATGTATATTGTGAATTGTTACAATGTATTTTCTGATCTTGGTAATATGTTTTATTTCAATACATTGTAGTATATTCCATCAGCGGGAGCGATGTAGAACTGTAGGGTAGTGGTTAGGCCTTGGAGGTGACGGTCAGTGTATTTTCTGTCATTTTTCCCTTACCTGACACGTGCTGAGCTTTTCCAGGAAGCCACGCAACTGTAATTGTGTAGTAAGTTGTGAAGACAGAATGACATCACAGCCTATAGTGTATGTTGTGCTTTTATTGCATCTCTCTTGGAACACTCCAATGAAATCACTGCAGACTATTTGTTTACATACAATCTTCTAGTGGTGGAATGCAACTGTTTGGGGCAGAGTAGAGCTGGGGCGAATCTTTAAAAATAATTGTCATTTCTTTTTTGAACAACACTCTCAATAGGTTGACTCACAGCTCTGGGCTCATTTTCTGCTACAAAGCCTCCCTTTCTTGAACGTAACTTATATAGCCTGCCTGCTGCTTGGATTGAACCTTCCAAATCTTCTCTGTGTTTTCATAAACCCCACTGTGATATGAGAAGAGAGGCAGAGAGCTTTGTGGAGGGAAATGTGGAGCTGCTCCACTAGCACTTAGGGGGTCTGGACATGAACACCATCCCCTGAGAGCAAAGTCCAGCTCCACGCCGGGTTTTGCCATCAGCCGCAGGTAAAGGCCATCAGTGACCTCATAACAGTACCAGGAGTGGAGAGGCAGTGTGACTCCCAGGAGAGGAGAGGCAGTGTGACTCCCAGGAGAGGAGAGGCAGTGCAACTCCCAGGAGAGGAGAGGCAGTGTGACTCCCAGGATAGGAGAGACAGTGTGACTCCTAGCAGTACCAGGAGTGGAGAGGCAGTGTGACTCTCAGCAGTACCAGGAGAGGAGAGGCAGTGTGACTCCTAGGAGAGGAGAGACAGTGTGACTCCTAGCAGTACCAGGAGAGGAGAGGCAGTGTGACTCTCAGCAGTACCAGGAGAGGAGAGGCAGTGTGACTCCTAGGAGAGGAGCGGTAGTGTGACTCCTAGCAGTACCAGGAGAGGAGAGGCAGTGTGACTCCTAGCAGTACCAGGAGAGGAGAGGCAGTGTGACTCCCAGGAGAGGAGAGGCAGTGTGACTCCCAGGAGAGGAGAGGCAGTGTGACTCCCAGGAGAGGAGAGGCAGTGTGACTCCCAGGAGAGGAGAGGTAGTGTGACTCCCAGGAGAGGAGAGGCAGTGTGACTCCCAGCAGTACCAGGAGAGGAGAGGCAGTGTGACTCCTAGCAGTACCAGGAGAGGAGAGGCAGTGTGACTCTCAGCAGTACCAGGAGAGGAGAGGCAGTGTGACTCCTAGCAGTACCAGGAGAGGAGAGGCAGTGTGACTCCTAGCAGTACCAGGAGAGGAGAGGCAGTGTGACTCCTAGCAGTACCAGGAGAGAAGAGGCAGTGTGACTCCTAGCAGTACCAGGAGAGGAGAGGCAGTGTGACTCTCAGCAGTACCAGGAGAGGAGAGGCAGTGTGACTCCCAGGAGAGGAGAGGCAGTGTGACTCTCAGCAGTACCAGGAGAGGAGAGGCAGTGTGACTCTCAGCAGTACCAGGAGAGGAGAGGCAGTGTGACTCTCAGCAGTACCAGGAGAGGAGAGGCAGTGTGACTCCTAGCAGTACCAGGAGAGAAGAGGCAGTCCTAGCAGTACCAGGAGAGGAGAGGCAGTGTGACTCCTAGCAGTACCAGGAGAGGAGAGGCAGTGTGACTCCTAGCAGTACCAGGAGAGAAGAGGCAGTGTGACTCCTAGCAGTACCAGGAGAGGAGAGGCAGTGTGACTCCCAGCAGTACCAGGAGAGGAGAGACAGTGTGACTCCTAGCAGTACCAGGAGATGAGAGGCAGTGTGACTCTCAGCAGTACCAGGAGAGGAGAGGCAGTGTAACTCCTAGCAGTACCAGGAGAGGAGAGGCAGTGTGACTCCCAGCAGTACCAGGAGAGGAGAGACAGTGTGACTCCTAGCAGTACCAGGAGAGGAGAGGCAGTGTGACTCTCAGCAGTACCAGGAGAGGAGAGGCAGTGTAACTCCTAGCAGTACCAGGAGAGGAGAGGCAGTGTGACTCTCAGCAGTACCAGGAGAGGAGAGACAGTGTGACTCCTAGCAGTACCAGGAGAGGAGAGGCAGTGTGACTCTCAGCAGTACCAGGAGAGGAGAGGCAGTGTAACTCCAAGTGGTAGGTGGCATTAACAACCCTGGAGTGTTCTTTCCCTGAGGTTTTCTTTGGGATCCACAGGTATTTACTAATACCACCCGGGTGTCCACATTACTGGAACAGCTTGGCATTGTGCAGAGAGGATTTGTTGTTGCCACCAAAGAAAAAAGAAAAAAAAAAGAAAATGTGCGGTGAACCAGTCAACTCTTGGCAAAAGCTTTTCATCTCACTTCAGACTCGCAGATTTGTGTTGGTCCCATTTTAAGTCAAGAGGTAAATCACTCTGCCGGCCAAAAACATTAAACGTGTTTGTAATGAAAACTGGTAAGAGAATACTGTAACTTTTTATTAATTCATTGGTTAAGACATCTGCCAAAAAAGCTGCATAATCCCCCCCCCATGGCAGAGGTAGTTTTCCAGAGTGAAGTAATTGCGATTGAGGATTTTGATGGGAGAGGCTGGGGGTGCGGGGTGATTTGCATCAGATCAGGTGAAGACAGAGATGGTGATTCACACACACTGCTGTGATTGGCTTTCCCTGGTTAGCCTAAGGTGACATTGCACACAGTGTTATTGAGGGGTTTGGCAGGTGAGCATGTCTGCCGTGGGCTTACTGGAAGTGGTCCAGCCTTAGACGAACCACTGAAATAACACGTAATGTACATACTGTGACACACGCATACTGATATACAGGTACATGCAAAATGGGCCACACACTCATCTCACATACAGCATTTGATTGTGAAAATAGATAAGTAAAGGTTTGCCAAATGGGGCGGCACAGTGATGCAGTGAATAGCCCTGTAAGAAGGTACCGAGTTAAGAATCCCGGCCGAGGGCCGCTCTGTGTGGAGTTTGCATGTCCTCCCCGTGTCCGTGTGGGTTTCCTCCGAGTACTCTGGCATCCTCCCAAAGACATGCAGGTTAGGTTAATTGGATACTCTAAATTGCCTGTAGGTATGAGTGAATGGTGTGTGCCCTGCAATGGATTGGTGACCTGCCTCTTGTCCAATGCATGCTGGGATAGGCTCCCCCCCCCACGACCCTGACCAGAAATAAGCGGGTCAGATAATGGATGGATGGTTTGCCAAGTGTGTTCTTTTAATATACTGTATATTTCCTTCTCAGTTTACCTTGGCTGAATGAGGGAACGTCATGGGTCCACAGCATTGTATGTGTCAGACATGAAGGCCCAAACAAACCTTCTGGACACTGTCATGCACGTTTGAATATTCAGCTGGGTGGAGCTTTGTATCTTTCACCCAGTGTTGATATGTGTGTGCATGTGTGTGTGCTAATGCTCTGTTTATCTTACGAGAGGCCACAGAGCGCAGATTAAACGAGAGGAAGTGATCGCACCACAAATATTTATGAGTGCGATTCAGTCACAAGTCTCTCTTCCAGCTTGCAAATTAAAGACAGGGTCCAAGGGATGAGTTCATCCTTTCTCTCTCTAGAAGATATATTCTATTATCTGTGTTAATATTTTCTAGCAATACTTTATTATTAGCAGACAAATTATGATCATAAGCAAGTTATACCACTCTCATTGATATCCAGAAAAAGAATTGGTACCATTTTTTCTCATATTCTTATTTTCATTCTTAGTCTTCTCAGTCTTGTTTTTATTTTTATTCTTACTCTGTATTCTCATTCACATTATTATTCTTAGTAGTAGTAGTAGCAGCAGTGTTGTTGTTTCTATTGGGATTGTACCATGGTAACAATTTAACAAGTATACGTGGCCTCCTTGTAGACCTGCCACAAGTGTAAAATTACAACCACCAACAGCAGCCCCTGTTCTTATTGGCTAAATGGATCTTTCCAGTCTGCCTACTTGAGCCCTTTGACCCTCTGCAGTGTCACCTCCCCTCCTCCTCCTCTCCCTCACAGGAGATCATGTGGATAACGCAGTACGGAGTGTATCAGCTCCCTGTGTGGTCTGCAATCCACTGTCCTCATATTCATTTCAGCCATGCACACTGATAAAAGGCAGGGACGCATTTGAAAAATGTTTTTTTTTTAAGTCTGTAAAACAGATGTCTTTCAGTTTAAAAGCTCCAGTTGGTGGTAAGCTATGATTGGATCTACAGTCTCTCTCTCTCTCTGCATATTTAAGTGGTTGAGGGGGCCCTCTCTATCAGCAGTTTAATACCAATGTTTAACCACAGTAGATGGTGACAAATGTGCAGCTTCATGGGGAAGGCATTGGAAAGCAGGGAGGGATGGCGGGTGTTGGCGGAGCTTTGAGGTGGATGACATCACTGCGAATAAGCCTGCCCTACACATAAGTCCCAGATCTGACTATTAGGGTTTAACTAGATCAGCAACAGCTCTTGGTTTATCTCAGAGGGTAAATCCGCTAATATTCGACAAGCTGACTGTATTTGACATGAATTCAGATGTATGCACATGTAGTAATATTAAAACCAGATTTATTCTGTTTAAAATACTCTTTCGGTGTGTTATTAGCTGAACCGCTGGCAGCTCTGAACAGTATGGAGATATAGAAATGCCTTGCTCCCGTTTTCTCCTTTCTCACACAGAGTTAAACCTGCTTCTCTACTCTCTGTGGAAGTTTATGTTGGAGACGTAGCCCCCCCCCCCCCCATATCCCTCCACGCGGCCACGGACCTTGCTAACACCGTGTTATCAACCCCAATGACAGATATATCTGAGCACAGATCAAGCCGAGTGCAGCAGCCATGCATTTACTGCAGAGGGGACAGCAGCAATTTCATTGTGGGAAAAGAAAACCCAAAGGCTAGTGGGATGCCAGTGAGAAAAATAATTGTTTGCAGGTCCTTGTATGTGTTGTTTGTACAGCCATGACTGCAATCTCCCAATATGTCTCTGAGCCCAGCAGATTAGGAGAGGGAATACTGGAGTAGATGCAAGACTCGGCTTGCCCAATCCTGTCCTGACGTAAACCAGCACTGCGTAATAATCCAGTTATCACAATTTTTTTCCCCCCCAGAAGCCAAAAGAAGGGAAAGGTTATTTATGCACTAATCAGATGAGGTATTTTTGAAACGGCTCCGTTTTAAATATTGCATGCATGGTTGTCAGCTTATTATGCAAAATACAGGGCTTGTTTATTTGGTGCTGTGGGGATGTATTTGCCATGAATGCAAAGGTATACTATCTACCCAATCTTTTAATTCCTTTTGCGCCGTACATTTGATTGAATTTCTTCATTCCCATTAAGCCAGCAGTTAATGATTGATTGACATGCTTGATTGCAAAAGGGGGGGCGGGGTGAGTAATTTGCAAGTTCAGTTGGTTCGAGGTTTCCAGCAGTACAATAATCTTGGCTTTAAAAAATCGGCTTAGGTGGGGATCCGTATTAAATGCTTTCAAAAAAAAATCCAGGCATCTGAATGAGAGTGTAGTAAATTTTTGGCTATAGATAGTGCTATTCAGGTTACATAAGTCTGCCTTTCCTTTCTCTCTCAACCTGCACACAAAGGATCACACACAGTCAAAGCTGCATTCATGGAGGCCGTCCAAAGAGGAGCCTCAGTTCTGCTTCCGAGCTGATCCATTTAAATGCTTTTCCGCCTGCCCGTTTGAAGTTTATTAACAAGAACGGGAGGGCAATGAAAAACAGCTCTTTAATAATGTTCCCCCACGTCCTGCTGCTGCAAGCCTTCTGTCCACGTTTGCCTTGAGTAACACTGCACTTTCTCCCCGTCCTCACCTGAAGGCCTGCTCACTAACATGACCGTGTGATTTTGAGTCTTATACTGGAAGAGAGAGAGAAAAGGAGGGAGGGAGATGGATAGGGAGAGACAGACACAAGAGCGACAGAGAAGGTGTGCGAGAGAGAGAGCCCAGAACTATGCCACTGCTGTTGTGTAGAGAAGTGGGGTTGTCTGCAGAGCAACAAAGTAAAGTCCCAACTTTCACCTCCAGTTCTAGAGAGCTTTTGGAATGGAGAGAGCTGGTCCGAGCCAAAACCTCAGCCCTCTTTAACAGTCCTGTAGTACGGTATCAAAGGGCTTTCTCGTTTCAAATCAAACCCAAGAGGTTGCATTAAACATCCCACCGGGGCAGTCCGCCACCTCTGCACGCTGTGCGGTGTGACATTGAAACGCCTCCAAATGAAAGCACTTAGACGTCCCTTGGGAGGAGCTGTGTATTTTCTGATGGCTGCTCGGCGACAGCCATGGGAAGCAACATGGCGGGTTACACCCTACATTTAATATTCCTGTGGGGGTGGATAGGAAAAAAGAGACACACACCCATACACACACCCATACACACACCCACCCACACACACACACACACACACACACACACACACACACACACACACACACACACACACACACACACACACACACACAATGAAAACACAAGAAGCATATGTTCTGGAGAAGCAACTTAATGATGATTCCTGAAAAATTGCTATCTGAAGTCCAAGCAAAGACTTCAGGCTCCTTTTCTCATCCTAATAATTGATTGAAAGTGTAAATATGCCAGTGTTTCAGGAAAGGCCTTATTGAGAGGAGACAAACAAAGTCAAAAATCAACATCTTACACCGTGTTTTACAGCCAGGGATCCTGCGTCTCAGTACTGTTGAGTCAAGAGTGGAAACAAACTTAGCCTTGCTGATTGTAACAACCTGCAGCCTTTTTAAGTGATAAGACTATTTAAGGGAGATGAATTTACAAACTTTTTTATATTCATATTTTGGATGCCTCTGTAAATGCTTCTCTGCTAGTTTTAGACATTCCACAGTGTGTGTCTGTTTAAATAAAAAAAGAAATAAATTGCACATATTTGACAGAAGCCACAACCGCAGAAGCTCAGACACTGGTTCACAAGGGTAACACTTGATGACCACAGACTCGTAGGACGCAATGACGCACCTCTGACTGCCGGCAATATCATAATACTTCCACTGCTGTTCACCCTGGTTGCTTCAAATACATTTGGTAAGAGTAGAACAAGCTACTTTACAGATGACAACTAGCCTGTTAGCACTCTTACATAGATACATCTGCAGAAATGGTGATTTGTGTGCATATTCCTTGTCAAATAAATGTAATACGGTAAATACAAATGAAACTTCCTCTTCCTCGGAGAAATCTGCTAGAGACGAGGATTAAACAGAGTGGTGTCAAATGTCAGCATGATTAGTTGGATCACAAAAAAAATTAAAAACACGTCAAACACAAACGTAAAGGAAGATACAAAAGTACTAAAGCTAAGAGACCAAGCCTGAATCCTGCTAACATGCATTTGGTCTAGTGAGAAGAAAAAAAAACACTTGTGTAGCCGACTCTTTCTGTGTGAGTGTACCGTACTGAAATAGTTTAAAGACCCACGGACTAGGCTGTAATTAAAATAATGATATATGTGATTATAGTCTGACTGTCTCTTGAAAAACAAGGCAGGACCATTATGCCAAAACCACAGAGGATAAAAAACACTTTTTTGTTTCTCTGTGACATACACTGCTACAGCTCCCAGTGACAGCATACCGCACAGCTCCTCCACAAGTCCATTTGCAAATGTATTTCAGTGGGCAGCTCCCAGTGACAGCATACCGCACAGCTCCTCCACAAGTCCATTTGCAAATGTATTTCAGTGGGTTTAACCAATGAAGAACGACGATGTTCTTAACCTTCTGCATCTGACCCCAAAATAGTTCTGAATGTCTTTCGGTCTGATACTACTCTTGCCCACACGCCAAACTGTAATTAGCCAAGGCACATCGTCGCAGTTTTAGTGTAGCTGCTCATTCCCGAGCTCTCGGATTACAGCAAATGACACCATTTTTTGTGTGTGTGTGTGTGTGTGTGTGTGTGCGCGCGAGTGTGCACATGTGCGCATGTGCGTGCGCGTATGTGTTTGTGCATGTGTTTGGATGCGTGTGTTTGTGTGTATGTGTGCATGTGTGTGTGCGTGCGTCTGTGTGTGTATGTGTGTGTGTGCCTGCCTCTCTGTGTCCTCATCTGAGGTATGTGAAATGCGTCTGGAGGAAGTGGGAATGTGTGGAATTTGTACGCGTCAAAACAGTGGCGTTGTTTACAGAGAGGAGGTGGGGGGTTTTAGAGTGTGTGTGCGATGTCACACCCCCGTGTCACTTCCTGGGGAGGGGCCCCGGGACGAGAGTGGACACAGGAAAAGAGTGACGCCCTCTGAGAGGAGCCTCCCTTTGAAGTGGAAACAAACCTGTCACTCTCTTTTCTTTTCACGTCGGTCAGAGATGTTGGGATGAAGGTTTTTTTGGGGGGTTTTTGCAGGCAGGGGAGGGGCTCTTTACTGTCCTGGGCATGGACATCAAAGTCAGAGAGAGCTGTTTACCAGCCAGGGCTTTGTAGGGCGTCCATGTTTGTTTGTTGTGTCCTTGCTTTGTAGGACTGCAGGTTTAGATTAGCATGTGATTAGACGTGGCAGTGCCCGGCCGACGGGATGGAGCAGGGGAAGGGCGGGCTGCGGAACTGAAGCTCCCATATGTACACCTCCCTCACACCTGTCTGCTCCAGTTTATCACACATAGCCTCTGCAATTAACATGAATTTACAGTGCATTCGTACACGTTTGTGTGGGCACAAACTGGTTAAGCCAAATCAATGCTGATACCACTGGCAGTTCACATAATGTTATATTTTTAGAGGACTTACAAGTACATGTATATCACTTGGTAGAAAGAAGCAAGCAATTGATGTCATATTTAATATTACCAAAAGGTGGATTTTTGTTTTACACATGGGTTGAGAAGGATGAATGAATACTGGTAGTTATCAAGTGTTTGGTAGTTATCAGCTATTTTCACATATTGCTTTTGCTTATAAGCTATTTCCTGTGTGTGTGTGTGTGTGTGTGTGTGTGTGTGTGTGTGTGTGTGTGTGTGTGTGTGTGTGTGTGTGTGTGTGTGTGTGTGTGTGTGTGTGTGTGTGTGTGTGTGTGTGTGTGTTTCGTTTATGTGCATGCGCACACCGGCTTGTGCTTATTTTATTAATTATTTTTTTGTGCCTGGAACCATCTTAGGTCTGTGATGACGATGCCGGCTTTACTCAAAAGGGCTTTGTCAGGAAGCCTTCTACAAAATATACCAGATATTCCAACCCAGAAACCACCAACTGATTAAATCAGGCCAAGTTAGGCGTCTCTCAGGACCAGAGCAGAGCTGTGTGCCTTGCTTGTCTGGGCTCGTCTGCTGCAACATGGCCTAATAAACAACATATGTTTTTGATAGAGAGATGAAGACCATGTGAGAGAGAAAAAGGGGATTTTGGCTAAAATACGCAAAAATGAAACAATGATATGTAGGACCATTCTGGGAAGAGAGTGAAGCCTTTTTAAGGGAGCCTGTGTTTTTAAAATGACTTTTAGGAAGACAAAATGTGAATCATAGAAAGCACAGCTTAGATATGAGGTAGGATATAAACCAGTGCTAAATGTTGTTAGCATAGTAACACTTTACAGGCAACAAGAAGTAACAGCTGGAACCAGTATTGCAGAACTTAAGAGAATGTTGATTTATAGTCTATTTTTAGAGATGATACTCTAGCAGTCTTTAAAACTTTCAAAAGTCTGTCCCAAGACCTGGAAAATGTACTGTCTAGGAACACCTGCATTATAATGGCGCATGAGGTAAGATTTTGAGGTAGTGAGAAGCTCCAAATTACGCTGTGTCCGAATCGGCACTCTTCCACACTATTGAGTATATAGGACGATAAAGTCGTTGAGTAGGCAAAAATATTTAAAATTGGAGTATACTTGACACCCGGATGACACACTTACTTCCGGGGTTTCGATGAGTACATTCGGGAACACACTTTTCAAGAAGTACACAAACATTTTGGTCACATAAATATGACGTGAAGCTTTGTTTTTAAAAAATTAGAATACAACAAAAACACCACGTGATATGTCAGAACAAGGGTGGGGCGCAGGGTTGCCAGATCTTGCAAGACTTTCCAGCCAAATGGCGACTCAAAACTAGCCCAAAATATATTTTTAACCGAAACCAACGTATTTTAAATAGAGATCATCATATTTTAACTTTTTAAAATAAGTGCTTGCTTTGCAACTTTTAGTTTTTTTTACCCGTGACTACACTTTGAAAGTATTCCAATTTAGTTGTAAAACCGTGGACATAGCACCACTGAGGACACTTCCACAGTATGGTTGGAAAATAGTATGGCGGATATTTTTCGCAGACTGCTAAACAGTGCACACTTCTACCAGTGCACTGTATGTAGGAGACAGGGCGCAGAAGATTCGGACACAGCCCTCGGCTGAAGTGTGCTGTTTAATGTACACTGTTAAGCAGTAGGCGAACATTTCCTGGCAGCCATTTTGACGTTATTCATATCAAGCTTGAATGATGAAGACGCAGACTACCATCAAGAAAGAGATTGGTTGATGTGGGCTCAAAGTGTTTTAGACTCTGAAGGTTATATACTGCAATTTTTTTTTTTTTTTTGCAGATCTGGGACATGAGCGATGATGAAAGCATCTGAAAACATGGACGCCGCAGAGATCTGAGAGGAATGTGTGCTTTTCTGTGTGGCCTGGCGCAATGCTGAATGCCAAGCCAAGAGCACCCAACAGAGCAGCATCAGTCGCTCAATCTGCCTGCCAGCTTTCTGGCTCTCCCAAACAGGCCTGCCCTTTATGCGCTAATGTATTAATGTATTCGCATATTAATGAATGTTTACATATCTTTTTAATGCAAATGGGAGGATAAATTAAATATGCAGGTTATCATGTGTTCATAATTCATATATACATAGCCCCCATCCACATTTCATACTTAATGGTCTCTTGAGAAACTATTTTTTACCCATCCGTTTAATCTTGTTTGTCCACTGTTCATTCTCAATGTATTTGGTGTGCGTCGTGTTTAGGGCCCTGAATAAAAAAAAACAGTACATGAAAAAATAGTCGTTTTGTGGACTCGTGTTTCTTAACGGTCTAACTTTTAAGACCTTAAGTTTGAAGAGAAGAGAATCTTTAAGAGCTTCAGGTCAACATCTGGGTAGTGATGGGCATTTCGTTTGAAATTGGGAATTGATTCCAAAACCGGTTCTCAGTTTTGGATCTGGGTTAAAGAATCGGTTACGCTTTATCAGCCGGCTGATTTCACAATGACTTTGGCTTTTTTACTAAAACCGTTTATTGTCGCCGCGTAATGTCATGGGTTGGCTTCTTTGGTTGACGGATTGCGTCACTTGTTTTGGGAGCTGGCTAGCTTTATACAACTGATGGCTATTTGCTTAATCTAGTTTATGGCAATTTTGGCTATTTTTATTTTGCACGTCTTTGCAATTCAAATGTCAATTCTGAATGTGGTTAAAGTTTGACCCGCATTGTCAACTTGTTAAAATTGTCTACCTTTTAAAATAGGCCTAGCTACTTTAGGATAAATGCATAGCTACAAGCATCTTTGTGCGAGTTGGGTTTCAAGCTTGTGCTGCTTCACGACACGACGAGCATCACTTCTCTGTGCTATCCAACAATGTCTTAAAAGTTTTAAAAAAATAATACAAAAAAAATAAAAAAACTCTTAAAAGTAGCCAGAAGTTGGTTCAGGGCTCAGTCAGATCACTTTTGCCAAATTTAGGCTATTTCAT
Organism: Ilyophis sp. 1 JC-2022; assembly: GCA_022702515.1. Taxonomy (NCBI): domain Eukaryota; kingdom Metazoa; phylum Chordata; class Actinopteri; order Anguilliformes; family Synaphobranchidae; genus Ilyophis; species Ilyophis sp. 1 JC-2022. Next base: position 25,736,637 of record CM040396.1, read on the forward strand.
TAATACCTCTAGATCTGCATCTGCACTCAGACAGGGATAACTTTGAACAAGACGAAGAACCGGAATAGTTACATTCTACAATTTGGAACCGTTCCTCGGTTCCGCATTTGGAATCGATTGTTTAATTGACGTTACACTACATCGGTTGGAACAGGGACACTACAATGTGGGGGGAAAACAGCTGCAAAAACATCACTGGCTGTGGAGACACATGATGTCTGGAGGATGATGCAATACCACTGAAGTTGACAGTCTCATGTAAACAATTATTTTATTCTGGAATGTGGAATACATCCTGCAAAATTCAGGGGGGGGGGGGGGGGGGGGGGGGGGGGGGGGGGGGGGGGGGGGGGGGGGGGGGGGGGGGGGGGGGGGGGGGGGGGGGGGGGGGGGGGGGGGGGGGGGGGGGGGGGGGGGGGGGGGGGGGGGGGGGGGGGGGGGGGGGGGGGGGGGCAGAAACATCACTGGCTGTTAGGAGACAATTGAGGTATGCAATACCCTGCAATTACTGAAACAACCATTCTCATGTACACAATGATGGTATAAAACATCTTAAATTCAGTTTTTCCACATTTGAAACACTGTTGATGCAGGGGGGGGGGGGACTTCCATTAACAATACAACTGTATGGACTACTCAATTCAGTTTTTTTTTATTTGATTCACACCCAATTCAGTTTAAAGTTATGTGGAATACTTATTTGTAAACATCAGGGTCTTGTGTTCCCAGTAAAGGGGTCATCTCTGGGAGATGTTTGGGGGGGGGGGGGAGATAAAGAATCCAAGGCAGGACTGTGGTTTAAGAGCACTTTATTGTTCATTGAGGCTACTTTTAAGTACAAAAAAGGTGGCCTGCCAAAACCTTTTTATTTCCAGGAGAAACAAGGCCACAAAGGAGGGTATAATACAGATTTACAAACAGTTTAGGGTATTCAGAAGTACACTGTTGATGCAGCTTCCAAGTGAAGGAACAATCTAAACAGTTTGTCTCAATATCAGTTTTTTTTTCTTCCCCGGATACACAGCCCTTCTTCCTCAGATCTACCATTTAAACAACATTTTAGCATTTAAGTCCCAAATAGGCCAGATCAGTGTGGAGTTACCCATCTCAGATGAGTAATTCTCAAAGATGAGTACTTTTGTTCAATTGTCTCATAAAAGGCAAACTCAACAGAACAGCACGCTCAGTGTTCAATGCTGCACTGTAACTGCTCAGTAGCCTTCAGCAATAATAAACAAGTGGCTATTATGCTAACGTAGTGTTTTCATAGAATAACTGTGTTCCTGCACTTTTTTTTTCTTTCTTTTTTTTTTAAACCTTAAAACAGACAAATCTACAACAAAAAAAAGATCAACTTTTTCTCAAAAAAAAAAATGCATGATTACAATAAAGGACAGGGAAAATTAAATAGCTACATATCATTAACAAATTAATTGTTCCTCAAAAAATACCTACGATTTTTTTTTCTCTGTACATTCGTTACGCACAGCGTAATGATGGTCTTATAGTTACCTATATAAAAAAGTATTTTTATTAAGTGATTTTCCTACAGTGTGTAGGGTATTGTACGCCGAAGCAGAAAGCGTGTTTCCTACCTAGTAAATTGGTAGTGAAATGTGTATACAATGACCTTGGGACATTACGCCCTTTCCCCCCTGCATTCATGCGTATTTGTGGAGGAAGTTACAATGGCCTATAATAAGAACTACTTATTTTTCACGTGGTCAATTGTGCTTACAGATAAGTGAACATATCTGCAATGTATTCTTTTTCTTTTTAAAGACTCATCGTTTTTTTAAAATCTCTTATTCGGATACTCATTTCAAATGGCAGCTGTCTGGCAGCTAGCTTCTGCTTTTGAGAATCTATGTCATGGTATTAAGTTTTAATGAGTCCAATGATTGAGCAGGGATGATGGAATGTATGGGCGTATGAGCTCTAATAAAGACAAGCTTAAGATGAGCGGCGCTTCGTTCAGGCCTCTCCCATGTTTTGCCGCCGCTTAAATCTCACTTTCTTGTTAGTAGCTACTGATATTGAGAAAGAAATGCAACACCTGTACAAAGTTCCCTATAGGAGGAATGTATGTTTCCTTGGTACAGGTTCATGAGTTAAAAATAAAAAATAAACAAAAAAAAGTCAGTTTCACAAGCTGCAGCCATCTGCTAAAAAAAAAGTTGTTAAAAGTAGTAGATGAAAATATATCAAAATAAAAAATACGTCTTGACATTATTAGGGAGATAGTCGACCAGTCTACAGCTGCAAATGGTTACCTTATTCAGTCATGCAAAAAAAAAAAAAAAAAGCTATAGCATCCTGTACCACGGATTATTATTGTATAAATCAAACTGTTTATATATAGAAGGCCTGTCCGGAGGCTGTCCTCTGTTGCTGGCTGCTACCATAATGAATATCGAATAAAAAAAATAATGAGTACAACTGTACCAGCAGTAAGTATATCTAGGACTGTTACTGACAAAAATAAACTAAATCTTGAAGAAAGGCTAATAGTATTAAGATTGAAATGTCTACACATTAATAGATACCAGCTATTTAAAACATGCATCTGTAAGCACTATTTTACCCTTCAAACCTTTTCTAACTCTACCAAACCACAGTGCTTGGGAAACTACAAAACAATTAAATGCCCATGACAAATGACACAGTCCAGTTGTAAGCACCTACCATTGAAAATAACTGACTGCCTGCAGGACAGACAGAGACCTTGAACCAATAAGAGTCACTTTCCCTTGCCCCAAATCTCTCTTTGCCTTCTTGAATCGAGAAACATCACCTATCCTTTGCGGTCAGCGATTTTGCCCTCGAAATACGAGAAAGAAAAAAAAACCAAAAAGCGTTGTACGTTCGACGTGAAGTCGGACACGCAACCTCAACCCATCATCGAGTAGTGCAATTCAGACCGGGCCTTCCTTTTCAAGTAAAAGCGTACAACACAGAGGAGAAACGGGGGGGAGAAAGTGAAGCACACAGTCTACAGGCAAGAACAGCAGAGAGAACACTGCTAGGGGAAAGCTCTGGAAGAATGGCGTATTCTTTTAAAAGGGGGGCCACACACTTGCATCAGAGGTTTCTCTTTGGTAATTGAGGCAGGTGGTTAGGATGCTATGTGATACAACTCCTAATAAAATAGTTCCTGCTAGTTTGTTTTTATCATTTTGGACATCTGGTAATGCAAATGCCAAGCAAGTACGCAAAGATACTTTAAAATAAAATAAAAAGGGAATAAAAGAAAGAAAAACAAAACGCTCATTCCCTCCCTCTATCTTTATGTACACGGCTAATTGATAGCACTGTTCCAAGCTGAGCTGAATCATGCATGGTGCTTGTGAAAGGGTCTCTTCAGGAGACCAGAGAGGGGGAGTGATTGTGATTGACCATGTGGCTAGAGGGAGACGTCTCGGGGCTGGTCGAGCCACTGCCCTTGGCCTTGATCTGCAGCCAGGTCTCGCCCAGCGCCTTGGCGAAGTGGTCGTCCACCGAGCCCGTGATGGACACCGAGTTTGTCACAGGCTCTGGCTCCTTGTAGTTCTTCCCCAGGCTCCGACGGAAGTGCTCCTCGATCACGGGGTCGCAAGCCGTGTTGGCTGCAGGAGAAGGGGGAAGGACGTGGGAAGTCATTTTCATTGTGCTTCATATAGCATTCGTTACTCAATTCATCAATATTCACTATGGTGGAATACTAATGAAATGTCCCGTACAGCATCGCTTGCTCAATGTGTTACCATTTATCCTAGAAGAATGCAAATTAAATGTATTATACAACATTCCTTACTCAATTCTTTATTATTCACTGGTAGAATATGAAATTTATTGTATGCCATTTGTTACTCATTTCTTTATTATTCACTGGTAGACTGCTAGTTAAATTTATCATTTGGCATTCATGACTCAATTCTTTGCCATTCGCTGTGGTAGAAGGCTAATGGAATGCATCATACTCCATTTGTTCCCATTCACTACAGTAGAATGGTAATGAAATGTACGGAATTTGTAACTCAATTCTTTACTATTCACAATGGATGAATGCTAATGATCCCTGTTTATGAATGCTCATGGCTACCGAGTAAAATAAATGTGGCAGTTAAATTAAATAAAAACCATTTACTGGTTATAACAGGGAGTTTTGGTTATTTTATGTTGTAAGGCTTAGTACATTAAGCAGATAGTAGTAGCTACATATTAAGCCACAGTAGTTGGTAAAGTTTAGCGCAACCGTACCATCTTTTCCACCAAATTGATAAAAAAAATTCACACACTGAAATAGTCAGTGAACCACAGCGCTAAAACAAGGAAATTGGTTTGTTTATTTTTTCCTCCTTATATAACAAATCTGGGATATATTAGTATGTTGTCCCTTGTGCTGGTGCAAGAGAACAGCGGCTTTGTGCCAGGGTCCCAGAGGAGAAATCAAACTGCTTTTCCCGTGACCTGCTGCTGACCTGTGCCTGGCCACAGGAGTGAGCAGGATCCTGCCATGCACTCATCACATGCCCGGGGTCAAGAAGACACGCCCTGAGCCCCATCATTTCTTCATGTTTGGCACCATAAAGCACCAACGTCTTTTCTGCGTGCGACGGACTACGTGTCTGACATATTAAGCTTCTCTGGACACGCACACATATGCACGCGCGCACACTATTTGTGCATGTTGCATTTTATAACTTGTAAATTATGTTACAATGCTAAAGGTGAGCAGGAGGAGAAGGAGGACTGAACTGTATTTGAAGAGGAAGACTGTTTGGCAGTGCAGGGTAAATGGTGAGGGATGTTGAGGTGTGTTCCAGCCTGGCAGGCAGGTTGGAGGTGTGAGGTAGTGTTTGGCAGTGTGGGGTAAATGGTGAAGGGACTTACTGTTGGAGGGTCTCCTGTAGTTGGCGGGCAGGCTGGAGGTACAGCCGTTGTGGGACACAGGGCAGTGAGACAGGTTACAGTTGCGGTTGTTGGCAGAGGCACAGGTGATCACAGAGGGACGATTCTGAACACACAGGAACAGGCCGTCAACGCCACACAAAGCAAGGACTGCAAGCATCAAGTGTGTGAGCTTCCTGACCATAACTTACTGAAAAAAAGTTCAGTGATTTAACATTTCTGAAAAATTAGTTGAATGGTGAGCAGGCTTGACGAAATCTAACAATGGAAATAATCCTCAATCACCTTTCAAATTTTTCTTTTGAAGTCCAAATATTTGTATGAGATTATACAGTACATTAAAATTGTAGTAACATTCGATCAAAAGTCTCCTCATTTTTGATTGGCCAAGCAGCCAGCAGTAAAGAGCACTCACTAAAGGTCAGAACAAACATGCACTCAGAGCAGAAGCAGCAGGACTTTCACTCAGTGTTATGGGTTATATAACAGGTGAGGCTCTAAGACTCTAGCGACTGCAGACAGAAGCAGGCTCCTATCAAACAGGACGTGTCATTACAACTGTTGTGGTGTTACCTGCTGGCGCTCTATGGGGCCTACGGCGGGGGAGATGGAGGCGGTGCGGGCGGCGTCCATGCTGTTTTTGGTCAGAGCAAGGGGCTGGTCCATGGCCAGGCTGGGCATGTGGGTGTAGAGATGGTTGCCGTGGACACCGATGGCAGGGGCGGCGGCGCGCTCGATGGGGCTGCGGCTGCGATCCCGGGGGTCTTTGCGGTAGTCCCCGTTGGCAGGCTTGCCACTGTGAGGGGGAAGGGGGGGGTGGGGGAAACAAGGGCCGCATTATTCGGTGGCCGTGTCAAACTGTTAATGCCGAGCACAGCCTGCTCTGCTGACTGCGGGCCTGATAAGAACACTGTGCACCACTGGTGCACACGCTCAGCATATTTACCTCAGTAAATCTCCCACCGCTGTGTACACGTCTAACCTAAAGGCTCAATGCCGTGGTAGAGCCGCCATTCACAAGCCTGGATACAGCTGAATGGTCACGATTAGAGAAGCCTTTACTCTCTCAGCTCAGACTATTCCAAGGGCTCAAAATTTAGCTGAATAATCTGTTACCTGTTAATTTGTCAGTTTTTTGTTCAAAACTGGAGCTCGTTTAGCGTTTATGTACCTTTTTAATTCTGTGTGCCATGTACGTATATGTACGCATGTGTCCATTGTTAGGTGTCAGGTATTTAGCACACACTGTGCTAACTGAGCATCTGCCACATAAGTTGTTTCCTCACAGAAAAATAAAACATTCGAATTTTAACTGAATTTTGATGACTGTGAGAGAGGTGGGCTCTGCGTCAGAAAGGGAAGAGGCAGGCGCTCTGTGAGTGGTGCCGTTCCTCCCTTCCTGAAGGAGCGGCCTCCCCCTGTTGCTAAATGCTCAGAGGCCCAGCAAGGGGCTCCTCCTGACTGCTGAAAGCTTTCAGCTCTGCTCCAGAGGGCCAAAACATAATACCTTTCATTAGGCCTGTCGAGCGCAGAGAATATGGGGGGAAAGATGGAAAACAAACGCCGATGTTGATTCATTTACAATGAGCTCTATGTGCACCTCTACAGCCTGGTCCCAAAGCTGGAGACACACAAACAGATACAAATGCACGCACACGCACTCACAGCAGACAGACATTCACCATTTTACCTCCTTAGTACAGAATCAAATCCACATACAAGCTACTCTCCTAAACCTATAAGCTAAATCCTTACTTTAGCTTCAATAATCAAATGTTCTTAAAATGCCGCACCATGATTATGCCTCTGCATTATCAACATTCAGATAAGCGAGGTTACGGAGACGGCTGGAGTGCAAAATGGAATGGGGGTTTTGGAGAATTGAGCCCTGCCGGCTTGAGTCCTTGAAATAGTCAGTTACTAGGCAACGGGACTGGCAAGGAAAGCATGTGCAGTGCACTGTTACGCTCACCGGAAACGTCTTTCAGCGAGTAACAAATGGGCAAGCGGAGAGAAAGGACCTGCTTTTACGCAAGGCCTGGGCGAGCACAGAGACCTGCAGGAACCGTTTCCTTCCTTCCTTCACCGTAACTCCTCTGTTATTCCAAACGCTGGCCCGATATCTGCCCATTCGCTCAGGACATTCAACTTTGGACTTCCTGTGGAGACGGGTGTAGTTCATCTGCTGGTAACTTGGCCAACAGGTTTTTTTTCCAAAGCCACAACCACAGTTGCAAATAGGGGCAGCCAACAATTCCCAGGAAGATAATACCGCAATTTGAAAAAGCCAAAGGCAATAACCTCCTCAGGGCGATGTATTCTAGACCATTCTGCAGGTCAACCAATTCCCCATTGCTCAATTTCCCTATGCAGGGTTTCACTCTGCTTCAAGTCCAATTCCAGTACCTACTGTATTCATTAAATAAAGGCTTTCAAACCCATTCTAAACATCCTCAGGAAACAGTCAGACACACAAAGACCAAATAAAGATCCCAGTGAAACTCACTCAAGGTTCCACACAATTTCAATATGGGATCAAAAGTTTAAAAAAAAAACTTAAAAAAAAAAAAACTTTTATAATAATACACACCCACACACAAACACACCCCCACACCCACTCCTTATTTCTCTCTGATGTAAAGTAACTCTGAATTAATGAGCACCAGAGGCCAGTTTGAACAGGTTAACTCTGGGTAAGACAACAGCAATATCCCCCCCCCAACCCACCCCAGGGCATGTTCTCTGCAGCTCTGGGCAAGCTGTAAAAGCACACTGCAGAGAAGGCTGTTACCTCTGCAGTCAGTAACTGCCCCTACCTCCCTTTACCCACAAACGGTGCACGCTGCAGAGAAGGCTGTTACCTCTGCAGTCAGTAACTGCCCCTACCTCCCTTTACCCACAAACGGTGCACGCTGCAGAGAAGGCTGTTACCTCTGCAGTCAGTAACTGCCCCTACCTCCCTTTACCCACAAACGGTGCACGCTGCAGAGAAGGCTGTTACCTCTGCAGTCAGTAACTGCCCCTACCTCCCCTTACCCACAAACGGTGCACGCTGCAGAGAAGGCTGTTACCTCTGCAGTCAGTAACTGCCCCTACCTACCTTTACCCACAAACGGTGCCGGACTAGTTTAAATCATCAGCAGACAAATATACCAGGCTTCCATCTGTTTCCAAGAAATAAAAGGATAAGCAGGGGAAAGAAATGGTACTAACCTAACTTTAATCATAGCCAAATCGCATGAAGACAACCCAGCATCCTCCCACAAGAAAGCCAGGGGCCTCTGCAGCTTGGCAAGCTCTCTGGTGGAAAAAAAAAAGAAAGAAGTTCTGGGCAGGTTGTATGCCCCTTCACAATAAAAGTATAGTACCTTTATTCCCCTTTGTGCAATTCAGCCGTGTTCCGCAGGGCTGCCAGCTGTAGCTACGGCGTCAGTGGATAGGACACAGTCACAATGCCAGTTGCTGGCACTACCGTTTCAAAGGAAGGGGCAAAGAAGGAGGAGAGAAACCACTGCCAGAGCTGGCATAGTACGTTCCGGAGCTCGGCTCACATTTTTATTTATTTTATTTTTTAAATACTTTTTTTTTATTTATTTTTTTAAAACAAGGTTTGGTTATGCGCAGCGTGCAATTTGCGGCATCTTCAACATTTATTTAGGGTAATCTATTCATTTTAGAATGAGAAATAACCCGCACTCAACAAACGACAAACATGATACTTGGTACGAGCGGAGAACGCACGTTTTTTCCCCCCCCTTTCTTAAACTCTAATACAGAGCTGCCCTCATGTTATATTCTCTGTGTCGACTTCAACCTCAAGTGAAAGTCCATATGCTGAGCCGTGAGAGCCGCTCGTAAAGCCAGGCGAACAGCTCTGGAAAGGTGAACTACAGGCTAAATGGTCAAAGGGTCCGTCCTGTTTTCACGGTTAGCCTGAGCTTTATTATTCTAAAAGATATACTAGATAAGTGGAGGGGGGGGGGGCACCAGACCCTACAAGAACTAAGAGCTGCACATATCAGCAGACTGTTTGATCAGATTCTGTTACTACATTGTGCCTAGCCACACTAGTTGACTGCAAATCTTGAGTCAGTTTTAACTTTTATATTGTTTTATTCGATATATTTTTTTTATTTCTTGCCTTGAAGTCACTGGAGCCTCCCCCTGTAAGATTCAGGAAACATCTGGGAGAAATCAAGCAGTGGAAGAGAAGACCGCAGGATACAAACACAGCCTCACGCTGCAAGTCCCCTCCAAACCGCACACTGACTGATCCAGGTGGCTCGTCCGAGATCTTACGTATTCCTACTGTGATCAGACTGTATGCAAGGGTACCGTTTTACCACCATCAGTGTACATGTACACACAATTTAAACGTGCCAGAGACTGATGTGCCATACGGGGCAGTCACTGAGAACAGACCTCCATCAGAAAACCCTCAATGTACTGCTGTTCCTTTATGAGTCAGTGATTCCTAATACACCCAATGCCCAATATATCCAGGCATTCATTTGAGGGAACTTAAATAAGGACACAATTAAAGTTCAATTTCCTACATAGACAGGAGGAATACTAACAAAGCACATGTGCAGTGGTCATGATAATGACGTGTACATGGCCAGCTTCTCTGAAAATCCGAAAGTAAATAAACCCGTTTGGGATTAGGCAAGTTTCATTATTTATAGTGCCAAATAAGTTATTCCGTTTGCTTGTTTTAAATGAACGGAGAGCTATGAATTTTTATTAAGTACCAGAGCAGTTCTGGGTCACTTTGAAATGGTTTGTTAGATACGGACATGACATTCTAATATACATGATAATGTAATATAAAAGGCTACAGGCATGGAACCGTGTGTGTATTAATAGTGCTTGTCTTATCTACATGAAATTATCTTTACAAATCAATTCATTCAACGAGGAGAGGGGAAAAAAATAAAATAAAAAACCTTGAAAAAACAAATAAATTCTAAGAACCCAAAACATCCAATAATGGAAACAAAACATGCAGGGAACTCTGAAGTAAAAACCAAAAAAAACGGAGCATTAACTGAGCATTTACAGCTGGAAGAGGGAGTAAGAGCCAAGGAGACCAGAGACCACAGACACACACAGACACACACACAGACAGACACACAGACACACACAGACACACACACACACACACACACACAGAGACACACAGACACACACACAACCCACATGAGCCTATCAGAGGTTTAACTATCACTGCGGACAGATCTGGATAAGAACATGGTGAATTTCCTCAGGCCTGTCCACCTTGGCAGTGCTATGACTCCCTTCTGCATTTGGCCCAGGGTGTGAGCCATGAGAAAGCACTGCTCTGTTGGTTCCCAGCTGAAAGCCCAAAAGACTCCTACAGCAGCGACTTCCCAGCTCCGAGAGAGACAGGGGGCGGGGGGACTTTTACGGCAGTGAGTTCCCCTGCTTGCACTCCTCTAGCGACGGGGGCGCCTGCAGGGGAGCGGGACTGGTGCAGAGGGACTCTTACGGCAGCGGGGTGCCTGCAGGGGGATGGGCGGGGGGTGGGGGAGGACTCTTACGGCAGCGGGGGTGCCTGCAGGGAGACAGGCTGATGCAGGCTTCCAGGATAAGGAGGCCTTTGTTTTCAGCTCAACTGTGAAAATGAGAAAATGGCCCCGGCCTGACAAGAAGCCCACTCAGCAGCACAGGGCAGGCCTCAGCACCAGCTTTTATCACCAAACCGAGAGAGGGGAAATATGCCTCGCTACTGACAGGCCTTTAGAAAAACAATGCAGCATATCGTGCTGATCTCATATTCCTTTCCGTCTCTTTAGAAGTTAGAACAAAGAGATATCCAGGCTATGTAAGAAAACGTTCTACGTCCTGTTAGTACTGTAGCCCGCACTCCTCCCAGTCAGAAAAAGAACACTTCATGACCATTTCACTACCGTTTGAGTCGGCTTCCAACAAAAACTCCCACACATCTTGTGTGGTTAAAGTCAATGCAGAACACAGCTTTAAACTCGACAGAGCACAGCTCTGTCCCCAGCTATGGTAAATGGGAGTTGGTATGAAGTAGTGAGCCACAGGGTGGGGAGTAGGTATAGGAGCAGAAGTATGGTTGTTGTCCCCCCCCACCACCCCCATCCCCAGGCTGTCTGGTTTTGCCCTTCACCAGCGCAGAATCATAATAGAAACCTGATCTTCCGCCATCCGCTGTTCCAGCCTGAGGTGTCTGGTATCAGCTACCTGCTCCATACAGAAAACAATTAACAAAGAGAGCTACTCACTGGACTGGGCCTGAAACAGCTGTGGGCAAGAACCTCCCATCTACCTCTCCTTGATGAACAATACTAATACGATTTCTCAGAATGGAAGAATCAGAGAATCTGCCAGGGTAAACGGACTTAATTGCCATTTGGAATATTGGGAGATTAACATCTCCAGTTGAAGGGTTTTTGTTTGTATTTGGGTGTGAATCCTCAATGAGGCTATCGAGCAGAAACAAATTCGTCTTCCTGCTGTGTTTACCCAGCCAATCCCGTGTGGCTCCAAGGGCAGAGAAATTCGATAAAAACCCATAAGTCAACTCAGCGGGTTAAATGGATGTCAGTTACCAGTCACGATACAATTAGCCTTTGTCAGCCAAACGGTTTGCCCTAGGGCAATTCAAATGGGCCTAAATTTGCTTATTACTTCAGAATGGCTTTTCCCCCGTCCCACACTGTACGTAGGTGCGTGGGCACTGAATTTCACACAATATAGTATTTCAACCCCACTTCACAAGCCTGTCAGCAGTCATTTTTATTTTCCCCATAAATTAATGCTAATTCTAACCGCATGGCATAAGAACGGGCTTGCAAAAAAAAAAAAAAAAAAAAAAAGGTTCATTTATGTCAACAGGGCAGAAGACACTAAGCACTTTCTTCACACTGTGAGTGGCAGTGGGAGAGAAACTCCACAATGCAAATACCTTACAGAGGGAGGAAGGAGAATTATGCTCCCATCAAAACTGTTATGTATGTTAGTGCTGACTGAGCTGTTTAGATGCAGAGAACACCACCCCCACCCCCGGCCCCTTTGTTCCAAGTTTCATTTGGAACACACGGTGGAGTGACCCAGTTTTACATGCTGTGCCATTGTTCGGTTATTACCCTCTTCCTATTAACAGTGAAATATACCAGGTGCTACATCCTTGGAAATTCTTTCAGTTTTGGCCTCATTTTCAAAAAGAAAACTTAAGATCAAAACTGATGTACACTTAAGGTGGAGGAATAGGCCTACAATATTCTGTAGCGGAATTTATGGAATGAAAAATAGCGGCTGGTTCCAGCTAGCGTGGAACTGCTGGGGATCCACGTCCTGCGTCAGCCTGCAGCAGGCAGCTCCCAGCTCTGTGTGCCATCATTGTTTGGTCTGACTCCAGCACTTGGATCCTAATTTGTTACACACATTCCAAGGCCATGAACTGGACTGGGTGCTCTGCCTAACACCACCGTGAGTTATTTAACAATAAATAGCCATGTCTGTGGTCTCATGACCAAACGCAGGGAGCTTGAGCGGGGACAGGAATGCGCGGAATCCGTGGGGCCCTCTAACAGCCGCAGTGAGGGCACAGCCCAGCACCGCCGGCGCAACATGTGCTCCGATCGCAGGCCTGGAATGCGTGGAATCCTGGGCCTCAGCTCCATGCCAACCATCAGCGCATTCCACGCTATATGAGCACCATCAGAAGGAGCGTAAAGAACGATTCTTCATTTCCCGGTAGCTGCAGGGGCCCTCGCCATTTTCAGCACACCCGCGGAGCGCACTGGGAACCGGCGGCAGGGCTACATAAATCTGGGTTCCGCTCATTCGACAAGAACGCTCCCTACTGCAGAGTATCCCACAGCCTTTTAAAAAAAGGCCCACATTCCTGTACTTCGGAACTTTTCTAGAACCTAATTCTTTAACAGCCGCACGGTCAAGGAAGGACAGGCAGTTGTACGTGTGTGTATTTATCGTCCTGTTGAGAAAGCAAGGCGAGAAGCAGACACGGCGAACTTACAGCTGCGCCGCAAACAATCGGCTCATTTTGGCCACGTGCTCGTTGTCGCAGTCGATGTCGTCGTCCGCCTGGTCGCCGCTGTGCTTCCTCTTGCTGGGGCTGATGGGTGGGGGGCCGGTCCGGTGGTTGGTGACCGCGGACGACATGGACTGCATCCTGGGCTCGCCCCGGAGCGCAGCCTCACCTGCGAACACAGAGAAAAAAACGCCACTTCCTGTGAGTGCGTGGAGAGCAGCCACTCCCTGTCAGTGTGTGCAGAGGAGTAAGGCCACCCATTCTTTTGGGAAACCTTCATTAAAACCTGCACTTACCACATTTAACTGCACTCCCTTTATAAGGCAGTTTTTTTATTTTTTTATTTATTTTTTTAATAGAGCAACTTTGACGCAAATCACATTTACTGCAGTCTGAACCTCACTTTGTTCTCCTTGTATATTCCTTCTTGAAATGGGCCTATAACACATGAGGAGAATTATTAAGTGTAAAGATTAGGCTGTGAAAACACACCAACAAGCAGCAGCAAAAAAGTTTACATTATTTACCCAGAGACCAGAGACACACAAAATTTCATTGTGTCTACGAAATGGAAGAGGGTTAGGTACAGTAGCTTACAGTGCGTACTTTGAGACACAGGAAAATTACAACTGGCACCAACAGTTCCTGGGAACTTTCCACTGGGAAAGCTTGAGCAAAAACTCAACATTTAGCTTTTAAAAGTGTTTATTCAGTAAAATATGAATGCTACTTCTCCTACAGTAAATATTGGTGTAACAAATGAGGGGTTTTTGACATTATTGCAGACCGCTATCCAAACAGTTATATTTTCCTCACAAAAATATTGCCACTCAGAAAGAGATAGGCTACACATTTTTAAAATTACATTCGCAAAAAGACGAATTGTAATTTCCTTCACCATTTTGCCTTCAGCCATAGCAACCACAGCTGCTTTACATTTGAAGATGTTCTTCAAACATAAAACAAAGGGATTCAAGCAGCCAAACACGTTTTCAAAAAAAAAAAGCATTTAAACAAAACTGATTCACATAATGTCCTATATCTATCTTACAAAAACCCATCAATAAAATCAGCGAACAAAAACAAGCCCTACAAAGAGAGTTAACAGGGAGAAGCCTCCTAAACAAGCGTCCCATTTTCCTGACTAGCATGTCCCTGCTCGTCTGACCGCACTCCATGGCAACGGGGATGACATCATTGTTTTGGCAGGAGAGAGGGCTGGTAATAGAGAAGACCGTAGGCTGCCTGCTGCAGTGCATTTACCCCTCTGCTCAGAAGCCACAACACATGATAGCTTATCTACACCGGCTCAAGAATGAAGTGCTCAAATAGAGGTGCTATTGTGAATACTAGCTGCTAATCTAGGACAACTAATCTACTCCGGCCCATTGTCTTTACGCAATTTATTTCAGGTTTTCTGGTGACATATGAATGCACAAAACCATTTCAAGGGCACATAAGGCTTCTCTTAATAATCCAACCCCCCCCCCCCCCCCAAAAAAAAAAGACGTCAGCTGCTACAATGGATGTGAGAGTTCAACGGAATCAAACTTCCTTTCTCCACACTATCCCCTCCCCCTCCTTTTCCTGGTGTTACTGCCTGCAGGGCTGATCACCCCACTTTTCAGACACACAGCCATTTCCAACAAACCCAAAAGCGAGAAGAAAAAATATGTCTCAGTAAGTTCATTTCAAATAAGAAAGAAATACACTCCGCAAACAAAATATACGCGGAATTTTCATTTTTCTTTCATGATAAGAGACATCTGGGGGTGCCTCAGCATGAAAAATAGCCTAAATTAAATTAGATGAAATGAAGAAATTAAATATTTAATTTCCAAACTTATTCCTATTATCAGACCACCTCTTTTTCCATCAGATATTCACATCTTAATTGTGGATTTGAACCGCTTCAGATGATTGATTTTGATTCTCGGCATTTAACACGTTTTGCTCAAAGGACCCCCTTCATGAAATCAAAGCGCATTTCAAAGGACTGTCACTGTTCTCAAATGGTCTCTGATCAATCGTGGGCCTCCGCCTCCGCCTCCGCCTCCGCTAGTGCGGAAGCTTGCCGCTGGCCTCTCTCGCTCTCCTTAGATTCCTGGGCTGTTTCACACTTTCCCCGCACACTGACTGACAGCCTGTTGTACTACAATAAACTCCACTGGCTCAGGATGCCGTGTGCTGCAGTATTGTGAATGGCAGAGAGTGAAACGGAGCCAAACAACAGGATTCTTGTTCCGTGCCCAAGCCTTATGGTACAGTAACCTTTGTTAAGAAAAACTCTGAGCCATAAAGATCTCTTATCTGTGTCAGTAGAGACGCATTAAACGTTTGATCTAATGAAAGGCAGTCATTAAGAGCAAGTGATCAAAGCAAGAGTCTTTCTTGGGACTTCAAACGTGAAGTCAGGATGAGATCAGGTTACGGAGGTGACCCCCCGCCCCCACCCTTCGGCTCCTTCACACATTTAAAAGCAGAGAATCAAGCAAGTCTTCGTCGCCAATTATATTTTTGGCAGCCAGTCAGGGCAACCTGAGCCGAGCTCCAGAAAAGCCTTTATTTTGAGACGCATGGAAGTCAGTCTTGAAAAGATAAGGGCAGGGGACTTCTGCCCTCCTCAACCAGCGCACTCATCCAGTGTAGGGGACTTCTGCCCTCCTCAACCAGCGCACTCATCCAGTGTAGGGGACTTCTGCCCTCCTCAACCAGCGCACTCATCCAGTGTAGGGGACTTCTGCCCTCCTCAACCAGCGCACTCATCCAGTGTAGGGGACTTCTGCCCTCCTCAACCAGCGCACTCATCCAGTGTAGGGGACTTCTGCCCTCCTCAACCAGCGCACTCATCCAGTGTAGGGGACTTCTGCCCTCCTCAACCAGCGCACTCATCCAGTGTAGGGGACTTCTGACCTCCTCAACCAGCGCACTCATCCAGTGTAGGGGACTTCTGCCTTCCTCAACCAGCGCACTCATCCATTGTAGGGGACTTCTGTCTTCCTCAACCAGCTCACTCATCCAGTGTAACCTCGAAATTGTATATCGAGTTCCCTTTCCAAGTTCCATTTCAGGCTTCAACTCTGAAACTTCTCCTCTGCCCACACACTATATTTAGTTCACACACACACACACACACACACACACACACACAGACACACACAGACACACACAGACACACACAGACACACAGTCTAAATGAGAGAAAAAAGACCAGGGAGCAAAAGGTGATGACTTAAGTCTGGAGTCTGCTGGAGTTTCTTTTTCTTATGACTTCTCTTTTGTTCAGCAGGAAAAGTGAGCTGCTGAGATCTAATCTGAGCTCTGCTCAATATGATGTCAACCCTCACAGGCCATAGTACTGCACACCAAATGTACAGAGGAGCTACCTGCAGGCTAAAGAAATACCCTGAAATGTCCACTTCAGTCTCCAAGTAGCCCTGTAAGCAATCACTGTAGGTCATCTTGGCTGGTGTTAGTTTTTTATTAGGCTATCTATAAAAATCTGTTTAAATCATTCAATAGAAAAAGGTCACACAGGGTGCTTTCAAAAATACCTTTTAGAAATGCCGTTGCAGAGCGGAATTCACCTGTCTGGCATATGAGAAACCAAAAGAGCATAGAATAACAATTAATATTAAAGTGGTTGGCTGAGGTGTTTCATAGTTTGGGTCTTGTGTAATTTGACACTGGGCAGGAAGTGTTCCCACTCCACGAGCTCTAGGCTCTATAAACCACAGACCCTTCACTCCAAGCAAAAAATAAAATAAAAAAAAACTGAGAAACTACATCTGGTCAGCAGTAATACTTTCAGCATTTCCCTTAATAGTTCTCTTATACAAACACCATTTTAGCACAATCGTGTAAAATCTGAAATCTGAAATTTGGTACGTGGTGAAAGTTTGACCTACTGATCACATTCAGTGAATTCTCAATTAAGTGGAAATGGAATGCAAACTGATTTTTTAAATCTGTCAGTTCAGAATCTCTCAATTCCATTGAATTCAGACTTATTTAGACCAACATTCCAGGGAATACATTCATTTAAAATAATTACTATACAAACCCATAATTGTACATGCAGTCGACCGAACATTCCCCATTAATCCTCTGAGTATACAGTTGGAACTCAGCAGGGAATTATGGGGGAGCGTAGAACTGTGGTAATGGGAAGAGGAAGATTTAGGCTATTTGTAGGTGTGGGAAAAAAAAAAATGGGTAAAACTGGTAAAGCAATCAGAAGAGTAACATGAAGTGAAAGTAAACCAGTGTGCCTTTGGCTGTTTGGGGGAGATGACAAGTATAAGTTCTATCGACAGCGATGCTCAGATCTGCAGAGACGTTTTTTTGAAAGGATCAGTTAACTTCATGGTGAGCGGTTTCATAAGAGATGCATAACAGCGAAAGAAATTGTCTCAGCGCACAAATATGAGAGGTGCCCTTCGGAAATCCGATAGCTCCTGGGACGGAAAAAGAAGTTTGTGTCCTGCATCAAATGGCCTGTGCCAAAATTCTGCAATGGTTGGATTTTCCACTCTTAAAACAAACTGAACCAATTTGCCACCTCCGGAGTCAATCCAGGGTACCTTGTCAAAAAAAGGACAGAGCTGCTAAAACACTTACATCGCGACGTTCTTGCATGCATAACTGAGGCCTCGGCTGAATTAAGCATAATGGAGGAGCTTCATTTTGACTCACAATCAAACACAGGGGGTCATTTGTCTACATTAAGTACATTTAGACATGTTCAGCTGGTAAATGACCAACACCTGTGTTTACACTGAAAAAAAGTCATGCTCGCATTTATTTGGCGGTTAACGCAGAGGTCAAAAGCCGATTAAAGCCTGCGTTTCGTTGCGCATTTAGTGTTTGCTGCTGGAGTCAAACACAATTCTGAATCACTTCCTTTTGATGCTGAAAAAATGTGCCCGAAAGTAATGTTTGTGTACATAAATTAACACATTGGTGCTAAAACAACAGACACTAAAGTAACTGCTAAGATATACTGTTCCTATGGCACAAGCACAATCAGAATTTACAAAGGAACACAAGTCAACTCAACAAGTTGTGAGGTTTAATAACTTGCACATTGACTGCCCTGAGTGCCCTCAGATCTGTACAATTTCCTAGCACAATATAACTAGGCCTATGCCTATAAGTTGTGTTCACAAAGTTTGCACATTGAAAGACCAAGACAGCCAGGAATTTGTGAGCTTCAAGTGTTACTCTCGCAATGATTTTCAAAAAAATCCTTGCAAGATTTTCTAAATTTTCTAAATGTAACTACTTAAGATCGCTCAGTCAGGATGACAAAACGATGCTCTTGCTTTCACATCTCAATAGAACAAATAGCACCTATATTCACTCTCTCACACACACACACACACACACATCAATGAGCATGTGTATTTAAGGCAGTTCTATACTACTTAACATACACTGGCTGCAGCACATTTAATCCGAGCCCCATAATTCACGGGCGTATTAAAAATAGAGCAAAGCACGTTGTGTTAAACTCATACAGGAATGGCTGCAATTGTATTTCTATCCCCCTGTCACTGGGTCATGTGACTGGGCGGCAGGAGAAACATTCCGGCAGAGAGAACAGTGCTGGCAGGCCGTGCCAGGCCTGACGTCCGCACTCAGGCAGCCAGACAACCCAATCCTAACCAGCGCATGACCTCTCTTCAGCAGACATCCCTGAGAGCACCTCCACTGTGTCAGCCTTTCCACCACCTGCTCTTGTGCGTGTTTTTCCATCGATTTCACCGTGTGCCCTCGCTAGCTTATCTAAAGATGCAAAGGGATTCATGAACGGTGAAAAAGAAAAACAGTTCCGCAACCGCTGAGACGAGGGCAAGAAGGCCGGGGGATGGGCGGGGCAAATGGTCTTAAACCTTAAGTGTATAAGCATGAATAATATTTATGTCCACGCCTGGATTTCTCTCAGAATATGAGCATGTGCAGTAAAAACTAGCAGAAAGCCCAAAAACACTGAGGTTTTTTTCCCCAACAATTCACCTCTGTAAAGCATGTAACATTACTACAGCGTTTAGCACGGCTTGGCTGGGCAAAGAACCTGTATCTTCAGCTGTAAGGGTGTGCTCCGAGCTACTACTGCTCAGGTACACATCCACTAATCTACCACAATAAAGAGGCATCTGGACACAGGCAGATTACAGAGTAAAAATGCAGAATATTAGTATTTATAATACTTTTATTTTTTTGTATTTTTTTTAAACAACGTGCTGTAGCCAACTGAGCTTTCAGCAAGAATCTAAGCGCTTCCAAGAAAGTTGTTCTTGCCACTGGAAATGAACTCAAATCTTGGCAATTTCTCTCTCTGCATATGTTGGGCCCAAATACACCTTATCAAGCCTCTGCCAGAAGCTCACACAACACTGTGCACGTTTTTTTACAGGAAATCTGTAGAGCAAACATTTTATGAACACCACACTAGAGGAAGGGAACAGTGATCTGGATGTACACAAGGAGCTCTGGGGTATTATAATGCAATCCTCTGAAATTTTCTAATGTTTAAACCCTTTTCCAAAATACCTATTAAATAACATGGGCTTCAATTCTCAGCTAACACAACATACAAAGCAATCTCATTGGGATTATGACTGGCTGTCCACAGGTAAAGTAGGGTAAGGTAGTGAGGGAGACATGCTCGTCCTCATCAAACGAAATGTGAAAACATCAAACGCTGTAGAGAGGAGCGAGAAAATGGCTGATAGTCACACTTTAAAAACAGTTCACAGGGACAAAAACCAATCTCCCAACAGGGACCCAGGATCTGAAATAGCAAGCAATTTAATAAAATGGCTTTTTACACCAGATGGAAAAAGATTAATGTTAAGACCGAGCAGAGAAGGGTCCAGTACTTGGTCACCGACAGCTGTAGTTTAACGCACAGGGTGTTCTTGGCCAGGTGGTTTTTATAAATATTAATAAGTAGCTAATTCAGCAAATCAGTTATCGGGGTACCCTTCATACTGCCACATCAATAAAACAAAAACAGAGCTTGCAGATAAGCTACCTTCATATTCTACTGAGCAACAGAGAATAATGGTGTGTTAATATGCTATCCGACGGTACTTTTAAAACATTATGGAAAAACACAAGCGTGAATGAAAAGGCCAGACTCTGGTGAGTGTCAACGCTGAATAAACTAACAATGTGAGAGTGCATAAGAAGCGAGACTAATCCCAGCGGCTATTAAAAGATGAGCCAGAGAGACTCCAGTCTGAATGGTCCCAGAATGCTGACATTTTAAACTGACACAGCGCCTCTGTTCAAAGCTGCGTGCTGATACTCTGCATGCTCTGACTGACTGCACCACAGCCCCGACTCCAACTTCAAATCCCCCAGCATGCTTACTAAGGAATTTCAACTGGGGAATACCAAGAGGGACCATGTTTCCACCAGCCAGAGATCAAGCCTGTTTTAGCAATGAGGGAAACGGGGGGAAAAAGTTTTTAAAATACTGTCACTAGGCTCACAGACAACCTCCAAAACCGAAACACAAATTTACAGTTCGTGAATTTGGCTAAATCTGTGGAAATAAAACCAAAGTTATTTTATTTTATACGTTTAACTTTTGCATCCTCAAACCCATAAGAGTAACATGGCTGTGAGTGGCCACCTTTCCTGCATCTGTTGTGAATGCTTGTGAGTGGACCTGGCTCTTCGGAGAGAGGATCACTAGTGTTTGTTTTCAAAGCTGCTCTTCACAAAAGAAGTCCCTCTGCTTCTTATTTTCCACGCTAGGAGCCGCATGTGCTGGGGTTCACAATTCTGCCTGTATCGCCTTTCCGTCCCCTGACAAGTGATGGCTAACAACAGGAGGCTGGTACGGCCGGGTACAGAGCCCTTCAGTCAGGGCCTGCAGGCACTGACATGCTCCAGACCCTAGAAGCATTCATCAGATAACACGGCCCCTGGCGGCGCTTTTAATGCCACAGCTATCTACAGCCCCCGCAGGCTGCTAAAACTGACCGTTCACATTACAACATGCAAAACTACATGGCACGTAGCAATGCGGGCCAATGCCTAACATAGGTCTCATTTTGGTCACACATGGAACAAGCTCACTCCTCCCACCCCCCACCTATAAACAGACACACACACAAGCATGTACACGCACACATTGAAGAAACTACTGTTGATAAACAACAGTAACAATCCCTATAATGCCCCCAGAACTTTTATTAATAAAAAAAAGAAAATATCCAAACACTGACACTAGCATTGTAGGAATGAGGATATAGGAGTATGACTACTCCAGCACAAAGTTGGCCTCACAGTGCCTGTACAATTCAGTGTGCAACCAGAAGGAGGAGCCATCTAATTATGCTACTCATTAAACCATTCCCACTAAAGCAAATCTCGATCTGCAAAGGGAACAGGAAAGAGTACTTAAAATGGTAAATTGTTGTACACAACTGAGGGCATCGCTGACAACTTTGTTTCGATCGACTACAATTTCAATAAGAAGATCTAAGACAATGTCTTAGTCCAGCAAATTACATTCACTTTCCAAATTTAATTAATTTACTAAACCCAAGCAACGAGGCCCGACGCAATAACGGGTAAAAAGGGCTGTCACCGGATTAATCCCGTGCACTTTTCAGAACAATATTGATATGCCAGACAAAGCACGGCACAAGAAACCATATGCGCCTCAGCAGGGGTAACTCCTCTTAAAATGGCCACTTAAGTGTTTCCAAAATTTGGAAAAGTCGGGCCTAACGGTCTGTTGTTATAATAGAAAGCAAATAGCCTATTATGGCAAATTTAATCAGATAGGCCTCTCCATGTTGCGGCCGAGCCATTCCAGTTCTCGATTTTCATGTAGCCCATAAATATCGGCATCGTAAAAACTTTTGCTCAAGACATTTGCATTGGCTATTTCACGGAAATACAGCTCAACTGCCACGACCACAATGAAGTCTGACCTCATAGATTGAGCAGACTTTACGGAACAGTTTTGTTATTAGCCTATATTCCACTCAGACAAAATATTCATTTTTTAAAAACGGATTTTCTTAGTAACAACGCACCGTTATTGTCACTGTATAATTTTCATTAGCGTAGCCTTAGCCTAAGTTACTACACCCACCAACACTAGCATATCACACTTATCCTTCGACCCGAACAATAAGCCCCAGACAGCAATATCCGCCCCCAATCCAAACAGTGTCATCGAAGGGGTTTCAAACCAGACGCTGGAATCCTTGTGTTGCCGAGAAGCTCCGTGGTTATACGATTTTTCTGTTTGTTTTTTTAATAGACATAACGTTAAGCAGCAGTATCTCGTAGCTCACAACCTGCCACGGCTCCCTCAGTGAAAGTGAGTTCACAACACAAGTTAGCAAATGGCAACAGCACAAGTTTCATTGGTCTACAATTTATCAAACAAAAAACGAAATTGAGTTGAAAATGCAGCCAATCCAACAACTTCCCACTTAATTTAACAACTATATGGGACCGGCTATTTAGTTAGGTCCTACGTCACTCGAATTATATGATAGGCTTATTATACCACATGTTGGTAGGCTACACTCACAATAATCGCAGACAATAGTAATATGTAATACACGAAGAATTACCTATAAGTAGGCTAGACTACAAAGGGAAACTTTGATCGGGCGTTTTATTTAGAGGATTAACAAAATGATTTACCTTCGTAGCAAAGTATGCCAATGTTGTTGTTCATTTTGTCCAGGTACTGGTAGTTCAACAGGTCCATTTTCGTAAGAAGCATTTATTGGTTTAGCAAAAAGACCCGCTTGTTTGCTTCCAACCAAGGCAGAGTGAGAAATGGTGCGACCGGTCAGCTTTTCGAGAATTCAACTCCCACAGCTAAAGGCCCAGCCTTTAACTTTTCTCAGAGCAAAAACAAAATTGCAACCCCTCAAGGGTCGAGCCTTTAAAAGTAAAGTATGGATCTAAATAGTTCCCCGTAAAAGTTTCAAACTCTTCAACAACTTAAAAGGGTTTCGAAACGACGTATTTTGGGACAAAAGGGTCGCGCCAGTTCTCCTCACAGCCCGCTGTAAGTAGACTGCACTGACACGCAGGCTATGCTTGGTATGACTCGTATGTACACCCGTTTCCTCTATGTAGGCTTCGGCCACTGGGCATGCTCGGTAAATCCCTCGAGCGCCTCAAATGTCAGGGATTTTTTCAGCACAAGATCAGCCTCCCAATGCATCGAGGGCTGGAGCGAACAGGAGAAATCAGAAAGGGGGAGAGGAGGCAAGAACAAGGAGGGGCTATGTCAAAATTCTGTGACAGGAAGCGGTACAGCCTTCGCTAAATAAAATACAAAGACGTCTATTCAGGGCTTTTCAATCCTGCTTACTAACAGATAGCCGCTTACAATGTACCAATGAGCTGTCTTCCAACTAGTTCATATTACACATTAAATCCTAAACTTATTTTAGTTCCAGTGTTGTAATATCAAGGGATAGCTCGCCTCGCGTGTACAAATATTCATCCCAATAACAATTTTTGTGTCGTTTTAATTTACCCTTTAAGCCAAATTTTCATAAAAGTTTAGATTTTTGTTCATGATAATAGATAGAGGATAAATTGGACTCTCTAGACAAGCTATTGTGTATGTAATATTAACGTATTGTAGGTTTATTATTTGCAACATATAAATTAATAATAAATAGTTTCTTTGCAAAGCTATAAGCCCAGTAATTGTATTACCAATGAAATAGGTCTTCATGTAGCACACAAAAATGGTGCTACATGTAGCCTATACCTCTTGATAACACAGATATGTAATGATTTCAATTCTAACTAGATTCTTAAAATTATCAGAATAATTGTGTGAACCATTCTTTAAAGGTAATACAGTAAAACTTTACTTAGTCCTTAGCTCTTTATTTCATGCATTCTTGACTTTATCCAAACAAAATTTATGCAATCTATGTCTAAGCAAATTCTATACCAAATTACACCAGAAGAGATGTGTCTATGCCAGAGTAAATAGTTTGAAGTTGTATTAACAATAACATTATAATATAAAAATACAAAACATATGATTATTTGTAAATTTCAATAACCTAATCAGACAAAGGACTGCTGAACTGAATATGGTTTCTAATATAATCACACAAGTTATATTGAAAATATTTTTGAAAATAAAGTTGGAAAACAATTGTTACAATGATAGGAGATCATTTAAATAAAAATGACACTCATTGACACTCAAATGAAATTCTAAACGCAGTCAAATGCAGAATTCAAATGTTCACAGAAATGATCACCAGTTATGGTTCCTAATAATTAAAATGCCTGAAAGTGAAGGTAATCATAAGAATATAATAAGGCAAGCATGCCATTTCATTGGCTATTATTGGCTGATTTAAAGCAATCAATTGCAAGAAATTGAGCAATGTATGTCTGTAATGATACTATACTGTCCTCTAGTGGTATAATCTAAAAGCTTTTATTGTCTATTAAGTGGGTTAAAACAATGCTCGTGCTACTATCCCAATATGAATGCAAGCACTCTATGTATGCTTGAAACACTGCAGTTGTTGATTTATCAACCTGACCTAATAGAAAGTCTTACAAATGATTACAACTGTAAACATTTCCAACTGGCTTATGCAAAAAAAAAAAAAAAATTATGAAGTTGCAAGCAGCTATTTGGCATGCTACAAAGATAAATACTTGTTTGTTTTCTATTTTTCCATTTCAACACAGCAAGAGTGTACGAATTAGAATCCTGTTCCTTCAACCTTGTATTGACCTTGAAATGCCAACAGGTTCTGTGTGAGGATTTGCATACAAAGGATAGATTTACCATCAGTTGTGGTTTTCAAAACCTGGCACAAATATCACAAGTTGGCTGCAGCTTTTAAAGGAGTCTCTGATTGACTAAGCACATGTCTGTTCCTGTCCTGAAAGCTGTTTTACCTACCCCAGTACCAAAAAACAGACTAGCACCAAACCAAACCCACTAGATCATGCCAGAATGCAAGCACCTCCAGAGCTACACCTTCAACCAACGTCTAAACAGGCAGGTTTTTATAAAAAACAGCTGTCCGCCTCCATTTCTAACTTTATAGGAGAAGTTGTGTAAGCACGGCAATCATAAATCACTTCCCTCCAGGTCCCTATCAGTGACTCCCTTAGAAACAGAATTGCGTGAGTGTTATTAGCAGTCATGACATATAGGAAAACATCTCTTCGTTTTTTCCACCGCACTGCAGTTTTCCTGCAGTGGGAATGGTACAGGTTCGCCTGACAGCCAAACAATCATTTGAACTGTCCTTTGAGTTCTCACAGGAGAATCTGGAGAAGAAAGCTCCCACAGTCTTACAAAACAAAAGGATTTCTACCAGGGTTCCTGAGTACATGTACAGCTGCCCATCCCAGCCCAGTCCATATGGTAGACACAAAGGGACTGCAGAACAGGTAACTCAGGGATTCCTCAGAGTCTGCATGAAAAGGTGCATACAAATAAACAGTTAACTGGAACGGCTGACCTTTCCCCTAGTGAAGATTAGCCCCAACCACTTCCGAGACCTCTAAGTATGAAGCACTCACAAAGACCCCCTCCTCATTGTTCTGTGCTACAGTTTGGACCATGTTTCATGTAGCAGCTTGCTAAAAGCGCTCCTCTGCTCATCCTACACACTTTCACACTGGAAAAAACAAGCAAGCCGAGCTGTTAGGTGTTCTTCTCACTCACAAAAGGAACACTCAACACATTTCTGTATCCAATTTATTTGTTCACTGGGTTAACAGCTTTATCATCCAGGTAAAACTGTAGATACATACGCACTGTATACAGAGCCCAAGCCACACAATTTGTGAGTGTAGTTATTTACACTGTTACCAATATTCACAATCTTACTAATCACAAATTAAAAAATAGAAAAACAAAATTGTCAGACCGGAGGGACGACTCACTTGAGGTGAATTTGGGCTGAGATAATAGCAGAGATAATGAGCAGGGTGTGGCACTTATTTCAAATTCAAAACAAAAAACATCAGTGTTGATTTACCTTTTGTCTCCTGGTTCATATTCTGTGACTCCACTCCCTTTAATCTTAACGTAAAAAGCACTGCAATGCAACTTAGTTAAATTTATAACAGACTCCAGACATTGAGGGAATTATTGACAGAACATATTGTTCAGCTCAATACAAAGATGATGTGCTAATCCATTTGAAACTTCAGTAACAAGTATTGAAAACCTTTATTGATTAATCTATATTTTTTAAAAGTCTTCAATGCCTAAGTATAAATAATGCACTACCGCTATCCATTAGTGTGTTAAAGTTTAGAAAAATTTAAAATCACTGTAACTATTTAAATTGTGTTGTAATTGGCACTTTGATGCCTTTTTATAGCAAGCCAAACAGATTTGTTTAAGAAAAAAATAATAATAAATTTAAAAATCAAGCTTAAAATGTGTTAAAAATGCAAGCAGCCAACCTTCAGCTGACAATCCCAGCATTACTGCGTTGCCATGGTAGCAAGGCCCCTGCTGGCAGATCCACCCGCCTGGCCGTGCTACAACTAATAATGCAACTGCCAGAGCTTCACTGGCCCAGCAGTGGGGCCTGCACAAATACCGCAACCATCATACACGCAAGCATGCGCACACACACATGCGCACTCATGCAGGGGCCTGCACAAATACCGCAACTATCATACACGCAAGCACACGCACACACACACACATGCGCACTCATGCAGGGGCCTGCACAAATACCGCAACTATCATACACGCAAGCACGCGCGCGCACACACACACACACACATGCGCACTCATGCAGGGGCCTGCACAAATACCGCAACTATCATACACGCAAGCACGCGCACACACACACATGCGCACTCATGCAGGGGCCTGCACAAATACCGCAACTATCATACACGCAAGCACGCGCACACACACACACATGCGCACTCATGCAGGGGCCTGCACAAATACCGCAACTATCATACACACAAGCACACGCGCGCACACACACACACACACACATGCGCACTCATGCAGTGGGGCCTGCACAAATACCGCAACTATCATACACACAAGCACGCGCGCGCACACACACACACACACACATGCGCACTCATGCAGGGGCCTGCACAAATACCGCAACTATCATACACACAAGCACACGCACACACACACATGCGCACTCATGCAGGGGCCTGCACAAATACCGCAACTATCATACACACAAGCACACGCGCACACACACACACACACACATGCGCACTCATGCAGTGGGGCCTGCACAAATACCGCAACTATCATACACACAAGCACACGCGCACACACACACACATGCGCACTCATGCAGCGGTATAATTATAGAAAACATGTAAACACAGTCCCTCTCTTTCTGCATCTGTGGCAGTGCATGACTTTCTGGAAACCCCATAAAAAGTTTGAGAAATTTTTACAAAACAACATCTCTAATATGCATACATAGGAGATGCGTTGGAGTGCATCATTTGGTATTGAAATACATTTCAAATCGTTTTTTTTCTGCTTTCTAATATAAGCTACGGAAGTCATCATAGATAAGTGTCTGCCAAATAAACCATTACTAATAATGTAGAGGTAGTATACAGCCTTCTATTGTGTACAAACCTTCCATTGTAACCCACCCCCTTAAAGAAGGACAACTTTTGGGTGAAATCCCCTTTTCTAGTGATTTTCTAAAATAATAAACCCTGGTAACCTTCAGTAGACCACAGCATTCTAAACCTAATACAGGATGAAACTAAATAGTACAGCAAAGGGATTATTTAAACTAATTCCACAGTTTTCAACTGACCTCTCTCATCACTGAGATTACAGCCCTCACTCTAACTTTACTCTCACTTGCAAAGGAGATTAGAAGGGTCTATTCACACAGACCAAGGACCTAAACCCTTCCCCTCTCCTCTCCTCTCCACCCCACCCAGCTCCCC
Source organism: Ilyophis sp. 1 JC-2022 (assembly GCA_022702515.1). Classification (NCBI taxonomy): domain Eukaryota; kingdom Metazoa; phylum Chordata; class Actinopteri; order Anguilliformes; family Synaphobranchidae; genus Ilyophis; species Ilyophis sp. 1 JC-2022. The sequence continues at coordinate 25,764,529 of CM040396.1, forward strand.
CTCCTACCTCCGTTCAATGCTAAAGAAAATGGTTCTCATTGGTTTTAATGAGTCATTGTCTCATATTTCACACACTCTGGAATATCCAAGCCAAGTCTGAACACTGGCCCTATTCACTGAGCCGCTTAATCCATTGTCTTCAATTGTGGGCAATTTAAGGAGACAACAAGGACCCACAAACACTGTATAATTGGGAAGGCTCAGTCGACGGTTGTGTGACCGGCCCAATCGCCGGCGTGTGAACAGACCGCGGTTAAAGCACAAAAGTACAATACAGCGATTCAGGGTAAACTCTGCAGGCGAGTGATCAGCAAAGATCACATTTTTCAGTATGAAGGTAAGGCAAGTACATGAACCTGCTGATAAGCCACTGATAGTCAAGTCGACAGGTGATTATGCGATTTATGGCAACACGCATTTATGGTACCGGCAGCAAGTGTGGATGACTGACGGGAGGACCAGAACCAGAGTAATGGATTGTAAAAGTGTCATTAAAGCAGAGCAGGGAAAAGCAGGTTTGGCACTGCAGACACACACATGCTTTTAAAATATTACAAATCGTTTGAACAGATGAAGAAAATGGACAATAGCACTACGGTGCTCAAAATTCTGACATTAGAGACCATAGGATCATGTTTTTGAAGCCGATATGAAGCGGCCTGTTTTACTACTTAAGTGTCTCAAGGCAATATGATGAATAAAAACGTATCTTCTGTGTATGAAACATACAACAGTTCTGAATTTATTATCTACAGTTTTCACGCACCAGCTCCCTTTTTTAGGTAATTGGTTCTCTGATCATAGCCTAGATTGTCCTTCGTGTACTTTCCCCATTGGTAAATGGATGCAAATTGGAGTTTCAAATCACTTGAAGAGTGGGAGGCACTGCAAACAGCAGCACTTTTTGACACAGCCACACAGTACTAATAGTAGAAATGCAATTGCAGGCGGTTAGCGCTCAGGAATTATAATGCATTGCTAAATTGTGATTCTAATAATAAAATGCAATTCTGTCTCAAGGAAATGTCAAAAAATGGCCACTTTGTTCACGGTACAGCTGACTGGATGTTGAGCAACAGCGCACCAAGGTGATTAATGATTATACAACAGTTCAGTACATTTCCACTGTAGGGAACAAGGATACGGTTTTGAATACAGCAGGATAAACAAAGCCTCACAGTCTGAGCACCCCATATAAATGCAGGATAATAGGCAGGCTTCATATACACAAGACCAAGCTGTTCCACAGCATTAGGGTTTAACGACGCCCGCTGCGTAAACGTTAACACGCCGACAGCAAGAAACGGCCAATGTTCAGTTTTACCATCACAGCATGCTTAGAACATCGAGCCAAAAATGTGTCGGATGTCCTGACCTTTTTGGGGGAGGGTGGCCTGTTTAACAGTGAGGAGGAGTGAATAATAACTTCAGTGCCTGATCTGACCGAAGTCACCTTCAACTTGTGGTTCCGATGGAAAAACACCACCCAGACAGTGCTGGTCCAGGCAATTTTCACTGGAACAAGTTTGGACAGCTGTCTCACCGGAGGCCAGTGAAGACGTGGATCCTTGGGGGTACCCTCGAAAGGGTCATATCCTGCTGGTGCCCCGAGTCTCAGAGTGACTTCTTATTAAGTGGCAGCTCGGGGGGACGATGAGCGATTTTGCGGTGAATGACATTTCTGTCACCGACCGAGGTCCACAATCCATCAAACCAACACTGCTGGGGGATCCACCGAGCTGCTGCTCATTACTGAAGTATTTCTTGAATTCTTTTCTTTTTTCTCTTTTAATTGAGGTTTCTTTGTAGGCCCACATATGTCCGGGGAACAGCAATTCATATACAGTGTGCCCATACACTGTCACGCACATACATTTGCTTATATTGGGCCTCACTAGTGTTTTCTACATCAGGTTCAGACAGGTCTGACATGTTTGTCTGCATCTGTTCAGAAGAATTGCACAGAAAGGTGAGTGTAATGATACAAATTTGCAGGCGGCTCAACAAAGGCGACAACAAACAGCGCAACGATCAAGAATAAAGAAAAACTGGTTACGATAGCTAAACAAGAAAATAACCACAAGTAGGCACCTTCAAATGGACTTATATCAACTGCATTCATTAAATTGAGAACATACTGCCTGCTTTAGAAAGCTGCTCTACCCACGTTAACAAGCCCCTTCAAGAAAACTACTAGGCACAGTAGGTTATTATACAAATGCAGCATGTCATCAATAAAATTATGATGTAGTATTGTGTAAAAGCTGCATTTTGGTCAAAGTCAAATCACAGTAGATTGATTGTTTACAAACCATACTTATGTATATTACCTGATTATTCTTAAGTAAAATTATGTTTAAAATTATTTTCGGAACCATTTCCTGTAGCACAAGCAACCAGAGACTGTTCAAGAAAGCTTCAACAATAGAAAAACGAATTATGTTTATAATTGTGAGTAAATGCTATAAAATGAATCTGTTCATATGTACAGCCTCTGGAAACATAACGTCGCTGTACAATCTGCTTTGGAATGAGCTCAAGGGAATAGTTTTGCTTAAGTCCATGAACCCCTAATGCCCTAAAGCTGTCACTGTAAAGCTGGAAGGTTGTGAGAAACTCCGTATCAAAGATATCTTTCGTCTTACACAAAAACTGTCTGGGCCAATCAAATACATACACTAAAACTGAAATATTATCAAAAACCCCTAGTGTACTATCCTGTTAAAGTTGAAATCTTACCCGAAAAGCTACTCACAGAAGAGAGGCTATTTAACATTTTTAAAAAACAAGACTTGAACACGGCCTGAAGCTCAGGACATTTCTCTGAAATGAAGTGGAATGTGTAAACAACAAGATATAGGCTAACATTCAAACACATAACACTTGACCAGAATATTGTACAAACCCCAATTCCAAAAAAGTTGGGACAATATGTAAAATGCACATAAAAAGCAGAAAACAGTGATTTGTACATTCAATTTTATATAAATTATAGTACAAAGAAAAGATGGTTAATACCAGCAGAAGAATTGTTCAATGCACACGTGTTTCTTCAATTGAGGTGCAGGTTGCAGCAAGAGTACGTCCAAAAAAGAAAAGGCACACTGAGCTTTGTCCAATAATTGATGGTTCAGTGTAAACCACACAATCAACACAGGAACAACCTTATTATAAATATATTATTAAAATGTATTCAAATTCTAATTCAATTAGAAGCACAAACAAGCGCGAGACTAACAACGCGTTTCGGCAGTCAGGTTCGCTCTTCTGAAAGATAGTTCATGTTTTACATCATCAACTTTATTGATTTTTGTAAATATACGCTAATTCTGAATATGATGCCTGCAAGACGTACCTGTTTGGAATATTCCACAGGTAAACAGGTGATGCTATCATGACTGAGTATAAAAGGATATCAAAAGACTATAGGTACAGGTACTCTGACAAGCGATACTATATCTTCTCTGCATTTGAATGGATCTCTATGGGAACTGGGGCCTGGGACTAGATTAAGCTGTAAATTACACGGGAATAATATGGAACCCATGGTTGGCTAAATGGCTGCAAGTCATCAAGGGTCTGAGGTATCAAACAAGCCTGAAACCATCACTCTGATGGATCACTTTAAGGGTTGTTTCTCCTGACTAATTTTCCTATTGAACTCTATGGAAAAATGAGTCAGGAGAACCAACCCTTCAAAAACCAATAAAGTTGATAAGGTAAAACATTAAATATATTTTCTTTGCACAGTTTTCAATTAAATATATGTAAAATAGAATTTACAAATCACTGCTTTCTGCTTTTATGTACATTTTACACTGCTTTTTATGTACAACATTTTTGGAATTGGGGTTTGTATTTAACATACAGGATATAAATATGTTCCTTCAATATGCATTCTGAATATGCCCATATAAAATTCCACACCCAGCTGGCATTCCATAGAAATATTACATAATTGCAGTCACTGGACACCAACAGCCAATTTGTCTGTTTTTAAAGGAGGACTCAGTATGAAAGATAATGGCTCAAAAAGGTGAGAATATGTTAGGCAGCTCTTTGCTCTGCGGGTCCCCCTTGTTCTCTTTGTTTTGGGAAAGTAACGCGATACTTCCTGCTGGGAGACAGGACCCCAGTGCGAGTGCAACAGGAGGCAGAGGACGGAGCCACTAGTGGGCAAAACCAGAGCAGGAAGAGGCCCCGCCTGTCCCGCTGCACGTGATACTCCAAACAAACTCCCCTGGATCCTGCCGCACGGTACTCCTAAACAAAGGCCAACGCGTCTCCTGTTCCACATGCCCCCCCACCCGCCTCTTTCCCATAATTCCAGAGACACCCTCGCTGTCTAATAAGGCGCTTGGTGTTCAGAAGATTGCATTCCTGACGGTTCACAAGCAACAGAGCTCACGGTATCCCAGATACAGTGAGACAGCTGCAGTTTGCCCTCTCTGACCTCCCCCCTCCACCTCCCCCCCAACTTCACTCTCTCTGGGGTACTGATATGAGCCTCAGCACTCTCTGTTCCTAATTCAGACCCCCACCTCCTCCCCAATATGCCCTTTAAGATGTCTGCTCACCCAAAAAGGGAGCTGTGGGTGGGGTGCAGCTACCCGTTCTAAACTCTGATCCAGGATATAAGTCAAGGTGCATTCCTGGCCAGCAGCCAAGGCAGGCTTGAACTTTGGTGAAGATTTACAAGCCATGTCAGTTAACACAGATCGTATCCTGGTTAAGTCTAAAACTGCCAGTACTTCTGCGTAAACAAAATGTGTACAGGGCATGAGATGATGCTGACATAGGGAAACTCCATTCCATTACGCACAACAAGGCTGAGGTGTAAGAATGCAGCTATTGGAGAGGACTGGTGTTCACAGCCATACATTTTAAAAGGGCAGGCACACTAACAGAGGCTGTTCATCTTTCTGTCTTTCCAGCTCATAAAACCATTCCTATCATAAACCAAAACAATTCCTTCAAAATCCCAGAGGCACTCGTCCCTGAAAAGGATGACAAAAAGGTAAGTGTTTCAGATTAATGACTACTGCAGTCCTGACACAGTAGTCATTTGCTAACCAAGAAAACAGGCCATTTTCTTGGTTTAGAAACTGACTGCAACAAATCGTGTTCCGTACTGTCGTTTTAATGCAAATCCTTTTCATTTGCATGTCGCCACATGCATTGCAATGGCTGCACATATAATATGGAGTCACATTGCAGTAGTTAGTAGGACGTTGCACAGAACAAAAATAACTTACTTTGCAAGGCCAAAGGATGCAATGCAGTGGAGCTCTCAATACAGTGCATTAGATATCAGGCTTTTAAATATTTGTCCAGGCCCGTTTCTAGACTGCTTTGATTAGGAGGGCATCAAGAGTTGTTGGTGGAGCCCAATAATACCAAATCATTATCTAATCTTATATGGAAACAAGTATATTAAAGATGAGCTAGGCTATATTCATTCATCAGTTCAGTCTCTGTGTTATTTTCTATTTACATTTGAAACTAAGATAGCGTAATTGGCTCGTCATTTTCATTTGTATTTTAGCCCTCCTCAACCCCCCCTTATCAGAAGACAGCTTTATCAATGACCAATTAAATCAAATTAAAATATAATTTACATAAAATCTTTGTTTTGATCAAGTTTTTTTTCTCATATTTACCACCCCTCTTAGAGGACATAGGCCTACAATCTTATCTCCAACTATATTACAACACTTTTTTTTCAAAATTTAACTTTTTTTATTTTATTTTATAGTTCTGCGACTCACAATCTGTTCATTTTATACACATTCCTGCAAGCTACATGAGATCAGTCTTCTGCTTCTATCTGCAAAAAACACATACAAATTCATCCATATCAAGAGCCGATGTAATGTTCTTCTCATGAGCAAGAATAAGCAGGGTTTTCTTTCGCTCGTGCAACATGGTGCGGTGGAGGGGGTTAAGGCGCGAGATAACGTGGAGATATAAATTTCACATTCCGCAGATGAAACTCCAATAATATCTCGTTTTCAAATAGTCACCTGCACATTGCAATAACTTTGGCTGTGTTTATCCCACAAAACTCTAACTAACCTACTTTTGCCCTGTGTCTCTAGTTTAATAGTATATGTATAATTAGTCTGTAGCTCTAATATTGACGGTGCTATGGCCGTCAATGTCCGACATCATAATATCAGATAAAAACATTTCTGGACTTGGCATTTGGGGAACCAGCCCTGGTCAAGTCCCTTGGGAGCCGTTACTTTCATCGATAAATTTCCATTTCCCTTTGCAATATTCTGAACTAAATTACATTACACTTTAGTGATAACATGCATGACACTTGGCCTGATTTACTAAGCCCTTTAACCGGTGCAAAAACTTTTAGCACATGCAAAGCTAATAACACAACCAGCGATTGGTGAAAAACAAATACCATGACCAATCAATTGTCATATTATTGGTTTTGCTTGTGCTGAAAGGCTTTGCACACGCTAAAGGTCTTAGTAAACGAGGCTCTCAGCGTGCAGCCTCCCTCATTAGGAAAATACAATAAGAGCACCAGTACAGAGCACACGTGCTCACAGCCTGTTGTTGCCATATTTTGAAGGAGGCTGATGTCAAATGTGATGAATGAGAAATGCTTAGTATTCCTAAATAAAGTGGCCCTGAAACGAGTGGCCTACACACAGACCCAAAGAAGGACGCTATTGGAAGGGGGAGAAAAAAAACATTCCAAACTAAACATGAACAATATCTGTGGGTGAAGCCACAGTGGTGACTGGTTTAAAGGAAGGTCATTAAATGCTGGATCTTAGCTAACTTTATGGGCTAACTTTATATAAATTATAAATTAAAAGAGTTTCTAAAGAAGGGAAACAAAAAAGCTGCAAGTGTGGTTTTATTTATGTTTTATATGTATAATTTAATTTATTAGGGTGTTTTTTTTGTTTTTTTTTTCCTTTTCCTTTTTTTTTTGTTTTTAAAAAAATAAAACAAATACGAATGACATGATTAATTACCTTTATTTTTTTTTTTTTTTTTTAATTATTTTTTTTTTTTTTTTTTTTTTTTTTTTTTGTTTTTTGAAATAAATAATAGATTCAAAACTAAAAAATAAATTTATGAAGCACAAAACAAAATAAAAACTAACCAAAAAAAAAAAAAAAAAATAATAAGTAACCTCCTGCTTCCTCTCCTCCTCTCCTCCTCACCAGTCACTAGGATATCACTGCTGTTTTTCTTTTTTCCCCCCCCCCCCCAGCTGTCACACACACATGACACACACACACACAAAAAAAACAACACAAACAAAAACAAACACGATGATGATTGGTCACAGTATTTGTTTTGCCCCAATCAATGGTCGTGTTATTAGTTTTGCGTGTGCTAAAAGGTTTTGCACAAACATGCTAAAGGTCTCTCACACCGACGCAAAAAAGCTTTTGCAGGATTTGGATCACATCACTGGACTATCGATTCAGGAGTTAACATGCTGGGTTAAGCCAGCGAAATGGCTACATTTTATCCACTAGCCAACTGGCTACCAAACTAGCTTTATTAGCAGAAAAAAAAATAAAAACTGAACGCGTGCAGAAGTAAACTTGCGGACCCGGGTCTTGTTTGAATAGCGACGACCCGGGACTTAACCGTGACCATAGAGTGGTGTAAATGGGTCAATCGAGGGTCAAACCTGTGTTCAATATCCCGTGTCATTCCCAGGTTTTGTGTGTGAAAGGGTTACTATCAGTAAATCAGGCCCCATGTCGTTTGTATGTCCATGTACTCCACAGAAGCAAAGTAATTATTGTTCTGTCTCGCATGTCAGTCGGTCATAGCCTTGGGCAGAGCTGTATCAGCTGGCTGTAGCCTCGGGTACAGTTCAACAATGAGTTTGACGTGGTGCTAAAGCAGGCTTTGTGCACCTTGCATCTTCGCTGTCTTCACCAGACATTTGAAACCTCATTGGAGAGATGCAGCTGACGGTAAAACCAGCTGTCAGCAAGATTAAATGAATACATCAGCCCATCTGCAACAAAACATATAGCTTTCAAAAAAATAACTTGGTCTGCTTGGCCTTATTTGGAGTGCCCCTCAGCTCTGCAGTTTAGTGGAGGATGCCAAGCAGTGCCCTACAGGGTGCAAAGTGTAGGTCCTTCCTTTGGGGAGTGGGCATGGAGCAGAAAGCCCCAAACACTCTGCAGGGCAGGGGGCAGTTACACAAGTTTAAAAAACACTGTCGTTCTGAGAATCTCAGTCCATAAGCTAGCACGTATACCAGGCACACCTGCTCCATTTGAGACCTTATACAATACAGACCATATTCAGCACTTTAAAATGAAAGATGCACAATAAATTGCAATTTACACAGCAGACAGTTACTTAATATGTTACCACGAAATGTCCGAGTTGCTACTATGGGGCTTAAAAAAAAAGTGAACTACTGACTATTTCAAATACAACCTTTTCAAAATGAGCAGTTATGGTTTTTTGCTTGTGTGTGCTTAAAAACGGTCTGTTCCAACACTATCAAATGTGAGAGTAAAATGGGCTTGCAACATTTTTGAATTTCAACACTGTAATTCCAAGACTTTTTTTCTGTGGTTTAACTGATAAGTTTTGCATATGTGCACGTGCAGGCAGACAGAAGAATGAATGAGATTCCTTCTTGCTCACAGGACACTCACATAGATTAAATCTTACACAAGACCACAACTTAAATCTACAAAACGATATTTGGGTGTAAAAATAATGGCTATATTGTGTCTTTATCCTCCTGGCTTTATCATTTATACTTGTGTATATATGAAAAATGATAAACATAAATCTAGAACAAACAGATACAGTTGAGACTCAGGTCTAAGCATTAAAAATGTAATTACATGGAAATTGTTAGTGATCTACTGTTAACACCTTTCATGTCATTCAAACCACATTGTAATACAATAGGTTTCTTCTCTGTATTTCTGAATTTCCAGCTCATGGAAAAATACTGCACTCCTTTAATGCGTAACCATACACTGAACCCAGGCCCATATCAGATTTCAGTTTACAATGCAGACAGTGGGAGGGTTCAGCAATGCCCATTTCTCTTTTTGTCAATTTCTGTATAACTGAAACAGGAGAGAAAGGCAGCTTTGACATGAATGTTTGAGGAGGCCAACATTTTGTTGGATACTTCCTTGAGTGAGGATGGAAGGGTTAATATGCTTATCATTTCTGGAACCGCTTTAACCCAGAAAGATGCTTTTGTTACTGGGAAAGACGTCTGCCTGTTTAACTGTAAAACGAACATTCAAACATCAGGGCTAGTGCTGAAGAGCTCAAAATCCACAAATATAGAGATTCTTCCCTTCAGACTGAGGTAAGACCCCATGGAAAGTAGAATAAATACAAAGCTCTTAGACCCCCAAGATAACAGAGTCGGCCTGACCCGTTCAGAGCCTCTTGGATGGCTGTTCAATATGACAGCCATTTTTCTTTCATTCTGAAGAACTACATTGAAACTAAAACTGCATAAGTATAATGCACTGCATTATAAATAAATAATGAAATACTACCAGGGTAGTAGCTATCAGCTTGTTTTCTGGGACAGCTTAACTCATTCAAAATTGTTGAATGTGTACATCCTGTATCTAAACAAGATAATAAGCTGTACCTGAGGAGGTTGTTCATTTTTAACTGTAACCCAGATGAACAGCCCTTTAAATGCTGAACACCGCTCAAATAAAGCCCACTACAAACAATACCACACAAAACACAACCAAAAGCCCCCGTCCAGTCGACTTTCCCTCACTACATACCCTGACCTTTGCCCCCTTGCCCTGTGGGGAACAGTGTCACAGTGCCCACAGTGACCCCTGACCTACAGAAGACCTGCTCTGTGATTGCAGCTGTGGACCCTGTCAGCTGATGTCTTGTGGAGATTGTGATTTGGCGATTTATATTTTGCACTGTAGTTTGTACTTATCAACTTAATTCTCAATAAGATGCCCTGTATTAATATATCTGAGTAAATATTTTTATTCATACGGTAACAGATCCAGCCAGCCACACACACACACACACACACACACACACACACACACACACACACACACACACACACACACACACACGATTTCCACTCCAGCTATTGGCTGGCAATGACATCACTTTATTGTTGCTTTTCGTAGAAAAGCCCAGGGACCTTGAGATTCACCGATAAGCGACGCAATGAAAAGACATGGCATGGGTGCGCGTGCACGCACAAAATTAAGAAAGCTTTCCGGCCAGTGCTACCCAACCCCCACACAAAAACACACACAAACAAACAAACAAACACACAAACACATGCGCGCACACACACACACACAATGAAAAAAGCTTTATGGCCAGTGCCCCCCAATACCCACACACACACACACACACACACACACACACAACGCTGAAAAGAAGGGCAGAGAACAAAAGAGAAGCCCCCTATTGAATTTTTCATCCCAATACTGAAGAGCACAGCACATATCCATGGAGAGTCCAGTCTATTGGGGAAGAATAGGGGCAGTTCTGCTTCTTCTCCATGCATCAGGCTGGGTGTTCATGACTCAACACGTTCATCACAACGGGAGCAGCCTGAAACGTGCTTCATCAATGGCACGCTCAGGGCCAAGGCAAACAAAAGGCACTGAGCTTTTCAACAAAAGCTCAGGAGAAAACGGCACTCTTTAAATCCATATTAACTGTGCATTTTATAAGGTACACACCAAAGGGGGGGGGGCAAAGATATGGCCTGACAACAAGTCAGTTTTCAATTTTACAAGAAAGACTTCCCAGGATCGCTTATTTTAATCTGTTTGTACATTGCCCTTACCCCCCTTTCAAAATCCTTGTCTCTCTCCAACCTTTCACTTTGACTCAAGGGAACTGCTGTGAACCAATTAAATTTGTTTAGCAATTAACTTTCAAAGACCATGATTTGCAAATGAAATAAAATTCACCAGGAGATCAAAGTGTCTCTGAAGCCGTAAACGGCACCCTCAGTGAAAACGGGGTTAGCGATGGGAAATTCCTCTCCTACCGCTTACAACACTACACACCTGGGGAATGATATTCTCAAAGTCTAATTGTGTGAAAACCTTGTCGCCGGGGCTCAGAATGTATGTAGACAAGGAAAAAGAGTGACAGAAAAACACGTGCGACAACAGGCAACCATGCCACATCAGCAAGTAACTACTTCAGAGAAGGGAGCTATAACACAGTGACAAAAGAGCTCATGAGTGATACTGACAGCCACTCCTACTCTCCCAGGCAGGTTTGGGCATCTGGTATACCACAAGGACAGCAAAAGCAAAGAGTTAATCTTTCCTGAGGTGGAAACTATCCTCTTTCAATAACTCAGGTCAGCATCCTGTTTGACGTTTACACAGCAGAAGCCATACTGGAAGGCCCAAAACAAAGGCAGAACTGAAATAATGACAGAGGCTCAGGCTAAGTTTCTCATTAACCGTCCCCCTGGTGGTGTACAATGTCTTGTTGATACCTAGATCCTCAAATGTTCTCTCTTTAAAGTACAGCTCCATGCATAGAACTGGAATAAAAGGGGGGGTGCTCGGGAATGTTAAAGTCAGTATCACAGAAGAGGATAATATCTTTCTGCAGTTCACACCCAGAGGGAAAAGAAAGAAGTCATTCAAACAGGCTAATCTAATTGGGCTCCTTTTCCCCTTTTCAGGCTTGCAGGGCTGGTATCCTGTTGGTTTTCATCCCACTCCAGCACCACCTGATCCAGCTCATCCCTGCAGTGACCGAAACCTATTCAACCATTCATCTCACTGCTCAAGTTGTTTGTTTTTTTGTTTTTTTTACTTTCAGCTGTGTAATATATAGACTGCTCGGTTTGGGAGCAAGGTAACTGGCTCACGGTAGCTCTGCATAACTGCGTTTAGTCTATCTAACATGCAAGTTCCACTGCAGCCCTCTCCAGAGTTGTTCTTGCAATGCAAGTAAACCAAGTCCTTGGTGGTTCCATTCAGAAAGCTCTCCATCGGATCTGTAAAACTCTGTTCACGGTGGCCCCTTCAGCAGCAAATGAGGCTAAAGCAGTAGGCCCAAGAGTCAGGGTGCCTGCTTTGTGTGCTTCACTAGCACAGGCATTCTGAATGTTTGTCATAAACGCAAACAAGCAGGCGGAGTTTCTGGGTGAACGATGCGGGTCCAGCATTGTGGAAACAGGTTGGGGTGTATTGTGTTTGAAACAAAGAGGCCAGCGCAACCACAACAGTGACATCAGCGCTGCTCAAAACAAAAACACAGCAGGGGAGAGACGGCAAGGTTCCCCAAGTCCTCTTTCACCAAGATGTACGAAAGAGAAGGAAGTCCCTCTCAAACATTCAATAAGAACACGCGGTGCGCAAAGCAACATGAAAACATCCTGTAGGAGCCGATATTAAACTAACTTACATCCTACAGGACATACTTATAAGAAGAAATGTTCCAGAAAAAAGCACTTGCATAATGCCTATGAATTTCCCTGAATGTCCCGTCTTTTAAATAAAAATTTTAAATTTATAAAAAAGATTATGTTCAAATCTTCCTGGAATAACTCAACTGGTATTAGAAAATGTATCAGATGAAAAGGGTATAATCGGAATGCACACCAATATTACCAAGCAGTGCCAAGTTTATGGTCTGACTTATAAATGCAGATTGGGTCCAAACATATACATCTCCAAAATATGAGAATATCTGGGCTCCGTATTTTGGAAAATAATGTGGATAATATAGTAATATGACATAATATATATAAGATATAAACTTGTTTTTCATTGAATTTTGATTTTTAAAAAACCTTCTATACAGATTCCTACACACATTATACTCATAACAATATCACTTTTTTCAGACATTTCTCTGAAAAATACAAACAACTTGTATGACACAAGCCATTACTTTACAATACCTTACAAAAATCTGCCAAAAAAAAAACCCATTAATTTCATAAACCCTGCTAGGTATGCTATCAAAATGTGCACTGCAAATATAAAACATCAGTAGAACAGAGGTCCTCTCTGGAGCCAATGTCATTAAAAGTGAAAGAAATGAGCCTTAAAGCAGCAGTTCAATTCTGGAAGCTCACATGGTCATTCATATGGTAATTATTTATCCCTGTGACTGTCCACTGAATCGGGCTAAATTGCTGTATGTTCTATATTCTTGGCAGGTCTTTTCTACAGAAGGGACTTTTGCAAGATGATGTGGATGTGACAGATAAGAATTGTCATTTATGTGCCTGCAAATAATTGCAGGGTTTGGTTGGATGAGGAGGGGCTGATTAGCAGTAATGGCAGCCCATTTCAGCATGGCTTCTGCCACAGGCCTCAGAGAGCTGAAGCATTTCAGCTCCAGAAAACAGGCTGGCCACATGGGGTGTAGATGACAAAGAAAAAGACTGGGGAACCCCGGACTGTTTCACTGAGAAACTGAACGCCCTTAAAAATGTGCCATTCAACCCCAGGGAACGTTTGGCTGGATGTACCAAGACAATCCTGATGTGCAGGGCAGTAATGCAATGTTTTACCCTGAGATTCATTGCTTTAACATCAAGCCAATTAAATGCAACAGAAACCCAAGAAGAAAGAAAAATATCTTATCGTGATAATAACAACTTAGCTACATTGAAAAAAAGCCAACTCAATGCTACCCACAACAATGTCAGAACACTAGGCTGCCTAATCACTTACAAAGCACAATGATCCATATTTTTACATTACAAGACTGCATATGGCCCATAATGGGACACTGTGCCAAAACATGTTTGAGGTTCTGGTTAAACAAGAAGCCAGTCATTCTTGAATATACAGCAGTGCATAAACCATTATGTTCATGCACAGGGGATATTACTGAAGGCAACTAAACTGAAGGTGTGGTCACTAAAACATCCTGCTAATCTGTCGAGACGGTAAGAAACTACCACCCAGCAATTTAAACTTAAACAGTCACATGTTCACTTTACAATCTAATTTCACTGTGATGTCATCACAAAATATTTTGCTAAAGCACGCACACACTTTGTTTACTTGCTTAAGCATTACTGTTACTCCTACAAATAGTCATTTTAGAATTTCCACAGGCACATAGTGCAGGCGCGCGCACACACACACACACACACACACACACACTAAAATGCGTCTGACCTCGGATACATTAAAACTTACGTTTCTCATCGTCTGCATGTACTAGAGATGCTGCTCTTGATAGAACATCCAAAGGTGTTTCCATTCTTGGCAGGATCCTGTAAGTAAAATAAAATTTTACAAAGTGCTGCCAGACACAGGAGGAGAGTTACGTTCGATTAGTTAAGGAAGTGAATTAGTTAAAACTGAAGCATAGCTAGCAACAGCTGTGCTGATCTAACGTTACAGACAATTCAGTTACTCAAGCATATGCAATACGACTGACGTGAAAAAGTTAATATTTGTACTTTATACGAAATATATTTTGTACTTTTATACGAAATACAATAATGTCTTCAGACAAAAAAATATGTTTTCGAATCACTGAAGGACGTTTAGCTTTAAGGAATAGTTTCTCGCCGTTTCGCTTCCCACACTCAACATTCCAGGGATACCAATAGGCTACTACATTTCTGGAGGCAAATGACTTTAAATCGGCACTAGATATCTTCACGTGGTTGAAATGAAACGAGAAGGTAACGAGGCAAAATCACTACCCGTATAAACTTGGGCACAGCGAACTAATGATCTAATAACGTTAGCTAACAGGATTTGTCTTGCCGACAAATGTAGCTAGGTCTCATATGACAACTCTGAAATGGTCGTTAATCTATTATTTCAAGTAAGTGTGGTTAATTGTAACCTCGAAAATAATCTTTTATACCGTTTCTAACACCATTCAAGGATACCACTATGCTGCAACAAAACAAATTGATAAGCGTTGTGTGTGTTTTGACTACAATTGCAACCTATCACGCTAACAACAAAACATTATTTCACTAGTTACGGAATTTTATGAACACATGCTGCTATACTATAAACTTTAGTAGGCTATATTCGTGGGTCAGTAGTCAGTAACATTACAGAGCAAGTTAGGCTACTGACGAACATAGACCTGAACCACCTCGAGAAGTTGTACATCTTTTTTGCTTTCAATTTAGAACTATTGCGCAAGTTCGGTAACGATAGTAACCTTTACGCTGATCGTAACGATCCCCTCTTTAACAGTTTGTTTGCATACTACCAACTATAAATCTACATTGCATTGATGGTTTCAGTCTGTACCGTCTTTCTACAAGCCTGTTGCAATCAGGATAGCAGCTAAGTTGGCTAACTAGCTACATACCACCTTGTAGCGCCACTGTGGATTCTTGTTATATTGCCGATGATTTGAGTATTGGGGAACGAGTCCAGAGCAATTTCGAATCACGAAGAAAGCAATTCACAGGCTGCGTATCCCAGAGTCGCTACAGACTACGGCTATGCGCATTTACTGACTTGGGAACTTGCAGTGAACAAGCAGGAAAGGAAGAATGTGAGGAATGATGGAATTCTCTTCCTAGCAGGTGGTGAAAGTGAAGAATTCTCATTGGTTTAGGCTACGAAATGAGATCAGCATGCATTATGCTAATGAGCATCTGACATCACATCCTCTGCAGGTAGTAGAAAATAAGGAAGTACTTCAAAGTCGTTCAACGCGAAGCATGGTTCAGCAATGTCTTGAAGTGGCCGTTGCGTTGCCTTTTTGTCATATGTAATGGCCCCAATGCAAGAGCGCAGAATTGTGGTTTACTCAGACGGACAGTGTTTACTTTAAAATATTAAATATAAATCAATATTTCACATGTAATAATTTAACCTAACTATCCTCAACCTTGGGCACTCAGCAACTTCTGACATTATGCTTTTAAATTCCCAGCTCAGAACAGTGGAGTAAATCACAAAAATGTATGGATTATTCTTGAACAAGATGCAATTTTTTGTCTTAAATATATTCCATTAAGAAATGCATCCAGTAGACAGGATTTGAGGATTTTCTTTGCCTATTAGGGAAAAGAAAGCTAATGTTGGTGGCTGAATTCTCTCAGGAGGAATGGAACCTACCAGAACGTGACTCTCATATTTTTGGAGGAATACATTTTTTTCCAAACATGCCTTGTTGCCAGACTCTCCAGGAAGCATGAAGTATACGATCCTTTTTTTTTTTTTTTTTTTAATCTTAGGAAAAGTTGTAGAAATGCAATTAACCTGAAAGTATACTCAGGAAAAAAGTACTACAGGTCCAAGTGAAATTTTTGCACAGATGTGCAATGTTACTGAAAGAACATACACATCAGTTTAAAAAGGAAGACTTTAATTGCTTATTTATACAGCAGTTTGTTAAAGCAGACAGTGGCTGAAACATCACAATGACTTCCTTCTCCAGCCTTTCCACATTTTCCACAACTTTTTTGCACTGTATGATACTGTTTTCACCAGCCCTGAAGGGAGCAAAAAATACAATTGATTACTCGTATTACTCCTTGCCATTATAGCCTTTCCCAAGATAGCCATCAAAGAAGCAGGTCCTGTAAATACGTAAAACCTAAAAACATTTAATTGCATTGAATTAGTTTAGCACTTATCTAGAGCGACAGTGAGCGAACATAAGTATATCTACAAACCCAAATTCCAAAAAGGTTGGGACAGTATGTAAAATGCACATAAAAGCAGTGATTTGTAACTTCTATTTTACATATATTTAATTGAAAACAGTAGAAAGAAAATATATTTAATGTTTTATCCATATCTACTGCATATCTGGCAACTGAGTGATGGTTTGAGGCTTGTTTGATACCTCAGACCCTTGATGACTTACAGCCATTTAGCCAACCATGTGATCCATACTATTCCCATGTAATTTACAGATTAATCTAATCCCACCCCACCCCCCTCACCCAATTCCCATAGAGATCTATTCAAATGCAGAGAGTTTATAGTATCGCTTGTAAGAGTACCTGAAAATAAGATATCAAGAGTCTTTTGATATCCTTTTATAACCAGTCATGATAGCATCACCTGTTTACCTGTGGAATGTTGCAAACAGGTGTTTTTTTGAACTTCCCAGTCTTTTTTTTGCCCCTGTCCAAACCTTTTTGGAACTATTTACAAAAATCAATAAAGTTGATAAGGTAAAACATTAAATATCTTTTCTTTGTACTGTTTTCAATGAAATATATGTAAAAGAGAATTTACAAATCACTGCGTTCTGCTTTTATGTGCATTTTACATAATGTCCCAACTTTTTGGGGTTTGCACCAGAGTAATACAATAAATAGTGCCAGATCATGCTAATAAGCGTTCCAGACCAGCACGTATCATCTAATAGGTTTGTGGCAATTATTTTATTTCCCATTATATGTGCATTAAAAATAAAACATTAGACAAAAGACATGCAAATTACAGATTCACTGTGCAAAGGTCTCTTACCAGCAGTGGCTATGCCTTTGACACTCTGTGTTATGCTCGAAGATTTTACTATTGATGATATTCCTTAAGGAGAAAAAAATTAATAAACATGAAAGCAAGTACTAAAAAAACTTTCAAAAACACTGATCCAGAGGCAGTCCAAATGAGGGATCATCTTACAATAACAAGATAGGCCCCTATGCAATGTGCACGTGTCAAGTAAACAACATATGAAGAAAAAAACAAGTATTTCACACCTCTGTCTTCTACAGTAAGTGTTTTCACAATTCTTCAGTCCTCACAGTAGTCAAAGTGTTTTCATAAATATTCCAAGCGTCTGCAATTTCCTTAACCTATGCTGGGTGCGGTTTCTTGTGTGACAGGATTTTGTCCTAGCAAGTCAAGTAAGTACTGACTGTTCAGGTGCACATCTATATCAAGTTTAAACATCTCAATCTGAAAATTATATTTGAAAGGAGATACACACCAAAACAACTGCAGATTATCTGTGATTCAGTATTTGTAATAATTGTAGAATTGTCAGCGGCTACAGGATAATTCTTTATATTCAGAGTTTGAATGATCACCCATACGAGGCATATACGAACTGCAAACACTTCAAGGCCTTGCACAGACATGTACAGAGTAAACCGTGCGCAACTCGTGGCTGCAGGGCCAGGATGTACAGAGGGTGAGTCTCACCTTGCTGCACCACCAATCCACAGTCAGGGTTCTGGGCCACCTGCAGCAGGATCTCCTCCACATCACGGTTCTTCCCCGGCGGGTCGACCAGGCGGGTGATCCGCTGCTGGAGCGTCCGCGGAAGAGCCATCAGCTGGGTGAACTGCCCCTCGGGACTTTTGTCGACCTGGAACAGAGAGCACAGGCGCTTCCTGATGAGCGAGCGGCCACGAGTTCCCATATCAGATTCTCTCTCTGGTTTGGCAGAGCGAAGAAAAGAGCATGCACAGGCATCCCAACGAATAAAAACCATCCAGCAAATTAAATGGAAGCACTCAACTGATTTTTGTCAACTTAAAAAAGGAATGTACAAACACGTATGGACAGAAGCGAGAGCTGCCTGCTTCTCCTCGCAAGAGCTGCCATGAAAGGAAGCAAGACACAAAGAGTAAGGTCATGACAGTGATACCTTATGAATCAAATAATCATAATTCAAAGATAATTTAATGGAAGGATAAGATAAATGTGCAGCAAAGTTACTAAAGTCAAGTCAGATGACCCCTCTTCAGCGAGGACAGGGGTGGGGCGGATCAGGAGCACAAAGACGCGAAATCTGACCCTGAGCTAAGAGAGGAGCGTCTGAGCCTCCCGCCCAGCTGCGCCGTTGTCACACCACGTAAAACAGCCAGTTAGCTACACATATCCCTTCCTAGCTGCAGGTTCACCATCAAGGTGAGGAGGAGCAGACTGCCAATGCAATTACAGCTACTTCAGATCTGCTGACACATCAAATTAGCTGACCAGGCGCTCGGTCCCCGTCTGGTACATAAATGCCAGACACTTTGGCCTTTCTCCCTCTCACCAGCTTGAGAAAGGGGGAGGGG
Source organism: Ilyophis sp. 1 JC-2022 (assembly GCA_022702515.1). Lineage (NCBI taxonomy): Eukaryota > Metazoa > Chordata > Actinopteri > Anguilliformes > Synaphobranchidae > Ilyophis > Ilyophis sp. 1 JC-2022. Next base: position 25,783,514 of record CM040396.1, read on the forward strand.
AGAAACGTACTGCCATGAGATGCGGATCTTACCTCCAGCTTCCCCTGCTGTGGCTTGTACACCACCTGTGGGCATTCCTGCAGGATGTGGCTGTAAAGGATCCGGAAGTGCGGCAAGTTGTCCTTGACAATGTTTAAAACTTTGGATTTATCTTCACCGATTACCATCCTGAAATCCCCTGGAACCAAGACAGGAGGCCACTTCACAAACACACTCAGAGCAGCTGTGCGGACCTGTCTCAGACAATGGGCGGCTGAATCGCAAGTATGGATCTAGATCAGGGTCAAAAGTTTTTAAAAATTCAAAACAAAGAAACTGAAGAAAAAAAAGTTGAACACAAAACACCATGAAACCAAAAAAAAAATTGTATGAAAATAGAATTCAAACATAATCTTGCAAATAAGTCATTTGCTTTCGAGTTGAGTTTTGTTTGAACACATATCTTATTTTCAGCTTTGGAATCTTACTTACAATACCAATTTTTTGGCCTTGTTTTGGCATGGGGTGGGGTTTAGAAGAGTGGCGTGATATCCCTTGAATGCCAGTTAGTTTATGTCATGTGAACCACAGCAAACAGTAAATAGGCTATTGACAGGGTACTTTGCCAACACACTCTTTTTATGTGCAGTTAGCCAACTTGGACAGTTAGCCACATAGCTAAACTAATAGAATAACCAAGAGTATAATGGTACTAAACCCTGTAGGCTTTGAATAGCAGAGTAATGTGGCTAGCTAGCTGTAGCCAAAGCACATTGTACCTTGAAATCTCCGGTATATAAGTCTCAATACGAAACACCAATTTCAGAGCAACAACCAAAAACAAGCCCCCATTAGTTATATGTTTGTGTGATGTTAACGTATTTCTAGTGTGGTCTTAAAAGTTCTAACTTATGAAGCCTTGCACATTGTAAACAACGTATGACAGTACAGACACGCACAATCTAACAGAATGGCTAATCAGGAATGACCCCAGGGATGTGATGCTTAGGGCAGTCACCAGAGTAGGAGAGTCCGGCGATCTGGACAAAGAGGTCTTCCTCAGAGAAGCTCTCAGGAAGCATGAGGAAGGAAGCCGTGACCGCACTTTTCAGGTTGCCTACAAGGGCAGAACGAAGCTTCTCATCCTCGCTCTGAAGCAGGATCTTGACCTAAAACGTTTACAAATTTTAAAAAAACATAGAAAGGCACTGAAAAGTAAACAATCGTAATATGCAGAGTGATTTTACTTGTATTTTTCAGCTATTACACAAAACAAGGACCACACAAAACAAATGTTGTCAAATACATTTATGAATTATAAAATATTGTATAAGTGTACTTGGCAACATTGCTTTTGTACACATGTAGAACACCTGAAATGGCTAAATAAATTAGCCATACTTTTGTAAACAAAAAGTAGAAATAATCAGCGGCATGTGTAAGAGTAGCTTTAACACCATCCAAATAGAAACAAAAAACAAACAGTGCCCTCATTTGGTATTTTTCGGTAATTGCATAAACATTCCTACTTCGCCAATATGTGCAGGACATTTCCTTGTGTTATATGAATTTACTCAGGCAGCCAGGATCAAACTTGACAACTTGGGCAAACGTTACAATGTCTAGTGCAAAACTGCTGTAAAGACAGGACAAAAGGTGTGGGCTGTACCCCAAGAATATATGCACTTTACCGGTTTGTGAAGTCTGCCAGCCACATACATGGTCCGCCAGTGCAATAAATCGTCAATCAGGGAATCTGTGCTGATGACACCATACTTAATAATCTGCGATGTGACAGAAAAAATTGTTTTAAATTATTGCGTAATTGTTCATGGCACTAAATTAATAACCCGACTGCTAATGTGTTTTACCTTTCCATTGCTTGGAACTAAAGTGTTGTAGTAAATCCCAGCTCCGTGATCATTCTGAATATTGCTAATCTGTTTCGGCCCAAGGTACTTAAGGAAAGAGTAATGTTTCCGATTTTGCAAAAGATTCATTGTGTGCCAAGTGACTGGGTCATCGACAGCCATCACGAAGTCCAGCATGTTTTTCTGAAACAAAAATATTATGTTATCTTTTTTTTTTTTAAGGTCAGCTTCACTGGGTATTTTCAGATGTAACGTAAAACGACAGAAAAGTAGGTACGCTTGGAACGTAGATATCACAACCCTTTTAGCCAATGTGAAAAACGTAACTAGGGCTGTGCTGCACTGGTTGTGTTGCCTGTTAACTAAGTTGCCCAAAAGATAACCGAATTGGTTTGGATCAAAAGTTAACTCGTTTCGTTTATTCAACGATAGCAATTCCAAGCGAGTTATGCAATAGTTCGCTCGCAAGTTAGTAAGCGCTTTCTTACCCCCATTTGACCTTGGGTAGTTCCAGATTGTTTAAAAACACCAGATCCATAAGCAAACGCAAGGCTTATGTCCTGAGGAAATTGTGAAACAATCCTTCGGTAAAAGACACTTGTGTTCTGTAGGGCTGGGAGCGACATGGCAACACCACATATCACAACTGTAAGCAATCAAATAGCTGGCTAACTAGTAGTAGGCTACTACTAGAGGACTGATAACGCTTCAAGACGAGTATGATTGCATGTTCCGCGAAATAATTGTTAGCCTGGACGCTCTAGTTAGCTAGCAAATACCCAATTATTGCCGTTCTCAGATCGCCATACTACAACGTAAAGTAGTTAGGACAAGATATAAAGCAAGAAGACATTCGCTTTATGCTATAGCCGCAACATTTTGGTGTGCAGGAGAAGCAGAGCTAACGTAGCTGGTGAATACGAACAAATATATATATCAGCTAGGTTCCATTTGACCATTTCCCTACTCGTAATAACTAGCGTGACCATAATTTCAGTAGTACAAGAGCGGTTCAGTTAGACTTTGATTATAAACCTACGCCATCTAGCGACCAGGAGGATAATCCAATACGATATTAAACAAGTAGATTGCAATGTACTGTATGTTGTGTAGTATAGCCTATTGATTAATAAAAAAGAAATACATGTAAATAAATAAATCTCAAGCTAGATGGTGAACGTATTTAGTTTCTGTTAAATACAAATGTCACATGAATGTGCAAATATAAATATATGTGCATATTATCCGTGGAGTCTTGTGTGGTGTGTGTGGTTGACATTGTGGACCAGGAGGGTTGGTGGGTGGTGGATGCAGTAGTTGACATTGGGGAGGGAGGGGTTGCAGTATATCTTATGTTTATTTTTCAAATTAGTCTCAGTCAGTTATTTGGCTTGCTTTCTGAAACCATCTACTCCTACTTTGTTCCAACATTTTCCACTTCGGGGCAATCCTCATAATAATGTATTATCTTATTCTTCTTCAATGTTTGTTAATAGAATCAGTCTCTTGCCTAATCCTGCCACTGCTCTCCAATATCTTCTTGAGAACCCCAGATCCCCATACATGCTTTTAATGCCTACTTTGTGTATTGTAAACCTGAGCCTCCATATCTTTTCAAAAGTATTCTCCTTCATTAAATGCCATCTACGTTTCCTAAATTACACAATTACCAGGCATAAACAGCATGTAATGTATTCTCATAAAAGCATTTAAATGTCCTTTTATGAGATGTCAAATTATATTTGACTTGTGAAATGGCATTTATTTCAAATGTATTTTTTATGGGAGTCCACGGCTACTGCCCTGCTGTGTTAGCCTCTTGGTAGCCATGATAATATCCACAGTGACTAATATTGCTGCCAGAGTCTGTGAATATAAATTTCTGGGCATTCTGTCACTTTAATTGCCTTTGGGTACTCCACAAAAGACATTTCACACCATCGTGAGTTTCTTTTGGATAATGCTTCTGCCACACGCTGGGTGGTCTGGGTGCAATTGGGGCTTCGCAACATGCCTCTTTTACTGCACTGGAAAAAGAACAAAGAATCCAGGTTCAGCCAGGCGTGAAATAAAGTAAGTTAATCCAGGACAGTATTTTAAATGGAGGACTTTGCAGAGCACTGCAATCGGCTGCACCGTGTAATTCCTCTGAAAAGAAAAACAAACGAGACTGTAGGCAGTATGGAGTAAGGCTGGCTATGCTTGGGAGGAGGAGCAGGAAACTACAACACTTGTAGCTTGGAGCTGGGACATGAGCTACATGTGAGCTCTCCATAGCAGGGCTGGTGGATCACCTCTTTGCGAGTGTTTTACCTATATAAAAAAATGTTACGTTTGTTCCCATGTGCATAACTATATACAGTCAAGCCGGAAAGTCTGCACACCCCTTTCACCTTCTCCATGTTTTATTATGTTACAGACATATTCTACAATAGATTGAGTTATTTTTTTTGTCTCAAAATTCGACACAACATAGCCCATAATGACAAAGTGAAAACAGCACCTAGAGGACTCTCAAATCATGAGAATCAAGATTCACTGGTCTGATGAAACCAACTTTTTGGCCTGAATACCAAGCGTCACGTCTGGAGGAAACCAGGCACTGCTCATCACCTGGCTAATACCATCCCTACAGTGAAGCATGGCGGTGGCAGCATCATGATGTGGGGATGTTTTTCAGCAGCGGGAATGGGGCGACTAGTCCTGGTAGAGGGAAAGATGAATGCAGCTAACTACACCGAGATCCTTGAAGAAAACCTGCTCCAGAGCGTTCTGGACCTCAGACTGGGGTGAAGGTTTACCTTCCGAAATGACAACGACCCGAAGCACACAGCCAAGAGAACAAAGGAGTGGCTTCGGAGAAAGTCTGTGCATGTCCTTGAGTGGCCCAGCCAGAGCCCAGACCTGAATCCAATTGAACATCTGTGGAAAGAGCTGAAAATGGCTGTCTACCGACGCTTCCCATCCAACCTGACGGAGCTTGCAAGGATATGCCAAGAGGAATGGGCAAAAATGTCCAGAAACAAGTGTGCCAAGCTCATAGCTTCTTTCCCAAGATGCCTTGAAGCTGTAATCGCTGCCAAAGGTGCAGCAACCAAGTATTAGGCTAGGGGTGTGTACAGATATGTAACCCCTAAATAACCTATTTTTGTCAGTAAAATAAAATTTTCGTTATTATTGACTATTGTGTGTAGATGTTTGAGGCAAAAAATTAAATCAATCTATTGTGGTATAAGTCTGTAACATAATAAAACGTGGAGAAGGTGAAAGGGGTGTGCAGACTTTCCGGCTTGACTGTATGTATATCTCAGTCGTATTTTCCCTATTAAAGTGTTTTCTACACCTATGTATACTCTTTTATTGATGAGTATATGATAACAGAAGAAATAGATAAACTTTATTAATCCCCAAGAAGGAAACAGACATCCATTGACAGCATCAATTCAATAGGTAGATGTGTAAAGAACAGATATCAGCAATATCAGCAATTGTGATGTCATTATATTATGGATCTATATGAGACATGAAGCTAATAAGGAACATATAATTTTATGTCATATCATAACAATATATTACCATTGTTTGCAATGGATTGTTAAACCGGGTGAGGTTTGTTGGACCTGAATGTGTGAAACATGCAAAACATAATATAAGGACTTTTTTTTTTAAAGAAAATGCATTTTCATTTTACTGTGAACACATTAGGACTCCTTCATGGACATCTAGGTGCCTCCTAAACCAAGTTTGGAACCACCATTATAGAATATACCTTTCCATAGAAAAGCTGCATCTGGGTGCAACCTCAGGGAACCTTGGGGGAAAAAATAAACGCCAGAACCACAAGGGGATGCTGCTGTCTTGCCACATGAGCAAATGAGTGTAATTTGTCCAATGCCATACGCCCACACAACCACACAGATGGCCCCCCCTCCCTATCCCCCTCTCTTTCTTGTTCTCTCTCGCTGTCTCACTCTCTCTCTCTCTCTCTCTCTCTTTCTCTTTGTTGCTGTCATTCTCTGCATTGCCTCCTTCTCTCTCCCGATCTCTCCCTTCTTCTCTTTTTCTATACCATCTTCTATCCAAATTTTAGATGTCTGTTCTTGCTGCCTTGTACTCAAGGCTGTTGTTGTAAGCCACTCAAACAATGTCCACTCATAAAAGTAAATATGAGCTATGACATTATTGGCCATTGTCACTGGAAACAAGGTTCCACAGCAAACGCAACACATTTGCATAATGAAATAGGATATTAAAAAGCAGATTATCCTTGTGCTTGTAATTTGGAGCTGCATTTTCAGTCATTGGTTTCTATAATACATTTTATTTTCAGTTATTGGCTTCTATAATACATGTTTATCTTTTTGGGGGGAAAATCAGACACAAAACAAATAGCATTGTTCTTTAAGAGCAGATTATTGACATGGTCGATTCTAAAACTGTCGTGGTCCGTGGCAATTTATTTTCTTTTATTTTGCGGTTCTTGTCCTGGTTTTCCGATTGTTAATCAATCAGATTTTTTCCACGTTCCCTTTCAGGGTTTGCCGTCCTCATTATTGTTTTCACCTGTGCTTCTACCTGCAGGGTATTTAAGTTCCTCACTTCCGCTTCCCCGGTGTTTGTTTGTCTTTCGACATTGCTTCGAGCCAGGTATAGCCAGGTACTAGCGACCTCCTGATATTAAACTCTGTTTATGTTCATGAGGGACTTGCTATTTAGCATTTATTCAGGTATAGGATTGTTTCCTCCTGTAAGCATTCTGCGCTATTTATTGTGTCCGTTGCTGTTCTCAAGGAGACAGTTTTTTTTTGTTCATTTGTTTTGGGTTTACACTTTCCAGCTCTGAGCCTATGTAGCCGAAGGTGTTCTTTTGTTTTCTAGATTTCCTGTTCTAGCTCTTGAAGTGAGCTCAGGAGATTTAGTTGGTATTTTTCTAGTTCTCTAATTCGCCCATTTTAGTGGGTTGATTTTTGTTTTTGGCTGTTTAGCCTCAGGGAAGTAGTTTCCTGTTTTTTCTTTCTTTTTTTATTATTTTTTCCCTTTTTATTTGTCCTCACTGGTGTCAGCTGACTTGTTCTGATTCCCTCACCTTTGCGTTTGAATCTCCGACACATTAAAGACCCATTACAAACAAGCCATTATGGAGTTTTCAGCGACAGGTTCAGGGGTTAAACAAACTCTGACCACCCAGTGCTCTGCTTGGTCTTCTCATGAGGCGGGCATGTTTGCCCTTCAGACCAGGCAACAGGATATGTGCACTCAACAGGTTCTGCTGTGTGAACAGCTGCGTGTGCAGGGGGAATGTCTCAAAAAGCTGACACAGAGTCTCCGTGCCATGTCTCTCACAGTCACTCCTCCTGTTCTTCCAGTTCCCCAAGTACATATGAATCACACCCATTTGCCCATCCCAACCAGAGAGCCCAAACTTCAGCTCCAACTCTGCTACAATGGCAGGGCCGGCAAGTGTCAAGGGTTTCTGGCACAGTGTCTGATATTTTTTAAAGCTCAGCCATCGCGGTTTATTTCTCAGGATTCTGAGGTGGCGTTTGTGCTCTCACTACTGGGCTACTTCTTTAATCAGGGGCAGTTCTTCGGTTTTAGATACTACTAAAACACTTATGAGCGAAATGGAGTCTGTCTTCGGCTATAACATTTTGGGTCGTGAGTCGGCTAGACGGCTTCATCGCCTTTGCCAGGGTAACGACACTGTGGCCGAATTCGCCATGAAGTTTCGAGCACTGGCAGGTGAAACAGGTTGGTCAGAGGCTCCCCTGATGATGTCATTCTCTGAGGCATTGGATGAGTCTGTTCAGGATGCCCTAGCCATTCTTGAGCAATCTGATTCTCTAGATGCGTTAGTGTCTTCCGCTATTCGGGTAGACAATCACCTGCGGGATCGTTTAAGCCATAGAGAACACAGAGAAGACCACCGAATAAGGTCTTCTTTTATTTTGGTTACCAAGTCCATTCCTCCTGCAGTTAAACCCCTATCGCCTAGTACAGAGGTACCCATGCAGGTAGATGGGGTCTCTTGTGCTTCTGATAAAGATTTCGATCACCAGGCTGAGTGGTATCACTACTGTAAAAGGTCACACTATCTATCAATCAGTGTGGTAAATTAAAGAGAAAGAAAGTCTCACTAGAGGAACCAGGTTCGATAGCGAGACTCCAAAGCACTACATTGCGTACCTTACTACCTGTCAACCTCTTGTGGAGACAGCATTCTCTCCAGGCCGAGGCTTTTATTGATTCTGGGGCTGTCAATTGTTTTATTGATGCCCGGTGGGCGAGAAAACACCACATTCCTATTCAGCGCCTTGAAAAGTCCAGATTAGTCACCGCTCTCGATAGTCGCCCGTTTGGTTCGAGTACTATTAAGGAGACTACTGCTCTGCTTACCATGTCTGTTCGTCAGGATACCCATACAGAAAAAATTGTTTTTGGTCACACTTAGCTTGCTAAACATAATCCCCATATCAGGTGAGGAGGGGATAAGGTTATTATTAGTCAATGGGGTCACGTATGTACTGTGCAGGGTCACATCGCCCCTTTCAGTTTGTCCGGGGAGTGTTTTGACGCTTCAGATTCAGATTCTGAGCTGGAAGAGGTTATTTCGCCGCCCAATCGGGGAGAGTCTGTTTCTGAATCTGAGGTTGGTGATGAGAGTCTGGAGTGGGACTCTCTAGCTGACGGAGATTCTAATTGGAGGGAAATATCTTCTGAGGAGTTTTCCAACTCTGAGATTAAGTGGTCGCCTCCTCCTGGGTCGCCTACTCAGAGAGAGGATACTGGGATGGCAGGAACACTTGAATTTTTTTTACCTCAACATTCCGGCTGAATACGCCAAATTAGCGGAGGTGTTTAGCAAACAAAGGGCAACCACCCTTCCTCCCCACCGCCCTTTTGATTGCGCTATTGAATTATATCCGGGTACTACTCCTACTAGAGGGAGTCTTTATTCCTTATCGGCTCCCGAGAGTCCGGCTATGAAGGAATATATCGATGAGGCGTGAGCCAATGGTTTCATAAAACCATGTACCACGCCCGCTTGCGCAGGGTTCTTTTTCGTTAAAGAGAAAGATGGTACTTTAAGAACATGTATCGATTACCGTGCTTTAAACGGCATCACCATTAAGAACCGGTACCCACTTCCCCTTATGAATTCGGCGTTTGAACGTCTCCAAGGGGCTACTATTTTTTCCAAGTTAGATCTCCATAATGCCTATAACCTGGTACGCATGCGTGAGAGAGATGAATGGAAAACCGCTTTTAATACCCATAACGGCCACTACGAATATCGGGTCATGCCGTTCGGGCTCACTAGCACCCCCTTGGTAGGGCATTAGTTAAGGATGTACTACAGGAGATGTTGGAAAAATTTGTGTTTGTTTACTTGGACGACATTAAAAAAATTTCTGCCGATTTACAGACCCATATTGGGTATGTTAAACAGGTGTTGAAAGCCCTGTTGGATGCCAATTTGTTTGTCAAAGCAGAAAAGTGCTCATTTCATGCTTGCACAGTTTTTTTTCTGGGATTCATTGTTTCAGAAGGTCTGTATGGATCCCGAGAAAGTTTCTGCTGTACTAAACTGGCCTACTCCTAATTCTGTTAAGCAGGTCCAGCGTTTTCTTGGGTTCGCAAATATTTATGGCCGTTTTATTCGCAATTTTAATGCGCTCGACGCACCCATTACTGCCCTTACTAATAAAACGTTGGCGACTCAATTTGGGTGGAATCCGAGGGCTGATTCTGCATTTGATGAACTTAAGAGGAGGTTCAGTTCTGAGCCTATTCTGGTCATGCCCAATCCCTCCCTCCCTTTTGTGGTAGAGGTTGATGCCTCCGAGTTGGGCGTAGGCGCCATTTTGTCTCAGCATTCACCCATTGACCGCAAAATGCATCCGTGTGCATATTTCTCTCGTGCCCTTACTTCGGCCGAGAGGAATTATGACGTAAGTGATCGGGAGCTACTGGCAGTCAAGTTGGATTCAAGATCCATTACAAAAACAAGGTAGATGTTGCTCTAATGCCCTATTGAATTAACAATCCTTAATAATCAATTCTACTCTGGCAGAGCTTTCTCTGAAGAGAACATAGGGCCAACAAAAAGATAGGACATAGATATGTGACACAGAGGAGCTTACTGATTAAATCACAGCTTATGTTAGTGTATTTATGATATATGCAAGGATTCTACTGTCTCCTTGATAGAATTAGCACAGGCATATTTAGCAGAGTAAGGTAGGGGAACACTATGGACTGTCAGGGGTAATGGCCTAAAACATGCTCTGTATCTGTCTTTATTAAGCACAGAAAAGGAAATGTAATGTATGATTGTAAAATACATGTCTAAATCAGAACAAGACTGGCTTGAAACATGCATGTGCACATTATTTTAAAATATTTGAAAGTCAAATTTGATTTGTTTTTACACTCATGTCAACAGACGCCACAATATTTGTTTATTTGTGCAATATTGTAGCTTTATCCAGTAAATGGGAGACACATATTAAGAATATCATAAATATGCCAAAATAATTTCAAGTGGCTCAGCAAAATGTCAACCAATGCTTCTGACACTACAGAATTGAAATGACCTGCAATTCAGAGAGATCAATACTGATATTACTTAATATCTCTGTGTAAAATGAGAAACATTTTCTGTCAGCTAAGTTAAATTCAAATATGGAACTGTTAAATGTTGGCATGATATGCCACATACCTACAGTATACAGCACTGAACGATTGGGGCTTCTCACAGCATGTACTGTACATGACTGATTAATTGAACAATATAACATGTAGATATACTCTTTCCCCATGATGTCACATTACAAATGTATATAATGGCATGGCAAACTCAAGAGGTTTAAGGTAATTAAACCAACCATTCTTTTAAGAAAACATGAAAATCTAGGGATTTTAAATCTAGAATTAAACATTGTCTGCATGCCATTTTTAATAAATAATTAGAAGAAATATTTATAATTGCGATTTTCACACATTAATATTCATAAAGTCAGTTTTTCACGTGGAGGATTGTGAATAATTCAGTCTTCTCAGCATAATCCGCAGGGGATTTCTAAGCAGTGAAATGTGCTACGTGTAGCTTTGATTGATCAGAGATTAAAGTAGTTGAAGAAATAGAGCAGTATAGCGTAAAATGGTGGTTGAACATAATGGGGGAAACAGCCATTATACATGAAACACGTGACTTGCACATCAATTATAGGAGCTGCATTACTTTGGTGCTTGGTGGATTGTACATGTTATAATTTTACTCGATGCACTCCCCGTGCCAGTTGTACTCTTTGGATTCATATTGCATGTAAATTATCTAGAAGCTCCATGAAAGATGGGAATGCATAAGCCATCAAGCTTTTTGCACCAGGCCTTTTTAAAATTCTATCCATGTCACATTCTTAACACGACAAGACTCCCATAATCTTTAGGTCTAGAAAACAGAGCCGACTACCCTTTTAGCACTTTACTCCAAAATGCTGCTGCCACTACAGCCCTGAAATGACCAAAGGGGATGAATCATTTCCGTCGTCAGTGAATCATGATGCTCCTGCTTGTAATTTTATGGCAGCGCCAAGGATATTTATGAAAGCTGACAAGAGCTGCCACTGGAAGAATGGGACACGTTCCAGTGTTCTACCGAGATATCGGTGAAGTCAGAACCTCTCCTCTTTAGCTGCTCCATCGAAGATCTGGTCCTATGCTCTGTTATTAAATCACAATACCGGTGAGAGTCTCAGCACTCTGGCTGCTGTTGCCATGGTGATGCAGTCGCTGTTGGTTACTCACACAATATATTAAAACGTGAAAGGCAGGCGGGGAGCGAGCAGCAGTCACCGCTAATGATATCTTTACCATAATAAGCAAACAAAACATTTGATACAGAATGCTGCCGTGTTGCGTCAAAATGAGGACAAGCAGTCAAACATTTGTTCATGTTGTGTACAAAAAATGGGGGAAACAAGAGATTTTCACCTGCATTATGCATTTAACGTATTCATAAAACATTGACACACAACAGTGAATGGCTTACTACTGCACTGGTAGCTAATCCATTTGCAATGTAAATTAATTCACCAATGTTGTGTGCAATGGTGTTGCATTTCAGTGCATTAGAGATGAAATGTCAACAGAACTGGTTAAATTCACCGTGGATATATTTGGAAATCTGTTTCCACGGTATTTAATTTCATAAACTGCACTGTTTATTTGTCAGTTTTCACTAGGTATTAGATATTCCAGTTCTATTCACAAATCACACAACATAGTGCCTGTATTAGTTTATTTACCTCAATTAGCACCAGAAACACCCTTCTTAGGCAGAGGTGGAAAATCCAGGTTCAGAAAGTAAAAGTAGCTTTGATGCATAGAAATAAAGTATTCTTCCTTCTGTGAATGTAACTCTGTGCTTAATCTGCTGAACACATTTTCTAGCACACAAGCTCCTATCACAAAAATGTTCTTTTGTTTTCTTGAACTTTGCACACGTTTGAGTAATGCCTCATTTTGAACAATAACTAATAATCTAATACAGAGTGTATTCTCACTCTGAATACTCATTGTTCCTGTTCCTGAATCTTTTGACATCACAGACAAATAAAAAGAGTCAGCAGCAGTCTTGAAGGACCTAATCAAGCCTCTGAAATTTACCGGATTCCAATGCTACAACCTTTCCTTTTCCACAGTCTCAGAATATTCAGCGCTGTTCCTTATTCCACCACACTCTAGTGAACTGCATCATATTCCAGGCCTCTCTTCTTCTGATATTTCCCTTTATTTCTCAATAGACATCAGTATTATGTCACAGAATGTGCAAGGAATAGAATTATAAGTCATCAGTGATGGTCTGCTAAGATTCTTAGTTATTGCGTGCCATAATAATCAAAACACAAATTCCATCTGTCCAAATTGTTTACACTCACCAAACTCATGTTCAAAGGCAAGTAACAAAGGATTTACAGCTTTTCAAAGGAGTTTGCTGGAATCATTATGCCATTTCCAGAAGCTTCATTTTAGTGCTTCCAATGAATCACACTATCATGAATCGATGTTCAAGTGTGGTTTTAGCTAATCATAATTGTTTACACCTGGCATGCATTTACATTTCTTAAGTCAGGAAATGGACATTTTTAAGCTGTGCCAGCCTTGAGAGGAGATTCAGAGGAGCCACTCTGTTCAGGTGGACTAGAGACATCCTTTTCCTGAATGAAATTGTCCACTGAACATTTGACCATCTGAAATATTTTCTGGTCTTTGTCAAAGTTGAGAAAAACAACAGTGTATAAGAAAAAAAGTGGAATGTTTAGAAGATTTGGTAATTTATTTAGAAAATTCTGACAGCCATTCATCTGTGAAATATATTGAATCATGTTTTACGGCAACATTATTATTTTCTGTGTGGATTTGTTTTCCATCAACCCCATTTTGTTCATCTGGCTTTTTAAAAAATACTTCAAAACAGTGTAAAACTAATGTTTCAGTAAACACAGTAATTTAACTGAGATTAGCCTATGGTGAAGGTACTTCATTAGTTTTGTTTCATTACACTAAATTAATGGCTGTGACTATTGGAGATATAATGTTGGAACTCCTGCTGCAGCTCAAATGCTCTGACAGTAAGATTCTAATTCAGTCCTATAGGCTACATTGTCCATGAAGATGTAGAGTTGTTCACCCTGTTTACTATGGCTGATTATATAACCAAGAGGGTAATGTTTTAAGGGTAAATTCAAACATCACAGCTTATATTTTACCCAGAAATCAAGTATGTATTGGACCACAGCAACTCGCCAGTTTTTTGAAAATCTGTGCTACAGCAGTACGGTAGCAGCGGGACCATTTACCAACTATTTTGCCTTCTCTTAACAACTTAACAAATTTTTCTCATCTCAACTGCCTTGCCTCAACTGTCACCCAGTGGACTGCCATAGTGCCGATTTGAAACCTACCGACAGGCTACTGGAGCCTACCTATGGCTGGCCGCTAGTGCACCATCGTACGCTGGCAAGCTGGGTACAAGCAAGTCCCAGTCTCAATTCTACAGCAATATTACGGTGTTTTATGTGCATTGTTCAATTGTGCCAGAAAGAACATCAGGACAACAGGCCAAAAGTACATTCATTAATGTGCTGAGATATGTTTGGTTCATTATTTTCATTTTGGAAACGTCTAGAAATTCTTGAACAATTCGACATTGTTACATCTCATTGCCCTGGTTTGATCGGAGAAATTTATGGATGGAGAATTGACACAATTTTAGACTTAGTGTCAATTATAAATACAGCAGTGAAGAATCGGACCTGAAGAGGAACCAACATTTACATTATTAGGCTTCCTAACTTGGTTTGATGTTGCTTATTGCCTATAGTCCATGAAAGCACAAAAAAACTGTGGAAAGAACTATATAGCAATATGTGACCACCCTTTACTTTGTGGGTCATGATGTTCTGAGGTTCATAATTTATCCCGACACAACTATTTACAATTGTTTGGGTCACACCACACCAAGATGATTTAAATACTCTAGGTCCATACACTGGCATTTCTTTAATATGTGCATTCAGACATTTTTGCTCATGTGGTCCGGAGGCCATATTATGTATGACAAAAACATACACAGCCAAAGCAATTGCACGTAGGTGTAGAAGGCGATAAACCCCTGGTTTACATGGTGTAAGGTAAATTTGTGTCACATAAGTTTCAGAAGTCACATTCACTTTCAAAATGTGACATCACTTTTGGCAATGGGCCATACGAGTGTGATACTAATGTAATCCCATTCCCATTAGCTATAGTGTTCACCTAAATTTGACAGAAATAAAGTATGAAAGTTATGGCAGTTATGTCCTCTTGCAAATGGAGGGTTTGACTTTTTCGTTTTCCCATTAAACAGTGCAAACTATATGAGACCAACCCCAACTTGTTTATCAATACCAAGGTACTAGTCCCAATACCACCAAATTCAAAGAGTTTGTTTAATCAGAGTGATGGATGATGCAGAACCTCTGTATTGCTGTACATCAACTTTTCATATTTTCTCAATCACTCATGCAAGCAACTACCCCAATATTCAGTGTAACTGCAGATATCCTCACATCTCATTCTGGAAAAACACAGGGTCCTTTTTCATTGCTATTCAGCCCTTTAACTGAATCAATTAAAATGGGGAATCATAGTTAACTCACTCAAACTAAAACCAGTTTTGCAGCTGAGTGTGATGCAGTTGGGATGCGGAACAGCACCTCCAAGTCTGTGGCCATTGTCCTCTCCTGGGAAAATGTGGCTTGTCCTCTTCAGGTGAGGGGAGAACAACTGCCCCAAGTGAAGGAGTTTCAGTATCTCATCCACGAGTGAGGGTAAAAGGGAGCAGGAGATTGACTACCATTTAGGTGCAGTAATGCAAGCGTTGTATTGGACGGTGGGGGTGAAGAAGTAGTGGAGCCAAAAGGCAAAGCTCTCGATTTACCAGTCAATCTTCATTTCTATACTCTCACTTACAGTCACAAGCTGTAGTGACCGAAATGAGGTTTCTCCCTAGGGTGGCAGGGTTTACTTTCTTTGAAAGGGTGAGGAGCTCAGCCATCCGGGAGGACCTCGGAGTAGAGCTACTGTTCTTCTGCATTGAGAGGAGTCATTTGAGGTGGATGTCCCCTGGGCGCTTCCCTATGGAGGTGTACCGGGCACGTCCAGCTGGGAGGAGACCCCCGGGCAGACCTAGCTGGTCTGGGATCGCCTGGGAATCCCCCCGGATGAGTTGGAGGAAGTCGCTGGGGAGAGGGATTACTCTGCTTGCCCTGTCGCCACCGCGACCCTGACTTGGATTAAGCAGTTAGAAAATGGATGGATGGGATGGAACTAAAACCAGGAGAACTTGTGGTCATCCAGCCCCAATGTTGACCCCTGATCGATTTATTACAACATACTTTGTACAGCATGATTCCTAGAGTTAAATCAACAACAGCGTGTGTATGAGTCCAAATAAGGACAATATGTACCCTAAAGTACTGTGTAAAACAGATTTTACACTGAAAATGATTCTGTATGCATAATACAGCACCGCACATCGTATTTAAATAATTATGACATTTGTCTTATCATTGCTTGCCGATATTGTACACAACTCTATTCTATAACTATAGAAAATTGAAGTTATAAAATCAATGTTTTAGTTTCAGCCTGATGCTGGCCCTTAGTCACATTTAGATTTCTTAACCTAGCTTTATGGGGATACTCATTGTGTTTCTCTCTAATGATTCATTATGGCAGTTCTAATAAAGCAAAGTGCCTCCAGTAATCAACAGGAGTCCTCCAGGAGTCCACACATTATCAGACGTTATTTTTTTATTTCAACCCAAGGCCGGGGTTTATGAAATCTGAAAAGCAGGCAGAATGTAGACCACAGTAAATTAATGTTCTGTGTGCCTTTCCTTTGAAACCTTTGCTTTTCCGTGTCATACCTTTGAGAAATAGATTCCGTCATATTCCAGAATTTTATTTGCTGAGGAAAAACAAATTGGTCTCTCAGTGCATCGTTAAGTGTATATTTTTTCAAATTTTTATTTATAGTTAAATCATAATATGTTTATTGACAAATATTTTTTTTTTTAGTCTGTTAGTTCCCTGTGTTCAGTTCTTAGTCATTGTGCAATTGTGGCCAGTGTCTTTGACCCATGGCCTGCGTGCTTGCAGGCCTTTCTATCCCACTCACAACCTTTCCTTTTCAGCAGTTTTCTATAGCATTTTCTAAGCAGTCAGTGCATCTTATGCAAGCACTTTACAATATCATTCTAATAAAAGGGGCCAAATATGACATTTACTTTTGTTATGCCGGTTCAGCATTAACCGGAAGATACTCAAATGTTTTCATTAAGTGAGTTTTAATTAAAACATCTTGAAATGTAAAAACTGTAAAAAAAATAAAAGTAAATGTAAAAAGGAAGATACTGCTATCATTCCAACATAATTTAGATTTTTTAAAATATGTGCAGGTTTTTTACTCTGGGAAAAGCACTAATGTATCAAGGAATTGTATCAGAAAGAATGAGCATATTGAGCACAGACCTGCAAGAAGGCACACATTCACTTTTTTAAATCAGTTTTCATCACGGTGGGAATGCTTGTTTTCATAACACATCAATTTGATCAATTTTCTTTTGGATACACTCTTTAAGATTAAATGTGCGAGCGCACACACACAAACACAAACACACACACACACACACAGACACACACACACACACTAAATCTCCAGGGGGGGGGGCAGTTTTATAATGCACAATGTGCTCCTATTAACACTTTCCCATTGACTGTCAATGTCAAAAAATAACTTGGGAGTCCCTGCAAATAATTTTGTGATCTTATGCATTTGCCTAAATAAACTGTTACCCTTCCCCTATGCTTTTACACTTAGGTCATATCAATCACCCACTCAATCAATTCAGTCATTGCATTTACAAACATGCAGTCACAGTGCTTCACAAAAAAAATGTTTAGGGAATAAAAAGAAATGGAAAACCTCATTCGAAGTGGACAAAAACAGGAAGATTATTCCCCTAGGTGATCACATTCATCAAACTCGTCAGATACAGAGAACACCAAATGCACAGATAGAGAGAATGTTCCCAATCTTTTTATGTTCTGTGTCTGTCCTTTGTTTTTATTCAGCATGTACTCTTTATCAATCAAACAAACAAAATTGACCCGATATATTGCACTCTTGCAAAATAAATGATTACAGGGAACTTGAGAAGAGTGCTGTACAGAAATCCTTGAACACTTTTGTAAAGATATAATACTTATTGAAAGTGCTAGTGCTGAGCTTTCGGGCCAAAGACCTTCCTCAGAACATAAAAAACATACAGGTTTTTATTTTCTCATTTCATTTCAACGTGGTTCACATTTGTACAAAAAACAAAAATACATTCACATTTCAACATCCCATACATAGACCATGGTAAACACCAACACTGAAAAAAGAAAACTTGATTGTTGAGAAACAACTGGATGACCTGAAAGGAATATCAGGCAAGACTATCATTAATAGCAGTACCACTTTCATATCAAATTAATCATTGAGACCTCTGGGCTGTGCAGTGTCAAGAGTAAAAATATACAACAATTCTCTGATAGAGTTTTTTGTCAATATTATGTAGATGAATAGCCTCTATACCCAAAAATAGAGAGAAGGGAAACCATGTGAGCATTCATTAAATTGACAACAGGACAGTTTTCATCTTTGCATCTAATGCTGCTCTTGTGTTCACAAATTCCTTGTTCCTAGTAGTTTTACCAAAGAAGATCACAAGGGCACTTCAGAATATAAATAAAATATTTTGTATTGCACGTGATAAAACCTATTATAGAAAATATTTGACCAGACGTAGGATGTCAGAACTATAGTTACTGCATTGAGCGTGAGCAGCATCTGTCTGGGGTTGGTGGTGATGCACCAATTTATTTCTCAGGTTAAGAATTTGAAATGGAGAAAATGTGTGAAAGTTGTCTTTCTTTTTGAACATGTAGTTTTGCCTCCAGCGGTTTTCGTGAACTTTTGTGAGTGTGCGGTAGTCTTCTTTATCTATCTTTAAAGATATAACACTAATGAATTAGAGCAAAAAGAGGATCAGCTATGAAAACACTCAGAATGAGTCACGAAAACAACATCTATCCCAGGTACACTGATTTAAAATGCAATACCATATGATCATACAGAATGAGTCGTTGATTGACTTTCATGATGTTATGAAAGGCTGATTAACTCATAGGATGAGTGTTCTGTCAAGTGTCTGGTTTATTAAAATGCACTTAAGTTGTTGATTGTGTCTGCTATGCTCACTAAACACATGTCCCTTTAATGGAACGGTGGAAATTCATGACCTATCCAACCTTCACGGTGCATTCACAGGGGTGCCAGGCTAGCCTTCTATTTTTAATGGCATGAAAGATTTAGGACAGGAAGAGCTTAACATGTCAGCATGGATGCAGCTGTGACTCCTCCCTGCCGGCGCTGATACGGCCATAATGCTTTTTCTATCCTACGGCATTACGCCTAATTACCGTCTGGCTCACTTGCACCTTGAGCCCACAATGCTGGCAAACTTAAATGGTTTCCATTTTCCAGGCATCCTTGCAGATGGCAATGTTTCCAAGGATATGTGAGGATTTATAAAATACAACCAGAGACAATAGAATTAACGCAATCGGGGAGGTTTGTGACAGGGAGGCAGTGTGGAGTGATAGATGATGGATTCCAGAGGGACCTATACTCAGTGACCTCTGCGCTGCAATAAACAAAGAAAGATCAGATATGCTGCACCAGAAGTTTTGACACAACCCCACCACTAGCATTGCCAGTAATGACATCTCAAACTGGAATAATCCTCAAGTAATAGTGACTCCCTGGATGGTGCTTGTTAGAGATCTATAACAAAATAAAATTTGCAAACATGCTTTGCTTGTTGTTGCCTGGGGGGATGGTGCTGTACAGAAAGGTTTACAAGAATATCACCTTCTCTGACTATGCTGCTGCTGTAAGCTGTCATTCTGGATATTTAAATAATGTTACAGACCTGAGTCAACCACAACAAGTTTGATTATATTTTTATCTAAATACAGGCAACCTTGAGGTATAAAACCCAATCAAAATGCTATAATGCAATCAGGAGTAATAGTATAATGGTGCTCCGTAATTGTAGAATATGAGCATCTATATGGAGGATGTGCTGAAAAGAATCCTCACCCTTGGAAGGTTTTGTCAATGAATTCAGGTTCTCCTCAGCACATGCATCTTACATTTGAGGGGCGGAAAAACCCTTCAAATACAGCTGAAGGGAACCTTTTCTCAGAGGCTGGCTCTGTGGGGTACATTATGAATAAGACGGAGGTAATAAACAGGCAGAAACCCAGCTGCATAATTAATTATTTAACTCTGTTTTCTCCCTCTGCCATGCAGCCAAAATGAACTGCAGAGGAATGACTGGTGGAAACAGGAGTGACAGGACAAAAATGTACAAATTCTGGCATCAAGACACTAGAAAAATAACTGATGAGGTGTAAGGATAATGGAAAGTAAATGGAAACTAAATTAAAATTAGTTTGCTCATTGATTAAAAGTCAGAAATTAAAATGAATTTTGTTGAGGTATTTAACATCTAACCTTTAAATACCCAATGAGTGAGAATGTGTCTAATACTCTCAACTGTTTAGGCAGGTACAGTATGCCAGGAATATCTAATAATCTAATCTCCTCCCCACTTGTGTTCACTGAGACAGAGCATCTTTGACTTTTCATTCTATTTAGCCCTATGTTAGCGGTGCATCACCAGTGAAACATGAAGAGAACCAGTCGCCGAAAAGGCTGTGTGCATATTCAAGAGCTCCAAAACATTACGTGAATGTTCTCAAATTTAGATAGAAGTAAAGTGATTGCCTAGTTGCAGAATGTTACAGGTATGGAGACTGAGAGAGAGAGAGAACGAAACAATGTGATATATACAGTATATATACAGACGTGCTCAAATGTGTTGGTACCACTGGTAAAGATGAGTAAAAAGGGTTATAAAAATTCACCGTTTGGTGAATTAGCCTAATCTCACACTGAAAAAATGAGAAAAATCATGGCATGCAAAAGATATGCCACCATATATAAACAATTATTACTTTATTCTACATTATGTTAAACTGTCCAATATTTTTGATGCCCATAAATGGGGGGGAGGGGGGGGGGGGGCTATGTACAAAAGGTTCTATAATTTCTAAATGGTTCAATATGGATGAAAATGCCCTCAAATTAAAGCTGACAGTCTGCACTTCAACCTCATTGTCATTGTATCCTTTCAAACTCAAAGTGCTGGAGTACAGAACTAAAATAACAACAAGACAACTGATCATTTTTGCAGTGGTCTCTTAATTTTTTCCAGAGCTGTATATACAGTATATATATATATATATGAACTAATTGTAATACCGTACCCCACATTCAACCTGGTGGCACCAATGTTCCTGCTACTGTGGCACACCCACAAAAACATAGCACAGTATTCAGAGTGAATGTCCTGTTGTATAAACATAATGTTTGAAACGTAACAGAACATGCTGCCTATTTTGCTTTTTAATTTTATGGATAAAGACATTGTATTAAGTAGCATAACATAAAATGTATTTTCATTGAAGGCATTGAGGGCAGCCCTCAGTAGAAGATAGTTCATGTGAACTTAGTTATTGAATAGAATAACTTTATATTCCCCGGGGGGACTTCCGGAATTTTTTTATTTATTATGTATTTATTTAGCCATTTAGACAGCTAGCACTGTCATCTTGGCCAAATTTAGCCATAATATGGAAAATGTGAACAATTTGAAAGAACATTTAAATGTAAATATTATAATTTAAAATATTATAATTAGGGTAATGATCCTTTTGAGCATGCAGCCTTTAATCAATTGTCCAAATAGTTTTATTGAGAATGACCTGCAAGCCATCCTCACCAATCTTGGCTTCAGGCCTGATCGCTCTCCTGAGACTGCCCTCATTCCAATCACTGAAATTGGCTAATTCTGCCAGATTTTCCCTTCTCCCTTCTCTCCTCAGTGGTGACCTTCCCAGACCTCTCAGCTGCATTTAAGACAAACATTAATTAGATTGCTCTGCCAACCTTAGCTGGTCTGGCCATTCTACCTATCTGACAGCTCACATGAAATGATATGGAGAGGTCACAACTGCAGGAAGCATTGCTATGGGAGTTCCCCAGGGGACAGTGTTTGGTTCTCTCCTGGTCTCACTTCATACCAAGTTTCTGGGTTTATTCATCTCCATCCACGGTTTATCGTATCGCACTGCTGACAGTACTCTGCTTTTTCTCTCATTTCTCCTCTCTGACACACAGGACTCCTCATGGATCACAGCATGTCTCTGTGACATTTCTGTATTAATGACTAACCACAATCTCAGCTCAGCCTCTCCCAGGTCTCTACAGGTCAGCCGATACCTCACCCTTCCTGGATCTTTACATTTCCTTTGATGGCTCTCCATTGACAGTAGTCAAAAGCAATAATATCCCCTGTGTCATCACGGGTGACTGTCTTTCCATCTCTGAGAACACTGGTTTTTGCAGGCTTTTCTTCTACAACATCAAACATCTGTTCATTCCTACCCACCTTCTCTTAGCTTTTAGTCCAGGCTCTTATGCTTTACCACCTGGATTATGCAGCTCCCAGCTGGCAGCCAGCCCAGCATATGCACTTTCCATAATATGTAGGTTAATCTCATTTTCAACCTTGTGAGACAAACATAGTCCTCACTCCTCACCTCACACTCCAATGGCTACCATTGCAACCCATATCAGGTTTATACTTTGGGTATTGGCTTATCTAGCATTCAAAGGAACAACCCCCTTCTATCTACATGCCCATGTCATATTCTACATAACAGCTAAGCTGCTGTGATCTTCTACCTCTGGACACTTGGTAGTTCCATCCATTTGAGGTTGTATGACATAAATACTACTGCTAAATATCTATGTTGCTAAATTACCCACTAAAACAACATCTATACTCTGTCTCTGGTGCTTAGTTATTTGTACTTGGTGTTTTCTGAAATAATGATCTTGGATCTTGGAAAAACATATCTGCTGCACATCTGGTGATCTTTTAATCATGACAGTACTTATGATGAATAAATAAATAAATGTATGAGAATATGAAATATACACACAAATTAATAAGAAATATATACAATTATTGATATTGGCACTCGACACTGCTAGAGCTTCATCCCTCTCTTCTGTCCTGATTCTACTTGACCTGTCTTGGCTTGTATCGTATCTCACAGATAGATCCTACCAAGTTCCTTGGAAAGGTTACGTCTCTGCACCCCATCCCCTGTCTACAGGAGTCCCGCCGGGATCTGTACTGGGGTCCTCTGCTGTTTTCCATTTATACTAAGTCTCTTGGTTCAGTAATTAATTGACATGGCTTCTCATACCATAGTTATGCTGATGATACTCAACTCTTCCTCTCTTTCCCTCCCTCTACCCCACAGGTTAAGGAGAGGATATCTGCTTGTCTGGCTGACATCTCTGAGTGGATGGCTACCCATCACCTGAAGCTCAACCTTAATAAGACAGAGCTCCTCTTCATGCCATACAAGACCTCCCCACTACATGACCTCTCCATCACCATTGACGGAAGCATGGTGGCTGCCTCCCGCTCTGCTAGGAACCTGGGGGTGGTCCTGGATGACCAGCTGGACTTCAAAGAGCACATCAGGGCAACAGCACGGTCCTGCCTGCAGGTTCCTCCTCGACCGTACCTGACCACCAACTCCACCCAGCTTCTTGTCCAGACCATGGTCACCCCAAGCCTGGACTACTGCAACTCCCTGCCTGCAAACCGATCAGCCTGTGCCATTCTGCCTCTTCAACTGATTCAGAACGCAGCTGCCCGGCTTGTTTTCAAGCTCCCAAAGCTCTCACCCCCCTGCTGAGGTCACTCCACTGGCTACCAGTTGCAGCCAGGATCAGGTTAAAAGTTCTGACCCTGGCCAACACTGCAGCCAATAGAACAGGCCCCACCTACCTGCAGGACTTAATCCAGAACTATGTTCCTGCTCGACCACTCCACTCTTCTACAGCAGGGCAACTCACACCCCCTCCCCCCCTCCGTGTCTCTCGCTCGTTCTGACTGCAGAGCTTTTCTACCCTAGCTCCTCAGTGGTGGAACGAACTCCCCATTACTCTACGTTCTACTCCAACCCTGCCTGCGTTCCGTCGTGACCTGAAGACACACGTCTTCAGACTCCACATTGACTGATATACTAATCTAGGGCCTCTCACGGTACTTGTTCCCTGTGTTTTCTTGTCTAACTGTTTGTTGTAGTTTATAATAGTATTGAGAATAGAATTGTAGTATAGCTAATTTACCCACAGCTTACTGTGAACTACATTTAATGTTCATTAACAGGGATAGCTGCTACATTATGGGAAGGATGTGCTTTGTATGATCTGTTCTGTAGTTACTTCAATGACGTTTCTGTATGCATTTATTGTATGTCGCTTTGGATAAAAGAGTCTGCTAAAGACTGCAATGTAATATTTGGGGAGTCTAGTGGTAATGGTAAATATCCCCACTATGACAATATAAACACTTTGGCAGTCAAATAGCGCTAAATAGATGGTTGTTTGTAATGATACCATATACTTTTGACTAGATAATATTTTCGATTTGAGGTGATCATTTGAGTTGATTGTTATATTTACATTAAACTATGTAGTTTATTTCATTTGTTATTAAGGTTATATATAAAATGGGAAAATAATAATAAAAGAATATGGAGGAGGGCTTCTAATCATGCCCCATACAGAATCTTTTGGTTTGTGCTTCTCAACTATCCCCTTCAGTTCAAACTACACATTTGGTTCAGGTCAAGTTCAAGTTAATGACTATGTGAACCATACATTCATTATTATTATAATCATACTATTTATTCTGCATATGGTCATACGAGCTGGCATTTCTTAAATTAAAATAGAAAATAAGGCAGATATACATTTTAATATCTTTTAAATTCAATTTCTGATGACGCGCACCATAGAAATATGAAAACGTTAGACAATTGCATTTATTTTCATGCCTAAAACTATTATTGTTGAATTGCTTAATTGTTTAGTAATATGCAATGAATGGAACTGAATTCCCCTGCAAATGCCCTCTGCATATTAGGCAGCATCTTGCAGTTAACATATTAAACTACATACAGTACGGAGCAGCAGAACCATTACAGCAACATCTTGCAGTTAACATATTAAACTGCATACAGTACGGAGCAACAGAACCATTACAGCAGCCACAAGCATGATTATTAGTGTGCAGGAAAAAGCCACTCTGAAGGGCGGCATATTTTCTGTGCTGCTGCTCATTGGAAGCGCAGCAGCTGACGCGCGCGCGGAAAACATGGCGGAGAGGTCCCGTGCTTAGCAGCGTGTGTTGGGAAACGGGTGAAATAGTCACATTTTCTGCGTGAGCAGAGAGAAAGGGATCAATGGAGAGAAAGAGCACGTTGTTCCAAGGAGGAACCGGGGACGGAAGGCCCCCCAGAGATTTGCGCTGACGATCGGCTCTGTGTACGTGGGCCCCATTAATTCACTCTCTCCGGGCTGCTTACTCCGCCTATGCATCTGCACAGAGACACAGCCTCACACAGCAGTGTGTGGAGGTCACCCTGGGAAGAGAGGGAAGGGGGGAAACCACGGTTACTGTGCAGGGGAGTCTCCTTCACATACTGCCTGCTGCATATTCATTGGAAAACCCTCGCTGGCTGCAATACGACATAGCCACGTCGCCTGTGAGGTAGTAGAGTGAGAGGGTGGGGCAGAGGAAGGGAGAGAGGGAGGGAGGAGAGGGGAGGAGAGCGAGAGCATCTCTTGCAGGCATTCAGGCTGCGGGAGCAGAGGCAGATTGGCTGAGCAGTGAGCGAGCGTCATCGTCACAGGAGGAGAGAAGGCGCAGACGAAGGAGAGGGGAACGCGCAGCATCCACAGCTCGGAGGAAACGCAAGCCCTCTCTCTCGCCTTCCTCACCACCGCCTGCCACCAGGGGAGAGACGGACCCTTCCGGAACACAAGCACAGACGCTCAGACTTCCCTCTGCCGAAACCCGGACGCCCCCGAAACCGGCCGCAGCCATGAACTTCCTGCGCAGGCGGCTGTCCGACAGCAGCTTCATCGCCAACCTGCCCAACGGGTACATGACAGACCTGCAGAGGCCCGACCCCCCACCACCCCCTCCCCCAACGGCCGTCCCGACCGCCGCCGGCACAGGCCCAGCTCCGGCTCCGGCTCCGACCCCGGCTCCGGCCCAGGTGCCCTCCACCTCCCCCGCGCCGGAACGGAGGCCCCAGCCGGCCCAGTCCACCGGGACGGGCTTCTTCAGCTCCATCACCAACGTGGTGAAGCAGACGGCCGCCTCTGCGGGGCTGGTGGAGCAGACCCCTGCTCCCACGCCAAAGAAGTTCAAGATCCTGCTGATCATCGACGAGCCGCAACAGGACTGGTGAGTGCTGCCTGCTCATAACCCCTCACCCCTGATGTGCTGTCTGCTGTGTGTTACCGTCTGTTTTGCATGGGCACACAAAGAGCTCTGTTTGGGTTTGCTTCATATCAGCAAAACGACCAAGAGGCAGCTGTCATCAGAGATAGGAAAAAATGCAGCATCTTGTGATCCACAATAAAAAAATTATTTCAGCCCCGTGGAGAGAAATCACATAGCATTTTCATTGATGGATCTGCCATCATTTTTTAAATGCTTAAAGTTTACATCGATATTATTCTTTCTCAAATAAAATGTATATTTTTACATGTTAAATATCACATGGATATGATAATACATGTAGGCGGGAATTTCATTTTTTACATACTTTGATTTCCTGTGATAGGCATATAAATGAACTATAACTTGAGTAAATAACGTTGGCCGAAAAGAGACTTGAAATGGAGGTATACTTTTTATTTATTTTTAATCGAACAGCTTGTGTTCCCATTCTGAGTGCATCCTCCTATCACAGTGCTTTTAATGAAGTGTCTAAAATGTGTGTCTTATTCAGTCTAAATGGATGAGGGAATTTGATTGGAAGGTGTGTTGGGCCATTAATACAACGATGGGGGGATGTGCCTATTTGCTATTCATCCACTCTGAATGGTTATTGACTTGGGATCTTTCCCCCTATCATCTCTCCCTGGGTAGAAGCCATTTGAATGGCAGAGTTTTTAAGTGCATGTTTTCGAAGGTAATGGAGGCTGGCGAGTGCTCGTCTACACCAGAGCGCATGGCCTCCCTCGACTGTGGGGGCGCTATTGTTATGTTGTGATGCATGACAGCAAGAATCGTGTTCAAAAATGATCATGATTAGATACTGAAAGACAAAGTGAAAAGATTCCCTTCCACTGATTTATAAAATACAAAAAATGGCACAATCTCAAAGCAGTTATAAAATTGAAGATCACTGCATGATACAAGAATTAATATTTAATTGCAGCTGTAGGGTAACTTTATTGCGTTGTCTATTGCCCAGGAATTAAGACCTGTAGTGTGCTTTTACTGAAAGGCCTAATGTCAAAACTAAGCCTGACTGTACATTTATATTGGCTTAAATACCAGTTTTCCATGCGCCTTCTGCATTATTAATATAAACACACCTCCTGCCAGCCATTTTGAAGGAGAAAATATTGAGCTGCTCAAATGCATTTAGACATTTAGAGCATCCGTTTGCGGAGACATTTTTTGAGTGGAGCGTATGCGCACTGGCGTGAGATGCGCCTCTCAGTCACTGGAGAGACAGTGTGTTTGCACTAGACGAGGAACAGCGTGATGCGAATCCTGGATGCGTTACCCTGAGCGACGTACGACGTTAACGGCAAGGAGATTGGACTCAGCCACCGTCTTATCACTTCCAGGCTGGAAGCTGTGTCCCACAGTAAACACTGTTTGCAGTCATTCTCATTTTATGATCGGGGCGGCATTTATGGAAGCTATTGCAGGGCAGAATGAGCGTAAGCAGAGAGAGCAGGGCCAGAGGTTCCTCAGATCATCTTGAGCGATATTTAAAAAGCTGTGATTTTGCGGTGCGCGAGTGTCACAAACAGACACTTATATAAGCGCCTGTGAGGCACGTCTCTCGTGCACTCTGCCAAGTCGTGATTCCAGTTTTCCCCTCCCATTATCTACCAGGATTGCTCTGTCTTCCGAGTGTCGATGCTCTCCTCACGTCCTTCCCTTTTTTATTTTACAGAGAGGCTGGAATGTTCTCAAACCAAGTCACATGGTTATGCAACTGCAGTCAGGTGCAACAGAATTGCTTGCTTGCATAAAAAATTCAAAGACTGCCACTTCACAACATATTGCATATTGTGCAACAATATTGTGCACAGGGAGTTTGGAATCCTCTCCTGGTCCATTGGAGGTGATTTCCAAATGAAAGGGAGAGAGGATTTGTGAATTCTCCCATTTTATCTCTGCCCTTAGACTCTCCTCTACATACAGTCAGGAGAGAAAAACACATATTCCATGATGTGTTTATGTGATGAGAGCACTGCCCTGGGGAGTCACAGCTGTGCGTGTGCGTGTGTGTGTGTGTGTTTGTGTATGCGTGTGAGTGTGCATGCGTGAGAGAGCGACTGTTTAGGGTATGCCCTGTTCAGCTGTGTGCGTTATCTTGATAGGATTAAGGACGGCAGTCAGAGCTTGAATGGGTGGAGAAGGGGATTGTGTTCATTCAACACTGGCAAAATGACCTGCGATATACCCAGCTGCCTCTTGCTGCCTGTTTGAATGAACGCCTAACGGAAGCAGCCATCATCCTCCTAACCTTGACCTGTCCGGCATCATCAGTAGACCAATGAATGTTGGCACAAGAGAGACACGTTGTGACGTTCCAGTCAACTGTCTGACATTTTCTAAAGGCGCACTGCGTCATGTGCTCCAGTGTTAACACACAGGCAAATACATCATTAAACGGTGGTGAAATGATGTCCTGCAAAATACGGCAGCATGGGAAAAGGGCGAGAGAATCTTTTGTGGGTTATCTTTTCACTTAAACCGCCATTCGTTTGCATTATAAAGTTTAATATCAGATTCATTCACCAAAGAAGTCTGGTGGGGGAAAAAAGTTTATTACAGCTCTGAATTTTTCAAAGAAAGTGTTATTCTGAATAACAGGCTTAATTTTCACACTTGACAAAAAATAGAAAAAACTTAAAAATATATATTCATGCTGCAATTTCAGTAATAGGCTTTGAGATTAATTTTATATCTTGTGGTTGTCAAGGCGGAAGCTAATTCACTTAATGGAACAGACATCAGAATTAATCTGACCTTACAGCAGGGAAAAACTCCCTCACAGCAGTCAACGGATTATCAGGTGACTTTGTCATTTGTACATACAAACACACACCTACAATTACCTCACTAAATGAGGCCTGACTGTGAGCTAAACAATATTATTAAAAGCATATCTATGATCTAGTTTGTCTTAAAGGAGTTCATTGACGAGTACAATTAATTCCACGTGTCAGGATGTAAATACCACTACTTAGCAACAGCCCAATATTAAAAACCATGAATTTTAAAAAAAGTTCATCTTTTCCAATGACATCTGAGGTACTCATTCACTTCTGATGTGTGTGTCCCGTTATCAATCTCCCCCCCTGCCAATCTTAGCATTCCCTGAAGACCAGTCTGTCTGTCAGTGACTGCTAATATAAAGACACTGTCATCGCTGAAGAATGGGCAACTATAAAAAGGGCTTTTACACCAAGCCGAATTGATTACCTTGTTTGAGGAAACGTTGGTTGGAAGGAGTTGCGAGGCGGTTTTATCCTGCCTGCCTGCCTGCTGTCTGTGTGCCAGATCTAGACTAATACAGCTGGTATCTTGCATACACAGGGCAGGGCAGTAAGAAATGCTGGGATGCTTTGGAGAGGCAGCATGAATCACTCCCAAAAGCGCAAACCCATCTGTCAATGGCGACGTGATACTGCACTGTTCTCTGCAAGCAAATGAAGCAACAACCATGCTGAGCAATGGGTGTGACCACAGACCACGGACGCATTCACAAGTCCAGCAGCCATTTTGCTGCTATAACAGATTGGAGGCATAATCAGCTATTCAATACTTTATAAAACATAATCCATTTTCTGAGGGGCACAGTCTTAGCTAGGTGGGATTTCTTCAAGCCGGCCCTGGCCACTAGTAGATATAACATTATGTGGGTGTAAAAGGAAGCAAACAGAAAATAAATCACCAAGGATGAGAGCCCTAGAAACACCGAGATATGATCAAACTGCAGGCAGAGAGCTTTATGCAATAGAGTATTTTACAGACTCAAAAGATTGTCTTTTTTTTAGCCTTGACTAAAAATATTTTAAATGTTCAAAAATGACAGCTTAATCACGTGCAAATCATTTATTTTGTTTTTAAAAATATATATTTTCAATTTTGACTTTATTCAGACAGGGAGACAGTTGAAATGTTTACAAATAGAGATGAGCTTAAAGTACAGGACGTGCCATGGCACTTTATAGAATATGGAGACATGGTGAAGCTGGATAAACAAAAGATAGATGGGAATGTGACCTTCGGGCTTCTGTGTGGTAAGCGGTTGTGATAGGTTTACATATCATGCATCGTGTATCAGGCCTTAGCAAAGGTGGCATGTTGATGTGAATCTTAGTAACTAAAGTAAGGCAGCCTAGCCATGGATAAATTCAGCGCACAAAATTAGGATTAGGGGAAGGGGTGCTAATCAGTATTTATTTCAATATTGAGGTCTGATTTCTGCCTGTGATACAGCATGTCATTCCATAATTATTGGGACCTGTAGTCAACAAAACCCCTGCCACCTGTTTAATGGTTAGCATTGGGGGAAGAGCCGATCTGAGATAATATGAGTTTGGCAGACATATGGAATAATAAGGCATGATGGAGAACCCCCATCCAATGACTTGTAGGTATAAGGAGAAATCCTATATTTCTTCAGTGTTTAGAGAAGAGCCTATAAAGAGAGGCTGGGACAGGAGATACTGTATATGATAATGCTTTTATTATATTCTGGATGTTTCCAGCAGCAACATAGAATAGTACTATCAGATAGCGAGGCATTGCCATAACCCAGCCTTGATGAAAGACGAGTGTGGATGAATTTTGGTTAGTCTGAAAATAGGTGAAAAATATCACATATAGCTTTTTGTTATACCAGAAAAATCCTTAGATTAGATTTTTTTTAAAAATGTAGTTAGATTTGTTGTTTTTGGCATTCAGTATTCATGACAAATGAATCACACATAATTTAGGACAGCACTGTTTGCCACTGTTTGCCATTGTCAAATGGGAATGCCTCAAATTGTTCTGAATTGATTTCAGTTAACAGGTAACATCTGTCTCCAATACTATATCATAGCATGTGTATTGATAGATATGAAATGATATTGATGTACATATGTATTTAATAAATCTCTGTTATGTCAAAGGTTCAGTTGTAGTGATGCAGTCATAACTGAGTGTATAAGACCCCTGACATATGGCACATCTCATCGACAAACCATCAATAAAGACTTAACAGAGTGACCTTTAGTAAAACAAATGAATTGTGTAGATAGACAGTAAACCTCAAGTGAACCTTTACCACAGTATGCTCACTGTGAGGAGATATTTTCTCTTCAGGGACTATACAAATTTCGCTGTGTTGCCATGGCACCCAGGCAGGAGGCTCCACCCCGCACCAGTCATAATATAATTAGCCTGTTGTTTGACTCTGATGGTATCATCACCTAAAAAGTACTGCTGTGTTTATTGTGAGCCAATGCATTCTTAATGGATTTGCTGGATCACGAGATGCGCCTCCCAGCGATCTGCATTTAAAACCACGCTGAAAACGAGTTTTGTCTTATTGGTTTAGTCTTATTGTAATTGGACCGCATCAGATCCCCTGAGTGGATTAATGGGGCTGTGTCCCCGTCCTGCAGTGGAGCCTGCCTTTGAAAGAGCCCCAGATGCTGCCCGTTATCCAACATACCACAGTCGCACTTCACTTCAGTGCACATTAGAGATGAAAGCACCAGAGAAAGGAAACCAGGAAGACATAGTGGGACTCTTATTGGATGCCTCCTTTAATCTCGCTCTCTGGCAGTTTATTTCTGCTTTGATCAATAGAATCCTGCCCAATAAAATCTGACAGCCCAGCTTGCCTTCAGGTTTGACAATAAAATCAAGTTAAAAATGAATGAGATTGCCCTTTCTTAAATGAGTCATTACAATAAGACGTAGTGGCATTAGCTTTCAGCTAATCATCACTTCTTGAGCTGCAAAATGCCACAATTGTACACTTTTTCAACCATGTCAGAGGACACTGTCGCACATTTTGTATGACGCTGCACATCAGTATGACATAGGGAATAAATATCTGGCTATTTTATGGCATTAAAACCCTGTCTCAGCACTGTAGCAGGACCCAGTACGTGCAGACGGTAAATGGCTGGTCAATTTTCAATCTGCCAGATACAGTAAAGGTTTGCTTCAATAGCATCGCCCATCATTTCTTCACTTCAAATCGAGGGCCCCCTCATCGCCCCCACCTCTACCCTCTACCCTCCCCATGGAACTTCAGGCAGTTGGCCAGGGAGCATTTCTGGTGCAGCCGAGCTTGCTGCTGTGATACAAGGATGCATCTATTTATTTCCCTCTGATCTGAGCGGAGCCAAAATGGAGTCACTCTGTAGCAATGAAGGGGAAAACACCTCGCAGAATGGCTGATGTGTGTCTGCATCGTGACAGGAGTGCCGAGGGATGTCCTCCACAGACGCAATCAGTTTTTTATGTAATGAAAACGATACACCGTAATTGCACCACCGGCAGTTAATTTGCTTGTAATGCTTTTTCTCTGTTTCCATCTTAATAAGCGCAGTTGCTGGTAATGCTTACTATCATTGATCCTGCCGTCATGGTTTTTCTCTATGAATACTCATGGTAACTGAGTGGGTGAAGTTCACATCACGTTGAAAATCATCATGGCTGCACCCACTAACCAGTGTCTTTGCTATCTTACACCCGCCGCATGGTTCAATAACGCCATGCGTTCACGTTGTTTAAATACCATGTATTCTTGCACCCATTACAAGTGAACTGGGCGTGTTGGTTTTAAGATGAGGAGTGGCCAGGATTATTTTTGGCGCATTGCTATCTTGAGGCAGCAGAAAGCGCTTGAGCTTAAACCACCACAAACCTGGTCTAAAGTCATGTCGCAGTTGTTTACATGTTTTTCACGCATATAAGTGTGTCTACATAGGCGTGTGCACAACGCGCGTACACCCTTCTGTATGTTATACACAGGGGCGCGCACAAGCATGACTAAAAATATCAAGATTACAATGTGAAATATTATTATTGTGTAGGCTATATAAAAAATGCATAATAATAAAATGGCTTTCTGTTTGCTGATAACACCTCTATCAAGCCTAATGCGCGAATTGTCATTTACACCTAATGCGTGAATTGTCATTCAATGGAAAACTCTCGCACTGCAATAGACGGACATTTGAGTTCTGAAAATGCGATTCAGATGGCATTACAATACAGCTCTCTAGGCCTACAACCTGTAAGTAAATAGATTGGTTTTGACTGAAAAAAGTTCAAAGCCTTGTCCAGTGAATTTTATTGTTTTTCAAATAGCCTGCTACAGCGGATTCGCTGTGCATAAGGTTTTTTCCATAGCCTACGGTTAAACAACGGAGATAAATGTCACCATGTTCACTGAATTTGAACCTTAGTAGCTATTCTTCGTCCTTCATATTTTTTAAATTACAGTGACAAACTCTCAGTTTATTAAAACCCAGCTGATTTCACCTGTTATTCCATAACTGAACAAAACGATTTTAAAGAGAACTATACGCGTCTAATTACAAACGAAAACAAATTTGCAGCACGTTACACAATTAATTCACAATTAATTGTAATGCCCTTCTCTGCATGTGCGCTGCATGTTCTCAGTTTCCCCTGCTGTAAGTCGCACGTTTCACGGTCTTCCTGGGAAAGTGTATTGTTTTAAAGCATTACCCTACGAGTAAAACAGGTTGGTCACATTTTCATAAGAAGGACATAATAAAACGAGGGGAAATATGCGTGAACATATGAGTTGCCAACTTATTGTATTTAGTGTCACCATTAAGGCAAAATAACGGTATTTATGTTATTAATCAATATTACTATGCAGGTAGCCTAATGACCTTCGGATGAAGCTTGAACTTCGAGAACTCCATTTGAACAGCCTCATAGAATTGATGTTTGACACTTTCATTGCAGAATCAAACGAAATTCGTTGAACAAGCAGGCTAATTTGGCGTTTTCTAAGGTGAGACTGAAGCCATCGATAGCTCATTCTCAGCTGTTGCAGGTTCTTTTAACGAAATGTAACCGCATATATTTTGTAAAATAACAGCCATGTCGAGAATTACCGGGAACTCATAGGCTAATGGTTAGTTCGAATAATATTTATCATACTATTGATCCATTTAGCCTATTCCTTGATCGCACTAAACACGCACGAGCATGCCTGTTTCGCCATCAATCAATCCGCCAATGTGAAGAAGCAGGCTTTTAAATGGAATGGGAGAGGACATTTTGATTGGTTTATTGCATGTCACGCCCAAGACACACCTATAATTAATGAAGAGACTAAGTTCAGCCCATTAGTGCGTTTCGCCGTGCTTAGTGCCCAAAATACACACCGGTAAACTAGCAAAAATGGACTTGGACACGTCCTAAATGGACTTTACGCCATGCGCTTAGACCAACCGCCAAGATCGCTAAGATAGAGCCCATAGAATGCGAAAGGATACTTTAAAGCTTAAGAAACACTAAACTGCTCATCAACTTTATTCATAAATCTTCTGGATGCTTGTTTCATTGTTGCTATGGGGATAATTACTATATCTTGCATAAGATTAGGAGCATGAATTATGTTTTGTGCACAGTAATTAGGTTTGTGTTTATCTTTTACTGCTGGCAAAGAAAATTAGAGACAGAAACCTCAGACCCACGCAAACTATACAATACAAAAAGGAGTAAAGAGAGTTTGACCCTTAGTGAATAATGTTGCCCAAAAAGCCTTAGCAACGTGGGCCTGTGAGATTTAATCAAACTCATGGCAAAATGTGAAGGGACATAATCCCCCGCTAACGCTTCATCTGAAATATAGTTTACCAATTTTCATAAAACGGACATTCATACAAGGAACTCACTCACCTTACATGGACGTTATTAGTGTTACCAAGGCAACTCATTAAAAAAATAAAATAAATCAGCAATGTAGAATTAAGCAGTTTTAGGTTTTATTTACCTTAGGCCCAAGTTTTCATGAATTGCATATCTTTTTATAGCACAAAAAATACTTCACTTCAAAGCCTACATGTCAAAAAAACAGGCTTTGTTCTTGGAAATGGAGGGATATGCCAAGGTTTCGCTAGCTACATTTTTGAAAGTTATAAGTATTCCAGTTTCCATTCATGACAGCTGCTCATTAAATTCAAGCAGTTTGTTTTAATGAGTTTGTGGCCCATTTATGAGATAGCACGAAACAGAAAGATGTGTCCTTGTCTCTTCAGTTGTTTATAAAGTAGATTTAAAGATTCTGACAGGAAGTAGCTGTGCCCAAACTGAAATCAAACCTGAAAGAAACGCCCCCCCCGATAGCGATCGCTGCACTCTGGTCCGTGATAATACCAGCAGAGTAAGAAGTCAAGACTCTGTGAAGGATGATATTATGTGCACACCCTTCTTTTATATTAACATGTCCTCACCATAAGCCATCTGTGAAGGATGATATCATGTACACACCCTTCCTTTATATTAACGTGTCCTCACCATAAGCCATCTGTGAAGGATGATATCATGTACACGCCCCTTCCTTTATATTAACGTGTCCTCACCATAAGCCATCTGTGAAGGATGATATCATGTACACGCCCCTTCCTTTATATTAACGTGTCCTCACCATGAGCCATCTGTGAAGGATGATATCATGTACATGCCCATTCCTTTATATTAACGTGTCCTCACCATGAGCCATCTGTGAAGGATGATATCATGTACATGCCCATTCCTTTATATTAACGTGTCCTCACCATGAGCCATCTGTGAAGGATGATATCATGTACACTCCCCTTCCTTTATATTAACGTGTCCTCACCACAAGCCATCTGTGAAGGATGATATCATGTACACGCCCCTTCCTTTATATTAACGTGTCCTCACCATGAGCCATCTGTGAAAAATGATATCATGTACACGCCCCTTCCTTTATATTAACGTGTCCTCACCATAAGCCATCTGTGAAGGATGATATCATGTACACGCCCCTTCCTTTATATTAACGTGTCCTCACCATAAGCCATCTGTAATTGTTGTCATTTCAGTCCTTGTTTCCTGTCAATACTGGGTAAATCCCAAGTCAAATGAATGATGAAATTGGTATGGTGCCATTGTAAATGTAAATGAATGCTCTCTGTTTTACCAGATCATTACCCTTTCAGCTAAATGGCAGAATGGATTGTTGTTTTCAATTAATAGCACACAAATTTGTTTTGGAAATTAATATATTGCGTTGTAAACATTTGAGTATCAACCATCAAGATAATATAAGTGTTACTGACATTGTTTTACAGTTCAAAATATGGTACCTTATAGTATGAAATCTAAGGTGTTGAGCCCTACAATAAAAGTACTTAATCAGATAAATGTATGGATAACTTCTATTACAACAAGAACTACTGCTACACAAGAAACAAACAAAAGGGTAGTACTTGACTTCATTTTTCATAAGAATAAACCACTAGAAGAGGAGCCATAGCCAATGCATAAACCAAAAAAAATGATCTTGGGAATTTAGAAGCTCATAGCATCCAGGCATACAAGCAAATCTGTCTTGAGGGCAGCACTAGAGTATCTGCTATTGGTTTTCTTGTCCATTGCACCAATTAGTGCTTTTCCATCTCCTCGTTTGTTTTCAGCTCATTTAATATTGTAGAATGCAGGTCAAAGGATGAGAAAGATACATTGAGTAACCTATTACTCCAAATCTATTTGTGAGACCATATAAGAGGCTAGTTTGTTCGGAAAGGAATCAGTGGTATACACACAACTAGAGAGAGCTCCTGAGTAAATCTTTACTGGCAAAGAACATATGGCATCGAGTCATACTTGGGAAAGCACATTAAATGGAGAGATTGGTAGAGTCAGCACAGCTGATTGCTGACGGACGAAGAGGAGAAAGCCCCAAGCACACAGAAAAAGCAGACCTTCAACATAACAGCAGGTTATAAAAGTGAAGCAGTGCTACATAGTGTAACTTAGGTAAGCACAGCAAAATAAACCCAATGAATTAGAATGATCAAAAGAGAACAGCCTGGTTTATTTGAACACTTTTGGATATTGGATTTTGCACTTGACAAATAAGATTATACAAACCCCAGTTCCAAAAAAGTTGGGACAGTATGTAAAATGCACAAAAGCAGAAAGTAGTGATTTGTAAATTCTCTTTTACATATATTTAATTGAAAACAGTACAAAAATATATATTTTATGTTTTACCTTATCAGCTTAATTTATTTTTGTAAATGTATGCTAATTCCGAATTTGATGCCTGCAACACGTTCCAAAAAAGTTAGGACAGGGGCAAAAAAAGACTGGGAAGTTAAAAAATCACCTGTTTGGAACATTCCACAGGTAAACAAGCGATGCTGTCATGACTGGGTATAAAAGGATATCTAAAGACTCTTGATATCTTATTTTCAGGTACTCTTACAAGCGAAACTATAACCTCTCTGCATTTGAATGGATCTCTATGGGAATTGGGAGGTGGGACTAGATTAAGCTGTAAATTACATGGGAATAGTATGAAAAAAATGAGTCAGGAGAAACAACCCTTAAAGTGATCCATCCATATCTACTGCATATCTGGCAGCAGAGTGATGTTTTGAGGCTTGTTTGATACCTCAGACCCTCGATGACGTATCGCCATTTAGCCAACCATGGGTTCCATACTATTCCAGTGTAATTTACAACTTAATCTAGTCCCACCCCCCAATTCCCAAAGAGATCCATTCAAATGCATAGACGTTATAGTATCGCTTGTAAGAGTACCAGAAAATAAGATATCAAGAGTCTTTTGATGTTGTTGGGTCACAGACATCAGGAAGTCATGGCTTGCAAAGGATATGCGACCAAATATTTAAAATGATTACTTTATTCTATATATAAACAGGGGTATATAATAATTGTGGCACACGTGGTTTTGTTAAAAATAATTATTTCTTGATGAAGGATTTTTTAATCTCATTTTTTCAGTGTGAGATTAAGCTAATTCACCAAACGGTGAATTTTTTATAACCCTTTTTACTCATTTTTACCAGGGGTGGCAATACTATTGGAGGGCACTGTATCTGAAAAAACTATGAAATCATATTAACATACAGTATATAGCAAATATGTCATAAATTATGAAAAATAACCACCCTTTTCATGTTAATAAGGTTGTCAATAGCAAATAGCAAAACATGCCCACTTAAAAACTGATTCCCCAAATGATTATGTGGTCACCATGTGTCCTGCTGAGGCTGAAGCTAACCAAGTGTGGCCTTGGTTAGTACTTGGATGGGAGACCTGGAAAAACATAGTTGCTGCTAGAAGTGGTGTTGGTGGGCCAGTAGGGGGTGATCTTCCCTCTGGTCAAATAAAACCAGATGCCCCAGTGCAATGATGGGAACACTGTGCTGTAGATCTTTTGGATGATATATTAAACTGAGGTCCTGGCTCACTGTGGTCATTAAAGATCCCATGACACTCATCTCAATGAGTAGGGGGTTCCCCGGTGTCCTGGCTAAATTCCCAACCTCGCTCTCTTAACCAGCCACCTAATTATCCCCCGATTTAATTGGCTAGAAAAGGTTCTCTCACTTTCCACCTCAGCTGATGTGTGGTGAGCGTTCTGGCGCAAAATGGCTTCCGTGCATTACCCGGGTGGGTGCTACACCTTGGAGGAGGCTGAGGTAGGTTTCCCCCCTCATCACTGTAAAGCGCTTTGAGTGTGTGAAAAGCGTTATATAAAATGCAATTATTATTATTAATAATAATAATAATAATCTGTGTCAAGGCTATCTGAGGTCAAAACTGATTCCAGTGGGGCTGAGAGAGCTTACTAGTATCAGTAACTGCAGCACAGCAAAGCCATTTAACTGGGAAGCATCTGGCCTCTGCCTCCCCCTCTGGAAGCGTGACTGTACTCAGCTGATAAGTCAGTGTGGGTGCATTCAAACAGCCTTAGTTAAAGGGACTGTCATGTGCAACCTATTCATCAATCTCCTGCCTCCCACACACTCTGCACACACACACGCACACACTCACACTCTCTCTCTCTCTCTCTGCACACACGCACACACTCACACTCACACTCTCTCTCTCTCTCTCTCTGCACACACACACACACATACACACATACACAACATCTGAGGCAATTACAAATGTTTCTTTGGAAAACAGGTTTGTAATCAATCACGCGTACCATTTTCTCATGACTGAAAAGGCATTCTTAGCAGAGACCAAATAATGATGCAGTTTAGGTTACGCTAATGATAATGCTCAGGAGGACAGTGTTCACTTCCCCCAGAACATAAACATTTCACCTTTCAATGATAATGGGGGTTTGGAGAAGAAGACTTTCAGGAGACCAAATGCCCTGTGATTAAACCCATCGATTTAACTGGCTTTAGACCAGACTATTACTGGCCTGAGTATTTGATGCACGGCGGTTTGTTATTGTACAGACTAATATGTCTCTGTTCTCATTCGAGATATAGAACATTCCAGCGGCTGTTATATTCTGGGCTTCGCTGAGAAACATGCAACCCTTTGAGCTGGTTTTAAAAAAATAAACATTTCTTTGTTCACGGTGTGATCCTTTATCAAAGGAAGTATGTGCCTTTAACAAATCTAGAAACATTCTTATAGATGAAGAATCTCACACCTTGATAAACCAGTCTGACCTTCAGTCTGACCTTCAGTCTGACCTTCAGTCAGCTCTTCAGAAGTGTTCAAATGGTTCTGGATAAAAAAACTGTAAAAGTGTAAACAATAAGAAAGGGATGCACCATGAAGGGGTGGAAACAGTCATTGTTGTTTCACAAACTCCACAAGAAAAAAAAAAAAACAAGTGAGATTTTTAGTCCCATAAACCTCTAACTTTAGAATAGAAGCATGCACAGGCACAATCAAGCTTTCCAATAAACCCATCTGGGGAATTCAAAATATAGACAAAAGTGAATCTTATTTTTAACATTATGGCCCCTTGCTGAGACACAGAAACAAACATGATTAGGGTGGTTGACTTCAGGCCTCTGAATCCCGGAAGCCTGGTAACTCGATTTCCCCTCCACTTCCTAGAGGGGGGCTTTATTTTTTGCCAATTACGTCTAATGTTACCTGCTAAACGTGGTTCTGAAGCACATAAAAAAATCAGAGATGACGAACGTCTGTCTGTGGTCGCTGCTCTGCGCTCCCTCCGCTGGGCAAAGCGTTGACCCCGCAGTGGGAAGCGGACACTCATAGCAAATGGCCAGGAATGATCACGTGACTTTCCCCCAGAGGCTCTTCTCCACTGCAGCTCGTCTGAGACGGCCGCTCCTAATGGAGCCAGATGGACGCATTGATTAGAAGGTGTGGAGCGAGGGAGAGGAGAGACGAAAGGGCTTTAAGAGCTGTGTTAGTCACGACACAGGAACAACAGCACAAAGGCTAGGCAAGGGCAAATTAACTTTGAAGCTCCATTAAATCAAAAGTTCTTTGATTTCATGAAAGGGGCAAGGGGTTGGATGAACATGTGCCACTTCTCTCTCGATTAGACTGCCGCCCTCCGCGTTTCTATTTCAGAGACTATGGCCTCGGTTTCCTCTTATCAATCACTTTTATGCGGTTTGCTTATTTCGGTCAATAAAGTCTGCTTTACAAGCAACAACCAAATGATTGAGTTTCCATTTTAAAAATACTGAAATTAATTATCTATGATAAATAAGCATCTGCTGTACACAACAGATGTTATAACATCTTCTTAAAGAAATGCTTCTGATAGTCCCCTCTGCAGTCAGTCTTTTGGGAGAATCTATTTGACGGCCAATTTCAGAATCATGCTTTGGAAGAAAGCATCTTATTTTCTTTCAGTTGGACCAACTAAAATTATAATATACTCTAGATTTGCATGGATGAGCTGCAACTATGACACTAATTAAAGTAATTGGCTGCCAGGGTTCAAAACAGCCAACTTCCCATGAGACAAAACAAAGGTTCGGAGTCTGGAAAGAAGTAGATTTGGCACTAAAAACTAGCATGGTAGAGTGCAAATTAGCAGCAGAACAGGTGGGCACCATCACATATAAGTTAAGGGCACGTTTATTTCGAACCCACAGGGGTTGTTTACATTCTGTGCAGATCTTGGACATACAGATATGAAGGGAGAGCGGGAGGGAGCGAACAGAAACCTCTCTTACTCTACAGTATGAGTCATGGGGCAAACATTTCTATCCAGAATGACAGCTCCATTGTGCAGCTCCTCGTGAATTAACCTGTGACCTTATAATGGTTTTCATTTTATCTATAGAGCTCCTTATGATCACAGTCAATGGTTTCATAAATCCAGGGGATTTTCCGTAATGGTCACTTGAGGTGTATAATATGCCAAATAACACATTTCTGTTGATCGTGATGATACAGCTATAAAAGGTCTCAAGGGAGTAAATGAAATATAAAATGGAATCTAGGGATTATAATATTGCCCAGACAAGACTGATAGAAGATAATAAAAACAAAGGTCTAAAAAATTGTCAGAAATGGGACACTCCAAAACACAGCATGGCTGCAGCAAATAGGACATTGGGTGTCTCCCAAACAAACAGCGAGGTGCTTGCCACCAAAACATTGTCAGGTAAAGATCTCAGCTTCCTTCCATGTACATGTGAGATTGGGGAGAATGGGACAGAGGAAGCCGTTCTGAAAATGCAGAACCCCAACGCAAACAGTAAAGGTGCAGGCTGTCATAATACAGGGAGCCTGTACAGACTGTCGCTACAAACCATGGCTTTATGAAACAAGCCAACAAGAATAACTAGCTCATAATTTAAGTTTGCGATCTTCATTAGATAATGAAACTCCTAAATATCCCAATCACAGAGCAGCATTTAAACAACGCTATTTTAGCCAGCTTTTTTTAAACATAACGTCAAACGTTAAACTAATTATTCTCGTGTCGTTTTTCATTATTTTCCAGTCTCTTATTTTCTTTGATGTCTCTGATATTTTGAAGCACTCGTAGCCTATTGATGAAGCCAAATGACATTATATATGACATTTACATAATAGAATTCTGACTGTTGTAGGGATGCTCTGCCACTTGTGTAGGCAACAGCAGGCAGTGAAGAGGCAGGGCAGGAAGGAATTTCATTGAGGTGCGTACTCTGTATACTGTACACACATGAAACAGGGAAATGGGAGTAACATTACACAGATGGCGTCGGGACCAGCGCTAGGAAAAATAAATATTCAAATGGACGGAACCCCCAGCCCCAGCCCCCCACCCAGTCTGCGATCATAGCAGCACCCAATCCCCCTGGTCCACTATCGCGTGAACACACAACCCCCCCCCCCCCCCCCCACACACCTTCTCACCACCCCGCCTACAGAAATCCTGGGGGACACACTGCACTGTGAATCCCCTCTCTCTGTGCAACGGCCGAATATAAGCTGCAGTGGGCATTGCATTATTAATGCAGGGCGCTGAACCTGCGCGCTCTGCATGCAGCTTTATCTGCTCGACAGCGGGGTGAGAAGGGGCACGGACAACCCACCACACGTCAACCCCTCCGGCGTCCGCCCCGTCCTCCCCAAATGCAGTCCGGCTCTGCGGGCTCCTCCACGCACCAGCTCCCCTCGATAAGGTCGCTAGCTAATACTCCTAGCGACAGTAATGCCAGGGCCATTTTCCAGCCCAGTGACCTGCTCATGTATACTGCAAGTGTCTCACATGCAGGCAATGCCCTTTCTTACACTGGAGATGAGTTTTTTTTAATGATCCTGTCCTTCTCACTGTATCACAAGCGTGACCACTGTAGCTTCGAGCACCCATGTATTCAAGTTTTGAGCAGCAAATATTGGATTTTTACAAGCAGAAGGATGCTCTAAAGCAAATAACCGGAGGATTATTGGAGTTGGGATTTACGGCGACTTTTTTTCCTCCTCGGCTGTCACGCCCTGGAGATATCTGCACAGCCCCAGTCCTGGCATAAATAGGTCACATCGTTGATTTACAAAATATTAAAGTAGTCTTAATACTTTTCTCTTGGCAACTTGCACATTTAATTCTGAATCCTCCCTGCAGGCAGGTTGCCCAGGACGCCGGAGCGTCAGGGTGCTCTGGTGCATTTTGATTTCCTGCTTTTATGAAAGTGAATTTATTCCTTCCTACTTGCTGGCACACAGCACTGGTGTGAGGTTCCAACAATGCACACATTCTGGGGAGGCTCAAATCTGAATGATGAGAGCCGAGTATGAGAAAAACAGCATAAAATGAAGGCAGAGACATTCACAGCTGCAAAGGGGAAATGGGTCCAGCTGCACCAATGATACCACAGTAAGCTGTGCTTATTCAGCCGTCAGTCAGTCAGTCAGTCAGTCAAATCAGCTTTACTTGGTATGGCCCATCAACAATGAAAAGGGTTTCAGAGTGTTTTTCACAGAACCAAAATTGAGAATCAAAAGTGAGAGTTAAATAGGAAAATAAACAATATAATTCCTGGCTGCGTGCAATGGGGAAGGGACTGAGAATATCTTAGAAAAGATGCATCATTACATTTGCATAAG
The DNA here is from genome assembly GCA_022702515.1 of Ilyophis sp. 1 JC-2022. Lineage (NCBI taxonomy): Eukaryota > Metazoa > Chordata > Actinopteri > Anguilliformes > Synaphobranchidae > Ilyophis > Ilyophis sp. 1 JC-2022. The sequence continues at coordinate 25,826,823 of CM040396.1, forward strand.
CCGCATGTTAGAGGCGGTCATGCCGTAGTGGGGTGAGAAATGTATACACAGACATGCATACGTGTACAGGCATTTGTCTGAGGTCATCCTCACTGAGTTCCATAACTGGGCGAGGTAAGGTAAGTGGAATTTAAGTTATTTTATATCGACACATGTAGCTGTAATGGGAACAGATTCTAATGATGAAATGCTTAAGTAAACCAGAGGGATTTCTGTTGAAATGGTTGCAAATAAAACTGTAGAAAAACTGTAAAAAGGTCTACAACTACATGAGGGGTCAGTGCAGCCACTAAAATACATGTTTTTTTTTATATGTTCTTTTCATTTTTAAAACCAAAGAGTAGAGAGGAGTGATGGGCTTGTTTATGAATTGTTCATAGTGCTCTAGAAACTGCCAAGGGCACGAGGGGTGCATTGTGTGAGAGAAAACGTACAGTGTCAGACAGTTTTAAGGGCCTGCTTGTCAACTATGTACTAAAATAAACCACCCTGAAGCAAACGCTGGCCCTGCTTAACTGACAGGCCCCGTCTCTTCTTGTTCATCCATTCGACTGCAGGGAGTGACACATAGAAACAAAGGACACAAAGTAATGAGATAACAAAATTACATCTCTGATAAAAACTCACTAATCTACCAGATACCCGCCTACATAAAAATGACAGAAAACATCTGTTTTCTATGTAGATATTTTGTTATATATTTAGTGCAGTTATATATAATGTCAGACTGTACTGTAAAATATTTGTATTTATTTTTAAAGTCTTTAGAATACTGTGTTCTTTATTCAGAACAAAGTAGAAAAATGACTAATTAACGTGAACAAATTCTGAGCAGTGATAAAACTTGTGAAGAGATGTTGTTAATGTTGAGAAATGTGTGCTTTATATCCTGAGGTTTTGTTCTACAGTGCAGATGGCATTGGGCTGTATCAGATAAAGACCATGCAGGTGCACATCCTGTGTGGTACACTGCTGTTTACCCCGGCTTGCTTGAGTAAATACCCATCGGTATAAACAGATACTCCATTTACAAAGATAGAAAATGATGCATGGTGCTGTAGATAGCAGGACAGCAAAAAAAATGTCCAGATTGTAGGACAGCGGGGTTTTCTGGAGAATAGGGAGGCTAGACCAGCTTTTCAGAAGCCAGTTACAACAAGACAAATCTCACTTCATCAACACATTCTTTTTTTAGTCTGGCTGTTTGAAAAGCTTTGCGGCAAAGCACACAGATTGCCATCTTGTAAATTCAATCAAATTTTCATATCAAGACTAAGTGGCAGGCAGAGAGAATTCTCCCCTTATAGTGACCAGGCAAAACCTGGTATATCCATAAAAGCGATTTTATTTTTTCTGCAGAAAGAGTCCAGCACCTACACACAGCAAAGTGAATAAGTGAACTGAACAAAGTAGGGGCTGTTATATTAAAAAAGTGGTTTACTAATTACAAGAATAATTCTAAATCTGATTGGTAAATAATTAATACATAAGTATATCGTAAATTCAAGAAAGTAAACGATTGGCTATGTCTAACACATATCATGAATACTGAATAAGCACACAACGACATCTAACCTTATCCAAATGTTATGCTTACAAAAACATGCTCTACACAAAACAACTCATTGTCCTTGTGAAGCTCGAAGAGAGCCAGTGGCCCCAGTGGAAGGCCTGAAAATGTAATGCAGTACACACTTCAGTCATAATAAAGATATTCTCCACGCTAAGCAATCCTGCTTTTAAAGAAACTTTACCCTAAAGTACACCACAGACAGTTCCCTATGGTTTCAAATTTAATTTAATTAAATGTCCAGGAAATAAATTAAAATAACACCTACATAATAAGCCCAACACCATTTACATCATTACACAAAGCCTAATTGGAATGAGAGAGTGCAAAATACCATTCTTCCCGTAGCTTAGAAGCCAATTTCATCTTGGGACCCTCTTTTGGATAGCAGAGGGCTTCAGAAACACTCCAATTTCTCATGTTCTTCAGTAAATAATTTGTCACTTCTTCATCAGTGAGAGGGGAAAGGGTGTGTTACCATGGTAACTCCCGCAAAGCAGAAAAGCACGGCAATGAATGAATACATCTAAGGAGAACGATTTTTGAAAGTAAACCTTCTAACCCATTGGTCTGAATTTTAAAAAATGCAATGAAAAATGTAGAACAATTATTGTAAATAACAGAAAAAAAGAGAGTTTCCTGATTATAAAAAAATAATTAGGTCCCATTCACTCAAGTTTTTTTCTCTAATCACGTTCAGATTTTTGCCCGGACGCGGGCGGGTGGGCCTAAACGCCTGGATGTGGGTAACTGACTGACTGGCTGAGTGGCTGTCTGTTCCCCGTTGTTGAAAAGCGCATGCGCAAATTGCGAGTAATTACGATAAAAAGTGTGCTGTTTAACCCTGCTTGCATGGGAGGCCGGATATCGGAGGTGGTTCATTACCGACATCAGTGCGTTCGAGCTGTACAACTGGGGACTTCGCAGGAAAGTTTTGGCTTTGATAGCAAATATAGCTAAAACAGCTAACTACAACAACAATGTTTTCACTTTGAATTCAGTAGCCTAATGAAAAGTAAGCAGAACTATTACTTCCAAGCAGACTGTGGTCCCAGTGTTGTGCCGTTTTCTTTACCAGGGGGTGCCCTAAAAAAATCAACCACAGTCAAAAAAACATTTTAAAAAAAGATTATAGACCAGTCAAGCGCGTAAGCATAATATTTCTGACGTTTTTGTCTGTTATTGCATAGAAAACACAACCTTCAATGCTTAACGTTAACTCCAGTACTTTCAAAACAATATTTAATTTCGCCATATGTAGCCTATGCATTATGTCACGTTTTATCCTATGTTAATTGAATGCATCCGGCAAATAACAATTGTTGTTGACTACAGTCGCGGCACATGTTTTCAAGTACAACAGCTCAGTCATAAACACGCAAGCTGCCTTTCGTTCAAAACCTTTTTTTCATATGTGCTAGAATTGTCATTTTGAGACCGTATTAGTTGCCCTATAGAAGTGAATGGAGAGCGTATACCTTATTCTGGATTATCACCCCAGGGGAGCACAGAGCAAACAAACATATTTCGCCACCATTTGGACTCATATCATGACCCGGTAACTACACAACCCAAAGTTCTACTAAAGTTCAGTTGTGCTTTAAATGGCGATTTGAATGATCATTTCCTTTTTGTCATGGCTCATGCGATTACAATAAGAAACTGCTAATGCAAAAGTGTTTTTTCATTTTCATTTAAATTATGGCAGGGTTGTGTCGTAGAGGGCGAGACAAATTAAATGTGAAATGGATTTGCATTAACATTTTCAAATTTTCTGATAAAGTGCCTACATTGTATTGCATGCAACTATGGCCTTTTGCATTTTAATTTGAATTGTGTCGTGGTTTTTGCGCACATCGAATGTAAACGAAATGCAATCGCCAACTTGCATTTTCATATGCTTCCATACATAACAATATGCCTCGTCAAATGTTCCCCACTAGCTGCATACAGGCGTCAGGGCTGAGCTAGGCTTGCCTAGTCTTGTTCTGAACTATCCATGGCTTCCGCCTTCCGGAATATATCAAATATTCAAGTCTTTGTCATCTCTGTAAATTTTGAAAGCACTCAGTAGAGAGGTACGAGGCCAGCATAAGCGAAGCCATTTGTTCATCAGTAATGCAGAGTCCCCGTGGGTAGGCGAGTAATGACCAGATTGTGGAGGGATTCATATTAAACATGCATCAAGACAGACAATCATCTTATCATTATTCTGGAAAGGGTTTGACCATCTTTCCTTTGGTTAAAATCACTCTGCGGAGGAGGGCCCAGCTCATTGCAAAAGGATCTTTTGTCTTCCAAAACAGGGCATTGTGTCTGCCTATGCTTTCTGATAGAGTGCCCTTCGTTTGTCTGTTCTGTTTGGCATTTAATGCCAACAGCGCAAGTAATCTGCCAGTACCACATGCAGTCTGCGTACTAATGTAGATAATCTCCCGTTGACAAACAATTTATAGTGTTACTTATTTGTTATGATTGTTGGTACGCTATAATAACATTAAAATGTTGTAAACAATTTGTTTCGCGTATTAGCAGAGTACCCTTTTACTTTTATCATAATTACCATGATTCACATACTATTCACATACACTCTACACAAAGGTATCAAACATACTGAATTAAATAGCCTAAATGTAAAAATGAATCAAAATGGACAATTCTCTTTGCTAAATGAGCAGTATTTCCTTTTTGAGAGTCTTGTTGAGAGTTGTTCATAAATTGTCAGAGGGGAAATGATCTTTCCCCAGCAGCAGTAATGGAGTTTCACAGATAGATCTATTCTGTCTGAGAAGAAGAAAACACACTTTCTCTCTTTTGTTAACAAAGATGGAAAATTAGATGTGAAATGGAGTGAATCCTGAGAAACGGAAGTGAATCATTTCCAATGCGGAGAAGTCACTGCAGAGAGTGAAATAGAGGTGTCTGGGGCCCTGAAAAGGTGATAGTCCCTGTCATATAAGGACCACATCCCATTCCATGTCAGAAACTCACTGGTGAAAGCACTAAGCACAGTTCTTGAATTCACACCATTTAGGTGCATTATCCCTGAATGGAGAAAGCACTGGTCAGAACACCCAGGCCTTTCGTGCATAACGCTCCAGAAACCTCAGTTATCATCCAGTAATGGATGTAACCTACGCAGCATAAATGCACTGTATGTTAAATAAAAACACTGTTGATGAAAGCAGAGCATGTCCTGAAATATATAGCACTGCTGGGACCGCCACAAACTCTGTACCCCTTGTAAAGCTCAGTTCACTGTGAGCATGCATCAATTACAATATGAGAAAATGTGGGATTTTCTGTTTTGATCAGTCATAATCGTGATGAGACTGAGCAAAGGACAGTGGCGGTTCATTTTGGATTCAGCAGCTTCCACAGGTATTCATTGACCAGCATGAAATTAGTTGGGCTAAGTAAAATACTTTCAAAACTGCAGCTCAACTCGTTCTTTCTCTCTTACACTCTTGAGTAATTAATACATAATAAAAAGTGAAACTAGTTTTTCAAACCAATTTTATCACATACTTATTTTTATTTTCTTTTATTTTAGGTCCAGCTCATTACGGCACCTTCCTCAGTGAATTTGGGAGAGTGCAGACAAGCGTGTTCTCTCCCTCCACAATGTGTTCATCCAGACACCACTTATTTTCATTTATAATGAGCTGTGCAGACATAGTGTGGCGTGGAGTACACTACGAGCCTGATTTACGAAGACGTTTAGCATTTGCAAAACCTTTTAACACAGAAAACTAATAACATAACCAATGATTTGTGCGAAACAAATACCACAGGTCATGTTATTGGTTTTACATATGCCAAAAGGTTTTGCGCACACTAAAGGTCTTAGTAAATCAGGCCCTAGGTGAGCAGTCTGGAGACACTAAAGGAGTGGATTTTCTTTTACGCAACGGGTCAGGGGTGCATGTACACACTGGAAGCCAGTGTCTGGTATTAGCAGGAGGGGGATATTGTGATTAGATTGGGTAGGTCTATGCTAAACCGCTTTTCAGATTAATTAAGCCTCTTCCTCTCTTAGAGGAATATAATGTATCACTAATAAAAGGGTGCCAAAAGGTAGGCGTTACTGTTTGTTTTCATGAAGATTATCCGGAGAGGTTTCTCTCTATTTATTTAAGATTAATGGTCGAGGTCTGGACCATGTTTTTAAAATAAATGAGTTTCGAAACTTAAAGTCTGAGTGACACTTAATTATAAAAAACACTCCACATCCGGACATTCAAAACACATTTTCTCCTCCTTTTATCACAAAGATAAAAGCAAACAATCATTCAGTTCACCGAGTTCCAAATTAAATTGAGCATAGTTTGAACCATTTTTGGAGAAGAGATACATTCATCATAAATGCCAATGTCACCGTGTCAGCAGCATTCAGCCAACTGTAAGTCTCAGATACTGGACACAATTTAGCTCAGTTCTTCACCCACACACCTGCACAACTGATTAAATGACTACATAGCAAGAAACTAATAACGATGTATATGTCATCTCCATCAAATATCCTCCTAGTTTAATTATGGATAAATTGGGCATGTGGCTAAGCCTGAATTAGCACATGACAGAAGGAGCTAATGGCATTGCAGTGGGCTTCTTCAGACATACAGTCAAGCCGGAAAGTCTGAATACCCCTTTCACCTTCTCCACGTTTTATTACATTACAGACATATTCTACAATAGATTGAGTTAATTTTTTGTCTCAAAATTCTACACAAAATACCCCATAATGACAAAGTGAAAACATGTTTTTAGGAATTTTTGCAAATGTATTAAAAATCGAAAACTGAAATCTTTCATTTACATAAGTATTCATACCCTTTGCTTTAACATATTTTTAAAGTATCATATTTCATATTTGGTCGCATATCCTTTGCATGCTGTTACTTCCTGAAGTCTGTGACCCATCAACATCAAAAGACTCTCGATATCTTATTTCCAGTTACTATTACAAGCGATACTATAACCTCTCTGCATTTGAACTGATCTCTATGAGAATTGGGGGGTGAGACTAGATTCAGCTGTAAATTACACTGGTACAGTATGGAACACATGACTGGCTGTACGTCATCAAGGGTCTAAGGTATCAAACGAGCCCCAAACCATCACTCTGCGGCCAGATATGAAGTAGATGTGGATGGATCCCTTTAAGGGTTGTTTCTCCTGACTTTTTTCCCGATAGAGTTCTATAGGAAAATGAGTCAGGAGAAATAACCCTTGCAGTGATCCATCCACATCTACTCCATATCAGGAACAAAGTGATCATTTGGGGCTCGTTCGATAGCTCAAACCCTTGATGACTTATAGCCATTTAGCCAGCCATGTGTTCCATACTGTACCAGTGTAATTTACAGATGAATCTAGTCTCACCCCCCAATTCTCATAGAGATCCATTCAAATGTAGAGAGCTTATAGTATCACTTGTAACAGTACCTGGAAATAAGATATCGAGAGTCTTTTGATGTTGATGGGTCACAGACTTCAGGAAGTAACAGCATGCAAAAAATATGCGACCAAATATTAAATATGATACTTAAAAAATATGTTAAAGCAAAGGATATGAATACTTATGTAAATGAGAGATTTCAGTTTTCGATTTTTAATACATTTGCTAAATTTAAAAAAAACATGTTTTTTAACACACTTTGTCATTATGGGCTATTTTGTGTAGAATTTTGAGACAAAAAATTAACTCAATCTATTGTAGAATATGTCTGTAATGTAATATAACGTGGAGAAGGTGAAAGGGGTATTCAGACTTTCCGGCTTGACTGTATATTTATCTATTAAATGCTTTATCAGTCACTGTTCTCTAATATTTGTTATGAAAAAGAAACAAAGTGGAAGCAAACTATTATATTTTCTATATTTTTTCCTTTGGAAATGAATCACTATGTACACTCCCACTGAAGAGTAAAAGTATTTGTATGCTCGATAGCCCAATACTTTCTTGGTCATGAACAAATGGATGCAGGCTGCAGTGTTTAATCCCTTGTGCTTTAACTACCTGTTCCCAAGTGTGCCTTCCCAAAAAACAGCATTCAATTTTTGCTCATTTGCAGTGAAATTGGGAAGCAGTCAGTTAACCACCCTCCTAAGGTGAATCCTTTGCAATACTTTCTTACTATTATGCATTACTCATTAAATGACACTGAACTAATGTACTTTTCATTTACTTGACATTTAAACTAATAAAACACTGGGCAATTAATCTAAATAATGATACACTCATCTCCTGTCCCATGAGTACCATAGAAGCTTATATTAAGCCCAATATGTAGCAAACAGCAGAAACTAGATTCTAACTTTCTCAGTCACAGACTTAGCATTTGGCTTCTGCCAATCCTCAAGGGAAGTCCTGTCCTTGCATGTTTTTCATCTTTATACGCGCGTGTATGCCTACAGAGTGGGTGTGCGAGTTAGCATGCACGTGTGCCTGTTCATGCATGAGTGGATTTGTGTATGTACGTGAGCGTGTGCGTGCCCGTGTGCACATGCATGGAATGAACATGTGTGCGTGTGTATGTGAGCACACATACACGTCTGTGCATGCATACGTGCAGCCATCAGTGTGTATGCATGTGGGCAGACGTGAGTAAGAGAGGAACACAGCAGCTGCCTGGTTTGCAGGTCCAGTGCCGACACCATTCATGGCTAATAATGCATCCCACATGAAGCCTTTAACTACAATGTTGTTGCGCACTCGGTTTTACTGTAACCTGTGCACACATTTTAAATCCGGCTTTACAGTAACCCGTGCACACATTTTAAACTTGACTTTACTGTAACCCGTGCCCACATTTTAAACTAGGCTTTACTGTAACCCGTGCACACATTTTAAATTCGGCTTTACAGTAACCCGTGCGCACATTTTAAACTCGGCTTTACTGTAACCCGTGCCCACATTTTAAACTAGGCTTTACTGTAACCCGTGCCCACGTTTTAAACTCGGCTTTACTGTAACCCGTGCCCACATTTTAAACTAGGCTTTACAGTAACCCGTGCCCACATTTTAAACTAGGCTTTACTGTAACCCGTGCACACATTTTAAATTCGGCTTTACAGTAACCCGTGCGCACATTTTAAACTCGGCTTTACTGTAACCCGTGCCCACATTTTAAACTCGGCTTTACTGTAACCCGTGCCCACATTTTAAACTAGGCTTTACTGTAACCCGTGCACACATTTTAAATTCAGCTTTACTGTAACCCGTGCGCACATTTTAAATTCGGCTTTACAGTAACCCGTGCGCACATTTTAAACTCGGCTTTACTGTAACCAGTGCCCACATTTTAAACTCGGCTTTACTGTAACCCGTGCCCACGTTTTAAACTCGTCTTTTACTGTAACCCGTGCACACATTATAAGATGTCTTTCAACTAAAGGAAGAAATTATAAATGGATCTACCATTCGCACGTTTTTCACTAGCTGCCTGAAATGTAATTGAGCAGCCAGACCAAAGTGGTTTCCTGCTATTCCTCCTCTAATTCTGATCATGACATCAGGTAACCACCCCATCCCCAAGATCCTAGAGCAATACAAATGCTAGTCTGCCCCCGGACTATGATGGACAGTTGATTGGATTTAATTTATAAAAAATAAAATGGTGGTTTTATAAAAGAAATGAGACCACTCTGCAGTTCAATAAATGCAATGACGAGGATTGCTTTGAATTGTGTTACGTTCCGTGCGGCACCCAAGGGTCACAGTACAAAATGCAACGGGCATGTCAATTACATTCACAAGTGGGTATTACATTCAATTGTGACACAAAAACCACGCACTGACATTGAAAAGCAATGACAGGCCACGCTGCAGTCCAATAAATACAATAACGATGATTGCTTAGCGTTTTGTCACATTCAGAGCAACACCATATGCTCAGAGCAAAATGTTAGTAAGTTAATTGTGGCAATTGCGCGCTTCATTATGTAAAAGCAAACGCAGATATGTAGTACATTTCACTGTGTCGCCAAAGCGGTTGCATTCAATAAAGTCACTGAAAATCTTTCATATCCTTCATCCTTTCTCTAGCACATTCGCTTAAATCACTATGGAAACAGGGGGGGGGAAATAATATAAAAGTAAACTGCCGCTGTCCATGCAGCATTCGTGATCTCCCAGCAGGATAAATTTGCCCGCTATTTGAATCGATTGTCTTGGAGGGAAAATAGAAGCTGAGAAATACGAGCTTTTATCACTGAGCTTGGAGCAGAGTATCTGGAAGGAGAGCTGGAGTTAGGACAAACTATAGTCAGCAGGGTAATTGCTACCCATAGGGATTGCAGGGATCTGGAAAAAAAAAACGATTTAAAAAGATTACAGATCTCAGCGCAGCTATTTCTGTATGCACCTAGTAGAATGAATGCGGTATAGCATACAACAGTGAGAGTGAAAGAGGTTAGCATGGAATAAAAACACGTTAGCCCAGGGCCAGCCGCAATGTTACCTTCAAACATCATTAACCTGTGACTATGAGTTTAGCTTGGCTCCCTGACCCCTGACCCCCCCTCATGTTCGGTGAACATCAAGCGTTGATATGGAGCACTCATCAGTATTCTGCTCATGTCTTTTCTCAGTGGTGAACAGCTACCAAGCCTGCATCAGGTACAGCTCAACAAGCGTAACAGATAATTGGACCCAGCAACTGCCGGCGAGCTTGCTCTTCTCTCATCCTGTCCATAAAATCGTAAAAAAAGAACTGTGCCCTCCCTGTACAAAGACAGGGCTGCTCAATGCTACCTCCCCGGAATATTGTGTGAAATCTACGCGTAATGTCAACAGTCCCAACTTCATTAAACCATGTGAGTTCTCTTGGTACCTGGCTGTAGAAAATTCAGCACAAAACTATTCAGCAAGAGAAGCACCCGAATGGTTATTTTTCCAGATTGAAATAAAAACATTAGATGCATTTTATTTCCTGAACCTTATTTTATTACTGTATATAGTCTTTGTATGCAGTTGCACTCTAACACAGGCTTCTGCGCATGCTCTCTCTCTCTGAGACAAGTCGTGCTGATAGACATACACACATGCGGAATTTTACATGCTTAATCTAAAATGTTGTAAATTATGAAAAGGGGGAAACTATTTACCTCCTGTAAAGGTCGTCTTCTCCCTCCTTTCTTGTTCAGACTCGCTGCATTTTTCCAAGGATCAGTCCGTTTCAATAAAAACCCATCACAGAAGCGGCGCAGTCAATATTCAACATAATAAAATATCCTGCTTTATCACATCCTGGTTCAATCTGAGATAGGGCATCATTGCACAATGCATTGATTTACTCTATTCACTCAAACTGTATTTTCTTTTGCCTTTATCCTCCATTGATTAAAAAAAAAAGTCTACTGGCTATTCGGAAACTTTGAATTATTGGACTCCATCTGGCAATATTATAGCTTTGGGACATCAAGCTTTAGGATTTTCAAGTGCCATTTCATAGCATTTTTGTAATGTATCTACATACATTTTTAACATGCTCAAAAAAGTTATTGTATGTGTTTAATTTAATCTCTATCAAAATTACAAAACAAAGAATGTTTTTACATAAATAGCTATTTTGACAAAACTAAGAATTTCAGATAGAATAGTTCTAAGCTCTTGCCTTGACATTTTGTTCTGAGTGGTTGTGTGTGGGTAGCAAGTGACCTCAGGACAGGACTGATCAATAAAATAAATCTCATCTAGCTTCCAAAGTCAGTATCATTTAACCAAAGAAGAAAGGTATATCATTTAACTCCTGTCAATTACAAACCACCAACGGATTTTATGAGCAGACTATATATTGCCCCATACCAGCAGTAATTAGGACTGTTGACACTTTTACCTGAAACCAGCCTGAATTAATGGACCTGTGAGGCTTGATTGTAATTGCAATGGCACTAATAGACGCCTTGACATTTAACATGAAAGCAAGTGATGTATTTGCAACCATATTTAGACAAATTCTGATTGGTGGTTGAATATGTGCAGCACAAATTACTAAACCATTATAACAGAGTGTGCGCTTCCTGATTATAAGCTCGACTATAGACTTGACAAGACTTGGTACAGAGGCTTTATCTACTTTCAAATGAAGATCAAAAACTGTCTGATTTGGGGTTCAATTAGAGTGGAGAAACTGCAGTAATGCACAGCCTGGCCTCCCAATTCACCACTGAGGAATGAGCACTGCTTTAATTATAGTGGCCTTATCAGCGGGATGGACTGAGAGGCAAAGAAATATCCAATGTAAATTATTTACTGTAAATTGTCTACTCCAACAGTTCTGTATCGCTACAGGTGTGTGCACGCGCGTGCACGTGTGCTTGTGAGGGAGTGATTGAGTGTGAGACAGAGAGCTAGAAGAGGGAAAGAGAGAAAGAGACGAAGGCGCCAACTGGAAGTTTGTCAAATGTTAATGGACTGGTGGAGATACCAAAATAACCAGTAGCCTAATCTATAGTGAGCCTTGAAGTGATTTTTGTGTTCTTACCGGCAAATTAAAGTGGAATTCATGCCTCAGTCAGAATACATTTCACTCTATTAATTGTAGCACATCCAGTGACACCACATTCCTCAATAAAATCTCAGCAAAACACATCACAGGTATATTTGCATTACCTATATGATAGGCAAATCATCTACACTTAAAATAAAATCATCGTAAACACTTAAGGACCTATTAAGTGGGAATGAACATCAGAACGTCATATACAGTAGTATACCCTACAGTGAGTTGCTTGAGCTAACCTCACAACCGCCATATGGGTAATCACAACTGGAAAGACCCACTTCCAGTCGGAATAAAGAGCTAAGCACAGCATATTTTGCAGTAATTGTAGAAATTATCTCTTTTGTGGGATGCGTTTATGGACATTTGAGGAGACTTTTAAAATTGGTTGAATTTTTCAATATTTCATTGCCGCCTGCGTTGCAACTGACCCATTTTCCCCTGCTCTTCAGAAACAGTTCTCCTCTGCTGGTTCACACTCGTGGCGCTTATGAAACATACAAATGTACGTGTGAGTCAGCTGTGTAAAAAAAAGCCCTTCTTCATTCGAGGTATCAGATAGGATTTCATTTCTAAAACCGCATCAACTGTAGACTACGGTGTGAACAATCAACTACCAGCAGGCCTGTATCAAAGATGCATCCACATCTGAAATACTTGTAACTATGTAAGTGCTAGCAAAATGAGCAACCCCTCCTCAATGTTTTCAGAAAATTTCTGTGAAATGCGTTACCAACCAAAACATACATTCTTACGACTGAAGAATTCTGTCCTGAATATTAGTAAAAGGTGACAATAAAAATTTTCACAAATCTTGTTACTGGTGTCTATGATAGACAATACGGAGTCTGAAGGGGTTCTAAAATCCATGATTTTTAAGGTGGGGTTCACATTGCTGTGTGGTGAAAACATTTTTGTATGGACAGTCTTATATGTTGATGTTTGATACATTTTCAAATGTCAAGGCTATGTCATTCATTCTCAACATTTAATTAGCCGTCTTATGCCTTTTGTTCTCTTATTAAATTAGTTACTTGGGCAACTAGACAACAGTCAAGAATAGTTAATATAGTTTAATAAGGAAATTAATGTACAGTGCATACAAAGTTTATTATAGTAAAATTATGTTGGGCTATTTTGCAGTCTGCTTTGAAAGAGGGCAGTAGCACTAACCAAGCCTCTTAGCCTAATACAACTTACAATGGAGAAAGCCCTATGCAATGATACTTTAGTTTAGGACACTGTTAAGGGTCATCCGTATGGCAGTGAAACAAGCCGATGTCGAAAATGGCTTATTTGAAAACTGCAAAGCTTTGTACTTCAGGGAAGCTCAAAACCAACTCAGTCATATGAAAGGCAGGATAAAACTTATGTTAAATAAATTGGAGGCCAGGGCTCTGATGTGTTTCTTTAATCCTTAATGCTCCTCGTCGTTGGTAACTCATATAAGGGACGTCCGGTTGTATAATCTCAGCCCATCTTTATGGAAATTGGGGGGTGGGACTAGATTTAGCTGTAAATTATGCTGGAACAGTCAACAGTATGGAATACATGGTTGGCGAAATGTCTGTAAGTCATCAAGGATCTGAGGTATCAAACAAACCTGAAACCATCACTCTGCTGCCAGATAGTAGTATATGTAGATATGGATGGATCACTTTGAGGGTTATTTCTCCTGACAAATTTTCCTATTGAACTCTGTTAAAAAATAGGTCAAGAGAAGAAACCCTTGAAGTTATCCATCCATATCTACTGCATATCTGGCAGCAGAGTGATGGTTTAATGCTTGTTTGATATGTCAGACCATTGATAACCTATGAATGATAATCAAGCCATTTAGCCAACCATGTGTTCTATACTGTTCCAGTGTAATTTGCAGCCAAATCTAGTCCCACCTCCCAATTCCCATAGAGATCCATTCAAATGCAGAGAGGTTATAGTATCGCTTGTAGGAGTACCAGAAAATAAGTACCAATAATAATAATATTGTTGGGTCACAAACATCAGGAAGTCATGGCATCCAAAGGATATGCGACCAAATATAAAAAATGATTACTCTATTCTACATTATGTTAAACTGTCCAATATTTTTTGATGCCTGAAAATGTGAAAGGCTATGTACAAAAGGTTCTATAATTTCTAAACGTTTCATTTGATATGGATGAAAATACCCTCAAATTAAAGCTGACAGTTGGCACTTCAACCTCATTGTCATTGTATCCTTTCAAACTCTAAGTGTTAGAGTACAGAACCAAAATAACCAAAAATGTGTCACTGTCCAATGAATTATGGTGCTCACTGTATATATATACATATATAACTGATCAAATGATGTGAATTAATAGGCTCCTAATTGCTTTTTCCAAATGACAACGAGCCAAACAAGCATTGTGTTAACAGAAACACAGGTTTGGCTCTTTTTCATTTGCAAAGCAATTAGGAGCCTATTGATTCAACTCAGTTTTTGATCCATTAAAACATTGTGTTTAGTTAATACAATGCAGGTTTCACTGGTCATCGTTTTCTTTGCCTTTAAATTATTTGCGGTGGGATTCATCTTCCACATGGTTAGTATTAATAGCCATGTGTACATACTTTCACCAACTGATTTCACATCAGTCTTTAACTTTATCAGATATTTTTTTAAACCTAACTTTATTCTGGGACTTTAATTATTCTTACATAGCCATTTCTGATATAATGTGGCTTAAGAGGGTGAATAATCCCTCAAAACATGAAGTTCATCATCAACGTTCGTCTTGTTCAAACAATGGTGAAAAAAAACTAGTTTGGGAACCATTGATCCACACTTGCTTTATTTATGTTGACGCCAGTCTAATTTTCCCGCACGGTGGCAGCAAAACACAAGCACAGGCACAGTTGTGTAACTTCTCTGGCCAAACTGCATTTTTTTTCTGCAACTCAAATAAACAGTATGAATGAATAAATCTCGCCATAAAATTGCAGTTAACATGACACTCATTTAGTCAGTTTTGTAATTCTATCCCAAAAATTTACCTGCATTTGTTATTTACCCTCAAGTTTAATTTCCTGTTGTATAAAAGACATGTGGTTGGTTGTGCTTATGCCTACCGTGTAGTGACGTATCTGAGCTTTCAGGATCCATTTATTTGTAGAACTTTGAGTTTATCTGGTATAGCTCCACAGATCGGCCATTCTCCGTCTCACATTGGATCTCTCGTTGCAGTTGTCACTTTAGTAATTATAATAGTGGGACAGGGTGTCAGACCCCTGTTCCGCCGAGAGAATGTCGGCATGCTGTGTTATTAAGTCCCGGCCAAACCATCTCAAATTCTCCCACACCTGCCAAGGCCGTCCTCGCAGCGGCAGCTTCCAATGGCTGAGTGGCGGAGGACTCTGGCCACGGGGCCTCCAATGTGCACATTTTCTCATTAGGGGCACGAAAACAAGGGCACTTTTCAAGTCTGCTCTCTTTAAACTGCCATTAAAAACACGGGTGTAATCCATGATGAAGTCATACATCGCTTGTCGGTTGTGTTACAAAGTCGTTGCGCGCTTTTCCCCAGGTGTTTCGTAAACAGCACGTCATCTCCGTATTACAAAGACTGGAAATCGCGCTGATAGTTATGACAAAAGCAAAACTGTTTTCGAGTTGTCTTGGTTTTCGATCTGTGTTCTGCCTATTCACATAGGGAAATAAAAATATATAAAGACTTAAAGCATAAGGACTAAATATTTATTTTCTTTGACGCTGAATGCATGTTTGCATAATCGTTAAAAAACAGGTGTATATATATATATATGTTTAACTTATTCTAACAAACTTCAAGGGCACGTTAAGATCATTTTGCTGTCCAAAAAAACCACACCCACAGTTTAGCCTAATAATTCTGGCAGCTGAGGAGCCTGCCCATTACAATTAGTGTTCGGATCCCTGTGAGATATTAGCCATACCTAACTGTGACTGTTGGTGCTACTATAATTATTCCGCTCGTCGCAATAGCACTCGTCCAAGTGTAGCTAGATCCATAAAACTTAAGTGCAGCTGAAAGCTAAGTAGTGACGTGACTGCCTAGGTCATTACGCATTTTATGATAGCCTACATGAAGCCATTCCGTTGTGATCTGAGAAAGAGGGGAGTTGCTGCGAGTTGCTGTTTCCGTTTCTCAAGACGACAAAACAAAATGATATTGCTCAAACTTAGTGTATGTAATAGATTTATTACTTCAATAAATAAATAAATAATGACCCACCAGTAGACTTCACCAAACAGTTGTGTCAATTTATCTTCGTTGGCCAATGTAAAACTTGCACGGCTCAGCTAAGTAGGCAACATTAGTTGCTCACTCCTGACCCGCTGAAAATCCTGGTGAATCAAAACAAAATCCTGTTTTCCACTCAATAATCATTTATTCCGAACCTGACTCACAGTTAAATGCAAGTGTTCGTTTTTGTTTGTTTTATTCAGAGATACCGTGACACCAAAATAAATTGCATTCACACATAATTTTCAAAATCCTTGCCACTGTCTCACAATAAAAAGCTGTTAGGAGTTCTATCTCATGTTCAGGGCTAAACCTCAGCCAGTATCTGTAACAGGGATGTGCATATGATAATAATTGATCCAGTCTCACACAGTTTAACGGACTGCATTCTCTAATTAACATTTGTTCTATTGTTCACCAGGGCCAAACTCTTCCGAGGGAAGAAGGTTCAAGGAGATTTTGACATCAAAGTGGAACAGGTAAACCATTTCAGCCTCTTTCCAAAAAACACACATACACACAACACATGTACAGTCCTATTCTTTCTCCCATTTCCTGGCACGATTTAAAATAATCAGCATAGTATTACATTTGTGTTCTAATTAGGGTATTGGAGAACGGAATTATTCTCCCAGGTTTGTGTGGATATTTTAAGCACATATGTTGTAGTTAAGTAATAGCCTACAGGTGGTCTTATGATGATTATGGTGACATCATAAAAGAGATGTCGTAAGAATAATGTGAAGTTTTGGATGCTCTTACATGATAAAGTGACACAGACTGAAGTGAGTCAACGTTTCTGGAACTCCAAACCAAGGAACAGGGAAAATAAATATTACTGTGCTGTTTTTAATCTTGCCAAATGTTTTCTACGGGCTGTTTCAAGGGAAATCGAAACAGCATTAAGTCGAATTTGTCCTACTGTATAACCACACTGTAATAGTATGAGTTGCACAACTATGTTTATATTAGTAATAAAACACCACTTGGCTTGCTCTTCTCAGCGAAGTATCTTGATGCAGGTCTGGTCTTAAGCCATGTGAGGATCACTTTTTTGTTTACAGCTTTACAACTGAATATTATCAGACAGTAAAGACAACTGCCTTTGATCCTGGTCTGGGTCTTCTCGGTGCTCAGCACACAGGCCTGTTAGCCATTTCACCATTTCCTTCCTCTTTTGTGCAATATTGCTGCTTTCCACTGTGGCTGCCAGAAGCATATAGTTACAGAGTGAGTCAATTATTTTCAGTGAAAGGCAATTACCTTTTCCTACATGCACTTTGTGAGCAAAAGAAAGTATGAGCACCGGAGTGAAAGGTCTGTTCTTCTCCATTCTTCATAATAAACAAATATCGCCAGTACATTCTGGGACTGCCATTGATCTTCAGTATGTCCCAGCTCTGTTTAGGCCAATGAAATGGAACTTTAAGGAGGTTCTGTCAGAATTTAATAGAAAAAAACATGTATAAATCGCCAACTGGTATGTGACAGAGCTGTGTGATATAGCTCCTCCATTTTGTTCTCACTTCAGAATGCCTCAGATTCTCTGGTCTGCCTGACATCGCACTGCAGAGCTCCTCAAAGTGGAAACAGATTTTTGTCAGTCTAATGTGCTTACATAGTGTCACATGTTTGAGCAACCTGCAGAGCAGCCTCAGAGGGACCCTGCTTTATTTCTGACACATTTGCAGCCCCCCTGCCTCGATCTGCTCCCTTACCCCCAAAACTCTGTTTCTGTCTTTCATTACCGCTCACCCACAGTCATCCGAGCCCCGCGGCATCCAGGAAAAGCATTTCACTCCTGTTATGCTCGCTTTTCTGCAACAAACATAAAGAAGCAACACGTCTGTCTGTATTGAAACACGGACAGTACATCGGAGGCCACCTCACTCTCCGTGAAGGGGTAGTAATGTTCTAGTTTTGTGACATCGCATCTGAAACTGTGATGTGAGTGGAGCACAGTTTTATAAACACTGCATTGAACTGAACACAAGAAAGGCCCTGCAGATGGTTTCTATTTCAGGGGCAGACACTCCACAATGATCCAGCACACGCTGCGTTCGGCCACAACTGCAATTACTTGAATCCCACGAGATGTTGTCAGATGAAATGTACGCTTTTAAAGTTGCACCAAGTTGCAGTTCATTTTACTACACCCACTCCCACGCACACACAGCCTCATCCCCACACCGCCTCCTCCCAATCAGCTACTGTGGAACTGTTGTAGGAACGTAAGAAACGGAAGCTGATTCAAAACAGGAGTCATAAAACTGGTCTTTAGGAGCGGTCACAGCGTATCTGAGTCACACCCTCCTAGCGTATTTCATTAAAAGGGTTAGGCAAGTCTGTCTAAGCTGATAATTGGTTTACAGGAACGCATGTTTTTCAACATTTACAGGAAGTGAAAAAAGTGTTCATTCAGAATTAATAATTGGTTCACAGACTTGCGTACAAATATTGCTTGAAAACTAATATCCTTTGTATAGTGGCACGTCACCCTGACATTACAGATTACAGACAAATTTAATTTATGGTTTTTATTATGCAAAAATATCAGAAATATGGCATGACAAGGCTGCTTCTCATTCTGAATGCAGTATTGAAGTCCATCTCTTTTGTCAGATGACATACAGTATACAATATTCTCATATTCTGCCACCTATCTCTTTTTTTCTCTCTCTCTTTGTCTCTCTCTCTCTCTCTCTCTCTCTCTCTCTCTCTTTTCTAGGCTGAATTCTCAGAGATTAACCTTGTGGCCCATGCCAATGGGACCTGCAATGTGGACATGCAGGTCATCAGGAATGGAACAAAGGTGGTCAGGTGAGTGAGAGATAGAGAATATTAGTCTCAGTAAATATGCATAAATATGTAAGTCTAGCAATGGACATATTACAGTGTATTTGACTTGTGACTTGGACTTGTGCCCAGCAAAGACAGTATCCCCTATCTGCCATGGCAAAGGGCTTTTATGTTATGTGTTACTGGGAACCAGTCACAATATTAGAAGGAATACAATAAAAGCATTTACCATCATCCCATCAATTTTTAACCAAATCTGTTTGAGAAATGTTCTCAGCAGAAAGAGCCCAGTGTTTATGTTAGACATATTTGATTATGTCTTGGTCTGGTGAATCTCCAGATAGATATGAAATATACACAAGGCAATGTGTTATTCATTTAAGACTTGGAAAAGATTCCAGGTCCTATTTCATAAGTAACCTCAGGCTGTAATGTTAGAGCATCGAGTGTCTGTGTTTTTTATTTTTAACTCGGAGGCCATGACGTCATTGACCAGCCACATGCCTACTCTTTGTGAGTCAGATGCAGAGGAACCTGTCTTGATATTTACTGTAAATGAACCACTGGACCACACCATGTGCTCATTGGTCAGTTTCTGTAGTATGGTAATGTACAGCAATAGAGGTATACCAACTCACAGAGCCAAAGCCACAACCCCAAAGCAAAGTCAATGCCTTGAAATATTCTAGCAAGGGTTCCATAAGAAAATACATTGGCTTTATGGCTAACTCAAATAAAACCATGATGATCCACAATGCTCTTTTATGATGTTTATTTTATATCCCATCTACTTTTTACACTGGGTTTCAAGATGAAAGGGGAAATGCCTGAAGGTGGTAAAGTCCTTCCTGGCTTTACCTATCAATCGTTCAATTACTTTTTTTACATCTGTCATGCTGGTTCTTAAGCTCACAGCAAGAAGCAAGACAAGCTATGTTTCTGAATGTATTATACAGTATGAAAAGAGGAGAGGTTATAGCACCAGTCCAGATACATGTTTGAGGGCTAATTATCAACACTAGAACACAGATGGAGTGCCAGATGAACAGAGGTGTAACTGTGGCAGTTATCTGAAGGACTTGCAGTATTGTGAAAATGTCAACATGTCATTGCGAAAGCTCCCTCCAATTTAAATGCCATTGGAATTTAATATGACCTTTTTGGTGCTGTATTCTGAATTTCACCACAGAAAAAAAGGTAAATCATTTCCCATGTGCATACTGTACGTACCTGCACTCTTTCACATACACACATATATACGTATAAACACATATGCAAACACACAGACAGTACACACACATACACACACATACGTATAAACACATATGCAAACACACAGACAGTACACACACACACACACACACACACACACATACGTATAAACACATATGCAAACACACAGACAGTACACACACATACACACACACACACACAGTATCTGAATGAGGTAATGTAATCTTATGTGGTGGCTCGCTAGAACTCATTTATCTTATGTAAAATCAGTTCTGAGAGCTTGCCAGTGTGTACACAGACACACCAAAGAAAAGGAGCATCTCACATCTCACTTTACCACCCACAGAGTGATCTGAGCGACATTTTCTGTCTGCCATCTTCTCCAAGCTGAAGAATTTCATATCTGCTG
This sequence comes from Ilyophis sp. 1 JC-2022, assembly GCA_022702515.1. Taxonomy (NCBI): domain Eukaryota; kingdom Metazoa; phylum Chordata; class Actinopteri; order Anguilliformes; family Synaphobranchidae; genus Ilyophis; species Ilyophis sp. 1 JC-2022. The sequence continues at coordinate 25,847,589 of CM040396.1, forward strand.
AAAAATGTGCCATTTGTAACCTAGCATGTGAAAGCTGTACCCTTTGGTTAGTTGCAGTAATCCTCTGATGTTAACTAGTTCAATAACAATAGCTATGTTCACATATAGTGAAAAGAATAATATCTGTCATTACGTTTTGTATGCTAATATCAGAATCATAATTCTCATAGATCATTCAAGCCTGACTTTGTCCTCATCCGACAACACGCCTTCAGCATGGCAGAAAACGAGGATTTCCGCAACTTGATCATTGGCTTGCAGTACGCTGGCATCCCCAGCATCAACTCCCTGGATTCCATCTTTAACCTTTGTGACAAACCCTGGGCGGTAAGAGTCTCTCCCTGCACCAATCAGCTCGCGCCGTGTACCTACGGCGTTTTCACTTTCATTACATTACATTACATTATAGGCATTTAGCAGACGCTCTTATCCAGAGCGACTTACACAACTCCTTATTACATGTATCCATTCATACAGCTGGATATATACTGAAGCAATTCAGGTTAAGTACCTTGCTCAAGGGTACAACGGCAGTGCCCTACCTGGGAATCGAACCTGCAACCTTTCGGTTACAAGTCCTGTTCCTTAACCATTATACTACACTGCCGCTCCAGACTCTTTCAGACTCTTCTTGTTGGCCTTTTTACTCAAATACCATTAAACATTTACAGAGATGTTAACTCTGTTGATAAGACTTAAGTATCTCTGATCAGCAGAATTCATTTCCTCCCACTGTTCCATGACCGATTCATTGAAAGCCTTAACCGGGTGCAGATCTTCAATCGTCTCCCTGTAGGGTTTATATTTGTGGCATGGCTCAGATATGTGTCAAATATTCAGGGTCTTAAAAGCACACTCTGTTGTTAATTTCACATAAACAGCCAGGCAGTTGACTCAACAAGGTGATTCAGAGGTGGAATATTTCAAGAGGAAAGGGGCCCAGTGCCTCTGCCCTTAACGCATGACTGGAGCCTGGTTCCCTGACGTGGATAATAATTTCTCATTTTGAGTCAGAGCAGCATGCACATTTGACAGGCTGCTGCATTTCCATGGCATTATGGACTCCATTAAATACCAGGAGATTTTAGACCAAAATCTAGCTGCCTCTGCCAGAAGGCTAAAAGTGGGTCATGGTTGGATCTTCCAGCAGGACAATGATCCAAAGCATATCTCAAAATATACACAAAATGGTTCACTGACCAAAGAATCAAGCTTTTTCAATGGCCTCCCAGAGAAGAGTCCACAAGCGAAGACTAAGGATCTTCAGAGATTCTTTATGGAGGATTAGTCTCAAATCCCTTGCTATGTTCTCTAACCTCATAAAACATTACAGGAGAATACTCAGTGCTGTTATCTTGGCAAACGGAGGGTACACAAAGTACTAAATAAAGGGATGCCAATAATTGTGACACACGTCTTCTTAAAAAAATATGTATTTGTTTTTCCTCTGGTCAATGGCATCACAATTAAACTATATAATTTTTTCATTTTTCTGAGATGAGAAGACATTTGATAAACAATAAACTGAATTTAATGCTGCACTTTTCGCTCATATTAATTGAGGTTGCTAATATGTTGGCGTATGTTTCAAAAATAAGTTTTTTGTAAAAGTGTAACTAAAAACCAAGATTATCCATTAAGTGAAGGGTATGTTGAACTGCAGAGGATGAATTGAGTTATGTTGCCACAGGGACAGGATTTGGGAAAGAACTCTCAAAGCGCACTGTCCTCTAAACAAGCTTAACCATTTGTTCAGTTTAGCATAGTGAAGCAGCGCCTTTTGTTATTTCTGTTTCAACGTCGTAGCCAATGAATCGGCAAACATTTCCTGACCAGGGGTATGACAACAAGCAAGACTTTCTTTTCTTGCAACACAACACCCACATTGTGACTTCTTATGCACTTAGTTGAATTATGTTCAACTGTAAGCTCTTTTATTATTATTTTATTACCGTACTACTGTTTTTTTCTTCTTCTTCTTGTTTCTTTCTTTTTAATGTATTTATTTTAATCTCTTGCCCTTGTAACATAGCACCATTGCAAATTAGGGTCTTTCTCTCAATGTACCATCGAGATATAAATAAAGGTTAATAATGTTAGCAGTTATAATCACTGCATATGTTAAATCATATTTTAACTACAGGTGTCATGGTTTGTGGGTTATTGTTTTCGTTTTCCGCTGCGGTTCTCGTCTTTTGTCTCCCTTTGGGAATCCATTGGATTTTTTCTTTTTCATTTAATGAGGTTCATCATGGATATCACACTGGCATCCTGTGGCAAATTACCAAACATTATCTTGCTTTTGTAACAGTTCTGTACAAAGATATACACAGTAAAATGTTCAGTGCTAATGATAGATAGACTTTGATAGATTACATGTATGTGTGATATATTATTGTGTAGTGTCTAAGTAGCTCATTCTTAATAATATTTAAAAAATAATATACTGTAATATTGCACAGCTTACACTTTGCATTGTTAATAGATTTTTTACATTTGTGGGAGAGCAGTCATCATTCAACATGGCATCTGTGACAAAAGTTGCTTGTTAGTGAAATCATGATTTGAGCAACAATGACTTATTTCTGTATTCTGTCTGCAGTTTGCTCAGTTGATTAGCTGCTATAAGAAGTTCGGCCCTGAGAAATTTCCACTGATTGAACAAACCTTCTACCCCAACTATAAAGACATGGTAAGAACTGAAATCTGCTCTAAATTCAATACTTATTATAATTAAAATACAATGTCATTTCTGACGCTTTCTCCACTCATAAGTTGGTTGTGGTGCCAGCTCTGATTAGCTGCCAAGATACTATACCTGTATTTTTCTACAAGCTTTGGCTTATGACATGAGGTGAATTTGAAGGTTTCACAGGTTTTCAATACATTTTTGTATTTAAGTATACAGTTTGAACTATTGTAATATAGTGCCTTACATTTTTTTCAAATAATGGACAGCAAAACCACTAATATAAAATTAGGTTGTCAGTGACATGTGTCTTTCCTAAACATTTCAGAATGATATTATAACCTGTTATACAGAGAAGTCATCGCAAATATATTATGCAGGCAAATTTAGAAATTTAAAGTGCGCAGAATTGTATTGCTATACATAGCTAATGATCTTTTCAGAACACTGCCTAAGATTCCAAGCAGGGACGTATGCATTCAAACATATGCATTTTTCCAGAATCCTCTGACAGCAATTTCTTGAGAAAGAGGCGCCAGTAGCATTGCATTATAATGTCATCTATAAGCCTGAATTGTTTTCCTCTCAGTTTCCACGCAAATGGAAAAAAATTAAACAATATATCTTGCACCAGTAATATAGCAACCGTTTTTATGATAAGATAACTGCAGACTCTTTAATAATAACGTAAATATTCATCATAGTATTTTGTAAATGGGAAGCCGCTTCAAGAGACATGTATGAAAAATACATGCTGTAAGGATGTATGTGTAGCTGAAGATGGGAAGATTGCAAGAAAGCAGCGCTGCATGCAAATACATTTACCATATTATCCAGAGATTTACCCATCGGGCTTTACACATTGGAGTTTACCCATTGACTGATAACTGCTTTTCCATTGGTTCATCACATTTGGGGGTCACTGGGAACTTTCCCTCTGTTGAATCCTTTCCACCGCATTAAAGAGACGAAAAGGCAAACGACAGTGAATTACATATTTGGATTGTAATGTTGCATGACCAAAACGTTGCTCATTATGGCTCTAGGCTGCAGTTATTCTGAAAAGTTGATGTGGTGGGTATAATAGCCCGGGATTGCTGATGTTTGGTATTTGATGAAAGTGGTTGCATAAGACCTTGAGGAATGAACCCAGTCTGTAAGCTGTGCTACCAGAATTACTCTCCTTCCTTTCTGTGTGGATGGAAAAATAACATGTTACATTTGATTTTAAGCTTACGCCATTAATCATATTGAGTGGCACTGGTCCAGCCAGAAAGTGATTAATCAGCGAATTGCCCTTCTCGGGACAGCAAACTGTTACATACATGAAACCTTTTCCGACTGAAAATTGTCTTGGTTGCCTTGCCTGCGATGTCTGCAATCGTCAAAGAAAAATGAGAAAGATTGATTAAGTATATTGAGGTTCTCTATTGAAAGACTTTTATAAACAATATATTTGGTACAATAAAATAGAAAATTCAAACTATGTATTGACAGCAAAAGACTCATAAATACCCATACAAATGTCCCTTTGTATATAAAATAATTTGCTACTGACACTTCACAAACATGATTACTGCTGATGCTTATGTTAAAGCAATGTATTAGCTTTTTGGCACAGGAAAAACGTTTTACAGAGTACAGTAATATGAGAACACAAGGAAATGTCACACAAAGTACAAATATCAGGGATACATCAATTATGGAAGGGGGATACTGTAAACTAAACAAAATGCAAGACTAATGTGTAATATTTTACCTGTTAATATTTAATTAATTTGTTAATTACCATACAAATATATACATTCTCATAAAGCACATACCGTATAAATGTGTGTTAAAGGGCCATCTCATAGCCTACATACAGATATATTCACTCAAATCATATATAGATGTGTAAACAGATATGTCAGATTGGTCATTCAGGGAATCGTAGCCTTATCCTACCTGCCCCCTAGTGGTGTGGGTGGTACCGCCCACAGAATGTGGATAAATCAAAGATCCACAATTTATTAAAACATGGCAGACAAACACGCCACAAGTTCACACTCTGCACCTTCAATAGAATAGTTTCTGGCCAACAATGCCACACGTTGCCTAATCAGCACTCAATGGCAATAAATGGCAATAAAACAAAAGTAGCCTCCCCATCCCCCGATTGCTTATTACACCCTAAATAACATCATAAACTTTTTTTTTTTTTTGTTAAACTGTCTACACAACTTTTCTCATCATTGCATGAAAACATATAACATATATGTAATATATATATAATATAACCCTTTCAGCTTTCAGGACAGCAGGAGATCACAGTATAAATCGTTCAGAAAAAAGTTTTAAATGTCCCTATATAATATGCTTACATTGCATTCACTTCTGGTATATCCAATACATGTACCTTTAATGGTTATTTTCTCCATATAAACCTCTCTTTGAATACGGAGGAATTTTGTAATCCAATATGCCTCCGTATTCAAGCTAAAGTTGTTTGCTAGGTTAGTATATTCAACTTAATCTGATTCATTGGTGGTCAGACATTTGGCCATCTGAACACTGACAGATTTACTTTTAAGTCAATCAAGTTATAGGACGAATTAGAAAAGACTCAACGAGCCCTCATTGGTGTCTATGGGTCCAGCCATTTGGAAATGACCTAGTGCATATCTGCCTCCCCATCACTGTGCGTACTGTGGATAAAGCAGATTGTGCTGACATGCAGAGAGTCCGCACAGACCGCAGTGCGATAGTTCTCAAACCACTGTGCTACAAAAATATATGAATAATTATGGCAGATCGGAGAAAAAGGTTCTACATTGTGGCAGCAGTAATTGAAGAGCTTGAAAAAAGCACACCTGAAGATTTGGAAAGTGGAGACTCACTTGAAGTGGATGCTCTGGTGGACATGTAAGTTTACTTATTTTTTATCTTTATCGTTTATAGCAGCATTGTATTGATACAATATTTTACTATTATACAACAGCTTGTCGGAATAGTCAAATGTTTAATTACTGTTCTAACTTAATGCGCATCAATGGTCTGACTCAATAAGATGTTATATTACAGAATGACTGTAGAGAGTAGCTATTCTAGTAATAACTTGCCTACGTTTATAGTTTAGCCTCTGTTTTGAATATAACTCTATAGTTGGCTAGCTAGCTATCCATGATAATAAACATGCTGTGAGACTATTTTGACGTAAAACCAAACTGAATTTTAATACAGTATTAAGTAACATGAGTGACTGTGAACCTAGCATGAAGCTAGCTTGCTATTTAACCCGGTTGAGAGACGGACTAGAAAGACAGTATAGAACAGTATTGCTACGTGGTATTGGGTATTACTTTACTATTACTTTACTTTTACTTTACTTTTCATTGGTCCTTCAGGGAGGACCTCTGTGAGCACTTGGACATCTAACCTGGAAGAGGCTGCTGTTTCAGAAGAGGCTGCTGCTGCTGCTTCAGAGGAGGTTGCTGGTGCAGTGGGGCCTACACCAAAAATGCACCTTGTGACAGCCATCACTGACCCCTCTTCAGTTGACCACTCACAAAGAGCCTTCTTCCAACCCTAAAGTCCACCCCTTCGTCCATGTCGTAGGAGGTGGGAACATACATAGTACAGAATCCCTACCAAGGCATTATATTGTTACCATGGTAACCACAAAAGCCTGTTTTGGGTATACCTGGAAATGTTGGAAATGAGTCTGACCAATGGGGGTCTGGTGAAATAGATTTTTTTTTTGTAACTAGTTAATATGGGCATTTTAAAATGTATTTATTTGAAAAGTTTGAAAATACTGCACTTTTCAAGGAAGTTTTGAACACTTGCACAGTGGTCTAGTGCATGAAATGTATACTTTCAAAAACATGTTAGAATGGATTTTCTGATCTGTTCAGAATATGTCATTTTGAGTAACAAAAACGTGTTTGAAGGTGTAGATAACTTGTTAAACACATCATTCAAAATGTGCAATTTTGAGAGGTTTTGGGACACCAGAGGGACATTTCTGCCACATTCTGGAAAAATCCTTTCATTGCCTTTAGTTATCTGCACAATTTTTTTCCAGTGGTCCGAAACATGTTTGGGATGAACTGTGTACAATGATGTTCCATAGCTGATGTGGATTTTGTGAAATAAACAGTTGGTCAAGTAAATTATAAGGTGCTTTATGTTTTTTTAATATTATTTATTTTTACATTTTTACGTATATTATGTGTGTACCATTAATAATTCCTCATATATTTCATAGGTTTTGATACTTTAGTCTTGATTTGTACACTTGTGCCCTTCAAATAATGCCAACATCCGTGGCTCTCCTGTGTGTTGCCACAAAGTTATAAGGTTTAATTTAAGAGTAGTGCAAACCAGGCAGAAATGGCCTTTTTAAGTGCTTGGGGATATAGGGGGTCCTCCCCCAAGCCATTTTCTCAACGAGATGATATGAAGCTTATTATTAATCCGATGTATTTGGTCAGCTGTCAAGATTAAAAACCATTACTAAAAATTAGTGTAATTATGTTTATGTCATCAGGAAATTATTGTCTTATCATACATACGAATGAATACAAGCGTACATTCGTGATCACAGTTAAATTGAACTAATTTTCATATATATGGAACCCTACTTGAACTCTGGTTTATGGCATTTGAAACAGCAGCTTTTCTCATGACGAATTTGGGGTGATTTTGCTGTTCATAGTTTATACTTGTAGGCCAAACCAGTTAATAAGAACACTTTACCTGAGTTCTTCTACTTCATAAGAAAAAAAAAAGTTTTTTTTTTTTTACAGTTTACAGAGCATATCAAACTGGAAGGAAAGGTGTAGAAGCGCTAACGTGATCTAGGCAATTCAGCTTTGTCACTATGAATGGTATGGTACCCAGACATGATGGAACCAAATCTCTCTTCCCTTCATGTTTGCCTTCATGAAAGCTGTACATGAGAAAGTCCAAGCCCTGGTTGGCTTACTCGTAAATTCGTACCGGTGACGAGCAGGGGCCCCACAGGGCCCCAGAACACAATGAGAAGGATGCATTGAGCAGGGATAGTTCCAGGGTGTAGACCAGGAAGGAACGAGGGAAGACAAAGTGTCTCTGTGGAGCACCACAGCCCCAGGACTCATGGGTTAGCCATGTCCATGAACCCCCAGGCCCAGGTGCAGGAGCCATCGGTACGCTTGATGCAGGCGACCTGCCGGGCGTGGTTCTCACTCAAATTGTTGTCCTGCAGCCAGTCCGTCCACAGGCACTCATTCGTAGTGGGAGAGCAAGGCTCAGAGAAGCACGTGGTGATCTGAGGGAGAGATTACAGTTAAGGTGGGGGAATCTGAGGACCAATTCTCTGAAAATTCCCACACAATTTCCATAAATTAGCTTCGAGATTCAGATATTAAGAGCGTTAATAATAGACTCTTGAGTAGCACATGTGTAGCTCAGTAATGAGAATTCCATCATCGGCTGTTATGAGAGTTCCAACCCCAACTCTGAGCCTTTGTCTGGTTTTTGAGTGACTGGAGGTAGTATAGTGAGCACAGCTGGATGTCAGTGAACTCTGCGGTTTTGAATACGAGACAAGGTACAAATACTGTTAACCTTGTTCTCCCCTGGCTTTCTGGTAAGCAGGTTACACTATAGGCCATCCATTTGGCTGATTAGTGTGGCTTGGTAGCGGTCAGTTTCTTCTCTTCTTTCTTGAAATGTTTCTAAATATGCAGGGTATATACCTGCCAGGCGCCCGAACAAAAGTATCTTTAGAAAGCGCTACTGTTACACATGGAAGGAATATCAAAGAAGAAACTTACTCTGCAGTTGCAGCCCATCTGATATCTATAGTTGAGGTTTCTCTTCTCGGTCATGGAGAGGTTGTCCCAGGGTACGATGTAGTCGCACAGTCCGATGGAGAGCTTCCCATCATTCCACATGCTCCCTGCACAGTGCGCGTGCACACACACACACACACAAACACACACACACACACACACACACACACACACACACACACACACAGGTATGCACAAATGGTCAGTTAGAGACAGGACACTCAGCCACACTGTCATGCCCAGTCAAACAGTGCTAGAATCTTAATGATGCCGTGGTACTGGTGTTGTCACTGCCTGAGACGACATTACCAGACGGGTGCTTATTAATGCTGGCAAACATGTTTTATGAGGCTTTCAGGCATGCCATGGCTGTTGTGGTTTTTGTGTTGCCATTTAATGCCAGGGGAATTATGTACCATTCAGTGCGTTTTATGTGCTTAACGTGTTGGTCACAAAATTCAATCTTGAAGGTCTAATGATGCAATCTCTGAAAGTTCAGTGATTTTATTCGTATACTTATGAATTGTCGTCTAATATTGTAAATGTCTTAGTTTCTATATATTAGGCCTACCTTAGGTTTTACATAGTAACTAAAATAGAATTCTGCTTTCTTTTACATCAAAAAAGCCTACAATGCACTTTTCAGTTTGGTTGCTCTGGCAGACGAAAGTGCCACGTAAGTCATGACAAATCTACGGTGGCCAACAAGAACATCGCACTTAACATAACAAACAAAACACATACAAAAAGCTAAGACAAACGAAAAAACAGACACATGCTGCAAGAGAAGAAATATACTAAAAAATGCCAAGACAAATGTAAAAAGGAAACATGCCGCAAGTTTAGAAACAATGAGAATAGGATGATCATGCTTCAAAAACGAAAGCACAAACATAAAGGGAAATGCGCTCCAAATAAAGAAAAGATGCCATTTTCAAAACGTGGACAGATGAGACCAAGATTCACTTGTATCAGAGTGATAGCAAGAGCAAAGTGTGGAGGCCAAAGGAACTGCCCAAGATCCAAAGCATATCACCTCATCTGTGAAACATGGTGGTGGAGGTGTTATGGTTTGGGCATGTATGGCTGCCACAGGTACTGGCTCACTCATCTTCATTTATGATACAACTGCTGATAGCAGCAGCAGAATAAATTCTGACGTCTACAGAAACATCTTATCTGCTCAAGTTCAAGCAAATGCCTCCAAACTCATTGGACGGCGCTTCAATCTACAGCAAGACAATGGGCCTCATTCATGAAACGTGAGCAGAAGGAATGTATGCCTAAATAGTTTGTGTCAGCAATTTTGCCCGTATTTTGGCATTCAATTTGCATCTGCTCAGAACCACGAGTACAGCATTCGTAAACTTAAAAAGCAGCTAAATGTAGCTTCTGAATGTCAATTAGAATGCAAATTTATTTTTATTTTATGTTAAATTCACCAGACTAAATGTAGCCTTTGAAGTGCACAATGCAAACATAACAATGACTATTGTAAGCAAGCCCTTTAGACCAGGGGTCTTCAACCTTTTTCAGCCTAAGGACCCCCTTGGCCGATAGAAAAAGGGGACCCCCCCCCAAAAAAAAAAAAAAAAAAAAAAAAAAAAAAATGCATTGGGATCATTTTTTTTTTTTTTTTTTTTTTTTTCACAAAAGTAAGTATTTTATTATATTTTAAATGCTTTTGAATTTCAAAATAATATATATTTTTTTGAAAAAAAATTTTTCAAAATTGTTAGATTTAATTTTTTTTTAAATCCCACAAAAATTGGGGGACCCCCTGCAGTACCCCCTGTTGAAGATCCCTGCTTTAGACTATGCCTATTAATCAGTTGTAGCCTATGAACATATTTAAATACAACCATAACTTAATTAATGCTCCCAGTAGGCTACTATTTTTTAATTAAATTAAAATGTTGTATGACATTAAATATGCTAAGTAAAACACACATTTAACCAATGAATGAAAATGGCTTACAGGTCTATAGCCAGAGTTGCAATGGCTGATCTTGTGTTGTTGGAGGAGTTATGACATGGCGTCCTTTGGAGAGAACGGGTCTTTAGGATTGTGCATATGTGTGGCAAAATGACAAAATGAATAACATTTTATTTATTTCCAGGCTGCGAAAAAGACCGTAGTGCTTGTAAATTGGAGGCAATGTGCTCATCCAATGCAGAAAGTCTTGAACGTTCGTGTGACGGGAGTTCCTGCATTGATGGCACATGTTATTTCCAGCCAGGCCTTTTTACTTTACCAGTTCCTATGACACCAGAACGGACAATACTAAACATTTATTTTCTTGACTGAACATCTGCTAATAAAACATAGATTTCAGTGTTGGAATAATTGTTTCTTTAGATTTTTCTGGACCACTTTGACTTCGTATGCACCTTTAAATGGAATTTGTAACTTCCATATAAGGCATTTCATGGGCGGGGATTTATGCAAATCATGAAAAAATGTGCACGCGCCTGTCATTTATGATGAATCGGAATGTATGAACATTCTACGAACAAATCTGCCTTTCTGCACAGTAGTAAAGTTTTCGTACAAAATACGTTTGTACGTAAATGTGTGCACATATTTAGGAACATTTCATGAAGGAGGCCCAATGATCCCAAACATACAGCCAAAAACTGGAAAAGTTTTGACTCGCCAGGTCAGTCGCTTAATCTGAATCCAATTGAACATTTCATTTTCATGTGCTGAAGAGAAAACGTAAAGCAACTAGCCCCCGAAACATGAAAAATATGTCTTTGTCCCAAACATTATGGAGGGCACTGTATATGCCACAATCATCTTCATATTCACTATTTCACAAAGTCAAAAATATTGTTTTTAAATGTAAAATTTCAAGTCCAAAAGGCAATACGTTCTCTGAGCTTTAGAGGAACAATGGGAACATTTCACCCTGAGGTTGCATGAGCACACCACTTGTAGAGATGGATGGTGAGGGAAAGTGTTTGCCCAATACGCATTGTTATTGCACAGTGCAGTCTTACCTGACAGCAGGTACTGAACCTTGTTACTGGAGTTCAGGTTCACCCCACATAAGGAGGAGTAGAAAGGTGTGTAGATGTACTGGATGTCCTTCACCTTCTCAAAACCTTTGAACATCTGCAAGAGTCCAAAAACCCAGAAACATTTCTATCTGTGTTCAGTGGTGTACGCGTAACTCATTTGCCTACAGTCATGACAAATCATGTCATGGAATTCATTTTTAACGATGATAAATGATGGTAACAGTTGAAAACACTCCAGTGAACCATAATAAAATGTCAGATAGAAGCACCCTTTATAAAAGAGAACAAGTCTTCAGTGATTAAATAACTGAAGATATGACCATTTTTCTTTTAGGAAACAACATGCAGTCCAATCATGTCAATGACAAAAGATTATTGCGCTTCTAGCAGCTTCCACTCCCCATTCCCAGTCATTTAACATAAAACCAACTCAGTATATTTCCATAATCATTTATACTTTCTAAAATATCTGGCCTAAAGTCTTCCATTATTATTTTAGAAAGACAAGGGGAGATTCAGTAAGCTGTTGAATAGCTAATCTTCACACTGAGCAGATTTTGTTAAATTATTTATACACTGTGCACTGGTGCTACAATGAGCCTGGAGTGTGAACTGTTGTCTCCGCTGTTAAAAATGGCCACTTAAGCAGAGGATGTGCTGGGATCATGACACTCTCCATGTAACACTTATCAGAATGACTGAGAAAGGGGTGGAGGCTGTGATTCTATGAGCCAGCTAAAGAGAGAGAGGGAGTAAATTGGCCCATGTAGGTGTGGGGCTCAGAATGTGGTTTCTCACCTTGATTACTTTAATCTCGTACTGGATATCCTTCATGTAGGGCGAAGAGCTGTTGCTTGGAGACACAATCTTCTCTCCCATGATCTTTGCACGAATGACTAAAAGGGAAAAAGACAAATGTGATTTAAAAGTAGTTACATTACATTAAAAATGCAACTGCTCCCTCCTGTCCACATGCACACATAATATGCACACACACACACACACACACACACACACACACACACACACACACACACACACAACCCACACACAAACACTCACTATCCAAAAAGTCATTCTTTAACCTCATTGATTGACTGAGCAGTGTTTCACGAAGATAAATTAAACATTTAAAAAGTTGATTTGTAAAAAGAGTTCAGACATTACTCCAGTTAAATTTTGCCTCCAGAAAGTGGCCAATTACTTGACTTTTCCTTGATTACAATGAAACTGAAATGACTTATTGATGATCTGAGGTTATCAGGCACCTCGTGTTAGCTGTAATACTCATTGTACATGCAGTGGGAGGACTGTTACACACAAACAGCCTAGTAGGCTAGATGCTTCTGACTGCTTAATATGCACAAGTTGTTGCTGGCCATATAAACACTGCCTGCTCTGTTCTGGCAATAATATCTAATCTATGATACATATTTAAAAGACTAGTGTCCACAGTTTAGGCAAATTTCACGGCACACAAAAAGCCACTATCTCACCAGCTTTTTAACGTGTAGAAAATAAGGAAATTGTTTAGATGAACGCCTTTCCAAGTTCACAATAAAATGTCCAGTGTTAATTCAACTCTAAAAGAGTACATATGAGTCCAGTAGGGACCCTCTGCAAGAGTTGATTTATCACTGAACATTTTACTGTGTACTAGCATAATTCTTACTTGGATTCTTAGGAAAGTGGAGAAGGTGTCCCCACAGAACTGAATGAGTAGAACTGCTGCGATGTTTATTGGTCTAAAAATGTCACAAAAATGCCAAAAGTTGTTTTTGAGCTACGCAACAAAAATGGTGGTGTACATTTAACACCTTATGGTATTTATATGACTCACTGGAGGCCTACTCCTCACCCATTGGGGCTTTGCCTGATACCTAGACAAGCCCCCGTACCCCCCGTACCCCCCGTACCCCGTTCCACAGAAGATCAAAGTTCTGTCCTCTGTTAACTCCTTGTTTTGTGTAGTGAGCGCAAAGACTGAATGAGTAGAACTGCGAGCTGTTTATTGGTCTAAAAATGTCTGCCACTTGTTTTTGAGGTACGCAGACAAATGGTGGGTGGACATTTAACACCTTATGCTCACTGGACCTACTCCTCAATGGGCTTTGCCTGATACCTAGACACCCCCCCCCCCCCCCCCCCCCCCCCCCCCCCCCCCCACAGAAGAAGATCAAAGTTCTGTCCTCTGTTAACTCCTTGTTTTGTGTAGTGAGCGCAAAGGGAGTAGTGCGAGCTGTTAGGTGGAGGTCTGGGCACTTGGAGGTATCAGAGATATTAGAGGGGTCAGAGATATGAGAGGAGACAACCTTCTGCCCCTGGACACCAGCCAGGTCAGGCTGTTACCAAGGTTGCCAAGGACGATTGATGAGTGTTGTTCTTTTGTGTGTTAACATTAACCTTGGGCTAGCTGCCTACCCACAGCACTCCAGTCCACTACCTCTGGTTTTAGGTCATCAAAGATTAACTTACAGTACAAGAGGTGAGCACTGTCTCCACCCGCCAAGTACGGGTCCTTTGCTTTTCTGTTTCCCCAAACTAGGATGTGGTTGGATTTTCAGGATTTCAGTGTTTTCCATGAGTAAATAGCAGGCACAGTTGGCAGCACTGTCTTTTTATAATGGAAGCGAAGATCGATAACGTTCACAGTCAGGCGATCTGGCATCTCTTAGGGTGTCTCTCCCTCTCTCTTTGTGACACCATGCACAGTGCAGTCCATAAGTATTTGGACAGTGACACTATTTTTGTTCTGTACTCCAGCACCTTGGATTTTAAATGGAACAGTAACTATGAGGTTAAAGTGCAAACTTTCAGTTTTAATTTGAGGGTGAGGGTTAGGTGTTTACATCCATATCAGGTGAACCATGTGGCAATTGTAGCCCTTTTTTATATATAGCCCCACCATTTTAGGGGACAAAAAGTAATTGGACAAATTAAGATAAACATAAATAAAGTCAGCATATTCAAAATTTTGTTATATATCCTTTGCATGCCATGACTTCCTTATGTCTGTGACCCAACAACAGCAAAAGACTCTTGATATCTTATTTTCAGGCGCTCTTACAAGCGATACTATAACCTTTCTGCATTTGAATGGATCTCTATGGGAATTGGGGGGTGGGACTATATTGCACTGTAAATTACACTGGAACAATATGGAACACATGGTTGGCTAAATGGCTCTAAGTCATCAAGGGTCTGCTGTCAGATATGCAGTAGATATGGATGGATCACTTTAAGGGTTGTTTCTCCTGACTTATTTTTTCACGGAGTTCAATAGGAAAATGAGTCAGGAGAAACAACCCTTAAAGTGATCCATCCATATCTACTGCATATCTGGCAGCAGAGTGATGGTTTGAGGCTCATTTGATACCTCAGACCCTTGATGACTTAAAGCCATTTAGCCAACTATTGCTTGTAAGAGTACCTGAAAATAAGATATCAAGAGTCTTGATGTTATTGGGTCACAGACATCAGAAAGTGGTGTCTGTGAATGGGGGAACATATAAAAAGGGCTACAATTGCTACACGGTTCACTCAGTATGGATGTAAAAACTAAATTAAAGCTGAAAGTCTGCACTTTAACCTCATAGTCACTGTTCAATTTCAAATGCAATGCGCTGGAGTATAGAGCCAAGACAACACAAATCGTGTCACTGTCCAAATGCTTACGTACAAACTGCAATGTATATGTGGAAGGACATGTGTGGTTTGTTTACTCTAAAGGAGTGCTGATTCTTTGGGATGATGTAATTGTGGTAAAGTACAGTAGAGCAGTATTGGCCACAGTGCATAAATACTGCACATTGAAGCCTCTCTCTCCTTTACTCCACTGCACGTTCCATAATCCTCTGTCAAACTGATTAAAAGCAGAGGGCATGTGAAACAAATGGTATATTTCCACACTAACATAGCTGAGGCAAAAGAGATTCCACATGACTAATTTTTTTTATTCAAACTACTATTTTATTCTGCTGAAATACTATGATCTGTGCTGACCATGAGAATTAGAGATGTTTCCAGTTTCCTACAATAAACAGTGCATTTAAGAGCACCAATGTATTACTCCTGGATACCCAGCCTAGATTATCTTTGATTCTGTGTTAAATCCAATGGTATTACACAGCACAGATTGTGCGCACAACTCCCAATGAGAGCTTCAGGCCCAGTATCCCTTTAAGTAAACCATCCAAAAGCTGAAAGCATCACAGAAATGGACTGAATGTGCCCTCTACATCACACACCGAACTCACATGCATGGATGCGCTCAAAAACATTCACACAGGCAGCGAGGCATTGGGGGACTGGAGCAGTCATGCTGCATGCTGTGAACATGGCAGATAGGTGAAGCCTGAAAGTATTGACAGGCAGATCCATGCTGTTAGGTAAGAGCAGTGCATAGAACCTCGTCATTCAAGTACTTAGGCAAGAGCTAATGAATATCTACACCTGCTACAGCGGTGAATGGGAGAGGAGGGAAAGATCTGTCCGACCTCAGACAGGAAGTGCTGACAGGTACTGTCCTCAAGATCACCCAGACTGACAGGAAGTTGCACATTCAAGAGTTGACTAATTTGGATCAGCGGGATATACTGCCTGTATCACTGTCATGCGCCATTGAATCTTTTCTTGTATGACTGCTCTTTTATTATGTTTATCTTAATGTTAATGCGTTAATGATCAAGGGCAGCACGGCTTGGGTCATCAACTCCAAATTGAAACGTATGGCGTATCGTGCTCTGAAAAAAGCTAGGAATAATTTTAATGTGCGCAAAATATTTACCATGAAATCTGAACAAATATCCTGGCCTGTGTTTTCACTGACCACAAGGGGTAAGGAAATATTGCAAACACTGACGAATTTGCTTAAGAAGAAACGCATAAACTCCACATTTACAAATGAATCCAGGGCCTTGTCATGATCACAAAGATTTCCTGTCAGAGTCTTTACAGCGATTCATTAGTATGCAAACGACTTCCCCTCTCCTATAGAGATGCTAATTAGATGGCACTTTTGAAACTCGTGTAGTACATTTACCACTAGTGCAGCTTGGACGTGGGCCAACTGTGCTCCGGCACTCTAAAGTCCACAGCCAGTGAATCGTCACGTTAGCTTTGTGCCTGAGATGTACAAAAAATACTTTCAACTCCATTAGAAGAAAACGGTGACAAAATGATTTTATGAGATGATCGCATTATTATTTTAGTATTTTTAGCGGCCTGACAAATGGATGCATGGCAGACTTTGTGTTCGGATTATCCCAAAGGCTGTGACCCAAATCGCATTTTGGAAATCTTTCTGCAACCTAGTTCTCATTTTGTTTATTTGGAAATCACTGCTGTGAGTCCTGATTCAATTTCCATGGAAAATAAATGTATTTTAGAGAATCATGAGCTAATATTAAATATATATAAATTTAATATAATTATACATTTTATGACATATTCAGCTATTGTCAAATACAAATCTAAAATGTTTGTTGTTTCACCTATAAATCAGGATGTGAAATACATAGTATATAACACAAATAGTACAAATAGATTAATTTGTGTGCCATATCTCATCCAAATTAAGAAGTATCCAAATTAAGAAGTAATTTCATTAGATTTATCAGAATTCTGTGAATTTCTGAGAATTGAGAGGTAAAATCTTGAAGCAGAAACACTATTTGAAAATACCAATGAATAATTAATTAATAATATAGTTCCTGAGATCCAGTATGGCAGGTTTATGTATGTATAATGCTATGCATTATCGGGTAATATTAAACAGACAGTGAGTTTTAAATCAGAGACGCTCAGTAAGTGCCCCTGTCAGCATGAATGAAGTGGTGCAGAATGCACTGTTTATTATTTCTCATCCACATGACAGTAAAACCTTATTTCTCTGTCCCTGAAATGCATTTTCCTTTATCTCTCTCTCTCTCTTTCTCTCTCTCTCTTTTATTCTCTCTCTCTCTCTGCTCTGTGTTTGAATTTTAGAAAATTTGAAATTTGCAATCTGTTTTGTGAGGACACGGAGTCAAATTAACCTGTTGGCTTTGGCAAAGAGAGTTTGAAATACAGAGACTTGACAGGGCCAGTTAAAATAAAAGAGTCAATTTCAGAGATGTTGTTTTCACATGATTACCAAGCAGATTAATATCAATGTACTGTATATATTTTCTTGTTTTTATATTGAATAGCCTTGTCAAACCCAAATTGCATATACAGTACATGAAGTTAAATATAAAAATGTGATGCCAAAAAGACCTGTGATGCTTTAGTTATGATAATGCAACCCATTCAACAGATTAATAGATGAATTAATTAACAAATAGCTGCACGTATGTGCTTAGGGTTGAGCATTAACCTCAAAAATACTAAATATACAGAAGACAAAATGGCAAAATGTTTAAATGCTTTGCAAAATCACATCACATTGCCCTGAATGTCACATGCACAGTGGCACAGACCCATAACCACATTTCACCATCTTGGTTTGTATGGTATCAGCAGACAGGCTACAGCAAAAGAGAATTGCACCAGTCGTGCACCACAAAATCACTTGTGACTTAATCCTATCGGCAAATAGTCTACTTTACTCATTTGTTCCACTGCCCAAAAAACTCAATTTCACTGAACTCTGTTGGCAGAACAGCCCGCAAATCCGTCTCTCACAGAAACAGTAACCCCCCCCCAGTCCTGTCTGCCAGCAGCAGCACCGCCGCTGTCTGTACCTACCTATATCGGAGGCGCAGAACTGCGTTTGGGGGTGTGCTGGAAAACAGCTGCATCCCTCCGCCCGCTCCTCCAGCCCCAGGGTCAGGACCAGAACCAGAACCAGAGAGGCACATCCAAGCACGGGGGTTCCCATGGCGATCTTCTGTCTTGCACACAGCACACTGCCCGCTTCTCCGGATTAGTGTCCCAGGGAGAGAGACTGTTGGGGAGGGGGGGGGAAAGATCCTCAAAGAGTGCGATACACAAGCCCTGACTTTCTTCTGCCTCCAGCTGCTGCTGCTGCTGCTGCTCAAACTGCTGTTCTCTCTCTCTCTCTCTCTCTCTCTCTCTCTCACTGACTCTCCCTTACTCACTCTCACTCTCTCTGACTCTTGAGAGAGGGGGCACACAGGGAACCTCTTATGTACATCTTTGACACCGAAAGGACCGCCCCTCCTTCAAATAGACCGCCTCTGCCACAAAGATATAATTCTCTCTGAGTGATCGGACTCACGTCGCCAAATTACTCCACCAAGTGCTTTAACCTTTTCCGCGTGTAAACGAGAGCAAACATTTGCATAGAATGATCCCTGTTTCTACACCTTGACTGTAGACAGTTCTTATGTGGAACTAGAATGCGGCCAAGAGCAAATTCACAAACTTGTTTATTTTTTTTCCCCTCCTGAAGCAAATACATTTTTTCTTGTCACCTCCTTCGCCACCTAAGTGATGTTAGTGAAGCAAATTCTGTACACGGATGTGTTGTTCTCGTATATCGCTTAATCGTGAGAAATGTCAGAACAACCCAAGCTGGAACATGTTTGTGCCTTTGAAACCCAATGGGAAGGGGGGGAAGCATAAATATAACCTAAAAAATTAAAAAAAAATATATTATATATGTGTCAGCTCTTCAGCTCACTCTTTCATTTACAGCTTAATTGCTAGGCTGGACACAACCCCTCTAATCATTATTGAAGGATTGTGGCTCCCTATGGGGAGAGTGGGAAGAACGGAGACACACAGGGCTGCAGGCCCCACACCTGTTTCTCTCAGTAGCTCTGAAGTCACTTATGAGATACACACGCATATATTTACGCAAACTAGCCAAAGTGTGAAAACATGTATGACCTAGCTTCTGAGCACTGCAATAAATGTTTTTTGTTTTTTTTTAAGAACAGGACATATCTTGTAGTCCTGAAGCCTTAAACTATATTATATTATTATTATTAACTATAAGCCTTAAACTATAAACTATACTATGTACTGTGTGTTGATATTTCGCAAGATCCTGTCATCAATTTGAATTATATGGTAATTTCAAAGTTATCACTGTTCTTAGAGTCCTGGGATGTTTTTCTTTTCAAATTGTACCAATTGACATTACACTGTGTGATAATGCTCAGCTTCAAAATGGAAAGAAGTCATTCTTTACATAAACATGCATAAGCTACGTAATGCATCATGGAATGTTCTTTATGGTGATCCTGCAGAGCATATTAAAAGTCAGGGAAATCAACTCTCCGGTGGTTTAAACTTTCCAACCACAAATATACTGTATACATGATGCCAATGACACGTTCGCCATTGTAGGGTCTTGTCCAGAATGTCTGTTGTAGCAGCAAATAATACCTCACATAAATAATAAAACAAAAAATATAATGCATTAGACCATACGATTTTATTTCTTATCTTCCAGATAACCATGCCCACATTTCCTGTTGTTGTGAAGATTGGACATGCTCATTCAGGCATGGGAAAGGTAAGCCATTTCCAAGTTGTGAAGCTTTTATAACGTTAATAGTGGCAATGATGTGAATCACACATATACACATCTATATGCAACTATGCACAGTCACTCTAAGCGCCGTGTGTAAGGGAGGAGACAGTTTATTAGACTAACAGCACCTGAGAGAGTGGTTGGAGCTCTCACCAAAGGCCCTTAAGCTCCTCCAGAGCCACAGCTTCTTCTCCCACTCTGGACACTTAGAGACTTTGGAGTGAGAATTTACCACCCAAAGGGATGCAGCTGTAACCCCCCCTTCTCCCTCCCCCCGTTTGCCTTTCTCTCTGCATTTTCACATTCCTGTCTTCATTTTTTCTGTTCCTCTTTCCTCACTCTGTCACCCTCTGCATTTCTCTTTTCTCTTTCATTCTTCCTCTTTCCTGTCTTTTCCTCCCCTCCATCTCCACTTTGCACCTGCTCAGGTGAAGGTGGATAACCACAGTGACTTCCAGGACATTGCCAGTGTGGTTGCCATCACCCAAACCTACAGTACCACGGAGCCCTTCATAGACTCCAAATACGACATCAGGATCCAGAAGATAGCCAACAATTACAAAGCTTATATGTACGTATGTGTGCATACACACCTGTAATTGCTTGGAGATATAAAAGGCACAAGCAAAATTATTTATTTTTGTTAATAATAGTTGTGAAAATAGAGGTTGCTGTTGAGAAAATTTGGGAGATGTGAGTGTGCATGTGTGTGCATGTGTGTGTATGTACAGTATGTGTGCGTGTAGTGTGTGTGAACGTGCATGTGCGTGTGTGTATTTAGGTTATGCTAAATAAAAGACCCTGAGAGCGTGTCCAGACAAGCAGTTCTGATTAATAGCTCTTATGCAACAGGCTTGCGTACAAACATCTGGCAATGTAGTCATTACTTTGGTGTAGTCATTACTTTAGCCTTCAGTCATAGTTGTGAAAACCTTAGAATGGATATTTGTTTGAATCACCACTCTTTTTTTTTTTTTTGGTCGCATGTAGGAAATTTACTAGGTGTAGGGACACGAGTGCATAAGACCTTCCCTCACAATATGAGTCACTGTTAAAGTTACATCACATGGGGAGAGTGGGCTCTTAGTGCACCAAGCCACACGCTCTTAGTGTGGCTTGGTGCTGTGTTGTGTTCACGCTTGTATGAAGTTAAAGAGACAAACCTGACAGGTGTAATCAACAGCAAAAGCCTTAAGCATGGCCATACGTCCCTACTTACATCTCTTACTTTGGTTGCTTGGTTTAGGGCTAGCCCAGTTACAAGCCGTTAATCAAATGTTACTTTCCTTAAAACCCCTGTATCCTTGAGCGGTATGAATGGTACAGAATGATATGAGCGGTACAGAATAACTCTTGTACATCAGGGAGAGACAGATGACACACCACTCACCTTTCCCCTTTTTTTCCTCAGGAGAACCTCCATCTCTGGCAACTGGAAGACAAACACAGGTTCAGCCATGCTGGAACAAGTAGCCATGACAGACAGGTGAGTGATGAGAGTGAGAGGTGACAGGTTGCCATGGTGAAGGACTGTAGACCAAGGTTGCTTTACCTGGATTGCTCTGGTAAAGCATAGCTGTGGAGATGTGTTGTTTTTTTATGTGATTTTGATTAAAACAAGAGCCCTGGCCAGTGCACATGCACAACAATCACACTCTTAAATGACACGAGGGCCACAATCACACCCTTAAATAACACGAGGGACACAATCACTCCCTTAAATAACACGAGGGACACAATCACTCCCTTAAATGACACGAGGGCCACAATCACACCCTTAAATGACACGAGGGCCACAATCACACCCTTAAATAACACGAGGGACACAATCACTCCCTTAAATGACACGAGGGCCAGAATCACACCCTTAAATGACACGAGGGCCACAATCACTCCTTTAAATGACACGAGGGCCATAATCACTCCCTTAAATGACACGAGGGCCATAATCACACCCTTAAATGACACAAGAGCCAGAATCACTCCCTTAAATGACATGAGGGCCACAATCACACCCTTAAATAACACGAGGGACACAATCACTCCCTTAAATGACACGAGGGCCAGAATCACACCCTTAAATGACACGAGGGCCACAATCACTCCTTTAAATGACACGAGGGCCATAATCACTCCCTTAAATGACACGAGGGCCACAATCACTCCCTTAAATGACATGAGGGCCATAATCACACTCTTAAATTACACGAGGGACACAATCACATCCTTAAATGACACGAGGGCCACAATCACACCCATAAATGACAAGAGGGACACAATCACTCCCTTAAATGACACAAGGGCCACAATCACACCCTTAAATGACACGAGGGACACAATCACACCCTTAAATGACACAAGGGCCACAATCACACCCTTAAATGACACGAGGGCCACTGCTGGATGTGAATTGATTCCTGGGGGGGACGGCACAACGCTTTGCTGAAAATGCCAGCCCTCAAAGTCCAGCTCAGCCCCTCTCTCTCCAGATGGCACAGAAATTGAGCTTCCCGTTTTCATTAACCTGTAAGTCCCCACTGTATTCGCCGAGGATGATCTTTATTATTGGCATCTAGGGCAGCAGATGCTGAATTGTGAACACCGACTGAACCTCACCAGTTTTCCCCCGGGATTAACTCAACAAATTTGGCTGCAACCCTTTTGACGTTAATGGTTGTGTTATATTTGAGTTGATATTTACCCTCATTCAAGCAGATTCTCAGTGATGCATCATAAGTAGGGCCAACAGTTTGTCTTCACCATGTGATCTGCAGAGATTTAAACCTGCATTTCAATGGTTGTCCTCCAGGGGTCTTCATAGGCACTCCAACAGCACAGTCAGGTGATTAATCTAGTGGCTTTCTAATTGAGCGATGCTGCTGTGGTGTTGGCGGGCCAGTAGGGGGGGATCTTCCCTCTGGTCAAAGAAACCCCAATGCCCCAGTGCAGTGATGGGGACACTGTGCTGTAAGAGATGCCGTCTTTCGGATGAAACGTTAAACTGAGGTCCTGACTCACTGCGGTCATTAAAGATTCCATGACACTTATCGTAAAGAGTAGGGGTTATCCTGGCTAATCCTGGCTAAACTCCCAACCTGGCTCTTTCAATCTGCCACCTAATCATCCCCCAGTTTATTTGGCTAAAAAGTGTTTTCTTCCTCTCCACCTCAGCTGATGGTGGGCATTCCGATGCAAAATGGCTGCCATTGCATCACATTGGTGGTGGTTGACCCGAGTTTCCCCCTCATCATTGTAAAGTGCTTTGAGTGTGAGAAAGGCACTATATACAGTGCCCTCCACAATTATTGGCACCCCTGGTAAAGATGAGTAAAAAGGGTTATAAATAATTCACTGTTTGGTTAATTAGCTAATCTCACAAATAAATATAACCTCACAAATTAGAAAGATCCAACCTTTAATTGAAGTAAATTTATTCTGAGAGAAAAAAATCCCTCATCAAGAAATAATAATTTTTAACAAAACCACGTGTGCCACAATTATTGGCACCCCTGCATTTAATACTTTGTACAACCTTCATTTGCCAATAAAACAGCACTGAGTAACAACTAATACGGTTGTAGAATACAGAACAAGGAATCTGAGACCATTCCTTTTTACAGAATCTCTCCAGATCATCCAGAGTCCTTGGTCCTCTTTTGTGCACTCTCCTCTTCAGCTCAGCCAACAGGTTTTCAATGGGGCTTAGGTCAGGGGACTGAGATGGCCATGGCAGAAGCTTGATTTTGTGTTCAGTTAACCATTTTTATGTTGATTTGGAAGCATGTTTTGGATCATTGTCCAGCTGGAAGATCCAACGATGACCCAGTTTTAGTTTCCTGGCAGAGGCAGCCAGATTCAAATTTAAAATGTTCTGGTATTTCATGGAGTTCATGATGCCATGTACCCTAAAAAGGTTCCCATGGCCTTTGGAGGAAAAACAGCCTCACAACATCACAGAACCTCCACCATATTTAACAGTGGGGATCAGGTTATTTTCGGTATAGCCATCCTTCTTTTTACGCCAAACCCACCTTGAGTGTTGGTTGCTGAAAAGCTAAATTTTTGTTTAATCTGACCATAGAACACGGTTCCAGTCAAAGTTCCAGTAGCATTTAGCAAACTCCAGGCGCTTGCGTTTGTGATGAAATGACAGGAAAGATTTTTTTCTGCCATGCCTTCCAAATAATTTGTTGGTATGGAGGTGACGTCTAATGGTAGTTTTGGAGACTTGATGATCCCAACTTTTCTCTGTAATTTTCCTTGGGGATTTTGTTTGCCTCTCTTACCATTCTCCTCACTGTGCATGGGGGCAAAATAAGGCACAAAAATAAGTCCTCTTCCAGGCAAGTTTGTAACAGTTCCAGTTGCTTTGAACCTTTTAAGTATTGCCCTAACGGTAGATATGGGCATTTTCAGGTTTAAAGCTATTTTGGTACTCCCTGCACTTATGAAGCCTTTATCCAAAGCGCTTTACAATGGCCTCTTGATGGAATCATATGGCCTCACACTTCACATTATACCCACCATAAAACAGGAAGTCATTTATTTGGGAAAGTTCCTAAACACCTGATCAACTTTAAGTCATGGTCTGAACCGCTAACCCTGCAATCTAAATAGCAGACGCTCTACCTCCAGCAGCCCCAGCTATTTTAATAGTCCTGACTTATAAGCAACACACTTTCCTAGTTAGAGCATTGAGCATCACTGCAGTAAGATGCAAGATGCATCCATAGAAAGCAGGGGTGTCCAATCTTATCTGAAAAGGGCCGGTGTGGGTGCAGGCTTTTGTTTAAGCCCAGCACTAAGGGCCGGATTCAGAGATGGCCAACTTAAGCCATGCGCTTTAGTGCCTCTCTATGGCACGGTTTTTGCGCAGTTTTTATGTGAGTTGATATACGCCATATTCTAACTCAAGCTCCGCAGCTGCTTTTCTCAAAATGTGTGTGTCACAGGGCATAATATTGTAATGACCTGTTTCTTGTACCTGCCCCCTGGGTTGCCAGCTTTCTACTAAAAATATGTCTGTGGGGGTATGCATTTTCAACATCTAAACGACAGTGCCTTTAATAACCGCATTTGCCTTTGTAAAATCCTGCCTTTGTGAATCGTATTTGCTCTTGCGTGGTGGGGAAGTCAGTGAATGTATTAATACGTAAAATCATAGCCTTCATGAAATTATCATAACTCCTTTTCACGATTTGCCTAATAAAATCATGTACGGTGGTTGAACACAGTATTATTAGTAAAGTCTTCAACTTAACCAGTTAGAGTCCAAGTGTAGGCCTACTTAATAATGCATACTTAATAATAGAACGGGAACTGAGGATATGTTACGTGCAACCACCGTCAAGCGGTTTATTTTTTTGAGTGCATCTGTCACATTTGAGTGCATTGTAACCTGGAGCACTGATACACTGGGGGGAGTTCATTTGCGCTTCCTAATCATTTTGGAACAGCTGAGTTGACACAAGTACAAAGTCATCTCTCTGTCAAAGCAAATTTGATCCAGACACTATCAATTAATCCATCTAATATTGGTCTGGTATGATAGATCATACATTTACATATTTTTAATTTTATGACAGCTTTTTGATAATTGCAAGTATAGACTAGTCAAATGAAAATAAGACCAATATTATGTTCAAATAACATGCACTCATTGTAATATCAATTTATGCGAAAGATGCTGTATTTTTCATAATAATCCATTGGTGGCGCTAGACATAAACACCTAAATCCACGTATCTTGCAGATATGACTCGTGTTCAACAAACCTCCACCCGGCCAATTAGTTGGAACATCTCCAACTTCATGCAATTCTTCACCACATATCGCCCTTGGAATCCTCATAGGGGCGCCTCTCCTGAGTTAAAATTGGAAAAAGTTAGTGAGTCCTGGCTCAGCTCTCATTGTCAGTAGTGTGGTTGGCAGAGCTGACACCCAGTTCCTGTTAGAAACACAGGAAAGATGTTTTGTTAGTTTTTCTTTGTTTGCGGTTTGTCCTCTCCACCTGTCCTGAGCCCTGGGGGTGGTAAGGCCAGTGGAACTTTGTTTTATTCCCAGATCTGAACAAACTCCCTTCATAACTTTCCCTGTGAAATGCATCACTTCATCAATATCTAGACGACAGTCCCTAGTTGGGAACAAGTCTACCCACTTTGTAAAGTTATCACACTTCACCAGAGTATTCTTCTGTACTTTGCATGAGGGAAGTGGTCCAGTAAAATCTATCTGCTTCTGTGGAAAAGGGCCGGCTGCCAACACATTCATTCTCAATACCGGTCTCTTAGTATTGGCAGCTGAATTGTTTTTGGCACGTTGCGTACCTCGCACAATATTGGTTTGGTAGATCGCTTTAATCATACGGATGCCACTCGTGTTTTTTAATTGCAGCACACTTAGGAGAACTGTGGGCTATGCCATGATATGTCTATGAAGGGGATGGGAGCTATAAAAACCCTGTAGGTTTATGTTTCCACAACTCATCATTGTCCACAAACCCTCCATTACACATGCACGCCCACAGCTCTGCCCTGCTAAGCTGCTGTTGCAAAGAAAGCAATTGTTGTGTGTGTTTTCTGATATAGCGGCTACTGTAACAAATGTCTCAGGTTCCCCTTGGATTTCCTCACTGTATCTGAGCCGTGCGCTGTTCAGCAGCTAGCGGTACT
Source organism: Ilyophis sp. 1 JC-2022 (assembly GCA_022702515.1). Taxonomy (NCBI): domain Eukaryota; kingdom Metazoa; phylum Chordata; class Actinopteri; order Anguilliformes; family Synaphobranchidae; genus Ilyophis; species Ilyophis sp. 1 JC-2022. The sequence goes on from CM040396.1 coordinate 25,874,274, forward strand.
AGTTGAACAGTTACAGGTTTTTTCCATATTTGATTTGATTTGAAAACACCCATTTAACTGCATGCCCTGAAATAAGATTTTTTGTAAAAATAAATGGAACCAAAGGACAGACGGCGTCAGGTTTCTCTGCGCTGTCCTATTGTTGAGCATATGGGTTTTGTACTGTTGCAGGAGGAAGAGGGGGCAATAGCCCCTTTAATTTACATTTGCCAGTACCTGGGGTGTTGGTTTCTTTTTATTTTCGAGGACATACCACAAATGTCCATGTGAAAAAAGACCCATCTTCAGGGAATTGCACCTTTGAATTATCGCCCATGTAGAAATTCCATTTCTGCAAACCCGATTAAGGGGAATTCTGAGTATACATATACCACGCTGCTGTCCCTTTAGAAGGAACAGAAACTGAGGATATTCTTTAAGTTACCTTTGGCCAGCTTCAATATACTTGTTATTAATAAGTATAAATTAATATTACCTATTAATATTTATTATATATATTTTTGTTAAAGAATCCCACTTTCTATTTGCTGACTGAAGAACTCCCAATACTTCTTTTGCTAATACCCAGTGTAAGATGTCTAGACAATGTCTCACTGCATCAGTCCACATCACCAAAGAGGTGCTAGATCCCAGATCTAATCTTTTTCATCTCACTTATGAGATGATTGGACTCCCAGAGAACGAGAGGATCAAGCCGACTTTCACACTTCCACAGATGTGACAATATTTTTACAACTATTATAATCACGCTATAAAAGAATACAACACAGTACTGTTTGGGCCCACAGGACATACAAAAAAAACAACAAGTGCGAGAAAAAAAATTTGCAACAGTGTCTGTGCCACCAATCAGTAGGTTGCTATCCTACCTAGTCAATGTAAAACCATTTTTAAGTGCTCACCCCAGGTTGTGGGGCTTATCCCATAGGAGCCTTTCCCCTAGCCTCCCTCAAGGAAGTCTTTGCTAACTTTATCTCTCTCCGATACACCAGACTTTACTGTGCTTGTTTATTTGTAAGTTTATTATTATTTTATTCTCCTATGCATTCACTTGCAAACAGCCTAGTAGTCACAGCACACTAAGGATGTGGTTAACGTGAAATACTCACTGTGCTGTTGTATTGTGGTCCACTGTGCTGTTGGATTGTGGTCCACTGTGCTGTTGGATTGTGGTCCACTGTGCTGTTGGATTATGGTCCACTGTGCTGTTGGATTGTGGTCCACTGTGCTGTTGGATTGTGGTCCACTGTGCTGTTGGATTGTGGTCCACTGTGCTGTTGGATTGTGGTCCACTGTGCTGTTGGATTGTGGTCCACTGTGCTGTTGGATTGTGGTCCACTGTGCTGTTGGATTGTGGTCCACTGTGCTGTTGGATTGTGGTCCACTGTGCTGTTGGATTGTGGTCCACTGTGCTGTTGGATTGTGGTCCACTGTGCTGTTGATGAGTGGTTTTACTGAGAATCCTGTTCGTGACGCCAATTTATACAGTACAACATACAGTATAATACAGTAAAGTATGCTTTTCACAGAGACCATTCACAAAATTTTAGGCACACAGAAGGAAAGCCTATTTCTTCAGTTCACAAATTAAAAACAGTTGCTGCTGACAGGAATTGTTTTGCATTTAAATTCAGTTTTGGTACCACTGTCCCCCAGATACCTTAGAAATACCTGTTTATGTTCTGCATGAGGGTTGAGTCCTAGGTGTGAATGCTGATGCTCAATCTTCTGCTACATTACAGGTACAAGCTGTGGGTGGACACCTGCTCAGAGATCTTTGGAGGGCTTGAGATCTGTGCAGTCAAAGCTATTCATGGCAAGGATGGGAAAGACTACATCACTGAGGTGAGCATAGCAGTGCCTGTCAGACTGTCACTTTGGCTTTGTTTACATTATAGTCATTTAGCAGACGCTCTTATCCAGAGCGTTTAGACAGTTTGAAGTCCTAAATCTGATTTTTTTTGATCCGTATTCTTGAAATCAAACAGCAAACAAAAATGGAATCAGATATTTTGTCATTCCTATTTGGATTACATTCGCAAGTGTTTCTAAATCTTATACATGTCCAATAACTGCCCATACGACGTGGTTCTGACCAATGAAATCACATACAGTCAAGCCGGAAAGTCTGAATACCCCTTTCACCTTCTCCACGTTTTATTACATTACAGACATATTCCACAATAGATTGAGTTCATTTTTTGTCTCAAAATTCTACATAAAATAGCCCATATTGACAAAGTGAAAACATGTTTTTAGAAATTTTTGCAAATGTATTAAAGATCATTTACATAAGTATTCATACCCTTTGCTTTAACATATTTTTAAAGTATCATATTTAATATTTGGTCGCATATCTTTTGCATGCTGTTACTTCCTGGAGTCTGTGACCCATCAACATCAAAAGACTCTCGATATCTTATTTTCAGGTACTGTTACAAGCGATACTATAAGCTCTCTGCATTTGAATGGATCTCTATGGAAATTGGGGGGTGAGACTAGATTCAGCTGTAAATTACACTGGTACAGTATGGAACACATGGCTGGCTAAATGGCTGTAAGTCATCAAGGGTCTGAGCTATCGAACGAGCCCCAAACCATCACTCTGTTGCCAGATATGGAGTAGATGTGGATGGATCACTGCAAGGTTTATTTCTCCTGACTCATTTTCCTTTAGAACTCTATGGGGGAAAAAGAGACAAAAAATGAACTCAATCTATTGTAGAATATGTCTGTAATGTAATAAAACGTGGAGAAGGTGAAAGGGGTATTCAGACTTTCCGGCTTGACTGTATGTGGCCCTTTCAAGTGCTTATTTCATTGATTTGTTTAATGACAGAAATAAGAAACATGTTGCTTGTCTTAACACATGACTCTAATCTGGCCAATTGTAAAAGTATTATGTGAACACTACAGTCCCTCAAAACGACCTGAGTTAACATATAGTTAACATGTCCTGACCCAATTTAAAATGAAGTTCCATACAAATAACATATTACACTTTTATTAAATTAAATGATAAAATTCAATCTACAAAATCCCAATCTCGCTTTCTTAATTGATATTTCAGTGTTAATGTGTTAGGAACCGGCTTCTTTCCAAATAATCCAAGTCAGGATAATGCAGGAACTCACTCAATACAACAAACACTTTACTATAGAAAGTAAAAGTTTATTGAAAATCACACTGGCCAGCGGGAAGATCATCAAGACACAGCACAAATTACGGTCCAGCAACCTTTCATGCACTGGTCATCTACCCAAGCTTATATACCCTCGGAGGCCTTGAGTTTGATGCAAATGTTTACATTATCTGTGAGAACATATCTCCCAAATGTTCCCAAATAACATGCTTGTGTTCATCAACAACCCACACCATTAGTCATGCCCGATAACTTATGGCGCCTAGATATCCGGTCAGGGAGGGCAGAGGCCTGTCCAAAGATCAACCCTCACCTGCTTCACCAAATCATTGATCAACACACACATGCATAATTACTCTTATAGGACAAAACTCAGAACCCATCAATTGGTCGAACATTCCGTTGTTTCATTGTGTAATTTTATCATTCACTATGCACAGTAAAGTGGTTCACTTGATACTACAACTATAAAGATGATTAAATACAAGATACATACATTTTCCCTCAAGGGAAGTGCGTAAAGATAATGAACATGCAATTCCTTTTGTTATTTTGAAAATTAGACAGTGAGATTGCTGTCTGGAGACACCCACATAAAAACATTGTTTTCAGAGGGCAGATTCTATGTAATAAAACAATCATTGATCATCATATCTGGGTGTTTCTGTGCTGGAAATTCACTTAATGGGTTTCATATGTCAGATGTTAGGAGCCAGCTTCTTTCTATGTAATCCTAGTCAGGACAATGCAGGAACTCACTAACACACAGAAAAGGTAAAAGTTTATTGTTTGTCACACCAGCTAGTGAGAAGATCACTGAAACCCAGCAAAGGTTTGCGGTACAGCAACCTTCGACACACTGGTCTCCTATAAAGGCTTAAATACCCTCGGAGGCCTTGACTTGACGCACATGTCCATATTATCTGTGAGGGCATATATCTTTGTTGCATAATGACATATGATTTTGTTCATCAACAACACACGCCATTAGTCATGCCCGATAACTTATGGCAGCTATATGTCCGGTCAGGGAGGGCTCAGGCCTGTCCAATCTTGGTCTTTGCCCTCTGGCCATACAATTTACAAAGATCAGCCCTGCTACACCAAACCATTGATCAATACACACACATGCTTAATTTATCTTATTGGACAAAACTCTGAACCCATCACAAATAATAAAATATGAATGTAATTGCTGTTTACACAATGATTCAGCGTAACTCGGGCTAAGGCATTACTGTTAGTCAGTATAGAACAGTATAGGAGCTTTCTCAGGTCAGTTCACTACATATACAGACCTGAAAGTGTGTAAGTAATGGATCCTAACTGACCAGAGCTGCTTTCACATAAAATGTACATGGAAGTACCTTTTAAAAAGTGCAATTGATTTATTTCAATATTCTTCACTTTATGGGATAAGTATGTTCTTGAATTTTATTAAACTATCATTTATATGTTGTCACTCACATGTATTACATTAGTCTTAGTTTACCAGGGAGACTCTGACAACTGCCCTCATGGAAAAACTGTCCTGTGCGACATCACCATAAATGTTAACACAAACAACACATACATCTTACTAGTGCAATAATCTTCAGAGGTCTTATTTAATTTAATTGTGTAAAATGTTAAATAAAAGTGTTTGCGTTCATGTTAAGATATGTCAAAAACTGTGAATGGTGTTACCATGGTGACTCACCACAGTCACCCAAAAGGTGAATATATCACAGCATTGTCACGGTTTTGTAGGTTGCCGTTCCTCTTTTGCGGAGTCTATTAGCTGCTCGAGTCTACGAGCTTCACCCTGTTCTTTGGGTTGCTATTTGTTTAGCTTATGTCGGGATTCTTTTTTCCTTATTGTTTATTTTCTCTGCTCGAATCTATGAGTTTTCGTCCACTTTTCTGGGTTGCTATACTTTAGCTGTATGCCAGGAGTTATTTTCCCATTATGTTTATTTCTTTCTGCTCTGTTTATGGTCTCCCTTCGCCCTTTTAGTGGTTGTTTTATGCTTCGTGGGGCAACTTTCAGATCCCCTTTCAGTCACGTCTGGTCCTCCGAACCGGACCGCTTAAAAGCACGTCCTCAGTTGGTCCAAGTATACTGTTGCATTATTCATGCTGGTGAATTATGTCTCTTTGGGTGGACAGATTCACAACCACATTACATCAGAGCAATACAGCTCTCACTGGTCATGCTTTGGAATTGCATGGTCTTAATCCCTCAACATACATACATGTAGTGTCTTGGGTGGAGGGGGTTAGAATGTAGGATTACTCTCTGGTTTTTCACAGGCTGGATTGCAGGGGTGCGTTGGAGTTGGGGGTCAGGGTATTTCTTTTGCTTATCTTCACCATGACTGATGAATTGCTATGATCAGTAAGCCGATGGGAGCCTCTTGTCCCTGTGGACGCCACAGTAATCAGACAACCAGCGCATAGGTATACTTGATGCAGAACATACTGTTTGTCTTAATGATTTACAGACCACTGCTGTTTTACACATGTTCGCCTGCTGTAGTCATTCCAGATCCAGTAGATTACTTTCCAGATAATCTGGCGACAAATAATCTTTGCAAAAAATATTGGTTTTCTTTTCCATATGACACATTGCCATGGGAACATTTAACTTCTTCCTGAGATGCGGCTCTGAGATGGAGCAGCTACCTTGGGTTACCATGGCAACTGTGTATTTTTTATGCTCACACAGGCAGATCTTAGTAGAAAAGCACTACATACTGTATGCACCCCATTGCCCCTCCCTTCTGCCCAGTTTTCTGCAAATCTGCATTTATCGTTTCCTCAAAGAGCTTATCAGCTTCATCTCTGGGGTGACAGTTGAGTAAATGAATGTCAATAAACATTGGCATGCTAAACAGTGCTCCACAGTAAGAGGTAGGGTTATAACTCCTCTGGAAGAAGGTATTCCTTAATAGAAGGATCTGGAGTTTAACCCAGAGGAACCCAGGAAAGCATCTCAAACCACTTACTGTCACCTGCTTCCTGGCCCTATCGATCATCTTGATCTATAGATCACTTGGTCTTACCGTGGCCAGCATCACAACACACTTCAACCCTAGCAGACCCACAACCCTTCACAAAGATGAATTTACTAAAATTAACAGGTAAAGATGATCCCCACCCCGCTATGTCCTACCCACCCAGGACACCCACACATATACACTCTGGGATTGTGGGTCCTGCACTGTCTCCCTGGGGGCAGCTAGACTTATTTAATTTAATTTTGTCGAGGCTGGACTGAAACCCAAAAGCCCCAGAGGTACGGTTTGACGTTCATAAACGCTTTATACATTTTTTCTGTTTAGGCATTTTTGCATTTGTGTTCCCTAGTAATAAAAAGAAACAGTGTGCATTTTTGTAAAATGCACCTAGAAGGATACATGGCATTTAGCTGGGCTCTCCCTAAGGACTGGAGTCTTTTTCTAAATGGCCACTGGAAACCTGTTTTGGAACTGTCTAGAGTGCAGCCCTGTTCATGTCTGACTGAGATTTAGCCCTAATCACCCTGGCAAATTGTCACCAATTAACACGTGGAGCACTGATCATCCATCTCTATTACCAGGCAATATAGCCATTAGAAACTCTGGGAGTGAATATTTTATCTAATGAGCACAATGTTCCAAAAGCTGTCAGTTCAAATTATGTAACTCCTGCTAATTTTTTACCCGCCAATGAGATGGATCGTTGTGTTTTTCTGCTGTAATGAATTTGTTGGCATTGCATTGGTGATAGCTGCAAGACAAAATGGACTTGTTTAATACCCAAACATCCCTAAGACCATGTTTTACTGTTACTGTTAGTATGTCATTTTCATAAAACCAATATCTAGCAATATTATTCAAACAAATACAAATTCAAGTTTTCGGTGTCAAGGTATTTCATAGTGAAATAAATGCCCTATTTTACTTGAACTCTTTTCATGCAAATTTATGATAGTTTTCAACAAAACATGTTACTATCCAAAATGTACAATCATATGAATAAATGTTATACAAATAATTGGTGAAAATGTATGCTTTTTTAAAAAATATTTCACAAGCATCGGTTTCAAGTTTTTCCAATAATTATTTCCAACACTGGAAGTTCCAAACATGGGAAAATGAGTTACATGATTACACATTTCCACAAAGCATCATTCTGTGTTCGCTTGTCAAACCAAATGTGCAGAACAGGCAGCCCTCTCGTCAACACATTGTGAGGCATGTCTGTTTCAACCAGCCATTTTGTTATGCAACCTCCAGTTGTGTGACGCTTGATAGGAATGGAATAAAGCAGGGATCAGCGTATGGGGGTCATGTGACTCTGTGTGAGACTGTGCGGAAGTGGGTCACTGGCAGCGCGCTGTTGAGGGTGGCGTAGCTGATCTGTGAGTGGGAGGAAGAGACCGCTGTGTGTGTGTGTGTTAACAGCCGGGGGAGTGGAAATAGTCGGGCCTCCGTACAAACAGGGCAGTGTGTGCTGGCAGCCCCGAGCCGGCCAATAGGCAACCTTAATCTGGCCAGTCAGCCAAGCAAGCACAGTGCAGCAGGCAGAAGAACGGGCATCCGAGTGTCGCTGAGGGCCTGAAGGTTTTCCAGAAAATATCCCATGCTTGAGCTTCACACATTTCTTATCTTACTCTCTGTTTAAAAGACAGTGTTGTTTTAATTTAGCCAAACACAGTTTCCCATTATATTACAGGGTTTTTTGAACAATTTTTTTACTTTTAAATGCAACCTACATATGTTATGCCAAATAAATTGTACATCATTGAAATAGATAATACAGTCTAAAATGAAGATGCATGTATTGGTCCAAATGTATATTTTTTCAGTCTGCCCATAATATTAATACTAAAAATAAAAGTTGGATTACAGTTTATTACCAATCAACGAGCTCAGCCTGCCATTGTAATCCCTGACTGTCCACACGTTTCACAAAAGTAACATGAGGATGCATGGAGAGAGTATGAGGGAGAAGTGCCCTTGTTTCCTTGTCAAGTAAAAACCCCTACTTTAGTGTCTGCTGGGTGGCTCATCATGTTAGTAGGGCACTATTCTAGGGCATGGATGGGCCCCGTAGTTTGGGATCAAATCTTGATCATGCCAGTGCTGACCATGGCCAGTAGCCCCACAGGGTGATGCCAAACTAGCATTGTCCTGGGTTGTCCTGAGTTAAGGAGGGTTCAGTCTGCCTACTCTGCTTACTCTCTAGCGACCCCTGCTGGTTGATCGTGCACCCGTGGTCTGCTTGCTAAAGCTGCACATGAAGTACCTTCCTCTGACTCATGTCTGTGCAAGCTTGGCTGTGGGCTGTGGTGTAAAACAAAGCAGCTGTAAACACCGCATGCATCAGAGGTGAAAGCGTTCTTATATACACACTTCTGTCAGCTATGGAGGTTGTGGAATGAGAGCGGCTGTACGTGGTTAGGCATACCAAATCGGGAAAAAGGCATAGAAAATATGCTTTAAAACACAACAGAACTTTGGCTTGTGTAGTTACCTGGCCATGATATGAGTCCAAATGGTGGTGAAATGTGTTTGTTAGTTGCTCTGTGCTCCCCTGGGGTGATAATCTAGAATAGGGTATTTGTCGCTCTCCGTTCACTTCTATAGGGCTGCTAAAACGGTATCAAAATGACACTTCTAGCACGTATACAAATGTGAACTAAGTGGATTCTGTCAATACAAACAATAACCAGTCCTCATATGTATTTTTTTATTTTATCTTAATTAAATGGCTTTCCTGGCTTTTTTGTATTTTATTTGGAACGTAGATCCGGTAGGTAATTATTGCGCCAGAAACAGTGTTTATGTTACTAGTCTTTTCTGGAAGCTTGCTAACAACATTAAAGAAAATAGTACTTTTATAAATCATTTTAATCACACAAAAATAAATACACACGAGGACTACAGAATCCACTTTGTTCTAGTTCGTATACATGCTAGAAGTGTCATTTTGAGACCGTTTTAGCTGCCCTATAGAAGTGAATGGAGAGCGACAAATACCCTATTCTGGATTATCACTAGCACAGAGCAACTAACGAACATATTTCGCCACCATTTGGACTCATATCATAGCCAGGTAACTACACAACCCAAAGTTCTACCAAACTTCAGTTGCGCTTTAAACCAATATCCATAAAGCATATATAACCATTCTCATGTTTTTGTTTTGGTTTGAGGACGGTATTGTTCTGTTTTTACAAGAGGAGGGAATATGGCAACTATGTGGCAACCCAACTCACCCAGCAACTATTTCCTCACAGGGACGTATTCCATTGAATTAAAAAGCATTTTTCACTGACAGGGACATGTAAGAAGCAGACGAGGGGTGAATGTGTAACTGTGTAATTAGGGCCAGTGTGGGCCACCATGACAGCAGCCGTCATGCAGCCGCCATTCAGGATTCCCTGCCTCCCCCTTCTCCCCTCGTTGAACCCATCTCCCAGCCCTTTTTCCCAAGGGACCAGCCATGGGAAAGGGAGCAGACGCACCCCGATTCACACTTATCACCCTGAGGAAGGTCACTGCGGAAGGCCTGACATATCCTCACCACCGCCGACCATCAACAATCCTGCTTTCCACTGAGAGGAGCCTCCTCTTGCCCCACCCCCATGCACAGTGACCATCGACCCACAAATACTTCAGAAGATATAAATGAAATGGGAAATGGGTGCAACTGGAAATACTTATTATTTTATTTTATTTTATGTTAAACCTTACTTTAAATACCCAACCTAAATAATAATTTTTAATAGTTATACATATAGAACCAAAGAAAACAAATACTGTAACATTAAGCCGATGTTTCTATACTGCCCACTATTGGAGGACATTGCAACCAATCAAAAGTGGGTTCATTTAGTGGGCTGTCTATCAGAATTTAAAGTGAATATCCAGTACAAAACAGAGACGCCACGTCAGACCTTCACCTCTTGTTTTTAGAAAAGACATTATTGACATCAAGGCATTTAATTATTTTTCTGTATATAAATTTGGAAAACATCTATACTGTGGCTTAATGAACACTTTAAAGTGTAAGGGGAAAGTAATTGTGCAGGGTTTGTCAAAATGTGTGGGTTTAGCTCTAGAAGTGTTACAAGCAGAGTTTTAGTTTGGTTGCATTTGGGTTATTCAGGACTGCACCAAACCACAGCATGTCCAGTACATCAGCTGTGGGGGGCATGCTTTTTAGGAGATGGTGTGCTGGTGGTGTACATTAACGTTTTTGGCAGCGCCTTTGTATGCTTTTAGATGATGTTTAGAGAGTGGTATCCTGTATATTTATTGAATGATTAACAGTGCTTTTCGTGGGGAGGGGGCTTGGTGGTGTTGTGGGGTTATTTTCTTGTACAAACACATTAACAATGTGTTTATATGTTGTCTCCTCCATATTAAAAGTGTTTTCGAGGTGACCTTAGATGGTGTTGTGGGAATCATCTGCTGAATATTGAGTTTTTTTTGTGGGAGGCCATAGGTGGTGTTGAGGGTGGGTTGTTATATTAGCAGTGTTTTTTTGGGGGGATGGTGTTGGATAGTGTTATGGGGGGCTACTATACATCAAGTGGTTGTGTGCTTACCGTATATGGTGTTGGGGGTGTCTCTAAATATTAACAGTATCTTCCTTTGTGGAATAAAATATTGTGTACTTACCAGGTGCTCATGGGGGGGGGGGGGGGTGAAGGTTGCTGCTGTAAATTAACATCGGGTATTTTCCATCGGGGGTGGGGCTTTAGGTGGTGGGATCATCGATGCAACTGATTGGAGAGCACCAGGCTGAGGACAGACAGCTCATTACTGACATGGTGCTGACCAGAATGAACCAAGCATTACCACGGACACCCGCTCGCTCTCCCCAGAGGCCAACCACTGTCCAACCACCACAGGTACAGAATGAAAACAGACACTGTACAAACTTATACAGCAACTACCATAGGTCATATACAGTGCCCTCCACTATTAATGGCACCCCTGGTAAAGATGAGTTAAAAGGGTTATAAAAAATTCACCGTTTTTCACACTGAAAAAAAATGAAAAAAATCCAACCTTTAATTGAAGTTAATTTATTATTAGATTAAGCTAATTCACCAAACGATGAATTTTGTATAACCCTTTTTACTCATCTTTACCAGGGGTGCCAATAATAGTGGAGGGCACTGTACACAGGACAGACACTGTACAGACATGGGACCAGGGGGATTCTTCCAAGTATTGCATATTCAGCATACAAAGTAAACAAGTGCTCTGTCATAACTCATAACTCATAACAATTTAGGGTGCCACCTAGTGTACAGTTGGAGAATTATCTTTTATTATAAAAAGTATGGCATTTATTTATGGTCATATTGAATTTTACACACCTGAAAGACATGTTTTAGTCTGAGAAATATTACAGACATGTATTTGTGATTTGTTGTTAGTAAATGGGATTAAAGTTTAAGTTCTAATTGCAACCCAAGTGTCTCTCCGTCTAGGAATGTGATAACACCACTGTACCAGACTGCTGCAGTAACAGTGCTGAAATGATACGACTTTCTTCTTGCTGTCACAGGGGAAGGGTGGACAGATTTCAAACAGGATGACAGACTAATTCTAGCAAGAACTGTTTTTCTCTTTGTTCTCAAAATCTTGTTGTACTTTGGCAAACGGGCGGAAACGGGAGCTTATCAACACGTAGCTGGTATTCCTTCGCCACTCGTCCGCCTGATTAGCCCTCAGGTGTATTACCAGGCACAGGCCTAAATTATTGCACAGAGTTCTGAAAACTTGTGTATCACTGCACTTTTTTCTTTTAGAGCAACGTCCAAAAGGAAGGCTTGACTGACCCCAGCAAGATCCCTGCCCAGCGCCCGCCGCCACAAGGTTGTTTACAGTACATTCTCGACTGTAATGGCGTTGCAGTAGGACCAAAACAAGTCCAGGCAAAGTGATGCATTCACAAACAAATCTGCAGTGGTGTTTCAGCCAAAAACAAAGGTTTAATTCAACTGAAGAAAATGAATCAGAAAGTGAAGGTTGGGAACAAAGTAATCTGTGCAATTCAGCAGTGTTTCAATGCTGGCCTGGACTATGTTTTCTCTATGCAGTGTCACAATGTACTGTCCTCTTGTTCACCTGTGTGTGCTTGTATTGGCTGCCTTTGTGTCTCTGTAAATCTTGTGGTTTTCTTCAGGGCTGTTATCGATAGTGTAAAAGACAAATTGTGCCTAAACTGAGTCTAGTGCTGCTGTGTCTTCTGTACTTTAATACCCATGTGTTATTGGGATTATTATTATTATTATTATTATTATTATTATTATTATTATTATTTACATTCCTTTGTCTCACTTTAATTTAAAGTGATAAGTAGTGTGCATACTGTGTGGTGAACCACAGTTTGGCACCTCTCATTCTCTGTTGAACTCTTTGCTTATTTGTGTGTGTGCCTACTGTGTGTACCTTTATTTGTGTGCGTGTGTGTGTGTGTGTGTGTGTGCGTGTGTGTGTGTGTGTGTGTGGGTGTGTGTGTGCGTGCGTGCGTGCGTGTGTGTGTGTGCACATACGCGTGCGTGATATTGTTAATTATTTTCTTTATCCAGATCTATAAATATAAATATATATATATTTTTTGTTTTGCATGAGTGATTCAAAGACAGGTAAAGATGTACATTTGACCTTTGTGTTTACATGTGGAATATACATGCATATGTATATTCGATGATATTGCTTTATTATATCAAAAAGATGTTTTATCTGTACTGAGCATGGACATTTTTTATGGTAAGATATAAATGTTGTCCAGAGTATTTCTAAATATAAATATAAAATATTATATATATATATATACGTGTATATATATATACAGTGCCCTCCACTATTATTGGCACCCCTGGTGAAGATGAGTAAAAAGGGTTAAAAAAATGAACCGTTTGGTGAATTAGCTTAATCTTACACTGAAAACATAAGAAAAATCCAACCTTTTATTGAAGTAAATTTATTATGGTAAAAAAATCCCTCATCAAGATAATAATTATTTATCAAGAAATAATTATTTTCAACAAAACCATGTGTGCCATAATTATTGGCACCCCTGCATTTATATATAAAATAAAGTAATAATTTTTAATATTTGGTGGCATATCCTTTGCCATGACTTCCTGATGTCTGTGACCCAACAACATCAAAAGACTCTTGATATCTTATTTTCTGGTACTCTTACAAGCGATACTATAACATCTCTGCATTTGAATGGATCTCTATGGGAATTGGGGGGTGGGACTAGATTTAGCTGTAAATTATGCTGGAACAGTATGGAATACATGGTTGGTAAAATGGCTGTAAGTCATCAAGGATCTGAGGTATCAAATAAGCCTCAAACCATCACTCTGCTGCCAGATATGCACTAGATATGGATGGATCACTTTAAGGGTTGTTTCTCCTGACATATTTTCCTATTGAACTCTATGGAGAAAAAAACCCTTCAAGTTATCCATCCATATCTAGTGCATATCTGGCAGCAGAGTGATGGTTTGAGGCTTGTTTGATACGTCAGACCCTTAATGACTTAGAGCAATTTAGCCAACCACGTGTTCCATACTGTTCCAGTGTAATTTACAGCTAGTGGAGGGCACTGTATATATATGAAGAAGAAGGATATGATGGAAAATGAGCCAGTAGTTTCCCATGATGTTTCAGCAATATAGTCAATAACTGAAGTGCACATTGGTTTTATATTCACTATTTACTTCTGTTATTACTTTCAAAGAAAGTTCACATATTTTTTGTTGTCTTTATCTCCCAATAGGGAGTATTTATTTATTTATTTATTTATTTATTTATTTATTCCCTCTTTACCTTAGTACTACATTTTTATTCACCAGTGTGTGATCCATATTTTATTTACCTTTATTTTTAATCCCATTGGTATTTTACTCCAATGCATTCTGCAGTGAAAGTTAAGACAAATATGTTGTATCTGACTGGAGGCAGAGCAGTGCTTTATCAGCTTTAACAAGCTTTTTAGTAAGTTGACTGTCTCTATGCATTCAGGAGAGCAACATGTGTTTATTGTGAAGCTGTTAAACTTTGTAACAGGGACATTTTTACCACCAGATAATTTCATGAAAGAGGTGTCAAGGTTATTTTGGTATTTGCTTATTATGCCTACAGAACAAACATTCCTATTTATCAGTGTCTGGAGCTGTTTGGCTTGATGTAAACAAAGAGACAACCCTTCTCTATTGGAGAGGGTATCAAATGTATTATTGCAGTGAAGACATTTTATGTAACGGAACTACTTGTTGACTTGGGAGAGCTTAGGATTGTTATACTCACAATGGTTATATTCACTTTTAAAATAAGTTAAAATAAGCCTTTTAACCAAAATCGGATGCAGTATATGCCTGTTGTAAGCCATGCCATTGTCTACCAGAGAACTATGTATTGCTTATAAACACAGTTTAGGTGTTTATAATGTGGCAATATCTGGCGGGATTCAGAATTACCCTTGTTCAGCTAATATGAGATGTAAGGAACCTGCTTCTAATACAAAGGTTCTTGGTAGACAGAGCCCCAAGCACTGATCCTGGGCTAGCAAGCCCAGTCCTAACTCTAACCCCACTCCTAAAGCCCCACCCCATTTTGTACAAAAAGGAGCTCAACCTGTGTCAATTCATAGGGGTGCTGTTTATTAACACCAATAAAATATATACAGTACAGCACCACACTTAAGTAAGCACCTAATGACTGTTAACGTTCTCAGAGTCACAACATAGTGTGAGGTGTTTGTTTTTTTGTAATATACAGTCCCTGATATTTTCTAACCTGTACCTCCAAATTAACAAGTGCAATAGATGGTGCAACCAGATCAACAGTTGAATTGCTTCCAGGCTTGAAAGACTTCAAATGTCATATGTTTTAAGTATCATTTGACTCCAAGAACGTGATAGAATAGCACCTTTTTGTTTCTTACTACTTGTTGGTTTGGTGTAAATTCACGTGTTCCCAGAAGAATACAGGGTATGTGAGTTATTCACATCCTCATAGGGGTCAGTTCATTTCCTGCAGAAGAGAACAGTAATTGCACTGAATGTTGGTATTTCATAGGGCCCAGATATCATATTTCTACATATATAAATACATGAGTATACAAGTGAATATTTTAAATAATTAAACGAATAAGATTAACAGTTGTGAGGATCCAAGGTATGTTTGGTGATATATCTATTGACAAATTGTTTGCTTTATTATCATTTAATATTCATCAGAAGGCCATTGATGCAGATGTACCATTATCACACTTCTAAGTCTGATGCGCTGTGTGTTAGTGTATACTGTATAGCCTCTTCTCCTTGCATGCTGTGGAAGAGCAAATGTGGATACATTTACAGCTATACTTGCATGGTGAGTCACTGTCGTATTTAGAAAAGCAACAGTTTAATCAAGTGGAAATTACCATGAAAACGTGATGTGTTTTGTTGTAAATGTGGCCAAAAATCTATTGAGTGTCAAAGTACAATTTGTTGATTTGCTTTGAATGAAAACAAGGGTTAAGCAATTATGTTGTTAATGAGGTGGGGAAAAAAAACATATTATTTGTGAACCACTGCATCTCAGATCCCTCCATAAACTTAAAGATTAGTTTAGCAAAAAGATCATACATACATAAAGATTCGTTTAGCCATTTAGGTGGGTTTTGATAATGTGTTTTTGGATTCACAAAATTGGATTTCCAAACTTTCACAACAGTCTCACATTCTGCAGTATGTACTGTTAACGCTGTGGTCAGATTCTCGAAACTGTGATTTCTTTCAGCAAATAAGTGAGGCCAGTGCAGTGAGAACCAGACCTTAGGCTCTCATATCTGTGGGCTGTGGGCTGAGTTTTTGAGTTCCATCAACGCAAAACCAGACGGGTTTTATACACGACTGGACAGCTTTCAAAATGCATAAGTTTGTCCTTTTTAAATCCAGTACATGGTTGATTTTTTTTTTTTAAAAGAAAAGAAAACGTTGTGGAAGAATTCCCCCTGCTTCTTTCCTCACATATTTGGCCCTTTTTTTCTCTCCCAAGCAATAAAGCTTCCTTTGCAAGATCCGTATGTTCTGTGTTGCAATATTTGTTACTAAACCGTGTATTTGATTTTCTTTCAGTTTTTACCCCTCGGTTTTGAAACCAACATGCATCTGTATTGCAGTGGGACAGTAAACGTTCCCTGACGTGTGCAGAGTCTCGGCAGAGAGGTCAGGGGTCAAGGAGAAAAATTCCGTTTTGTCTAATGGGGGGGGGGGGGTTGTCTGTTCGCAGCTAAAACAATAAACCACATTGAATCCCATGGACTATAATCCATTTTCGTGACAGTTCAAATAATGAGGAAATGTACAAAGTAAAGACTAATTAACACCACTCCACTGGTAATAGCAGATGCCTCATTATACATAAATGTTATAAATTATGAGATTATTCATAATGTGGTTAAAATTTAACTGCATAGTATTAACTCCATTAAATATGTATTAACATTATTCATCATGACATGTACTACACCTGAAGTCACCTGCTAACTGACACAGTTGAAATGATTTCTCCCTCTTTCATGCTGAACATAATCATAACATAATTTACATCTACACTCTTTTCTAAAGGCTCCCTAAGCTATTTAGGTTGAAATTTGAATACCAAATTAGCAAACAGAAATCTATTTCAGGTATACAGAATGACTATAAACCGCATGATCTACTGTATGTGCAACTAAAATGTGTTGTCATGTATTTTCTGTTGTCATTGTTGCTGTTGTTTTCTTGGGGGAATAGGTAGTGTATAAAAATATTTTTCTGTCTTTGTGTGTCAAGTCACAAGCAATCATGTGGATATTTAATAGATACATGAATAAATGTGAGGTGAAAAAAGTGCTTAGGCAAATAGCCTGACACTTTGAACAAGCTGATACAATTTCCACCCTTCAAGCATGTGTGTTCTTCTTTGCCTTGCCTCCGATGCATGTAGAGTGATGTATTGCGATGGACTGGCTACAGTACCCACCCACCCACCCCTGGGCCTGCCCAAATCCCCACCCACCCACCCCTGGGCCTGCCCAAATCCCCACCCACCCACCCCTGGGCCTGCCCAAATCCCCCTCCCCTTGCTTTTCCTTTCACAGTTCCTTGGCATTTTGACCGTACCTGGCTTTTGGTTGTATTCCCTCTGTCTGCTGTCCTCAGAAGCATCCCATGCGATGGCTAGCTTCCCTCCCTGGACTGATTTTTTTGTCTATACCACAAGTCTGACCTGTTGTCTGGTAATATTTTCCCATTTAGCTGTCTGTAAAACGCAGACCAAATAAATAAAAACTATTCAAACAACAGGTGCTGGATTTAAAATCTGTTTTATTTTTGTGCAGTCTTGATACTTTGTTTTTTTTGGGGGGGGTTTTGTATTTATTTTTTTCCTGTGTATAAATGTTGTAACATTATAAAGTGTTTCTTGTACTGAACCTAGGGGGCTCAGGACAACCCCAAGAGTCGCAATCTCAAAGTGAAGAGCCTCCGGCAGAGCCAGCTCCGGGCGGCTCTGCGCAGGACCCCACTCCCAAGCCAGCTCCCGCCCCAACCACACGGCAGCCCCAGTCCCAGCCCCAGGAGGCGCCAGCGCCAGGGAAGCCTGCGACCCAGCAGTTCAAGCCCCCGCCTCCCAAACCACTGCCCCCAAAACCGCTCCCGCCTGTTCGGCAAAACTCCAAACCTCACGTTCAACCCAAGCCCCAGACTCCACCTCTTCCGGTCAAGGCCCAAGCTAAGCCCCAACCAGAGCCTCAGGCTCAAGCACAGGTCCCACCCCAAGCCCAAAACCCCACCCCTGACTCCGCCCCCACCGATGCCCAACCTCCTCTTGAGCAGCAGTCAGCACAGCAGAAGGCACAGCCTCATCCACAGCTTAAGTAAGAGCCTCAGTCAGAACCATCTTCCCTCTTATTACCATTTAATTCATTATTTTGGAGGCATGTCTCACCTTATAAATTATAAATACAAAGTATAACCCTTTAATGCACTGCAAATTGACAATTAATATAACAAGTTATTACAACAGTAAGCCACTGTCACTTTCTAGGAATTTGATTGGCAGAACTGAAGGTCTTCAGTCGCTTCTACTTTCAAAGTATAATTCTCTCTGCCAGCACTGCAGCTGTGTAGTCTACTAGAGGAAATGCTCCATCCTGTTAAGTAAATCTGGTAGCTAAGAACCACGTGTTTGTTTCCTTCACAGCCAACAGGGTTAGTTTTTGTTTGATATTGCTTTATAGTGCTCTCACCCATGCTGCCACTTCTATCAAAACATCAGTATGCAGTAAACATTGATTACGTACATGGTGCCATTTATCATATTAATGAGTGAGTGCTTGAGGATGGTCTTCCCATGTTCCTCTCTTTGTTTTCCAGTAAATCACAGTCCCTGACCAACGCCTTCAGCGCCTTCAGTGACACGTCTTTCTTCCGCTCCAGCAACGAGGACGAGGCCAAAGCCGAGACCATTCGAAACTTGCGAAAGTCTTTTGCCAGCCTGTTCTCTGACTAGCTGCCAGTGTTCCGGTTTTGGAATAGTGAAAGGCTTGGTCAAATCTAAGTCTATTTCTGGGTGTCAAAATGAATTATATGTCAACTGTATATATCCTACCCTCCCACTTGCTCTGTCCCATGCCTGATTGTCAATTAAGCAATATTAAGTACTGTATGCTGTAATAGTTCTGGTGACAGACACATAATTGGCGCAAGTCTAAGAGTTCTCAAGCTGGTAGAGGGCATCATTTCAGAGATCGAACAGTGAGGGGTTCAGCAGGGGAAATCAGGATAAATATCTGTGTCCACTTATGCTTTGCTGTTGTAGCCTTATTGTGACCGTGTGTTTTCACAGACCAGTATCTGCGTTTGGTTACCCTGGTTCTACTCTTTATGGGTGTGTGTGCGCGCGCGTGTGTGTGTGTGTATGTGTGTGTGTGTGTGTGTGTGTGTGCACATCTAAAGATTAATTTGTTAGTGGAATTTTTTCAAAATGGTCACTTTTTCTGGCATTTCAGATCACTGCTTCATGTGCTTGCAACTAATCTTGGTGTCCAGCACCTGCCAATGTCTCAGCTTAACCGTGACTGCTGAAACCTCATCTCTCTGTTTTATGTAGGACTTTAAATGTGTTGTGTACTGCTCTGTACATGTCATCTCTGGAATTTAGTTTGTGTATTAATTTGTTGGGATTCTTTTTTTTTGGCTTCATATTGTTCAGTTTGTATTGTGGTTTATTTGTACCCAATGCTGCTTTGCATGATCCAGTGACAATTGTTTACTATACAGCTGTCAATAAACACGTTGCACATC
This sequence comes from Ilyophis sp. 1 JC-2022, assembly GCA_022702515.1. Lineage (NCBI taxonomy): Eukaryota > Metazoa > Chordata > Actinopteri > Anguilliformes > Synaphobranchidae > Ilyophis > Ilyophis sp. 1 JC-2022. The sequence continues at coordinate 25,893,758 of CM040396.1, forward strand.
ACTCAGCTAACCGACTACTGATCTGTACATTGACATGGGCCAATTAAAGGGATCATTCATTTTTGGAGGTTGTGTATATTATTTACACTGCAAAACATGTCTGTCTTAACAAGTGTTTTAGTCTTGTAATGAGACGTAAAATCTTTTTTTTTCTTCTCAATAGTGGAAAATATTAGCTCGTTTTAAATTTGTGATATTATTTTACCCCACTGGCAGATAGTTTGTCTTAGCAAAACAGTACCAGAAATAAGATTCTAAAGTTAAGATTAAAATGCTTGTTAAGATTTGGTTTTTGCAGTGTACTAATGTTTTTAATTGGCCAAGAAAGTTTCTGTGTGCGGTGAACAACATATAAGTCAATTATGGAAATGTTTCTGACAACCTACCGGCTTTACAGTGGCAGGTGGTCAGGAATTCAGAGGTCTTGTGAACTAAGAAAAGAAAATACACTTCTAGCAACGGCAAAGCAGCTTGTACACAGCAATGTTCTTTCCAGAGGTTGTACATTATGAACACATTAATTTTCTATTTGCTCTGGATGCATAACATCGCTGTACAAGCAGCTTCGGACTTTCTCTGAGTGTATTTTCTTGCTTACATGTCCCTGAAATTCCCTATACTTGCCATTGTAAAGAAACCACATCATCAGAAACTTCTCTAAACATTTAACATGTCCTTTATCACAAACAAAAACTGTCTGGGCCATTTGAAAACATGTACTAAAATGTAAATAATATTTCTTTAAAAGCAAGAAAGTGAACTATCTCTTTAACCGCTGTGCATTCATTATCATTCACAATGACTAACACATTCTAAAATGTCCTTCCAAAATATACCTGAAATTATCATTTTAAAATCCTTTATGAACATATGCGGGTATGCAGGAGAGGGTCCTATTTCAGGTCAGATTTCAGCATTTGATCATGGTCAATACAAATCACTGTATGCTTGAATATACTCTTCCTCTGCTGGTTCCTTACCTTTGGTTAAGTTTGAAGTACCGTAACCAAATGCTGGTAAATCAGACGATAAAAGATGGATAGATGCTGAAACCATTCATTAAATCACAGTTCTATTTTTGGCCAGCAGGTAGCACTGTAACACTGCTTTTAAGGTCACAATATAAAAAAAGATAACCACAAAATGGCAGCAACATCCACACTAGTGATGGTTACAAATACTTAAGTACACTTTGAGGTTCTGCTAAATGACTGAAGAAAATGTATTATTTCTTACAAAATACACATTACATTACATTACATTATAGACATTTAGCAGACGCTCTTATCCAGAGTGACGTACATAGTGCATTTCCGAACAAGGAACAGATGAATGATAAAATTCGCAAAATGACATTGATTCAAAAATTCACAGAAAATGTTAACAGAAAATCACCAGCCATCTGAAGAGAGTGAATTACTGCAACAACAAAAAAGATTTAATGGCAAAAACAATTTATTACCATAAACAAAATTGTGATAAACTGGTTGCACAAAATAAGTGCAACCAGTAAAAAAAAATGCTGAGTCAGTCAGTCATCTGTTGAAGTGGAAAGTCTGCAGTTTCTACTGGAACACAAGGGACCCTTAACTGTGGGAACTAAGTCAGTCTGACCACTGTGGCCAGTCCCACGCAGCAGCGTCATGCTGGGAGTAAACAGTTTATTGTGCTTGTTTTGGTGCCCATCCTGACCATGGGGAGTTCCACACCATTTAGTCTCCATAAAGAAACGCCCCTGAGGATACCATGGATTATAAAGGCTTTTAGTCTGTTTCTTCCTCTTGGTTGTGTCCATATCGTGTGTGTATTAAAGCAAGCTCTGGCAGTTGGATGCAGACTCAATGAATATTAAAAAGGTAAGATCACACTAGAACTGCCGATCCAAGACATGCCGAATTCTATCCGAGGCACAATGGTTTGCGTAAAGTGCAAAAAAGCCCTCAATCTTGGACACAGCTTTTACAGTTACAGATACAGATGCATAATTGGCTGCAGCATTGCCCAGGGAGGGAGGGATTCAGTCTTCTGGGGTTGGCCATGTTTTATTGTTCACACTTCAAGCTGCACATGAAGTATCTTCTTCCGACTCACGTCTGTGCAAGATCAAATTGTGCTCTGGAACAGCCACAAGAAGCAGCAGCTTGACATTGCGTGTTTCAGAGGAGATCGCGTGCCACCCGCGCACTCCCAAATGCATCGCTGTGGTTGCAGCAATCAGCACAGCTGGTGAACGCAACTGTTTATTCCATATTAGGATAAGGGAGGGGTCATAATAAATGTGCATACCTGGCTCAGGAGAGTATTGCCATTGCCCCAATTGTTGTCTGAATATGAAGGCTGTTGTTTTACCATGACAATACACTGCCTCCCCTTCCTGCGTTCTATGCCAACCCTGCCTGCGTTCCGTCGTGGCCTGAATTCACACCTTTTCAGACCTTTTCCACCTGGACTGATACACTTATCTAGGACCTCTCATGGTACTTATTTCTTGTTTAACTGTGTGTTGAAGTTTATGATAGTATTTAGAATAGAATTGTAGTAGCGCTGATTTACCCAGTTTACTGTGAACTGCATTCAATGTTCATTACTAGGGATAGCTGCTACTTTATGGGAAGGATGTGCTTTGTCTTATCTGTTCTGTAGTTACTTCGATGACATTTCTGTATGCACTTACTGTATGTCGCTTTGGATAAAAGCGTTTGCTAAATGACTGTAATGTAATGTAATGTAATGTATTTTGAAACTATCACAGAACAATAATGTAATGTATGATGCTGCCAGGCAGATGAGAAAAGACAAAGTGTAAAATACCCATTGAAGTGCAGGTATGTCCCCCCCTGTACAGGTACCAGTTTATCAGAGATCATAGAGTGCTGAACTGTGATAATGTCGGTTTAGATTTCAGGGTCATTCAATATTATCATACCAATCATACATTTCTTGTCTTTCTACAGAAACCAAGTTCACATCCAGTGCAAGAAAGATGTGATGATTAGGTCAGCTCAACAACTCAGCATGCAATTCAACTGAAGCACTTCTTTCCAAAAGCAGATAAATCATGAAACTGAAATCTTGTTCTGCCGCTTATAACTTTTTGTTAATTTTTTCAGAATAAGCTTCAAAACCAAATTGGCCAGGCTTGGAAGAGTTATGTTCACATAGCACTGTATTGTCACACAAAATAGCTACAAGGAACTGTTGCAAATTGATTCAAAGCAGCAAAGTTTTCAGATTAGCATTTTCCTTCACTCAGCATGCTGGGAAGTGTGCTACATTCTCTGTATGCAGAATTTATCATCTATATACTATAGGGCTACTGATAATATTATTTTTAAATCCGTTTAACTTTGCGTCTTAGTACAACGGGTTCAACAGTGGTCACAGAATTAACTGTATACAGTATAGCCTACGCACACACCACACTCTGTGATACTCATTGGCCTCTGTTGTAAACGAAAATGTGTGCAAAAATAACACACACACATATTCCCCGTGATCGTACATTAGCCAAAACGTTAGATATTAAAATGAGCTAATTAACAGAGACCTTTATTATGAATAGCCTACTTGGGGGAAATGGCAATACATTGCAATAAGCCGTATTCATCAAGTTCGATCCCATCAACTAGGATTAATCGAGCAATTGAATTACTCACGTTTAAAAAAAACTTTGATTTCCGCATTTTGTTCCATGTGATCCAGGCTGCATGTGATTCCCCCTGTGCGTGTTCCTCTGGGAGGGGAAACAGGATAGATAGGTCGAAAACTTTGTCAAGTCTGTAGTCTGTCAGACCGCTGTAACATTGTTACGTTGTATGCCTAATACAATTAGCGCAGCTTTGGCACTTGTTTATCTCATTACCCGATACACATAGGCTACTCTGCCTGATCGACAGACTGTCTTGACACTTGAAGGAAGGAAGGAGAGACACGAAGACAAGACGCGTGCTGTGAGAGGGGGGAGCGGAATGAGAAGAGACCATCTATGAATGCTCAGAAGTGTGCGCCTCGTCTAAAAGGAAGTGACAGAACTATAAACTACGTTTAAAGGACCAAAACAGGTCAGTACATTTCATACTTAATCTGCGGTACGCGTTTATGATAGTAGTGGTTTGATTTTAAGTCAGTATCTTATAGTTTTATATAGTCTATTCGCTGTTAACCTGGTGGGGACGTTCAAATACAGAATAAATGCATAATTTATTATCAGCTTATTATTAATATTACTAGTTTCCGACTATTTTCTGCGGTGCACATGCAGCACATCAGATTTACAAATGGAAGCCGCCTTATTGCTACAGGTAAGTGCTGCTCATACATTATGCATTATTTGCAATTACCTTCTTTTCAATAGGTCTCTATTAATAACGTAATTGAGTTCAACATAGGCTTACTATTTTGTGTTTTTAAAACGTCCTTCTGTAGGCTATATATTGAACCAACAGTATATAACAGTAGGCTAATTTGTACATGTTTGTTCTTTTTGTGTGTGTGTGTTGCGCTCTGTGAGAAGTGTTTCTTCCGAAGTAATAGTAGCCTACTATAAGAAACTGTTTCCAATGCAGTGTGGTGCGGATTATCCTTATTTTCTTTAAAATGGCAGCATGTGTCATATAATAATATAATTTGCCAAAGTATGACATGAGAGTTTTGTTCTAACAATAAATCGTTTATAAAGTGTGACTCAGCACTTTCTTGTTCACAGTAGTCAAGTGTAATTGCAAACAAGCATCAAGTAGCCTCAGATGTTGGCGAATAATCGACGCTTTCTGACCGTATAGATCGTACCATCCGCTGCAGCCGAAATTTTGCAGGCAGGCTATGCATGTCTACTTCTATGTAATAACTGCTTGCGAACCTTGCTTTCTTTTCTTTTTTTCTTTTTTTCAGTGAACTTTAGTTTCTCTAATGTGTTACTATTCATAAAATGTACATTTATACATTTGGTTTCACAGATGAATATTAGATTTTTAATGGTGCAATAATTACTTGTGTTCAATCTTATACACGTGCTTTTGGTTTTGTGATGATGTGCTCAGTTAACTTGTCATCTGATGTGGTTAATAAATCTATATAATAACCTTGGTACATTTTCATTGTAGTCTTAGACTGTCCAAAGCAAAGCTTGAATGATTGTCACCTTTGACAATGGAATGTAAGTTGTTTTTTTCTTTTTCACAAAACCTCAGTAGGAAGATGAAACACTTCCCATTTATTTGGAGACTGTGTTACTAATTATAGCTTAAGGCACTTTTTAGAAATGTTTCGTCTCCTCTTGCGTCATGCTTAATTGATTGCTCAACAGATAGATTGTGATATACTCCCCATATACTTTATGTCTAAGATATATTTCTGAGTTTGTTTTCATATTTTCAATATAAAAAAATGGGAAAATGCTAAAAGGAATATATACTCAGGTAAAACAAAGTAGACTCAACTAAAGGACTTTTGGTGGCAGGTATCACAGGCTGTTCTTGAGTGGTATTTTAGCATGGAACTGTACATTAAGACATTGGACATTGGTGAATTGAGACATTAATTGAGAGTTGCCTACCTAAATTTCATTACTGAAGTACATCTATGCCCAATATAACCCGTAAAGTTGAAATGAATATTTGGATGTTCCATTGCTTTACACTATGGTTGTGTTCTTTAAAATATGGAAAACAGCACGAAATAAGATCATTCAGTGTCGAAACAGAAGGAATAAAACAGATGACAAATGTATATTTATATATCAAAATAGCATTAATAATGTATGTATCCTGGAAAGTGGCTTAGTGTTGTCTTGAGTTTGATTTGTATTTGGAAAAAGTGTTACTTTAATAGAAATGTCAAAGGAAGATTGATTTTAACAGCCTTCAAACGATATTATACACACTTGACAAATGGCTTGAGGGCACAGGACTTGTCTGAAGTCTCGAAACCTAGAAAATGAACCAAGATGTTTCTGTCATTATGTTGCATTGATTTTAATACAAGAGCCATCAGTTGGGACATTAGATTGCAATGAACATGACATCACCTTCTACGTTGAACATGGGCTATTAAAGGAAATTACTGAATTCCACATGACACAACTGGCATTTTTTGATGCGAGAAGGATTGTGAAATTATTAGAATAATAGAGAAGTCATGCCCGTGTACAAGTTCGACTGGTTTTTTTTTCTGCATCACAGATGTATGCGTATACAGCAGCAGTGAATTTGTCTGTTTATGGAGAATAGAAAACCCTTCACCCTTCAAAACCTGAGCAACTCAGCAATATGTAAAATATGGATTTTAATCAAGATGTTGCAATACAATGCACGTCCAATGCCATTGTCATCGGCAAATCATGAGAAAGATTTACACTGCAGTATTTGGTCAAATAAAAGTAAAATACAATTTTATATTGACATCTTATTTTTCACTAATACATGGAATCAGTATTTCAATGAAAACGCACCCTTAGATATTCATGTACAAAGATAAAAATATAATCTGTGACAAATGTAATTTTAGTTTGACTGAATCACTGTTTTTGACAAAAACAGAGACACAGACCAAATCTATAGCTGCATATAATTGCCATGGCTTGGCAACCGCACTCTAAAGTTGTATTATAATCTATTATATAATTCACACAGGCATAGTGGTGTGGAATGTGAAGGACTTTGATCGCTAGTGATAAATGGAAGGTGTGCCAGTTCTGAAAAAAGCTCTGATTAAATTTCCCCTGGCCTTACATGGCCTGAGAGCCCTTGTGGTCTCATGTTTCCCCTGATCGCTGAATACTCCGAACCACCTTTTCTAAACAGTGTGCTATAAGCCTCTGTCCCATCCAACCCCTTCATTTTAGGATTACTGCTGCACATAGAATTAGTTCATTCCTCCTGTCTCAACTTTTCTTGTGAGGCATGTGGGGCTGTTCTGTGACATTGTAAAATACAGGGAAGGTAGTTGTTGGGCTGTACAGGTATCAGCGGTTTGCTCTGTTAATCAACCTTGCTTGGGCCGTGCCGCTCTTGTGGTTTTGGCATGCTTATCAGGACACAATTCTGTGGGGTGCATTTTTTTTATATTAATTTGCAATCTCCATTGAGTTGCATGGGTTAAATGATAATGTGAACTATTGATTCTTTATAGACAACAGCTCGTGGTGACCTTGAAAGGTGTAGAAGGGAACTTTGAAGAACGTTAGCCGCAATGAATTCAGTCTCAGGCATAGAACTGTCTGAATTTTGTCTGACCTTGAAAAGAGTGAGAATGTGTTTTGTTGTTGTTGGTGTTGTCTGGCATACAGGAAATGCTCAATATAAGAAAGCCGTGGAATATTGTGTCTGTCCCTGACATGAGTAATATAAAATGTCAACAAGTTAGAGTAACGAAAAGCTGGTGAAGAGAGAGATGCTCAGTAACTGTTAGGATACTTCCTTGACACTTTTCAGACTGTTTGCTTCAATAAATATATTGAACATGCGCAGAACTGCTTGTGCATGTGATTTAAAGGAATACGCAACATTTTGGGAAATTGGCTTATTTGCCATCTTCCCCAGAGTCAGACAAGAAGACGAATATTTTTTTTCTCTGTGAGTGCAGTATGAAGCATAGAGGCCCTCACCATTAGCCTAGCTTAGCCACAATCACTAGAAGTGGGTTAGACCAGTTAGCCTAGCTTCCTCAAAAGTGACGAAATACACTGCATAGCTATATTTTCTCAGCTGTCATTCTGCTTAAGTACCATACAACAGCAAGTAAAACCATTCAACTATGTAGCCAACCACCTCACTGTATGTACACAAAACTGAATGTAAAATAATTGTAGATATTCACTCAAAACCAAAATGTTCACATTGTATGTAATGGCATATGTATCGAAACTTCACAAGCATATTTATAAAAAAAGAATTGCAAATAAACTATAAATACATTACTGTGATCAAATGAAATAGTCAGATAGATAGGTCTAATATGTTTTGTTAAGATAATAATTAGCATTTAACAATGTAAAGTCAGTGTACCATTAAAGGAACACTCCAACATTTTGGGAAATTGGCTTATTTGCCATCTTCCCCAGAGTCAGACAAGAAGATGAATACCCTTTTTTTCTGTGGTCGTGCAGTAAGAAGCATAGAGACCCGCACAGTTAGCCTTGCTTAGCCGCAATCACTGGAAGTGGATTAGACCAGTTAGCCTAGCTCCCTCAAAAGTGACGAAATACACTTTCCAACAACTCCAAAACTTTCTTATTTACATGTTGTGACTTGTGTATTTACCACGTGTAGAAATAACAATGTAAAATGAGACGTTGTAATTTTTGAAGCAGATACATACCCGGAACTATTTTCTTTAGCTAGCTGATGATATTGACTCTGGGGAAGATGGCAAATAAGCCAATTTCCCAAAATGTTGGAGTGTTTCTTTAATGGTACACTGACTTTACATTGTTAAATGCTAATTATTATCTTAACGAAACATATTAGACCTACATATCTGACTATTTAATTTGACCAAAGTAATGTATTTATAGTTTATTTGCAATTTTTTAATATATAAATATGCTTGTGAAGTTTCGATACATATGCCATTACATACAATGTGAACATTTTGGTTTTGAGTGAATATCTACAATTATTTTACATTCAGTTTTGTGCACATACTGTGAGGTGGTTGGCTACATAGTTGAATGGTTTTACTTGCTGTTGTATGGTACTTAAGCAGAATGACAGCTGAGAAAATATAGCTATGCAATATATAGTCTGATAAATAACATTTGTTGGAGAATTCTAGTCATGATCATGACCATATTCCCTAATTCTGAATGTTGTTGAACAATACTTGAATGGGCTTCATAGATCTTGTGTTGGAGGATTTGAATACAAGTTAGGACAGCATGAAAAAAATTGTGATAAAACCAGTATATAGAAAGTTAAAAAGAATTGTCATTGTATTTAGCTTGAAACAGAATTCTTTAAAAAGTATATATGAATTGCTCCCAACCATTGGTCATGAGAAGCGACAAGGGGAGGGGTTGTCTCAATGGGAATATGGGCCTGGGTAAGCCCTTTCACATTATTTGGAATGGCCTTACAAATCCAAACATTTTCACAAGAACGCCCAAACCAACAAAACAGCGGAGCTCCTCTAAGACATCAAACCCTTTTTTTGGTTGTTTTTTTTTTTAAAAGGAAGGGTAGTTTGATGTCAACAGCATATACACATGTTTTTTATGTAGCGCACTCCTGCCTTTTCCTGTCTCCGTCGAAGAACAGGACACTGCGACCACAGCAGCTCCGCACGCTGAAGGCCTTGACAGTGCCAGCTCCCTCCTTATCCGAGGAGGAAACACAGCAACCCCCAAAGGAGTAATCAACCATTAACTCATTCCTATTAAAAGAAATTGGGGGAAAGTTCACGTCCTTAGATATTGTGCGAACCCAAATTCCCAGGGAGCAGCACAATAAAGATCTTGGGACGTAAGGCACTTGCCAGAAGCGTGTTATTGAAATGGTTCCAGTCTGTTTTTTTCATGGTCCCAAGTGTGTGTGTGTTTTGGTGAAGAATTAGTCCTTACATCCTCTTACACTGATAAGTCCTCCTCCATGTCTCTACCTTTGTGGAAGCTGACTATTCTGTCATTGTTAAAATTTCATATTGGATAACAAAAATGTTCATATGTTAAATTTAGTAATTAGCTTTAGTTTTATATGTTTATGTAATTTGATACATGCTAACGGAGCATTTTATTAAGCCTGTGTATCTGTGAGCATGTACTACACAGTATAATGTATTGGGATACAACAGCTTTTTTCTGCCTTGATTATGTCATACTTATATGCTAAATTAAATGACATAGATTCATCACATAATTTAACCACTTACTTTGCCCCTATGAGTTTTATATAAGGTGAGGGCAGGTTTTGTGCACGATACATGAGTTACCAGTGTGCCTCGCCAAGTTCTTCTCTCATGGTGCTAATATCATACGCCAACTGCGGCATTCCATTCCATTTATGGAAAATTTCCGTTTGGCATATCATTGTCAGACATCTTATGTGAATGACACTCGGACACTCCTTTTTCTGTGAAAGGTGTCTCGCCACTCTACATAATGAAGTGTGACTTCTTCAGTTACCTGAGGTTCAAGCTTTTTTTTTTTTTCTAGCTGTCAAACAGGAACAGGCATCAAGTGCATTTTTTGTGGTATTCACACTCAGACAAGCTGTGGGCAGGAAAGCAGTGTGTATGTAGAACTAGGTTCCAACTAGGTTTTTTTCTTCTTTTTTTTTGCATTACATATGCAGATAATAGCTAGGCTCATTGAAAAATGCAATGCTTTTGTATGTGACTGGCAAGGTTGTATGAATAGCCTTAGCATAACCACAGTGGAAGGGAGACAGTGTGGTGCAGTCCTCAGGGCAGCTAATTCTTAACCCATATGCATGCACCCATAGGGGTTCAGTTCTCCACTATGTTAAGCTAGGAATGTGGACTTTCTGATAGAATTAAGTTTTTTTTTAATCAAAATGTACAAGCAAAGCATTCACCCAGATAATGGTCTATTTGGGGTGCTTTGTGTTACTGTGTTTCATGGCAACATGACTGTGGTAACCAATGCACACTGTTATCAACAGTGATAACATTTACACATCTGGGATATTAACCTGGCTCTGGAATGAGGTGTTAATTGTATATATTTCTTATTTGTGGTGTTGTGTGGGTAGAACAGTGAAGTCAGTGCAAAGAACAGAGAGGCAGAAATAACAAAGAAAATGTATCAGTATTTGCACCGGTAATTATGAGCTTGTTTCTATTATGGATCGTTTTGTCATGATATGAGAGTGGAAGGTGTTGAGAATGAAGAAGGCATTGAAAAGGGGACAGCACACTGGGGGGAAAACATGTTATTAGTAGTAGTTTAATTTAGTCACTCTACTGTTTGGCTTCATATTGATAGAATTATAATTTTTTAACATATTTTATGTTATTCTTGATCAGATTTACTTTTTTAAAGATTAAAAATTATACAGAAGCTTTATAAATGTATTTGTTCAACGTAAACAAGCTTTTTGGCTTAATGAATGTGTTGGAGTTTTTAATACTTTCCTAAAGCAGATAAAGATATCTACACATATCACTTTAAACCAGGAAGGTTGCCGAGGTTGTCTTTGTGTGTGTGTGTGTGTGTGTGTGTGTGTGTGTGTGTGTGTGTGTGTGTGTGTGTGTGTGTGTGTGCGTCTACTGAGAGAAGTGGAACTCAAGTGACTTAAAGTAAAGATGAGGCAACAGGAAGTCATCTGGCTGGTCTAACACCTCACACAAGGGCCACATGACAGTTTGCTGTCTGCACTTTTGCTGAGGTTAAGAAGAGTCAGAATCGGAAAATGAGTCCCAGTTTCCTTAAAATGGGTTATATCCACCGGAAAAGCATGACCAGCCTGCCCACTTGCAGAAGTCAAAAGTTCACCCGGCCACCTCAGTTGTAAAGAACATAAACCATACACTGTAGTGGGTTAGCATGCTATCACAGCTCCAGAGTTACAGAGGAGAAAGCTGGCCTCAGGTGTAAAGAACATAAACCATACACTACACTGTAGTGGGTTAGCATGCTTTCACAGCTCCAGAGTTACAGAGGAGAAAGCTGGCCTCAGGTGTAAAGAACATAAACCATACACTACACTGTAGTGGGTTAGCATGCTTTCACAGCTCCAGAGTTACAGAGGAAGAAAGCTGGCCTCAGGTGTAAAGAACATAAACCATACACTACACTGTAGTGGGTTAGCATGCTTTCACAGCTCCAGAGTTACAGAGGAGAAAGCTGGCCTCAGGTGTAAAGAACATAAACCATACACTACACTGTAGTGGGTTAGCATGCTTTCACAGCTCCAGAGTTACAGAGGAGAAAGCTGGCCTCAGGTGTAAAGAACATAAACCATACACTACACTGTAGTGGGTTAGCATGCTTTCACAGCTCCAGAGTTACAGAGGAAGAAAGCTGGCCAGTGGTTTTTGTTTGCATTTGGTTGGGTAATTAGTTAAATAGTGGCCTGCAATAAAATTCCAGGTCCTTTCTGTTTTTTTGACAAATCTGGATTTTGAGGTTATTGCCTCATTGCTGAAGGTAACTAGCACAGATACCTGTGTGTCTGTTGGCTCTCAAACTCGGTCCTGGGGTACCACTGCTGATATTCAGTTCAACCACAATTGCAATCCCATCATTTTAACAAGCTGTTAAGTTTAGAAGAATTATTTACCTTCTTAAGCCACATTATGTCATAAATAGGAATACATAAAAGTCACAAGTTCACGTTGTGCTATGTTGGAAACCATTGCATAAAAAGAGGTAACAAAGTGTTTTAACTGATCGAATTAAAGCTTGAGGTGAATCAATAGGCTCCTAATTAAGCTACTGAACACATGGATTTAAGTTCTTTCATAATGTTTTCGTTAAACTTATTAACACAATGCAGATTTGTCTCATTATCATTTGCTTTGTCTTTGAATTCTTAGACCAAATCTACCAAATGGTTAGTTTTAGTAGCCACGTGTCCACACTTTCACCAATTAGAAAACTATTCATTCACTTCAGTGTTTAATATCATCAGTTGAAACATTTTACCTCTATTTATATAATCGTTTGCAATATAGCACAATGTGAATATAGGACTTTTATTTTATAATGGCATGTATAGCTCTTTCTGACATAATGTGGTTAAGAGGGTAAATAATCCCGCAAAACATTAAAAGAGCCTAATTAAGAAAAACAAGCCGTTTTTAAAAGTAAAATTCTGGGTTTACAATTGTGGTTGGAACGAAAACCACCATACAAAGTGATACCCCAGGACCGAGTTTGAGAAGCACTGGACTATTTCCTAACTATAGGATTCACTTTCAAAGACTATGCAACAGCTGCCTTTGTTTACTTGTCTCTGCTCTCATTTATGTGCATGTGTCTGAAAGAGCGAGTCTCAAATGTGTGATTGCACATTGTGTGTATGCATGTGAGAGAGCACAAAGTGTGTGTTTGTGTGAGAGAGAACAGTGAGTGTGGACATGTGTTTGTCTGAGTATTAAGTCTATGAATGTGAGTGTCATAAAGCAATGCCTTCTCTGTATTATCGGCTTGTGAATTTTCATTCTTTCATTCAAACCTGTGTTTGGTATTATTGTACATTTGATTATTTCAAATCACATTTACAAAAATCTTACCAAACCAGTTTGAATATCACTATACAATATTTGAAATAAGGCCACATTTTATCTGCTTTTCCCAGATAGCCTTGTAATTGTATATTTTGCATAATTCAATGAGATAAAATAAAATTCTGCCATTTTTTGATATTGCCTGGTTGGCTGAGTTGAAACAAGACAAAGTGCTGATTACTTTTCTAAAAGCAGTGAAATAAATGAATGCAACTCGTGTCTGTCACACACACAACTGAGTCAGCCCAGAGCCTAGTTTGTGGTCACAGATCTTCCCATCAGACTTTTATCTTCAGCGAAGCGAATATGTGGGCAGAGACATGAGCAAACTCTGTACCAGTCGAGTGGGCCCACAGACAGGCTGTCTTCTGTGGCACAGTCAAAGCGGGAGGGTATCCAGGAGGGCACAGACACAGAGATGTGTTTTCTGGCACTCATACTTGCGGGGAGATCAGGAGGTCACAGCTTTGTCCGTTCAGTTTTGTTTTCTGCACGATTTTGAGTTTTTTTTTATAATGTGCCCTATTCCTCTCTTTACTGGGAGGTAAAAGACAGAAACCGGGTCTGTGTCAGGAAGTAAAACCACTTTGAAACTTGTTAACTGAGAGGGAATTAATGTTCCACGTGCCTGAAGTGGCCCATTTCTTCTGGACGTTTAAGCACTGATTTGTATGAGCTTTGTAAAGATTGCAGCAATTTAAGTCTGTTGTCGTTCAATGCTTTTCTTATCATTGATCTTCATAGACTTAAAACCAAATGCAGTAAACCACACACGCGCATTTCACGTGGGACGACATTTATTTTTCTCGTTTTATTTCATGCTGTCCGACATATAACTGTTTTCACCCTGAAAGGTTACCGACAAAATGGCAAAGCAGCATATTTGAATTCCTTAGAAAAAAAGGTTAGCCGGGTTTGTACTTTGTTCTTTCTGACATAGTATAAAATATGTAAACAAAGAACAAATAACTGTCTCTGATGAGATTGTAGCTACTTTTGAGTGCATTTTTTCAAATGTGACAGAACATAAAATTATCAGGGGAAGGAAAAATATATCACATTCGTTTTCTCATTACACTGGTATGGGAAAGTCATAGAACAACAGGCCTTGGGAAGGAAATGTATTTTGTGTCTGAAGCAATGTTTTTTTTTTTAGCTCTTGTCAGTCCATAAAGATAAGCATGAAGATGCTGTTGAATGTTGTTAGTCAGGTTCGGCTTGTGTTTCTCCTGCACTAAAAACGACTCATCCCTTCTCGAGACATACTGTACCGTATCATGAACAGTTGGAAGAGACAATAAGGTAGGCTACCATTTTCAGCTGTTGATTTGGTTCTGTTGTTGAATTTTACTTTGGCCTAATTTGATCGCACAGTGCATAGGAGCCTTTGGTGTTTCATAGCATGGCATGGCTAAGGAACTTGATGAGCTTTCTAAAGATCTAGATGTCTTGATAATAAGTTAAAAACTTTGCAGGATTTCAGGGGTTTAACCTCCCTGATAAAATCAGAATTGGAATTATAAAAACAGGCCGAATCATCTGTTCTGTTAACTAGGACTGTAGGACTACTGTTGACTGATTTTCTTTAGTATTTTGTCAATACGTTTTCATTTAATTCAGTTGACAACATTTGTTTTAAAAAATGTCATTTTAATTATGGATCTGTTTTGTATGTATAGTTGTTTTAAATGTACCTACTGATCCACATATGTTTTAGTGTTGGTTGTTAGAGAATTAACTAACACCAGTGGAATAGGCCGTGAGATATCTGATTGGGCACTAATGCATACTGATTCTGTAGATGTTGCACAACATGATTAAACATTCAGCCATAATCACAACCCGGTGAGGCACAATCACAAATATATTGCAGTAATATTACATCACATGCTGCAAATAATTGTCACATTACCATGTCATTAAAAACTGGACAGTCTGCAATATATTCCCCAATATTTCCCAAATCTTCAAAAATGTGTCAATGTCTGTGAGCCCTATTTAGTTATCATCAGGGTTGGTATATTATAGAGTGCCTTCATCTTTCTGATTTACTATATTCGGTTTAAGTATTAGGATCTTTATGATACCGGTGCTGTTATTGTTTTAAAAATGGCATGTATTTCATATTACAGAAATATAGTTGAGAAAAGATTATTTGAAAGATTCCCCGTATAGTTCTGGCTGGGATTTGGTGGTGTTAGGAAATATGAATGAAAAACATTGCAATGCTTTTGCAAGATTGTCCCTGTGGAGTGAATTTAACATAGCAGTCAGTGTAAATGTATTTTTTTTCCCAAATGAAAAATATGGACAAACAAAGGAGGTTTCCACACAAGCAGATGAGCGCGTCGTTCACTGCCCCGTACCTTTAACACATCACGTCCCGGCAGGAGCATCCCATCGCGCTCGGGTGGCAAGAGCAGCAGACATGTCGACTGCTTTAGACTCAAGTTCAGACTTGAGAAGCGGAGATATGCCACTTCTGATGGCTTTTTTTTGGTTTCAGCTCAGCTCTGTGCTTTTTGTGGCAGCAGGCCTTAGCAAGCATTGATCATTTGTCCTCGTGTCCGAATGATTCTTTCTCGTGCGGTTCAGGTTTTAACAGGTTGCTGCCAGCTTCACTTGGCTGCCTTGCCCTGGGTTGGTTCTTGGGGTCAGTTAAAGTCAGGCTTTTAATAGCATTCAGGGAGAATCACCAGATAGTGGTCACTGGGGTGTTTCTTCATCAGTTGAGGAGGAGGGGTGGCGGGGTGTTGGAATTCCAAGAACAAGTCATGCGAGTGTGATTCAGCCATTGGGGCGACCAGAGGAGTTTGACTGCCCGGGTTCCAAGGACTCGCCAACCAGAGCAAAGGTTCGCCCGCCTGGAGCATGTTTTCCACATTGCAAAATGTAGCTGCATCCATTAGCCCGGAAGTTTCTATCCCCTCTATTTATAGTGCTCTGCCCACTGCTTTCCTTCCAGGAGGCTGAGAAGAAATTGGCCCATTTGTCTTTCCCTCCCTCATGATTCTGCGGAAGCAGTTTGAGGCTGATTCGCTTCAATCTGAGAGGAGCCCCATTAGCTCAATTAATAGTCGGTGTGCAGGAAATATGCGATCCATAACAGGATGTGTTTATGTTACAAATATAACTGACCATAATTTTTTTCTATTTAACTTTATACTATTTTTAACTCCATTTTTTAATTTGAGAACTTTTTCACATATATTTTTTTGTATAGCTCTCCAATATTAGCTCACAGCACATATGATAAAGTCCCCCTTGATAAAGTGCTGGAAGAGGAAATAATAAATTGCCCACGGCGAATACAGAAAAATGTTTTAGGAAAACGTTTGATGAGAAAATTGTTACATGAAAAGTGGTTATACTGTATCTGTGTCACTGTGAAGTATTGCTGGTGCATGTTCTGGTGGAAGCACTTTTTTCTTTTCTTTTTTTATGCTTGCAAGAATCTGTTCTTGAGGGGAACTCGATAGCGAGTTTTTTTTTTTTTCCAGCTGGAAGCTATCATTCAGCCCTTTATTGCCTGAAAGCTAATCTTTTTTTACAAATATGTGGTGTTGTATGCAGATATCAAGAAGCAAATGAAAAAAATGACCAGCCATTCACAAAACACACTCCTGTAAATATTCACTTAGATAAGTATAGTATCTTCTGAACACAATGTTTTATGTAATATGAGGTAATTAAGAAAAATATTTTCACTACATTCATGAATGTAATCTCATATCTTGATTGTCAGGATTGTATTAAAAAATCCACTTTATATAAAAGAATCCACCATAATGTCATGTGGGTTCATATAGACTAGATTAGTGCAATCACTGATTGTGAGTTCATTTTGAGGGTCAACCAAGTTAGAGTTCACTTTATTATCTGACTGCAGCCATCTCTTTACTTTGTCCTGGACTCTGTACAGAGTTGTATTTAATATTGAAATTGTTATTTAAGCCTGAACAGAATCTCATGCCTGGGGAAAGAAAGCTAGTGGTGTAAATAGAGGTCCCGGTGACCTGTTGTGACCCACATGGTGCCACCGCATTGAATTCTAATTTGAGTGACGTCCGATTATAGTGTTAAAAAAACTTGCTCTGATACAAGCAGGTTTTTCAGAACCAGAAAAGTTTGGAAATGGATGAGCATGCTCTGGATGAGGAAATGGATGAGCGTGCTTGTTGCATCAGTGGCAGGGGTTTAGGCCGTGTGTCACAGTCAGAGCTCTGGGTGTTCTTAAGAGCCATCTGTGCGGTTGACTGAACCACATGATTCCCTCAATCAGCCCGCTCATCTAACACACTGTTTCCTGTGTGTTCGGCAGATATGGTGGACACGCAGATGCCCGCTTGGCCGATGAGTTTCGGGCTGAGCCCCATGGACCTGGCCGGGCTGGATGACAGCTCCCACTCTTTTGACATGAAGCCCTTCTCCACCCTGGACTACACCAGCCTCTCTGGCCTGGGTTACGACACCAGCCCTCCCCAGAGCGAAGACCTGACGTACATGGACTACATGTACAATTTCAAAACACAAGAGAGCCAAAGTATGCAATCTGAGTACTTCTAGAGAACATTCTTCAGCTAACTACACTTATAATGATCTTTGTGTCCTTATCAAGCTGTATGACTTGATAGAGACAAAATGCTTGTGGCTTGTAGCAAACAATGCTGAAGACACATGTAAAATGTCAGTCATACTAACTCAGTGGTTTTCAAACTCAGGACCCACTTTGTATGTTGTTGTTTTTTTGGTTACAGTCAGTCTCTTTATCTGATAAGGTTGTTGTAAACATGTAATTAAATTCAATTAACCTATTTTAACACAATTCAGGCTTGGCTTGTTGCTATTTGCTTTGTCACTGAACACTGTTGGCCTCATGTGAACGGTGCATACGTACAGAAAAGATGCGTTTCCCCACCATCGGAGTCACCAATTCCCACAGACTCAAAAATGTGTGTACGCATGAGTCATACGCTACGTAAACGTGCGCATGTTTAGGCATCAATTTTGTTTTTATAAATCCCAAATCTATGGGGAAAGCGGCATGTGCATCTTTTTAGTATGTTTGCACCGTTTATGAGGCCCCAGGGTTCCACACTTTCAGCTATTATGACCTCACCCATTCTCAGTCTATAATTGAATTGATTAAAAAAGAACCTCTTTCTAAAGGAATTGTTTGCCGTATAGCATATCGAAGAAAATGAAAGCATTACTTACTCATTAAATCCTGGGATGTGAATAAGGAACATTTATTCTTCATGACATGCATAGCTATTTGTAACATAATGGGACCTTAAGAGGGTAGCTCATCTTTAAACAGGCATTAAAAACGAGTCTAATTAACAACAATTAACAGCTTTTTACAATAATGGCTGGAACGAAAATGAGCTTACACAGTGCCTCCCCAGGACTGCAACTGAAAACCCTTGTCATAAATAACTAACTTGTTTAGTGCTCAACAGCTCTTTGTTTCTGTGATTTAGGTACGATAAAACTTGAACCAGAGTCTCCACCACAGTATTCAGAGAGCAGTCAATCATATTCCAAACTGCACGATGACCCGTCAACCTCTATGCTGAACATCGAGTGTCGTGTGTGTGGAGACAAGGCTTCAGGTTTCCACTACGGAGTCCACGCTTGTGAGGGCTGTAAGGTAGGCTGTGGCCCTGTGGGGGGTTTTTGCACACATTCTAATTATTAGCCGGAAATTATTGTTGGAAATATTTTCATTGTTTATGATGCATTGTTTGCTGTACAGCAACACTGCTCAGTTTCATCGACTTTGATACTGATTTTAGTGCCTCTCTGTTTCCGTGAAGTTTGCAATGATGGATAATATTGAAATTCAGTCTGTCTGGCATGATTAAGTAGCCTACCTTTGTAACATCCATTTTTTGAGTTAGTTTGAAATGAATTGCAAAGCCACAATGCCCGTTGTCTAACCTGGGAAGTTCCCCCAAGGTGGGCTGAGGTCATATTTAGAAATGCAGACAGGGTCATGGAGGTTTCTGGCCGAGAGCTTGATACCTGCACGCTTGTGAGGTGTCTGTTGCCAAAACCACAGACGCATTGTTAGTTTCCATAATGCTGGGCCGAAAACCTTTCATCAGTAAAAAAAACTATCAAGAGAGAAAAATGAATCAATATAGTGGGTGGCAGACTTAAGGTGTTGCTAAATTTCCATCCTTCAGTGAGACTGTGAGGTGTAGGATTTATTAGTATACAGGTGTGTGGGCGCACACCCCAGACACTTTTCATGTATGTTTTAGATAGATTTAAAAATAGCTCACCTCCTGACCTCTTTCCTGCACTTTATGAGGCTTACCGTTAGCAGTCATTGTTCTTTGCAATCTGTTCTAATGGCAGTAGGATAAATGCCAAAAGCCAGGGTCAGCCAAACGGGCTAATCTAAATTGTTTTTCAGTACAAAATGAGACATATTTTGGTGAAGCGTCAGTCCATCCCGCTTCCTCATTCTATAAATAAACATATGTTCTCAATACGTGAGACTGATGAGGACAGCAATGGAACACCTCTGCTGTCGACCCTAAGTTCTGAAACCACGCCCCTAAGTTCTGAAACCACACCCCCTAAAGACATGAAACGGACATGATATGACCAGAGCTGGCAATCACAAATCCATGTGTTGCATCCTGTTCTATTGAACTGTTTTTTTTTCAGGGGTTCTTTCGAAGGACCATACGATTAAAGCTGGTTTACGACCGCTGTGATCTGCACTGTAGAATTCACAAAAAAAGTCGGAACAAATGCCAATACTGCCGCTTCCAGAAGTGCCTGATGGTGGGAATGTCACATAATGGTAAGTGCTCATTTTGGCCACACTGTGCCATTGTTGCATAGGAACTCAATTTCCAATTACAGAGCCTTAAATGAGAACTACCACAGATTTTCTTCCCAAAAAACATGCCTTTTCATCGTTATATTGTCTTTTAGTTGTAAATAGTTTCAGTAGAATTTTCAGCATTCAGAATAAATGTCTATATCTACTTAACATATTGGTGGAGACAGGACGTTGCATCTTTACAATTTGGCTACAAGATGAACAAGATATTAGTCTGTAATTGACTCTGAAACCTGAACCTCATGCTAATAACAAATACTCAATAAACAAAAGGTTTGTGTGTGTGCAAAACCTATACCAGTTTCCGCTATAGTATAAAAGTGTTTAAAATTCCAATGCTCTTATAGTGAAACCACATTGCTAGAAGAGGTGTTAGCTTGCCCCTGCAAACATTGTCTATACGATGAGTTCCTTTTAAATGTGCATGTCATGTTATAAGGGTAAAGTGAAGTATTGGTCAAATTAATATTAACAAATGAGCACGTAAGCAAAGAGGTTGTTTCTGTCGTATTTACACCACCTGGCACAGTACTGTTCTGACACATGCAACTTTTTTTTTTTTTTACAATTCTATTATGTAATATTTTATAGTGCTGTTGCCTGCTAATTTCCAGAAACAAATGGTTGTAGTTGGTGTGCAGCCTGCTTACAGTATGAATGCTGAAATCAAGAGGCACGGGTTCTAAAGCAGGCATGTCAGACTGCAGTCCTGGAGGCTGTCTCTGCTGGTCTTTGGTGGATTTCAGCACTTAAATGGTTAATTTAAGTGATTCGGGTGGTATACTACGAAGCTGGATTACTTAGTTAGCTGGATAACTGCAAGTAAAACCTGGAACGATCCCATATCTGGAACACGGACTGAAGTAAAAAGAGCTGTTCCCGGTTTTACTCAGTGCAGTTATCCAGCTAACTAAGTAATCCAGCTTCGTAGTGTACCCCCCCCCCCCAACCAGGGTTCAAATAGTATTTGTTTTGCATTCAAATACTTTTTAGTGCTCTATTGATCTTGCCTGGTGCATTTGAGCCTGCTAGGAGTAGCAGATGGGCAAGGTTTACACTTTTGGACTTATTTAATTTGTTCCAATACACCAGGGAAGCTTAGTCAAATGCAGAAAAGTATTAGAATTTTTTTTAATACTATTTGAACCCAGGGGGGTATACTATGAAGCAGGATTACTTCGTTATCTGGATAACTGCACCAAATAAAACCTGGAACCATCCCAAATCTGGAACATGGACTGAAGTAAAAAGAGCTGTTCCTGGTTTTACTCAGTGTAGTTATCCAGCTAACTGAGTAATCCTGCTTCGTAGTAGATGCCCCTGGTCTGCTACAGACTCCAAACACCATGTTTCCATTGCTTAAAATGGGTGCTGACTAAAAGGAAACCACAAGTCCAGGACTCAGGTTTGACACTTTTTTACTGGCTCAATAATGGAGGCCAGTGGCGTGTTTAAAATTGTTGTTTGTGATGTTGTAGTTACACAACTGTAGAAAATACGATTGATTCATGCAATTCATCCAATTACAGGTAGCTTTAATCATGAAAGGGTAAGCTGTTTGTGAAAGTGATTGTCCTTTTATCAGATTACATGAGCCTATTTGTTGCTGGCACTCTCTTCAACCGCACATGCTGTAGGAGTTTGTGAAATCTTGTTGGTAGATTTTAGATCTTTTTTTATCAATGATTCATTAAGGCAGAGACTTGGCAGTGACTAAAATGCTTTGTCAGAGATCCTGGACCTATGCCCAGTCATAGGAGGTAGACTGAACGGCACGATTTGCGAAAGGTGTGATGGTGACATGCACTGATTTGCTTGCGATTTCCTAAGTCATCATTATGCAACACACATGTACAACCGCACAAGGAACTCTCGTAGAAAAGTGTCCTCTCATCAAAAAGTACCTCATTGTGCTATGTTTCAGATGGAAGCAAGGGCCTATCCTACAATCCCTCTGTGTTTGTTTGCTTTCAATAGATATTTTGGTCAGTGGTTTCAAGGGCTCCTCCAACATTTTTAGGACATGCGTTCATGTTAAGGTCAGAGCCTGTCTGTAGAAGCTTAAGTGCCCACCTCGTGCACACCTTGTTCAAAAATGTTATTGTTTCGTTGAGCGCAGTGTGCTTTTTCACGAAACTCTGCCCAGATTTTCTCCCTTAATATTTACCATACCATACCAAAGCCTTGCACAATTCCCAGCCTATATAAAGCTTGTGCAAAAGCCATCTGATGATTGCTTGATTTTTCCACCTGAAAACCCTACTTGCGGTGCATTTTCTTGATATATTCTTATATACATATAGCACAGCTTTCATCCGATTACAGAAGTTGTTGGTTAATTAATCAGTAGATTCATGAAACTTTAAAACCTAGGAGTGCTTCTCCCCCCAGTCCTTGACCATGTTCATTTGCTTTTGTTTTCGATACTCTCAGTGCTATTGATTTGAAACCTAGTCATTTTGCAGGGCGTGTTTATTAGGCAACACAGGAAATTGCCTGGGGGGCCCACCAGTAGGGGGCGTCTTGCTAGTTAAAGATGGGTTTTGAACATAAATAACATTATAGCATATTTTTATAGATCAATAAATGAATCTGCATGTCCTCCTATGAAATTTCAGAGAAAACACTTCTGATTGAAACTAAGTGTAGCTGGCCCTTTTAATAATACTCAGCTGCATAGCTAGCTGTCAAGAGCAGTCTACCCAGCACAGCTGAGAAATGCAAAATATATATATATATAAAATAAAATAAAATGCAAAGTACGAAATTGCAGGAAATTTTGCTGACTATTTACTATTTCCAAGAGGTATAATCCACAAAATGAAGCAGCAGGAAAACAGCATTCAGATGCACTACAAGAAGAAGAAACATTATGTCACATCACCCATCACCCATCACCCATCACCCATCACCTCAGCGAGCATTATCAGCACAGCACATTCACAGAGCTTGAGGTATCAGCTTCTACACACTCAGGCCACCACACAAATTGAGCTCTGCCTGGGCTCTTTTTCCAAGAAAAATCTTACAAAAACCCTGGTTTTTTGCTTAACATTAGGCTTCATAGTAGCTGAATTAGATGGGACATTGGAAGCTTCCCATTTTAATCAAAATGTCCATGTAAATTCCCATTGAGAAGCTAATACCTCTCCATTTTCAGATAGCAACCAATGATTTGACAATTTTGCCTTACTTCTCTGAATTAGTGATTGAATTACATATTTAGAATTTCACGTAAAAAATATCATCCAATTTGAATACAATTTTTAATAAAATAGCATTACAGGTTTAGTTGATGAATCAGACCTGTTATGTTATATATTATATTAACTAATATTCTCTCAAGCTCCAATTGTTATACAATTATTATTATTATTATTATTATTACAGTATATATACAGTAATTATTATTAATTATTATTACAGTATATACTGCATCTATGCACTGCAGTCTAGGTATTTGGACAGTGACACAATCTTTTGTTTTTTTGGCTCTGTACTCCAGCACATTGAACTTCAAATGAAACAATGACAACGGGTATTTACATCCATATCCAGTGATCCATGTAGAAATTACATTTTTATACTTTTTATAAATAGTCCCTTCATTTTGAGGGACCAAAATTAATTGTACAATTAGCTGCTCAGCTGTTTTTTGGCCCGCTGTGTCTTGTTGCATCACTAGTACATACATAAGAAAGCTAATAATAGTGTTGATTCTAGGTGTGGAATTAGCATGTGTCAATGCCAGTAAAGCAGGCCATCATGGGGTGGAAAAATCTGATTAAATCGATCAGAGACATAGCCAAAACATTTGGTGTGTCAAAGTCAACTGTTTGGTACATGAAGACGCAAGAATGCATTGGTGAGCTCAGCGATAACAAACCACCTGGTAGGCCACAAAAGACCACTGTAGTGGATGACTGAAGAACACTTTCAGTTGTGAAGAAAAACTCCTTTTCATCTGTCGAACAGATCAAGAACAATCTCAAGGATGTAGGCATAGATGTGTCAAAGACTAAAATAACGAGTAAGACTATGCCAGCATAACCTCAGTGGGTTCAGTGCAAGATGCAAATCACTGCCTCATGAACAGAACAGCAGGGTTACAGTTTGCTAAAAAAGTACATTAAAACAGGCAGATGAGATGAGTCCAGAGTGATGGAAGACTCTGTACCAGAGTGATGGAAGGAGAAAAGTGTGGAGAAAGAAAACAACTGCTCATGATCCAAAACACCTCCCCTGATCTTTTAAACATGGTGGAGATAATATTATGACTTAAAGAATAGAATAGAATAGAATAACTTTTATTTTTCCGCTAGGGAACTTCAGTTGTAGCCACCAGTAACAACAAAAAAGACAGACAGTGGGGCAGACCCACAACACACAAACAAAGACATTCAATAGAATCATTGCATTAATCAAACTAATTAAGTGTAATAGCCTACAGCCAAATGACATGATTAAAAATAGCCCCCGCTGTCCCGAGATGTCCAGTGTTATCAAGCAGTCCAACACACAATCTCCGCCTCCACGACTTTCCTCCATACAAGCAGTGTTGCGGTCTCTGTCCACTGTCAACACAGAGCACCGAACTGCGTCAGCCTTCCCACTCGTCGCCTCACTCCTCCCCCGCATTATCTTCTCCTTCCCTTCTCTGGTGGCCTTTTGAAGATTGCCTGCAGTCCGAAATCATTCCCGACATCTTCAACTCCGGAGCATATATTGCGAATGCATCTCCATGGTGACGACCACAAACAAAATTATCCCGAATATACAATTAATCAATATTATCAAAACGAGCAGCATGAGTGCCCTGAACAATGTTGATTAAATGTACATTTCTTACTTATATTTCATGAAAATGATTCCAGTTTCTTATAACCATGTAATCTTAAGGGACACACTGGAGAAAATATCATTCAGATGATATAATGTTATTCTTGACTTAAATGGTCATAGAATATACTTAGCAGAGTAGGCCAGCTGTTGGCAGAGCCAAGATTCTGATTGAAGTAAGGGATGGGCTGAACAAAACAACCAAGGCGTAGAAACACAGGAGTGAAGATAAGATAAGAATTCATGCTTTGTTATGTACAACCATGCTGTCTGCAGGAATGCAGTTTGCTGTGGACACAAAACGAAGCGTAGCCACGCCCAATTCAAACAAACAATGAGTCCCACACTCAGAGGAAGTGGGGAAATTTGCATGGGCCATGAAAATTTTAAGAAAGTTTTTTTTGTTGCTGTTCTTGGCAGTTTGTCTTATGCTAGTGTGTTTGCTTTTTTTGTTTGTTTGTTTTCGCAGCCATTCGCTTTGGCCGAATGCCTCAGGCTGAGAAGGAGAAGCTACTGGCAGAATTCTCTACTGACCTGGACCACATGCACCCAGAGTCGGCAGACCTGCGCACCCTCGCCAAGCACCTGTACGAGTCCTACCAGAAATACTTCCCCCTGACCAAGGCCAAGGCCCGGGCCATTCTCTCTGGGAAGACTGGGGACAGTGCGGTAAGCTGGGCTGGACACTTTAGCGTATTCTGTGAGATTAATTCTTGGAAATTCTCTATGCGTAATTCACAGTTTTACAGGAACTTAGTTTAGCTTTAATATTTATTACTATATAGGGCCTGCGGATCTGACTTTATAATATGTGATTAACAGATGGATCAAGGTTTTGTTTTCAGCCCCTTAATAATCTCTATGAAGCAGCTTTGCATGCTGATATGTTGATATGATATCACATTATCTAAAACATTAAGCATGCAAGCTGGCAATAACAAGATATCGTTAATGTCTCACTCCTTAGCCATGAGAGCAAAATTAGCTTGCCGTGGTTACTTTACTGAACATTACTCTACAACAAAGACCCATGAAAGCAACATGACAGCGACAGATCACAGTGTGCCTTATTACCACAAAATATATTACAGCATTCCCTGTCTACAGAAAGGGGACTCTTGTTTTGCTGTACAGCCAGGCCATGTAGTAGAGGCAGAAAACCTTGGGTTACTCATGTCCAGGCTTGATGCAATGCTGGATACTGTAGTTTGCAGGTAAATGGTGAGCCTGGATGGTTTAAATTTGTTATTGTAATTGTTATCATGCATTCTTAAGTTATGTATGTTCCTATGAAAAAATAAATAAACAACCTTATTTTGTTTCAGACAAAAATGTGTTTGTCAATAAATTCATTCATTAAAGGTTTTTGAGAAGTCCTTGTTGGATGACCAATAAAAAAAACATTTCTTTTTTTGGTTTTGGTAGTGAAAAAACAAACCAAATTGGCCAAAACATTAGCCTTGAGTGTATTGATTTATAGAGTACAGAGTTTATATCTTCCACCATTACGATGAAAGGAGTGTAATGCATAAACTAATATGTAATGTATTGCCATGCAGACACAAAATAAAACTCCAGACTGACTTTCCACCACAGTCAAGTACCATGTAGAGAGTGACAGACAGAAAGAGTGGAAATTCTTGTTTCTGATATGCGTCCTCCTTGAAAAGAATACTTTCACCCCGCACAGGGAACTAAAGAAGTTGTCTTCTCTTACATTTCTCAACACTTGTGCCTTGTTTATCGAGAGCATGTGACACGGTGCAAAGAATGACTCAACAGATATGTAGAAGTACAAGTAAAATAATTATTCTTGTATTTACCACTGTCTGTTTTTACGACCACCGCTATGCTTCCTTAGTGAATGCCACAGTCAATGACCATCCCATAAATCTTTGATGAACCATAAGTAATATCCAGGTGAGAAATGAACATAGAGAGTCACACTTTTAAAGAATGCCTAACATCCTCCTTGAGATTTTTATAGAGTGTAAACTCCAATTCATGTCCTCAGATGCCCTGTACAGTCTATGTGATGTGTTTACATTCGTCTCCATTTTTACATTTTAAACATAACATCTCAGTAGTGGTGAAGTCGACTAAAGTTAGAACCATGCTTGACTTCTGAGTAGGGCATGCGGCTGGTGGTTTAGTAGCCTACGATGTGCAGCCATGTGTCCTGTTGCCTGGTTTTAGTTCAGACCGATGTCGTCGTGGACTGTGGGCTGTGGCTATAAATCCCAAGGGGTGATGTACAGTTGGACATAGCATCTCCCGGGGAAGGAAGACCCTCTAGTTAAAAAGGCACCTGTGACCTGCCTGGGTCAGCTGCTTCTGCAGCAAGCCCCTCTGCTGCAGTAGCGATGGAAACTCAGTTGGCAGATTGGGGTCTGCTGACCACAACGCTTAAAGCAGACTGCACACATTTCAGAAAAGGCTAAAGCTATTCTGGCCCTCCCAAATTGAGAGAGCTGTGTCAGACCTTCAAGTTTCCATTGGGTATTAGAGACTGAGCTGAAAATTGAAGGAATTAGCACCCGCTCCATGCAATATGCTCTTTTTGAGGTACAGTGGTAGGGACTTGCATGTAAGATTTGCAAAGATTAAATCTCCTTGAGAAAACAGAGTAACAAATGGGCCATTTTTTATTGTAGATTAAAGCATCATAAAGTAGATAGAAGCTAATATCTCTCAACTTCAAAACCTCAACCTTCTGAGAGCTGTTTGTGTGAATGAACAGCTCCAGATAGGCTCGCCGCTATAGTGGAGTCATTCTGAATGAACAGCTCCAGATAGGCTCGCCGCTATAGGGAAGTCATTCTGAATGAACACCTCCAGATAGGCTCGCCGCTATAGGGGAGTCATTCTGAATGAACAGCTCCAGATAGGCTTGCCGCTATAGGGGAGTCATTCTGAATGAACACCTCCAGATAGGCTCGCCGCTATAGGGGAGTCAATCTGAATGAACAGCTCCAGATAGGCTCGCCGCTATAGGGGAGTCATTCTGAATGAACAGCTCCAGATAGGCTTGTTGCTATAGGGCAGTCATTCTGAATGAACACCTCCAGATAGGCTTGCTGCTATAGGGGAGTCATTCTGAATGAACACCTCCAGATAGGCTCGCCGCTATAGGGGAGTCAATCTGAATGAACAGCTCCAGATAGGCTCGCCGCTATAGGGGAGTCATTCTGAATGAACAGCTCCAGATAGGCTCGCCGCTATAGGGGAGTCATTCTGAATGAAACCTCCAGATAGGCTCGCCGCTATAGGGGAGTCATTCTGAATGAACACCTCCAGATAGGCTCGCCGCTATAGGGGAGTCATTCTGAATGAACAGCTCCAGATAGGCTCGCCGCTATAGGGGAGTCATTCTGAATGAAACCTCCAGATAGGCTCGCCGCTATAGGGGAGTCATTCTGAATGAACAGCTCCAGATAGGCTTGCCGCTATAGGGGAGTCATTCTGAATGAACACCTCCAGATAGGCTCGCCGCTATAGGGGAGTCAATCTGAATGAACAGCTCCAGATAGGCTCGCCGCTATAGGGGAGTCATTCTGAATGAACAGCTCCAGATAGGGTTGCTGCTATAGGGGAGTCATTCTGAATGAACACCTCCAGATAGGCTCGCCGCTATAGGGGAGTCATTCTGAATGAACACCTCCAGATAGGCTCGCCGCTATAGGGGAGTCAATCTGAATGAACAGCTCCAGATAGGCTCGCCGCTATAGGGGAGTCATTCTGAATGAACAGCTCCAGATAGGCTCGCCGCTATAGGGGAGTCATTCTGAATGAAACCTCCAGATAGGCTCGCCGCTATAGGGGAGTCATTCTGAATGAACAGCTCCAGATAGGCTTGCTCCTATAGGGGAGTCATTCTGAATGAACACCTCCAGATAGGCTCGCCGCTATAGGGGAGTCATTCTGAATGAACACCTCCAGATAGGCTCGCCGCTATAGGGGAGTCAATCTGAATGAACAGCTCCAGATAGGCTCGCCGCTATAGGGGAGTCATTCTGAATGAAACCTCCAGATAGGCTCGCCGCTATAGGGGAGTCATTCTGAATGAACACCTCCAGATAGGCTCGCCGCTATAGGGGAGTCAATCTGAATGAACAGCTCCAGATAGGCTCGCCGCTATAGGGGAGTCATTCTGAATGAAACCTCCAGATAGGCTTGCCGCTATAGGGGAGTCATTCTGAATGAACACCTCCAGATAGGCTCGCCTCTACAGGGGAGTTATTCTGAATGAACACCTCCAGATAGGCTCGCCGCTATAGGGGAGTTATTCTGAATGAACACCTCCAGATAGGCTCGCCGCTATAGGGAAGTCATTCTGAATGAACACCTCCAGATAGGCTTGCCGCTATAAGGGAGTCATTCTGAATGAACACCTCCAGATAGGCTCACCGCTATAGGGGAGTCATTCTGAATGAACACCTCCAGATAGGCTCGCCGCTATAGGGGAGTCATTCTGGGACAGGTTTCTGTTGAGACTTCAGCTGAAATGAATGTGCCTAGATTGCTCTCACCCACTAGCTCTATGGTACCTCCTATAAAAACAAGGACTATGTCTTACAGTGGTGAATTTGCCTGCCTGGTCAAAAATCAGTGTTTAAAACTGCAGTGCAGCAGATGATACTACGTTATCATGTGCCTCCCTGGCAGGAGATACAGTGTGTCAAGGCTACTCAACTTCCTTTATTCCAGCTTGTTTTGACTAGTCTGGCCAAAGATAGGGTGAGTGATATTGAACAGCTGTTGGTTTTACAGACTTGATTAGAAAACTAAAAGATATTTATGAGCAAACCAGCAGTGGGACTCTATTTAAATACAAGGGAAACTTTAGAAAAATATGGATAATTCATGCGGTTTTATGTCAGCACGTCTTACACAGTTGTATTTCCAAATAGTTGGCTTGCTCAAATTAAGCTTCGCTTTTATTTTTGTTCGGTTTTCAGTTTAGAAACTGTTCCAAGAAACATTAATATATCTTCAGAAAAGACAGAATCACACTCTGCAAAGGCTAAATTAATTTCCCTATCCTATTAATACTCTGACAGATGGATAATAAAGACAAGATTGCTCTTGTGAGAGGTCAAATCCTGCAAGGCCCCAGAGATGACTAAAATGGAAAAAATGTCACCTCAGGTCTTTCAGGGAACCAAAGATGTTTTCTGTTCTCAAACCATAAGAAATACTTTCAAGAGAACTAGAAGAAGAAAAAAAACTGAAGTTTTGTTGGTTTTCAATTTGTCACTTGTCTTTGTTGTTAGATACCATCTGTGTAGTCTTGGGCATGTTGCATTTTGTTTTGTCCTGGGTCTTATGTTTGTTGCCACAGTATTTTCTTATGTAGAGCCTCTGTGTCCTTGTGTCTCCCCAGCCCTTTGTCATCCACGATATGAAGTCTTTGAGTGACGGGGAGCAATTCATAAACTGCAAGCAGATGCCACTGCTGGACCAGAGGCCCGAGGTGGGTGCGGTCATGGGCATGGTGCAGGAGGCAGCGGATGAGGTGGAGCTACGCTTCTTCCACAGATGCCAATTCCGATCAGCGGAGGCCGTGCGAGAGGTGACCGAGTTCGCCAAGAGCATCCCAGGCTTTGTGGGTCTGGACCTGAATGACCAGGTGACGCTGCTCAAGTACGGGGTCATTGAGGTGCTGATCATCATGATGGCACCGCTCATGAACAAGGATGGCACGCTGATCTCCTATGGCCAGATCTTCATGACCAGGGAGTTCCTGAAGAGCCTGCGCAAGCCCTTCTGTGAAATGATGGAGCCCAAGTTTGAGTTTTCAGTCAAGTTCAACATGCTGGAGTTGGACGATAGTGACATGGCACTCTTCCTCGCCGTCATCATCCTCAGCGGAGGTAAGTGCCATTTAGCCACACAGTGGAGAGACAGGTCTTACAACTAACAGCATGGATTTAATCAACTGGAGAAAAAACTGCTAACACTTGTATTTCATTATAAACCAAGATTAAGGACAAAAGTTAATTTAATCCAGGTCAATATTCTGTGCTGTTTAATTGCCCATATGGAAATGGATTATATTTCATCATATTGTAAATATGTGGACTTTCTTTGAAAACATAATATTTATATTTCACAGCAGGGTAATATTTTGCAATATCTTAAAGCAATTGTCCCCAACCCTGTTCCTAGATGTCTACCGTCCTGTAGGTTTTCACTCTAACCCTAACAAAGCATATCTCATTCAACAGCTAGAGATCCCATTCAGCTGCTAATTAGTAGAATATGGTGTGACAAATTAAGAGTTGAAATGAAAACCTACAGGATCATAGATCTCCAGGAACAGGGTTGGGGACAGCGTTGAAATATATTAGTACATTTTTAAATAAAATTAGAAAAAACAAATGCATGCTGCATTTGAGATGAATGTCTTTTTCTGGGGTTCAAAAACATAGGTGCAACATTTGAGGAAATTTAAATAGATTATTAGATACATATCAGACAGATAGGTTTGAATTAATAAACCATTTGGTTTTTCAGTTTTTCCACCATCATTTTTTCATTGTAATGTTGGTATGAGTACCATCTCAACTTCCGGTTGCACAGAGCTTGCAAGACACTTTTTAAGAAAATATTTCTAAATTTCTACAACTCTTTTAAAAGAAAATATTTCCATTTAAGACTCTTATTTTAAGCGCATAATTATTGCATACCCTTATGCATTCATATCTATGTATGTACTGTCCTGGTACTTTTCTATCCATGAGATAAATCAGGTGATAAGATATTTGGAAATACGTTTATTTTCTATCAAACCATTGATGTATTTAACGGTTTTGGACATTGATCAGCGATAATCATTATATATACCCCTCTCTCTTGCCTATTAAGTTACCTACCCCTTTACAGCATACAAGATAGTTATCGCTGAGATTTATTGGTGATCGTTTTTCTCCCCTAAGACATAGTATTCTGACCTTGAACTTGGATCCCTGGATTTTTTAAACAGGCATCACACGAAAACTGGCAAATCATTAACTTTCAGATTTTAAAAGATATATTTATATTTAAAAATTTTTAAAAGGTATGTTTTTTTGTTTTGTTCCATCATTCGGCTAAACTGTCTATGGGCTGTATGTATCTGCTTCAGACAGTCTTTATCATGTTATGTTGTATGTATAAACCCAAGTGTCTTAAACAGAAATGTGTATTTCATAAAATGAAGAATGACCTGTAATGTCCTGTCAAACATGCTTTAAAGCTGCTTGATAAATGTAAAGATGTAAGTGCCATCACACATGGGAAGTTGCATTTCAGAAAAAAAGGTACATCAACCTTTTTAAAAAATCATTAACAAAGAAGTATAGCCTACAGATGGCTCACACTGAAATCATTAGTTAGGATGAGCAACTAAAGTGCTCACATGATTCCAAAGTGGGCCGTCTATAGGCTATACCTTTCTAATAGTTGGATACGTGTATGTAGACACACATGTATGCGGCCACAAAAGAGAGGAGTATCTCTCACTGATATCTGCTGATGGACTGTGGCCACCTGGCACATGGTTGGCAGGAACTACTACAGCTGTAATCCATAGAATCCTGGCTGATTTAAATCCACCTTGCCCCTAATCTTTTTTTTTTTTTTATTCAGTTTTTAAAATTGCAACTCAAGATTATGGCAAGATGTACCAGACACATACAGAACCAACCAGCCGAGAGTTTGGTGATCTAGGACATGTTGAAATCCTTTCTAAACTCTCATCTCATCTGCTTGTGGCCCTGCAGATCGACCTGGGCTGCTCAATGTGAAGCCGATTGAGGACCTCCAGGAGACAGTACTCCACGCTCTGGAGCTGCAGCTGAAGATGAACCACCCCGACTCCCTCCAGCTTTTCGCCAAGGTGCTGCAGAAGATGACGGACCTCCGGCAGCTGGTCACGGACCATGTGCACCTGATCCAACTGCTGAAGAAGACAGAGATTGACATATGCTTACATCCGCTGCTGCAGGAGATCATGAAAGACCTGTACTAGGCCTTGGGCTCGTCCCTGCTCCTCCCACCTTCATGTGACTAGCTACTTCACACAGCACCTTGCTAAGGTGTGCCATGGTAACGTTACTGTACTGTGACACAACTGTTGACATAAGCTGAGGGTCAGATTCAGTGTAATCGCTAAGAGCAATGGAGCAGTCTGTTGTTTGTTGCCTATCTTTTAAAATGTGTGGCGGGTACAAACGCAGTCAGAGACAGAGTTTATTTTTTATAGTTTAAAGTCAAATTAAAATGATTGAAACAATATCCAGTGAAAACGTTACTCATCCTTACCTTTGAATGACTAAATTAAGCATGTTTTACGTATTTTGTTACTTACACAAAGTATGTTTTTACTGATTTCCATGGCAGCAATTTGTAATGTGCATAATCTAGGCACTCGAAGTCAAGGACTGCATAGTCTAGTTAGACTGAATCTGGGCCCGAGTTTTGGGGTATTTATCTCCATTCTCATAAAGGTGATGCCCATCACAGGGATAGTAATGCGTTTAGCAGATTGAGTGTGATTTAGATTGCACCTTGACCAAGCAGAGAGAAAGTAAGCAACAGTGTTTGGGGATCA
Organism: Ilyophis sp. 1 JC-2022; assembly: GCA_022702515.1. NCBI lineage: Eukaryota > Metazoa > Chordata > Actinopteri > Anguilliformes > Synaphobranchidae > Ilyophis > Ilyophis sp. 1 JC-2022. The sequence goes on from CM040396.1 coordinate 25,927,237, forward strand.
TTTTTTGACTCTTAATTGTATTGGCCTACACTATGTCACAAAGAGAGAACACATAACTGTGAACATTGGACAGCAATAAAAAGATTGTTGTGAATATATTTCCTTTCACATTATGTAATAAAAGTAATAATGTTCATATAAACAATATTTCTTGTTTACTGAAGTATCTTGGTAAACACTGTTTCAGAAAGGGAACATGCACAAATACAAATACCATTAAGACAGGATTTTCAAGTGTTTAATGCAGGTCTGTATGAAAGCATATTTACACTCAAATTTACTTTCACTTGACTTTCACTTAATTCATCTCTGGCAAGACATTAATATACAGAGGCTTCTTTTTGCTCGCTTTCCTAAAATAGCACAAATTATTCAGGAAATAGACAGTGATTTTTTTATGACCTTGAAGTTGTTTCTTTTAATTTTTATATCTTTTTAAAGAATAAACATTGGTTCATGAACATTCCAGCTGTCCACTGGGTGTCTGGTCTATATGTGAAAGCTTTACCTTGCAGAACCTACTTTCTTTAATAAGGAAACAGCTTATTTTTTCTTCCATTTACTGTTACGTGATGTCCACTGCTTATCTCATCAGACGTGTGGAGGGTATGGATAGAGACAGGACCTGCCTCTAAATCTTTGGTGCCATGTCCTTGCATTTTGCAAACAGTTTGTATATTCAAAAGTCAAACTAAAGCATTGTCACAGTATTTCTAAATTGGTGAATTTAATAATCTTTTTCAATGAAGCTGTTCTTGAAATGTAAATAAATGTTTTTTAAAACATTATCAGTGCATTATAACCTCTTTATTCCCAGCAGCTGGTGGTCTAATCATTATGTGTTAAATATTTGAAGTGCACTAAAGGTGCATTTCTAAAGGTACAGAAACTATGCCAACTTCAATGTCATATCATGTCAAAAATAAGGACACTGCATTATTATGCTTAGACACAAACAAATATATGGGGGTTTAATTATTTACATTAATTATGTTAATGTGATAAGATTTAGGCTGGAGGAGCACTTTAACCACTTATGTCAGCAGAGATACAAGTCACAAAGCTGCAGGTACCACCTTTAACAAATGCATGAAATTTAGTTTTTGTCATTTAATTGTTATTCATCTGCAATACCTACAGCTTGAATTAGGGACCCTGATTTTTGTATTTAAACTGTTCACAGCAGTTTGTCAACTTTCTACTCACACAGAAATGTCCCCTTGTTCCAACGATATGAAACAGATTGTTTCAAAATGTTCCACAACACACTTCTGTTTCGTCTAACCTAACCGTGTGCAAATCTATTTTCCTGTCATGACATCATTCCCTGATTGCGTATTTCTCCAGAGTCCAGACACACCCTGTTGTGATTGCAAAATCTGAACTCCGATTTCCAGCTCTGGGGAGACACTGCTTGATGCTGAACATTTACTTTGGACAGTTTGATCCTTTTTTATTGTACTGTATCTACTGCTTAAATGTACTCATTGGCTTTTTTTGGTGAGGAGAAAGTGACTGAGAGTCATGGTTAGATGACTCTTGTTGAGGAGAAAGTGACTGAGAGTCATGGTTAGATGACTTTTGTTGAGGAGAAAGTGACTGAGAGTCATGGTTAGATGACTCTTGTTGAGGAGAAAGTGACTGAGAGTCATGGTTAGATGACTCTTGTTGAGGAGAAAGTGACCGAGAGTCATGGTTAGATGACTCTTGTTGAGATAAAGTGACTGAGAGTCATGGTTAGATGACTCTTGTTGAGGAGAAAGTGACTGAGAGTCATGGTTAGATGACTCTTCTGAATTTTAGTTTATTCTGAATCAATGGCAGTAAGGTGATGATGCTGAAAGATGCTTTAAGCAAAGCTGTTATTTTCAAAATCGCATTGTGAACCAAGATAACATTGATATATTTTAGTTACTGCATGTCACAGTGTGTCATTAGTTATTGCATGGAGAGGCAGCTGGCAGACTGTCACAGTGTGTCATTGATTTTAAAATAGTTCACATGAGATCCAAATCTGCAAAACTATTACAATCACTTCAGCCAATAGCCCATACTAGTTTATCCTGTTCTTTCCCTAACTTTGTCTTTCGTCAATATGATTATGACAATGTGTCATCTGTTATAGATTTAGAAACAAAAAAGGTTAAGAAATAAATAAAGCAATAAACAGAATGGTAATGTGCCAGTGAGAGGTGAAAAGAAACAAAAAAGATTGGAAGAGCTATTTTCCTTTTATAACTCACAAATGGTTCCAGTTAGTTCCAAGATTGATTTTAACAAAAAGGTTCCTGCATTCATTTTTATATCAATACATTTGCTTATCTAGGCTATTACACAACAACAGTTGACAAAATAATGCAAGGATTCTCATTTCTGACATCAAAATAATTCAGTGAAAAATGATTGAATGCAACAACAGGGTGACTGTCAGAAAGAAACCATCAATTAAAAGGTTTACATTGAAAACAAAGTCTTTGTACAGTTTTCCTTGCCTCAGTTTTGCGTAAAAAAAAATGAATAAAATAAATGTATACACGTTATTATACGAAGAGTAATTATTTTATATGACTATGCAACCCCATTCAGTAACAAACCAGGCCACCTCTCTGTGAATGTTGGAGTAGGTTTCATCGCATAGCAACAGTCTCAGAAATCCTGACATAAGTTGCATCAAGATGTCATTGAAAAATATGCAAATGAAACCACATACAGTAATACTGTACTGTATATGTGTCAGGAACACAGGCCGACTGAATACTAGATCTTTACATCATATTAAGACATCGTAAAAGAGCCAACAGACACATATAGTCAGATATGACTTAATGCATAGGTGTCAAACTCCCGGCCCGCGGGCCAAATCCGGCCCGCCACGTCATTTTTTGTGGCCCGCGAGAACTCAATTATCTGACGCGAAATCCGGCCCACCACGTCATTTTATGCGGCCCGCGAGAACTTAAGTATCTGACGCGTGTATCTACTTGTGGCTGGTTAACGGGGATTTACTTTTACGATATAACAGACAAACGCAGACGCGGACGCACACCCGCGGTACGTAGGCTACGTTAAATAAAACGTTAAATGAAGTTTGTATTAAAAAAATAATTTTTTTTAAAAAAAAAGGCGATTGCGCACCCTCCCCCCCCCCCCCCGTCAACAAAAATAAAGGCGATTGCACCCCCCTCCCCCGTCAACAATTACAATCGAGGTCCGCGAAAATCCCAAGTATGGTTATATTTATAGTCTTACAGTTACAACCGGCCCTTTGAGGGCAACCATAATGCTGATTTGGCCCGGGGTGAAAATGAGTTTGACACCACTGACTTAATGTAACTCACCAATGGTTGTAAAAAAAAAAAAAAAAACTGCAAAATTAAGACATTTTTATTATTGTTAATATGCAAGTTAAACTGTACTTTAATGACCATGAAAATCAATACTTTTATAAAATCGCCATTAAACAAAGATTTAGTACTGTGAGCACAGGGAAGGTGTGTAATGGGTGGTGGGATATTTAACACTAATATGGGGGTCAAACACAAGATTCATCGCCTTTGGCCTCTGATTTTGTGTTCTTGAAAAGACTGCAACTTTATCTAATTGAATGTTTGTTAAAAGTTATTTTACTTACTGTTTCAATGGAGTAAATCTTGAAATTGTGGAAAAACAAAATTTTCTTCATTGAAATACATGTAAAAGCATGTTTTAAATGCAGACATAAAAAAACCCATTTGAGCTTCTGTAATTCATTGCATAAAAACAGATGGAAGAGGTTCAGGTTTATTTTCGGCCTCAGAACTGGCTGTTTTACTCAGCATAAGGCTGAGGATTTCATGAACTTGTAAATCTTGTGCTGCAAGAGGGAGTCCAGCCTATTCTCCAATGGCTGGGGTGGGAAAGGGAAAGAAGACAGCTGATTGGCTCAGGAAAAAAATGCTGAGGGTTGGCAGGTGGGTACCCTGGAAGAGAGCCTGTGGTTTGTGTTGATGATGTTGATTAAATGTGTTATTTATGTTGTGTCAGCATATCCTTACTTTGTTAGTACCAATTCTCCAATGACTGTATCCTGCCAAAAATTTTCATACGTTCTGCCAAGTAATCACAAAAAAATCAAATGTTCCTGTTCCAAAGCTCTTAAAGGGGTACGGCCAAAGAGAAACGGTCATTTTGAAAACATGTCCATATGTGCCTTTTTCTGCACTCTGTGTTTGAAGTAATCTATATGAATTTTAACAGCTGCATACAGTCTCTTTATTTCAGTCATATGTCTCTGCCTCCAAAGTTTTAAACCAATATACTATTTGTATGTATTTTATTCAAGATTATAATTTGCTGGTCTGAAGTGTATGAGTTTATTGTACCTCTATTTGATACTTGTTTAGTGATCTAGTTAGTACTATTCTTGTTAAAATATGACCAAAAAATGTATTTTGAAGGGGTGATTTAACCTCATTGTGAGGCTTGTAAAAGTATGAGTAACAGTCGAACAGTCTATATTGGCATCAGTTCATTTATTTTTTATTTTTTTACATTTTCAGTTTATTGTGTCCCCATCATTACTGTAATTAGAGCTTTCTTACAGCGAATTCACTATTATGACACTTTATGCAAATCTTTTTGGTGTATGGGGAAAAAAATTTAAGAAGAAATTCCATTCAAGCAGTTTTTAACCATTCGAGCACGTCGCCTCACACGAACAGTTCATCACATTGATCTCTTCCTGTTTGCATGCCTCACATTACCGTAAATGAACAATAGGACGTGTCACCTCATGCAGAAAAGACTGTAGAAATTGTTCTTGTCTCTCATCAATCTTCTAAACGTAACAGGCTCATGGGAGGAACCAAAAATGGGGCAATCTTCTTTCATCTCTTGACGATGAGGAAACAGGTCAATGATAGCTGGAGCAGTGCTGTTCTATAACTGCCTGGAAGTACAGGTGTGGAAGAAGAAAAAAAAATTATCATATTCAGTAAAATGTTTTTTAATGTTTTAACTTTTAGATCCAGTTTTAGGAACATCAAAGAACTGAATACATTTTAAAAGCACAATTTATAAAAATGTAGCATGGCAGCTAGAGTGTCTCTCATGGAAGCATAAAGTAAGGTGTTGCGTAAACAACTACCAACTCTCCTGGTGGTATTGTCCAAGGCTGTCTCACAGTCCAACCCAGTCTATTCCTGGCCCACCCTCAATTCTGAGAAATAAAAACTCTCATTTCCACACACTAAACACCATAGATCTTACATATTTTGTGTCAATTTCACTTTACGTATGCAAAGCCTTCAGTGGCTAATATGTTCTTCAGGCCAGGGACGTGCAGAGAAAGTTAAACGGGCAGGTTCTCAACTTCCGAAAAGGGCATAGATTTTTACAAATAATTAAATAAGTAAATGCTACTTTTGAGACATTGCTATAGGAAAGTTCAGGCAGAACAAAGTACAAATATGCTGGGATGTACAGTACGTTTGGGTTTAACTTTGAGTTAGTTGTGAGATCTAGAAGCTACGGTGAGCGCCATAATTCATAGGACAGTGACACATTTTTTGTTATTTTGGTGCTGTACTCCAGCACTTTGAGTTTGAATAGAATAGTAAAGAAATATAGAAGTATCAATATTTAAACATTTGGTTGGGGGTGAGACTAAATTTAGCTGTAAATTGCACTGGAACAGTATGGAACACATGGTTGGCTAAATGGCTCTAAGTCATCAAGGGTCTGACGTATCAAAAAAGCATTAAACCATCGCTATGCTGCCAGATATGAAGTAGATATGGATGGATAACTTGAAGGGTTTCTTCTCCTGACTTATTTTTCCATAGAGTTCAATAGAAAAATTTGTCAGGAGAAACAACCCATAAATTCATATCTACTGCATATCTGGCAGCAGAGTGATGGTTTGAGGCTTGTTTGATACCTCAGACCCTTGATGACTTAGAGCCATTTCGCCAACCATGTATCCCATACTGTTCCAGCATAATTTACAGCTAAATCTAGTCCCACCCCCCAGAGATCCATTCAAATGCAGAGAAGTTATAGTATCACTTGTAAGAGTACCAGAAAATACGTTTGAATATTGATACTTCTATATTTCTAGCAACTCATTCCATGTTCAATCATGCAAAATTACCTTTATTCTCTGCATGAATATATGATACCAAGTAAAATGCAGCTTATCTTCAGTTAGTTAAATATGACAAACATGGAGAAATTTCGTAGACAGAGACATGATATAATAATGTAGGCTGCATAGATCAAATATTTCAAAGCATTCCTTGATAGATACAGCGAAAAAGCATACATAAAATGAAACCATACACTGTAGTATACAATATAAAATATACACTAGGGGCCTGATTTACTAAAACCTTTTAGCACACGCAAAACCAATAAAATTACAAATGATTGGTCATGGTATTTGTTTTGCACCAATAATTGGTTGTGTTATTAGTTTTGCATGTGCTAAAAGTTTTTGCACCCGCTAAAGGTCTAAATCAGGCCCAAAGTATAGTAATACTCTCATTAAAGTTTTTTTTCACTTTGTTATAATTTTTCTAAGGAACTACTGATCTTACATATTTAATACAATCAAGCAAACAAAGGCAATCCAAAGAGCAGAGGTTGGAGCAGATATACTTTCTCTGGGAATTATCTTCAAAAAAACGGAGAGTTTTTCCTTTTATATTGAGGCCTTTTTTCAGTACGCTTTTGCTTCAGACATTGTTCAGCAGTCAGTATTCCATCAGGACCCATTATTGTTTATTAAAAATATACTTTCTTGTGAAATTATGGCTCAAGAAACACTGTGAACACTGATTTCAGTTGAGAAACACATTCTTTGGCAAGGCCATGCAGACTCAGAACATCACAGCTGAGAGCCTTCTCTTTATTAGACCTACTTTAATTTTGACCAAAATCAAACAAATATATTTGTCCTAACTAATAAAACAAATGTTAGATGGTAAAGCAAGTAAATATGAATGGAGTTGTAATATCCAACTGTTGAAAATGAGCAGATTTTAATGAACAAGCACCCTGAGGTTCTTTTAAGTTACGGATAGCTAAATTATTGAGTAGTAGAAGATGAACTCTAGGGCAAACACAAAATCAGTGGCTCTTATTATTAAGATTTATACATTTATTGTTAGCCTAATTAAGCATTTCTTCTGGGTTTTATTTGACCAAAATAATAAGACCAGGTGTCTTTGTATAGCTGGTTTTTAAGCTAGTTAGCTCTCTCTCTGTCATAAATGTGTCTGGTATTGGTATATGTATTGGTATATATACATAAGAAGTGATTAAAACAAATAGAGAAGTCCTTTTGGGGGAAAACAACTGTCTTGTGACTTTGGTGTCCATACATCCTGTGTATCATATCTATGTATGGTTGCCACAAAACTTTCCCAACTGCCCACAGATGAAAAACCACCGTTGCATTGCTACTAGCACTGGCACAAAAGAATCAGGCTAGCTTGGTTTGACTCAGAAGGTCAAAAGGTCATCAACATTTTTGGGGGGAAATACACCATGGCAGAAAAAATGATGCATTTTTAATTCAACTTAGACATATTTTCTATCCTGAAGTACATATAAATGTACATATAATGGTGGGTGTTATAACTTTGTGTACCATGTATAATACAAGCATACAGTACGTTGATGACACACACCAATATATTTTTTTTATTTCGAGAAAGTTGAAAAATAAGCAAACAAGCCAAATGTAGCTTCAAAAACTAAGTAACCCATATGTCTATGACCATGCACTTCTAAAATGGTTCACTGATTTATTTGCACTCCAGAAAACTTTTAAATAATGTGCTTTAAATGGAAGGTTACTTTATATTATAACTGAATGCTGTTTCATAAGGTGTCTTCACTAAGATGAACATGTGGGAGACAACTTAATCTAAATCTATGTCTTGGTAATGACACAAATCCACACGTATGATAGGAGGGGAAATTACAGATCACCTCGTCATGTTTTGCCATCTTGCGCATTTAATTACTTACCATAAAAATTCTGATATTATTACAGTGCAGGACTTTACATTACATTACATTCATTTGGCAGATGGTGTCCAAAGCAATGTACAAGATTTCAGAATGCTAAATTTAAGAATGCCCTTTCCCCTCAAACATATTTTCATCTTAAAATAAAACGTTAAAATGCTAATGATTTGCAGGTGACACAACACCACATGGCAGAGATACCAGTGATAAGGTGAAGAAATACAGCACATTTCAAATATGTTGAAATATATTTTTACAGTGATTTTTGTAGATGAAATTCACATTAACTCTAAGATAGGATTAATCCTAGATCTGTAAAATATTATAACCTGTGAGATATCAGTTCTTTCTCACTATTAATGTGTTTCAGTTTGTTTTCACTAATTTAAGAGAGATTGAAAGAGAGCATATATTTATTGATGCAAGAAACATTTATTTATAACAGCTGATTGCTCCAACTACACTTGAAAAAAACTCCAGACAATACAAATAGGCTATGCTGTACTACAATGTCAGCTATTTTCTTAGCATCTCATACAGAGGAAAATGTTTGCAAACAGATTTTATCTTAGCTTATCAAATGTTTTAGCTTATAACTCAAATGCGGTTAGGCATTATTATCGGCACGCGTATTCAAGCTGTAGCCTATTATAGCCTATTGTTGCATCAATGCATACGTTTCCTTCCGCACAAGACATACTTTATAATCACCAAGGGTCAGTTGAAGTGTGCTGCTTAGCTGGAGTTTTAAACCTGCAGGGTATACCCCGAGACCAGTGGTTCTCAACCCTGGTCCTGGAGTACCCCTGAGTATGCTGGTTTTCGTTCCATCCACAAATGCAATACCAGAATTTTAACAAACTGTTAATTTTTTTTAAATTAGGTGTTTTTATGTTTAGAGGAATTATTTACCTTCTTTAGCCATGTTAGCAATAGCTATGCATGCCATGAAGAATACAATTCCAATATTCACATTGTGCTGTATTGTAAACAATTAAAGAGGGGAAAAATGTTTTAACTGATCAAATTAAAAACTGAGGTGAATCAATACACTCATAATTGGTGAAATGTGGACACATTGCCACTTAAAGTAAACATTTGGTAAATAATGAATTCAAAGACAAAGCAAATGATAACAAGCCAAACTTGCATTGTGTTAAGAAGTTCAAGAAAAACATTATGAAGGAACTTGCGTTCAATTACCTAATTAGGAGCCTATTCACCTCAGTTGTTACCTCTTCTTTGTAATTGTTTGCAATATAACACAATAAGCATAATGAACATGGGAATTGTATTCTTCATGGCATGCATAGCTATTGCTAACATAATGTGGCTTAAGAGGGTAAATAATCCCTCTAAACATAAAATAAAAAAAATAAAAATAAAAAAACCTAATTAAGAAAAATTAACAGCTTGTTAAAATTCTGATATTGCAATTGTGGTTGGAACGAAAACCAGCATACTCAGGGGTACTCCAGGACCAGGGTTGAGAACCACTTCCCGAGACCACACAACTGCAATGCAACTGGAACAGAAAGCCAAAGCTGTGCAATAAGCAATAGCTGTTCTAGTTGTAATGGAGTTCTGTGGTCTAGGGGTTTAAACTCCAAAAGCATAAAACCACTGCAATTGACCCCAAATGTCTTTGACGTAAATTTGATTGCATATGCGAAGGTTTAGATGTTTGATGTTGTGAAAGATCTTTAAGTTTCGGAAATTTCGATGCCTGTCTTCATAGTTTCCTAACTTTATTGCACCAGCGGGGCGGGAGAATTGTTTGACTTAAACCATAGGGTAGTCAACATCCCCACCTGCTGTTTGCATTCGTAGAAGAAGAATGAGATGATAACAACGATAATAATAATTTTAAAGAAATTTTAAAAATCGCATAGACGTATACCTTTGAATTATGTAATTTGATGGGGTTTTTTCTGATTGGATTTATAATCCGCCTTGCTGGCTATTTGTTTTTACCTTAACTGGTGTTTTGTAGCTGCAATTGCGCCAGCATGCCTTTGCATCTTTTACCACCCGTAACAATCACCTTAAATTATATTACCAGTCCAAGTTTGCAACTGTATTAACAGCCTGTAATTCCAGTCATAGTATAAACCATTTATACTAACTTATTTATTTAGTTCTTTTCACATTCCAGGGGTGGGCTGAGCTTCTCGGCCATGGCAATGGTTTATTCATGTGTCAGGCGATGCTTTTCTGATCTTGGACCTTGCAACACAATTCATCTACGTAGTTCAAGTATCTGTTAATCTGTATAAATACATAGATCTGGTTATGAAGACTGAAATATCAAACGTATACTTTTTAGAAGCGTATCGTTATAGGTCAATAGGCCTAGTTTACATGAAAACAAAACGGTACCATGGAACCATATTTCTACAAGTCCGTGCCTCCAGACGACCGTAATTCCCGACGCACGCGTTAGAAAAACGTGTTGGAGGTTGAAAGTTGCTGTTCAATAACGCAAAGTATCGTTTGATTTCATTAATTGCTCTGTGTACATGCGTTAAATTATTTGTCGCAGCTTTTGAGTTCACAGCTCTGCGTAAAAACACTATTGCTTTTTATTAGGTTCAGATAGTTTTGTAATCTTGAAGGCTTGGCTTGCGAAAATCTCATTTCATTCCCGGACCAGGCTAGAAAAGCTACGTTTAATGAACTGTAGAGAGCTGATATAAATCCGTTTATGGCTGAAGCCGTCTTCCAGGCGCCGAAACGCCGTGTTAGAGTGTATGAATCGTATGAAGCACCCTTCCCTGTTCCAGCATCTGCAGAGGATGCTAAATTTCAAGAACACCGCGTCTACAGAGCAGAAATATTGAATCAGCATGTCATTGTCAGGGATCCCGACCATATACAAGCCTTATATGGAAAGGTAATTGGCTGTAACTTGGAGCTATGTGTCAATGTATTTTATTGACATGTGTGTGCTGCACGTGATAAACTGTGGATTTGTCTTTGGCAGGGTTATTTCGGGAAAGGCATCTTGTCAAGGAGCAGACCAGAGCATAGCATCTCTGATAAGTGGAGAAGTAAGTTTTTCTTTTTGTTCACGTAAGATATGTTTGATGTGATGTTTGCCAATACCCAGTGTTTGACACGTTGAATTTGCTTTTTAAATGACAGAATAGCCTACGTTTGATATGTTACTGCTATAAAGGTTATTTTTTATTTTTTTTATTAGTCAATCCTATTATTGTGGTTGCTTTTTATTCTTAACTCTAAACTAGTTTTTTAATGCTATGTCATGCTCTATTTTTGTTTTGCGTGTTTGCAGATATCAATGAAAGATGTCTGCCTGTGGTCTCATTCACACAGTGAGTCTCCCGCATTCTCTTAACCTCTATAATATTTGGTTAACTGTTTTCATCACTAGGCGTCACGATACTGCCTAGTGAACTCTTCACCTCATATGAATGGTTTGTTTTCAAATCTGAACTTTTGGAGTTTAGATTAGAAAATTAAGAGGAAATGCTTCCTTGTCCCAATACTTACGTTGGGCACTGTACGTAGTGTACTAGCTATAATTTAGTGGTTTACATAAAAACGTAAAAATACCAATCAAACCCTGGCACTGCATTATTAGTTAATTTGTTGCTGGTATTACAGGTACCAGCAACGTGTAAACCTGGCCCGGGACGTGCTCCTAACGCAGGGGTTAGATGAAGAGGATGCCAATCAGGTGTTGGAGAAGTACACCCGCCCAATCAAGTTGGATCTGACTGGGGGAACAGGGGAGGAGGAGGCACCCAGCCCTGTACACAGCCCTGCTATGGGAGAGGAAATGGGGAGATCTCCTAACTGTGGGTCCCCTGGGCCCTCTGGCGGCGGCCTCAGTGAAGGCAAAGGAATGGAGAGCGCCGACCCTGAATGCACTGGAGCTGAGCGACAGAGGCGGCAGGGTGACGCTAGGTACGACCCTCTGGCTCACGTGTACCCCTGTGAGCCAGAGGTGGTGGATCCCAAAGCCCTGTGCGACGTTAAGTGTGCCAGGCATGATGACTGGATAGCCCACTGCGGCTGCAGACTGAACAATTGCATGCTGAGGACGGACATTCCGGCGAACAGGAACGAGCAGAGCCCTAATCTAGCCTCGGGGTACGAGTACGTTCTCGTGGAGGAGCAGGAGGATGGTGTGGATGCTGTAGGCAACGGCTCTTGCAGTGTAAATATCAGAACACTCTTTCTTGCGGATTTTAGTTAATGGCTGGCCATCATTTGTGTGCACACTGCGCAGTAGATGCTCAGTACCAGCAGGAACAAGTCGGTGGTGACCCAACATGCGTTAAGGGCTGCTCTGTATCACATTTTTGAGAATGGCTTATGCTAGATAGTTCTACATGTGGGTTTCTTTCTCTTTGTATAAAACATTCAAATGCATGTTGTAAAAAGGTCATTTATTTGTGTGGTTTGTGCTGTATGTGAAACTAAATGTAATTTTTGATTTTTTTTTTTTAAGATTAACCAAACTGAACGATTGGTGTGCAGGGTGAACCCCTTCATGATTGTGGAGTACCTGCAGCTGAGTCTGGAGGAGGTAAGAACATTCTGCAGGTGGGCGTGTTCCAGCCTGTTTACAGGAAATCTTATTAAAGGTGTGCAATTAAAAAAATAACTTTAATTAGGGTTTTAGATGATGGATGAACAGTTTGTGATGCCAAAGAAAATAATTGAGATTGCAGACAGTTCAATTCCTCTTCCTGCTGAGGTTAATATTAGTGCAGTAGTGTTGAAGTCATTTCAATTTTTGGACTGGGAATGAGACATTATTTTTGTTCACCTCAAAGAGTACTGGTCCTAGAGAATCATTAGTGTATGTTTGATGGCAGCTGAGGAGGGTGTGCATGTTTTATTTCATATTCAGTGGTGATGTTTTGTTCATTCACTTCACGATGAAATATGAAAATACAAAGTTCATATCAATAAATAATAGCAGGAATTTGATGGCCTGGGACACAGTGGTATTTATGAACCTCAGGCTGCATGCATAAGTCATGAACCTCAGGCTGCATGCATAAGTCGAATCCCTGAAATCCCTGAAAATATTAGCAGGAATTTGATGGCCTGTGACACAGTGGCATTTATGAACCTCAGGCTGCATGCATAAGTCGAATCCCTGAAATGAATCCGTTTCTGAAGCCAAAAGGCTTACAAAGATGTTTCTTTATTAACAGGCCTTCTTCTTGGTGTATGCTTTAGGATGTTTGTCAGTTTATTACAATGAGGTAAGACTATCTTTCTCCTAATTCATGAGTTCCCATACTGAGCTCTGAATACTGTTTTTGGTAATAAATGTTGATCATTGTTTGTGAACCTTCCTATTTTTTATTTTGTTTATTTTTTTATTTTTGCATAAGGAACCATTAACAATTATTCACCTGTGGGAAGTGTTCAGGTCAGTTCAGCCTAACTTTGAGACCTCCTACATGGCTTACCACTACTTCCGCTGTAAAGGGTGGGTACCCAAAGTCGGGATGAAGTATGGAACCGACCTCAGTGAGTATCTCCCAAGAATTATCATTTACCATACGGAAATTATCACTTATTCAGTCCATTCTAATATTTCTGTACAACACTCAACACTTATACAGTCAAGCCAGAAAGTCTGCACACCCCTTTCACCTTCTCCATGTTTTATTACACTTATACTACAATAGATTGAGTTCATTTTTTGCCTCAAACATCTACACACAATAGCCAATAATGACAAAGTGAAAACAGGTTTAGAAAATATGCAATTTTATTTTACTGACAAAAATAGGTTATTTAGGGGTTACATATCTGTACACACCCTTAGCCTAATACTTGGTTGCTGCACCTTTGGCAGCAATTACAGCTTCATGGCGTCTTGGGAAAGAAGCTACGAGCTTGGCACACTTGTTTCTGGACATTTTTGCCCATTCCTCTTAGCATATCCCTGCAAGCTCCATCAGGTTGGATGGGGAGCGTCAGTACACAGCCATTTTCAGCTCTTTCCACAAATGTTCAATTGGATTCAGGTCTGGGCTCTGGCTGGGCCACTCAAGGACATGCACAGACTTTCTCCGAAGCCACTCCTTTGTTCTCTTGGCTGTGTGCTTCGGGTCGTTGTCATGTTGGAAGGTAAACCTTCGCCCCAGTCTGAGGTCCAGAGCGCTCTGGAGCAGGTTTTCTTCAAGGATCTCTGTGTACTTAGCTGCATTCATCTTTCCCTCTATCAGGACTAGTCGCCCCGTTCCCGCTGCTGAAAAACATCTCCACATCATGATGCTGCCACCGCTATGCTTCACTATAAGGATGGTATTAGCCAGGTGATGAGCGGTGCCTGGTTTCCTCCAGCTTGGTATTCAGGCCAAAAAGTTCAATTTTGGTTTCATCAGACCAGAGATTCTTGATTCTCATGGTTTGAGTCCTCTAGGTGCCTTTTGGCAAACTCCAAGCAGGCTGTGATGTGCCTTTTACTAAGGAGGGGCTTCCATCTGGCCACTCTACCATAAAGGCCTGATTAGTGGAGTGCTGCCTGGATGGTTGATCTTCTGAAAGGTTCTCCCATCTCCACAAGGATACGCTGGAGCTCTGTTAGAGTGACCCTCGGGTTCCTGCTCACCTCCCTGGACAACGCCCGTCTTCCCCGATTGCTCAGTTTGGCCGGGCGGCCAGGTCTAGGAAGATTCTTGGTGGTTCCAAACTTCTTCCATTTACGAATAATGGTGGCCACTGTGCTCTTTGGAACCTGTAAAGCTGCAGAGATTTTTCCGTACCCTTCTCCAGATCTATGCCTTGACACAATCCTGTTTCTGAGGTCTGCAGATAATTCCTTTGACCCCATGGCTTGGAGTTTACTCTGACATGCACTGTCAACTGTGGGACCTTATATAAGCAGGTGTTGGAAATCCCCAATCATGTCCAATCAATTGAATTTATCACAGGTGGACTCCAATTAAGTTGTAGAAACATCTCAAGCAGTATCAGTGGAAACAAAATGCACCTCAGCTCACTTTTGGGTGTCATATCAAAGGGTGTGCACACTTGTGTACATATGATATTTTACATTTAGATTTTTAATAAATTAGCACAAATGTCTAAAAACCTGTTTTCACTTTGTTATTATGGGCTATTTTGTGTAGAATTTTGAGACAAAAAATTAACTCAATCTATTGTAGAATATGTCTGTAACGTGATAAAACGTGGAGAAGGTGAAAGGGGTGTGCAGACTTTCCGGCTTGACTGTATGTAGCTCTGTTGTCTTTTGAACCACCAGCCCAAACCAATGTATTGTAGGTCAGGTTCAGTATATTGTTGGTGAAGGTTTAAATTTGAGGTAGAGCTTCCCTCCTACAAACTCTACAGCTGTCCTGAAGGACCCAATTGAAACATTGATGAAAATTTTTTTTTTTCTGTTAGTAGAACCGGGTTTGTTTCTTCCAGTAAACTGATAATGGATTCAGTTGCGACCCTTGCAAACACTTCTGAGGAAGGAATGCTTGCATTTCGTTACTTGGCACTGAGCTTTATCTGCTTTTAATTATTCGAAGATAGTTTCCGAGAGGTTTAAGTAACACCTCGGGTCAGCTGTTTAAATTATTCAGGCCTGCTAATCAAGGATTTCATGGTGCTTCTGCTGGCCCCCGCATCTCCTGACTGTCAGTGTGAAAGTCGACTCTCTCACCAACACTCAGGACTCCTCACTGCCAAGCTAGCTGACTTTCCATCCTCACATGCAACAAACATTAGTCCAGCAGTGTAGGCAAGAAGAATTTTTGGTAATGCACTGACCTGTTTCACCCTCCCCAAAAAAAGGTTGGGAAGTCAGCTTGCTGAACCATTTGAACTGTTTTTCTATAATATTTTTGTAAAATGTGTAAATGCAACTTTCTGGTTTTTCAACATAGTATTCACTTTCATGAATCATACAGCAGTTGTGGTTTTTATATTTCTTTATAATTACATGTAACATTTAATTAGCTTTTTTTTGGTCTCAAGATGTGTTCTGTGTTATTAATTAATTTTGTTCATTATTTATTTTCAGTTCTGTACCGTAAAGGACCTCCATTTTATCATGCAAGGTTTGTTCAGAGATGCAATATTATTATAGTACTGGAACAGAACATGGCACATCATGAAATTATTAAAACTGTTAACCAATGTTTTCACCTCCCTCATTATAACGAACATGTCTTTTGTTTGTCAGCAGTGCAGAACTCAATTAGTTCAAAAGGTTATCTTACAGTGTATAGTAAGTTCTTGGCTTAGACCCCTGTTTCTCTTGAATATATTTAGTTGTGCCATTGATCTAAGCAGAACATTGACTTGAATGCACGGGGTCAAGAAAACATGTATCTTAGTTCTTGGTTGGCATTGTTAACTTGCACTAGTACCTTAGAGATTATGCATCCATACTCACAGGTCTGGAATTGCTACCCAGATTTTGAGCTATTGCCATATTAGTCAGGTGGATGCAGTCATGTTCTCTTACACTGTAAGTCTGCTAAATTAATGTAATGTAATATAGGATGTACCATAGCTGGGGCTAATATGTTGCAGTCTAACAAGGCTGTTCCCCCTTTCTGCAGCTACTCTGTGGTGGTGGAGAAAGTGGACGATTCCTTCAGGGGGGCAGCGCTTCGACCATTCAGCTGGCGCTCATTAGCCGCCCTCAGCAGAATCACAGGAAACGTATCCAAGGTAAAGAGGAAGTGGTCATCGTCATCCAAACCTCTCTGTTTTCTCCTGTTACATCCACATGCGTCACATGTGACTGCCATCCCTTTCATTTTCCCTTTTCCTGTGTGGTGGTTAAAGTGTCATCGTATTAAGCAAGACTGCAGAAATGCCATACATTCTGTGTCATAATGCTGTATGGTTTATCACAAATCCTTACTGTATGTCACACTAACATCAGTGGGAATTCTAGTTTTAACACAGAAACAAATTAAAAAGTACAAATCCAATGCATGTTGCAATCTGAACAGTTAATCTACAGTGAATACAGTAAATGAGCATTGCTAAGGGAAAGCGTGCGTTTTCCGTATTGTTACTGTGCATCGTTGTGTTTGTTATGCGTTGCCAGCAAATTTAAACTTTGTTTATATGACGCGTTGTCTGTTTCTGTTTGGTTGCTAGGAGCTGATGCTCTGTTACATCATCCGGCCATCGGATATGACAGAGGAGGAGCTGTCCTCCCCGGAATGTATCAAGAGGATCAAAGTTGAGGTGGGACAGGTTTGGCTCTTGTAGAGTAGCGTTAGCTCGTCTTGGCCTTCTTGCTAACCGACTGAATTGTTTTTTGTCGTCTTTAAAAGGAGATCGTTGTGAGCAGATGGATATCCTCTCGTGAACGCACAGACCAAGAGGAGCTGTGACCCCAGTCAGGACTATCTGCTTTCTTCACTGTTTTCCCTGCTGCTTTGAACATCATTGTTACTGTTACCTATACCGTCTACACACGCACACTCGTACCACAAGGATTTTGTATTCAATCATTTGTTCATGAAGTCATGCAGCGACGCTTTAGATAATGTTTGTATGCGAGTAATTCATGCACAAAATCCACAGATATGAATCTACTCATTTCTGTTGTCAATAGTCATTATTTACTTGGAATAAGCCCTAATGAACAAACCTAAGATGGCCTTGAATAGCCTACATATTAGTGTTGTAACAAAGGTAGAGAATGGCAGTTAGTGTGCATGGATCTGAAAAACCATGCTAAAAGCAGAAGGATACTGCGTTAAAACCACCTGAGTGCACTTTAGTGCAAAATACATTAATTTATAGTTTAAAAAATTAACTGTAAAAGCAACAGTGCCTTAAATTATACACTGATTAGGGGCAGGTTAACCTGCACAGGCTTAAATGAACAGTATTAATATTAGATAAGTGAATGATTCACGGTTGATTAGTGATGCGATTCTGATTGTTGTAGGGTTAAAGGTACGGAGTTGATCCTTGTGTAAAATGAGAGCCAGGTAAATATGTATAATTGGAAAGGAGACTCCGCAGGAAGATGGCTGCAGTTCTTTGTGTGGTTTTCACCATACTGACCTGTATGTACTCTTCAGGTTATTGTGTGGAGCAAGATGATCCTTATAGTAACGAGAGCACTTAATTCCCATAGACGTGGACCAGGAGGTGTGAGGGATGGGCTACTTAAGTCAGTGGAGACACTTGCAGCATCCAATAACAGATGATACTTAGGGTCACATTCATTTGCATATAAATGCAACTGAATAGAACTAGAGAATACAGAAATATTTATTCTTAAATACATTTGTATTGTTTTATTTGTCTTGCATTTGTGTTTTGTTGAGTCTACTGTGATCCAAATGTATTTCTATTAGGTTTCTAGTTCTTTTCTGAGAATATTCAGATTAGCGTCTGTCCAAAGAAAAGTAGTAATATTTATTTGGAGATTTGGAGAGCAAAGCATTGGAATTAATTGTTTAATTTGAAATTTGTGTATTGGGGAATGACAACAGATGTAAGTATATTTACATATATATATATATATATATTGAACTTGCAGATAGGCACATTTAATGTAGTCCCAATCATGCAGGTATGTGTCAATAAATACAGCAGAACTGAGAACTGTATTTAGAAATGTGTACATATACAATTCACCTCTAAATACTGCAGGCATTAGTAATAACAATATATTGTATTTGTATAACACATGATCTCAAATTGCTGTACACTGAAGGGTGGAAACTTAACCATAATCCAGTGGCACCCACCTGGTTGATTCACCTCAGCGCTCACATATAAGCTGAGGTGGAGAGGGAGGAAACATTTAGCAAGTTAAAGTAATAATGCAGGGTTCACAAGTCCTGAATGACTCGATATGTAGAAGTCCGCTTACTTTAAGAAAAGAACATTTATTATTATTAAACGCATTAGTTAATGCAAGGTTTCTAGAATTTGTCATGACTTGATTCCTTTCATTTGTTCATTAAGGAGATGTTTGAATAGTGATCCTATTCGGTTAACTATTCTGTCTCATCCACAGTAGCGAAAATGCAACGCTCCGATCAAGCAGGTGTTGAATCTCATCGTTGGTCAACACCAAGCATAACGAAACAAAAACCAGCACGGCACCCTAACAGCGCATGTCACGGTAGTCACAGAATCATCTCAGAGTTTCCATCTTCTGGTTCTTTTGGAGGATTGTCCACGATGTAGAAGTAGTTTTGGGAGATCTCATCACACAGCATTCTGTACTTGGACGCTCTCTTGATCCGGGGCACAACAAAGTTCTGTGTGAACTCATCCTTGCTGAGAGCCCTTTTGCCCTGTGTGGCCAGCACGCAGTTTATAAACTCCAAGGTGTAGTTATAGCAGTTGTGTTTCACCTCATCGAAGCTGCAGAAACATTGAACACAAGTAAAGCGGTTGCTGCTCATTTTGGAGTATGCGCTCAATATTTTAGACCGATTTTGATTGACAAACAGGATAAATATTGTTCTGCTCGCAGTGTACTAACATGAGGACACGTTTAAAGTACCAGTGTCGGCCTCAGAAACATCATTTCTCCTTCACCTTCAAATACAAACCTCTGGCATTGTGGGTCCCACGTCTGGGCTGAGGAGAACTTCTCCAGGTATTGGTCCCATTGGTTAATGAGGCTGTACATGTCTGGCTGAACCAGAGGCACGCTTATGCACTTCTCCCATCCCAGGGTGTCCTTTTGCACCCCTGTCTTTGTATAGTTGTAGACCACACCTGGATCCAAAAAACACCATGCAACACAGTCATTTGTGGTTTTCAATTTGCATAGTACCGAAATACCTGGTTTTGTTTTATTTAATGAGATACATTGGCTTATTTTTGCATTCAAAGTTTATGTCATGTTTTATGGTTATAATTTTGTCAACTAAATGCTGTTTGGTATTTTATGGAGACTGCCCAGGTTATATTTATCACTGAAGATGGTGTCCAACTGGCATTATGACCCTGCAACTCTCTGGCCAGTGAAGAAATCTGAATTGAAATTGTATTTTACAAATAGGCAAATTTGCAGTTAGGATTCAGCCAAAGATCAGCACCGGTGGGGTTTTTATTTTAGTACATACTGTACCCTTAGTGTCAGTGATCCCAGTATGCAGGTCGGATTCCCCATCAAAGTCCCTATGCAAGCAGAAATTCAGAATAAATTTGAGCACCTTGTATTTACATATAGTACAGGGATATATAATATTGCTAGTAGTTTCCGTTTAATTTCGACAGTACTTTCCTCTGAAAAAAATAACTGGACAATGCTTAAGATGAAGTGTCTTTCAAGCCTCAATGTACAAGCAGGACCATGGTAGAGCGAAGAAATTGTAATAAAAAAAAATTGTTTTCACACGATTACTTAAAAGCAACTGAACACATCATAGTCAGGCTTTTATGTAATGAACTTTCAACTCTCTTTTCAATATTTATATGATATAAATTCCCCGAACTATCACTATGGTCACAATATTGACTAACATAAAATCTCAGATATTGCCATTTCAACACCATATGGGGGTAAATGTAACATCATCATGAAATTGTTGCAGTAACATTAAATACATCATCAAGGCCTTTTTATACTATCTAATATATTCCCTGTGGATATGGGGATGGTTATTTTCCCCTGTACAGATTGATGAATCATTTAAGTTAATTGTGTTTTGTCCCATTATGCAGTCTTAGGTTCTGCTACTTCCAAGTTCTGACCACCCGATGGTGCTGTTTCTGTTATTAGATTAAAAAGGGTGACGAACAAAAGCATCTTCAATCTTAATTTAAAGCTCATATGATAGTGATTTAGACATAACCCTGGATTTGTAACAGACCTGATGCTGTTCTCAACCGAAATTTTGGGCCAGTACAGTGGCATCTGGTCATCAGAAAAATGTACTATCACATTATATAATGGATCATATAAACAACTTCAATGACTGATAATATTTTACCAACCATAAACTTTTATCAACTGTTTTCATCCATAATACATAAACTAAAAGTTACAATTAACCTCCAGTGGGGTTACTGTGTTACAATTGCCCCCAATCCTAAAAACATGAAACTAGCAAGCTTGCTGGATAGGTACAATATCATTGAAACTTGACTAAAATATCAAAAGTTAGATGACAGTTTGTGATCAAGATTAGATGACTACTGGATCATAGGACTAAAAGGTTAAGCCAGCAAGAGAAAAAAGCAGAGCAGAGAATGGGGCATAAGTTGGTCTTTGGGCAGACAGAGAGGGCACATCAATGCACATGTGCAGAGTGAGAATCACAGCTGAAGCTTGTTTCTGATTGGTGCAATTTTAGGGGCAATTTCCCCCCAAAATACTGCCTGGGCCAGAATGGTATTCAAAACATTTTATTTCTTATAGGTAGTCAGGAGAAGAATACGTCTTCTGTACTGAAGATCATTTACTGTGGAAAAATATAAGTATTTGCTGATATAGGTTCAGAATCTTACCTGAGAAAGGTGTCCTCGGTGGGGGATACCAGGAAGGAGCAAGGGCTCTTGTGCCCATTGGAGAAAGGCTTAGGGATACTGATGGGAGCATCCTCAAGTCTTCGGCCACTGAAGCTGACTCCACATTCTGGACATTCCTCCGGGACAAAGAAACAGTAGATGTCTTTGTTACAGTGGCTGAATTTGATCATGCTTTTATCCATGAGAAGTGAACATAGAAGTACCGCTAACACCTTCTGAATGTTGACAAGAGGCCGGTTATTGTGCCGGCTGGGGCCGTGACTGGAGTATTCCGCTGGGCTGTGACGTTCATCACAGAGCAGAGAATGGCTGGTAACTTGTAGCCTTCCATCAGGCCTGTATCAGGTTGCACCTAACCCCAACCCCTTGTGTGTTTGTCAACTGATCGGCCTATTTTTTTTTGTCCTTAAAATGCAGCCTACAGGTTGATAATATGTGGAAGAAACACGTTTTCTTTTAAAAAAGGATGAACATATATTTTCAATTTAACTTGAGTGATGTGTGATGGAAGCATAGGCTAACCCGTTTTCATTCTATGTGTGCAAAAAACCATGTCATAATTCAAATTAAAATGCAAAAGCTCACTTTGCGTTTTTTCAAGTTAATGTAAGCACTGTATCTGACAATTTGAAAATTACATTTCACATATAATTGTATTGCCCTCTATAACACAACCCTGTCATAATTTAAATGAAAATTAAAAACCACATTTGAAATAGCAGTTTTTTATGATCCATGACGCAATAATTAAATTCACCATTTAACATTTGTTTTAACATACAATTTAGGTTATTTAAAATAGTAAAAAAGTAATTATTTTAAAGTATTTAAAATATTTCAAATACTTAATCATTTTATATATATAAAATATGGTTTTTGACTATTTAAATTGTTTGAAAAATATTTGTTCTTTAAAAAAAACAAAAACATTTTCAGTACACTCTTAAAACAAATGAGTGTACTTGGAGCTGAACAATCTTTCTATTTCTCTACTGTGGCCAACTCTTCACCTTGTTTCTTAACCATATTACTAGATTACTAGAGTTTATTTGGAGTTTCCTTCAAATACTGAATGCAGAACTACAAAGAACCTCTTTTTTCTAAGAGCGTATAGTTTAATTTCAAATTAGCTTCAAGACAAGAGTTTCAGATTTATGGGTTTAATTTTTTGTTGCAATGTCTGCAATGAGCTTTGAAGTTTCCAGAAGTATCTTCAGGCATGATGTAGTGGTCTTGGATCTTCAGGATCTCCCTTTGGTACACAACTCGCATAATTCACACAATTTGTGTAACAGGCTATATGCATTGCTTGCTCAGATGTTTAGCACATAACTGAAATTATCTGAAAATTGGTCAGCTAAAATATAGCCTACAGCCAGTTAGCTGGCTAGCTACGAGCAAAATACATGCATAGCCTGCTCAGCTATGGTCTTCCGACCGAATTTGCCGAGCTAATGTTATTCCTGGTGTTTGCAGACCTAGCCAACTAGCCACATCAGATAACACTGACACCAATTTGTCCTGACACCAGCATTTACAGCGGCAGCCATTACACTGTGCAAAAGGGTCAAAATGACATTCACGTCAGACTCCATGTTCGCATTTTCTTTCTCCACCTTGTTCCCAGAGCTTCCCAGGCTTAGGCCTCCTGGAAATCATATGAACTTACATTACATTACAGACATTTAGCAGACGCTCTTATCCAGAGCAACTTACACAACTTCTTACATTTATCCATTCATACAGCTGGATATATACTGAAGCAATTCAGGTTAAATACCTTGCTCAAGGGTGCAACGGCAGTGTCCTACCTGGGAATCGAGTAGTCCAGTTCCTTAACCATTATACTTCACTGCCGCCAACTTGACTGTAACCCCTCTACACCGTTTGATTGACAGGTCTTTTGACTTTGAAAATGAAAAGGAGGGAATTGAAATTTCAATTGTAATTTTGGCAGGGTTTTTGTGTGACCACGCGAAAATGATCATGCAGAGGTGAATGCAACAGAAGATTTGATTTATGTCGCCCCTAGTGCTACAAGAACATGAAAACTAAATGTTAAATGCCAAATTAAATTTTTTCACTTTTGTCATGGATCAATGCAATAAGACACTGCTATTTCAAATGTGGTTTTTAATTTTCATTAAAATGACAGGGATGTGTCGTAGAGGGTGAATAAAATTAAATGTGATATGGAATTTGCATTTAGTTTCTAATTGTCAGATACAGATAAATTAGCTTGAAAATGAAAACGGAAAGTGGGCTTTTGCATTTCAATTTTAATTATGTCACGGTTTTCTGCGCACATCGAATTAAAATAAAATGCAATTGCCGATTTTTATAAAAATTTTGTTGTTTCATTTGGTTTCATCACCATTCAGCAGTAGCCTGTAGCCTCTGTTTCAGATCTCATGAACAAATAGGGAGAATCTTTTATTTTTGTGGTAGCTGTTCCATATTTTATAAACAAGCAATCATGTAGAAAGAAATTATAAAACAGGGGGGGCTGGGAATAGAAAGTCATGAACAGATCTGTAGCACAAGGGCATTGCAGGGGTAATCTCTTTCTGTAACCGTATTCTGTACAGTAGGGCTACAGGGTATTGTTTGTAGCCAGATTGGATTATCCTTGTGTAAATTTAAATCATTATGCAAGTGTCCTTGTTTTAAATGTTTAAAATAATATTTAAATGGTTTTTAAAGTACGTATAACTGCTCCGCTAATGACTACAAATATTTTGGATGAAAGGTGGTACATTTATATTTGAATGCACTTTCAATGTTGTTAAAACACATAATTCCATTGGGTATTCTCAAAATAAGAGAGATTAGGTTGCTTATTAATTATTTGTGAACTCGTAATCTTCCACAGCCTAATTCCTCACGTGCAACAAGACAATGTCACCCAGCTATAGTGTTAATTAGGTGTCAGTCACAAGATGAGCGGCTCAGAATTTGCAACAATACAGTGTCTTTGTTCAAAGGCAGAGGTGGGCCATTAAAAGATAACTAGAGCTGAAAAAGAATAAGCTTTCTCTTACTGAACAGCTTTATAAAACACTGCTAATGAACCTGCAAAACTTAGCCCCCTCTCCCCACAATAGGTAAACTACTTAACCTTACACTAACACTGTATGATAACATACTGCCATTATTTCCTTTATCCAGGACAAAAGAGATCATAAATCCAGTAAACTAATGAAATACAGAAAGAAGATCTGAGGTGGCACGGTTGTGTTACAAAAGGACTGTGTAATGTAATTCGGACTCATTTGAAAAGTGACACAGTTCTTCGCGTCAGAGAGCCAGAGTTCATGTTACCTAAAAATCGTGCCATTGCTGTGAACATGTGCCAGTGCAGTGCGTCTGTGCAAAGTTTTAGCAGGGAAAACAATGTGATGCAAGTAACGAGGGTGCACAAAAGCCAAAGATCTCATTACAGAGACATTTCAGAGAATGGAATTCAATTTTGTGGCAGACACAAAACACCTGCTGT
Organism: Ilyophis sp. 1 JC-2022; assembly: GCA_022702515.1. NCBI lineage: Eukaryota > Metazoa > Chordata > Actinopteri > Anguilliformes > Synaphobranchidae > Ilyophis > Ilyophis sp. 1 JC-2022. The sequence goes on from CM040396.1 coordinate 25,952,222, forward strand.
AAGATGTACAGTGTACTGTTTTAATAGCACATGGGTATTCTGTTATGTTTCACAGATGAGTTTTAAGCCAGTCTTTATTCACAAATGACAGACATCAGACATCAAACGCAGACATCGCTACATATTTACTATAATTTAACAGATGCTCTTATCCAAAGGAAATTACACAATTTTGCATAATATCCAGCTTGCTCATGGGTACAATGGCCAAGCCTTACCTGGGAATCAACCCTGCAAGCTTTGGGTTCCAAGCCAGCCCAGTTCCCCTGCCGCACAAAATCATAACTTCTCGTTTCTGCATTTGTCTGCTACATAAAAGCCATGCTTTGAAACCTCTTGGTAGATTTGAATATATTTGGATGTCATCTTGATTCTTGGAAGGACAAATTTTCCTGTGAATTCATCTTTTGTAATAACCGGTTGGCCCTCTATGGCCTGCATGTGGTTTATAAAGGAGAGGGCAAAGCCATAGCATCTGGAGCCAAATTCTCTCTCTTCAGAAAATCTGTAAAACACAGAATCCATGTAGGTCTATTAATCTGTCCCCTGACAAAAACTGCTTCTTCTTTGAGACTTTTATGTGTTTATGTTTATGCTTACACAATACTTAAGAAATGCTTTATTCACATTACAGGATTCTTTAAAAAAGGTATTACAAAATTTCACAAAATGCTTACTGAAGCAAAATGGCAATGTTTTGACCACAAATGTCTTTGTTTAGTACAGGACCCATATCAGGACACATCACACGCAAGAGGTGACACAGTGTGTACAAGACTTTTATATCAAAACAGCTAACACTATGTCAAAAAATGTACCCTAGTCTAGATGTAGAACATTAGGGGGCCTGATTGAAGACCTTTAGCATGTGCAAAACCTTTTAGCACACGCAAAACAAATCCACAACCAATCATTGCTCGTGTTATTGGCTTTGTGTATGCTAAAAAGCTTCCCACATGCTAAAGTTATTAGCAAATCAGGCCCTAGGTGCGCAGTGCCCAAGTTGGTATCTGTTCATCTATGTTTAATAACAACTGCCAGATGAATAATTAGCTCTTGAACAGTTTATGGATTCATACTGTTATCTAATCTTTTCACCTCTAAGATAAGCTATAAAGTTGTAAGATACCTCTGTGAGGCCCAGGAAGCCAGAGAGGAGAAGAGCTCTAGCTCTCTGTCCCACTGCTCCTTCAGGCCGTTCCTGTCAGGCTGGACCAGTGGCACGCTGACACACTTTTCCCATCCACATTCATCTCTTCTAATCCCTGCCAGTGTGTAGTTATAGACCAGACCTGCATGATGAACAGATCCTTTAAACAGCACAGTAGCAACTGACAATTCTGTCAGCATGTACCTCTAATTCTAAGATTTACCCTCTCAGTTATAATAGAAATGCAGTGCATTTCATGAGAAACTATCATTATCGATAGACATAATTGTTCAACTGTACCAGTATAAAGCCAGATACATTCATGCTGTGGATTTCAAATAGACAGACAAAAATGGATGCCATACAGTACATCCATGTCCCCTACATTAAAGTGAACTAATGTTTGTGGTCTCAACATGGTTTTGAGGCTATCATGTAAATTATTTTACAAGTAAATTATCCAATTTAAAATGCTTTGTTAGTGTCCAAAACAGCAGTTAAATCATATAAATACTGAAATCATGTATTTATATCACCCATTCTTGAGAATTAGGACAAATCCTGTCCTACCAAATATTACTTAAAACAACTAATTAAATCTTGAATTAATATATTTCATTTTTGGACTAATTTAACTACACCTGCCGAGTGCTAGTAAACTTCCTTTTCAGTTTTCAGAAATTCACAATTTAAAACAATTTAAAAATGTGTTAAAAGCCTTCAAAAAATTCCTACTGGTAACATAGGTATTAAAATTTACTCTTATAATCCTTTTTTAAAATATAATTTTTATGAAAATGCTGGCCCTTGAAAGCAGTGTCCCAGATTTTTAGACACCATCAGATTTCTATAAAAATGTAATTTAAAAAGTAATAAAAGGTTTAGCCATATCCTAAGGGCCCCTGTCTCACTGTGTGGTTTCACAGAAGACAGAAAAGGCTACTTGCACTCTGGTAAGTTTTCTATTTTTTTTAAATTTTAAGAAAAAATAATTCCATCAGGATTGTCTCAATTACAACAGGTCAACTCCATCTCCCTTCGAAACAAAATAAGAATTGCATTAAAACATCTCTTAGCAGCTGAAAGAAATAAAATGGCTACTCGCTATGGCTATGCCGTGAAATGAGAAGATAACATTTTGTCATTTTGTCCATGCTGAAGGAGGTGAGTTCACTTAATTCTCTTTCGTAAATGAATCACGTTATTGAAATTAGCTATTTATTTTCAATGAAATTATTTAAATATTATTAAAACATTAATAAATTGTTTTTTTCTAGCAGAAACATCTGCTTTATTTAGCAAAACTAGCTTTTTGTAATGGGAGTCCTGTATGAATATTAAGAAGTAAGTAAGAGGGTATTAACTGGAAGAGGAGGTAATCCAATGAACTATTGGAATAATACATCTCTAGATGCACTCTGACACATTATCGTGTTGTAACCTGGGCACTCTGACACATTATCGGTGATGTAACCTGGGGTCATCGGGTGTTTTGGGTTTTTCAACATCAGACATCCATGCCCAGGTGACCCAGCCAGGGATGATCTTTCTACCCCCCGCTGCCCCCATCTAGTCCAGGGTCCTTGTTTTCTCATCCCTACACTCCTACATTATTTTGCCTCCAGTGACCTTAACTGGCTCTTTATCAGATTCTGTAGATAGAGGGGTGTTGGATGCTCACCCAGTGGATATCAAGAGCATTTGGACTAAAAGATGGAAAATTACATGATTTAAGAAAAAAATTTAACAAACAAATCTCAGGGGCACCATAGCATTGGAAATCATTTTAGGGAGCGTCTCAGTGGTTTTCTCCACCAGGCTACACCGGTAACTGACTTTTGCTTGTAACAAAAATGTGCTCTTTACAGTGCTTTTGCCCACCCCTTCAACCAACCAATGAAAATCTGAACAATCCCCTCATCATACTGATCACATGACCTCGACAGCCAGGTGAATCTGCATTTAAACTGGAGAGAGAATGTATCCTGGGTAGGGTTGCCTTATTCTGATTTGATCAAACATCAAATCAGAAATGTTGGAGAGTGACTCAGTAGTGCTACTGTAAGTCAAGTCTGGCCCAGTCAGAGTCCTCGTGTTTTGGATCACTAGCTGCCTATTGTTTGAAATGGCTCTCTTAAAGTGTGCTTCCAGAACAATCTGTTTTTTAGTTTAATGAAGTAAAAACAGAGGGAGACACCTGAGTTATAATTACGCATTTTGAAAGAGGGCAGGTTTCTAATAGCATGTATATAATTACTTAGATTTTTTGTTATTGTTGGGGAATTAAGTGTGTTTATGTGTATTATTGTCAATCAGTGAAAAGTCACCTCCATCAGATGGATATTTTCTGTTATTGTCATAAAGAATATGTTCATAGTGATTAAAAAAATCAATAAGAAAGTTGTGATGTACAGTAACATGTGCTAATTGTGTTATAAATTAAATTCTATATCCTTTATCACAAAAACAAAGTACATTATCAACAGAAATTGTAAGTGGGCAAGCTTATAATTGTATATAAGATATCACCCTTTTTGATTATACGGCTAATAAAATAATGCAGTATATAATACTCCAAAAAACATTAAACATTACATGAATATTTTATAATACTATGATTTTTTTGTGTGCCTGATGGAGTTTACAAAATTAAAATCCTCAGCTGAAAAATGTGCTATTTATAAAAATGCATTAATTAAAAGAAAAATTACTGGGAGGTGGCCCTTAACATTGTTTAATAGCCAAGACTTTGATCTGTGAAAATATATTTTCCCAGCATAGTGGAATTGAGTAAAAAGTTCAATTAAAAAAACTAAAAAACAAGGTTTTGCCCCAATGGGTGATATAACGTGGACAATTACATGAGCCCGTTAATATTAGTTTAGTACCGCGTGGACATACTGCACCTTTCGAGTCTGTTATCCCGATATGGAGTTCAGAGTCATCATCTTCCCTGTGGACATAAACGGAAGTCATAGTAGGAAAAACCTTACAAATAGCCTACGAAATCAAACGTCAAAAACGCTCTATAAGTAGCCTACGCAAAAGGTGCTTAAAAGGCTAAATAAAATACAATTAATATTTTACATTTTACCAATAAGGTAAGTCTGAGTATAGAGCTGAACTGGGTTTGGAACATGTGGGCTACACACCCCTTAAATATAAATGTAAGAACATAACAATAGTTAGACTAGTAGACCCGAGCCTACCTACCTGATATTCAACGGTCCGTGCATTGATCCTATATTGAACGCGCATGGGACATTATGGCCATTTGTAAATGGACAGGGAAAACTTACAGGTGCTTCGAGAATGTTAAACCTCAATCGCGCAAAACAAACAGGACAATATAATAAATCTGGTTTATATTCAAGATGTTCGCAACAACCGTGATTTTCAGAAAAACAGTATATATCTTTATCGCAGTGGTAGTATCTGATCAATGTCCTGTCCATAAGGGAGGTGGAAGCGGAAGAAATTGATCCACACTTTGACCGTTTGCGCAGGTGTTTGAGGGTGGAGCTCACAGTGTAGCCATAGAGTTCAGTGGATGTAGCTCACAGATACTGTGTAGCCGGGTGTAGCTCTGCAGTTGTCACTTCCAGGAAAAAATCTACAAACTTAGTTGTATAAGAATTGATAGTTTTTGGGTCACGCCGCACTGGCCGCAGTCTATCAGCCAACAGTAAGCTAGTAGCCTACCTGAAACGAAGGGTAGATAGTGATTCAGAAGTTAAAACTCCCACATAAAAGAACACGTCACCGTGAACTACTAGATCACAAAAGCATTGTGGAGGGGAAGCGTCAGAGGATAGTCTCATTGAAAAACTTATTTTTTTTGCACAGAATAACATCCTGGCGCATTAAGAGGTTTCAAAACCTCGATGATATCAAGTGCAATAAAAGTTAACTATTGCTATTGTTTGGGCAGCTAGCTATATAATAGCCTATATTTTATTATTATTTTAGCTATACAAGTAGGGAACTGCTAGCAGTTGTTTGAGTAAATTCAGTAGGACAGCACAGTGCTGCTTGTGCTACAATATGGGCAGTTTTTGTAGCTTAATGACATGCCTTTCCTAAAATATTACGCAAATGCGATGGGTTGACGCTTTATTATCCGGAACCTTTGGTGCGTCGAATCGGATTGTTAGGGGGTGATAGTTCAAGATCGCACCCAAAAGTGGCAAGAGGAACATAAATACGGTTACTCTAATGGACGAAGAAAAATGACCACAAAGCAAGTCACTTGCAGGTAGAAAACTGTTGTGTATAAAAAGCAAACCTGACTAGTCTGCACCAAATTATTTCATAGTTTGCTGATGGCTCATTACTCATTTGAATAAATATACCTAGCTAGATATTTTTAGCTATAGCTTAGCTCCTTGCACTAGCTAACGTTAGCTAAATTGAAGAAAAAAGGCTAACGTTTGTCAATTTAGCAGTTCACTGACATTAACGTCTGTCTGGCCATTGCTGATAAAAAACCTGGTTGCTCGATATGTTATTTTTGCAGTTAAAATGCTAGCTATCTATGTTGACATTGCATTACCTAGCCAAGTATCTAGCCTGCATGTTCTACCTAGGTCATACATTGTTAGCAAAATGTCACATTTGCCTACCTAGCTAACGTTAGCCGTCTACTGTGACTAGAACAAGAGCCAGATAGCTAGTGTCAGTTGTTAGCTTTCTTATTACTAGTAAACCATGTTGCTTACGTTATCATTAATCGTAGTTTCGTAAATTAGCCATGCAATGGAAAGAAAGCTCGCTTCATGGGCTTTAAGTAAGTGAGTTAGTTTTGTGTGGTTAAATTGTCCAATATTTAAAAAACTAAAAAATCACCATGCACCTTTTGATTAGTTTGGTAACGTTAGCTAGCTGTGTTTTCTCATGTGCAATATCCTGGTAATGCTTTCCATTTTAACTTGCGCTTTCTAGCTAGTTTACAAGAAATGTAGTCTCGTATTTTAAACAGCGTAGCTATGATGTGACAGTGTTTTTTCCCCCTGCGACAGGTATTTCCTGCATGGAGTTTGTCGCGAGGGAAGCAGGTGTATGTTTTCTCATGATCTCAGTACAAGCAAACCATCTACTATCTGCAAGTTCTACCAGAAAGGCTTGTGCGCCTATGGTGATCGCTGCCGGTGAGATATCTTCCTAATTGTGGCCAACGCTATTTTGAATCGTTTATGTAAAGTAAACATTGAGTCTGGATCGGAAATTTAGTCTTACATGAATAAGATGCGCAGCTTAATCATATAATATAAATGTTCTTTAAGCGTATATGCATCTAACAAAAACATCCGAGTGATTTCCTCAGTGCTAGATAGTGCTTTGTTAGATGACTGTCAAGCATTAGCATTAACAAAAGAATAAGTGAATAGATCATTAGGGTACTTCCCTGGACCCAGATTGCAGACCATTTTGGACCAAATACGGTTGAGTTTAGGCACTTAAGGGTCAGTTATGGCAATGGCAAGTGTATTGTGGCCCAACATTAACCAGCCACATTTAAGGTTTGTAAAGGCACTTGGATTCTGGGCCAAACGTGGTCAAAATCCAACCAACCACATGTAAGGTATCATATCATACCTGAGACGTGGTCTCATCAAGGTTGCATTTTGGATGAGTTCATCACCGTCATTCCATGGTGGTTTGTGGGCCAATGAAAGTGTGGGCCAGCACTGGGCCATCGCTCAGTTGCTATGTAGTTTACAGTTGAAAGTTTTATGCCAAGTTTCCATGCAGGGGCTTTCTTGTTTTCCAGAATCAAATTTTGTACTTTTTAACATTTCTGTACTTGATTATTTTAAAGCTTTCTCTGTGAAATAAAAATGAAATGCCTCTTGTAGGTATGACCACATCAAGCCCTCTGCTGGACGGGGTGCCAGTGTGCCAGTGGATCATTCTGCTGCTGCTGCTGCCACAGCAAACTGCCCCCCAGCAGGCTCAGGGAGGCGTGGCAAGAAGCCCCTGGTCCTGAGAGACAGAGGTGATTGGTTATGGTCTCCTTACTCTTTCCCTGTCACAACACCTAATTAACATTACCGCCTACCTGCTATGCTCAGTATACAGAGGTTTTCTGCAAAATGGGCGGAGAAAGGAATTCAACGGGGGAAGTCATAATTTTAAAAAATGGAAGAAGCAGATATTGTGTTCAGATTGTGTTTTATCTGTACACATCCCACTAGGGGGCAGGACTGCTTCATTTAATTGTGGAGCAATTTCAGCTTGAAGGCAGCAGTGATGTCGCCAGCTTCATTTAGCAAATGTGACAAGTCATGTACAGCAAGAAAGTCCAGTCATTAAATTTTTTGAGACCTCTATTTAAAGGCACACTGAACTTTGTTAGACCATAATATTGTATTGCTACCTCATAAAATCACGACATCCAGAACTGAACGTTTGAAAAGATAAAAAGCTCCATTCATGATATTTTACAGTTTTTCCAAACAAAGGTTTGGAAGAAGATCCATCTGGTCATTAGCTGAGGAACTTCCTTGTTCCATTCTTGCGCCAGTAATGGTCCCACCCACTTCCTGAAGCATGTGTTAGTAAACAAACCGAGCAAGTTAGCAAAGCAGTTAGCAACAGTTGCTACTTTTCTCAGAAAATAGTTCTTCAAAATAAAATCAATCAAAATCAAAACGTTCGGTTCTGATTGTCGTGATTTTATATATCGGCATAATCCGCAGTGTTTGCATTTGTTTATGTGCTATAAGTGTCCTTTTGATACCCGTTTCGCCATACAATGGGAGTGAATGGAGAGGGAAAAAACGTTATTCTCCGTTGGCCAGTTTCTGACCACTGGAGCAAGTCATTAAGATGAGCTTGAATATTACGACTCAAATCGGGGCCAGGTAGCTATACAATATTATGTTCTAACAAAGTTCAGTATGCCTTTAACCAGGGAGAGGCCAGTTGAGAGCAAAACTTTCTTTTACAATGGCGCCCTGAGAATACAGCAATGTAACATGCAACAAACAAGACATTTTAATATCACAAAAATAGGGAAAACAAGATAAAAATGAACAGATAAAAATAACAAATATATTATGAAAAGCAAGTACAAATTTCCAGTGCTCTGTGATGGATTGGCGGCCTGTCCAGGGTGTATTCCTGCCTCTCGCCCAATGCATGCTGGGATAGGCTCCAGCACCCCCGTGACCCTGAACAGGAATAAGCGGGTTGATGAATGATGATGATGATGATGAAGTACAAATTTCCTGAAAAACATAATTTAAAAGAAGCCTGAAGCCCTCAGGGATTGTCACCGATTTTATAGGTATGGTTACATTTGTGACTTTAATGGAGGCGCGTGAACATTGGGGTGCGCGTGAACATTGGGGTGCGTGTGCTTGTGTTTGCTGCAGCCCTGGGCGGCGCGTGTGAGGGGAGGCCTCTGCAGTACACTGGAGAGGGGGCGGCGGTCCCGGAGGCCGACTGCTGGGAGTACAGAGACGAGGCTTCTCAGGCCAAGCCCCATTCCTACCTGGATGCCATCAGGACTGGCCTGGAAAGCTCGGCGGCCGGGACCTCTTTCCCCAGCGCGCCGCAGCTCTGTCCCTACGCGGCTGCGGGCCAGTGTCACTACGGCAACAGCTGCTCCTACCTCCACGGAGACATGTGCGATATCTGCAGGCTGCAGGTGCTGCACCCGCACGACCCCGAGCAGAGGAGAGCCCACGAGAAGGTGAGGAGAGCCAGGCCGGATGGCAGAACGATATGCTGGGATATCGGGTTGCTTCCCTTGGGTGATTGTGGATAATGCAGTAACTGGCCGTAGCACAACCAGGAAGGGGTGGGGGGTTCAGTCAGGAGAGTGTACCCTGCCCTGACAAAGTGGGTGATTGGTGTCTGACCTTTCCTCTGGTGGAATTCAGAGTGAAAAGTGGTCGACTGCACACATTCAGGATGTCTGCTGGTGGGATTTGTAAATCTGTGCTAAAATAATAATACAACACAATAGCACAATTATTTTAGAACAAAAAGGAATGTGAAAGTTTTTATTTTTTTGTACTTGAGATGGTGCTACGATCCATTTACACCAGGCGGAAATCAGTGTACACCTTTGTGGATTCCTTTTAAAGAGGAGTCGTCCACATCTGATAAAATGCTTTCACATTCTACCAACCTGCTTCCGTTTATGACTACTTACGGAGTGGATGACTGAGGGCAGTGCGGACGTTGAGGCCGTGTTGCTGACCCCTTCTCCTCCGCAGATGTGCATGATGGCGTTTGAGCTGGACATGGAGAAGGCCTTTGCAGCGCAGCACAGCCAGGACAAGGTGTGCAGCATCTGCATGGAGGTGGTGTACGAGAAGGCCGTGCCCTCAGAACGCCGCTTCGGCATCCTGTCCAGCTGCTGCCACACCTACTGCCTCAGCTGCATCCGTCAGTGGCGCTGTGCCAAGCAGTTCGAGAACAAGATCATCAAGTGAGTGGAGCCGGGGCCGTGGGGGGCGGGAACATGTGACACAGGCTTCAAAGGGTTCAGCTAGCGTCCTGATTAGAGAGAAGACTGGGGGTGAATAGTTAACTTTCTGGGGTTTTTTAAATTTTATTTAAGTTTTTGTGTATATTTCCAATTGGCCCAGTTTATTAAAATGTCTTTCTTCACACACAAAAAAACTGTCAGGGCCCATTTCTAAGACTTATGCCAAGTTTCCACGCAGGGGTTTTCTTGTTTTCCAGAATCAAAAAGCTTTCTCTGTGAAATAAAAATGAAATGCCTTGCAGGTATGACCACATCAAGCCCTCTGCTGGACGGGGCGCCAGTGCGCCACTTGGCATAAAACTTTTTTTAATCCAAGAAAATTAAAGAAATTGTATCACTCATCCGTCCATGGGTTGTGCAGTACTGCCCTCCTCTGGCCATTCAGGCATTTGCAGTCTGGCTGTGCCACCTGCACATAAAGTGACTGACTGACTGCAGGACTCACCTGGTGGGCCAAGGAGCGAAAATAGGAGGTGACTGAGCACATGCCCTCCTCTCCCAAACCTCAGAGAAGCTGGCAGTTAGACCAGTCAGCTGGTAAAAAATCAAGCTGGGAGAGAAATGAGGGTTATTAATAAATGAGTTTGGGTGTGTTTTGGCTGCTTCAGACCATAAGCAGAGACGCAGCTCAGCTCACGTCGTGTGTAACATTGATGTTGGTGTTTTCGATGTGTCGGAGAATGCTCCAGTGAGAGGTGGTGTGCTGCATGAGGGTCACTCTTGCTGTTTGCCCAGGTCCTGCCCGGAGTGCCGCGTGGTGTCCGAGTTTGTCATACCCAGTGTGTATTGGGTGGAGGACCAACAGGAGAAGAATCGGCTCATTGAGGAATTCAAAACTGGAGTCAGGTCAGAAGGCTCGATGCACAGGACTGACTGTGTCTTTATTCTTTCACTATTCCTTCCATACGTACACTGGCACATGCTATTTGTAATGTATTTTTGTTTAGTTTTTCAGTTCAGGCATTTTGTGAAATAAAGAATTTTAGTAAAGTTACCATGTTTATGTGGGAGTTGTTTTACATAGTGAGTGAGTGAGTGAGTGAGTGAGTCCATTGAGTCCATATGGCTGCAGAATATCTGACCTGTTGACTGAATCTGTGCCATTCCTTTATGTATAGGTATGTACGATGTCAATGTAGAGTGCTTTGTGTTTGTCTTTGTGCATGCACATGTGTTCGTTTCCCAGGTTATACTCCCCTGTATTAAATTTTTCAGAAAGATTATTTTCCAGCATTTTTCATTTTATTTTTTCTCAGCACTGTCTTTGACAAGAGCTACAATTCACATACAAATTAATCTATTTCACAGTGCTAATACTGTATTAATCTATTTCACAGTGCTAATACTGTATTAATCTATTTCACAGTGCTAATACTGTATTAATCTATTTCACAGTGCTAATACTGTATTGTATTGCAGAGTGTTATTTACATATACAGTACCGGTCAAAAGTTTTAGTACACTTTACTCAAGTTTTAGTACTCGGTTTTCAGTGTCATTTAAGCAGTTTAACTTTTGTAAATAACCTCAAATGGCACATGATAAGAAGTGAATAGTTAGAAGTTAAAAATAATCTTTTACTTCACAGGATAGTCACCTAAATTTTCGAGTCCATAAAAATAAAGATGTGAACAAGTTCTTTCCATTTTCCAACAAGAGAAGTCAAATCAAGCTAGTTTGGGACGAATTGGATGGAAAGGTCTAGGGGAAGCAACCCATAAGTGCAGCACATCTGTGGGAACTTCTACAGCAGTGTTGGTGTGAACTTTCCGAACCGTGTGACTGCCGTTGTAGAAAAAAAGTGGCAAGAATATGCTCAGCAGTTATGACTGCAAAAGGTGGCTATTTTGATGAATCTAAGATCATTTCTTTTTGTGAAATAAAAGGTGTTTACTTCTTTCTTTTTTTATTATCTCTGATTGCTTGAAATTGTGGGTGTACTAAAACCTTTGTCCGGTTGTGTATGTACACGTATACACAAATAAGAAGACCCAAACTGCAAGGACAGTGTATTGTGTCAGGCGCTGTGTGTAGAAGCGCCTGTTTGCTGGCTCAGCTTTTGTATAGTGGGAGCCTGTGCTAATGAAGGCCCAGTGCGGCAGGCTAATGTGTGCTCAAGGTTAGTGGTGCCTTTCAGCTGGCCCACAGAAATAGAAACCCAAAGGTCAGCAGTCGACTCCTGGCTGGGCTCCTCGGGTTTAAATGGCTGCTGTTCCATTTCTTTTCCACGCCGATGCCTTTGAAGGCTCTTTGATTCAGTTGACGCAGACAGAGGGAAATCCCTTTCAAAACTGACTGCAAGCGTGCCATCGTTTCCTTCTCCTTGTGGAAGAACCATATGAAAGAGATTTGTTTGGGAGGCTGTTGGCTTTCTGCTCTCTGATGTGGTGATGTGGCTCTCAGACCATCAGCCATTATGAATTTCCAGTATTAGGTTCACTCGTCTGTTTTTGGGTCTGTTTCTGAGAGAGGGATCGAGATGTCTAATTGATAAAGACAGCTAGGTCCCACTGAGGGTCAGTTATTTTTCAGTAGGAAAGACCTCGATCAAAGAAATGAAACTTGTTCACTTTGAACTCCGCACTGTACCTGTACTAATCACCCGTACTGAGGGACCGGTGTCCTCGAGGTGTGGACATTATTGGGACCGGTGTCCTCGAGGTGTGGACATTATTGGGACCGGTGTCCTCGAGGTGTGGACATTATTGGGACCGGTGTCCTCGAGGTGTGGACATTATTGGGACCGGTGTCCTCGAGGTGTGGACATTATTGGGACCGGTGTCCTCGAGGTGTGGACATTATTGGGACCGGTGTCCTCGAGGTGTGGACATTATTGGGACCGGTGTCCTCGAGGTGTGGACATTATTGGGACCGGTGTCCTCGAGGTGTGGACATTATTGGGACCGGTGTCCTCGAGGTGTGGAAATTATTGGGACCGGTGTCCTCGAGGTGTGGACATTATTGGGACCGGTGTCCTCGAGGTGTGGACATTATTGGGACCGGTGTCCTCGAGGTGTGGACATTATTGGGACCGGTGTCCTCGAGGTGTGGACATTATTGGGACCGGTGTCCTCGAGGTGTGGACAGTACTGGGTGGACATTATTGGGACCGGTGTCCTCGAGGTGTGGACATTATTGGGACCGGTGTCCTCGAGGTGTGGACATTATTGGGACCGGTGTCCTCGAGGTGTGGACATTATTGGGACCGGTGTCCTCGAGGTGTGGACATTATTGGGACCGGTGTCCTCGAGGTGTGGACATTATTGGGACCGGTGTCCTCGAGGTGTGGACATTATTGGGACCGGTGTCCTCGAGGTGTGGACATTATTGGGACCGGTGTCCTCGGGGTGTGGACATTATTGGGACCGGTGTCCTCGAGGTGTGGACATTATTGGGACAAAGACTGCAGCAAGGAATGAGAATGTAAATGAATAGCTGACACTGACTAAGTTGCAGACGGTATTCTGAAAAGTGGCCTCATTCCTGGTTACGGTCGTATTCGGAAAAGCTGTTTACATGCACTGTGAAATACGATGGCTGTCTTTCAAAACGGCGAGCAAAAATGTCTCACAGCCTCTCCAAAAAATGTACACTTTTTGGGGTTGCCGTGATGGCACACTAGCGAATGAATTACGACCCAAGATTCCATGAAATATAGAACACACTGGCTTATGTTTATTTCTGGGTAAGAGGTATATTTCAAATAAAGTGTCCACATGACTCAATATTGCATTAAAGAGGAATATCTTCTACCGGTTACTCATAACCAGGATTCTGGTTCATTCAGGTTGTAGTTATAGGTGTTTGCATGACTTATTTCCTAGATGGAATACTTGAATATTCAGGTTAACATTGGAATATTACTGTGCATGTCCCTGTGACATTATCTTGGCCTCAGAAGACATGTTCGATGGGTCTCTTTGGCTCTAAATTAGAGCAGACCATTTGTTATTAATAATTCTGTCTAAATACTATTTTGTGTACACACTCTTCCTGAATCTTGTCAGCCATCTGAGAATAAAGTGTTCATTAGTCACCAAAGAGCGTGTGCATATGGAGGACAGACGTGCTGAGGGAGAGCTTAAAGGGATAGTTCACTTTGTTTTTTTTAGTTGATATTTTGGTTTTAGTGTATGTTTTCACTTGACTCAGACTATTTTTGTGTGCAATGAAGGATATTTTACATACTTAGTTAAAGTTTCTAAGATATTTTAATTTCTAATGAACCACAGCGCATGCAACCTGAGACCGCTGTGCTCAATGGAAGTAAGGGCACAATATAACAAGACTAGGCAAGCCGAGCTCAGCCCGGACGCCTGTATGCAGCCTGTATGCAGCCAGTGAGGAACATGTGACAAGGCACGGCGGATATTGTTCTGGAGCATGCAGGTTGGCCTGCATACCGGGGCGACGGAGAGCATCTGATTCTCAAAGGTGTGTGTGGCAGAGTATGTGAGCGGGAGCGAGCGAGAAGGGGAAGCGGACGTAATTTAATTAGAGTAATGAGCACTATTATAACGTTACCACTCCGCAAGCTTCAGTTCACTTCGTTACCTCTCAGCCTACAATGTTTTGCTTCTGCCAATAGTTCTAATTTCAACAGTGAAGGATGGACTTTTGGAAATATTTTACAAAAGCCCCAGTCGAAGGTTACAAGTGTAACATAAACTAAAATACCTTCTTACTACAACCCTGTGCAACATTCCTGCAATATTGGTCTACAACGTTGTAGTGACGTTCAAACATAATCTCAATAAAACGTTTTCCAAGAGACTTGGTACAACATTGCTGCAACTGCCTTCTAAAGTGCAAACATGACTCCAGTACGGTGCCTACAAGTCATTTATTGTTCTACTATAATACAAATTATGTTACTATAGTTATCAGAGTAGTCATCTAGTTTCTTTTGTAGCTGTATAGGGTGACCATATATTAGATTTTTTAAGAAAGAAGACGAGGCGGGCGGATGCTATGCCATTTTGAGTATTATAAATAGGATAGTCTCAGCTTTCTGCCGATGACAATATTATCTTTCTACTCCAAATATTAAGCGAGATATTCTAATTTAAATCACGACTGTCACCAAACCATGTTGTTGATTTCTTCAAATAAATTAGAAGTAGCGATCTGCTGAGTTCTTTAAAGGCTACAGAGCATTAATTCAGACATATATCAGTATTAACAGTTAGCCCACACATTATCTTGGACGTTGTGCAGAATTTAGGCACGTCATTGTTTGTACTATTGTGCGTACGACAAACAGGAGGCTAAATGCTTTGAATGACTGTTTATTTATTTATTCGTCACTCGACAGGTCGTGTATTTGCCGGAACCAGTCAAAAGATTATCTGCATACCTTTTGTTAGTTGTTGCTCCTCTGACATTGATTGAGTTTAAAACATGGGCGATGTCTTCCTCTGGAGAGATAGCTATCTGGCCTAACTTCCCTGAAGAAAACAGTTGTGAGGAAAACTTAAATACCAATGAAGTCCCACTCCCGCTGGTGAAACAATATTGACTGGCCGATTATAGAGAAAGATTATACATTTTAGCCAATTGATCTGTATCATATCCACAATTGTTCATGCTTGATTTTTGGGTGCTACAACTTGTAGGCTACTAGCAAAAGGGGACGGCAATTAGATGGCAATCTTTTTACTATAATTACTTGAAATTTACACATTCGCTTTCAACATCGGGGAAAGGGGACGGGGAGTTAAGACGGCAAACCTTTTACCGTAATTACTCGTAATTTATGCATGCGCTTTCAACATCGGAGGATCAGGCAGCCAGCCAGTGAGCCAGCCAACCAACCAGTCAGTCAGTTAGTTACCCACATTCACTTGTTTAGGCCCGGGCAAAAACTGATATTTGTTTATAAATGTGAATAAATGTTCCATGAATCCTTGATTTCCCCATACCAGCCACTGTAAAACAAGCAGGTCTTCAGAAACTTTTGTAAGTATCCAAAATTGTCTTAAAAAAAAAAAAAAAACGGTCTGGGCCAGTGGAAAACACTGAAATAATATACTGAATAACTGAACTCATATGAAAAAACCTCAAAAATAGAACTATCCCTTTAAGACTAATTTTCAAATGCAAGTTAAATATCCTCAGAGTGAAAGTGAAAGGCGTGTTGCATACTGCATAGTTATACCTACTGCCCAGTTTAGAATTTTTGTAGCAGGAAGGGTGGTTTTACCAGGCTGATTGAGAAAACCCACAATGTCAGCTGGTCTTGCGTCAGTTTGATTTGAAAAGTTTCACCACACTGCCACCGCAGCAGCAAACTTTGCACGCATCTTCAAAGTCTTGCAGGTGGGTGAGATCCCCGTGAGGCCAGATGAGATGGCGTGCAGTTGGAGGGCCGGGCCACATTGTTAGTAACAGAAAGCCCTTTCATGCCTGGCCTGTGTAGTCCTGGACACGCGGTGACCTTTCGCTGCATTGCTCAGTGCTGCTCCTTTCCCTTTCCTTGCTCTCATTTATATCTACTGTGGTGCAGTCGCTGTGATCCGTTTAAACCGACCGTGATCCAGTTACAGCCTGTATGACCGGTTTTAGCCTGTCTGTCTGACCAAGGTCACTTCTGTGAAGGGGAAGACGCCCTTTTACTATGGAAGTCCAATTTTTAGATACCAACCTCCTTATGCGTGGATATGATTAATCATCATTTCATAATGTATGAGTGACTGTTGACATGGTAACTTGAATGACGAGTCATTTGTGTTAAATTTCAGGGTTGTGAAGCACTCCACTGCCTGTGTTGTCACCCAGCTGCTTGTGTGTCCCACAGTAAGAAGGCCTGTAAGTACTTTGATCAGGGAAGAGGTACCTGTCCATTTGGAGGGAAGTGCTTCTACATGCATGCCTACCCCGACGGCACGAGGGCGGAGCCAGACAAACCCCGTAAGCAGCTGAGCTCGGAGGGCAACGTGCGGGTGAGTACTGCCTGCCTTTTCTGACCCTTTACTAGTGAAGCAGCAACAGCCATGCCCTGTCAGAGTCACTTCTCCCTGATGATCTGTGTACAGCGGGCGTGGTTTGCTCTTGCCCTTGGAGAGAGGTTTCACCTTAAAGTATTTCACTCCCAAGATACCAGGTGAGGTGAGTTCACTAATCAGCTGCTCTAATTGATCAGTTAGTTGCTGAGCAACGAAAGCCTGCACTCCCTGGGGCTCTCCAAAGGCAAGAGCGAATGCAAACTGGTAAGAAAGAATTGAAGGCTCCCTAGCTGAAAAAAGGGGGCGCTTTGGGCTGGTTGAGAGGTGGCCGTAGAGTGACGCTCCCATGATGCTTTGCAGTTCCTGAACTCAGTGCGGCTGTGGGACTTTATCGAGGAGCGGGAGCATCGCGGGGTGCCGCAGTATGAGGACGAGGTCAGCGAGCTGGGGGACCTCTTCATGCAGCTGTCCGGAGCCGGAGAGGAGGGGGGGGTCCCTGCCCCCTACTGACATAGCCCGAACCCACAGAAAAACGAATCCCAGCCACATATCAAACAGCCGACAACCTCGGGCAATAAAACTCCGCTCTGCTCTTCATCTCGTGGGTCATTCTCCCCCTCCCCCCTTTGGTGAAAACAGAAAATAGTACCGCTATATATTATGTCTTCTTATATACATGTATGAGTTCCTGCTAATAAAGCTGCTGTTTTCCTGATACGCTTTAGATGACATCTGCCAGACCGAAAAAAAAAAAAAAAAGTTTTTAATGAATTGAGGTCGTGTAGAACCTCAGTGCTGAAAAGGATTTCAGCTCTGCTGACATTTTGTATGCACTCGTGGTGTGCGAGGTTGACGGTCAACGCACACAAATGAATTTTACACAAACACAACTCACCTATAGTGGAGTTCATTTCCCTGAAATGTGCCACATGGCAGTGTTTGCAAGGGAAGAAAAAAAATTGTTACAAATCTGTTGTAACTACTGTAGTTTCCAGTGTATGAACTGAAATGTAAGGTATAAATGTTTATACGAATGCTCACATTTTTTTGGAGATTGTGTCAAAGTGAATATATTCTGAATACCAATAGTATGAAATGCAGTGTTGAACTTTGTAGTCCCATTTTTTTCATGAGTGAAGAACTTTAAAATATGGCATAAATAACGGTAGTACTACTACACTGTACTATACAAAATAACATTGTGTACTGTGAACACAAAGGTTATATTGAAGACCAAAATAAATACATTTAAAAATATATCCCCTGTGTTTGGTTGCATAATGCAAGTGTTTCCAGTGTCACATCCAAGAATAAACTATTCACATGGTACACTTGGGCCTGAAATTACTTGAACTTTTCGGTTTCATTTTGAATGTGTCATTTTTTGCTGCAGTATTAAACAATAAATGAAATGCAAATTGTATCTGAACTCTCCAGGGGGAAAGTATTTAATCTAATTTGTCCCAATTCTGACATCATTGTATTGAGGTTGCATAATGCTTTGCCTTGAATGGTACATTCACTCACATTTTGCAACAATCGTTTGAGATGTTTTCTTCCATCTTGGTGGATGTGCTCTGGCTGTATCCAGCAACAGTGAGTGAAGTGTCTAAGAAGCAGGGTCACCCTGTACACAGTCACAGCAACTGGACGTTCAATACAATACCCATTCGGTCTTTAAAACAGTTTTAGCATTTTTCATAATCTTCACTGCAGACCAGATCAAATCAGATTTGTGTGTACTTGAAAAATTAAATGCCATTTTATGTGTTAAATTCACATGTATTTTAGCTTGTAAACTGAAATATATATTATTTTTTTTACACTTCTCACCTTAAACCATAACCACCCCAACCCCCATTAATGCTTTCAAACAATGTATTTAACTTAAATTTATTAAAATGCAATGGATAAACAAAATCTTCATCAGGTGTACAATGTTTATCCTCTGTAACAAGCAGTAGAAGACCAAAAACAAATGAAAATCCCAAATCATTAAAAGACTAAAGAGAGCCGTGCGCTCACACTCTCGTGATAGTACAACCCTAGAAAGACAGCTGGATAATTACTTTACAACAACCCTAAAAAGCAAACCATGGACCAATATTCTGGATGGGGAAAGGGGAGATGAAACCATTTTCGCATAACGGTGTGTACACAAGACATAATGTATTATCTGAATTATATCTATGCTCACATTAATGAAAACGTCTATTTCTGTGCCTCTGAAATATGAAACCAGCTACCCTTCTGAAACTATTCCCATTTCATCAGTTCAGACATAGTTTGCATATAGTTTTAAAATCAATACAACTCCAATTAAAATATGGCAAAGATCAAAATAAGTGGTAACATTGAAACGCACATTATGTACGTGTCACTGAAACGAACAGGGTTGCAGAGGACGGCCATGTTTATTTAAAAAAAAAAAACCACGAGGAGGAGGAAGTTGCAGGTCTTGGAGGTTTTGAAATGATTTACAGTCCATTCCTTGTCAAAGCAACAAAACAAAAAAAATCTTCGCTGTGCAACTGAAAATTGTGGTAGTACTGGCACACGGTGTGTAGTATGAAGTGTCCTTTCCTCTTGATTAGTACGCAGGACGACGGGGAGGACAAAGCGCTAAACGTATCCACCCTTGCATCCAGGTTCCTCCTCATTGGTGCAGCTCCGCTGGCCGTGGGTTTGGTTACATTAAAAAAAACACACTTTTTCTGAATTGCACTGTTCTTTTGTTTGTCAAGCATCGTTTTTTCCTCCTCTCAGGGAAAATTTGGCTTGGCTCGGTAAGGGCGGGGTGGATGTGGGGTGGGGGCAGAGGAGGGGGTTAGGTTGTTGCTAGAATACAGGCAGCTTCATGGAAGTCAAAGTGCAGGAGTTGATGTCCTCGGTGTGCGAGGCGCGGTGCAGGGACGGCTCGGAGGCGCTGCGGTTGATTTTGGGTAGCGAGTGCTGCAGGAGCTCTATGGACGACAGGATCTAGGACCCAGCCCAGAGAGGACACACGTCAGAGAATCACAACCACCATTAAAGCCCGAGGAGCTAAGCAACGCATTACTGCCTCCTGTTTATTACTGCTATTACTTCCTGTGGGAGAGTTACGACAATACCTGCGAAAAATAGCAGGAATTGATTGGTAATGTCCTTACAGTGTCTGTATACATTTAAACATGCCAACAGTATCCAACAATTATGCTGTATCCTCCCTGAATGTATGCATATATGCATATATACACATTTTCATACTGAACCTGAAATAAAGCTTTACACATGCCAAGCTATGCGGACTAATGACGACTTTAGTCTGCATACCATGCAATCTTCTATAGTTCTCACGGCCCCACACATTGCTGAGAATAAGAGCACATGCCAACTACACGTTTATGACATCATTAATTGTTGGAGTGGATGTAAGGACTGCATACTTAAAATTATTATCATATATCTGCATCCAATGTACTGGTGCTCTATGTATAAACGCCAATTGCAAAATAGTTGGGACAGTATGTAAAATGCACACAAAAGCAGAAAAAACTTATTTTTCCATGGAGGTCAATAGAAAAATGAGTCAACAACCTTTAAAGTTATCCATCCATATCTACTGCATATCTGGCAGAGTGATGGTTTGAAGCTCATTTGATACCTCAGACCCTTGATGACTTACAGCCGTTTAGCCAAACACGGGTTCCATACTATTCCCATGTAATTTACAGCTTACTCTCGTCCCACCCCCCAATTCCCATAGATCCATTCAAATGCAGAGAGGTTATAGCGTCGCTTGTAAGAGTACCTGAAAATAATGCATCAAGAGTCTTTTGATATGCTTTTATACCTAGTCATGATAGCATCACCTGTTAACTTGTGGAATGGTCCAAACAGGTGTTTTTTGAACTTCCAGTTTTGTTTTTGTTTTTTTTGCCACTGTGCCAACTTTTTGGGATCATGTTGCAGGCATCAAATTCGGAATTAGCGTATATTTAGAAAAATCTATAAAGTTGCTAAGGTAAAACATTAAATATCTTTTCTTTGTACTGTTTTCAATTAAATGTATGTAAAAGATAACTTACAAATCACTGCTTTCTGCTTTTATGTGCATATTACATACTGTCCAAACTTTTTTGGAATTAGGGTTTGTATAACAAAGTACATTATAAACCATAAACATTACATAATAGTGTTGCAATTAACTGCAAAAGATGGGTTCTTTAGCAGCAATGTGTTTTGATTTACCTGAGGGAACAGAGGCCTCTCATCTTTGGACTTCTTGATGGCGTCAGCGACCAGCCTCTTCATGGCTTTGGGGCAGCTCTTGTACAGCTTGCTCAGGTCTGGAGACATATACCCCCGGCCGACCATGAAGATGATCTGAGGGAGAGACAGAGGCAGGGTTCAGGTTCCGTCAGGGGGCTCTACAGAATGCTGCGGAACGGTAGCGCGGTTCACCTCCTCTACAAGCCCAGGGCTGGGGGCAGGAGTTGCAGCCTCGCAGACAAAAAGGCCTTTTCCTTGAGATCGCAAGAGCGAGCGAGCGAGCGAAAGAGAGCGAGCCCTGGGTTGGCACAGTTCCCACCACTGAGGCTGACAGCAGCAACAACAACAGAAAAGGTACAGGCTTGGAGCCAGGGGTTTACTGAAAGAATGTGCGTCGATGCCAGCGCAACAAACAAACAGGGCTTCGGGCCCAGCCAGCCTCATCCTGTGGTCACAGGAGACGAACAGGGGTTTGGACTCCCAGGCCTAAATTTAGTGCGGCAGCGGCTTCAGGGAGACGGTGCCAGGCAGATTATTCTGTCCCGAGAGTTCTCTGGACTGAGCCGCTCGCCTCTCCCACAATCGACAGAAAATCAGGACAGAGGATACAGAGGGACTACACAGTGTTCCGACAGGGGAAACAAAACGCTTCCAATTCTTCAGTTCTGCTTTACTCCAGAAAATAAAAGTAATTTTATAATTCTGCAATAGGCTCTGGTTGAGCAGGGATATACTACATTTGAGAAAATGGTTCCCCAACCGTAAGGCTTCTCTATAATGGATCGTGATGATCAGCTGCCCTTTGCCTCTTTGAACACACCGACATGATCCAGGTCCATGTCGACAGAGGTTACACACGCAGTATACAACACTGAAACACTACCTTTTCAGAGCAATATATTTTTAATGATGACATGCGTTTCTTCAATTTCCTATTGTATGGAGGCAAGAGTGAGTTTATAATGAAAAAAATAACTAATGGGATGAGGGGACAAATTCCACGCATGGTATGCCACACTTCTGCTCCACACATCAGCATCTCAGGAGCGCTCATAAAGAGGGTTTTAGACGGCTTTTTCAAAAGCAGAATCAAAGACGTTCTAATCAATTCCGCTGCATTTCGTGATCTTACCTGGTCTCGGTTGGCAATCATTGAGTAGGGAAGCTCCCCTGTCATGAGTTCAAAGAGGACGACGCCATAGGAGTACACGTCTGACTGGAAGCTGTACGGGTTGTTGTCCTGCATGCGTATAACTTCTGGGGCCTGAAGGAGAAGAGGCACAGGTCTCTGGGACAAGTTTCTGGGACATGTTTACACATCATCATCTATAAACTCCGCCCCTTTTCCATCATCTCTGTGAACCAAGGCCTAAAATCCTGGGATCTCTTCCAACCTCAAGATTAAAGACTGTGTGTCATTTTATTTCTTGACATTTCCAGTTGCCACTCCTGCCTGCTCTCTAGCTGAAACGTAGTAGTTTTCAACAAACAAGTCTTCTGCCAACATTTTCTGAAAATTACAAAAACTTAATTTCCTAATTTACTATAATGTATTAACTGCCATTGTTATTCAGGTTCATGTCTTATAATAAGCTTATTATCCATTTCATGTTTTAAACACGCATGTATGTTCTTTCCTTTCCATTTTAGATTTTCTATCCATATCCTTTAGTTTTCCATGGAAAGTTTCTTATGATTAAGTAGGGATGTGTGTCACGGAAAATATTGGCTAAAGTCACGGAGCAGTCGCAAACGGGTCCGTCTCTTCAATAATATGGAGGTTTTAGCATTATGGATTGACTAACAAATTAACTCTAGTCCTTTGCTTTTGCAGTAAGGCAAGATTTGTAACGGCTGAAATGCCAGGAAGCTAACAAAGTTGTTGAAAATCACATTTAAAAAACGGGAAAAAAGTTAATTTATTGAAGTAATTATTAAATCTCATGCGCAGCAGTGGGAAGCGATTGAAATAACATGCAACTGTAGCAACAGTGACAAGTGCTTGAAGTTTTTTTTAAAAGTCAACTGGCAGTTTCCGGCCAGTAGGAACAAATAACCTAGTAAAATGCATAGGTGGTGATAGAAAGAGTAAGTTTTTGCCTTTAATTTAACAGAAAGTTGTTGGAAACAGAGCTTGAAACATACTCAAACTGCTTTACTAAAATAATAAAACAGTGTGTCTGTTTTTACTTCTTTAAAGTTTGTTTCGGTATTAAATGTTGTACATTGCATGGTTTGGGTCTTTGATGGAGCGCCTGTTTTCACTGACAACTTTACAGTAACAGGGAAAGGAGCGCTTGGCATTGGTTGACAGGGTCCGTCAAACATCTGTCTGCAACAACTGATAAGGATGGGAATTCCAGCGCATTCCATAATCTGTATAGGCTACATTGTCAAACTTTGTTTCTCCCATCATTTGGCAATATGGTGAAAATGCATAAGCCTGTACAAATAACACTGCAGGCTACATTAAGGTTGACAATTACCACCCAAAACTGGTGAATAACAGAAAGCAAAAAAAATGGGAAAATGGCAACAAAACAAAAAAAAACACATACACTGTCATATTTTGGACTCAAACATATGAATGAGCCATATACATTTAACACAATCATTTTTCCAAACACAATTTTTTTTTCTGCAAAACATACAGGTTGCAAAATTATTGGCAGCCCTATGATTATTAAGCATTATTTGGTGAAGCCTCTGCTGGAGAGTATAACAGAGAGGCTCAGCACTCTCCCTGTAATGTCTTACAAGGTTGGAGAACACCGAGGGATCTTGGACCACTCCCCCATACAGAAAATGTCAAGATCCTTGATATTCTTAGGTTTGTGCTTGTGGACTGACCTCTTCAATTCAGATCACAGATGTTCAATAGGGTTTCAACTGTTTATGTATTTTATATCCATTACCCGATTTGTGTAGGTCTACAGCCATCTGGCTCTACCGAGTCTACCGAGCTCTTTAGTTTTCCCCATGGTGATGGAGGGAATTTTACATGTGTGATATTTATACCCAAGTGAAACAGGAAATGGTGAAAGGCAGCAATACAATTTCCGGAGACTGAGATCAATTAAAAAAATAGAATTTCATCAGAGATGCCACTGTTTGGTTTTATTTAAAATATGAGGTGCAAATAATTTTGACCCCCATGTTTTTGAGAAAGATACTATTACTCAAAAAAACAAGTATTATTATTTTTTTTTTATCAGAAAGTAACTAGTTTCCTGAAATGTTTGAGCAGAAAGTTTGAATCTTTGTGTGTATTGTTTATTTTATACAATGACGTTTGATCATTTTTATGAAGGGTGCCAGTAATTATGGAGTTGACTGCACTATTCTTTTCTCCATTCTCCCATTTTGGGGCACCCTGCCCAAATCAACAAGATATTTCCACAACTACATTTTCTTCTTGTGCAAACATTGTGCAGTGAAAACAAATGCGTCTCATAATACCACATAGTCTACGGTCCAGGTTGTGCTGTTTTTGAGATACCCCAGCTTGCACTTAAAATAGTTTATGCAGCATATGTAGATGGTCTAGATACTTTCTGTATTTTTGTTTTATCCAAATTCATATGGCTTCTGTTGCAATGTCTGCTTAGGATAGATGACAGATGACACATTAATAAACACTATAATTGGCATGTGTTAAGAACATGCTTGCCAGTTTGAGTTATATGATGCTGAGCAAAAAATACATTTTGCTTCATTTTAAGAGCAAAAATCTAATTTAGACCAGATGAAATAAGCTTGCACCTTCATCCTAAAGCGTAAACATTTGTTACAGCTATTCTTACATCATGCCACACTGTCAGCAACACTGAACCGAAATAGCATTGCCAAAAATATGCGAGCACATATTTCAAAATATCAGATGTCCACATCTCAGCAGAACATTCCAGAGATAATGGTTAATGTGAAAATTTCAAAACGCCACAGTAACCCCCTCATTCTTTCTGGCATTGGCAGTTAAAAACTATGGCTGCCAGATATTGTGTAAAAGCTGAAGTTGAGAGATATAATTAAAGGGCGGCCAATAGTCTCCCCACGCAGCCCCCTGTACTCACCATCCAGAGTATGGATCCAGAGGGCTGCTCCACCTGATGTGAGCCACTCCATCGCGCTTTGACTGTGGCCAGGCCAAAGTCCCCTATCTTAACGGTCAGGCCTTCATGCAGGAAGATATCTGCACTCACGTCAAAGGGAAACAGCCGCGTCGTTCGCAAGGACGGACGAGATAACCCACTGCAGTCATTTTAAATGATTTGTTTCCCGTACGTGAAGTCTTCTAACTGAACTACATCGCTTTTGCTCTGGGACGTTATGGAACTCATTTGGTACAGCCAGTGCATTCCCTTCAACAGCCCCTCACTGCAGTCTCAGGAAATGGATGAGTCAGGGAATACAGCGAACAGTGAACTGAACAGTGGGATCTGGACACAAGATAAAATACACACAGCCCTGTACTGCGCACACCTGCCTGCAGTCTCAATGTCGCATTTATAGACTTACAGTGACATAAAAAGGATACTGTTTGATTTCATGTCCCGGTGGATGATGTTCTTTGCATGCAAGTAACTTAAAGGGAGAAAAGAACAAAAATAAAATCATACATCTTTCATATGTTCAATGCAGACTGCCAAAGACACCGAATGTATAGTCTCTCTGCATTTTCATGCAAACATATTCATGCCTGTTTTGCAAAGTTAAACACTCCGATTTTACTAAACTGACAGGACTAAATATAACTTAAATTTGATCAAAACAAGAATATTTAGCTAAAAGTATAGAAGTGAGTGCAATGGGAGTAGCTTATTATTATTATTAGTACACATTAATTATTATTATTACACATGAACTTGCATCATGACAGGGGTATTTGGCAAGCCGCTGTTCTGTTGTTATTCTATGGTTGAAGGACCATTTGCGTAAGTGCAGTGTGAGGGTATTATCACAAACACCTGACATATTAGATCTGTGAAAAGCCTGAGGTGTATACTCCCTCAGAATGGACTGCCACCCCATAATCGCAGAATGTAAAAGAACCCATTCACTTCCTTACATACTGTATGTTAATCAGCTGCCTGCATAGTTGACCACAAAGGCCTGGTCTGAATTAATAAAATGACTTCCAATAATTACATACAAGAGAGAACACAAGGGAAAGAAAGCAATATGGCACTAGTGTTCATATAAAGAAACAAGAGGGGAAAACCTTAGCTCTATGCCATGCAAACGTCACAAACAGATGAAGGGCCACCCGAGGAGCAGAAAGTGTGAGAAGAAGAGCAGCAGTCACCGCAAGCAGAGCAGAGTGACGGCATAGCGTGACATAGAAACGGTTGCTATGTCTGTGACATTTCACAATACCGGTTATTCTTTTTAATCTTCTGAAAAATCTAAACTATTGGGGCTTTCCAGGTGACGGATCCAGATAAACCAGCGGCAGTGTGCTCTGAGCTGCAGAATACAGAAGCCCTGCTAGCCGCCGTTTCTCTTTACTCTGCTATCTAGCAGCTGGCCCACCCCGTCTTTGCTTTAGAGGGTTACACAACAGTTACACTTGCATGATGAAGTGGGGAAGCCCAGCGGACTGAGGAACTACCTCTCAAGCAAACCCCTGTAAGACTCCATATCAGTCAGGAGTTCATTCTGGACCACAGGGAAAGTCACAGTACCAAGGTTGAGTGCTTTATGTTTAACAAGTAACCCTGGAGACGAGAGATTATAAATGTATAATTACTAGAGGTACACAGATTTGCCAATTTGTAATTAATGACTGCTTGAGCAAAACTTTGACCCGATACCAAAGCTTGCGAATTCCACATCATCTTTCAGGGTGTTCGGACTTAAAAGTTATGCCACTTAAAAGTTCCATTAGTGTTCCAAGACCCGATCCTTGCTTGAGGTATATGCGCGCAACTCAAAATTTCCATGCAAGTGAGGCGCGGTTTTTTCCTACGCACATCCTGGCTTGGGTGACTTAAATGGAGATATGATAGAAATGCACTTGGGGTGGAGTCTAACTGAAAGGAAGGTGTGTCCCATTGAATTCCGAGTTACGTGAATCCTGTCTTGAGACTTGCATACTTTTTAATCTAGTTTTATCTATGCAGCCTTTGCTAGCATGAACGGTGGAATGAATGGAACAAACGTATATGAAAGTACAGTCATATAAACAATTTTCAGGTTAACTGAGTAAATTAAATGCAATCATGAGAAAGACAACACATCAATCGCTCAATTAGCTGCATAAAACTGGCCTGGAAACTCTTCTATTTCCAATCAATTCTGCACATTTTAGTTGAGTTTCCCAAATTCCCAAATAAAAATGCAGCTTGTAGGATGCATATTTAAGTGTGTGGCCTGGGTCTGTTGTTTCTAACAAGCCACATTAGAAGATTTGGGCAACTGAGATGTGGAAATGAAACCATGTTAAAAGTATATATGGCCGACTGCTTTATGAACAAAATCACCCATGCCTTGTAGCATAGAATAACTTTTTTTTTAAAGAAAATGCCATGGAATGGGAAATTCACATTTTTACATCTCTAGGAAGGTTGAACCAATTTCATTATATTCAGGGCAGCTCAGCATAGACCACCTATTTTGGAGTTAAGAGATTGTGCATCTCAAGTGAGAACGCACGCTTCTCAGATGTGCACACTGCACAGGTCCCGCATAGTTGGGAGTGGAGACAAAGCACTTAAGTTCCTGAAGTCATTATCGGGCCCTTAATGCATGCCTGGAACTGGATGATCAATGGAACTCCTCTTTGGCATAAATCGAAATCTCCACAGTATTGACTGATTGACTGCCTCAGTGCTGCTCAATGTGATGTTGTGCCTGGGCTGTCCCGGATTTGCTGACTCACTCCATGCCCTGAGCAGTCTGCCTGGCGATATCGATGAGCTGGAACATCTGCAGGTTGGTCTCCTGGACGTGAAGGTGTTTATAGAGGCTGCTGCCCTCACACCACTGAGTGACAATGGCCAGGTTGCCCTTCGTCATGTAGCCCATGAACAACAGGATGTTGACGTGACGGGTTTTCCTGCCACCAGGAAACAAGAGACATGTTATATCCCAAATGAAAGAGCAGATTTAAAACATCAGGCTGTGAAAAACCAGAATCAATTGTACACCCTTCCTTTGAAATCTCCCATTCATTACGTTGTGATTTCAGGCTGTGTACATGCTGTGCAGAGTTACAGTGCTTATATATAATGAGATGACCAAGAGTGAGCCCATTTCCCAGAGATAGGCCCTTGATGAAGTGCTGAGTGGCATTTTCATTACAAAGGATTCAATAAAGAACACAGAGATTGCACTGTCCTCTTCATGGCTCATAAAACAGCCAATGACTATGTACTGATATAAGGCAGATGGGAGAACTGCACAGACTGGCGCTGCACATTTTAAATAGTGTATTGTTCACCGTTTTTATCCTGTATTGTATTGCACTGCTGTTTTTGTTGCGTTTCCTCTTGAGGATCAGAAATGTACTTATCTATCCATCTATTTTAGAGTGAATTTGGCTGGACCAAACCCTTGTCCTTCATTCCACGTGACTCACCTAAGGACGGCCACCTCATTGCGAAAGGCCTGGAACTGCTCCGGCGTAGGATCAGTGACCTTTAATATCTTCACTGCTACATCACCTGAAAGAGCAAGTCTCTGTTTATTACTACTACAGGGGTTACATCACATACAAGAGCAAGTCTCTATGTGTATTACTACTACAGGGGTTACATCACATACAAGAGCAAGTCTCTATGTGTATTACTACTACAGGGGTTACATCACA
Source organism: Ilyophis sp. 1 JC-2022 (assembly GCA_022702515.1). Taxonomy (NCBI): domain Eukaryota; kingdom Metazoa; phylum Chordata; class Actinopteri; order Anguilliformes; family Synaphobranchidae; genus Ilyophis; species Ilyophis sp. 1 JC-2022. Next base: position 25,980,877 of record CM040396.1, read on the forward strand.
TACAAGAGCAAGTCTATGTGTATTACTACTACAGGGGTTACATCACATACAAGAGCAAGTCTCTATGTGTATTACTACTACAGGGGTTACATCACATACAAGAGCAAGTCTCTATGTGTATTACTACTACAGGGGTTACATCACATACAAGAGCAAGTCTCTATGTGTATTACTACTACAGGGGTTACATCACATACAAGAGCAAGTCTCTATGTGTATTACTACTACAGGGGTTACATCACATACAAGAGCAAGTCTCTATGTGTATTACTACTACAGGGGTTACATCACATACAAGAGCAAGTCTCTATGTGTATTACTACTACAGGGGTTACATCACATACAAGAGCAAGTCTCTATGTGTATTACTACTACAGGGGTTACATCACATACAAGAGCAAGTCTCTATGTGTATTACTACTACAGGGGTTACATCACATACAAGAGCAAGTCTCTATGTGTATTACTACTACAGGGGTTACATCACATACAAGAGCAAGTCTCTATGTGTATTACTACTACAGGGGTTACATCACATACAAGAGCAAGTCTCTATGTGTATTACTACTACAGGGGTTACATCACATACAAGAGCAAGTCTCTATGTGTATTACTACTACAGGGGTTACATCACATACAAGAGCAAGTCTCTATGTGTATTACTACTACAGGGGTTACATCACATACAAGAGCAAGTCTCTATGTGTATTACTACTACAGGGGTTACATCACATACAAGAGCAAGTCTCTATGTGTATTACTACTACAGGGGTTACATCACATACAAGAGCAAGTCTCTATGTGTATTACTACTACAGGGGTTACATCACATACAAGAGCAAGTCTCTATGTGTATTACTACTACAGGGGTTACATCACATACAAGAGCAAGTCTCTATGTGTATTACTACTACAGGGGTTACATCACATACAAGAGCAAGTCTCTATGTGTATTACTACTACAGGGGTTACATCACATACAAGAGCAAGTCTCTATGTGTATTACTACTACAGGGGTTACATCACATACAAGAGCAAGTCTCTATGTGTATTACTACTACAGGGGTTACATCACATACAAGAGCAAGTCTCTATGTGTATTACTACTACAGGGGTTACATCACATACAAGAGCAAGTCTCTATGTGTATTACTACTACAGGGGTTACATCACATACAAGAGCAAGTCTCTATGTGTATTACTACTACAGGGGTTACATCACATACAAGAGCAAGTCTCTATGTGTATTACTACTACAGGGGTTACATCACATACAAGAGCAAGTCTCTATGTGTATTACTACTACAGGGGTTACATCACATACAAGAGCAAGTCTCTATGTGTATTACTACTACAGGGGTTACATCACATACAAGAGCAAGTCTCTATGTGTATTACTACTACAGGGGTTACATCACATACAAGAGCAAGTCTCTATGTGTATTACTACTACAGGGGTTACATCACATACAAGAGCAAGTCTCTATGTGTATTACTACTACAGGGGTTACATCACATACAAGAGCAAGTCTCTATGTGTATTACTACTACAGGGGTTACATCACATACAAGAGCAAGTCTCTATGTGTATTACTACTACAGGGGTTACATCACATACAAGAGCAAGTCTCTATGTGTATTACTACTACAGGGGTTACATCACATACAAGAGCAAGTCTCTATGTGTATTACTACTACAGGGGTTACATCACATACAAGAGCAAGTCTCTATGTGTATTACTACTACAGGGGTTACATCACATACAAGAGCAAGTCTCTATGTGTATTACTACTACAGGGGTTACATCACATACAAGAGCAAGTCTCTATGTGTATTACTACTACAGGGGTTACATCACATACAAGAGCAAGTCTCTATGTGTATTACTACTACAGGGGTTACATCACATACAAGAGCAAGTCTCTATGTGTATTACTACTACAGGGGTTACATCACATACAAGAGCAAGTCTCTATGTGTATTACTACTACAGGGGTTACATCACATACAAGAGCAAGTCTCTATGTGTATTACTACTACAGGGGTTACATCACATACAAGAGCAAGTCTCTATGTGTATTACTACTACAGGGGTTACATCACATACAAGAGCAAGTCTCTATGTGTATTACTACTACAGGGGTTACATCACATACAAGAGCAAGTCTCTATGTGTATTACTACTACAGGGGTTACATCACATACAAGAGCAAGTCTCTATGTGTATTACTACTACAGGGGTTACATCACATACAAGAGCAAGTCTCTATGTGTATTACTACTACAGGGGTTACATCACATACAAGAGCAAGTCTCTATGTGTATTACTACTACAGGGGTTACATCACATACAAGAGCAAGTCTCTATGTGTATTACTACTACAGGGGTTACATCACATACAAGAGCAAGTCTCTATGTGTATTACTACTACAGGGGTTACATCACATACAAGAGCAAGTCTCTATGTGTATTACTACTACAGGGGTTACATCACATACAAGAGCAAGTCTCTATGTGTATTACTACTACAGGGGTTACATCACATACAAGAGCAAGTCTCTATGTGTATTACTACTACAGGGGTTACATCACATACAAGAGCAAGTCTCTATGTGTATTACTACTACAGGGGTTACATCACATACAAGAGCAAGTCTCTATGTGTATTACTACTACAGGGGTTACATCACATACAAGAGCAAGTCTCTATGTGTATTACTACTACAGGGGTTACATCACATACAAGAGCAAGTCTCTATGTGTATTACTACTACAGGGGTTACATCACATACAAGAGCAAGTCTCTATGTGTATTACTACTACAGGGGTTACATCACATACAAGAGCAAGTCTCTATGTGTATTACTACTACAGGGGTTACATCACATACAAGAGCAAGTCTCTATGTGTATTACTACTACAGGGGTTACATCACATACAAGAGCAAGTCTCTATGTGTATTACTACTACAGGGGTTACATCACATACAAGAGCAAGTCTCTATGTGTATTACTACTACAGGGGTTACATCACATACAAGAGCAAGTCTCTATGTGTATTACTACTACAGGGGTTACATCACATACAAGAGCAAGTCTCTATGTGTATTACTACTACAGGGGTTACATCACATACAAGAGCAAGTCTCTATGTGTATTACTACTACAGGGGTTACATCACATACAAGAGCAAGTCTCTATGTGTATTACTACTACAGGGGTTACATCACATACAAGAGCAAGTCTCTATGTGTATTACTACTACAGGGGTTACATCACATACAAGAGCAAGTCTCTATGTGTATTACTACTACAGGGGTTACATCACATACAAGAGCAAGTCTCTATGTGTATTACTACTACAGGGGTTACATCACATACAAGAGCAAGTCTCTATGTGTATTACTACTACAGGGGTTACATCACATACAAGAGCAAGTCTCTATGTGTATTACTACTACAGGGGTTACATCACATACAAGAGCAAGTCTCTATGTGTATTACTACTACAGGGGTTACATCACATACAAGAGCAAGTCTCTATGTGTATTACTACTACAGGGGTTACATCACATACAAGAGCAAGTCTCTATGTGTATTACTACTACAGGGGTTACATCACATACAAGAGCAAGTCTCTATGTGTATTACTACTACAGGGGTTACATCACATACAAGAGCAAGTCTCTATGTGTATTACTACTACAGGGGTTACATCACATACAAGAGCAAGTCTCTATGTGTATTACTACTACAGGGGTTACATCACATACAAGAGCAAGTCTCTATGTGTATTACTACTACAGGGGTTACATCACATACAAGAGCAAGTCTCTATGTGTATTACTACTACAGGGGTTACATCACATACAAGAGCAAGTCTCTATGTGTATTACGGCTGCATGGGTTACATCACTGGGGGGGTAAAGTTGGGTTAAGCAAGCCTTAGGGGGAGTCCTCATGAAAATGGGGGGGGGACCTTCCTTATGACTCATTTATGTGTCTATGTTTCATAAATTACACATTAATAAAATAACCTTGCAAATCATTGGTAATATAAAAATATAAATTGTACCAGAATATTGTATTAGATACCATGGTATAATGACATCACAATTTAAACATGACTGCGTGAGACAGGAAAAGTTTGGAAACCCCTTTACAACACCACCTGAAATCAGGATAGTGTAACATGAGGCTGGTAAACGCAAGAATATTTCATGTCTATATAACAGCACAGGAGTCACTCTGTGTTCTTTCTTTTGACTTTCATGAGGGTGGAACATTCCCACTGCAGCGCTGGGAGGCTTACCGTGCCATTTCCCTTTCCTGAGGGTGGAATATTCCCACAGCAGCGCTGGGAGGCTTACCATGCCATTTCCCTTTCCTGAGGGTGGAATATTCCCACTGCAGCGCTGGGAGGCTTACCGTACCATTTCCCTTTCCTGAGGGTGGAACATTCCCACTGCAGCGCTGGGAGGCTTACCATGCCATTTCCCTTTCCTGAGGGTGGAATATTCCCACTGCAGCGCTGGGAGGCTTACCGTGCCATTTCCCTTTCCTGAGGGTGGAATATTCCCACTGCAGCGCTGGGAGGCTTACCGTGCCATTTCCCTTTCCTGAGGGTGGAACATTCCCACTGCAGCGCTGGGAGGCTTACCGTGCCATTTCCCTTTCCTGAGGGTGGAACATTCCCACTGCAGCGCTGGGAGGCTTACCGTGCCATTTCCCTTTCCTGAGGGTGGAATATTCCCACTGCAGCGCTGGGAGGCTTACCATGCCATTTCCCTTTCCTGAGGGTGGAACATTCCCACTGCAGTGCTGGGAGGCTTACCGTGCCATTTCCCTTTCCTGAGGGTGGAATATTCCCACTGCAGCGCTGAGAGGCTTACCGTGCCATTTCCCTTTGTACACAGTCCCAAAGGAGCCTGACCCAATGCGAGAGAGCAGCATCACCTCGCTGGCTTCGATCTCCCAGTAATAGCTGGAGTCTCTCTTGTCCCTTGGCCGCTGCAAGACAACATTCGATGTGAGCCACAGTTCTCCACAAAGCAGCTCTGCATGTAGTCACCGAGGCAAAGATACCCCCTGGTGCCATGCAGTGCGATTATTCTACCTGCTCACAGTGAGTTTATGGACGGCGACCGCTTTAACGACAACACTTACAATTCTGTTCTTCTCCTGTGTGTTGGAAGAAGGGGCCCTCTCTCTGTGTGTGGGTGCAGGGGTTTTGGACCAGCCTGTCGGGCTCTGATTTGGGGGGCTCCCTGAGGTTGGATGGGTGATTTTAAAAAAAGCAAATGGAGGACAACTTTTTTTCTGATATACTCAGAATATATTAGCACGTACTATTTGCCTATTTTCCTATTATAAGAAAAACAATGTGACACATATTTTCTCGGGCAGACAAATTGTGGAATAAAACAATCCCATACACACATTTAGTCACACATAAAACGTACTTTGAGAACATTTACTTCTAAATATATGTATAGATTTATTTTAATGGAGGTAATATCACAATTATAGTCTTTCTTAAGTGATATATTCCTTACCTGAATCATGATATCTCATGGCATCCTGGCAAGGAAAGAAAAAGAAGAGGCAGACAAGTGACAAAATGATTAATTATATACTGAACCCAAATTCACAAAACACTTACATGCACTGATAGGGTAAATCAGTCTATGAACAAAGCTACATTATTTAAAAATATATATGTATTATTTTTATTCAATTTTAAAAAGCAGAGCCAAAATTCTAACCACAATGCAATTTGCCTTCAGCTGTGAAAAACAAATATGAATATGTGACACATATTATCTTAATGTGAATGACAAAATGTACTGGGGCTAGAGCAGAGGTGAAAAGTCCAGGGTCAGAAAGTAAAAGTCCTGCCATGTGTTTCTTCCACTCATGAACTGAGCCAGCTGATTTCACCAATTAGTTCTGCCTCCTGGCTGAAGAATTGTGCCAATTAGCAGATCCAAGTGATTGGAACAAAATACCGGGGAGAACCTTTACTTTCTGAACCTGGACATTCCACCTCTGGGCGAGAGTGAATTTAAGAACGCCAAAGCTCTTAAAATACTGCATAAGGTACTGTTAAACCCATGAAAGCAGAGTAAAGATCTTCCGACAAAGTGTCAGCTAAACAGCTAAAGAAGTGGCTCATTTTGCTGGAATAGAGCAGGGTAGGGGCCTGGAGGTGCTTCCTCCTAACCTTTTCAGGACGACCTGGGGTGGCTTCTACAAAAGCGCTGGAGAAGCGAACAATACCTACTCTTCTCTTCAGGCCAAACCGACGGCACCAGGAGCTAGGAGAAGCATTCAGGCAATCTAGCTACTCCCCAAGACGCCATGACGACACAGCGGGACAGTGAAGAGAGAGGAAAAGGGACAGAGTGAAGGAGAGGGGAGAAAAAGGGAAACAGGGGCACTACCTGGGTGTTCCGTATGAAGGGAAGCATTTCAACGAGTCAATTATTTCAGTCGAGATATTTAAGAATAATTTCCTATTTTTCAGTCATCATTATTTTGATTTAACATGACTTGACACCCAGGTAGCTCTCACAACCCCAATAAAAACACGAGTACAGACGAAAATTAGGACTGAAGTGCAGGGGGTGGGGGGCGAGACATAAAGGATAACAAGGTCTAAATCATATTAATGACCGATACAAGGTTGGAGATCAAATTAAATTAATTAAGAAAGCAGGAAGAAGAGAAATGGTCCACAGAAAACCCCAGGAACTCTGGTGTAAAGACAACACTGTCCTCTCCATTCTGAGGATGATTGGGACTGTGCTCAGCAAAACACAGAGGAGGAGAGGAAGCCGACGTGCCCATTACCTCTATGACGCTGTTGTCAACAGGCATGGTGGTGCTGACCATGTGGACATTTGGCGTGGACGTTGACCTTTGCCTGTGAGAGAGTGCGCCCCCTGGGGGTGGGTAGGGTGCCGTGTAATTGAAGGCATGAGGGGTAGAATGTCTGTGTTGGGAGCTGTAAAGTTATAAAAAATAAAAAAACAACAACAAAAAAAACAAGTAGAGGCTACATTAAAAAAGAACCTTCAGACAGGATCATTCTGTACTTTTCTTGACCAAATTAATTTGGATATTGTTCCAGTTTATAGCATTTAAAAAACAAACAAACAACAACGTTGACTGCAAGCACTTTTTCACGCCAGACGTCTGAAAGTTTTAAGTGTACCACGCTGCCCAAATGAACCTAAAGACGAGAGAAACAGAAGAGCCCCATTTGTTATAATTAGCAGAGGCTGTGCCTCATGATTACGGGTTGTGATTACTGTAATTAGGCCATCTCTCGCTCACTCACTCACTCACTCGCTGAAGTCACACTGACGGTGGCCCTCGGCAGAATGCGGTAAACCCTGGCTTTTCATTTTCTGTTTGGCCTGTGCCGTTTTTGGTTGCCAGGACACACCCTTGAGAAATACTGCTCCTCCCTTCAGCCAGCGGATTGTGAGAGGCACTTGTGACAGACCACGCCACTGCCATGACCATCTGCTGACCCGCTACGCCACAACTCCAAAAGGGGAAGCGCTCAGCATTCCGTCTGAATGCCGTCGTTCGACGCCGTTTATATCACTGCTGTGAGTCTGTTGTTTCCCGCATGATAGAGCAGCGCTCCATATAGTAAAATAATAAGAACCACAGAAGCATTCGTGCCGTGGGAGCTTGCAGTCCCAAACTGCAACACTGCTTCTATCCACCAACCTACTTCACCATTACTACCGGCGCCTACAAACTGCATCGCTTCCTGTTCTGTCCGTCACGCTGCGAGAAGAGAACTCATCTGTAAGATAAGGCCACAGGGGCCATCTGGGAGACCGGTGGAAACTTAGCAGGCCTGGCTAACCCCAACTCCTTCACCATTTTTGCTTCAGCTTACAGAGTCTCTCCCTCCATCTCTCTCTCTCTTTCCCCCCATTTCTTTAGTAGCAGGAACTCAACAAGCTGAAAGCTTGCCCAGGTCCACACCCCATAATTACACAACAAGGGGCCTGAGCTTGCAGTTCCCACTTGGCCTGTCTTGCACGTGCAGCGCATTCTCACTCCCATAGTTACTCCAGCTGCTTTTATCTTCAGATTAGCATTCGGTCTCCTCGCAGGCTTTCCTCAGACTGGCTCACTGAAATCTCACGTGCCACTCTCAGCTGTGCCCCTGAGCAGGGCTCCTGTCAGCTAGCGTCTCCAGGCTGCCCTGCTCCGCTTTTAGTCCTGCACGCCCTGCCCTGTCACCTAAAGCCAACAGAAGCTCTAGTCCTAATTAAATGCTCGTGGTCCTGTAGAGAACGCAGCCTGACATTTTACCAAGAGCGTGAGCGGTGCAATCCGCAGCAAACATTCCGTCGTCCATTTTGTGCTTCTCCCCACGATCGAAACACAAAAGGCTCTTACCTCTCAGCACGCCTGAGTGGGCTCTACCCAAGCCGACGCAGTGTTGGCCCAGTTATGAAGAAGACAGGGGCTCTTACAGTGCAAACGGAAGGGACAGGGGCTCTTACAGTGCAAACGGAGAGGACAGGGAATCTTACAGTGCAAACGGAAGCGACAGGGGCTCTTACAGTGCAAACGGAGGGGACAGGGGCTCTTACAGTGCAAACGGAGGGGACAGGGGCTCTCACAGTGCAAACGGAGGGGACAGGGGCTCTCACAGTGCAAACGGAGGGGACAGGGGCTCTCACAGTGCAAACGGAGGGGACAGGGGCTCTTACAGTGCAAACGGAGGGGACAGGGGCTCTCACAGTGCAAACGGAGGGGACAGGGGCTCTCACAGTGCAAACGGAGGGGACAGGGGCTCTTACAGTGCAAACGGAGGGGACAGGGGCTCTTACAGTGCAAACGGAGGGGACAGGGGCTCTCACAGTGCAAACGGAGGGGACAGGGGCTCTCACAGTGCAAACGGAGGGGACAGGGGCTCTCACAGTGCAAACGGAGGGGACAGGGGTTCTCACAGTGCAAACGGAGGAGACAGGGGCTCTCACAGTGCAAACGGAGGGGACAGGGGCTCTCACAGTGCAAACGGAGGGGACAGGGGCTCTCACAGTGCAAACGGAGGGGACAGGGGCTCTTACAGTGCAAACGGAGGGGACAGGGGCTCTTACAGTGCAAACGGAGGGGACAGGGGCTCTCACAGTGCAAACGGAGGGGACAGGGGCTCTCACAGTGCAAACGGAGAGGACAGGGGCTCTTACGGTGCAAACGGAGGGGACAGGGGCTCTTACGGTGCAAACGGAGGGGACAGGGGCTCTTACGGTGCAAACGGAGGGGACAGGGGCTCTTACAGTGCAAACGGAGGGGACAGGGGCTCTTACAGTGCAAACGGAGGGGACAGGGGCTCTTACGGTGCAAACGGAGAGGACAGGGACTCACCTGACAGGAAAACGGGACAGAGAGTCACGCATGCGCCGAGAGGTCAGTGGAGGGAGAGATGGACCCCCACTTTCACCCGGAGTGGGGAACAGCCTGTGGGTGAAAACGCAGAGTATAAATACTACAGCACAAAAGACATCCTCTCTAGCACAAGCTCCATTGAGAACTCAATGACCTTCCAGTATGACCGTTATTCACAAAACACATAGAATTTAAGATAATATAAAAATACAAATACAAATATAAATAGAATTAATATTCAAGAGTTTCTATGCAGCGCCATTCAATAATATTTTGAACATTTCATTTTATATGAAAGAATAATGGGCAATTAATTGAATGCATTTCCATAAATATACAGATGGTCATGTCCCCCATAGTGCACATTGTACAGAATGCATTAGAGACATCAAATACAGGCCCTTTGTTCTCACTGTCTCCAACGAACTGAGCACAAATATGGTTGAAGGTCTGTGTGCAAAATCCTTTTTAATTGACAGTGTTAGCAGTGTACAATCGAACTACTGTAACAAAGTATAAAGGTACAAGCCATTTCCAAATGTGTAAGACTATGTTATCAAATCCATCAATTTGGTAACCAAAGGGCAAATAAAATAGGGAAATTCGTATTTATACTTGTTTTGTATTTTTATCATTTGCTGAAATTATTCCATTGGCATTGCTTTCCACTGAGTTTGATTCAAATGACAGATATTTGCAATTGAAAAATGTTGCCTTTAAAAAGACATACACTCTGTAACATTAAACAGAAAGTCTCCATGAAAAACAAAAACTGCCACGAAGAATTTTTTTTCTCTTTTTTTTTTAAAAGCATATACTGCATGTCACAATTTGCAGGATTTGCCCTTAACGCTCTGACACAAGAGTTTTCCAAGCTTCGCTTGGGTTCTCGTCAGGAAACTCACAAGAGCTGTCTGATGTTGCTCCAGTCCACACACATTGTGGGGACTTTGGTGCTGCAATGCTCATGGAATTTGTAGCCACATGTTTGGCAACGGAAACCATTCAAGAGAAACTTCTGACATATATCGCAGAAAGCCAACTTCAGAAATGTTTTCCGAACCTGTAAGTAAATTGAAAAGAGATCAGTCCTAATGCTGTGCACTTCACTATTAAAGAATCATTATCTACTTTGATATGAAGTGAACACTTCACTTTGAATTAGACACTATGAGGTTCAGTATGAAGTAAACACTAACCGACGTAGGAGACACTATAGACTTTACTAAGTAAACACTTCACTATGAATTAGGCTGTATGGACCATGCTATGAAGTGAGCACTTCACGATTAATGAGGCACTGTGAGTTTAGCTATGAAGTAAACACTTAATTATGAAGAAAACACTACAGTTTTCAGGAACACTTACAAAATTGTGCGTAGTCAATGGTACGTGTTCTAAAACTTCTACAACCAGGTCCTCCCCAATGAGCGAGGTAGAATCCGTATTCCAATCCATACGGGATTTTCTGCTGTGGACGGGAAAAAAAGCAGGGCATCTCAGAAAAGAACCAGAAAATGCACCTTCGGCTTAGTGTACAACAACAAAAAAACAAGAAACTTTCATTGATACTTGATCAAATTATCATTGCCGCAAATCAACATGCAGGATTTATCCAATAACAGCATTCTCTAAGCTTGAAGCCTTCTCAGGTTTTAAAAATGTTTGGGTGGCAGGAAGTAGTGTGTGTGTGTGTGTGTGAGTGATCTTACTTTTTCTGTCCCGGGTGCAGTCTGTAGACAGCACAGCACTCTGGCTGGAGCCCTCTCACCTTGAGGGCCTTGATGAGGCAGTTGTGCAAGGTCATACCTGGCCGCACGTTCACCTGCGACAAGCCACCAGACTCATTCACTCCTCAGGAAACACTGAACTCACTCCAGTCTTATTACCACATTGAACCCTGTGCTCCTTAAGTCAGCCTCACCAGGCACACACCATCCATATCTTAGATTTAGCACAGACTATAAGTACAGATATTAGATAAATCAGCTAGAGTACTGGCATTCTCACTTGAAACAATTGACTCTGGGAGCACACGCACTGCAGGTGACTGGCTCTGAGGTACACTTTGGGACAAAATGGACCCGAGCTGCAAAGACATATGACCTGTAAACAGCTAAGTAGACAGATATCTGTGTATCAATTATTATATGTATGAATGCATCTTAGGGAAAACGTGCATTGTGTAAGCTATCCATGAAGCTATATATCAGATATCTGTGTATCAATTATTATATGTATGAATGCATCTTAGGGAAAACGTGCATTGTGTAAGCTATCCATGAAGCTATATATCAGATATCTGTGTATCAATTATGATATGTATGAATGCATCTTAGGGAAAATGTGCATTGTGTAAGCTATCCATAAATCTATATATCAGATATCTGTGTATCAATTATGATATGTATGAATGCATCTTAGGGAAAACACGCATTGTGTAAGCTATCCATGAAGCTATATATCATATATCTGTGTATCAATTATTATATGTATGAATGCATCTTAGGGAAAACACGCATTGTGTAAGCTATCCATGAAGCTATATATCATATATCTGTGTATCAATTATTATATGTATGAATGCATCTTAGGGAAAACACGCATTGTGTAAGCTATCCATGAAGCTATATATCATATCTGTGTATCAATTATTATATGTATGAATGCATCTTAGGGAAAACGTGCATTGTGTAAGCTATCCATGAAGCTATATATAATATCTGTGTATCAATTATTATATGTATGAATGCATCTTAGGGAAAACACGCATTGTGTAAGCTATCCATGAAGCTATATATCATATCTGTGTATCAATTATTATATGTATGAATGCATCTTAGGGAAAACGTGCATTGTGTAAGCTATCCATGAAGCTATATATAATATCGGTGTATCAATTATTATATGTATGAATGCATCTTAGGGAAAACACGCATTGTGTAAGCTATCCATGAAGCTATATATCAGATATCTGTGTATCAATTATTATATGTATGAATGCATCTTAGGGAAAACACGCATTGTGTAAGCTATCCATGAAGCTATATATCATATCTGTGTATCAATTATTATATGTATGAATGCATCTTAGGGAAAACACGCATTGTGTAAGCTATCCATGAAGCTATATATCATATCTGTGTATCAATTATTATATGTATGAATGCATCTTAGGGAAAACGTGCATTGTGTAAGCTATCCATGAAGCTATATATAATATCTGTGTATCAATTATTATATGTATGAATGCATCTTAGGGAAAACACGCATTGTGTAAGCTATCCATGAAGCTATATATCATATCTGTGTATCAATTATTATATGTATGAATGCATCTTAGGGAAAACACGCATTGTGTAAGCTATCCATGAAGCTATATATAATATCTGTGTATCAATTATTATATGTATGAATGCATCTTAGGGAAAACACGCATTGTGTAAGCTATCCATGAAGCTATATATCATATCTGTGTATCAATTATTATATGTATGAATGCATCTTAGGAAAAACGTGCATTGTGTAAGCTATCCATGAAGCAATAGTTAATCTCTTTACCTAGCACACTGTCGATCCAACGGTATCCCAAGCGTAAAATTATGTAAAGCATATGGGATGGAAATCGCCAAAACATTTTATGATCACACAGGGCGATCACCGTGTGCCGTGTGTGTGGGGTTACAATCTAAACGACTACATGCTAATCTAAAATCGAACATTTTGTGACACAATCCCATTTGAAACTTCTCAGAGGGTGACACTGCATTGTCAGTGAAGGGTCACAGCAGGTTCAGTTTCGGCCCCCTCACCACGGTGCGCTGCTTGTTGGGCAGGTAGACCCGGATAGTGCTGCTCGTCTTGGGAGAGTCTGCAATCTTGCTGTCATCCGATGAGCGGCGTTGGTAGGCAAAGCCTTGGTTGATAGATCCAGGTGATAGGCATGGGTCCTCAAACACAGAGTCCTTAAGTCCAAACCCATTACTGAGGGTCTTCCAGGCCCCTTGGATGTGCTCCATTGGAATAAGCAGCTGGCCTTAATAATCTAGTTTAAAAAAAGAGAGCGATTGTGAGTTTATACTGTTGACTTCCTTGCCGTTATGCATTTATTGTTGATGCATGCATCTATTGACCTATTGTCTTGACAAAAGAATGTGATTCCTTGTTAATATTTAAATTCCTATGACTAGTTCAATGCATAGGTAACAGCTCACCTTTTATTTTACAACACCTGTTAGTTTCCTTTTGAAAAGAAAGCTAAGTAATATACAGTTATCGCAATGTTTGTAAGCTAGTGATAACAGCTCAAATCCTTCAGGTGAAAGTGTCAGACACTGAATCTCAAGACATGCCCGCACACAGCTGATAAGATAGCGGAAAGAATGATTCAGCTATTGTACATGCAGTCCGAGGACCAGCAAAAACAGCACAAACACTGTATTAACAACGTTGACATTAAACGGCCGCTTTTTTAAGTTCGCAGTGGTTTTTGTTATCGGCTCACGATTTTTCCCGGACTGTTCCAACTTCCCAACACATCACAAGCACTGTGATCTGACGAGATCCTCCGGTAAGCAGCCGCACGGACGGTCCAGTTGCCGCACGGTTTTGAGTTCAATGTGCGGCATGCAGGGCGGGAGCCGGCCCAGTCCAGATCTGGGGCGCATGCCACCCGGTGTTATTACAGCTGTGAGCAGGGACTGCCATTACTTCTCTGCCCTGATCTCAGTGCAGACAGAAAAGGATCGGTGTCGACCCAGAGGGGGGAGCGTGCTGGTGTCTAACACTGCCATCTCATCCAATTAGCCCTCCCTGTAAGCCCCCGCTCCCCTGCCCGTAATCTCCACGCCCCACGGCCTGACCGCTGGCCTGCTTCTCGTTGTTGGCAGCATGTGCCAAAGTCATAGATACCAAAGCACTCTGAGCAACCAATCACAGGGTTTCGCTCCTGTCAGTGAAAACCTTGCATTTCACCAGTGTTTCTGGAAATTCCTCCAGAGGCCCTGAGTATTCCAGGAGATTAAAAAAACCGCACATGAAGGGATCCTTTCCATCTCACGAGAACGGCAATATAAACGCACTCTGCCTGCTGCTGCCACCACAGAGAGAGATAGAGAGAGAAGAGCAAAAAAGGGAGAGAGAGAAAAGAAAGTGAGAGAAAGGCGGCTGAGGGTTAGTCCACTGTGAGACGAAGTGGCAAAGCAGCACCCGTAACAGATGATGCTTTGTACTTGGAACTCAGGAGCAGGGCGTGTGGTGGTTGGCTGAGTGCCAGGCCTATCTCACACCCCCAAACCTCCCACCCCACCCCACCCCACCCCCACACCGTACAGGCCTGTGGTTTATTAACTGGGAGGTGAACCTTCCGTGAACCCCCAGCTCCTCGCACTCTCCTCCGAGGGAAATATTCGCAAGACGGAAGTTCAGGGCCACAACCCCCACAGCCCCCACAGCCGACACCCAGAGGTGCAGGGAATCGACCCCCTGACAAACAGCTTCTGTGCATTTTCACCTGCCCAACACACACCCAAGCTCTGTACTCCCACCTCCATTGTCTTTGTGTGGCGGAGCCCGAAACAAATGTATAAATAAATAAATAAATAAATAAATGAAATGGTTGAGCAAGCCCCGGGGACTTGCTGGCCCATGGAAGAAGCTGGCTACATCATTAACATGCCTGCAGCTGACACTTTGCTCCACAGGGGTCAGATGTTAAGAGAAGGTCTGTTTGATTTTTACAGTGGAATATAAACAGAGCTGGAGGTCTCAGCCGCTCTGGCTGAATCCAGCGCAGTTAACAGCAGTGGAAAAACAGGCCTCACAGGGACCTTATGAGCCGTTTAAATATTCACAGAGAGCAACACTCTGGCATAAAACAGCACAGAACAGACTGCCACTATACTTTTACCAAGCAATGTAGGCAACAAACAAGACCTGCGCATGATAATATTGCCATTTCTGTTGTCTTCCTATCCATTATTTTCAGTTTCATCAACATTCATCAGCGGTTTTCTAGGCAGAATACCTGCTCATCGATCAGGGCGTTTCCACTGCATGACCATGAAGTCACTTTATGGCCATTGCTTATAGCGACAAAACTATGGCCAGCAAAATCCATCTACATTTTATGGCCTCAATCCATCTAACATCTAAGAGCCATGGAACATTTACATCTTTATAAATCTATATATAGGGATCAAAATATTTTCTAGGTTTCCTAATTTTATAATGTTTTGTATAAGGTTTTATGTATAGACCTTTTCTAAGATCACATCTAAGATCCCTCACTCTTCAGCAGTTCTACAAGTAAGTGCTATATATGTTACTTGTCACCTTGTCGAGACACAGCAAGTGAAAGACATCGCTAATTTCTGAAGGGGCATTCGCCATTTTATGGCACTGGCATTAATAGGCATCACATCAGCGATAAAATGAGCTGGTTCAATAAGTCTGTCATTAACAGAACAATATGCTCTGCGTCAATAGTGCTCTCGTCCCAGTTAGGACCTCTTCAGCCTCAAATGTCAAACATTTCTGACTCCAGATGTTGAAATCTGATCCTAAATCAGTCATGTTGTGTGCTGCATTGCCTCCTCTAGTCGGCCTTAAAATCATAGCTGCTTTTAAACAACGTATTACAACATTATGTAATATAGTAAAATGGTACCCCATAATATAGTACCCCATTCACCCTTTTTAACTGTAAATGGCATGTAAAAGAATCATTGTAAAACTTGGATCCTCATATTTTTGAGGTAACAATAAAAATGGTGTTTGGGTGTGAGTAGCACCATTTATTGGGCACTGACTGAAGTTGTAAATTCTCAGCAAAAGTGAAGCGACTGCAAAATCATTTTTCAGCAACCGTTTCTCGTTTTACAGCTTTAGGAAAAGCCAGGAGCTAAGTGTCTGCCCAAGGTCAAAGACTGTGTTCTACTTGTGGTTATAATGTCGTCACACACTCTTTTACATTGAAAAACACTGATATCAAAACTTGTCTAGGTCTTGCCTGCTAAGCCTCTCACAACAGCACAAGCCGCCGTTATCAAAAGGACATCAGTAATGAGAGCCTACACACACATGCTCACTGAAAAGGACTCATTTCTGTTTCCGCACTCGAGTGTAAACCTGCTGCTGAGGATTTCAGGGTAGAGGCACTGAGCCTGGCTTTAAGCGCAAGAACCTGCTTAGCTGGTCTGTGCACTTGTCATAGGTATATCAGCTTGGCAATCATTCCAACAGTTTACTAACCACACAGGCGCTGAGAGCAGCTCGGTACCCCCCACAGTCCACTGGGCCTGGGGTTTCAGTTAAAGGGCAGACCGGGGCAATGGTGGGGCAGTCTGTTCAAAAATCTCGTCCGCGATTCACGAACGGGTCATTTGTGCCTGAACTTCCAAAGCCTCACACAAAGTCCAGATGACGCACCGTGCACACAAATGTTTTTCTTCAGCAGCAAAACATAATTGCACTGCAAAAAAAGAAAGAAATGGATTCCCTGCACTCTTGAATTCCAGCTCAAAGCACTGTACCAATAACCTTTTGATGATCAGGAACAACCAGGCAGTCTGCTCATGCTTGCATTTGCATTGCCAAGGCAGAATATCAGGTAGCTGAGTACTGTATATATATCCAAAAATGCGGTTGCATTTCAGAATACTTCCCCTTTAACGTTCAATGGATTTAAACTTTCCTCTTTCTTGAAAGTATTTAAAAGCTTTTGCACTTTAACAAGAAGTAAACTGGTGTTACTGGTATTAAAATCCTGTCACTGTTTATTCTCATTATCCAAACTTTCCAATTGTTCATAATTGACTTTCTCAGCATTCACAGCAGATACGCTATTAAAATTGTCTCTTAATTCACTCCAGATCAACTGTCAAATGCCGTAATATGCCATCTTCAGGAGACGGATTCAGTAAGACCCAGCTCTGATGGGCCTCAGCATAAATTCAGCCAGACATCACATACTTAAGTCACTAACCATCACATTCCCCCAGACAACCAACTGGGGACACTTTCATGTAGGAGGTTATGCCGGGCTAAGCAGGTGGGGCATTCACAGTGGCTCACAAGGCAGAAGGTCAACAACAGTGCCAAACTAAATAAAGAACATGATCCACATCCCAAACACAATAGGACAGCACACTGTATACAAGCACTATAGCATCCCCATCATCTACCAGTAACAGTAATGAAGTATGAGGAGATGCTATGCAGAGATCTCTGTAGCAAAGCCAACCTTCAAATTTAAACATCAACCTTCAATCTCTACCGCTTCACACACTACCCATATGGACATTTCATATTCACTCTGTATAGTGACTGGATCAATAGCTGGCCAGAGTGGCTTGTGGATTCTAAAAATCACCAGTCATTTTAAACATTTTACCAGCCACAATACCTTTTACAATATAACACAACTTGGTTGGATACCGGCCAAAGTGGTTGCTAGAGTAAAAATCTTACCAGCCACAATCAAAATTTTACCAGAACTTGGCTGGTGGCTGGTGTTACACACCCTGGCCATAACATTAATATCCACATTCTGATGATTACAAGGTTGATGAATTATGTTGTTGTTGTTAAAAGAAAAGTGTCTTTTTATTCGATTAAGCTTTCAGAAAACAATATTGGAAAATAGCTGTGCACTTTACGTTTACGTATAGGGTTTAGGGTTTAGGGTATAGGGTATAGGGTTTAGGGTATAGGGTTTAGGGTATAGGGTATAGGGTTTAGGGTTTAGGGTTTAGGTCTGTTCTCGCCTTCAAATTTCAGTAGGCAGCAATGAATCTGCAGCTGCATATGCATCAAATGTTATCTGGCAGAACAGATTAGCTCACTTGTCACTTAGTCACTCTGGAGTTTTACGTAATTGTTCCCACACTTGATGCCACACTTCTCGTTGGTACATGCAGTTAAGTGTTGCATGCACTGCAACACTTTCAGTGTGCTGTGTTTAGACTTGGCTACATTCTGTCAAATGCCCACTCGCAGGATGTTCATCCCAGACAAATAAAGCACAACTCCGATCTGAGCAAGAAAGAGGCAAAAAAACACTGCACGCAGACAGCGTCCCTTTATTTCACAGCTAAACTCACAAAGTAAATATTTATGAAGGCTGTTTGTCTAAAATGGAAGCTGTAAGCCTGTGTTTATATTGTTGGATTTGGTACGCAGAGACACAGCGAGAGAGCAATGGAATTAGGGTAGTGCTATTCTAGAGACTTTAAATAATTTACAGTTAATGATTTGTGACACATGTGGAGGAAATTATCTTAATTTAAATAGGAATCTAATTCTGACGCATTCAATACAATATTATGAATTCATTAAAAGTGCATACAATACACATTTTCTTCACAAACTCAGTTTTAGTAATTGCCGAACTCACCAACCTGCGTTTGTGAAGAAAAAATAATAAACCCATAATAAAAAGCAATTCATGCTTTTAATTGTTGACCGAGGATAAATGTTGATTGAATCCCAGCTAAAATCATCTTGTATTACTCTTTGCAGAGGTTACAAGCACATTTTACTTATTTTAACACAAGGTAGTGGAGCAAAAAAAAAAAAAAAACATTTTATTCAACTGTCACAACTGGGAAGCAGCACAGGATTCCTGCAACATAATATGGATTTCATAACTCTGCCGTCAACTTGCAATCAAACTTTTCAGGATGCAAACTAGCACAGCAACTCCTACACCGTGACAGTGTTCATGAATCTCAAACTGCATGCAAAGCAGCCAGAAGGCCCAACGCTGCCCGAGTCATTGTTTGCGCTTCCTAATTGTAAATTGTAAATAAAAAGCTTGGCGCTGTGAGTGTGAGCCGAGGGGAGAAAATAGAGCACTTTGCATTTGGATCGGGTCACATTTACAATTCGTTCTAATTTAATTTAAAAAACAAAGACTGTAGATATTTTTTTTTCTTCTAAAAAGTAACAAATGTTAACAACAAGTGCAACAGACAACAATAAAACTGACCCTATTTTTCATACAAGAATGACGGTTCTTTAAGTTAAATTTCAAGTGAGTGAAGACGCCAGCCTTTGGTCACGTTCAAGGCCCAGAGAAGTATGAAATCCAGATGAAAACATTCTGGGTAAATTCTGGAATGAGCTAACGCACAGTGAGTCAGGCTCGGAGAAGTCACAGGAATAATTCTGGCTCTTACCCCCGATACATAAGACATCCCTCACATGTAAATGTACCCAATTTAGTTAAGAAAGAGGTTTTATTTTAAGATTCAACGCAGACCTCTTATAATGCTATCAATTACATCTAAATGCTACCACACCAGATTTAGAAAAGGATCTGGTCCAAATGGCAGTTGTATTTTGACTCTAACGCAGGGGTGGGGGGTGTGGAAAGTGGAGAGTGGGGGTTGGGACTACATGCAAAGGGCCTTTGGGGATTGTAGGACTATTTTAACCTGGGCCTGTTTTCTGAGGGTTGGGAAGGGGGAACACCAGCAATCAGGCAGTTAAGATAACACTTACTAAAAGCATTAAATTAAAATAAATGTTGTGATTTCTGCACTGCCAAAAATAAGAACAAGATCTCAGGAACATTGCTATTTTGTTATGAGCTTATCATGCATGAACATAACAATCATTCAAGAACTCAAGGGTCTACCTAAGCCTGCAGCCAATTACTGCTGAATTCGAATGACATAAGAATATGAACTGTAATTCTGTAACTTACATTCTGTAACCTAACAAAAGCTAAAAGTAGGATAGCATCCCAACAGCTGTTGCAAAGGTAATAACTTTCCACTCTAGTCACCTGAACTGGACCCATTACAAAGTCGTTCTTGTGTACAAGAAATTATCTGAATCTGATGATATAGACACGGTAGTATGACTGTTGATCAGACGTAGCATGTAGACCTATATCAAGGCAATTATATTTTGCTATGCAAGTACCAATATACTACTAATGTTACTGTAGCAACTGCTTCAATTTAGAGAAACAAGGCTACAAAGAGTAGTGATCCCTCAGAAAACATCTCCTGCATCAATATTTTCCTGTTATGTTCTGATATTTGACTGTTTTCAACACAAACACAACCCAATGAGCACGTGCACACACACCTGTGTGCGTTGGCCTACTTCTAAACTTTTTCAAGGTGCTTATTTTAAGTTCTAAACATGGAATAAAATGTCTTACTTAAAAATGTGCTTCAGGTAACCATTGATATCACTAATTAACCAATAAGGTAAGCACATATCATGCACATAACCCTCGTCCAAAACCATGTTGTCGTTTCAGCAAATAGTGTTTATTCAAATCGGTGCTGAAGCGTGCCTTCCTAAAATATTTCTATGCACATCTGAGATCTCTTACTTCACTTCCAGAAGGGAACACTTACAAATTAGGCTGCATCGATGATGCGATATGATATGGAAGGCCATGATTCTGGAATGACATTCATACACAGAGTGCTAAACCATGACAGTGCTTTTATTTTCACCCACTCTTAATCTTTGGGGTAAACTATCTCACTCAAGTTTTACAATCCAAGAGTTTGCCACTCTGGTCCTGAAGTTGGCTACCCCTGTTTATGCTGGTTTTTGTTCCAGCCAATCTAGCGATTAGTTACGGTTGTTGAAAATGTGTTTAAGCTCTGTAGTTTTGTGCTGAAACAGATTTTAACACAATGCAGATTTGGCTCATTGCTATTTTCTTTGTCTCTGAAATCAGTGAAGTTCTAAATGCTGGAAGTGCAGACACTTGGTCATAGAAACGTAATAATTTTTGGTAAAATAAAAAATTTCAAAGACAAAAATAGATTGGTACTCAGACAACTAATACTTAAATTTTCTGCGCTTTGAAAAATGATTCCTTTTGAAAGAGGTTACTTTTTGCATTGATGACCTCTTGCAAAACTAACAATTTCTCACAATGTGGAAAATTTAAGTATTAGTCATCCGAGAACCGATCCAATTAAAATTTCTTAAAATTAATATGGAACATTATCTTTCTAACATGTTTATACATTCCTGAACAAATGTGGCAATGAGAGAGCAAATCATCCCTCACTGAACATTAAAAGCATCAAATTAAAAACAATAAATACCTCTTTATACTTCAGCAAGTGCAATTACGGTTGGAACGAAAACATTCATACAAGGGGATACTCCAGAGAGGTATACTACGAAGCAGGATTTCTGAGTTAGCTGGATAAAGTAAAACCCGGAACCTTCCCAAAGGGTCAAGAACCACTGCTCCAATCCAACTGCTACATGAAAAGCATTGTTTAAAATGAAAAGGAAAGAAAAACGTACTAGAACCCCCCAAAGTGTTGTCGTCCATGGTTTGACATGGGGATCTGTGTGCTAATGATTTCAACGACAAATACAATATGCATTTTTAGTGGCTTTCGGTGTTAGGTACAATCACCTTTTAAAACTAGCATAAGCCACTACAAACCACTGCCATTGCTTTCAAAATGCCCTAAAATATATTGTAATACAAAGCTGAATCTGATGCAGATATATCTAATTGACTAAACCAATAGTTTCTTGCAGCAATAGTCCACATAGGGCAAAACCAATTTTCTAAGTTCATTGTTATTGTCATTGTTATTGTCATTGTCATTGTTATTAAAAATTCTTCAGACAGTTACAAAAGTCTGCGATAGAGTGCGAGACATTCTCATGTCGCTAAAGTTACAGCAACATTAGCCTACACGAGAACGTTTGTCTGAACTAAGAAGTCAGGGATCCTCAAAGGATCTCTAAATTCTCGACATTGTCTTGCTGGAATATCTGCAGTCCGTTAAATTTAGTGCAAGACTGAATATACTGACGTCCATTACATTTAGCGTATGACTGAAAACCGCAGATTAATATCACAAAAATGCCATTAGGCATATCGTGAGTGTTTCCGCTTACACCATTGTAATCGATGCGACTTCAGGGCCGTCATCTCTCAATGACGTTTGTATTAATAATATCTTATTTTAATAACGTTTAAATAATAATAATAAAGAAGTTACTTGGATTACGGCGACGATAGGCTAACATAACCCTCTTCCTTAACACTAACAAATGCTAGCTAGGTTGCGAGCTAACAAAATAGGTAGCCCTTCCCAACAATAGGACAGAATGAACGCTGCTTTCAAAAACCTGTTTAAAAAGCAACTCTAAAGAAAACGACAAAAACATTTGCTTCTCGATAAACTTATTTGAGTACTTAAAAGCGACGTTGCAGAACGCTCAGAAGGCTATATTTGTACGCAAAGACCTTCGGATGATACAATGTTGCACCGCTTTCAATACTGACAGCATTATGGCCCAGTTTCTGACCGATGCGAAGTTGTACAGCTACGAAACTTAACGCGATACGAAAGCTAGGCTACGTAACAAAGTTTGACATTAAAGGCGAGCAGGATATAACATTTAAAGCACGTTTAAAAGTTCATGAAAATATTACGTTCGATTAAACCAAAAAATGGGAAAGACAAATTAATCACGTTAGTCAAGATGCAGTGCACCGCAAAAGGAAACTTACCAAGGAAAGTTGGAAAACTTGAGCTCCGCCATAACTATCGCTAGAAGAAAAAGTGGCGACTCGGTGACATCATCATATTTGGAGTGAAAGAATAGCGAACTGTTTTGATCAGTAGCTGCTCCACATTAAGCCCGGCGCAGGCAATGGGAGGTAACAAAACGGCTAACAACGCGACGGGTCTTTACGGTCATTAAAAAAAAAAAATCTAAATTCCGCGTAGCCCGATTTGTAATCCGATGTTTTCTCAGTGGCTAGGCTACTTCTGTAAATTGATTTTCCGAGTATTGCAGTTTTTCTTTTAGATTTTGTTTTGTTTCGTGGTTTAAAACGGCAACCACAGCCTATAGCCTACACCTGAGTGTCACATGGAAACACGAGCTAAAAATGCCACTCTAACAAGCTAGACCAATGTAGGTATAGGCGAGGCTACTCCAAGCGTTCTCCTCACACTTTATTTTAGTACAACGTCGTTTGGTGTCTTTTTTGGTCAACACGCCACTGTTTTCCCGTTTCCCCGTGCTTTTGGGAAGGCGATGCGGCTTTCAGTTTGTGTTATGCGCCTGTCTGACGCCTGTGACTGAAATCGGATACCCTAGTCTTGACGAGCAGGAATTGCTGTCATGTAGGCTAGGCTACTTCGCGTTATAGGAGTGCAAAGTTTAGTCCTCATTGGTTTGCCTTAAATGTAATAATAATAATAATAATAAATATTATTACTGCTATTATCATAATCAGAATAATAATTTTACAAAATTACCAAAATATTAAGCATTCCTGGCGCTTGGGACAGAGTTTAAAACAAATGTGTGAAATTGCTTCAATCTATGTGTGAGAGTGCAATGAAGAATTATTAAGCATTGCTGCATCTACATTATTTTCCATAGTCTATCTTGGTATCAGTAGTCTAGCTAATTTACTACACTGTGTCAGCACAGGTTGTAATTGTTGGTAACCTGAAATGAAAAGAGTGAGATAATTCATAATTGCCTAAAGGACAACACACACTTCAAATAGTGCAAAGGTGCTTGCGTCATGAATGGTAAACTTGTATTAATCTGTTCAATGCACGCTCTCGATTCATTGCAGTAATAAAGAACCACTGGCCTTTTTAGGAATATTCTGTGTGGCTGTTCAGCTTTACACTATGGATGATGCTTCCAATCCTTAGTCGTAGAGTCTCACCTTTTTTTCTTCCAATTTTTGTTCACTGAGTCCTAAAACAAACAATTATTATAATATCTATATTTAATCAGGTGGCAGATATTACAAAATATTTGGAATAAACAACTCTATTGGGAAAATGTAATATCCAACAGTGAACTTTACTTGCAAATAATTTATAGCATGTCAATGATGACAAATGTATATTAGCAGCAAAATGCAATTACCTGAAAGCTGAGTTGGAAAGGCAACCAGAATAAACGTGCCCCAAAAGGAGGGTTTGGAAACTCTACTCCAATACAAAATGGGCCAATAACCATCTGGTGCATGACAGGAGAGAAGCAAGGGACATTGTCAGCTTTATGAAAGACTGCATTTATGAGACGTCATATTGTTTGAGGCACTGTCCAAATATGAATAAGGAGATAATGTAAAGGAGACCATTAACATTTAATCGTAAAAACATTGACATATTTTTCAAAAACAAAAATGCCAACAATGTGGAAATGGATGTGGAAATGGATATACTTAACTATTTCTCTGTTGGAATATAAGCAGAGCCCATTGTTTTCTTTTGTGTTTCCTGTTTAAATGTTCCCACCACTCACTTCAATACAGTAAGCATGTAAACAATAGCACACGTGTTGCTGTTTAATCGTTGGTGTTTTAACTTAAAACTAGTTCATGTATTGTAATCTCTAAATTAGAGATTTAACTGAATAAGTTTATCGCAGCTCAGTGTTACTATATTGATGCATACTTATTTAGTTTATATATAAATGATAGAATATAATGAGGTTTTTATTCACAAGCAGTGTATGGCTTTCATACTTAAGCCTATTTTATACACATCCCCGTTTTTGAAAAGAAAAAATTTTAGCCTCAGATTTCAGCCAGCATTTCATATTGACAATGATAAAGGTGTGGTAAATACATTTCAACATTTGTGGCACAGATGTATTTTGTTTTCATTCTTTTAGTTGCATTAGACCTGTGACCTTATAGGTTATATAAATGTATGTTTTATATCAGTACATAAGTTACTATAGTTTAATTATTTTCATAACAAACATTGTGGTTATGAATTTTATTTTCCTACTTGAGGCAGCTCTTAAAAATAATTCACAAAAAATCATTCTCTAGTAGGATTTAGAAATAGCATGGTGAACTTATGGAGAGATATATCTTGAAAATTATTGGTCGGTTTTTTTTTCTATCTATCTCATCTCTGTGTCTGTATGTCTATGAAATGCCTTTATGGGCTCTGTATTGTTGATTTAAATTCATGACTGCAGTAGAAAGATGCCATTTTATGATCCTCACATTGTTGGGTATAGCAAATCATGATTTGATCTTTGATCAAAAGATGTTTTATAATTACTTTGATGACTCAATGATTTTGGACACAATTTGATTATAAAATATATGAATCATAATCTTGATCCAATAAACGAAATCACAAAAACCACAATCTTCCTCAACCATTTTATAATTTATAATTACAAAGCAAAAACTTGCATCTGCAAAATCCACTGTATGTTGAATTTTGGAACTGCAACTTGGCTGTACTAATTGTGCTGCCAAGCTCTGAGCACCGTTAAAAATATGAATCACAAAGACTTTAATTGCTTGCAGATTAATATTTAAAGATTTAATTCATATTTAGTCACTTTAATGTTCCTTAATTTGAAACATCAGAACAAAACTCAAAATTTTTGGTTTTGGAAACAAAACATTTACAACCAATATTTATAACTGGAAAAGAATAATTTGGCCCATTAAACATTTTAGTAAGAGTATTTGTTTTCATCGACTTCCTCTTTGTATAACAGTTTTACTTTATACTTTTCATAGAAATCATATTATTTTGACTTATTTTTGTTCTTCGTGGGCATCTTGAACAGCTAAACTGCTGTCATGTGTCATAATTTCCTCAATTCCATTCCAGCAACAAATAAAAACAATACTGCTTGATGAAATAATTCTTAATTACAATGGATACTGTATATCCTGCAATGTTTCAATGCTTTAGTGGTGAGACATACTGTATATTCTTATCTGTGTACTGCATATTGAGAATTGTTCATTGTTGAAGTAAAAAAAAAACCTTCATAAAATGTTAATCTATTTTGTGCTTAGGTTTGATGACCAATTGCCTGCTTTGAATGGTCTGCTTCAGTCATTGAACATGTAAATCCAATTTTGTTCTCAAACTTTATATTTATACAGTGCACTCCAAAAGTGTTAGGACATTGACAAATTTTTTGTTGTTTTGGTTCTGTACTCCAGCATATTGGATTTGAAATGGAACAGTGACGACGAGGTTAAAGTGCAGACTTTTTAAATTTGATATCGGGTGAACCATGCAGCAATTATAGCCATTTTTACATATAGTCGCCCCCCCCCCCTTTTTTTAGGGCACCAAAAGTAAGTGGACAAATTAACATAAATTTAAATAAAGTCATTAATTTAAAATTTGGCTATTGAACTCTATGGAAAAATAAGTGAGTAGAAACAACCCTTAAAGTGATCCATTCATATCTCCTGCATATCTGGCAGCAGAGTGATGGTTTGAGGCTCATTTGATACCTCAGACCCTTGAGGACTTACAGCCGTTTAGCTAATTATGTGTTTCATACTATTCCCATGTAATTTACATCTTAATCTAGTCCCACCCCCCAATTCCAATAGAGATCCATTCAAATGCAGAGAGGTTATAGTATCACTTGTAAGAGTACCTGAAAATAAGATATCAAGAGTCTTTTGATGATTTGGGTTATAGACATCAAGAAGTCATGGCATGCAAAGGATATGCAAACATTTTTTTAAAATATGAATTAATTTGTTCAATTACTTTTGGTGCCCTAAAATGGGGGGAACTATGTGCTACAATTGCTACATGGTTCAGCCAATATGGATGTAAAAACCTTCAAATGAAAGCTGAAAGTCTGCACTTTAAACTCATAATCACTGTTCCATTTCAAATACAATATGCTGGAGTACAGAGCCAAAACAACAAAAATTGTGTCCATGTCCAAATACTTTTGGACTGCACTGTATGCTGGGCATTGTGCAATCGTGGTTGAATTGTCCATGTAAGCTTTTCACCAGTAGTTGATTGATGTTGATTATGTCATATGTGTGCATATGGCATTATCAGCTTGCTTGATGATAATTAAAGCCAATCCTAACTGAAAAATGTGCAATATATGCACCTGACCTCTTTTTCACACTTTCATGCAATAACACAATACATATTTTTCCATACAGTATTGCCTACTATATGTTTTCAGTGTGCAGTAAGCTCTCATTAGCCTTTCTTGCCTATACATATTCAAACTTGTTTTAGGCAGTTGATAGGTCAACATTATGCAGTTTAGAAATCTTAGTTTGTTTATGTCAACTTACATTTTGAAAATTAATGTTTGAAGGTAAACGGTTACATTTGTCATTGTTTTCTTAGGGTAAATGTTCTTTGTGTTGAGTTCATATTTCATAAAAGTTGTATTTAATGACAATTATCCAGGTTTCAGTTTCACTGGAATGTATCATGACCTCACATAAGTGAGTCCTGCAAAACTGCGTAAAAAATTAAGTAGAATATAGAAAACACCCATCTGTGGTGGCGAGCAGTGTTGAGTAAGGTTTTTTCCTGTGCTTATCAACTTGGTGGTCAGACTCCAAATACTGTGTTTGCAAAACAAAATTAGTAGTACATATCTAGGACTTATGTCCAACCTCTCATTGAAGATGGAAATATGTATTCTACTCTTAAATGTATAAAAACAAAATTTATATTATACCAGACAACAGCATATATCAAAATGCAATCTCTGTATACAGTTTAAAATTTTACCAATTCAATTAACAATCTGAAGCCTTTTTTTGGACATAATTTTCAAGGGAAACTGTTGAATGTAACAACAAGGAATTGAAGAGAAGAAAATGTCAGTGGCACCATCCACTGGCTGACATGAGAAAGTGCTGACAGAGACTATGAAACCACCATAAAAAAGGTAATGTGATATATTGTACAGGAATCTTCCTATCATAGATTTGATGATAAAATCTCATAAGAGGCTTTCTTCCATATTCAGAAACATATTGCCTGCATACGTCTTGTGGATTCAAATAGATAACTTCTGCATAAGTACCAATGCTCAACCTTACTGTACAATATGCAAAACAGAATTGTGCTCAATATCTATACAAAATCATAGGGTCATAGAGTGCTCTCAGAGTGCTGTTCCATGTTTAACATAATGCATTACTTTCTTGACAAATGGATTCAGAAAAAGGCTTTTCAGAAAATCCATTGTTCTAAAACTAAACAATGGTATGATGTTTGGGAAATATTTTCCATACAGATTTCATCAAATATTTATTTTTGTCTGTTTTTACATTCCTGTCTGTATATTAAATTATTAATGAAACAACAAATCAACATCTATCATCTACATTTTGTTTTATTTGAAGGGTATTTGTTCATTAGTTCAAGCTAGTTTTTTTAATCCCAAATTAAGAAGAATGTAGAAATTAAGGTGTGTGTGTGTGTGTTAGGTTTGTCTGCCATTCTATCATTTTCATATAAGAAAAGCTATTGTTTCAATAACTGAACAATGCATATGTTTTAGATGGTTCTTCACTTACCTGCTGCAACTGAGGTAGGTCTCATCACTGAATAAATGGTTCCTCCCATCCAGGTAACCATGGCTGAGTAGTGGAGAATCTATCATAGTTGGCATGGGGCAGCACCATGCTCTACCCTGCTCCCCTAATGTTGTTAGTCACATATTTCTCATGAAAGAGGCATCCCTTTGAAAATGCTTTCCCGTATCAGATAGCCTAATGGCACTTACGCGTGAAATCCCTAAAGAGTTTTCAAATGTGCCTTTTTTCTCTCTCTTTGTTTTTCTTCTCTTGTTTTTTTTTTTTTTTTGGAGGACAAAAAACAAGTCCACTGCCTTCTGGATCATCTGCAGTAAACAGTCAAGAAAAATGCAAACCTCATCTCCACAAATCCCAGGGAACAACCAATGCAAACAGCTCGTATGGTAAGAGATGGGAGGCAAGGCGGGGACAGCTCAGAGAGAGAGCCTCACAGTGGAGATTTAAGGTATTCCCTCCAGCTTGCATCATCTCATTACGTCTGCTGACACGGAGGAGGAAAACAAAGCAGACATATGCGCACGTGACAGACGGGTATGTGTATTTCACACTTTCCTCAGCACAGTAATCTACGCTGTGACAGAAATTAATTCAAGACGGTATAGAAGAGAGATAAGTACGGTGATTATGCAATTTCAGAGAAGAGAAAAAGAAGATGCCATTGCTGAATGAACATCCCTTCATTTCTCAGAAACACATTTTTAGTTCATAAATTTAATGATAAACATTATAAATCAAAGCTATATCTTGGATGCTTTGATAGAATGATGTAAATATTCTGAAAATAATCAGCAAATAATATAAGTGGACAATTATGCTTTAATGAGGAATACCTAATTATTTGTACAATTGTACTGTGCCTATAAACAGTATTTCTATAAAAGAAAAAAAAACATTTTAAATTCTTTTGGGATATGCTGTCCAGTTCTTTAAAAAAATTGTACTCATGCATGCCCATGTCTGTGAGTAGAAATGTTATCTCCAAGTTGCTTTTCAATGTAACGCTTTGATTATGCTCAGATATTTTATTTTTTTAAATAAAAATGTATTTTCAGATTTTTCCCTTTTTTCTCCCAATTTGGTAGACAATTGGACCCTATGTCATTCAATTCCCCCCCATGTAGCAACCGCTAGAGAATCGCCGCTACAACCCCATCAGCCGGTATTAGGAAAGAGGGCGCCACATCCTCTTCAGGGCGTGACTCCTCAAGCTCCTGCCTGTGATTCCAACTCGCCCAGGGCCGTCTTTGTGCGACAATACCCAGTCCCTCCCCCCACCCCGGCAGCAGCCGCCAATTGCCACTCCCTCAAGGCACCGACCATACTCGGATCTGGCAGGACCAAGGGCTCAGATCTTCTCTTACCACCTTTTATATGACGAATTACATTTTCATTTCCAAAGTAAAATATATACTCAAATCTCAATGACAACAGAAATTAAGATAAATATATTAAATGAACTCTATATTTTTATTTTCCTTAATGTTCTCAAATTTATGCCAAACATACACAAATATGTCTGTGGTTAATTTGTTTCAGTAGATAACGGAATATCAATGGTCAATAAGGAGACATTAAAAGTAGAACATTTCAGTATCCAAACCACCTTTAAAAAATGTAGATGGCTGTAGGTTTCTAACTTATTGATCTGCTGCTCTGATTCTCAGATGTACATCCTCATAAGTGAAATGGTTTACTAATCAACAGAATAGCCAGACTTGTCGGAGAAGACTGTCTCTGTGTGGCTTTGAAGTCATTAAAGCTAACATGTCGGAACATCCAATATTAATGCCTGCCATGGATTGCACAACATCTTTGCTCTTTCTCTAACAGAATGCCATAGAAGACAACATAGATTACCGATTCACTTGACATGACAAATACGTCCACAATATTCTACAACCAAGCAAACTTACTGAAATACAGAATAAACAATACTACATTATATAAATGTCACACTTGTCAACAGCCCTAAACAAGATCATAAAACATCAGACAAAATTATATTTGAAATCTTCAGTTCTCAATTTTAAAAATACAATTAACAAAAATAATTTCAACCTTTATAGTGTAATCATAAATTCATGCTCCCTTCAAGATACAAACTATCTTGAACACACATTAACAAGTTAAATATAATATTGCAAACTAATTGTTTATTATGAATTTATCTTTAGTTAACTCAGTCCATTTGAATAGCCATTGAAGTGATTTATTAATTCACTGCATTGATAAATAACATTACATCAGTTGTCTCATAAGCTCCCTTATCCAGACTAGAGCAGCAAAATTCTCCATTTTGAATGTCCTTCTCCACAGCAGGATTTAATTAGGAGCTGTAGGTTCTAAGTCCATAGCTGTTTTCACGACCACGACCTGCTTATAGTTCTTATGTCCTACCTTTTCCTCAAAATAATAATAATAATAATTAATCCTTCATGAGACACCCACCACAACTTCTAGTGTAGACACACCCTTATACACGTTCATGTCTGTTGAAGATGTTTTGACATGGAATCAAGCATGGCTCTTGTGACAGACAGGCAGATTTATTAGAACAGATGCCAAGATGTTTAGCTACTACCAGAAGGGTCAGTTGTATTTTTATGAAGATCCCGACCTCTCGGCTATCACAGCAGCGATTCAGTACTCAGTATTATTTCAGGCTGACTCTTCACCTCACAGCGGCCATCATTAAACTGGTGAACTTAAAAAAATGAAGAAGCTAATTGTGTACTAAACTATATTATTCTGATGCCTGGTATTCTGATATTTAGTCAGCTAAGTCGTATAGTAATAATAGTTGCTCTAGTCCTGAATTAACTCTACAAATACAATAGCAAAACATTGAGTCTCATAAGGCATTCGCGTGGAATTGCGTGTTTTACCAGGATCGTCTCGCCCATCGATCCTCCTCATATAGAAATCTGATTAGATGGATCATGCAAACTGTTTGCCTGTTATTCCATACTTTATTACTTTCATCTATTTAAATGGTGTAAAAATAAGAAATTAATAATGTGTAGTTTCTAATGAAGTAGCCCCAGTGTGTTGCTTTGATTAGTAAAGGCTCTTTCATTAAACAATTCACACAACTGCATGAGAAGTTAAACACTTTTATTGAAATAACTTTGAAAAGCACTGGTCAATGTCCAGGACCTGCTGCACCCTCTTATGAATGCCACTCCCAGTTAGCACATTCTGGGTAGAGTAACCTGACCTTCCGCTGGTGGTAAGCATCCACACTAGGAGCCTGTATTTGAAAAAGGGGCTGGGGAACAATAGGCTGGGTCGCACGGGGAAGGAGAAAAAATGGAGGGGAGAAGGGGGAAGAGGGAAAAAAAGAGGGAAAAAGGAAAGAAAGAAAAAATTAACATTTTTAGGCGTCTTGTGCACATGTCTGGTGTTTCGTGAAGCAATTTTTGGAAGAAAAAAACACTGAATTATTGAAAATCAGAACATTTTTCCATTTTAGGGGAACATCGGTGGGGAGGCAAAGGTCGCAAGTTTGATCCTCGCCTGGGACATATAGAAATCTGATTAGATGGATCATACAAACTGTTTGCCTGTTATTCCATACTTTATTACTTTCATCTATTTAAATGGTGTAAAAACAAGAAATTAATAATGTGTAGTTTCTAATGAAGTCGCGCCAGTGTGTTGCTTTGATTAGTAAAGGCTCTTTCATTAAACAATTCACACAACTGCATGAGAAGTTAAACACTTTTATTGAAATAACTTTGAAAAACTAAATAAGAAAACACAGTATACACTGAAAAGAAATCCATTAGATTTACTCAATTGAATTGTGGACAGTGATTCCACAAAAAAACCTGATATATTTGTGTTGTTCTTGTGTTCACAGCTTAAGCATTACATTATTGCATTGAGTAAACGTCATCTGGTTAAATACTTTCTAGAGATGCTCCTTCTTTTTTGCCTTTTTTCAGTGTAATGGCCAGGCGGGGTCAGATCTTATTAAATTACATGAAATATTAATACATAGATGATGCTCAAACAATTCAAAAAAGGAACAATTAAAAAAGGTTACGTACAAAAGATTTGTTATATAGTAGAGATTGAATACCAAATAACTATGAACAAATATTATTTACAAATGGGTATAAACAATGCAAGTTCCATTTTTATATAAGGTTTTTTTAAAAAATGTTTTCCAGCCGCTGTCCTTTGTACGGGCTGTGCCCTGTTCCCTCAGTTCTGAAATTGCCCAGATTTTCTGCATTAATGTGCTGTTACGTTCTTACTGGATGACAGGTGGGCTACTCTGCATCAGTGAACCTGAGGGTAATCATAAGGTAGTACTGGTCAATGTCCAGGACCTGCTGCACCCTCTTATGAATGCCACTCCCAGTTAGCACATTCTGGGTAGAGTAACCTGACCTTCCACTGGTGGTAAGCATCCACACCAGGAGCCTGTAGTTGAAAAAGTGCTCTGGTGTGGGATCTTGGCTGTAGATCAGAGCTGGGGCGGGTGGTTCGTACCACAGCTTCAGGTCACTCCGCAGCCTCTGGTTTTCCCCACAGTGTGGATGCAATCCATTTATGGTCTTGCACAGTGATGCCTTGCCTCCATAGGTGTCATTTACGCTGGGGACATGTCCCCACCACTTTTTGAAATGGGCTGGTGGATGTTCTATATGATAGGAAATACAGGTTGATATATTATTACTTGCTATAGGTCTATACGCAGAATTAATTGATCACTCTGTGTGTGTGTGTGTGTGTGTGTTTGATGGAAGAATCTGAATCATAGAACTGTTGGTGGAGGTGGGACAGTATGTGTGTGCTTATGCCATTGAGTACTGTAGGCTGCGTTGATATTGTTGCAATCATGTGGTATAAATTCTGTATGATAGAAGATACAGGTGTTGATTGATATTGTCCTGAATGTTGTGATAAGTCTGTAGCCTGTCAGTGTAAATCCTGTATGAATATACTGTATCTACAGATAGTATGGTACTAGTGTATTGTGCGTGCGGTGGGGGGGGGGCTTACATTGCTTAAAAAGAGAATAAAGATAAACTTACAGAACTGGAAGTGGCAGAGGTCCATATTTTGGTCCTCACAAAGGCCATAGCTGGAGGGGGGTAGGGAGAAAGGGGAGATGGTCCGGGTAAGTTTTGCAGGACTAGACCGAGGCTGGTGTGCAAGAGAGGTTGGCACTGACACATAGGTGTGGTTGAACCAGGTGTGATTGTGGCAGTGGTGAAACGTGCTCGGGGTAACAAGACATACAAATACAGTCACACAAAAGACTGCAGTTACTTGGATTTAGTCATTCACAATGGTTACATTTATTTAACATTCATTATGATACAAAGATAAATAGCATTCAATAATAATAATAAACCATGTAATCAAATCATCAAGAAACAGGAGCAGACTTCCTCGCCAAATTAAAGTTTGGCTTTACAGCAGCACTGTGTCCCACCAAATCAAGATTTCAGAAACTGGGAGAGATTTAAACATCAGAATAAGGGGGAAAAGAAAGAGAAGCACCAAAATATAAAACATTCTAGTTCAGTTTTCTGTGTTGTTAAAAAAGTAGAGAGATCAGTAGTGGGACATGTAAATTATGTTATATATTCACCATTCCTAAATTCAGTGGTGGCTGTGCGGAGGATGTGTGCAGGATGTGTGGATGTCTGGAGGATGTGTGCAGGATGTGTGGATGTCCAGAGGATGCGGTACCGGGAGAATGAGACTGACTCACGAAAACCAATCACGCAGCCAGAGCTCCATTTTCGCTTCCATTTCTTTCCAATCACGTCCAATCAGGACTCGTCGTGCCCGTCTATTTCTTACCAATCATATCCCACACATCACACATCCTGCACACATCCTGCACACATCCTCCACACATCCACACATCCTGCACACATTCTCCGGACATCCACACATCCTGCACACATCCTCCGCACAGCCACCACTGAATTTAGGAATGGTGAATATATAACATATTTTACATGTCCCACTACTGATCTCTCTACTTTTTTAACAACACAGAAAACTGAACTAGAATGTTTTATATTTTGGTGCTTCTCTTTCTTTTCCCCCTTATTCTGATGTTTAAATCTCTCCCAGTTTCTGAAATCTTGATTTGGTGGGACACAGTGCTGCTGTAAAGCCAAACTTTAATTTGGCGAGGAAGTCTGCTCCGGTTTCTTGATGATTTGATTACATGGTTTATTATTATTATTGAATGCTATTTATCTTTGTATCCTAATGAATGTTAAATAAATGTAACCATTGTGAATGACTAAATCCAAGTAACTGCAGTCTTTTGTGTGACTGTATTTGTATGTCTTGTTACCCCGAGCACGTTTCACCACTGCCACCATCACACCTGGTTCAACCACACCTATGTGTCAGTGCCAACCTCTCTTGCACACCAGCCTCGGTCTAGTCGTGCAAAACTTACCCGGACCATCTCCCCTTTCTCCCTACCCCCCTCCAGCTATGGCCTTTGTGAGGACCAAAATATGGACCTCTGCCACTTCCAGTTCTGTAAGTTTATCTTTATTCTCTTTTCAAGCAATGTAAGCCCCCCCCCGCACGCACAATACACTAGTACCATACTATCTGTAGATACAGTATATTCATACAGGATTTACACTGACAGGCTACAGACTTATCACAACATTCAGGACAATATCAATCAACACCTGTATCTTCTATCATACAGAATTTATACCACATGATTGCAACAATATCAACGCAGCCTACAGTACTCAATGGCATAAGCACACACATACTGTCCCACCTCCACCAACAGTTCTATGATTCAGATTCTTCCATCAAACACACACACACACACACACACACACAGAGTGATCAATTAATTCTGCGTATAGACCTATAGCAAATAATAATATATCAACCTGTATTTCCTATCATATAGAACATCCACCAGCCCATTTCAAAAAGTGGTGGGGACATGTCCCCAGCGTAAATGACACCTATGGAGGCAAGGCATCACTGTGCAAGACCATAAATGGATTGCATCCACACTGTGGGGAAAACCAGAGGCTGCGGAGTGACCTGAAGCTGTGGTACGAACCACCCGCCCCAGCTCTGATCTACAGCCAAGATCCCACACCAGAGCACTTTTTCAACTACAGGCCCCTGGTGTGGATGCTTACCACCAGCGGAAGGTCAGGTTACTCTACCCAGAATGTGCTAACTGGGAGTGGCATTCATAAGAGGGTGCAGCAGGTCCTGGACATTGACCAGTACTACCTTATGATTACCCTCAGGTTCACTGATGCAGAGTAGCCCACCTGTCATCCAGTAAGAACGTAACAGCACATTAATGCAGAAAATCTGGGCAATTTCAGAACTGAGGGAACAGGGCACAGCCCGTACAAAGGACAGCGGCTGGAAAACATTTTTTAAAAACCTGATATCAAAATGGAACTTGCATTGTTTATACCCATTTGTAAATAATATTTGTTCATAGTTATTTGGTATTCAATCTCTACTATATAACAAATCTTTTGTACGTAACCTTTTTTAATTGTTCCTTTTTTGAATTGTTTGAGCATCATCTACAGGTGCAGCTCAAAAAATTGGAATATCGTGAAAAAGTTTAATATTTTTTGTCACTCATTTCAGAAAGTGAAACTCATATATTATATAGATTCATTACACATAGACTGAAATATTTCAAGCCTTTATTTCTTATAATTTTGAGGATTATGGCTTACAGCTAATGAAAACCCAAATTCAGTGTCTCAGAAAATTTGAATATTGTGAAAAAGTTCAATATTGGAAACAATATTGGTGTCACACTCTAATCATAAGGTTTCCTGAGCCTTTAAATGGTCTCTCAGTCTGGTTCAGTAGGCTACACAATCATGGGGAAGACTGCTGACTTGACAGATGTCCAGAAGACAGTCATTGACACCCTCCACAAGGAGGGTAAGCCACAAAAGGTCATTACTAAAGAAGCTGGTTGTTCACAGAGTGCTGTATCCAAGCATATTCATAGAAAGTTGAGTGGAAGGAAAAAGTGTGGTAGGAAAAGGTGCACAAGCAACAGGGATAACCGCAGCCTTGAGAGGATTGTCAAGCAAAATCCATTCAAGAATTTGGGGGAGCTTCACAAGGAGAGGACTGAGGCTGGAGTCAGTGCATCAAAAGCCACCACGCACAGACGAATCCAGGACATGGGCTACAAATGTCGCATTCCTCGTGTCAAGCCACTCCTGAACCAGAGACAACGTCAGAAGCGTCTTAGCTGGGCTAAGGAGAAAAAGAACTGGACTGTTGCTCAGTGGTCCAAAGTCCTCTTTTCAGATGAAAGTAAATTTTGCATTTCATTTGGAAATCAAGGTCCCAGAGTCTGGAGGAAGAGTGGAGAGGCACAGAATCCACGTTGCTTGAAGTCCAGTGTGAAGTTTCCACAGTCAGTGATGATTTGGGGTGCCATGTCATCTGCTGGTGTTGGTCCACTGTGTTTTCTGAAGTCCACAGTCAACGCAGCCATCTACCAGAAAATTTTAGAGCACTTCATGCTTCCTTCTGCTGACAAGCTTTATGGAGATGCTGATTTCATTTTCCAGCAGGACTTGGCACCTGCCCACACTGCCAAAAGTACCAAAAGCTGGTTCAATGACCATGGTATTACTGTGCTTGATTGGCCAGCAAACTCGCATGACCTGAACCCCATAGAGAATCTATGGGGTATTGTCAAGAGGAAGATGAGAGACACCAGACCCAACAATGCAGACGACCTGAAGGCCGCTATCAAAGCAACCTGGGCTTCCATTACACCTCAGCAGTGTGACAGGCTGATCGCCTCCATGCCATGCCGCATTGATGCAGTAATTCATGCAAAAGGAGCCCCAACCAAGTATTGAGTGCATAGAAATTAACATACTTTTCAGAAGGCTGACATTTCTGTTTAAAATATCCTTTTTTATTGATCTTATGTAATATTCTAATTTTCTGAGACACTGAATTTGGGTTTTCATTAGCTGTAAGCCATAATCATCAAAATTACAAGAAATAAAGGCTTGAAATATTTCACTCTATGTGTAATGAATCTATATAATATATGAGTTTCACTTTCTGACATGAGTGACAAAAAATATTGAACTTTTTCACGATATTCAAATTTTTTGAGCTGCACCTGTATGTATTAATATTTCATGTAATTTAATAAGATCTGACCCCGCCTGGCCATTACACTGAAAAAAGGCAAAAAAGAAGGAGCATCTCTAGAAAGTATTTAACCAGATGATGTTTACTCAATGCAATAATGTAATGCTTAAGCTGTGAACACAAGAACAACACAAATATATCAGGTTTTTGTGTGGAATCACTGTCCACAATTCAATTGAGTAAATCTAATGGATTTCTTTTCAGTGTATACTGTGTTTTCTTATTTAGTTTTTCAAAGTTATTTCAATAAAAGTGTTCTCATGCAGTTGTGTGAATTGTTTAATGAAAGAGCCTTTACTAATCAAAGCAACACACTGGGGCTACTTCATTAGAAACTACACATTATTCATTTCTTATTTTTACAGCATTTAAATAGATGAAAGTAATAAAGTATGGAATAACAGGCAAACAGTTTGTATGATCCATCTAATCAGATTTCTATATGTCCCAGGCGAGGATCGAACTTGCGACCTTTGCCTCCCCACCGATGTTCCCCTAAAATGGAAAAATGTTCTGATTTTCAATAATTCAGTGTTTTTTTCTTCCAAAAATTGCTTCACGAAACACTAGACATGTGCACAAGACGCCTAAAAATTTCAATTTGTTCTTTCTTTCCTTTTTCCCTCTTCCCCCCTCCATTTTTTCTTCTTCCCCGTGCGACCCAGCCTATTGTTTCTTTGTATCCAGTGACAACACAAATGACAACTGCCCCAAACATTCGTGCTCGGTTACTTACAAAGCGATATTTTAAGATACTATTTTTAAACGGGCTTTGGCTACATTTCGCTGTTGTTGCAAATATATTCCAAAACACAATTTAAAAGATATTTTATGAGACAAAAACTAGGCTAGGTGTTTCTTCCTTATCTGTATGAGCTGTATTGCTCCGAACATTGACTTCGTACCAGACTGTATTTCTGCATGCAAGCACTGATTCGATGGGATTCGATGCATTTAGAAGGTGGTGTCTGTAAACACCGCTCTACTATAGATTCCATAGTTCTGTGATAGGTTCC
Source organism: Ilyophis sp. 1 JC-2022 (assembly GCA_022702515.1). Lineage (NCBI taxonomy): Eukaryota > Metazoa > Chordata > Actinopteri > Anguilliformes > Synaphobranchidae > Ilyophis > Ilyophis sp. 1 JC-2022. The sequence goes on from CM040396.1 coordinate 26,019,851, forward strand.
CTGAAAGCAGCGCGCCGTGTGCAGAGGCATCCTCGACAAGGGAGGGGAGGGCTAGAGGCTCGTGTGCAAACCGCGTGTGGCGCAGCGGAGAGAGGAGGAACCGAAAATAAACAGCAACGAATCACGTAGCTAAGGTAAGTGGCTTAAAGGACGAAAAAATTATAAATATCACCGTTATAGACATCTGTGGTCATATTGCAGCGTTCATGGGAGTCTCCGATCGTTATATATACGAAAGAAAGTCGCGCTGAAAGCGAATGATTGTGAGGGAATTTGTTGCAAAGGTAAACAAGTAAAAAATTTCTGACGGCGCACTTTGGCCTACTGCGTCAGGCTCCGCGCGGGAAAATCGCTAGGTTGAATTAATTATTTGCCAGATTAGAAGACCGTTTAACGAGAAATAATATGGGGGTACGCTGTCCGTAATTTAAATTCGTAGAAGATAAATAATGTGCATTAGTGGAATCAGACTAACGGTTGTGCCAGTGGAGAGGCCGCAGCAGGCGTGGGTGGGTGGATGTTCCAATGGAACTGCAGGAGCCCAGCGTGGGGCAGCTGGATCCGGTGAGTCGATTGCGAGTCGGTGGGGGTACGATTCAGAAAGAATGCTCCAAGTCGAATCGGACATTGCTACTTGCTAGCAGGCTATTTTAATGGCAACGTTTCAGTGTTTGTATAAGAAGTGTATATTAAATATTTAGCTAGCTAGTTATTATCTTATATCAACACATTGTGAACTTGTGTCATTTCGAGTGAACTCAGTCCAGTATGGCCTAGTAATCCATCTATGAGCAAGGAGCGCTGCCTGTAGCCTACGTCATATTTATGTGCATTGGCACTGTTGCTAACTAACGTAGCTCGTCTGGGTAGTTAACTAGCTTCGGCCTACATCTTTAGTACGTTTATTTATTGTCCGTGGCAAACTTTGCAATTTCGGTATCCGAGCGAAGTGCCTAGTTGGCTGCTTGCTAGCTAACCTTTGACGTTAGTATACAGTATTGAAGACTTGGGACACTGGCAGTATCGTTGCCGTTATGATAACTAGGGTTAACGTTACCATTTTAGCCAAACTCGAATTAGCTTGTCATCTTTTGAAGAGCGAGCATGTTATCTTCCACTAACATCTTCGTTACCGCTAGCTACCGTTAGCTGCCAACAAGTCACAAGATCGTGTCTCTGAAGTACTGTGCAAATCCAGTGGGACGTGCGAAATGTTTTTGTTGAAAATCAAATTCACACGCCTGCTAGCGTTAACTAGATGGAACAGATCCACCCAGTACACGTGTAAACGTAATGTAAATCGAACAGATTTAATTTTCAGGGTGAATTAAGCTCGCTAGCTGGCCACTAGATGTTCAATATAAATATGCAGTTGGCTAATATGTTACTGTCCAGCATACACGTTTTTGCTGTGTTTAGGAATCCATTCCCTTCGCGAAGTACTTGTCATTGACTTGACTCAATTTTCAAATTCTTGTATGATTGATGTGTTTTATGTGTTAAGACCAAATAGACGTCTAGGAAGCTAAGTTAGTCAACCATTTTAGCTCAGTTAAGGTTGATGGTAGAACTAATATGGGGGGAGGTTAACAACTTGCCTAGTAAAAGATAAGGCGAGACTCGTGCACCGATTGGCACTAACACTGATGTGTCGAGCAAGAACAAAAAATGAGCAGCCTTCATCCCCTTCTAGTGGAAAGTTAACTTAATAAACGTGCTTGCTAGACAAAGAAATCAGATTGTTTCCCCAAGGGACATATTTGAAATGTTTCTTTTTCTGCCTCAAGATTTAAAATGCAGTAGTGCAAGAACTTTTCTCTATGTAATTCAAGTTGAAACTTATGCCTGTGTCATGAGATGCAGAGATTGGCTGATTTATACTGATAAGACTGTCTGGGGTGTCTTTTTTGTTGTTGTTTTTTGTCTCATCAGTAGTAACTTGCTCATAGGTGAAATGAGTAGCAACGATTGCTTTGGGTGCGGCCGTTCAGGCCACTGGATCAAGAATTGTCCCGGGCGTGGGCGTCCCAAGGGCCGTGGGCGAGGAAAAGGTAAGGGCGTATTACTCCCTCATCCTCTTGAGTGAGTGAATGAGTGAGTGAATTAATGAATGCGTGAGTGAGTGAGTGAGAGAGAGACTAGTGCTGTCACTGCAATTGTGCACAGTTATCTGAACTACCCCCATGGCTCATGTCATGAAGACTGGTGAAGAGTTAAAATTATTGCATGGGTCTCTCAATTGCATAGCATCAGCATGATGAATCCCTCCCGCTTCAGACATTCCCCCCCCCCTCTTCTCCTCTGTCAGATCTTTTCTGCTATCGCTGTGGAGAACCAGGCCATGTTGCCAGGGATTGTGAACGGACTGAGGATGGTGAGGATATTTTGCTTTAAAAAAAATAAAAAACGAATTTAAATAAAAATAAATTGGATTGAAATAACTGATTTCTGCAGATTTGTCATTATCTGTTCATTGAGACAAAAATGTGTATTTGTGTAGTACTCAGTAAAAGTACACTGCTCAAAGAAATTAAAGGAACACTTAAATCACACATCGCGGATCTCGATGAACGAAATATTCAAGTTGGAAATCTTTATTGATTACATTGTGGAATTTGTCGAGAACAAAATGACGGTCAATGGAAACCAAAATCATTAACCCATTGAGGGCTGGATTCAAAATCACACCGAAAATCAAAGTGAAAAATTGAGATCACAGGCTAATCCAACTTGTGTGAATTTCATCACAACAACTCACAATGTGGCTCAGTAGTGTGTATGGTCCCCACGTGCCTGTATGCATTCCCGACAACGTCTGAGCATGCTCCTGATGAGACAGCGGATGGTGTCCTGGGGGATCTCCTCCCAGACCTGGATCAGGGCATCAGTGAGCTCTTGGACAGTCTGTGGCGCTACTTGGCGGCGGCAGATGCACGATACATAACGTCCCAGACGTGCTCAATTGGATTCAGGTCTGTGGAACGTGAGGGCCAGTCAATGGTATCAATGCCTTCGTCATCCAGGAACTGCCTACACACTCTGGCCACATGAGGCTGGGCATTGTCCTGCACCAGGAGGAACCCAGGGCCCACTGCACCAGCGTAAGGTCTGACAATGGGTCTGAGGATTTCATCCCGGTACCTAACAGCAGTCAGGGTACTGTTGGCTAGCACGTGGAGGTTTGTGCGGCCCTCCAAAGATAGTCAAGCTGGAAAGTCTGCCCACCCCTTTCACCTTCTCCACGTTTTATTACATTACAGACATATTCTACAATAGATTGAGTTCATTTTTTGTCTCAAAATTCTACACAAAATAGCCCATAATGACAAAGTGAAAACATGTTTTTAGAAATTTTTGCAAATGTATTAAAAACTGAAATATCACATTTACATAAGTATTCATACCCTTTGCTTTAACACATTTTTAAAGTATCATATTTAATGTTTGGTCACATATCCTTGGCATGCTGTTACTTCCTGAAGTCTGTGACCCATCAACATCAAAAGACTATCTTATTTTCAGGTACTGTTACAAGCGATACTATAACCTCTCTGCATTTGAACTGATCTCTATGGGAATTGGGGGGTGAGACTAGATTCAGCTGTAAATTACACTGGTACAGTATAGAACACATGACTGGCGAAAGGACTATGTCATCAAGGGTGTAAGGTATCAAACGAGCCCCAAACCATCACTCTGTGGCCAGATATGGAGTAGATGTGGATGGATCCCTTTAAGGGTTGTTTCTCCTGACTTTCCCCCCCCCCATAAAGTTCTATAGGAAAATGAGTCAGGAGAAATAACCCTGATCAAATAACAGTGATCCATCCGCATCTACTCCATATCTGGCAACAGAGTGATGGTTTGGGGCTCGTTCGATAGCTCAGACCCTTGATGACTTACAGCCATTTAGCCAGCTATGTGTTTCATCCTGTACCAGTGTAATTTACAGCTGAATCTAGTCTCACCCCCCAATTCCTATAGAGATCCATTCAAATGCAGAGAGCTTATAGTATCGCTTGTAACAGTACCTGGAAATAAGATATCGAGAGCCTTTTGATGTTGATGGGTCACAGACATGTAACAGCATGCAAAGAATATGCAACCAAATATTAAATATGATACTTTAAAAATATGTTAAAGCAAAGGGTATGAATACTTATGTAAATGAAAGATTTTAGTTTTCCATTTTTAATACATTTGTAAATTTCTAAAAACATGTTTACACTGTCATTATGGGCTATTTGGTGTAGAATTTTGAGACAAAAAATGAACTCAATCTATTGTAGAATATGTCTGTAATGTAATAAAAGGTGAAAGGGGTGGGCAGACTTTCCGGCTTGACTGTATGCCTCCCCAGACCATCACTGACCCACTGCCAAACCGGTCATGCTGGATGATGTTGCAGGCAGCATAACGTTCGCCACGGCGTCTCCAGACTCTTTCACGTCTGTCACGTGCTCAGTGAACCTGCTCTCATCTGTGAAGAGAACGGGGCACCAATGGCGAACCTGCCAATTCTGGTGTTCTCTGGCAAATGGCAATCAAGCTGCACGGTGCTGGGCTGTGAGCACAGGTCCCACTACAGGACGTCGGGCCCTCACGCCACCCTCATGGAGTCTGTTTCAGACGGTCAGAAACATGCACACGAGTAACTCGCTGGAGGTCATTTTGTAGGGCTCTGGCAGTGCTTCTCCTGTTCCTCCTCGCACAAAGGAGCAGATACCGGTCCTGCCGCTGGGTTGTTGCCCTGTCCAGCTCTCCTCGTATAATGGTCTGTCTCCCGGTATCTCCTCCACGCTCTTGAGACTGTGCTGGGAGACACAGCAAACCTTCTTGCGACGGCACGTATGGATGTGCCATCCTGGAGGAGCTGGACTACCTGTGCAACCTGAATGGGCTGCAGGTACCGCCTCATGCTACCAGTAGTGACAAGGGCACTAGCAAAATGCAAAACTAGAGAAAAATAAGTCAGGAAGGATAAGGAGAGAAATGGTCTGTGGCCACCACCTGCAAAACCATTTACTTTTTGGAGGTTGTCTTGCTGTTGCCTCTCCTGTCCACCTGTTGTCACTTTAATTTGCACCATAGCAGGTGAAATTGATTCACAATCGTTTACGCTTCCTAACTGGACAGATCGATATCCCAGAAGTTTAATTGACTTGGTGTTATACTGTGTTGATTAAGTGTTCCCCTAATTTCTTTGAGCAGTGTACTTATAGTAAGAATGGTGTATCTTGCACCTTTGAGATGGCTTGGAGGTAATATGCTATGAACTGTTTGAAGCCATCCTAGCATCCTGTCATAAAACATTGCACTCTGTGTCTTACTGTAGAGCTGAATTTCCTAACCGGAGCTTAATGATTTGAAATGTTTGTGCTAAAAACTTTGAACACCCTTGAAGGTAACTCAAGAACCGAGACTTGTAAATGGGATATGGGTCCTCTCTGGCTTTGACCCTCTGTAATAACCCAGTATTTTGAAGCGTGTGTACACATACTTAATTTTTATGCCTTTTTCTCCCCAATTTGAAATGCCCAATCAGGATCAAACTGCACTGCTTATCTCAGCCTCCGTTGTCAATTCAGGAGAGTGCAGACTAGCATGTGCTCTCCTCTGAAGCATGTGATGTCAGCTGCTGCTTCTTATCACACATGGATTTGCAAGTCGGATTTGTACAGACATGAGTTGGAGGAAGACGCATGTGCTCCTCAATAGACAAATCTGCGGGCGTCCAAACAACCAGTGGGGTCGCTGGTGCTCAATGAGATGCTGTCATTGTGGCCAATGAAACCCACTCATCCCTGGGAGATGCTAGAGGCAGTTTTCCGTCGCCCTGTGGTTCTGCTGTCCACATTTGGCACTGGCACAGTGTGCTTTCTTCACCAGACCGTGGAGCCCATCCATGCACTAGAACAGTGCAACAGGATGAGCCACCCCACAGCCTCACATACACTTGTGTCATGTCTCCCATTTGAAGTCTGGCTGAATGGAGGCCTAATGCAGGAGTAAGAAGCTAAATGTTCTGAAGTGTGAAGGCATTAGTTCACACCGGGGAGCCAGTTAAGAGGGAGAACACAATTTTGCAGATCAGAGAGGCAGGAAACGATCCACTGCAGGGTGATGTACAGAGTGACGCGGAGAGCGCAGAGGAATCAACGGTCCAAAGATGAAGAAAAAGACAAAAAGAAAGCAATGCAGCTGTACTGGGATCAGTGTGGGGGTGATTGACATTTAGGGTCTGCTCATTTCCAGCATGCTACAACTGTGGCAGGGGTGGCCACATCTCCAGGGACTGCAAGGAGCCCAAGAAGGAGAGGGAGCAATGCTGCTACAACTGTGGCAAGGCAGGCCACATGGCACGTGACTGTGACCATGCCAACGAACAGAAGTGCTACTCTTGTGGAGGTTTCGGTCACATCCAGAAAGGCTGTGAAAGAGTCAAGTGCTACAGGTAAAGCGTCAGACTTGCTCTGTATATTGCTGCCGTACTCTGACAAGTGGATTACACCCAATGCGCCTCACGTTACCTGTACTAATAACTACACCATTTAACTTTTAGTATTATAATGCAGCAGTTTACATGTTCACATTTTGGTTGTAGTGGAAATAGCCCAGAAATCCTGACTGAAGGAAGGGTGTGTAACTGTAGGCCAGCACAGGTTCAGAATCGTTATTCGAACAACTGAACCAGCATTACTAGGCCCAGGAGACCCTGCCTGCTCAAGTCTGATTTGTGGGCTGTGGGTCTCCTTATAGTAAGTATGGATTGTAATCAATGATTGGTACAGGGGTTGTTTGTGTGTGATGATCAGCAGTCATGATAATCTTGATTAATCATCAGTTGTAGTCTTGTGCCTTTCCTGATTGGTTATTGTGTCGAATTATTTTTGTTCCATGACTGATGTCATCTTTTTGCTCTGTCATACCACCTCAGGGTCAGATATTTTGTCATGTTGAAAATGCTTGAGTATTGTTGTGGTCTTGACCTACTGCATTGAATTAGATTTTTTTGTATCTTTACGATTAAGTAACATCAGATTTCAAGACTAGGCTCAGATGGTGTGCTTAGTATTCCATTCATGGTCAGTGGTTCTTCAGTTTGAACACTAATTCTGTTGGCGTGTAAGTGCAATGCTTTCAGCGTTGGGCCTGGCTTTTTCCCTTTTTTGCTTTCTTTTATTTTGCTGTGTTTTGTTGCTTCAGTTTCCCAGTGCTGTTTAAGGCTTCTTTTTTAGTTTCAGCCAAGCATTTTGGAACAAAAAGTGCATGTGACTAAACTCAGGGTCAACACCACACAGGACTGAGAGAGGGAAACTACAAAAAAAAAAGGAAAGTAAGAAAAATAATGTTCATCTGTCCCTCTTGCAGGTGTGGTGAGATCGGTCACGTTGCCGTGCACTGCAGCAAGGCGAGTGAAGTCAACTGCTATAACTGCGGCAAGTCTGGCCATTTGGCGAAAGAATGCCCCGTTGAGGCCACAGCTTAATCCATTTCCTTTGTCGCCCCTCCTTTTTCTGATTGATGGTTGTATTATTTTCTCTGAATCCTCTTCACTGGCCAAAGGTTGGCAGATAGAGGCTAGTCCCAGGCCAGTGAGCTCTTGACATTTAAAATGAGGAAAGGGGTGGGAAAAAATCCACTTTCTGCATTTAATACAAAAAAAGTTTATGTTTAGTTTGGTAGAGGTGTTATGTATAATGCTTTGTTAAAGAACCCCCTTTCCATGCCACTGGTGAACAGGGATGAGTGAGTGGGAATAAACGCGTCGGGTAAGCCCTCTCTGGGCTTGAGGAACTGAGCCTTAGCGAGAGGCAAAAACAGGATCGTGGAAGATTGAACTTCCATATATGAGTTAATTTTCTTTTTGTTTTTTGAACAAACAAAAAAAAAAAAGAGATGGCCTAAGTGTGTTTGACTTGGGAAGCAGTTCACAACATATATATGATACGATCCATCTGACTCTGGGCCCTACCAGCAGTACGGAGCAAAGTGGAGCTAACCGAAAAGAAATGTTCTATTACCCAGTTACCCAAAAGAAAAAAGGAAAAGAAAAAAAGGAAAATCTGGAAAATAAAAAAAGGAAATTTGGAGAGAACATTCTTTTGTATAGAGTCAGCTGTTCGAGTCGTCAGCACAGACGCTGCTCACATTTGAGTAAGTTTTGGTCCCAATTTTTCAAAGTAGTTTGTCATTTTTCCCAAAAGGAGAAAATAAAACCTCAAGAACAAGTTGAAGTTGAAAGAAAAGTAGAAATTAAAGTTATTTGAGAAAGGAGAATGTTTTCACAGAAATCAAAATGTTATTTTTGTACAATATATCACTTAGACTACTGTAAAAAATATCATTTGCTTGTACTCAGTTTTTAAGTCGGAAGGTAAATGCAACTGAAGTCCTAGAACATAGAAATGTAATTTTAAACTATCAATAAAGCTGGAGGAGGAAGGGGAGTAAGACTGAGCTTTCATTTCTGAGTGCCTTTCTTTGAAAACTTCGTCATTCACACACAACTCATGTTTTCTCTTAAAATATTCACTCATTTGTTACCACACTGAAAACATGTTAAAGTTGAACAGGTGGCGATTGAAATGGAAGATGATGTTAATTCAACTTTTGAAGTTGGGTGCAGATGGGTCATGCTAGATGGGAGCGGCATACATTACAGGGTTATATTCTTCACAGCATCTTATCTCTGATTTGATCTCCAAAGACGTACCAATTTCAGAATTATATTTATGGTGAGGCAAATTGGTGAAACATAAACGCACGAAAAGCCTAGATGTGTCTAACTGCACATTTATGGGGTCCTCTCCAAGTAATTTAATTCTATCAAATTTTGTGATGTATTGATACTTTTAAAAAATTTAATTTAACTTTTTTGAGTTAAGTGAGTTTGAGGAAAGGAGGTTGTGCTATATTGGTGCTAGAGGGTTCCATCTCTTTAAACTACAGGATCCGTTTCATTGCCAGTCCTGTCAGGTGACACTTGTGCTCTATAGCGCGCCTATTAAAAGCACCTGCTTTAACCCTCAACATTCTGAAGACTAAGGTGATTTAAAAATGTTAGTTCCTGCATGATGAAGACATGATACAAGTTGAAACTGGTGTGTAATTTAATGATACATTTTTCAAATAAGTCAAAAGATTTTGATTAGTATTGATCGCATCTCGCAAGAGTGTATCGTAAATGCTTGGGACCGGTTAGGACAAGAACAGGTCCTGGCCTAGTAGTGCAATATTGGTAGTCCGGGAATGCAGAGTGGTAAGAGGATACAGCTCCACTACACAGCTGGCTTCTGAACTATATTCCAGATATTGTACTTTTAACTCAAGGTTTTCATCACGCTGCTTAATTCAACAGAATGACGAGCAACTGCTTCAGCATACAGTGAGCCTACACACCTGCGTGGTTTTGGGGATGTGCGCTTACTCTACAATAGTTCTATAGTATACCATTACCCATGGCTTGTCATTCAGCAAGGAATTGAAACTCACAAATATTGGAAATGCAGAACGGTCACATTATACAGCACATTCATGTGGCATTGGTGTGTACACAATAAAGTGGATGGGAACTGTTAAGGCTGTGCTGTTGCAGATTGTGCAACAATCTAGCATGAACCATCTGCACAGTATTAATTGGTCACATTAAACCAAAGAAAGATTGTGTTAAGGGAAATGGATTTCAAATGACCACTCTGTAATACCTAAGGTCAATTTTTACAGCTTAGGATGGTGATAATGGGGATGCAAAGCCCAGCAATAGAGTTTGATGCGTGTAAGAGAATTGCCCATCACTGCAGAAGTGGCTCTGAAACTGGAGCCCTGATCACCTGGTCATCAACAAAGGCAGTTTTTTTTCCCCTCATTTGAGGGCAAGGCTGCTGAACAGCAGCTAAATGGCCAGTGTCAGAGAGGGAGAGACGAACGGAGCGCACCTCATCATCCACATGGACCTTGCAGCAGGTAAGGCCATTGTGTTGCTCCGATGCAAAAGGAGCAGTTGCTTTGTGGACAGTAAAATGTTCTGTCAAATTTAAAGTAGCGGGGTGTGAAACCACCTTGTGTACATAGGGCTGTTCATACATATGTTTACCCATGAGTACGTTTAAATACTGTTTGAAAACATGCAGATCTATATCGCTTGCTTATTACTTTTTTAATTGAATACTGTGTTGCATACAAATAGTCTACCTTTTACTGTGGGCATGCACTATAAAGTGCATTTCAGCAGGATCAATCATAGGCCATTATTCTATTTATTTAGTACGTATATTGTTATTCAGGCTGTATCAAGATGGTGCCCATGACGTCCATGGCAGTGCACAGCGAACCGCTGTGTGAAACTGCTGAGCAGCAGCCGAGGAGCGGGGAAGCAGGGGGCAGGGCAAGGGGTGGAGAGGACGAGACAGAGGACCGCTACAGCATCGCCTCCCTGAGCCCTTCTCTGGCCGAGAACCTGCAGCAGCCCAGATCAGGTGACAAGCCAGAGGAGTTTGTTTTGCGGAGCCTGCTGGTGTCGCCTCACGCCGAGGACAGTCTGAGTAATGGCCACCATGTTTCCCCTCTGAAGCCCATCACAGAGCTGGATGAGGTGGACGAGCAGGGCTCCGACCTACGCAGGAGCCCGGGGGATGGGGCGGTGAAGGTCAGAGAAGGGGTAGCCCATACCGGGTCCCTGCTGAGCTCTGCGGAGAGGAACGGTGGGACGGGGGACAGTTCGGGTGACAGAAATGCCCTACCTGGCGCCGGATTAGTGCGGACCTGCAAATCCGCGGTCGCACGTGAGGAGAGGGCGAAGCTGGATAGCGAAATGGCGGATCTTTTAAAGTACCCACAGGGCATTTCCCATGACAACTTCCTCCATGTCGAATCCCTAAATATGCAACTTGAAGAGAAAGGCGAGGGTAACAGCTCCTGCAGTGGGAGCGGAGTCTATTGTAAAGAAGGAGGACACAATTCAGCAACAGAAATCTCCCAGCCTGAAAATGCGGCACAAAGTGAAGAGTCCCTGGATAAAGACCTGGAGACTTCGGCCACTTCGCTGGAGGATCTACAGGAGCTCAAACTAGAGCATCGGTCACATCAGAAAGAAATAACCCGTCTGTGTACTGAACTGAGGAGCTCAAAGGAGAGGATCGGAGAGCTCGAGAGTGAACTCGGCTCAGAGAGGAAGAAAGGTGAGAACCAAGCCCACACAATCCAAGAACTGGAGTCAGAGATGTCCAACAGTTCTCTTATTGCTGTCCTGACAGAGTGCCAGTCCAAAGTAGAACAGCTGGAAGAGATCAAACACTCCTCACTTGAGTTTACAGACCAGGTGAGTCATTAGCCTACTCTGTATAGGACGAGAGAAACACTGCCTGGTACCCTGTATAGAGAGAATATTATGTATGTCCAGGTGCTTGACATTATATAAATGAAGATACGGAATGGTCCCATCATTTCACCTCCACATTTATCATTTGATTATATATATAGATATTCATGTGTTATAGGGTGGGTTTGGTGGGGCAAGGACAAGCATATTATATGTACACTACAAAACAATGACCATCTGTCACTACAAAACACCCTATTGTGTTTCAGGTCAAAAGCCGTTAAGTGCGCACACGAAATGCAAAAAGAGTTGTTCTGAGCACTTTTTTTTTGGCCCCATCTCAGCTCCAGGCAGCACAGGGTCTGGCAGCCTGTCTGCAGAAGAGGGTGCATTGTTTGGAGAAGGAGCACACCCTGAAGCAGCAGCAGGTGCTGGAGCTGACCGAAGAGCTGGAGGCAGCCAGGAGAGCGCTGCAGGAGAAGAGCGCAGAGATGGCCCACGTCACAACGCAGCTCCATGTCCTGCAGCAGTGGAGAGAGAAGACTCGGGAGAAAGGGGCCTCTTCCTCGGACGTCCTTGCCAACGGACACACCGCCATGCAACCACACAGTCAGCCCAGACAGTACTCTAGTGACTCCAAGGTGTGCACACTGCTGTGATCACAGGCCAAAGGGGAGCAACACCAAAATGAACAGATATATGGTCATGTTACTGTGTGTGTAGATTGAATGACAAAGCAAGACAATTATTCAAACCAACTGTCTAACCTAGAATAGTATGCTTCATGTTACTGAAGATGTAGAACTGTTACAGGAAGAACCAAACAGTTCATAAACATATGACTTGGAACAAGTATCCTAATGATGTCAGATAGAAATTAGAACGTTTTGTTCATATCAAACTCAAATTGTTTTTTCATAAAATATTGACCGGAGGATAAATTAACACATTTGTCTAGCCAGGATATGGGTCAAACCCTGAATTAAAGGTGAAATAACTGAATTAAAGCACTTGCCAAGTGTGAAAGTATTTTTTTAAATATAAAACATTGATTTTATATCAATATTACATTCTGCTCTATTGATGCAATTGGGCAAATACAGTAACTGTACAACTGTATTTACTGTGAATCATATTCAGTCTACTTGGCTATTTAAACACTGACGAAGTCACATCAAACACAATTTCTATAATTTCAGTGAGTGAACAGATCTGAACAAATAAAAGTAGCCTATTGCGTTTTTATTAAGACATCATATAAATAGATCGTTTTTATATGTCGAGTTTATAGTCTGAAAATATACATAACGCATTCAGTTTTTTCGTGTGAAGAACAAAGATCTCGTCCACTCCTAATATTAGCCTATGGGCAGCAATTCCAGTTGTGCAAGGTTTGTTTTGCCCAAAAGCAACATTCTGGATGGGGAGGTATTTATTCGACGGTAACACCGACTAAAATAGTATTAGATAAGTCATTCTGTTTTTTCGCAAAAAAATAAATAAAAGAAAACCATGCCTCTCAATACAGCAGTTCGGATCAACATGAAAGAACAAGGAGACAATTCAGCTCAATTCTGGTTCTAACCGGATTCCCGAGACCCCAGACATGCGCGCACGCTGTTTACCTGCAGGCGCTTGTATTTATGGGAACGAACATCCCTCTCGAACTTCAAAGGGCTCCTGAAAAATCAGCTCCCAATGTAGTGATAACGAATGCCCTTATCTCGAGTGCATGTTCAATACGGGCGTTTCGCCTGACCATGTCCTTGAATTAAGCATCCTGTTTTTTGTTTACAGTTCCGAATGAAGATCGGCGTTATAAAGTGCGCTGCTGCTGCATTATTCTCGAATGACAGGTTATGAATGTTGCAGGGTAGGCTAGATGTTTCGCGTGCTTTCGTGGCGAGTCGCAGCATAGGCTACTGCAGGATGTAATACACTAGAATTGATCTAATATGGTTACACTACGGTGACATGGACTTTTTCCTTCTGGCTTTAGATTCTGGAGAACATTGTGTTAACCAATCAGACAACAGACTTGCTATAGTTTTGTGTTTCCAATTCAATTTTGAAAGCAGCATTACTGCACATGTTGTAGACACAGGGTGTTATGTGCTCATTTTAGTAAGCAACCTAGAACTGCATTTCTGTCATCCCTCATTAAACTTGTAGGGTGGAACCTTAGGATACTTTGAGGGGGGTGGATACCTGCTCTTCTTCTGACAGGAAAGCATTATCTAAGCAGACCCAGTCAGTGCATGGGTCATACACATTTCAACACTTTCTCTTCTGCACTAAGAACACAGCAAAGCAGCTCTAGTGCTGTAAGCACAATGTGAATAAATTATTCATTACAGCAGAAATACAATGTAGGTCAGGGGGGGTAGGTAATCAACTTACTCTTGGGTTGGGTTCACCCCTTCCCAACAACACAATCAAATTCATTAAAGATAGCTCATTTGTGATTGGTTGCTAGCCTACAGGGATGGATAAACAGGCTATGGTCACACTTTGTACCGAGGAAAGATATGTCCTTGACATTTCTTTTATGATCTGACAGTGATCCTCCTGTCAGCACTGGCTTTGTTCTAGCATACTATTATTGATCTACTTTTGGAAAGCATTGCTAGGTACGCAGTTTAGTCTAAAAAGTTATATATTAATTAATCTTGTATATAAAAGCAATTCTGTCACAGGATAACCAATGGGGATTCTTTTTTTTTTTTAAAGAATAACTGAGATTACATCAATACTTTGACCCACCTGCTAATAACAAATTAACCACCATCAATTTAGTTTGTTACACAGCCAATAAAAGTTTGGTTTAAATAACAATATACACACGGACAAAAAAATAAAAATAATTCAAACCTTACATTAACTGATTGTTTGCTTATTAGATGGCATTTGGTTCTATGTGAAAGGATGCTGCTGCTTTTCATAATTTGTGTCCAATTTAACATTGGTTTAACTTCTACCCAGTTCTGATTGTTGTACTGTCTTAATCGTATGTTCTGGGCTTTATGATGTATGTATCAGAATACAGACTTCTGGGTCAACACATGGCTGATATTCTTTTTCTCTTTTTCTTAATAACAAATCACACCCATCTTTTAGCTGTTTAGTTGTTTAAGGCAATCAATGGGTTGAAACAGGTAAAAAGGTACGACACTGTATCTATCCAATGGTTTAGTCAGTTAATGAAAAATACAGCGCAATTGCTAATATTACTGCAGGAATCTTATCCATTCCACATGTGTACATCCCTCTGTTCTAATTCAATACCACACACATGAAGTAAAAGCCATGCTTAAACTGTAGAGAGCCTTTGTGGAGCAGAGTGGTTTACTGACGCTGAGTGCCTGCTGTGTGGATTGGGTTTCTGTGCTGAATAACTGGAATTAGAATCCTAGCTACGCTTCAGAACCATGCTGTCAGCAGATATAGAGATGGACAGCAAGCTGGGCAGCCCTTGACAATGGACTTGTCATCCCCTGCCATACTGATCTGGCAAAAATGTAGAACTACACTGTCAATCAGGCCAAGTTAGACCAGGTGTTTTCTTTTTCTCCAAGTCTCTACTAAAGACTAATCTGTTTAGTCTGGCTTTTGAAATCTGTTGAGCACAGCATCCTATAAATTAGTATTATTTTAAATGTTTATTGCTGCTGTATATATATTGCTTGTTTTTAGTGTTTTTAAATTGTGCAAATTGTACAGCACTTGTCAACTGTCATTGTTTAAAATGTGCTCTATAAATAAATCTGACTTGAATTGACAGGTACTCCATCAGAACTAGAATACTTTAGTAATATAAAGCAAGGAACTGATGAGATGCAAAAATACCATTCTGCTGCTTATATTCAGACATTTTTAAAATATCAATCTTTTGTTTCAATCAAATGCAGTCTTATTTTGTATTCTTGCCCAGAATCATATATTTGTCTCCATTTTCTTTGTAAATATTTACTCATTCTTTTAATTTTTTTTAAATTAAACACTGCCAATAGCTATAGGTTTAATAACATAGTGGACACCTTTATTCTGATAACAATGTAGTGTAGACTACATTTCACATATTATTCATTTAAAAACAGGGATATTTCCCAAAGCAACTCTGGTTTAGAACCCTGTGGTTACAAGCCCACTATTTTACACTATGTCTTACACTATGACTCTTATGTCACAGAATCTACGCATAACTATGAGGGACGCTACATCCCTGATCGTTCCTGTTGAAATAAAACATGCAGAAGCTGGTATAAATGGCTGCCAGAGATGTTAGCTGGTGTCAGTTTCAGGAGCCTACATATGAAAGCAGAGAAGGGGGAGGTCACAAATGAATGGGTCTAGTCCTAATGCAAACCCAAAAAGCATAGACTGTCCATATTATTATTAAAAATCAATCATGAAGTAGGCTATTTATTCAAACTTAATTTATATATGTACAGTAAGAACAGTGTCTGCCATGCCCATTCTATCAGTCCTTCAATTCAGGCTCCAGTGCTGATTAATTCACAGGCACCTGCAATGGATGATGCAGCTGCATTGCATGGCTAGAATACAGCTGGCTGAATTCTATAATAATTTAGAGTATTGAATTATAAACAATGAGATTAAAGGAATAGTATTATTATTATCCACGAAACAAATGCACATGTTAGATGTAAGTAATTCACAAATGTATATATATATATATATTTTATTTTTTTATTTTTAATTTTTTTTAAACCTTCCTGTATATTATATTTGTGTGTGAATATGAAAATACAGCACCATCACATTTCAACTGTATGCAATGGCTGCGCAATATTCACACCCTGATGTAGCATTCTCACGGACACCCACAATTATAGAGTAAATGCAGGTACTCGGTTCAAATGCAAAAACTCTTACCATTTAACTTACGTTATCTACATTGTAGCGCTCTGTCATCGAGGACTCAGTGTATTAACATAATTTTAAGGAAATGGTACATAGTAACGTTACAACAGCACGCTTTAGAAATAACTTTCAATGTTTCCCTTGGTATCTAGCGCTAGATAATCTGAAAGGAATATTAAAAACCGAGGTAATGCATCTAGGTAATGCAATCCAGTTTAAAATGGCTGGCGTAGCGTTATCCTAGTTGCTCGCTTTTAGCTAGCTAATTTACTACCTAGGATATTTCTAACGAACATGACTCCCCCCCCCCAAAGCAATAACGTAACAACAAGATCTATGTTACCACCGTATTTTTATTATTTCGCCGAGAAACACTTTTCAAACCAAGTAGACAGGATGTGAAATTATTTAGCTTTAAAACCGTTCATCTAGTTTGCTAGCTAACGCTACATCCATCCCACAGAACTCTGTGATCCATCCAGCTCTCATCTGACGAATGATGGCTGATGATGACTTTTCTTTTTTTTCTTTTTCTTCTTTTTCTTCTTTTTCTTTTTTCTTCTTCCTTCTCCTCCTCCTCCTCTTCCTCTTCTTCTTCTTCTTCTTCTTTGACGTAATGGCGGCTGGGTAGAAGCCGATTTAAAGGTTGCATACCGCCACCTACAGAATCGTTCTGTGTAGTGCCATACCAATTACATTATTGATTTATATTTTGTTTATTAATCCTGTATTTTGTAAATATTTAAATAAATGCTCTGTTTACCTCCCATTGTTTAGCCACTATCTCTAACAATCCTTTTATGAAAACATGACGACCTTCGACCGGTTCAACTTTGAACTTTCACCGGACCGACTACTTCCTGTTTATTAACGGCGTGTTCTGCATTGAGTGGAACGAAAACGAAATTACTTAGTGGTCCACGTTGGCTACTAATCTGCAAATATGGTATGTATAATGTTCCCGTTTAAATGGATCTCTTGATGCTTGTGATTTGCTGGACATTCCGAGGACCAATATTTTAGTATATAACAGTCAACCGGCGATGTGCCATAGCCTACATTCATTTATCATATGTTTCTAAGTAGCTAGTAAGGTACTAACTTAGCAGAGTTATTTAGTAACTTTTTTTGTATTAAAAAAAACGTCAAAAACTACGGTAGTTAGGTAGCTTCAACATTCTCAACTTTTCTGCTTAATAGATGGATGACAATGCAATTGGCTAATGTTAACTAATTCACTGAAAAGAGTGGCTAGCGAACTCGTATTTTGAGAATTGGCCAATGTTAACGTTAGCTAGCACACTGAAAGTTACGGTCGATGACAGATGAACCTTTCTTAGAATAGAAACGTAAGAATTGTTGACATTGCAAATCACTACAAATTTTCCATATTTTTAATTAAACTAAACCTTGTTTCGTCTTGTCAGTGTCATGGATGCATTGGCTTGTAGGTGTGTTGTGCTTATCATACCGTGCGAAATGGAACGGTCTGTCTGGTCCTCTCTTGTTTTGCTTGAAAAAGCTAATCATAATCGGTGGATTTCATATAAAGTTACAGCATGGAGTCTTTTCCTGTAATGTTTAAAAGATAATATTTAGTTCTTCACATTCTTGGATTTGCGTTTATAAACTGCCCTCTTCAGTTCAGCCCACAGGTCAGTCAGAATTGGCTGATACTTGGTGGAATCCATTATGCCATTGATGTTAACCAGTGCTCCTGGACCTGTGGAATTAAAACAGCCCAAAAACATCACTGACCCACCACCATAGTTTACCGTGGGTATGGGGTGCCTCTCCTTGTATGCATCTGTTTCGACTCCCAACATGCCGATGCTGTATCTGACCAAAACTCTCTATTTTGGTCTCATCTGACCACAGCACCTTTGTCCAGTCATAATTTAAATGACGTTTGGCAAACTCTGAGTGGCCAAATGGAACGTTTTCAAAAACCTGTGGGCTGAACTGAAGAAGGCAGTTGATAAGTGCAAACCCAAGAGTGTGAAGGATCCTGAAAGGATCTGCATAGAGGAGTGGTCCAAAATCCCTCCAAATGTGTTTCTTAACCTTGTCAAACATTACAGGAAAAGACTCCATGCTGTTATCCTTCCCAGAGGTGGTTGCACCAAGTTCTAAACCAAGGGTCTCAATAATTGTGAAACCTTGATTTTGGTGACATTTATTTTTTTATTAAATAAATTAATGATTTTGGTTGGTTCCATTGAAACATTAATAAACAACAATATTCTTCACATCTTGGCATTTTGAGTTTATCTCAATAATTATATTGTTTATTTTAGTATTTTGTGCATTGCCAGTCAGGGGTGCCGATAATTCTGGAGCCCACTGTATACTGAGTTTGAAAATGTTGCAATTGCTGTAGGAAATGTAGTTCCAGAATTTTTCTAGTTTGAAGCCCTTATGTTTCTATATAACAGACATTTAATCTTTGAGAGCTGCTACAACCGAGAAAATACTTTGGTATCTGGTTTGTGTGTTTGGGGGGTTGTTTGTTTTTTTTTTCAGATATTTCAAGTTCGTTGTCATGCATGGTATTATTGCTACCACACATTCCTGACTGGACTCTCATAAACGTGGATGTCAGTGGTTTGGTGTATATGTGTTATGCAGACTTTTTGTTAAAATAATAACTCGATTACATTTAATTCTCATTATGGAACATGAAACCAACAGATTTTGGAAGACTTGGTTTGTATGGCAATATAAATGTTTTGGAACCTCTGCAGAGTCAAGGATTGGACTGAAGTTGGGAAACAAACGAATAAATTTGTCCTTGTCTGCCAGCTTACCAGTAATTGTTTAGCATTTCTAGAATTTTCTTGAAAGTCCTGTTCATTATGAGTCAAACAGTGTGCTGTACAGGCTTATTGTATCTAACCAGAGCTCAGGATGATTTTTGTGGTCAAGTTCTTGTATTGCGTTTATTTGAGCTTTGCCACGGGACGGATGTAAAAAATAAAATAAAAAAGGGTAACAAAATGTCAAATTTTTGGTTGGGTTTGCATGTGGAATGATCTTCTTTTTTTTTAAACTTTGATACACTAAATATATAAAGTCATGTTGGTATGGCCACTATTGATCTACATGCAAAAAAGTAATTTTTATAAAGACTTTGTAAAACTGCCAGATTACATTATTTGTTGCTTTCATGTTCTGCATCAGTAGTACATTGGCTCTCAAATGTTCTCAATGTTGAAAATGTTTTTTCTCCCATTTTCTCAATAGGCTCGAAATGCAGAGAAGGCCATGTAAGTATATATTTGTAAATACTGTAGTTTGGGTAAATTGCTTTGTGCAAAATTGTCACATTAAGTTTTTCAATTGCTTAATGCTGGATTCATCTGTAATGTATATGTCTAGTGGGATGCAACATAATTCTTAAAGGAAGAAAATAACTCAATGGGACAAAATGACTGGGATAGAAATATGAATATATCGTTATACATTTCAATGAGTTCTTGGGGATGTCAGCTTGACTGTTGCCTCATTTCTCAAGTGGTAAAGAGGTCAGTAGTTTATATAGATTTTTTTTTTCCCCACACAGGACGGCCTTGGCAAGATTTCGACAAGCCCAGCTGGCGGAGGGCAAAGTCAAGGTGAGACTGATCCCTGAATGCTGATAAATACTTTATCTCAGTCAGCATTGTATCTGAACTAGTAACTGCACTCTTACCTGGTGTACAAAATGTACGTTTTGTTCAAAAAAAGCTGCTATACGTTTGTTTCACCCTGAGACAGGTCTGCATTTTTCAATAGAAACCTTTTTTGATGATGACGCAGGACTATATGCGGAACATGGTTTTGAGAATTTAGCAGGAATTATGGGACCCAATTTGATGTTATGTTGACCATTTAGAGTAAAAGCATTTGGCATTTTTGAAAGAACATATTATTGTTGTTATTATAGTTGTGCTTAGTTCATAGGACTTGCTAAGTCACATTTGACTATTTCAGGAAAGGAGACCTTTTCTTGCATCCGAGTGCAGTGAGTTGCCAAAAGCTGAGAAGTGGAGGCGCCAGGTAAGACTGGGTGTATTTTGTATGTCTCTGCTTCATGTACTATATGCTAATATATGTATTTTGTATGTCTCTGCTTCATGTACTATATGCTAATATATGTATTTTGTATGTCTCTGCTTCATGTACTGTATGCTAATATATGTATTTGTTATGTCTCTGCTTCATGTACTGTATGCTAATATAATGCGCTTGTTGCTTAATTACCACTTGACCACATGAGGGAGCTTTGGCTCTTCCCGTAAGAAGATTAGTACAGGGTACTAAAGTATGGTGGAAACAAATGCATTTTTCAATACATTTGCGTTTAAAATTCTGTTTTGTTTTCGGTCTGATTTTTAGATCATCAGTGAGATTTCCAAGAAGGTTGCACAAATTCAAAATGGTGAGTTTTTTCCCCCTCAGGTTTCAGACTTTACCTTTGGTATACAGCAGATCCAATGTTTAATTGTGTTTTTGCCATCCACAGCTGGGTTGGGTGAATTTAAGATCCGAGATTTGAATGATGAAATCAACAAGTTGCTTCGAGAGAAGGGACACTGGGAGGTTCGGATCAAAGAACTGGGTGGACCTGACTATGGGGTGAGAAGGATGTAAAAGCCCGTCTGTGTGTACTAAAGATGTGGTGTAGTTGTTTATCTTTGGACTCAAATTAGCCTGTGTGTAAAGTTACCTGATTTTGCCATTTGATGCTCTGTATTTCCATCTAAAATCATTGGTATTAACCGGATTTGCTCAGCAGACAACATTGGCATACTTGCACAGATAGCACTTGGAAGTGTCTACAACAGGATTTTTACTGCAAGCTAAGTTACAAGATGCAAAGTTGCTAAGATGCTAAGTTAAATGCATTGTAAACTAATATTATTGCCACAGTCCAATAAGCATCGTGGCTTTGGCCGTCATTCTGCACTTCAGACATTTTCAGAGTAAGATTATCTGTTTAGAACATATCAGGAGAATTCAGGAACATTTTTCCCCTGTGTGTCTAGAGGGTTGGACCAAAAATGTTGGACCATGAGGGGAAAGAGGTGCCAGGAAACCGAGGGTATAAATATTTTGGCGCCGCAAAAGACCTGCCCGGAGTGAGAGAGCTGTTTGAAAAAGAGCGTAAGTTTAAGCTCGAGGCGGTCACGTTTTGTGGTTGGCTGGCCTCTTAAAGATCATGTATTTATAGTGTGTGCGTATAATCCATTTAATTTGTACCCAGATTCAAACCACTGACTAAGCACCTTTGAGGCAGCCATCACAAGACGGCCTCCAATTCCACTTACAAATTCACTTCAAATTATAGTGAACATCATTTTCATACCTAACTCATCTATCTAACTTAAAATTAGAATGAGCACTTAAATTAGCATTTTAACAGTTTTTACTGGATAAAATAACCTCTCATAATTGTATCAGTGTGGAAGTGGCTAGAAAGAATGCAAGAATGTGTGTTCTTAACTCTTACATTTTTGCGCTATAGCAATCGCTCCTCCAAGAAAGACTCGGGCTGAGCTCATGAAGGACATTGATGCAGAGTACTATGGCTACAGAGACGAGGACGATGGCGTCCTGGTACCTCTGGAGCAGGAATATGAGAAACACGGTACTTAACATTACATTTTTTCAGAATATTTATAAGGATGTGAAGATCACCTGACCAGAATTAAAACTTTTTTTTTTCTTTTTTTTTTTTTTTAAAAAGCACGGATTGTCCAGTCTCTGCTGAAAGAGGTTATTGTATAGGCCTTGAAAGAAAAGAGGTTGTTGTGCAAGTCCTATCAAGCCAGCTTCTTAGCCGAGAACACCGGAATGAGGAAGAAATGAGTGATCATGAGACACACGTTTTAAATAATTACCTGCACATGACACAGTGCTGAGCGGGCCAGCCCTGAAAAACGTAAGGGTGCCCGTTCACGGCACAGTAAGAGTGCGTCTGTACTCCGACGTGCGCCACGTATAGTCGCACCCTTTCCTGCTGATTGTGTGGGCTCTCCCAGAGGCACATGCTTCCCATTTGTCCGAATACATTTGGCTCATTCTCACATAGCCAAGGAAGGGTAATGCATCTCATATGATGCAACCGCGTCCCTGCCACAGCCCATGCGCTGCAATTATTGGACTGCTGGATTGTGTGACGTGGTCCGGAAAGGAATTTGGGAGAGCCGTGTCCTCTGACGCGGTCATGTCTGTTCATTACTTCAGTGGGTTCCTGGAACAGTTTGACTAAATCTTTCCACCAAATTGTTTAGACACAACTTTGTTACAGGGATGCCAGAATTCTTGACATTTTTCTGTTTATTCTGACAGTATTTCATTCTTTTGCATTGCATCGGGGTTGTAAATTGTTGTCGGTTTCCCTGCAACTTCTCAGAAAGTTTTGACTACACTGCACAGTGTAGCCAGTGTTTGGGATAAGTTTTTAGTTGTTCAGTCTTACTGTATTTTTCATGTATTCTAATTTCTCTACTCTCAAATCAGCGGATCATTTTAATGAGGATTTTCATGTTCTGCAATTAATGTAAGCTTTGCCCCTATATACTTGCCAGCACAGCAGTATTCAGTGACGTGTCCCATCTCCAGGTCCAAAAATGAGTATAAATTGAGGTACCAGGAATGGTATGACACAGCATAATACCAAGTGCCCCATATCGTTTTGCAGGGCTTAGATGGGAGTTTTATTGGTAAGTCTGAACATAGCTCCGTTATTGTGTTCCTTAGAAGGGCTGTGTGTCACAACTTTCTGCTTGGACAATGCATACACTTTTTTAACAACTCCCACGAGCTTGGGGCACGTGCTTGTGCCTAGGCTGTTTGCACAGAAGACGATGACATGCTTCTTGAGAAATGCACATAAATTGGGGTTATCCAGTTTTTCTTGTGGCATGTTTGCCCTGAAAAATGCAACGGTCAAATCGTGGATTACATCTAACTGCCGCTGAGAGCTCTCTTGTGCCCTGCTGACAGAGGATACCTCCTTGCTGTTGGTTTCGGTACAACAAGACTGTAGTTGATGTTTTTTTATTTTTTTTATTATAAATGTCGATGTATTGTCTTTTGTGTGCATGTACATAAATTGCAAACTGCAGAGGAAATTGTATCCGTCTGTGTGCAGTGTACAAGTCGATACTGGTCACTCAGACTTCGAGTTTTTGATATCTGTCCATGTTTACTATCCTTTCTCTCTGTGTCTTATGCATACACTTTAGTTAACCCAAACATTGTTTGTACTACAATGGTGTGTGTGTGTGTGTGGTTTAACCCTACCAGCCATAGCAGAGGCTGTTGAGAAATGGAAAGCTGAGAGAGAGGCACGGCTGGCCGGTGAAGGAGGGGGAGCGAAAGAAGAGGAGGAGGAGGAGGAGGAGGAGTACATATATGCTGTCCAGGATGAAGAGGTAACCTCTAGCATTTAATTACTTTTACAGCAAAATACCACCTAGCTCTAAATTTGTCCTGTTTTTCTCACATGCTATGTATTGTTACTTTGTCCAAGTTGATGAGCACTGTAACTTTGAACTTACTAGCCTGTAGCATACGGGTTTAAGAGCTTTTAATGTTGTTGTAATCTGAGTGAAGGCTTGGACGCATTCCTATCAACTTCTGTTGGTATGACGGGAAGGGTTTTTGTCTAATCTTTAGTTTTGTAACCTGGTGCTGTGTTCATTATCTCATGAGTTTTTCTGGTCTTTCAGCAGTCTGATGAAGAGATGAGAGATGCCAACGAGGGAGAGGAAGGAGCCCAGACATTCATCGCCCATGTCCCTGTGCCATCACAGAAAGAGGTGGGATACCTGAGCAGGGAGCTGCTGCCAATCAATAGCACTTACTGTTGATGGCTGTGACCTGAAGTGTTTTTTTATTAACATGCCGGAAATGAAGGGATGGTATTCACACGTTGCTTCTTTTTAGATCGAAGAAGCCTTGGTCAGAAGGAAGAAGATGGAGCTGTTGCAGAAATATGCCAGCGAAACTCTAATGGCACAGAGTGAGGAAGCAAAAACACTGCTTGGGTTGTAGCAAAAGGAGGCGGCTACTTGGGGTTTAAACGAGCATTCTCTGGGAAAAAAAACATCCTCCATAAGAATTCAGTGACACACATTTGCTTTTTCTGCAAGCAAACCAAAAGGAGATTCTTGCTTCTTTTGGTTCAAAGCCAAGTTGTCCTTCTTCATCATCTCATGTAAGCCACCATGGTGATATGTCTGTACATAGCTGGTTTTTGTATTTCATTTTACTCTACTTTTGTCAGTAAACTATTTTCTAAAAAAATAAGTGTTTTAATTTGTCTAATTAAATGCTTTTGCTGGATTTTCATATCGAATAATAATTTTTTATGATTTAATCAACATTTTCTGTACAGAGAATATACAGTATAGTCTATGAATGTGGTATTCCCTTCATCTAGATGGTTGCATATTGGCCCATGTGTCCCCACTCAGAACAAATGGCAGCTATGTCCTCAATTTAAATCTTGAAATTAGACCTGATTGGAAGCAGCTTGGTCCATGTGACCAGTCTACTTGTGAGCAGAATAAATGAGAAACCAGTGTCACGTTTTCACCATCTGGACAAAATCTAATCTTGTAATTAAAATGACTGCATTTGTTCTTTCCAGTTGATATAGTACATGCACCCGTACAATCGGCTAATCTTTAGCATCTTCTGTAACATAATCTATGCCTTGCTGCTCTTTTTTGCGAGTCATTTAGAAAACTGGGTATCTTGTCCTTTTAGGATCTTAATTTAATCTAATGTAATTACAGTGTTTTCCATTTTGTGTAAGCTTTTCGTCATGGGTGTGTAATTCAGGTTTCAACACGTTTCATAAAAGCAGCTGGTAGCCTACTCGGAAGCTTTTGAAATCATTGACTGACATAGGCTGGCGTGCTGGGTGTTTGTTCTTTCTGGTTGACTGCAGTGTGCTAGCAATTGGGAAGATATCATCCAATAAATATGGTGGATAGGGGGGAGAAGGTGCACAATCAAAGTGACTACTTTCAAATAATAACACTTCAACAGACCAAAAAGAAAATGTGCGTAATGGACACCGAGTCATCATGATTGTTTGCGGTTACCCACTTGAATGAGTGCAGCATGATTTACCCATTGTAAACAGACTGTTGGCTGAGTGCAAAAGAGTGATGTTTCTCTACCTGTACTGTACAGCAGTTTTACCGTTTCACACGGGTATAATTACGGACAGTCCAAGTAACATTTTGTCATACATATTGTTTCTCTTAGTGTATGTGTGTCTTTTGAGTTTTGTCCTCTCTAATAACCCAACTAAAATACTGGTTCAGCAGGAGTCGCACCAACGTCCGGTTAGGCCAATACCGTCACCAACATTAAAACATGCATCTGCTTTTTATAAAACATAACTGCCAATGGTCAACTATTTAAAGAACTGATAGTGAGGAACTGATAGTGAGGTGCATCTTGGTTTGTCTATTTGAATTAAATATTTTTGTTAGCTAGTGAAAATAACAGTCATGTTGGTGGCCAAGTGAAAGGGAAATGGTCACAGTAGGAGATGACATATCTGGAATATTGTGTCATTTGTTCATGGTTCTGAAGCCTCAGCATGAAAACATAACCAAGCCAAACATAGGCTATAGCTACAAGGACTAAAACCAAGCCCAGAATATGTCATAATTTTGTGGGCCTATTTTTTAGTTTAGAATTAGTGTTGTTCCCAGTACTGGCCCTGAAGAATGTAGACTACTTGACTTTGTAAAGGATCACTCTGCTTGTAGTTTTTAACCTCACTGGATCAACGTCTACTACCTATAAAATAGGCTGGTATAAGCATGCTAGGGACGTTACAAATTACGATTCAATTTGATGGCACACATTTAGTTTTTTTGTTTTGATTTTACAAGACCAATATTTAGAATAACATGGTTTGATTCAACCCCCGATTGTGGCCCTTGGTTCTGGTTGATCAAATCTGCGGCGACACTGTATTGTTCCAACACTCAAGACAGAAAGAGGTTTTATAATCGTATCATTTAACTGTTATTAAATAACGACTCAAACGACATTCACGTGAGATGTAAAGTCGACGTGTTTGGTTTAGCCAGTTTGTAACTGCCTGTCTTTCCACCACAGCCTCTCCCTGCAATATGATGACCCTCCTCTTCTGTCGTCACTTCGGCTTCCCCTCAAAAGATACATGGAGGAATTGGATAGGGGGAGACCAGCCAGGCACAACAAACAGCAGCGCTTGGACCAGCTGCTCATAGATTCGAAGCTCGATCATCCCTGATACCCACTGAAATATAAGGGAAATGAATATTTTGTCACCTTTTCACCGGGCTCTTAGCGCCGTGTGTACACGTCAACTTAGCCGAAGAACTCGGCTGTCACAGTGCGGAATGTGCGGAGCGGCTTCTGACCGCAAGGTAGGGGTCGAATGCAATCCCGGGTGTTGTTGCCTACATTACCAAGCTACTCCGTGAATTCCGTCACTGCTCAAGATGTTATGCGTTATGATTATTTTGTTTCAGTTCACAATTGTATACAATGTTTCAGTTGATGATCCGAAATGGTTAACGTGGCTTTGTGTGGATCCGACCATAATTCTGAAACGATGCTCGAATCGTCGGCTGAAGTTTTCATTTTGCCGAAGATCTCATGTTCCATTCATTTGCTCCACCTCCAAATGTTTTCAGTGTTTTCAAATGAAACATCAAATGTACCGAGTTGTATATTTCCAAATTACGACGAGGCCTGATTATTTTAAGTAGGCTTTGTCTCTTCCTTTCAATATCCATGTAGGAAAACGCATAGCCTACAAGATTTAAACTATTGAACACTGACTTTAGCCAATTCCTTGTTCGTTGCCTGTTCAACTGACGTCGACGTGGTTATAGAGCTTATATTATACGAGGCACGAGGATTGTGTGGTCCTCATTAAACCGAATTATGTTCATAATTGTGGGAGTGTTGTGCTGTCCGTTCCTAAAACATGTTTAATATTTTATCACAGCACTTTTAAATACCGCAGCCTAGTCTATAAGAAACGGCAGTTTTAGTGGTGTCAGGTCCCGGATTCGACCATTTCCCTGTGCTTACTCAGCTGAATATAGGGGTCTCGACTAACCTATTACATATTGGCTATAGCCTACATTTTGTGGGTCTACTCCGTTAGTGTATGACTTTCTTGCTTTTGCTATTAATTGTTATGGCTGTGGATGTGTACCAAGGTTTTCAATATTGAATTCTCGGATCTTTACTACGGATGTCCAACGTGCACATTTTGTTTTGTGCATGTATTTTTTCTTCATTACAATTTCTTTAGAGCACCTTTACAGCACAGTTATACTATATTTATATGTTACACAAAATCACAGGTAGCCTATATTAGCTATACATTATATAAGGAATAATGTTTCCAAATACGGTATATTGTGAATTGTTCTACAAGACTGCGCACACACCATGTGTTGAAGGCAGGAAACGCAGTTCTGTTTGAAGTGTCATTTTAATTGTGTTTAGCAGCAAATGTACATGCTGCTCTAATGTAAAATGCTGTTGTGTTCAGGGTTCAGGTGGTGGGGGGGAGTGGGGGTGCATGTTATAAACAGTCTCATCAAACATATTGTGTAAATCCCTGGTGTGTGATTTTCTTTTGGCTCTGTAACCAGGTCAGAATGTGTTCTGTATCACACAAGTGGACCGGAAAGTGTACACGCATTAATGCATTTGCCTGGGCCAGAGGCCTCTGCTGTGAAAGTCTTCCCCTGGAGGGAAATGCACAGATGTTTGTGCTCGCAGATTGGAAGAAATAATGTAATCCCTAAGCATGAGAGAAGGGAAACGCATGGTGCTTAGACTACTTATTGCAATACTGGGAGGACTTGGGACAAATGTCCATGAGATGGCAGAAATGACGTAGAAGCTCTGTCATGCTCTACTTTCATTCATTCAATCAAGCACTATCCTTCAGAACCCTGTTGACCTTATTTCCCTTATTTTATTTGATAATATTGCCTGCTTGATAATGTACTCCTTGTAAAAATGAATCTCTTTTTGTATAAATGTGAAGTGCTGTGTCTTTCATCAATTTGAAAGTAGCATGCTTAATCTTGGTGTGTTGCATCATTTCAAAGAGGCTTCATGTACTACTGAAGGGGTATTTGGGTACAATTGCTGTACTGTTTACCGTATATCAGTTTCTGTAACTTGTGAAAAGCTATTGCTATTGGTTTTTGGGTGCTGATTGTGATTAAGCTTCACAGTGTAAATGTATATGGATTTATGCAGCATGTTATCAATTAGCACAGTATGAATGTGTTTCTTTGAGCTTTTTGAGCCCTTAGAAAGAAAAGGCGCAGTGGACTTTGTTCCTGAGTCTCTGTTTTGCTGACAGCACTTTGCGCTTGCTTTTCAGACCAGAGATACTTGGAATTCAAATTTTGCAATATAGTCTATTCAGATCTGGGCAAGCACAGCATCACAAAATGCCATTTCATTGTGATTTATACATTTGATGTGCTCTATTCTTAGTGAGGCACATTTTATAAACTCAATACAAATAATTTCCCCCACAGGGCATTAGGGCCTATGTGATAAGGCTGCAGATGTATGTTGCATTGCATTCTTTTTTTTTTCTTTGCAAAATATTTTGAAAGTGCCTGGATGTCTTCTTTTTGCACAAACAGGAACATGTACAATGAGAGGGCATGTCTTGTGTGTTTTGTACGGAAAGAAAATTAATGTGTTAATTTTGTTTTGTAGCATTTGCATAATTAAAGGGGAATTCCACCTAAAAACAACATTTGTAGTGGCCACTCACTAGCAGGACAATATATAGTTTCAGTGGGTTAGAATTCACAGCGATCTAGCCCTTGTTAACGTTACTATGTGACTACATTACCCATGTTCCTTAGCGGTGATGACGTTCAGGAAGTGTTACGTGAGAGTGCGTGTGGTGGTCAGTTGGAATGAGAGAGTGCAATAAACAACACGATTATTTTCTCCGTCCACAAAAAGCCTCCTTTGCTCGTTTTTGTTCCCATACTCCTACATTGGTGACCCCGATTTTCTTTGGACGTTTCCAGAGTTAACTGAACAGACAGCAACATGTCGACAAACGCAGTTTCTCTCAAATTACCTGAGTTTTGGGAGCAGAATGCTAACGCTTGGTTTGCTCAGGCTGAGGCGCAGTTTGCACTGAGGGAGATTACGGCGGACAGCACCAAATACTACTATGTGGTAGCAGCTCTTTCCAACTCGACTGCGGGGAGGGTGGTGAGTCTTATTGAAAATCCACCAGCGGCTAACAAGTATGACACCTTGAAAGCACACCTTAAAGAGACATTTGGACTGTCCGAGTCTGAGCGCGCTCGCCAGCTCCTTTCCCTCCCTGGGCTCGGTGACTCGAAGCCCTCTGAACTGATGGACCACATGCTGGCTCTGCTTGGTGACCACCAGCCATGTTTCCTTTTTAAGGAACTTTTCCTGCGACAGCTCCCTGACCACGTTCGTTTAGCCGTGACCAATTCTGTCAAGACTGACTATCGCCAGTTGGCCAGGGAGGCAGATACATTTTTCTCGGCCGGGAAGAAATGTTTTGCAGCGACGCCCACCACCATCCCCACCGCCACCGTCGACGAATGTGTGCCCCAACCTCTCTCCGTCTCCGCCACTGCTGTGGCCCGCCGGGTGAAGCCGTCAGGGTTGTGTTTTTACCACGCCAAGTTCGGTACCAAAGCCAAGAAATGCCTGCCTCCGTGCAACTTCAGTGTGTCGGGAAACGCACTGGCCGGCACTCGCTAGCAGCCGTGAGTGTCGGCCATCCTGCAGGCTTGCTGTACGTCACCGACTCCCTCTCCGGTCGCAGGTTTCTGTGCGATACGGGCGCCCAGGTGAGCGTGCTTCCTGCATCAGTTGTGGACTTACGTCAGGCAAAACAAGGCCCCGCCCTCGAGGCTGCCAATGGCAGCACTATCCCTACTTTTGGTACCCGCACCGTGACGTTGTGTTTTGCTGACCAGCGTTTCACCTGGGATTTTGTTCTGGCCAAGGTGTCCACTCCCCTCCTAGGTGCTGACTTCCTTTGTGCCAACAGTCTCCTAATGGATGTGGGGAACCGTCGGCTCATCAACGCTGAGACGTTCGGCTCGCTGCCATGTGAGCGCAGTGATGCGGCCGCGATGAAGCTGTCCAGTGCCGTCTCACCAGCTGATGTTTTCTCCCCCCTCCTGTTGGAGTTCTCGGACATCACGACACCTACCTTTTCGTCCACTGCCACGAAACACGGCGTAGAGCATCATATCTCCACGGAGGGCCCGTCTGTGCATGCCAGAGCCCGCCGCCTCGACCCACGCAAGCTCGCCATCGTGAAGGATGAGTTCGCCTCCATGGAGAAGCTCGGCATCATTCGGCGTTCCGACAGTCCTTGGGCCTCGCCTCTCCATCTCGTTCCCAAGTCCAATGGCGGCTGGCGTCCCTGCGGCGACTACCGGCGCCTTAATGGTGCTACCACGCCTGACCGCTACCTCGTTCCCCACATTCAGGATTTTTCAGCCCTCCTGGCTGGAGCATCCATTTTTTCTAAAGTGGACCTAGTACGGGGCTATCACCAGGTGCCAGTCAGCCCACAGGACATCCCCAAAACGGCGGTTATAACTCCATTCGGGCTTTTTGAGTTTTTACGGATGCCGTTCGGCCTCAAGAATGCCGCACAGACCTTCCAGCGGTTGATGGACGTCGTGCTGCGCGATTTGTCGTTCGTCTTTGTTTACCTAGATGACATCCTGGTCGCCAGCAAATCCCAGGCAGAGCACCTATCACACCTCCGTCTCCTCTTCGGTCGTCTCCGTGGACACGGCTTGATCATCAATCCAGCTAAGTGCCAGTTTGGACTGCCTTCCATGGATTTCCTCGGCCACCACATCACCCCCGCCGGGGCGATCCCACTGCCGTCCACGGTCAAGGCTCTACAGGAGTTCCTGGGGATGGTGAATTTTTACCACCGCTTCGTCCCCCAGGCTGCTCATCTGATGCGCCCCCTGTACGAGGCCCTCAAGGCGAAGACCCCCAAGCACACCATCGCCTGGTCTGATGACATGCTTAAGGCGTTCTCGGATACCAAGGCGGCCCTCGCAGGCGCGACTATGCTGGCTCACCCTGTGCCTGGGGCTTCCGTGGCCTTGACGACTGATGCCTCAGACTATGCCGTCGGTGCCGTTTTTGAGCAGCTGGTCGAGGGGGTCTGGCAGCCCCTGGCATTTTTCAGCCGACAGCTCCGCCCCAGTGAGCGAAAGTACAGCACTTTCGACCGTGAGCTGCTCGGCCTGTACTTAGCGGTCAGGCATTTCCGTTTCCTGCTCGAGGCTCGCCCATTCACTGTTTTTGTGGACCACAAACTCATGGACCACGCTCATTTTTGCCATGGCCAAGGTGTCGGAGCCGTGGTCTGCCAGGCAGCAGCGTCATCTGGCTTTCATTTCGGAATTCACCACGGACATTCGGCATGTGGCTGGTAAAGACAACCCCGTGGCTGACTGCCTCTCTCGTGCCGCCATCGGAACGGTCCACCTTGGCATCGATTACGCTCGCATGGCTGCAGATCAAGCCTCGGACCCTGACATCCAAGCATACAGGACGGCGGTTTCTGGCCTCAAGTTAGCAGATGTCCCCTTCGATGACGGTGGCACAACGCTGCTTTGTGATGTTTCCATGGCGCAGCCGCGCCCAGTGGTTCCGCAGGCGTGGAGAAGACAGGTTTTCGATGCCGTACATGGCCTGTCGCACCCGGGCAGGAAACCGTCGCAGCGCCTGATGGCGGCGAAGTTCGTCTGGCACGGTATGAAGACGGACGTGGGGAGTTGGGTGAGGACCTATATAGCATGCCAGCGTGCCAAGGTCCATCATCACGTTAAGGCCCCGCTGGAGCAGTTCACCGTACCTGAACGGCGCTTCGACCACGTCAACGTGGATCTGGTGGGGCCCCTGCCCCCCTCCAGGGGCTACACTCACCTCCTGACGATGGTGGACAGGACGACCCGGTGGCCGGAGGCCGTTCCGCTGTCCGCAACTACTGCTGCTGAGGTAGCTTGCGCCTTCATCGGCACCTGGGTCGCCCGGTTCGGGGTCCCCTCTGACCTTTCCTCTGATCGGGGGGCCCAGTTCACTTCTGAGCTATGGACTTCCGTCACCCAGCAGTTGGGGGTCTCCCTCCACCGCACTACGGCTTATCACCCGCAAGCCAATGGCCTATGTGAACGCTTTCACCGGTCTATGAAGGCTGCCCTCAAGGCTAGCCTCCGGGACGATGGCTGGGTCGACAGACTCCCTTGGGTGATGCTTGGACTCCGTACTGCACCCAAAGAAGACCTTCTCTCGTCCTCTGCTGAGCTGGTTTACGGCCAGCCTCTCCGGGTCCCGGGGGATTTCCTTCCCTGCACTACAGTCCCCGGGTCAGCACCGGAACAGCGGAGCGCTCTACTGGACAGGGCTAAGTCCTTTCTGCCGGTCCCTACCGCATACCATGGAGTTCCCCAGGTGCGTGTCCCGCCTGATCTGCGGGCGTCAGAGTATGTGTTTGTCCGTCACGACGCCCATCGGGGCCCGCTGCGACCGCCCTATGATGGACCGTACCGGGTTCTGGAGCCCGGCGACAAAAACTTTGTCATTTATGTCGGTGGTGGGGCTGAACGCATCTCGGTGGACCGCCTCAAACCTGCTCATCTGGACTTGGACCGCCCCGTTGTGGTGGCCCAGCCTCCTCGTCGCGGTCGCCCCCCTGGTAGGTCGTCCCCGTTGCCAAGCCTGGCTCCTGCGGACCCCTCGCCCTGCCCTCTGGTACCGGCTCGTCACCTGCCTGCTGTTCCCCCCCTGCCTCGCCCCCCTGTGCCTGCTGGGGAGCCCCGGAATAGTTTTGGACGGGTCATTAGGGTCCCGGATCGTTTTTTGGGGCCAGTGCTTGTGAACTCTGGGGGACGTGTGTAGTGGCCACTCACTAGCAGGACAATATATAGTTTCAGTGGGTTAGAATTCACAGCGATCTAGCCCTTGTTAATGTTACTATGTGACTACATTACCCATGTTCCTTAGCGGTGATGACGTTCAGGAAGTGTTACGTGAGAGTGCGTGTGGTGGTCAGTTGGAATGAGAGTGCAATAAACAACACGATTATTTTCTCTGTCCACAAAAAGCCTCCTTTGCTCCCAGTGGCGGGCCGTGCATTTCACACCTAGGCCTTCAGTGATGTCCTACACAGTCCTACCTGAATTATTCCACCTCTTAATACCATCATTATGACGCCATGGCTCTAGAAACTATACATTTAGACAGAAACGCAGTATAACCGGGCGTTGCATCACCTTAACATAGTCAAGTACAACAGTTATATTCATATTTCCGAAGCATTTATAATCAATAAATCCGCATTTACAATTAAGAGTGTTAAACTACCAGCTTTAAGATCGCTTGGATACTGTCAAAACTTTAAAATAAAAGGCGCTTTTAAGGGATTAGTCTACAAAGTTTTATTAAGTCCACCAAAAGTATGTTAGCTTTAACAAGTTTGTTCGCTAAACAGCGCATTGTCGCACCCAAAGCAGTTTCATTTAAGAAACGTGACGATAAAGACACATAAACTATTCACTGAAAATAAAAGAAAACAAACAAATAATTTGCATTTGTTCATGAGGATATATTTGCGAGTGGTGAAAGTGTATTCCTAGCCTTGAATGTCCACTTTGACTCGCTAGCGTCGGCTCGCTAGCGTCGGGGTTGGCCGTTCTCTTCTGACGATGTCTAGCTTTTCTTGAAAAGTTCGTCTTGAAAATGGCGTTGTAATTATATCTGCGACCAAATCGATCTCTTCTCCTCCTTCAGCCATTGTGGGTTGAAAAAAAACAGCTTGTAGAAATCTACACAAATTAGCTCATTCAAGTTCAGTTTGCTATCTCTGCATAGCTCTGCCTCTCAATAGTGCGTATCCAATCAAAAGACGTGCACGTGCTGACGTTATCGTACGCCTGCTAGCTGGCCCCGGTGTCGCCAACTCGAAATCTGATTGGTTAACGCCACAGTTAACGTTCCGTTCACTTTAAGCTACAGGGGCCCGCAATGTTTATTCTGAAGGCCTAAGGGCAGATTTCTTGGACCCTGGCAACACATTATGGCTGAAATATGATTGGATAAAAGCTCTAACATAAAGGCCAGCCCTCCAAATCTCGATCTGAGGCTGGAAGCAGCGCAACCAAGAGGAAAGCTATGAAATGAAGAGAATAGACTATGGGGAATAATTTAATACATATTTGTGGAAAAAATATATCAAAATTAAATTTATATTCTGATGATGTTTAGGCCAGCAGAGAAGGCCTTGCTGGCCCTGACGGCCCGCCACTGTTTGCTCCTTTTTGTTCCCATACTCCTACACATTAACCTTATTTAACAGATCAAGGTGCAACTAATTAAGTATTTCTTTGTGGTTGGCCAAAAAAAATCTGTACTGAGTTATTTGAATATAAAGTTGAAAATTCGGTAGAGGCATGTCATTTTGATGTATAGCTACCTCTACCACTTCCTCGTTTTTGAAAGACTATGGTGTTTTCAAGTGGCCATGTAAATTACATCGCAAGTAGGCGGAGCCAGCGAGGGAAGAATTGCTGCCTGCATCTCACTGTTCTGAATAGACACATCGTAGATCAAGCTAGCTATCATTGCTATTTTATTATAATGTCAAATTACATTGATAGGCTACGTTATTTCCTAAAGATGTTTTGGCAAAGTAAACCAAACAGGACTCGAATTGCTGTTGGTTACAGAGTGGCGCTCTTTTGGTATTCCCTGATTCCCTGTAGCCTGCATCTTCCTCTGGCTTATTGAATCACCCGGTAATGATTAGGAACCATGTCAACTAATGTTACATTATGATCCATGACCATTAGGTAGACTAACATTAGCTAGCTGACCATAATTGAACGGTTTCACTCTGAGCATTTGATTACATAAGGAATGTATTTTTTCTGGGCTAGTTTATCAACGGGTTTCTTTGCATAAAACAAATAGGTTTTAAAATGTTTGCCATGGAGTAGGCTATAGTAGCTAACCTTGCATTCGTTAATGGAAGGAGGTTGGATATCGGGGTGATGAATACGTCGTTTCCATGTTTTTACCGACATCAGTGCGTTCGAGTTGCACTGCGAAAGTTTTGGTTGCTAGCGAACATAGCCAAAACGGCTAACAAGCAGCCTACAACAATGACGTTTTAACTTTTAATTGTATGTGTTTAATATTCTGTATCGGCAACATTGGTTGATACAAAAGCATTTCATACTGAAAAACGGGAGGTAGGCTAGGGGTTGATTTTCCGACATGGAACCGGGGTGCGTAGCCTAGCTACGTGTCACAGTCTACAAACGTAGATAAATTAAGGGCCGTATTTCCCCCGTTTTTTCTGGAGACTGAGCAAATGATGGTGGTATTTTCTCAGTATAGCTGTTACATTAGTGGCTAACTTGCCATCAAGTTACATGGCCTCTCTCGTATCTAACTTAGAAACGCTGCAGACAGGCAGGCACTACACGATCGGTAAAATGCCCAGCCCCTTGGCCTCCGCTTCTGTAACGTCATTTACTGGGCATGGCAAACTATTGTCTTAACTGTAAGCTTTGTGGTAGTCTCAGCCTCAGCTGTTCTGACGCACTTTGTAAGCAGCGTCTGATGCATAGGCTTGCATAAGATGGGTAGGACTGTGGGAAAACTGACAGTCAGCGCTCGTTGGATGCCAAACAGATTTGCAGACATTTGAATCAGTTGGACAAACAATAAATGTTTTACTTTCATTTTCAACTGAGCGTCACTTAGACAAAAAAAGCATATGTACAGAACACACCACCTTCCCTTGGCGCATTTGCATTAATTGTTACATAAAAAAACACATCTTCATAGACATTTAATGCAATGTGTGTCATATCCAATGAAAGATTGCCATATTTGCTGGATGAGCAAGTTACTACAATACATAGTTTAGACATGAGTATCTCAAGGGATTTGTATCTTGTTGATTTTAATAATAAAGCGGGATTGTGCCCTGATAGATGTGTAGAGCCAATGGTCCTTGCTAGTATTAATGTTTATTGTTACTGTGGTTCAGTGAAACTTGACAAAGACACTAAAAATAAATTAAAACAAAGTGAAGTGATACACGATTATTGCTGTTACAGTACACATGTTTAGCTCATTTTACATACCGTACATTTTTATTTTGTGATATTTTTTTCTGTGGTCATTTCTAATTGGATTTACTGGTAGACAAAATTACTGCAATGAAGGTATGGGTAACATTTTATGATTATGAGATGATGTGTGCAATAGCCCATAGGGCAAAGCAGTTCTCACCATGGGCTACAGACTAAAACTCTTAGCCTATTGACTAAATGGATGAACTAGGTCCTGTCAATAAGACACACATTTGAATATGACAGCTCAGTCATCATTTCTATTCGTAGAGTTTGATGGGAAGGAATGTATGAAAAACCCATTGCTAATATGGTGAAGAGGTGCTGACATGCATTGATCTTGGTTCATGTGAAGTAGACTATAAAAACACTTGTTCCTCAGTCCTGTATTTGAATGTGATACCACAGTGCCAGGCATAACCCCTTTTGCTTGTTTTACCCTCAAGAAGTGGCAGAAATCTTTCTTTCAAGTTTTGAATGGCTGATCTCTTTTTGTTGTTCAGTTCCAGCCAGGCTTTGGCCTCCTGTTTGATATCGACGGTGTTCTCGTCAGGGGTAGGACACCAATTCCTGCAGCAAAGAAGGCCTTCCAGAAACTGGTCAACCCCCAGGGACAGTTTGTGGTGCCTGTCGTTTTTGTTACGAATGCTGGAAATGTTCTTCGCCAAACAAAGGCAGACCAGCTGTCTCACATCCTGGGAGTGCCTGTGAGTGTGTTTTAAATGTTCTCCCAGAAAGCACTGAGAAACCACTCCTAAAGTATGCCCCAGAATTTTAATTCTACACAGTGCACCATGCATGTCATTTACAGCCTTATTTTTTAAAGAAACAATTTGTCCTCACTTTCTTTTACATGCAATTAGAGCACAATAGTAGTATGATTATGTGTCAGAAAGAGAAAGGCATATCCTTTTAACTGTAGCGTGTGTAGATTTATTGATTTACAGTTGGCACAAGAGCTAAAGCTCACTCAAAAAACCTAAATACAGAACAGTGGCACTTTAGTACCTTTTGTAAAATCAGCAAATGCTCACTTGTTAGCTGGAGTCTTAGGCGGCTGACCACAGATTTATCACATCCACATTTTTCATTAATGGAGGTGGTCACCCACCCTAATGTGTCTAACATCAAAATGAATAAATCTTACTTTTACATTTTCTATGACAGAGCCATACTACTACAATAAGCCAAGCAGTCTGTCCTTCCATCTTATAGAAGGATTGTATTGTAAGTTATAGGAGTGCTGTATTCCTTTCGATTCAGTATTATTTCTCTTGTGCTTTTAATGACTCTTTACAGGAAATGGAAAACAGGGAAATTGCTGGCCAGGATTAGTTCACTCAAATGGTCAGAAAACGTATTTGAAAATGTACCATTGATTTGGTGATTTTTGTGTCCACTGTTTTTGGCAGATCTCCCAGGACCAGGTCATGATGTCTCACAGCCCTCTTAGAATGTTCAAAAAGTACCATGAGAAGTGTGTGCTGGTGTCAGGACAGGGCCCAGTGCTGGACATTGCCAAGAAGTATCCTGCAATGTGATTCTCACTGTCAATACCCCACTATCATTGAAAACCATCTTGCTGCCTTAATTAATGAATAAGTGAATGCATTTTTGCTGTGCCTTTTATCCCTCTCAGTGATGTCCAAGTACTTTGCATTAGGAGGATAACTTGGCACCATATGTTGACAACTTGTATTCAACACCATATTTTGGCGTAATGTATACCTAACATGTTGGCATATTGTTGTGGTGATGCATGGTAGACATTTTGTATCAAAACTACATGTTTGTTTTAACTGAGGAAGTAGTGACTAATTTAGTCAAATTGGGAGAGGATTAGATAGTCATACCAGACATTTTTATCACTGGGGAATGCTCTTATTCTTTGATATAAATGCAATTATTGAACCTAGTTGGGGCTAGCAGGCCCAGGTTCCCACCTCCCCTACCCATTCCTCAGTAAGTCAAAGTAGTACTTTCAGTTTTTTTATTTTACCTTGTTCCTAGAAGAAGTGTCAAGTTGACAAGCAAGACCACATGTCTATGCTTCTGCCACACGTACAGCAGTTGTTGAACTGGTTCCTCTTCTGTTGAGTGGATTAAACTGCTTGCTGGGAGTATAAAATTACAGAATGAGCAACCGCAGCACAAGCTAAAGAAGTGTTGCGCAATAAAGACTTGTTTTGTCCTGCCCAGCTTTAAATCGGATGACAGTGCTGATATTACTGCTTTAAATTATAAGATGTCAGCTAATTGCAATAACTGAAGTGAGATCTACTCATGATTTTTTGGGGAACGATGATGCGTTCCATATTTAATCTTTACATTTGAACTTTGGTAGAACTTTGGGTTGTGTAGTTACCTGGCCATGATATGAGTCCAAATGGAGGCAAAATATGTCCATTAGTTGCTCTGTGGTCCCCTGGGGTGATAATCCAGAATAGGGTATTTATTGCTCTCCATTCACTTCTATAGGGCAGCTAACACGGTCTCAAAATTACACCCAACATGGCCAGGTAACTACACAATCCAAGGTTCTACCAAAGTTCAGTTGTGATTTTACATTTTAAAAATGTTTAATAAAATTTTTACAGAAGCAAATTATATGCAAATAAATTCCATGCTTTGGTCCTTCACCTGCATCTTCAGTTTGGGCTTCGTGAAAGTGGTCAGCATTGACATGCTGCGGGAGGCCTTTCCACTGCTGGACATGGTGGACCACAACAGACGCCCCAAACTTCCAGTGAGTTCAGAGGTCACAGTGCGTCTTAAAATAGAATGTTTGTTATTCTCAAGCACTGAATCGTACTCAAGATATGTCAAGTGAAAACAAACAGTACCACTATGTATTTTCCTATATATTTCAGCTCAGCAAACTATGGGCTTGGAATAGATTTGCACTTTAAGTAAGACACGGTTATCGGTTTGGGCCACAAGGTTATCGGTTTCGGGTGGGCAAGGATGTACCTGTGATATCTGTAAGAGCAAATTGGATATATCACAATTTAACATGGATATATGCAATAAGGATATTCATTCATGTTATTGTATTGTCTTAGAGGCACTTGTATTTTATAAATATCACATTGCTTTAAGGGCAACTATTCCCAGGACATTGTTGGCCCAAGCTAATTTCCTTTTTTCCTTTTCTTGTTCAGTCATCCTCCATTGCTAATCTTCCCAAGGTTGAAGGTAAGTGCCTGATTAGAAGGAGCTGGAAATACATTAGATTTGTCTTTAAACAAAATCTATTGGACAAATTAGGCTGAGTTGGAAAACAAAACTGACCGGAACCAAATCCTTTTACAAGAAATATTAAATGTGTAACAGTTGTATAGCATAGCATCAACTGCATAATAAGTTTATCTTTACATTTGGTTTATCAGTTTTTAAATGTTTTTGACAATCCAATAAATCCAATCCTTTTGACAATGCAATAAATCCAATCCTTTTGACAATCCAATAAAATAATATCTTCTTCTGTTAATATGCACATTATATTTATAGCTGCACAGAGATTTAATTTGCATATGGTTATGTTTGTATGTGGCTATAATAGTACACTGATTTAATTCAGTCATTGGTTATATCCACACAGTGGTTATATTTATGCTCATTATTTTATTCACAAATAATAGATATACCTATCTACACAGTTAATGCATTCACTGTCCTTACATCTTTATTATCTGCTTTTGTTTTAGCCGTTATTCTCTTTGGGGAGCCAATTCGATGGGAGACAAACCTGCAGCTTATCATTGACATCCTTCTGACCAATGGGAACCTGAGCAGTGTCCACCAGAACCAGAAGTTCCGCCACCTTCCTCTGCTGGCCTGCAACATGGACCTTATGTGGATGGCAGAGGCACAGTCTCCACGGTAACAGCCCCTGCAGTGTCCACAGACGTGCTGCATTGTCTTTATAATCCATTTGAAGTTCAAGGTATTCATTTGATACTGTTACAGAAGTGTAGAGAATTCACTGCTGTATCAATTCCACTCTGGAAGCTACTACTTGCATTTAATAAATATAATTTATTTTTGCACAGAGGGACTAAAAAAGTGAATACATGAAATACTAGTTCTGTTATCCCGCTTAATAAGTATTATTGCAGGATGTGAACTCCTAATGAAACAAATTGAAACATCTTATATACTAATAAACAAGCCACAGCGTACTTCAAAAATATATGAAACGCACGTCCTTCAAATAAATAAACACTAGACTCACCTCTTTACAAAGCTTTCTACAAAATAGATGTAGCAAAGATATTGTGTTATTAGGCTTGGCAGTGCAGACAGCAAGTTTGAGGTTGATTCTAGAGGTGCCATTTGTTTAGATTGTGTAAAAAGCAAATTACCTGATGCTTTGGGAACTTTGCTTTGAATGCAGATTTGGTCATGGAACCTTCCTGGTTTGTCTGGAGAACATCTATAAGAAGATAACAGGAAAAGAGTTGAAGTATGAGGCTCTAATGGGCAAGCCCAGTGAACTGACCTACCACTATGCTGAGTACCTGATCAGAGAGCAGGCTGCAGAGAGGGGATGGAGGACCCCCATCACATCACTGTATGCTATCGGGTAAGGTTAGGTCCACTTTCCTCTCAAAATGTATTTCCTCCCAAACAAAAAACACCCTTGGGGCTCTATCTTACACTCGGCGTGAAGCGACGTTAACCCAAACACAAGTGTTTTTGCTAGTCTCAGACCAGCACAGTTGTCATTTTACTGTCCAGGGCTCTCGTTGTTTAACTAGCAAGTAAACTTGCGCCCACCTGGGCGGGATGGTCTTAAAATGAGGTGTGGTCAGGTGCTTTTTTGGGGTATTGCTATTCTGAGGCAGCAGAAAGCGTTTGCGCTAAAACCACCACAAACCTAGTCTTAAGTCTTGTCGCAGTTGTTTCAATGTTATTTTAACAACGCAATATTAAGATAGTAACCTAATATGCTTTTACATTTGCGTGTGCACAATGTGCGTACACCCTCCTGTCTGTTACACACACAGGAGCGTGCACAAACATGCATACAAATATCAAGATTACAATGTGCGTACACCCTCCTGTCTGTTACACACACACAGGAGCGTGCACAAACATGCATAAAAATATCAAGATTACAATGTGAAATATTATTTTGCGTATATCAAAAAATGTATAGTAATAAAAGGGTCCATCGGTCAAGGACCACATACCTGTCCCTCAGCAAAGGTGAATTCCACCAAATGGCGAAATGCAAGGCGAACTTTGGATTTCCTGGGGTTCTGTTCCAGCAGAGAATGCTCTTATACGTGTGAAAAGTGAGGGAGCCCACTCCATCAACATCCAGCCATCCATGTATTTGCAAATGATCCTGGATTAAGCTATGACTCTATATTGGCCAGTAGTTCCTGCAGTCTTCCGGGGGGACAATTATCTGTTAGGGGACAATTACTATCTATTAAAAACTTTTCTGATAACACCTATAGCATGCCGATAACAACGTGCGAATTGTCATTCAATCGAAAACTCACGAAAACACTCACTGCAATAGATGGACATTTGGAGTGCTGAAAATGCGCTTCAGATATCTGGATCATAAGACAGGTGGAACATTACAATACAGCCCTCTTCATCTACACCCTCTCAGTAAATGGAATGATTTTGCATTTATTGTTTTTCAAATAGCCTGTGGCCCCAGGGATTCACTGTGCATAATTTTTTTCCAATACGGTTAAAAATGTATTGACATTTCACCATTTTTAACCCTATTCTTTGTTCTTCATATTTTTTAAATTACAGTGACCATACTTTCAGAAAATAAAACCCAGCTGATTTCACCTGTTATTCCATAACTGAACATAACTATTTTAAAGAGAACTAAGAGTCTAATTAAGGAAAATATACATTTTCAACAATTAGAAATCAAAACTAATTTGCAGCACATTACACAATTATTTCTGAGAATTGTAATGCCATATATTCTCTGCATGTGCACTTCAACTTTGTGCACGAGCAGGTCTGTTTCACCAGCGGTAAATTGCTCTCATTTTAGCAATCCGCCAAGGTGCAAATTCAGGTCGCTTTTAAAGGGAATGAGAGATGACACTCTGATTGGTTTATTGTATGTTACGCAACATACGCCCAAGACACACCGATAATTAATGAAGATACTAAGTTCAGCTAAATTTGAGCCTTGCACCTTATTTTGCGCTCAAATTATCTGGTTTGTACCTAGCAAAAGTGGAGTTGTGCACACCCTAAATGCACTTGCGCCATGCGTTTTAGATCATGCACTAAGATTGTCAAGATGGAGCCCTTGGTGTTTTATGATGGTGCTCGCTAGTCCAAAACTGTTCAATTATGTAAAGAATGTGGCAAGTGTCTTTTTGTCCGAGAAACTTCCTCATTGCATATTCAAGGACAGCATGGTCTGCTTGCTTTAAATGTCGACTCTTTTCTCTTGGCTTTGATCAGGGACAACCTAATGACCGACATCTATGGTGCTAACATGTACAACCGCTACCTTGAGGAGAGGGCTGCTAGGAAAAGCTCCAAGGCTGTGGCTAAGGTGGCAGCTGGTAACCGGTCCTCCACCACGCTGCCCCAGGAGGATGACATGGACAATGCCTGGGAGAGCGAGCTAGCACCCCCCTTTGCCACCTCCTGCAAATCCATCCTGGTCTGCACCGGTGTTTACAACCCCCACACTGAGGTGCCGCCAGATACCAACCAGGCCATCAAAGAGACCGTGTTCCATGGACACCGTGACTTCCGCTTCGACCCTGCACTGGTAGAGCCAGGCCACATCGTGCAGGATGTGGACGCAGCCGTGGAACTCATCTTCCAGCGGGAGAATTTTTTGATCTAATAACGCTTTTTGAGGAGGGAATTCAGATCATCTTCAGATGAAGGTGGAAAATAATTTTAGACCATCAAGTCTCCGAACAAAAACAAACAAAGCCCATATATGAAACTGTACATGCACATTCATCCAGGTGGATGGGTTTTAAATTATGCAACAAAAAGGAGTATCCAGAAGGAATATCTAGACATGATTTCAGGGCATTGAAGCAGCTCCTTGAGGTTCATTTGCAACTTTCAGAAGGTGGACTGAAAAGCTGTGGTGCAGTTTTAACGTGTTGGAAATCCCATGCTCTACAAAGTGTTTCAGTGTATCCTGAGAAAGTTACTTCTGTGTCAAGCACATGGACACTTCAGAGTACATGATTCTGTGATATCCTCTATCAGGTCCAAAAATTTTAAATGGAATAGCAAAGCAAGAATATAGTAATGAAAATAATGTGTTCTAATTATGTTAAATTGTAATTAATAGTGCATATTTTATTGTAACTTCTTACATTAATGGCTCACATTAACTTTACCAGTACATGGTATGATACCTTTTTACATTTTATTAATTAGTTTTTAATTCAAATGTTTGTTGAATTTCCGTAGAAAAACTCATTGTAATTACTGCTCTGTAATGTTTGATGTGTTGTAATTTTTTATGATCCAGATATTTCAGAAACTGTTGCAAATTTGTTACAGAATTGACTAGTGGAAGAGGTTGACATGCCAAACTTGGAGAAAACCTTACCCTTTTATTTGATTTTTTTTATTGATATTTTTCTTACTCATAGCAGTCAATAAGGACAAACTGGAATGAAAATGACTGTAGTAAAGTTTTCTGTGCAATTGTCTTTTTTAAAGAGTAACTAACCCCATTGTTTCAGCCTGTCTCCGCCCACTAATCAATTTTGAAAAATACTTTGTGGGGTGAGCGAGGGAGAGGGGTGGGGGCGGAGGAGCTGCGTCCATCGTCATTTGCATTAATTAACGTACATTGTACAAATTATTTTGTATAACGCGGATCAAACTGTCAAACTAGATGTTGAACATCAAATATGAATCAAGATCCACCAACTGCATGGCCTATTTCTCACCTCAAATATTTTTTGAAACATATTTTAGTGGACTATTTAGGTGGAATAAGAGTTTATGAACAGGACGCAACGTTGTTCCGGTTTAAAAACGTGGAGCCGAAACGAAAGTAACGTTGTGGGTCTAACCAATCGGGTGCCGGCTGTTTACGTTGTGAGCGACAATAATTATCCATATGACGTAGAGGTAGCTCCAAAGAGGTACTCTGACATCACGATTGGGGCGGGGGCAGTGTGGGGAGAAAAAAGATTTCAACCAGCACAAAGACGCTTTTCTACCAGTTTCTCCTGATTTATGTTATTTCATAATTGTAGAAATAACGGAATGCATGAATACGTTTCATTATAAGGTTGGCATACAAACCCGTTTACAGTAATCTAGGGGTTAGATACCCTTCAGGTTGTCCGTCCATCCGTCCCATTCTCGTGAACGCCATGACTGAATTTTCTGAAGTTTAATCATCGAATGTTCAATGTTTGGTTTCTGTAGAATGACCCTCTTGCGATGAATGGGTGAAGAGCCAGGGAAACTTGACTTGTTGGCGGAGGCATATAACCGCAAGGCAGTTATTTCTAGTTTCTAATGTTTTCAATGTTCTAATATCATGAAACAATATGCTGAGG
This sequence comes from Ilyophis sp. 1 JC-2022, assembly GCA_022702515.1. Classification (NCBI taxonomy): domain Eukaryota; kingdom Metazoa; phylum Chordata; class Actinopteri; order Anguilliformes; family Synaphobranchidae; genus Ilyophis; species Ilyophis sp. 1 JC-2022. The sequence continues at coordinate 26,064,826 of CM040396.1, forward strand.
GGCAGGTCCAATATGTACTGTAACCACAGATACTTAGTTTGAAAATGGTGACAAAACCTGTTATTGTTGAACTGGCTGTTGCACTGAATGAACAGCTATGTCTTATAGACCTGAACTGGGTATGTTCAATTTACATGTGCATTTTCTGTGCAATTATTCTGTTTATAGGACAGTTCGTTTCTGTGTTTTCAAACTACAGTGACATGCTGTGTAAAGATTCAATATTGCTTTATCTCTTCAAACTTAACAGGGCATTTGCCACGTCATCAGCAGGTTTTACATTTTTATATTCACTCCAAGTCATGCACATAGATTCTGAAATAGTCTGATGATTTAGGTTCATGTAATTCAGTCTGCAGTGGTTACATGTAGTGAAATTACTCAGACTTGACTGTGAAACTGATTATTAATGTATTAGATTATAACATTAAGAAATTACATGTATTATTTATTTTTATTAACATTTGAGGAGTATACTAAAAAAAAGTATTTTTTTAAATTCAAATGTTTTTTCTGTTATTAAAAAAAATGATGAGTGTTCTTTGTTGAAGTGGTTTATTCAACTAATTTGATAAATTTATGTCAAAGGTTTCCACTTATGAATCGGCACCAGATTGTAAATTAACAATCGTTTGTGAAGTGGCCACCAAAATCCATCTGATTTCATCTGAATTGGTCGCTTCAAATTAAATTCCTGACACAAAACCATTTACAAAGCTGTAGAATTATTTAAAACAATAAGCACTTTGCTGGAATACAATGGGTATCTGTATGACTTGAGGTTTCTGTACTTAATTTTGTCGGGTTACTTGTTTAGGACTGTTTTGAGGCTCCAGCTGGTTCTATTTGGAATAGCTGAACACATAGCCAGACAGTGTCTTTCAGCTACACACTGGGAGGAGGAGGATTATGGCCTGGTCCTTGATCACAGCTGTAAATCTGGAAACAACAACTGAAATCATGTCGAGTTCTCCAAATTGTAAAACTTGGAAACAGCAACTGAAATCATGTTACAAACCAAATTTAAAAAGTAAAACTCCGCGTGGCTAGACCAATGAGGGAATAGTTCGGAGCGAAGGTTTAAGCGTGATGTATTCCACGGGAAGGGAAAAGTTATTAAAGTTCATAAAGAAATATTAATGTTCTTGCAACCGGGTTAGACTGCTCTTTAGATTCACGGGATCAGCTAATAAGGGACCACGAATCAAAGGTAATCGTACCACGTTACCTTCCGCTTTAAGTCTGACCCCAGTTTATCCAAAAAACAGTCTGTGTGCATTACATTAAATCATCAGCCACCAACGCTGATTCTGTACTCGTTTATCTGACTCCATTTAATATTATAATTTAGAATTTAGTATGTACAATTTCCACTTGATTTGTTAAAGGACTCTCATACTTTTAAGACGGTTCTCTGAACTGGATCTGTCTGTTAACACCGCGCTTTACATTGGGCCCTTAATGTACACGACTCACAGCTGACTAGATATCTGCGGTTATCTCAGAGGTTGCGGAAGAAGCCATTTCGTGCGGTATACTCTATGGTTAAGACTCAGGGACCGATGAAAGGAATATTGGCGCCCACCGTTCTCAACATGTATAACCGCTAGGCGGAGGTGATCTACTTTAAGACATAGTTCTACGGGTGCAATCAGTGGCGGACTTTATGGGGCCCAAGGCAAACACAGGCATGGGGCCCTCACAAATCCCTTGCTCTCCCCCCTTTTCAATCCTTATTTATCTAAGAAAGATCCGTTGTGATGCATGTATCATCATCATCATTGCTGCTGGAGCAATCTAGGTTGGCACTGCCAGCAGCAGCAATGGGTAACGTAACGTTAGCTCCTCTTCGCTAGCATTAGCAATGCTAACAACACTAGTGCTAGTGCGAGCAGTCTCAGACTGACTCTGCTCTTCATTAGTGGCATCTGTACTACTACTAGCCGCCGTGAAAAATGTAGTTAGCTTTGGTAGTTTTGCCACAAACTTTTTACTTTCCTCCTGCTTCCTCCTTTTCTCAGCACCGCTTGGGTAGCTTCGCTTCATTTTCACTTTTTAATAATCGCGCCGAGCTGAAACACGAATTGGCGACTGAATCATTTCCGCAGACGGTTCATCGTGGAATAGTCCATTGTAGTGGGGACTGGGGGGGGGGGCTGACTAAGACACTCATGAATTAGGCATTCTGATGCCATTTAGCGAATTAATTTTTAGAAAGACATAATTAATTACTGGGGGGGGACGTTTTTGAGGCATTTAACGGGGCCCCTTGTAGTATGGGGTCAGCTTGGGGCCCCAGGCAATTGCCGACCTTTGCCTAATGGGTAAGACCGCCTCTGGGTGCAATACTCCGTGATACATTAAGCTTAAATAGTCAACCTCCCTAGACCAGCTGAGGGGATAACTATGACTGAGGAAATGAATCAACCCATTACCGGTGAACAGAGATAGTATATCAATTTTCAGAGAAACCACACAAATCAAGTTTCACTAATTTATTACCAGATAGGTTATTTACTTAAATCATCAATACACAGTTACAGATTAAACAGTCCAAATTCAAATACAGTACAGAAGAAAAATACTTTGTCATACCTGGCAATCGCGACACACAGTGACCTGAGGTTAGATGTGTGGGAAAGTCTGAATTACAGCTTCCCCGATGGCTTTGTTCCCTTTGCTTAAATGCTCAAACTCTGCGTTTGATCTGGCTGCAGACGGTCGTAAAACCATAAACTGGTCAGCACTTTTCGTCCCCCCTTCAAGGGGGTTTCACAGAATGGTTTTCTGTAAGGACAATTTCACAACGGCAGCTTACGCCTGTGTTATGAAATATACATTCCATCCATGTTGCACATTTAGGACATGTAGACCATTGCACCACTCACACTGAGACCATCACAATGATATCAAACATGAGTAGGTCTAAGTTTGTGTTGCCATGAGAATCCCCATCTCTACATAGTTTTTCAGATGTGATTGATATTAATGCCACAAAAGTCCCAGATTTCCTGTTGAGAATATTACATTACACCCTAGTTGTCCCTGTTAATTCAGGTACGTTAACTGGATGTATTTGCTAATGTAACACTCAAAAACTCAACAATACATGATTATCTCTCTGGAAAAAGAGTATATAATGTATGTTCCAGTGCCCAGACTAGTTCCAGTGTATACTGTACAATGTAGCAAAAGTATCAATCACATCTGTATGTTTTTAGGCTTTTTGAGGACAAAAGTAATCTATAGCCATGTTGTGTTGTGTGTGAAAATATGTTAAGGACAGAGATTTGGCCCTGATAATGTCAGATGATGACACTGTTATACTGTTCGTAAGCTTGTCTTTACGACAGTCCAAGCGTTTCTTCCAAAGTCATGACATCCTAGGACATTCTTTGACGTCATAAACTTCACGCCAGATGGTCCCAGCAGACTTTACGGCACCGAAGTTCTGGTTTATAACGTCCTAGAGTCGTTACAGGCTTCCACCCCCGGTGTTGTGTGTCCAGGTGCCCTGGGATCTCAATTCCAGTCTTACACAGCATTCTTGCCAGTTGGTTTCATTTTCTCACTGAAAGTTACTTTTGCTCATTTCTATTCAGTCTTCCATTGTGAAGACACATACAATTGCCTTGCCTGGTTGCTAAGGCCAGACCAATTCAGGCCTGGATCAATTGTGTATTCGAATTACTTAAACTCTTTAGGTGCCAGTACAGTTGCACACTCCTACAGATCCCTGAGTATTTTTTACCCAATATGCTACTACCCAAAACATGTAATCGTATGTAAGAACTTTTTGTTTTTGTCTGAATATTGGTGAAATGGTTTCATTTAAAATTACAGTAATTTGCAGGAATTTTACTAGTGTCTGAAGGATTAAAGTACTTCAAATAAAATAAAGAATTTTACCCAGGATTGGTCCCATTAGCCTATGAGACAATGTCAACTGTGAAAGACGAGCCTCATCACAAGGGTGAGGCTTGGGTTTTTCTAGGGTCTAAAAATACATTCTGGAGATCAGAAACAAAGGAAGAGATGTAGGGCACAGAAAATATAAGAAATCATGCTTTTACATTTCTATCCACCTTTACCATCCTCAATTCCACATTCAAAGATGTTGGGTCTGTTCTGACATTATACAAGACCAGTGTGGGTCTTTTGCACTTGCAGGGAAGTGTCCTGCCTACCACATTCAAGAATGATAATAATACAAAACCCCAGTTCCCTCTGCTGCTGGAAGAGAATAAAATGGAGACACGCTTCTAAAAATAGTTCAATTAATGAGCTACACATTTGTGTGTGCCAAATGTTGGAAACACAGATTTGATTGTATCGAATGAAACCCCTGGTGTTAACAGGATAGCACTGCAAAACCCAGTCCTGAGGTTAACAGGTTAGCATACTCATTGCAAAGGGTTATGTGGAGACACTATACAAGACACACCAGGGCCGTGACTGAATATGATCCCTTCACCCCTTTGAGGGCGCATATTTGCGTCAACTTCGTCTAAAAGCTTTTGAGTGGGCAACTTTTTCTCACAAATGGGGGCACTTAAAATCCCAGGATGAAACCCTTATTTCTGGGGGTTTGTTGAGGGGATTCAGGAGCACACTCATCCGACAATTTTAGGAAGTGAACCAGAAGTAAAAACTACAACTTGTAGTACAAGAGTGGGACATATTATGAACTACTTTTTTTATTTTTGTTAATTCTATCTTCATTCATAATCTACACTTTGTAACCATTGTGTAAACTGATTGATATGCTCAATAAAAAAGTAATATTACAAACTACTCTAGTTTGGAAAGAGTTTTGCAGGATTTCTTTTGCACACTGCTTGCAAAGTGAGGGGACAGGGTGGACAGGAGACAGGGGGCAGGGAACAGGGATCATATTCGGTCACGGCCCAAGATATGATGATCTGCCCAATTTGTGCATAAAATTTCTGTCAAGAGCTCCCTCCACTGGACAGTGTTTCATAAGGCAGTCGTTCCCTGAGTAATACACAATTGCACTGGCTAATAATGGCATACATACATTCAGGGAGATTTTCATTAAAACAGGGCTGTAACATGTTAATTATCACATCAAGCCACTCTAAACATGGCATACAGAGTAACAATAGTGTAACCAGAAAATAATTTTCTTCAGAAACTGTCATTTATTCAATATAAACACAGAAATAATTTAGAGAATTTACTCAGAATACAGACACAATAAAATATGATTAATAAAAGTGACTGGCGTATAAAGAAGCTCATCAACAATGCAAGTTTATACACGTATTCTGACCTGTTTTTAAACACACCAACAAACTGTCATCAGTCCTGCTCCTACCTTTGAGAGAACAAGCATGAAAGGCACTCAATTAAAACAAAGAGAATATACACGTCACCTTCTATCATTATATTAAATACATTTTCAAGTAAATTGAATCTCAACCAACCACAGTATGCATATAGTATTAAAATTACAATATTTTGTTTTTGATTTGTACTTTAATAATCATATACCATACAAAATAGAAACTAGAAAATATAAACAGATTTACAGTAATATAATTCCTGATATCTGCCTTCTATTGCTAATGCAATATGAGACCACTCTAAAAAGATTTTTTTACATGAAAATTATTAAAATCCATAAAGGCAACCTTTGTCTTACTTAGCAAGGAAGGTAGAAAATTAGATAAACACTACAACAATCCACTCCAACTGCCTGTTAAGTTCCAAAATGCAGAGTACATTGTTCCAAACATGTCATAAAAAAATAACCTTCAACTTGACAGATATGTTGAAATTCATTTTCTCATACAAATATTTTTGCACATAGTTTGTGGTCATCTTCACAAGAGAGTTCTCAAAGGTTTCATATTTGTTTTAATTCCTACATGACTTTGAGGTATGCTCATAGGCAGTGTTAGTTACAGAGAAATACTGCTTCTGCACCCCGTCATTACCCATACCATTTTATAGGAATCATTTCTGCTTCTGCACCCCGTCATTACCCATACCATTTTATAGGAATAATTTCAAGTCCAATATTCAGAGGAATTACATGGCCCAGTCTACTGTACTTACAAGGTGATTCCTCTACCTGACAACCAGTGTTGGCAATGATTAATTTCAGACTGACCCGTCATTGCACTTGATTGTAATAATACTCATAATGGTGTCTTTCATTCCCAAAATCACATTTCCATCCACCTGTCAGCAGCTATACACCATTTCCCCCTAAGTTACACAGCTGTCAACATATTGTGCTATTTTTAGTCATCCAGCCACACAGTGAACATTTTTTAAAAATATGACATCTCCTGACAACAGAAGCATAAGTAAATTGACTGGCCACAGAGTGCATATATGTAGGAAGCAGGTCCTCCAGGAAAATAAAAATGGCCCACCAGACAGTGCACCTTTGCACACTGTGGGGAATCCTCACCTCTGTGAGTTAAATCTAATTTAACCTTGTGGAGTATATGGTTCACAATTGAGTGGTAAAATGAATTATGGCACTGACCTCACAGGCATTAGACATTTCCTTTTACCATATGAATAGTTCATTACTGTAACTATTGCAGAAAACACTGAGCAGTCTGGATTACTGCATACTTTTAGAAAGCATCTGTCTATCTGTCGTCCTGAAGCAAAATGGTGGTTCCTACAAAATGTATTTTAAGGGTGCAAATGAAACTGTTTTGATTGTTTTCATGAAAGAGCTAAAGTCAAGAAAAAGCAATGCTTAATAAGTTTGAACTTATGCCAATGAACCACAATATGTAACACATGAATGACGCTTGCCATTTTCACTAAAATTATTTTAAATGAGCCTGCTTTGCATTGTTTCTATTTCTATTGAACACTGTTAAGGAAAACTCAAAACTCTGAATAAACGTGCCATTTTTTGTCAATCCGTGGAATTATAACATGGCTAGTGATTTTCTTCCATGTTTGCTGTGTGTGATCATCACTATCTGGTCATAATTAACTTGTTTGTAGATAAATAGTCCCCCTATTGCTGCAGTTCCTCTGCCCAGTGCAACTGTTCTTTAAAGCTGCATGTGCTTCACGGCACATTTTTACTGGCCGTTTACTGGAAACTTCCTCACACTGGTTTCACTTCAGCTGATCCGAGCTACTGCTACACTGAAATACAGTGCTGAAAAACTGGTCCCGGTAAAATAATATTACAGAATTAAGTTTTTGAAGATGTATTGCACAGGTTAACTTGTTCTGCCAGCTCAGCAACACATACTAATGCTGAAGATGACATGAATATCCACAGCTCTACAGTTTTACTACGGATTAAGTATCAACATCCACATCCCCAGCCCTCTCCGGCTACATCCTTGCTGTTGAGTTTGAAGCTGTCCGTCACGTTTTCATTGAACATGGGACCACCATGCCTAAGGATGAGTTCAACAGCCATTTTGTTGAAGGCTTCATCCACATTGCTGGAGTTCTTTGCTGATGTTTCTATGGTATGGATGAACTCAAGCTGGTTAGCCATTGTCTGTGCATCTTCAAAGGGGACTTCACGCATCTCTTCCAAGTCCGATTTATTACCTTGACAAACAAGTTAGAAATGAATATGGACATTAAAATGGAATTAAAATTGACCTGAAAAGCTGAAGAGAAAATCATTCACGGAAGAACAAAGATGAAGCAGATCAACAGGTTATTCACAAAAGACCAGCCTTTCTATGTAGGTTATTACATACATTGATCAGTCACTCCACCTCAGCAGCCTCAGTTTATTACTTTTTTTTTTTTTTTTTTAATATCGGGGAACGGTTATGCTTAGTTGGTATCAATCATAGAAATAACTGTTCTGAGAGAAATCCAGCACCATACACCATGTTTATATATTTTTTGACATTTTTACTGTAATGTTAGCTATACCAGTCTGTAATCCTGCAATGTGCAAGACTTGCACATTCACAACGAGAACGAGGTCTGTGAAAGCAATGGGGGGGGGTGTCTCTTTGACTGCGGGCAGGGACAAGGGATGTTATGACTTTGAAATGTTTTGACAACAAATGCGACCACTGGGAAAAACTTGCGCACTCTAGCTTTAACCTGGAAATAATTGCCAACCCTGGTGAAGTTGAAATCCACTAGACTGGTCCAACATGAGGGGACTCACCGATTAAAAGAGGAACAATGTTAGAGCCTCCATATTTCTTCACATCTTCCATCCACTTGGGCACAGACATGAAGGAGGCCTTCTTTGTGATGTCATAGGTAATGATGGCACCATTTGTGCTACGATAGTAACTCTGTGTGATGGTGCGGAAACGCTCCTGTCCAGCTGTGTCCCAGATCTGCAGCTGAGGGACAACATGACTCATACAGTCACCTTACTGGCCACACTTTCTACAGACCTCCTTCTGACTTTGCATACACATATCACAGCACACTTAGGGATCAGAGGTCAAGAGTCAGGCTTGGGCCCACTAATCACATTCAAGGCAACACTGAGCCACCCGCCCATCCCCAGGTCTCATCCAAACAGAGTGCACAATAATCCAAATGTGCCAGAGAGCTGACTCAGCACAAAAGCTCAATGGGGATTTAACACAGCTGCATATCCATGGCACAAATGCTGCCTGGAGACCTGCAAACACTCACACAGAGAACCTGGTGAACTCTGTTCACAAACAGTCCACACTTAACGTGTCAGTCTGGTTGTTTTTAAATAATGTCGCCTGAGTGTTTTTACAGCATTTAATCTAGCCAAATTGGAATAACAACATAGCTTTTTAAAAACAATGTATGTATTTTAAGTGCAGTACATGATATCCTAGTTTGAAATACTACAGTGCACACTGGAGAAATAAAAAACAGTCCAAATATAATGGTGTAAAGAATATGCTATGCTATCTAGCTGTCCTTCTCTCACACACACACAACGGTTTGCCAAGCAGGAAGTTGCGGTCTATAAATGTTAATTTGCAGTATATAAAACAAATAAAATATAAAACTCAAACGACTGCTTTTAAGTAGTACATGAAAGCTACTAAAGCTAAATTGGAATTACGTTTTGATTGCACTACATATTCTGGGCCGGCTTGGCTATTTCAATGATCTTGACTTTATTGCTCTGTTGCGCAATTCCTCCTGCAATGTTGGCAGGTACTGTCATTCAGATTGCACATGAACCAAAGGTACTAGGGTCAGATTCCTATGTGCGTAGTACAGACACGAATCATTCAACAGAGATGAGAAATGAACTACTGCTAAACATGTTATCTTTGATAAATACACGTAAGTTCATGTGATACATGTTACATAAAGGATACAACAATCAGCAAAAATATATGTTAGCTAACCTAAGTAATTGTACTGCTCTATCGGGTTTAAAATGGTAATAGTCAGCTTTATTTACAATAACAAAGACAATAACACTGTTGTCATTGTTGAAAAACGTTAGCCTGTTGAACAAACATAGAATTAAACACCATATTTTTTACCAGAAACAAAATTGGGTCATAGCAACACAAGTTATCGGAAATATAAGTTCGAAACACAAAGCTAAATCTGCATAGGAAAATAACAAACCAACCTTGACTCTCTTTCCTTGAATATCCATAGTCTTCATTGTAAAGTCCACCCCAATTGTATTTCCTTGTCTCTCGATAAATATGCCAGTTTTGAAACGTTGAACCACGCAAGTTTTGCCCACCCCGACATCTCCAACTAAAACTATTTTGAAGACAAAATCGTAGTTATCATCGTTCTCAATTGATGTCATATCTGTATCGACTGTTTTGAATGTAGCTAGTTAAGCTGCCAGAGATATGTATTTAATGTGCTGTTACTTAACAACGAGCTAGTTAAACAGAAGTTGATTTCTGTTTATAAGGATGAAACTGACGTGGATGTACTCACACCGGCGGAATTGCCAACGCGGAAGGGACGAGAACAGATACGGTCCTTGTAGGTATCCGAGCGCCATGCCTGTTTCGTTTAACAGGAAAAAAATAGAGCACTTGCACATTGGTGCCCCACGTCGTAGGCAGAAAGAGGTCCACTATACAGCTGTTTTCGAATAACAGTGCTTGTAGTCCTCAGCAAGAGGATGTTAGTATAAAGACATTTATATATTCAAAAACGTAGCAGGTTAATGTGTATAATAAAGTGAACTTTAAAGGATATCAAAAAAGTGTTTCACATTGTTATTATTATTAGTAGTAGCAGTAAGTAGTAGTAGTATTAATAACAATTATGATTATTATTATGATTTCTTATTTAATTGCTGTTCTTGTTGTTAATTAGGTTACAACTTCTATTTCGGAACTTCTTTTTTTACAACATATACGGTTTACTTTTCTGCTTTTTTTGTTGTTGCAGTATTTACTCCATGCAGAAGGTGGCGGTACAGACAGGGCTTTCAGTTGTTGTGCCGTAGAATGCACCCCTGCCGTGGATTGCACCCCCTGACGGGAGCGCGCACGCTTACGTCATTCTGTTTGAAAAGTTTCTGACTTCTGGGTGCAATCCACGGCAAGCGGAAATCCAGCCCTGCCTGAAAATGCACCCCCTTCTAATAATTTTTCTGGTGACCCCAGCATCAAATGCTTTTTAGGGCATTCATATGGAGTGAACATGAGTTACCACTGTGAGTTTCATGTATGTAGTACCTTCCTAGCCAAAGTTAGGAGGGGGTGCAATCCACGGCAAGCGGAAATCCAGCCCTGCCTGAAAATGCACCCCCTTGTAATTATTTTTCTGGTGACCCCAGCATCAAATGCTTTTTAGGGCATTCATATGGAGTGAACATGAGTTACCACTGTGAGTTTCATGTATGTAGTACCTTCCTAGCCAAAGTTAGGAGGGGGTGCAATCCACGGCAAGCGGAAATCCAGCCCTGCCTGAAAATGCACCCCCTTGTAATTATTTTTCTGGTGACCCCAGCATCAAATGCTTTTTAGGGCATTCATATGGAGTGAAAATGAGTTACCACTGTGAGTTTCATGTATGTAGTACCTTTTTATCCAAAGTTAAGAGGGGGTGCATTTCACGGCAATTAGAAAAACAGCCGTGCCAGGAAATAAAACACTCTCTTGACTCCAGCATGATATGATATACATTTGGGGAAAATATATGTGACCGCGGTGTGTCTGGAGGGTCAAAGCATGCAATAGTCAGTGATATATAGGGGATACATTTTTATTTGCATTCATTTAGCTGCAAGAAAACATTTAAAGAAATACTTGACGGTGATCGTTGGGGTCCTGCCAAGTATCCAGTATAGTTTAGCTATATGACTTGCATATGATAACCGTGGATCACATTTAATTTTCAGTCGAGCGGATCTGCTGGATAAGGAAGCTGTTATTTCCCCAGCTGCGAGTAGCTACATACAGGCTAACCCCAGTAAAATCCCAGCTAATTTTGTCATTATAGCTGGGCTATATTTTAGCATAATGCGATCGTACCATAAGAAAAGTAGCTATGGATTTGCGTCTAACATACCCCTCGCCAGTTCCGTGTTTTGAGTCTAAATTGAAATGAGTATAAAATCGAAGGTTGCTTACCATCTTTAAGACAAGGATACCCTTCACAAAGCATTATAATACAATAATATTAATACCTCCTTCATATTATTTTGGTACGATATTGAAACGAAGCGAATTCAGAAACTTTTCAAACAGAATGACGTAAGCGCGCGCGCTCCCGTCAGGGGGTGCAATCCACGGCAGGGGTGCATTCTACGGCACAACACCGTCCCTCTTTTTGTTTGAAAGTGGAATATCAGCGGAAGTAGACGACGAAGCGCGAAAATCAAAAATAAGTTCGGCGAGGCATAAAGGCAGGTAACAAATATACTTACAGCTAACGTAAACCAACAAAACACAACAGTTAATTGGTTGTAAGGTTAGCTGATTAACGTTAACTCATGAGCTTATTCATCATTGATGACTGTCTATCGTTATCAGTCTTATGTGAAGTCAGTCTATCTAGCTTGCAAGCCAACAGTCCATACGTTAGCTTGTTAGATAGCTAGTATCTCCCCTTTAAGCACAAACGACAGTTGTTTGCAAAGGACTGGTAGCTAACGTTAGCTAAAGGTGGCCTTGACTCTTTTAACCTAATGAGTTTGTATAACTAGAAAGCTCTTGCAATTTTGCAGTAATTATTAGCTCGTGGTTTACTCGCTAATACCTGCTTGACACGCTAACATGACCTTACGGTAGAAGTCATGCAAAATATGCATTAACACATTCATGCTAGCCTCATACAACATGAGCAATATGCTCTTAATTTAGATGTTGATATGTCTAACGTTACAGAACAATGACGGACAGTACCTTCCCCATCTACAAAGTGGATGCCCTCGTACAGTTTTTTCGAAATGACGTCTTGACTAGCCAGGAGGCAAAACATTTTACTAAAAAGGACATAACTCCGACCCCAAAGGTAGGTGGGAAATGTAAAAAACACAGGGCTCGATATAAATACAGTTAAGTAAAAAAATAAATATTTCCGTTTAAAAATATTTCTGCATAGCTGGGCATACCATTACATCTGTCACAATTACAGTGGTCTGTATGAGACTTTCTATATCCTATCTGTCTATATATTATATATATATACAGGTGCAGCTCAAAAAAGCATCAAAAGACTCTCGATATCTTATTTTCAGGTACTGTTACAAGCGATACTATAACCTCTCTGCATTTGAACTGATCTCTATGAGAATTGGGGGTGAGACTAGATTCAGCTGTAAATTACGCTGGTACAGTATGGAACACATGACTGGTTAAATGGCTGTACGTCATCAAGGGTCTAAGGCAGGGGTCGGCAACAGGCGTCCCGCGGGCCATTGTTGGCCCGCCAGCAATAATATTTGGCCCGCCAGATAATTTAGAGATTTAAAAAAAAAAAAAAAAAAAAATCTGTTTTTAAAAAATATATATTTAAAAAAGGCGATTGCACCCCCCCCCCCCGCCAACAAAAATTATTGATTGCATCCCCCCCCCCCGTCAACAAAAAATCAAGCGAAAATCCCAAGTATGGTTATATTTATAGTCTTAGAGTTACAACCGGCCCTTTGAGTGCAACCATAATGCTAATTTGGCCCGAGGCCAAATTTACTTGCCGGTCTAAGGTATCAAACGAGCCCCAAACCATCACTCTGCGGCCAGATATGGAGTAGATGTGGATGGATCCCTTTAAGGGTTGTTTCTCCTGACTTTTTTCCCCATAGAGTTCTATAGGAAAATGAGTCAGGAGAAATAACCCTTGCAGTGATCCATCCACATCTACTCCATATCTGGCAACAGAGTGATGGTTTGGGGCTCGTTCGATAGCTCAGACCCTTGATGACTTACAGCCATTTAGCCAGCCATGTATTCCATACTGTACCAGTGTAATTTACAGCTGAATCTAGTCTCACCCCCAAATTCCCATAGAGATCAGTTCAAATGCAGAGAGGTTATAGTATCGCTTGTAACAGTACCTGAAAATAAGATATCGAGAGTCTTTTGATGTTGATTGGTCACAGACTTCAGGAAGTAACAGCATGCAAAGGATATGCGACCAAATATTAAATATGATACTTTAAAAATATGTTAAAGCAAAATATTCTAATTTTCTGAGACACTGAATTTTGGGTTTCATTAGCTGTAAGCCATAATCATCAAAATTACAAGAAATAAAGGCTTGAAATATTTCACTCTGTGTAATGAATCTATATAATATATGAGTTTCACTTTCTGAAATGAGTGACAAAAAATATAGAACTTTTTCACGATATTCTAATTTTTTGAGCTGCACCTGTATATATATTTGTAGTCTAATGCAAGAATGTACATTTCAATTAACTCCAAAGCATCTTTGCAGTGTTGTGTTTCCAAAGGCTGTATATTTGAAGTTCTGAACAGATATCGTTTTTCTGCACAATCATAAATGTTAACATACATTTTTATGAAACTGAAGCATACAGCCTAGATCCCAGCCATTGTAAAACCAGCATGTCATCAGAAACCGCCATCTAAAATATCCGTAATGACACGCAAAACTTTGGGCCAATTGTAAAGCTCACTAAAACTGAAATAATAAAAACCACAGAAAGTGAACTACCCCTTTAAGTGTATGTTTTAGATACACTTAATATATTAGTTGGTTATGTGTGAAAAGAGAATGCCAATAAGGTATTATTTGCATATTAATTTGCAATGGTATTCTGTGTAACTCTGTTGTAGCCGGATGCAATTCAGAAACTCTACATGAGAATTTTACAGCTCCTGTATCACGTCAGGCCAGAATGTCATTACATGGTAAGTGTTACTTCAGCCAACAAAAGTGCTGCTGCAAAGCATCATTGGTGTGATGGCTACTGTCATTTGATTCATTCATTCTGTCATTTAGACAAATATCGCAATGATGGAAACATTTTGAACACAAGATAACTTGCAAACTACTTCCCTTCCATGTCAAATCTTGTGTACGTTACACTTGCGTATAATTCACTGTCCGCTTCTTGATGTGAAATTCCACAAAACAACATATCTATATATAGTGGAACAGTAATTACTACTTTGATTGTCCTTGCCTCTCAGAATACAATGACATTTTAATGCAAGTTTGAAGCAGGTTTTACAGAATTTGCCTAAACAATGTAGCCTACCTTTTTAAGGAATAAGTGCACTCCCTGTCTCTGCCTACTACACAATTTAGAAAAATACTTTGTGGGGTGAGTGAGGGAGAGGGGTGTCCATCCTCATTTGCAAAAATGAATGTACAGATGAACCTCGATCCAACGGACACCGATGCAACGGATTCCGGATCCAACGGACACAATCCGCTAGAGTGAATATCTGGTCCGAACGTTTAAAACTCCCGGGTGAAGCGAACCGAGACCGCTACTTGAGTAAGCGTCCGCTTGGCGGCGCGCACGTGTTGTTTACAAGCGTCGGTTTGCCTGGTTGTTGTGCGCTACATATCTCTTGTTATAGTGATTTCGTCGCTGCAACGGACAAACGGCTTTAACGGACAACTGCTCCCCCCTATTAGTCCGTTGGATCTCATCTGTACTATTTTTTTCTACAATCTCAAACAACAAAACAGACGTTTGCAGATCAATATGAGTCAAGATTCAACAACTGCATAGCTTATATTTCTCACTGAGTATTTTCGAAAACGTATTATATGGATGACACTATATATAGTTTCGGTGGAATTTGAGCTGTTTTGCATACGTCTTTGTACGAGACGAGCGGAGGAATGGTGGTGAGGAGTGAAGCCTCACCTCCTCTCCTCCTCTCGTCTCCGACAAGGAAGTATGCAAAACAGCCTGTACGTTTCAAGTACAAGTAGTTGCATGTACGGTATACAATGTACCTGACATTGCGGTTTACATCAAGACATTAATTCATTTGTAACCATTAATATGTCATCAACAACATTAGATTAGGACACAAAGATCGGTTTCCGGGGCACGGAGAGTAGGTGGTAGTGGAGGAAAGGAGGATGCATTTTTCAAGTATTGGAATGTTTGACTCCCAAGAGTTTACAATAAAAAGGTATGAGGCAGGAACTGTAAATAATCAGTGTTCTTTATTCTGCAGAAGGGGAGTCAATTCACACAACCATATGCATGTTCAAATCCCACGGAGGGGCAGTCCCTCTGGGCATTTATAACGTATCACATCATTCCTTTTTACATTCAGCATTAACAAATCATCACTTGTTACATTTTACTGGTCTCCCAAATGAGGTTAATGAGATCAGATTTATTATGTTTATTATGTTAGAAAGACTAAACTAAAGTGTTAGTAAGTAATTATAGATAATATTTATTAATTATATTATTAGTAGTAGAATTGGAATGAATAAAATTAGTAGAAATACACACAGATAAGTATTATATATAAGATTTAACATTTTAACTCCAACACACCCATAGAGTTACCTCCAAAGAGGTACTCTGACATCACGATTGTTGCGGGGGCAGAGTGGGGAGAACAATTTCGACTGTTAGAGGGCAGCATCATATTGTATATTCTTTTGATATACAATATTATTTCAGACTTTTTGAAGTAACGGAATGGATTAATGTTTCATTATAAGGTAGGCATACAAACATGTTTACAGTAAAAAAATAATTAAATAAAAAAACATTTAAAAAAATAAAAAAAAGTGATCAAGAGTGTACTTACTCTTTAAATGTCTAATCAATGTGCTGTTTTACCCAGATGCCAATTGCTGAGAATGTCCCCATGTTGCAGGAGTGGGTTGTCCCTATCATGAATGTTTATCTACGCATGTAAGTGTTATAAACAGCTTTTTATCCTGACTCAATCCCTTGGTAATGAGTATGGAGGTAGTTTCGCTGCAGGACAATAAATCAGTGAAGACACTTGAAATGTTCTTTGGAGCTTTATTCAAACTGGTATGACTTTTGGCTGTAAATTAAATGGTTTTTGCTTTTCTCAATACGTCAGTGATGCATCCTCCATTTTCAACTCTTTGGAAATATTAGTTGATTTTAATACTATGCTGCAATAATCCATGTTTAATATGTCTTCTTTCCATATAGGTGTCAGTTTTTGCCAATTTGTCATGTATATGACTTTCAACTTAATGATCTGCTTAATCCAAGTAAGTGACTTGCTGGATAAGAAATATGGGGGAAAAGGTCAGGAGAAACAACCCTTAATGGGATCCATCCACATCTACTCCATATCTGGCCGCAGAGTGATGGTTTGGGGCTCGTTTGATACCTTAGACCATAGGTGTCAAACTCAAGGCCCGCGGGCCGAATCCGGCCCGCCACGTCATTTTATGTGGCCCGCGGACGCACACCCGCGGTACATAATGCTGATGTGGCCCGGGGTGAAAATGAGTTTGACACCCCTGCCTTAGACCCTTGATGACGTACAGCCATTTCGCCAGTCATGTGTTCCATACTGTACCAGCGTAATTTACAGCTGAATCTAGTCTCACCCCCAAATTCTCATAGAGATCCATTCAAATGCAGAGAGCTTATAGTATCGCTTGTACAGTACCTGAAAATAAGATATTGAGAGTCTTTTGATGTTGATTGGTCACAGACTTCAGGAAGTAACAGCATGCAAAGGATATGTGACCAAATATTAAATATGATACTTTAAAAATATGTTAAAGCAAAGGGTATTAATACTTATGTAAATGAGAGATTTCAGTTTTCAATTTAATACATTTGCAAAAATTTCTAAAAACATGTTTTCACTTTGTCATTATGGGCTATTTTGTGTAGAATTTTGAGACAAAAAATGAACTCAATCTATTGTAGAATATGTCTGTAATGTAACAAAACATGGAGAAGGTGAAAGGGGTGGGCAGACTTTCCGGCTTGACTATATATATATTTTTTATTTTTTATTTTTTTGTCTGCAGCCTTAAATGCTTCATGCCCTAATATACTGTATATGAAATTAAACAAAAATAAAAAAAGAAGATGCCCTTTCTCCTGGCATGCTGAAGGGGTTATGCAGTGCTGTCATTATAGTGCTCTCATTGTAGCTGACCTTCCATGCAATCTATGTTCTTATATTTATTAAAATAAAAAGATTTTGCTTTGAAATTGTATTGTTTATATTATTTGTAATCAGTGTAGTCTTTGCATTTATCAATTAACACAGAATTGGAAAAAAATAAGCATTTGCAAAGTCATACACTTGTTTGGATTGAACAACACTTCCAATTTGCAGAAGCCAAACGGACCATCAGCATTTTGAGTGGCATTTACAACTTCCTTATCTTCAGGAAAGCCAGGCTAGAGATGATCTCAGAGTACCAGCAGTCATTTGTAAGTGCACTTTAGTTACTTATGCTACCTTGATGTTGCTGAATTGTTTTGTGAAAAGTAATTGTGATTAAATGGCAGTTTTGTCCCTGAATAATGCATGCAGTGTTTCCCCTAGAATTTTCATTCGAGCCTGGTGGTACGCACCGAAAAACCTCTAAACAGACCCTGCATGCGGGATGGTATATTGGCACGGTCGGCTTCGGTCTAATGGTGCAGCAGGCACCATATTTACGTTCACATTTTTTGTTCACTCTACATTCAAGACTTAAAACAAAGTGATCACAAGGAGAGGACACCCTAAAATAAACTGCGTTTATTGCATAAAACTAAGCTGTGTAACCTATGCTACATTATAATTAAGACTCCACAATTGCATACAGAGCTTCTTTAACAATGTGTAGTGACAAAGAAGATTTTTTTAGAACATTCAATAAAAATATATTCAATTAAATTACATTAGATTAAATGAAAGCACCAGGTAGTCATTTATTTCTTAAGCAATGCTATTGCAGGGGGAAAAGAATAGGGACACCAGGCATTACTTTGCAGCTTACCAAGGTTTTATGCACCGAGTGCATTAAAGGGTAACAAAGCACACTGGTTTAGCTTGACCCCGCCGCCTTTATAAATTCGAAAAATACCAAAGTCTGGGCGTGATAAGGTAATATTATAGGGCCTGAGCTCCAGGTATAAAACCACACCCCAGCAATTTCTTTCACTAGTAGCCTACATCTCATTCTACTTTGGACAGCACCCACAGCGGCTGCTTTGTTTCACTCTCTCTCTCGCTACCTCTCACTCATACACACACAAACACGCTAGCTCCAGCTGCTGCCGAGCCCCAAGTAGCGGCCAAGGCAGAAGCAATGGTGGAGAATGAGAGGATGGGCAATGTTTTGGAGTGGTAGGCGAGTGGCACGCATAGCCTCGTTTGGGCTTATAATGATGCAGCCAGCAAACGACAAATCACACTACAAATAGTCACCCATGCCATGTAGGCTACTCATTTTACACAGGCTGTAGGCAATCACACTACCTGCAAGATATCAACAATATTGGTTTCCATTTCAACGGGTGCACATGTGGTCACTGCACTGACCTCCAAGAGAGAATGTCTGTTGTAGGGATGTTGCAAAGGTAAATCTGTAGCATGCATATACTATCCTGGCTCAACTACTATATATTTTTAATATTTTAAATAAACTAGCTAGCTACTTGCTAAGCTAGACTGAAGAACGAACTATCAAAAACCAAGGGACTATCAAGCTAACTATAAAACATATAGGCTATTATAACTTACTAGAATATTCAAAAAAGCTAAACTGTAAGCTAGCTATATATATCGCTCGCTTGCTCTTTCTCCTATCTCCTCTCCATGGAGATCAACCACTGAGATTCGCTTTTATAGCTGGGGCGTAGCCCGCCCTCGCTCCAAAACTTCAGGGCCTAGCTTTACAGGTTTCAATTTAGAGACACTTTTGAGCCAGATCCTTTGGGTTTACGCTGTTTTGCGCTGGCTGCAGTAAAATGTCAAGATTTGGACCAGAATCAATCAGTAACACTTAGAAAAAACCAAATGTATCAGTTCTCATCTAAAATAAGTGGTTTTAGTGCTTTGTTACCTTTTAATGTTAACTATCCTCTGACCTTCACTATTGATTCTAGTAATAACTCGCTGTAAGTTGCAATATGGGGAAATCGTCTTTGATCAGTTTAAACGAGTTTGCGATCCCAATCTCAACATTGATAGATTATGTTTGCTAGCTAACTATGAGAGGCAGTATCTATATAAAGCTAGCTAGCTTGTTGATTATTTAAATAGAGTTGATGCAATAGTATTATATTGGATTTTGGAGGTAAAGTTCTGTTCAATCATATTAATACAATGATAATTAACATGCGGTAACTTTAGGTTGTAGTATTGACAGTGCCAACGAAACAAATACGGTGACGTTGCGGTTCCACAAGAAAATAATAAATATCATAAACTTACTGTTACTTCGAGAAGACTCAACGAAGATAAAAAGGCCAGCAGGTGTCCGGTCCACTCCATCATTACGCACATCCCATATGCTCGTGCTGTACTGTACTGTTCCGCAGTAACAGAAAATAACACTGACACCAGTGGCACTCATCGCGTCAAGTTTCAGCACAGAGGAAGACTAGTTTTGGAACAGCGCCACGCAGGGGCTCCCAAGCGCAAATGATTATGAATGGCATTTTTTTTTTAAATTTGTTGGCTCGGTGGCCTGCCAGGCTTGTACAATTATAGGGAAAACACTGGCATAAATGGGTATTCTAATTAGTATGCCGTCCTTTGTTACGGATTAGTTGGGCATACCCCATATCCAAACGACAATGAGTTTGGTTCTTCAGGGTTTCTGACCATTAACTACAGTTCTCAGATTCAATAACCAGTCTATTCATTTAAGCATACACAAATTATTACATCACATGGCAACTAGACTTGGGCCATTTGGACTCATTTGATCTTAATTTTTTTACAGTTAAACACAGCGTGCCCTTTTTATTCTCCCATTTCAGAGAGCAGACATGGACAAATCGCAAGCGTACACCAAGGGCATAAAGGAAGCGGAGAGGAAGATCGAGAAGCTAACGTATGTCCTACTTTAGATCTTACTTAAATTAAAGGGGCAGTTCACCTAAAAAAATCATTTTGATATGTTTCTACATAACCAGTGTGCAATCTATCCATCCAAGTTTTTCTCAGCATTCAGGAGTTTTGCAGATCCGCTTCAACTCACCTTGACATCACCCCGATATAACAGACCTCAACGGGTCCAAAGTTTGTGGTGAGGAAAAAATGTACATTTCAAAAAATCAACAGCAACTATACAAATATAATGGTACGGTTACTCACGAACATCCACAGACCTTGCTATCCAAAGTATACCAACTGTGTATATCCCTACAAAGTCTTAACCAAAGCACACAGGTATTCTGGGGCTTATGTCAACACAGTGTGCCCTTGAATACTGGCTTGCTTTGGTTAAGACTGCACAGATATACGTAGTTGGTGTACTTTGGTAGAAATTATTATTATTATTATTATTTTAAAGCCGTGCACAACAAGGTCTGTGCATGTTTGTGAGTAACCATGTCATTATATTTGGAAAGAGACGTTGATTTTTTGAATGTACATTTGTGGCGCTTTGACCGCCACAAACTTTGGACCCGTTGAGGTCTGTTCTATCAGAGTGATATGACGGGGTGATTAACTGCTGAACTGCTGATCCTCTGCCTCACTCAGGACCATCCCACCAGAGCAACAGGCCGAAGCCAAGGAGCTGGCTGCAACCCTGTCTGAGCTACAGAGCACCACAGCACACCAGTACCAGGAAGTGGTCAGTGCTGAAGCCAGTCGTACTTGCAGTCCTACCTCCAAGTGTCAGAAGAATTCCTTGCTGCCTTTCCACTTTGTTAATGCATAGGCTGTCATTTCAGAACACACGGAATGAACAGATGGCAGAGTGGAAAACTGAAATTGCTGAAAGGTCCCAGAAACTGGTAAGTGGAGCAACTGTAGCAATCTCTGTATCATGATTATGTCATAAAGGATTAATAAGTGTGACATGGTAAAATTATTTAATTAGTTAATCGGGACAAATAGCCAAGTGGTGAACATTAAAAGAAATGTGTTGTGTTAGAAACCCGTCTGTAATTGGAGCAATCTATATTTATATAGAACCATACAATATTTACAAAGGACATAGAATCTATCCAGACCCACTTAATTCTTGGCCATATAACTTACAAACCGCCCAGTGGTGTATTGAAAAAAAGATAATACTTTTGTAAGAGAGCTGACTGCCCTGCTCTTTATATGAAGAGCATAAAGATAATACTTGTGTAAGAGAGCTGTCTGCCCTGCTCTTTAAATTAAGAGCCTAAAGATAATACTTGTGTAAGAGAGCTGACTGCCCTGCTCTTTAAATGAATAAACATGATGTTACCGTTTCACCTACAGACTCAGAAGAAGGTAGATGTGGCCATGCTGAAGGAGGAGATCGCTAAGCTCAAGTCCCAGATCGTGGAGTCTCCAGAGGAGCTGAAGAATGAGATGGAGAGAATGAAAGAGAATGTGAAGAACATCAAGCTGTCTAAAGTAGGAATGCTGCTGATTTCACATATTCAAAATCCCCCTTCATTCCTTAAAGACCTTGGCGAAAGAGAATGATTTCTTAAGTTACATTAAGTATACATAACCAAATAAAATAACTGCTTTGATACTATGGCTATTTTATTATGTTGACTTAAAACTTAGATTTTTACTATATCCTGAAGGCAACAAAATGGTCTTCCCCAATGGGAGGATTTGGTGTTGGTCATTTAGAGAAGTTTTGATTATGCAACATAGTGATTTACATTTCATTGACCACATCTCAGATAAAGATATCCAATTTGTCAGCTATACCTGACCTGAATGGACACAGGGCCTTTGAAATTGAAAAGTGAGGCAGTTTTTTGGTTCTGGTTTCCTACACATTACAACATAAATAGACCCTGGTGCATATGGGGCATAAGGGCCTTCACTCGAGAGGCCTGGGCTGCTTTAGTGCATGTTCCTCTGGACCGTGTGACTGGGGCTCTGTTTGCAGGAGCGTGCGGACGAGAGGCTGGTGGAGCTGCAGATCAATATGCAGTGTGTGAACCAGAGCGAGGCTGAGATCCTGCTCATCTACAAGCTGCTGCAGGACCTCCAGAGTGGCATGGATAAGATGAACATTCAGCAGGAGAAGGTGAAGCTCTGTCGGCTCCCTGCGGGGAATCATTAGCGTCAGGATTCACCTGTAAACTAATGCTTACCCATAGTGCTTTGCAAAGTCAAGCAGGGAAACGGTGTTCATTATTAGCAGGGCTCCTGGGATGTTTTGCCTGAGTGGCATGTTAAGAGGTGAGAACCTGTTTGTGTGCTGACAGTATCAGACCGCCATGACTCTTAAAGAGAAGCTGGAGAAGGAGCTGAAGAACCTGGTGGCAGAGGACGGCCAGCTGAAGAGAGCCCTTGGGATGAAAAATGACAAAATATCCAAGCAGCAGATCCGCAGGCAGAGGAGAAAGGAGATGAGGGAACAGCATGAGCAGAATTGCATTGGGTGAGAGACCCGCTCACAATGCACCTTTCCTTTCCATTTCTTGCGTCCCCTCTAAATCACCTGTGCTGCACAGTTCACATTGCGCTCAGCTGAGTTTCCTGGCTGTCGTGTCCTGTTGTAATCATCTGATCTGTGTATTGTGTGTCAGTCAATATGACCAGGTGCATCAGAAAAGAGAGGTGATTGCAGAGCAGATACAGGAGATCAACATGGAAACTCAGAAGATCAAGGCAAAGATGCAGGGACTCAGGGATGTCAACAGCCAGGAAACTGAGAAGGCACAGGTAACGTTTCCCAACTGCTTCTACACCCACAAGCATTTCCCCATACCTTACATTTAAATATTTTTAAACTGTTTTGCATATCTGGAAGAAAATGGTCAAAACAAATAATTGAAATGGTTAAAGTAATCAATCACTGCATAATAAATATGAAAGAATCATTTTGAGGTTTCACAACAGTATCCAGCGAGGATCTCAAATTCCAGTCTTGGAGAGATGCAGCATCTGTCTGTTTTCATGGTCTTCTGTCTATCAGCAATCAATTTAGGTGTTGGAAACAAGGTGTATGGACTTGCAACTTGAATTAAGCACTTGAGTGCTAAAACACTGAAAACCAGCAGACTAGCACTCCAGGTGTGCAGTCTGAGATCCTTGGGGTACACAGAATTTCCGCTAATATGCAGTGACTAAATTAAGATGACTTGTGGCTCTGCAGGCTCTGTATGACCGCCTAATGGCTACACTGGACCAGTACCACAAGCGGCTTGAGAACTACTTTGCTCAGGAGAGTGAAGACATGAAACTGAAAGCACATTATTAGTCTGTACTTATCTCCTTCACACCTTTCCTTTCATGCTCCTTTCTGCTATCTGTAGTTGTCTCCTGCACCATTTATACTTTCCTGTATTTTACTGTCTCTTATGTTGTACAAACTTCAAATAAAGTATCTTAAAAATCATCAATGTTAAGTTTTATGTCGTACTTTACTACTCAATGTACTAAATGTGGGTTATAAATGCCTGTTTCCAGATTCAGATAAAATACAATATTGTATTGGTTTGTGGCATCTTATTCTTTTGTTATATCTTTACAGAATATCAGCGAATGGGGGCCCTCGCTCTATGTTGACCCAGTAATTCCAAATAACCACAACATATCACAGAGGGATGTATCCACTACACACCCACCAAATATCTTCAAGATAATGTTAATAGGTATATTAATATACAACTCAAAGTTAGCTAATAAACAGTCTTGAAAGGACTCCAGATTGTAGGGGTGGTGGTGTAAGTCCACGCCCTCAACCCGAGTGCCATCGACGTCATTCAGCTCTACATGTTTGAACCCGTTATCCAGTTCTGTGGTTTGAACCATATGTTTGAACCCGGCGAGGTATTAATGCAATCAATTCAAATTAAAATACAGTGCTGCTATCAAGAGATAAATATACGCAAGCTCGCAATCAAAGTTAACTTAAACACTAAGCAGAGTATTGCAACCGTTTGATCTAATGGTAGTCTATTTAAAGCAAGCTAAATTGCAAGGTGACGTTTCACCACATGCATGTTCCACACAAATCATTAAATAATGGTAGGTTTTATCGCGTTTTAAAATATATTTAAAGGCCCATTCATTCATTTCGGTTGCTTATCGAACGAAAATTACGTGCATGGCAACGAAGTAATTCGGTGGTTCTCGTCATATTTTTGTTACTATAACCAGCCACTGAACAATACGACAAAACTGTTTCTATGGCATTGTTTATTTGGCAAAATCCTATCTATTATTATTATCTGACGAATGAGCAGTGCACCCAGAAAACGACGCGTGAGTGATTCGTTTGTTTCCATGCTGAGCTGTGCAAGGAGCAAGCTAATGTTATTAGCTAGCACCACGGAGGGATGGATAAAAAGGTGAAAGATTGGGAGAGGGATAAGGAGAGCGGGGGGGGGAAATAAACACTTTCTAACTATTCCAAATCCAGTTATAGCCTAGTATTCACATTTCTCTGAAATCATAAATAAAAACAAAGAAAATCCCAAAATTTCGACGCAAGATGTTTGTTAAAATTTGCCCAATGTTTTATTTTTATTTGTACTACAAAAGGGAAAGCAATGTGTGCTCTAGCTAGACGCTGCAGCCTACTAAAGCTCTTACTGATGTGTCAGTGTTATGAAATGCCTATCAGCCAAAATAAATTTATACATGTTTATTCTTTAGATCAAACTATATTGTCTGTCATTCATGTTATTCAAGGTATACTGTGTGCTTTGGAATTATCATGGTTAATTTCAATACCAAATTTTGTCCTCACTTTCGTGTATACACAGTGACATCACAGAATGTTTGATCATTAAAATTTGGTTTAAAGTCATGGAAATCCATTGGTCAAAATGTGTATGAACCCTGTATTATGGAGTAAAAACCCGGAAATAAGTATATCATCCGGGGATATTAACCACTCCATTTTCATAACTGTCGTGTACTTAAAAACTTTATAAAAAGTATACTCAACTGCAGGGGCGTAGCATGACATTCTGGGCCCCGTGCAAAGGCAGTCTCTCTGGGCCCCCTTCCCAATGCAAACTCTTTAGTACGGGCCTTCTGGGGGCCCCTCCCCACCTTGGGGCCCTGGGTGGTCAGGTCCACTTGTCCCCCCACTACGACGCCCCTGCTCAACTGGCATACTCAATAGTAGGTGCGCTGATTCGGACACAGCCTAAGTCAGTATGTAGCTCTAATCAAGGGAATCGACACCATTGTTTACTCATGTCTTAGGTGGGGTTGTTTACCCATCCAAACACTTCAGAAAGTTTGTGAGTCAAAATGTCACGTCTGTAGATAAAGTGGTAATAACAGTACATGCATTTGTATGCGTTTGGATCCAAAATTTATGCTTTCTTCTTGATGTTTTTTTATCTTGCTTCAAGGGAGGAATCCCCCAAATCCCCAGCTTCCAGCAAAAAGGGAATCCCACAATGCAATGCTCCACATGGAAAAAGTGTGCGGTCACGTTTCAGCTCTAATAGCCTAGCACTTTCAATATTGGTTTTGAGGGCGGTTCAGTTCCATTTCAGTTTCTCGTCAATCCTCCCTTGCAGAGCACCATTTAAGTTTGCTTGCTGCACGTCGCAAATTTTGTCACAAGAGGTCAGTTGAGGAAAGAGAACAAGAGAAGGGAACGTGTTAAATTGGATTTGTGGGAAGTGGTCTGGAATGATTGCGAGCAATGAATGCATACTTGTACACAAAATCTTGGTCGTGTGAACATCACTGCTTGAAAAGAGTTTCTGGAAGATATCCGACCTGTTAAATTTCTGTGAAATTTTCAGTGTGCCAGTCATGAGTGGTAATGTCCCGTGTCCACACGTATATTTCCAAAAATGTCTGCACACTTCCGGGCCACATTTGTGATCAAAGATATCTGAACTACGATATTCCCGATTAGGAGAAGTGGACGTCTGGTAATTTATGGCAAATCTCTGGACAAGAACACCTCCGTGTACAAGACTGTAGATGGGCACCTGCGACTGGCCAAATAGTCTGTTTTTGGATTTGAGCAGTGTAGTGTCCGCCTTGTAAATGCTGTTTTTTCGTGACTTAAGAAACCCTCTCAATTTTGTGGGCGATCTGGGAATAGACCATTCCTGTACCCACTGACTATTGGTTGGGACTATGGCCAGACTGTCTTGTGACACATTTGTCCCATGAATTTCAATACTGACTTACAGAACTTATATTTATTTGGGTTTAGCTTCAAGCCAGCTTCCCTGAAACGAGTGAGGATCTCAGTGGTGTTCTGAAGATGATCGTCACAGTCCTTTTCCCATCCAAATAATGCAATCTAAATAAATGACACATTTTGTCCAATGGGAGACCTCTAAGCATAAGCTCTATGAACCTCTGAAATGTTATGAGGCATTTTCAAGCCCATTGGCATCACTTTGAATTCATAGAGACCGTCATCTGTAGTGAGTGCTGCTTTGGCTGTCAGCAGGATCCAGTTCCACTTGTTAATATCCACTTGACATGCCCATTGTAGAGAAGAATTGAGAGTGCATCCAAACTGTCATTACCTCTGGGAACAGGATGCGCATCTGTTATGGTGACTGAATTGAGTTTGACAGTCAAAATTAAATTGCACACAGCGGACTGTAGACGGCTGGACGGTACAACGGCATGGACGTAGTTGACGGTACAGAAATTTTCATTGCGGTGATGAATTGTTTACATCCATTGCCATATTTACGGTGCGTGCTAAACAGATTACTGGTGTACCAAAGAGCACCTTTGAAAAATGGACCACGACTGAAAGTGTATTTATACATTGTGTGTGTGTATTACTGAGTTGTGTCAGTCAGTGTCTTCATAAATGGGCGGTGTGTGTTTATGTAACTTATCATAATGTCAGCTAGGTAACTTGCTAGCTAGTTAGTTAGCCAACACCTCAAATCATACACAGAAAAGCTTCTGAAAATATAGCTAATAATAATAGTGTACCTGGAATTTCAGTGCTTCAGTGCTTCAGTCTTTTTGTCAAGATCTCTGTATTTTTTTTTACTTTTTGGTTCCAGATTTCTTCTCATCTCTCAATCTCTACCACAAACTTGTCGTCATCAATTTTGAAACGTACCACTTCCATTCCACTGGCACGTGACCCTACCACAATGGTGGACAGTAAAAATATAATTTTTATTCCGTCGGCAAGGTCGTTCTGCAGTCACAGATTTTGCCGTCTACTGCAGTCTTGCTGTCACTGGGTGCGTTTACATGCACTCAATATTCCGATAATATTCGGAATATGGCTGTTATCGGATTATTCAAAGTGTCATGTAAACGCAATATTCCGAAAAGCTTTTTCGGAAAAAAGCAGTTATCGGAACATGAGAATTCCGATAACTACACCTGGATTTCTGCCGTGTTTTTCGTTTTATTGGTTGCATGTAAACGCTTATTCCGATCTCTGTCGTATTTTTAAATCTGCGCATGTGCGTGTTTGACAGCAACAGCCATTCCGGATATTGTTAGTAACGTAACGCTAACGTCAAAACAGTTGAGAGGTCAGAGAGAGATGTCAACCAACGGGAGAAGTCATTTCTGGAGCGAGGAGGAAACCCTCCTGATGTTATCAGAAATAATAAAGAGGAATATACTTCATCTCATAGATGGGAAAAAAAGTTAGAAACGCGGAAATAATGAGCACGTTTACATGCACTCAATAATGCTCTTATTGGTTTCGTCGTCACATGGTAAATTAATTCACCGATTCAGAATGGAGAGGCAACTTCAGTATGGCTCGGAGATCATTTATGAAACTTTGTGGTTTGGTACAGAACATAATGAGCCCTGACGAAGTGACAGTGCGTCCAGCTGTACCTGTAGCCGCGAAATCCAAATAAAACCTTATTTTCCGGCTTCTGCAGGACGTAGGACTTGTGTTGTTCTAATGCAGTATTTCCACACGTGCCTTCTGTAGCTTAATAAATCAAAACTCCGGTACTTAGCATCCACATAGCATCAACGAGCCAAGTAAAAAATGAAAACAGAGACGGTTTATTTCACGAAAAACCAATACAAACAATTACGTCTTCACATGAAGTCTTTATCATACCTATACTTGTCGGTATTAAGCATTAAAAACAAAAAACGAAACGGTCAGAAAACTGTTGCTCCACGCCCTGTTCAATAGAATAACTTGCCACGATCTGAGACTATACGGTTTCCTGTGGCCTTTCCAATAGCAGTACAGACTAATGGAGCAAAGATAGGCTATTACGGAAAGATACATCAATACTAAATAATATCATTGAGCATCAGAACATTCTAATAATAATTTACTCTTAACTAAACAACCCATTACTACAAACTAATATTTATACATTCCAAATGACATAATAAAGATTAGCTCAAGATTCAATTACTGACAACTATTCATTATGCAGATAAGGCACAAATACAACATAATCTTCACGTTCACAATGGCTCTCACAGTACCTCTTCAAATGCGAGTCGCAATAGCGCTGTACAAACTCGGTAGCTGCGGGGAGTACAGGCTGATAGCGAACTAGTTTGGTGTCCACAAGTCTACGGTCTGAATCGGTGAATTAATTTAGCACCACTCTCTCCCACCAGTCCTTGCTCTTAACGCGCATCCAGCACGACCGGGTCCTTAAAAGTGCTGGAGGAAGGCCTATTCTGGGTCCAATAATCAGCGCTTGTTGTAACGTTAAAGCTCTTCGTCGTCTTCTGCTCATAACACAGAACGCTTGAAAGACCGTGTTAGTTGCCAACCGCAACCATAACAATCTGCCATATGACGACGAAACCCATAAGAGCATTCCTGTCTAACGTTACCATGTTTAACGTTACTTTCTTATACGTTATAGGCTACTGTTCTTTCTTATGTAACTAACGTTAGGCTATAGTTAACGTGTTTACTAACGTACGGTTACGCATACCAACCCGCGTGCTGTTTCTAGCAACCCAGCAGGAAGTATAATCACGTTATGTAAAAACGTTAAAATATGTGAGTTATAATATATAACGTTAGGCTAATATGTGTTTCTAATTTACGTTTGAGTTGCACATCGTGTTCAGGGAAAGAAATCGGAATATTGACTGAATCATGTAAACCTGGATTTTTCCCATTATCGCATTACTTAAGTGCATGTAAACGCAATTATCGTATTATTGCAATGTTCGGAATACTCCCAGTTATCGGAATATTGAGTGCATGTAAACGCGCTCACTGTCTCATTGAAAACAATGACATCCGGTTTCGTCCTGCCGCCTACCGTCCGCTGTGTGAATGGCCCTTAATTCCATCTAACCACTGCAACATTCTACCTCGCAAAGTATCCATGGTAGCATCCAGTTAGCTTATGTAGCTTATCTATAGCTTGCTAGCCAAACCACCTCTGCAATGGAGCAGAGGAAAAAAACAATGTCTACTGGGATGGATATCTTACTGTATTCCCATCAACCAAAGCAATCTCCCTGCATTTCCCAAGCACATCGAGCCCTTGGTACTGCACAATCCAAGCAGGTTGTTATTTTCTCGCTTTGTTGCTGGAGAGAAGTGGTCAACTCATTCATCCCATGCACCTCTTCTGCTGCCAACAAAAAACAAACTCACTTGGCAAGAAGCTAACAAAAAAAAATCTTAATCTCCCATTGTTTTATTCCAAATACCAACAAACCCAGAACAACTATCAAACTAACGTTTCTCCTTGTTCTCTCTTTTCCCAACTGTGCACATGTAGCACAGTGGAGTAATACAGTAACAGGAATAAAATATTTCTAATAAAACTATTCTTTTTTCATTTATATTGTTGGCTGATGTAATTTCTCACTGTGGCCACATTGTCTGAATCCTACAGCAGGGCAGAGAGAAGCAGGATAACTAATGTCTTTAATGTGGATGTCAGAATCCACACCAGTGAAACCTCTTCAGCAGCTCCCCCTCTTCAGCTCTTAACTGTTTTACGTTTTGAGAGGTGTAGGTGTAGTTTACTATAGGAATTACTATTTTTGCCCTAAAATATATAGTTTTTCCAAACCCATTTGACCAAATACTGCCTCCTCTCTCTTTTCCTGATTGGTGTGAAGCACTCTGCTCCACTATAGTTGCCAACGGTCGAGTGCCAATTGCCACACATTGTTGGTTCTCCCCATGTACAAAAACAAGGCATTGCTCAAATGTGCATCATGTGTAGGAAATGTGATTATATCTTTTTTGAGAATATATTTTACAAAGTAGTTTGAACTACATTTTTGAGTAGGCTAATTGTAGTTTATCAAGCTACATTTCTCTTTAGGGTAACTTGGCTGTAGTTCAACTACTTCCAATGTGAATTAATTGTAGTTTGTACAACTACGCTTTCAGAGTAGTTTCCCCAGCACTGTGTAAATCTTATTTATTATTGTATAACATAACATACTGTACAGTCCAAGGATCTTATATTTTTTAAATTCCAATTAAACAGTTGAAGTCAATGGCCTGTAGACCACCATCTTCATAATCCTTGACTAATGTTACTCTCCTATATTGAGCTCTCTTTCTCCAGATGTAGTCAGTTTACCTGGTTGATGGCTTTAACAGCTTTATTTGACAAAGATGGGGAATATGCCAGACAAGAACATCTGGTGAGGCTTTCCATTTTTGTTGTATAAATATGACCCAAAAGGTCTCTCAATCCATTTGTCTTATCTTGATTTGCATTCACCCAATGTATTCTAGGTGCCTCTGTTTTGAATCTTGATTAATTCAAAGGCCTATATCTAGGCCTATAGTTCTATACCTAAATATTTAACTAGCATATCATGACTTAACACAAGATGGCAGTCATGTATAGCCGAGCCATTAGCTCACATTTTCTTTTTTCAAATTAAGATGTAAACCAGAGGATTTGGAAAATACCTTCATTATCTGGATAGCTTTTGGAACTTGATCAACATCATCTGCAAGCTGACTGATGACAGTGTGGTTCCCCGTTTCCTTTCTTGTTCTCATACAGTTCTGTGAACGAATCTTTTGAACAAACGGATGGGGCTCACCAAAGGGAACAAAAGTTCCCATCACTAACACGCGGCAAATTCGTATAGGAACGCTCTTTTTAAGACCCATCAACTTCACTTTATGAACATGCCCTTCGGAACACGTTGGTGGTTGTTTGCCAAATGTATTTCTTTACAATTGGCGTTTGATATCTTGCGTTTTAAAACAAACGTCATAGTCACATTAGCTAAATTAACTCGCTGTTTACTTAGGCTAGTATTGTTTTAAATGTGTTTTGAATGCATTATTTGGTGACATCCTGTAAATTAGGGACGAACAAAAAATTTGGGCATTATGAATGAAAGGCTAATGGGAAACGACGTCTATTTTTCTACTCTGCATAATGAAACATTTAGTCTTGGAGTCGCAGGATTTTGCTTAACATTAATTTCATTTATTTCTTTGTGTTGTTAAAAGACAAAAGCAGGTGGCAGGTGAAAGTGGAAAGATAGGAGGTGGAGTTTTGGAAAGCTAGGAGGTGGAGTGTTGGAAAGCTCTGACAGCATTAGGACAAAACACACATTGGGCAAAACCACGGAGAGGCGTGGATAGATAATACCCAGTATAAAACCCTTTCCGGGAGTTTACTCAAAGCGGCAAGTCAAGTAAGCCACCTGCCGATCGGCAATCCTGTGAACAATCAGTACGTAACTCGAAAGGATGAAGTAAAAAAACAAAAAAACGCATGGAATAAAAGGGTCGTACTTCGAGGAAGAAGGAAAGAGTAACTAAAATAGGAAAACAAAGGCTTGCTACTCTATTTCGAAATATTAGCCAGCTTGCTTGCTGGTTAACTTGAATGTTTTAAGCTCATGCCAGCCAGTAAGTTAGCCCAACTAGCTAGCCGAGTCAGCTAGCTAGCTAGCCATCGTTTCTTGGTTAATAATCTAATTTATTTAAGTAACCAGCTAGCTAGCTAACTAATGCTTTTGCATCAGTTTGTGAACGGAGCCCTGGAGGCTATGCATCCAACAATTCAAAAAGACACTACTTTTACAAAGATATTTGTGGGCGGTTTGCCTTACCACACTACCGATGCTTCTCTTCGAAAATACTTCGAGGCATTTGGGGACATCGAAGAGGCGGTTGTCATAACGGATCGACAGACGGGGAAATCTAGAGGATACGGATTTGTAAGTACCGTTGGCAATCGACACGTCCCTTAAGTTAATTCACCTTGATTTAATTTAAAGAAACATTGCACGCATGTAGTGCTCATTCTGTTCTCGCAGCATAACGTTAATGTCAATGGTGGGCGAACGTTAGCCAAATTTCCAGCATCTATTAACGGTAAATTGCAAATGTATTTGTGTCTTTGTTCGTAATTCACTGACATTTGGACACAACGGCCCAAGGAGGGACTGGGGATTAACGTTATTTATTTTGCTTGCTCATGTTTGTGTTTCTAGCTTTCTGCTTCCTAAACAGTCAACTTAAACTAGCTGTTATCCAGTTGAGTTCCCCGGCCTAACTGCACCCTATTTTAAGTGAATATCTGAAAAATAATCGTGCATTTTGTGAATTCGTAAACTAAATTCTTTATTTAAAAAAAAAGATAAAAACCCACAGATTGGTGACTGGAGCACATGGTCTCTAATGGATAAAGGGGTAGCGTAGGGTACATGCAACAATTGTCTCTTGTCGTACATGCCAGTCATTTACTTCACGCTATGAATCGGTCGATTGTTATACTAAATGCCGCAAAAAACTGAAACAATACTCTACACAACGTCGACCGTGGGATCGCTATATACCGTAACTGTGAGTTGACGTTGGCTAGCTGGTTATCGGTTACTACAGTTAAGAGAATTTTGAGGATGAATAGTGTGCGCAGAGTAGGCTATAATACCGCTTGCACGTATTATTTCATGGGGCGGGGGTTGAAATAACTATTAATTTTTTTTGGAAATTACACTGGTAAGGAAAACTTTAAATGTATATTTAGCTAAAAGTCGAAACTTTCAAGGTTAACGTTCATTCACGGGTCCTTCCGGAAATGAAAGTTGTTCTCTGTTCCACTGCTACCAGAGAGGATTAGATTCTGGTGCAACTAACGGATTACAGCACGTGAATGCTCCAGGTGCTTGTAGCACTCCACAAGCGCCTTCCGCTCGTCCGTCTGTTCCCAAGAATTTATCAATAATTTTAGAACTGTTCATCTTGCAATAATGAACAGTGTTTCTCGAATACCACATCAGTTTTTCCCCATGAAAAGTTTAACTGATCTAATACTTTAAATATAAAGCAAATTGTTCTTCAGTATACTTTAAATGCAAGACAATTTCATGAAGCATTGGTGCTCATCTTAATTATATAACTTAGTTAAAGGGTAACAAAGCACTAAAATATGGAGGTAGATTTCTATCAAAAATAACCAAGCACAAAAGTATAATCCACAATCGTATTTATCATCCACACACACACACCTCTCAATTTGTGTTTCGTAAAAATAATCCACAATCGTATTTACCATCCACACACACACACCTCTCAATTTGTGTTTCGTAAAAATAATCCACAATCGTATTTACCATCCACACACACACACACCTCTCAATTTGTGTTTCGTAAAAATAATCCACAATCGTATTTACCATCCACACACACACACCTCTCAATTTGTGTTTCGTAACACTGGCGAATCTACAGTTACCGATCGAAGGACACGCTTGATGTGCTTGGATTTACGGACAGAATTTTGAGACAAATATTCCGCTGTTTTTCACCGTTTCGTTTCACGATCGTAACTTGCAATTCGTAATCGTAAACTTCTTCTTCTTTGGTGCTACATAACACGGCGGTGGGTCTGTTCGGCTCATCAGCGCCACTTTTAGAACAAGTGGCCAAAATTGCACATTATCTTTAAGAAGCGGATTCATGGTAAATTTAATTAAAACAACCGAGTTGTGAGTTTATTTAGGTTGTAAAGTTTACCCCACGCTAATCTTGCGATGGCAAGTTTTTTAAACAGTCATTGCACAAAACTATCAGATTGCATGTAGCTAGCTAGCTAGATTACATTACACAGGGGTAGGTCCGTACACAGTAGCTACATAACTCTTTCGCCCCTCATGGAAAAGATTATGTAAAACAAACTCAACCATGTGAAGTATTATAGCCAATTAAATTAATTTGACAGCTATTCTCACTGATACCGATGTCTCCTATTAAATCTTTTATTTGTTCAGCTAGCTAGCTAGTAGATAAGACACATAAATGAAAATGAGAATTCAAATTGCATGGAGTGCTCTCCTTATTTTAGCTCAGTGTTGTACTTCCTAGTTCCTATCAATGTACGGACCTACCCCTGTGTAATGTAATGATAGGAGGCGTGCAAAAATTGGAGTTTTGTGCAATGACTGTTTAAAAAACTTGCCATCGCAAGATTAGCGTGGGGTTAACTTTACAACCTAAATAAACTCACAACTCGGTTGTTTTAATTAAATTTACCATGAATCCGCTTCTTAAAGATAATGTGCAATTTTGGCCACTTGTTCTAAAAGTGGCGCTGATGAGCCGAACAGACCCACCGCCGTGTTATGTAGCACCAAAGAAGAAGAAGTTTACGATTACGAATTGCAAGTTACGATCGTGAAACGAAACGGTGAAAAACAGCGGAATATTTGTCTCAAAATTCTGTCCGTAAATCCAAGCACATCAAGCGTGTCCTTCGATCGGTAACTGTAGATTCGCCAGTGTTACGAAACACAAATTGAGAGGTGTGTGTGTGTGGATGGTAAATACGATTGTGGATTATTTTTACGAAACACAAATTGAGAGGTGTGTGTGTGTGGATGGTAAATACGATTGTGGATTATTTTTACGAAACACAAATTGAGAGGTGTGTGTGTGTGGATGGTAAATACGATTGTGGATTATTTTTACGAAACACAAATTGAGAGGTGTGTGTGGATGGTAAATACGATTGTGGATTATTTTTACGAAACACAAATTGAGAGGTGTGTGTGTGTGGATGATAAATACGATTGTGGATTATACTTTTGTGCTTGGTTATTTTTGATAGAAATCTACCTCCATACTAAAACAACTTATTTTAGATGAGAACTCATACATTTGGTTTTTTATACGTAGCCTATTACTGATTGATCCTGGTCCAAATCTTGACAAATTACTGCAGTCAGCGCAAAAAAGCACAAACTTTAAGAATCTGGCTCAAAAGTGTCTCTAGTGGTAAAACGTTAGGTACTGCACGTTCAATCTGTGATTGGCCAGAAATGTCTTTGTTTACGTATTCCTCCCTCGGTGACGACATGGAAATCTGTACAGCTATGCCCTGAAGTTTTGGAGTGAGGGCGGGCTATGCCCCAACTATAAAAGCGAATCTCAGCGGTTGATCTGAGAGGGATCTGGCGGCGAACTGAGGACACCTCCAACTCCTCCCCGCCTCCTCCAACACCTCCCCAAGCAGTGGCGGAATCAGGCCAGATCATCTCATACCAGCAGTAGCCTAAAACGGAATAGCAAGATGCCTTAAATATAATGCAGACATATTATAAATACTGCTTAGGTCATGCTGTCAGTAACTGTCACAAGCTCAGCTTCAGTTTTATTTGTATAGCGCTTTTTACGGGGCCAACCGTCACAAAAACGATGCACAATTGTTCTTATTGATTGAGGTGGACCATAAAATAGAGGTAAAAAGCAGGCAGAGGGTAGGATATTCAAGTGTCACAATTCGAAGCGACAGCATAGTCTGATATTAAATAATAGCATATTATTAAGAGATGTGATTAAGACACCGTAGGCTACTGTAAGCTAATTTTGTTGAGTGTCAGACCTTGCACTTCGCTTCGTGACACTTGAAAGATATCCCACCCTCTGCCTGCCAGTGAAAAATGTGTTCAACATCGTTACTCTTTACATTATGGTCCACCACAATCAATAGAACTATCTACAATTCGTGGTTCATAGCTCATCACAATCCATATATTATCGTTTGCATTTTAACTGGAGAAATTAAGCAAAAGAAAGGGGCAGGGCGTTCATCTGCAGTGGAGTCGAAAAACGGCACACCTGTAGCATATAGTTAGGCTACCGCAGGAATTTTTTGTTGCGGTGTTTTACATTTTAACTGAGCTAAGCTCTCTCTTTCATAAGAGTTTTGGCACACTTTGATTTTGGTTTCATGCCGTGTTATGGAAGTCCACATCCGGGGATTTTAGAATGTACTTGATCTTTACATACCTGCGATTCGGAACGCATGTTTTTTGTTGTTTTGACAAACAAAATGGCACTATGCACACTGACTAGAGTGCAAGTATGCATAATAGAACACAGCCTGCGAGTGTCTAGTACACGTCCACGCTGCTACCAAGTCAGGAGTACTTCCGTTGCTTAGAGATGATGATTGAAAGTGGGAGGAGTTGGAGGTGTCCTAAGTCCGCCGCCAGACTCTGTTGGTTGGTTGATCTACGTGCCGTGGACGAGGAGAGGAGATGGGAGAGAGTAAGCGAACGAGCGATATATATAGCTATCTTACAGTTTAGCTTTTTTGAATATTCTAGTAAGTAACTTATTTTTGGTATATTTTTTATAGTTAGCTTGATAGTACCTTGTTTTTTGATAGTTTGTTTTTCAGTCTAGCTTAGCAAGTAGCTAGCTTATTAAAACAAAATATATAGTTCATTAAAAATAAATGGCATGGGTAACTATTTGTACAGCGTGTGATTTGTTGTTTACTGGCCGCATCATAAGCTCAAACGAGGCTATGCGTGCCGCATTCTTCACCATTGCTTCTGCCTCAGCATCGGAAAGCTTCTTGGGGCTCGCTTGGGCGTTGTTTGATACCTGGAGCTCAGCCCTTATTATTTTCTTATCATGCCCAGATTTCGGCATTTTTTCGAATTTCAAAAGGGGCTGGGGTCTAGCTAAGCCAGCGTATTTTGTTACTCTTTAAAATGAACTAAGCATTCATAATAGGCTACGTCACCAGTACCAGGGTTGAGAATTGCAGCTGCAGAATAACATTAATGGACCGTAGCTACACTTTAATTTAAGTCCCTCCTATTTTACTTGTAGTAATAAACTATAAGTGTAACCCATTGATGCAAAGCGCTTAGAGAGTTTAAATCTTGTTACAAATGTTTTTCTTGCTGACCATAGCTGTATGGATCACATGTTGAGGGAAAGATGAGTAGTTTATTTCCCGAACATATGACGTCTGTTCCTCCCTTCAGCAAAGGCTATGTGTGAAATTTATCATTTGAAAAGTTTAGGGTTTTCCGCTTGCACTTTGGCTAATGGCTGATGTTTATTTGTCGCAAGACTGCGCTTATCTTTTTCTTTTCTTTTTAAATTGCTGTAGGGCACATGAACAGTGCGTCGCTTTTTAAAATTGCTGTAGGGCACATGAACAGTGCGTCGCTTTTTAAAATTGCTGTAGGGCACATGAACAGTGCGTCTCTTTTTAAAATTGCTGTAGGGCACATGAACAGTGCGTCGCTTTTTAAAATTGCTGTAGGGCACATTAACAGTGCGTCGCTTTTTAAAATTGCTGTAGGGCACATGAACAGTGCGTCTCTTTTTTAAATTGCTGTAGGGCACATGAACAGTGCGTCGCTTTTTAAAATTGCTGTAGGGCACATGAACAGTGCGTCGCTTTTTAAAATTGCTGTAGGGCACATGAACAGTGCGTCGCTTTTTAAAATTGCTGTAGGGCACATGAACAGTGCATCGCTTTTTAAAATTGCTGTAGGGCACATGAACAGTGCGTCGCTTTTTAAAATTGCTGTAGGGCACATGAACAGTGCGTCGCTTTTTAAAATTGCTGTAGGGCACATGAACAGTGCGTCGCTTTTTTAAATTGCTGTAGGGCACATGAACAGTGTGTCACTTGGGCATGCTTTATATGGATATTTAAACAGGCACACAGCCTGGCCTCTTTAGTTATGTTTATTGAATAAGAATGCAGTGAAAGTGGGAGTAATTTTTTCCCCCAAGACGGGCTGCTTTGTCATCTGGACCATAAGGCCCTGTCACATTCCCTCAGTTTTTGCCATGAGCTAAAAGGCAATGGTTAACTTCCCGTTGCTATGCCAAGAAGTGTGAGTGCGTGTGCTTTCTCCAAATGTTTTTTCACTCTGTAGCTTAAACCACCAGCGCTATGTGTTTGCAAACATGTTTTACTTATCATAATCTATTTCAAATATCTGCGGTAATACTCTACTAAATACTAAAATACTTATTTTTCTTTTTTTTTGTCAACCCAGGCCACACCTTTCTGTGGTACTTTGTTTTGAGATGATAACAAGGCTTTTTAATTATACTTCACTTGAGCCATTTTTGAGCGCTAAAAAAGAGGCTAGTTCTATATTTTGTGCATGGAAACATGGCTTTCCTACGCTGTTTATTGTGAGTCAGGTGTAACTGAGTCTGGAGTCAGAAACACATTATCCACTATTGTAGTCTCAACTGTGTGCGCATATAGGCTATACACACTTTGATGCCGACATTCATATTGGTGAATACTGTATCTGCTGAAGCTCAACAAATTGAAATTACTTTTTGTTAATATAATAGAAATGGGAGCCCCAGAGTTGCATCATTAACGGATCCTCTGGCTCGTTTCTGGGACAACCTGTTAAACTGGCTGGGGGAAACATGGGCGTTTCGATTTTGGTATGCTCTTGGTGGTCTATACTCTGCTGGCATGAGTTACTTGTAGGAGCCTGCCTCTGCCAACTGACTAGACCAACTTGATATTATTGTTTCTCAAAGGAACTTGAAATGGGAGAAAAGCAGTATGTCCACAAACCCCCCCCCCCTTCTGTATTCTACAAACAAGAATGTGTTCTGGATGTGTTCTACAAACAAGAATGTGTTCTGGATGTGTTCTACAAACAAGGATGTGTTCACAGCTGCAGTCATGCATTTATAGCAAAAAACAACATTTATTGATAAATACTTTAAATCTCCATCTGCTTGGTTGTCTGTTTTTGAGTGGTAGGTTGCTGACCAGGTTACTCACAGCGCTGTCGAATACTGCACTGTGTGCACGTTGCTCTGTTTAAAAGGTGTCCAGGTGTGTATGCCATGGATGTCTGGTAGGAGGATTGTTTAGGTCAGTGGTTCTTAACCTGGGTTCGATCGAATCCCAGGGGTTCGTTGAGTCAGTCTCAGGGGTTCGGCAGGGGTCAAGACACACACAGTATACGGTTCACACTAGCAATGTCGAGCCGTTTTTGTCGGAAGGGTTCGGTGAATGCACTGATGAAGCTTGCAGGGTTCAGTACCTCCAATGAGGTTAAGAACCACTGGTTTAGGTGATTGACAGAGAGGTTAAATTTCAGCCATTCTTCCTCCCTTTAGCCTCTTGGTTTTCCCTTCATTTAAATCCACATTTACTCTGACCCACCTTAGCTGCAGGTAAGTTTTATGTGGGCAAAGCCAGAGGTGTTTGACAGTGTTGGACTATTTTTTTCGAGTTTAGGTTTCCCTTAAGGCTGAATGAGTCGGGCAGAAGGTAGTGTATTTATCAAGTTTAATATAGTGTAGCCAAAAGCATTTTCAGTGCTTAATCCTAGCTAAGCAATGACCTTTTACCCATAACATCCTTCAGTAGTTTACTCAGCAAAATAAATATGTTTACGCCCCATATTATACAATTCATATGTCTTGTAATTGATAGCTGTCCTCAATATTGTTTTTGTTGAGTGATCTCTCAGAATCAGTAACAGGAAAAACATGAATTTCAGGGTTTCTTCCTCCATCATAATTCCTCCATCTAGTGGGCAGAATGCACCAGTGAACTTCCATGCATGCACAACAAATGTCATCAGGACACATGTAGGTGGTAGTGAAAATGCAAAACTATGAATGTTTTCTTGGTTTTGTAGTTCTTGAACAGTACTAGTTGAGACTTGGTATGGGTGTGGGCATCATACACTGCACAAAACTCTGCTTACTCATAGTGTGGATCAGGGGTGGTTCTGGGCATAATCACATGGATGTGGGCCATCCGGATAATGTGGTGATCAGTGAATCTGCATGCAAATTTGCACAGCATGGCGGCCTCAAGCACAGCTGCTGTCGTTGAAATTGGAGCCAAAATAAAAACCGTTACAGGTCGTGGTGGGTCTCCTCATAGTGTTTAACACTGTCTTTGTGTTTCCTGTGTCAGGTGACCATGACAGACCGTGGAGCAGCAGAAAGAGCCTGCAAAGATCCTAATCCCATCATCGATGGCAGGAAAGCCAATGTCAACCTGGCTTACCTGGGGGCCAAGCCCCGAAGCCTGCAGACAGGTGAGCATACGTTGTACTGTAGCAGATGAATTGCCATTCATTGGAGAGGTTAGAGGAAGACTGTAAACGCAAATAGAAAATTTTGTTGGTAGCAAGAGGTCACGTCCAGCACCCTCCTTTGACTTGACTTTATAGATCCCTAAAAGTTTACTTGCCATGTATATTCTGTAGAATTGTCAGTTGCCCTGACTAATAATCAGAAGTGGGTGTTGAAATCCTACAGATGTGACCAGGAGCCCATAGCTCTTCCACCAGGGACTATGTGGATTTAAGTCGGCCAGACTTCCTCGGGTTACGATTACATAATTTTGATAGTTCTCTCCTGTAGATTTGTGTGGACTGTAGTGTATGAATTTGTCACTGGCGCACATGAATGTGCACCAGAGGAGTGTTCACTTAAACTGCTGGGCTCATGGAGTGTGAAAGAGGAACACAAGATAAAATTGTGGTTTGCTAATTTGCAGCTGGCTAGCTCTGGCAGAGGTAGATGGTAAATGATCTTCCATCTAACCCCACTGATATTACAACCGATAGTTACTGCTTTAATCCATGTTGTGCCTACTCCCATTTGATTCACACCCTGCCCTATCATTGATAAATGTGTTGTATTGATAAGTTTTCCTCAGGCCTTTGAAATGACTCCTCATTTTTGATTTCGCAAGCCCCAGAAAAGTTGTAATTGCCAAGGGCAACACTCGCCTACATGAGCACATGCGTACAAGCACACTCGTGAAATGGGCCCACCCATTGACACGAGCTAGCACAATCACACAGCTGCCATATTACTGCTGGCTCTGATGTCTTATGGTGTGGAAGCTTTTACTCCAAAATTCTGTCTATTGAGTTTGAGCCGTATTGTGTGTAAAGGCCGCGCTCGATCTGAGACTTCACTCACCATAACCGTCATCTACAATATATGGCAGCAAGTATACTTCTTTGAGATACCTCGCAGGATATGATACTGCTTGTTGTAGAGTAGAATGTTTCTTTATTATGGTTGTAATTCCTTGAGTTTTATGTGCATTGACCAATTTAGGTATTTCTGAGGAAAAGGTTTATGCTGCACAAGATTTTTTGAGCTCCCTCTCTTGTCCCAGATGTGTGTGATTCATGGTAAATCCTGGGGGCACTCAGGCAAGCGGGATCACCATCAGTGCACAGCGACTGGAAACGCTTGCTGTGAATACTTTCACACTGCTGTGTAAACACTGGAAGAGAGAGAAATACTCTGGCTTTCAAAGCCCTTTATTTAAACAACAGTAAATAAAGGACAGTGTTATTCAAAAACACCACACAATGTAAGATTGATCCCAACAACATCAGAAATTTTTTTAAATTGAAGGTGGACGTGATGGTACGAGGGATTTCAGAACCAAAAAAATAAAAAACATTTATTCAACCAGTCATGTCAACATGGAACCCCCTCCTCATTCAGTATACAGTCTATTGTCCCCATTTCTCTTCATTTCTAGGTTATCAACCTGCGTTAACTTGTTTTTTCAAAGGGACTTGTGCATATTGTTTAACAAACACGCACACGCACACACACACAAATCTTGCACCACATGATCCACTGTATTGGCCTAACCCGTTTTTTCCCCTAAGGCTGTGTTGGTGTTTGTCCTTTTGACACACAGGGCTCTGTCTTTCTCCCCAGACATTTGTTTTCTCTCATTCTGTCAAACATTGTGTTTTTCCGCCAGGCACGGCCTCCTGGCTGTTTCTGTGATTGAAGACAGGGCCAAGGAGAGAGAGAGAAAGAGAGAGAGCGAGAGTGTTTGTGTGTGTGTGTGTGTGTCCCACCCTAACCCTTGCCTTGCTCTCTCACTTCCAGGCTTGTCGGTGGGTGTGCAGCAGGTCCACCCAGCGCTCATCCAGAGGCAGTATGGGTAAGTTTGCTTGCACTGGTGTGTGTGACAGTCTTGGGTCTTTACTGTGTGTTTTCACATGAGATCTCATTAAAAGTGTCTCTCAGGTCCTGGAAGCCCTTAAAAAGCTTTCCCCACCTCCCGCTGTGTATTTAAGGAGTGCTCCACCAAGACAGGCGCTATTATGGGTGTTCATTGCCTTGGCAGTTGTTTTTATTTGCAGTGCTCTGCTGACAGTTTGATTGCATTTTTGGAACATGTTAAAGGTTGGGGGAATTTTGGCCAGGGCAGTCCATGTGCACTGTCTATACTCCAGGGCAGAGAAGATATCCTGTCCCAGTGTACAGGCAGTTAAGGGCTTAAAGGCTGTAATGGTACTTTGATATGCCTCTGCAGTTGGCCTGCAGTCCCAGTGCAAGTCCGTGGAGTGAAGCTACCATTAGAGACTAGTAGTTAATCAGGCCCTGGAGAGCAAGATTCTGGCTGCAGTGTCACATGCTAATGGGTTGGTAATTAGCACTACAGTGACGTGCGTTTAAACGGACTCCCCGAGAGACCTCCATGCCCCCAGTATCAGCGTACAACACCCACCACTGCATCAGTGCGATCCCACTTTCTCTGCACCGTGTCTGCCACCTGCCTGACCGCTGCCCCAATTTTGCTCTCAAAAGCAATTCTGTGGAGGTTTAACAGTTTTAATGCGTAGCATTGTAGGTATTAGATGTGGAATTTTTTTTTTCAAATTGGTTAAACACTTAAAGTAAATGCTATTCATATATGTGACATGCTGTCTCAGAACTATAGCTCCAAACATGCAAATGGTGTTTGAAGCTCAGACAAATCATACTTTGTGTACATTCTTTGTGATGTGGGTGGGCAAGATATCCACTAAATAGACTAGTGAACAATAAGAAATGTCCTTATAACATGTAAAAGAATAAAAAAATGTTCTTAACATCTTTTTTTATTTTATTCACAAATAGGGTTTATTCGTTGATTGAGGATCAGATGTGTATCATACGTATTTAAAATATTAACTTTTTTTGAGTCTGGTAAAATGTGTTGTAAAAGCAGTCGGAACAGTCGAGATGCCCGAGTCAGCCTAGATACCCAGCAGGGGTGGGGATGTGCCTCAGACTGCAGATAAGATGGTAGGACAGATGTGTCTGCATGTTTGATGTCTGTTGAATATTAGTTCAGTTCACTTGACTTTTTCTGTGCTTAGAAGCCCCTTTGGGTGAACGTCTCAGCAATAGTCTAACTGCAAGTCTTGTTCATTTGTGTTCCTCGCTTAAGCAGCCAGTGAACCCTGTAGCAGGCTCTGTCTGCGCTGACTGTGCCTGGCTTTGTGCTTGGGTACATAGGGCGTTTATCCTTACCAAGAGCATGGTGGGGGACCAATGACTGCTGAACTGGGACAATGAGTAAAAGAGCTAACTAACTGCTAAACGAATGCACACAGGCCCCCCTCAGTCAAACAGGAAACACCTTGAAAGAAGAATCTCGTTTCCTCCCTGTGCTCCTTTATGCTTGGCAGTGTGAGGTTACAGCTCGACTGCAGAAATACAGTACTAATGAGTGGATATTTTCATCTTATGTTTGGGGTGTCCTGGTTTGTAAAACTAGCTTCTGTTGAGGTCACTGAAGATGGGGGGGGGAGCCTGTAAGCATCCAGACTGTTTTCCTGTTTTCCTGTAAAGCATCTTTAGAACCAGTATCTCTGTAAAAGGCGTTGTACAAATAAAATTGAATTAAACAAAGAAAGTGCGTCCTAGTTGCCATGCAAGTTGGACTCGACAGTTTGCAGTCGTTTCCCCGGCTGTGTAGAGAATATTGGTCCACAAGCAGCCAGTCACAGAGCAGTAGTGTGCGACGCAGACAATTCAAAGTGAACATTGGTGCTTTGAAGCAGCCACAGACTTATTCGGAAAAAACTTTTGCGGGGCTTAAATGGGACATGGAAGCACAGACACGAGCACTAGCTCATGGTTAGGCTTGTGTTGAATAATATTAATCCAACCTGTTTACTGTAACACACCTTTTACTATCCATCCATCACCATTACGTGTTGGTTACTGAGCATGAAGATGACTTTCGGCCAGA
Source organism: Ilyophis sp. 1 JC-2022 (assembly GCA_022702515.1). Classification (NCBI taxonomy): domain Eukaryota; kingdom Metazoa; phylum Chordata; class Actinopteri; order Anguilliformes; family Synaphobranchidae; genus Ilyophis; species Ilyophis sp. 1 JC-2022. Next base: position 26,109,533 of record CM040396.1, read on the forward strand.
CTTTGTTTGTATTTTTTGAGTAGAGGAGAAAAGCATTCATGACTGGTTACGAAAGGATGCCGTGGCACCGTGAGCCCTCTCTGCTCTGGTGTCAGACTCATAGGATGCTAATTAGTCCCAAGGATCAGCAGTACGAGTTGATCAGGGCCTAATTTATATGTGAGAATGCCCCAACGTCTTTTTTCTTTATTTATACCTGATGCGGTAGTAAACATCCAAACTTCAGAGGCTGCGTGAAATTCTTCCGCGGGTGGAAAAAACCTTCACCCCTGATATCTATTGGGTATTCATAAGACAGCCAATCAGTTGCACGGTTGTATAGCTTCCATGTGATGTGTTTTTGTCAGTCACATGGAAGCTGATTGGCTGGCTTATCAACACCCAATAGATAATGGTGGTGACATTTGTTCCCGGGAGCATTTCAGGCGCCCTCTAAAGTTTGGAAGTTTACTACTGCATCAGTTATAATTAAAGAAAAAATTTGGAGAAAGGCAATACACAACATGGTGGCGATGATTTTTATTGCATTTGATAATTATTGTTGCGATATATTGCCCAGCCCTACTGCCTGCTGCCAGAGCAGACTGACCCCCCCCCCCCTCTCTCCCTGTCTTTCTTTTCACCTCTGTCTGTCTCTTCTCCCCCTTCTCTTTGTCTGTCTCTGCCCTCTTTCTTTTTCACACAATGGAGGACAGGCTGTGTTTGAAGGTTTTCTAAGCTTCCTGTTTCAACAAAAGCAGCTTGCTCTCAGGAGGGGGATTAGGCCCCCGAGACACTGAAACCCCCACACCCTGATGAGAGGCTGGTCTGGGGGCTGGGGGCCAGGGGGGTGGGGGTCAGGCAGCAGATGGGTATGAGCTTGACTTTGCTGAACTGTTATTGTTGGGGATTGTGCTAATTGGGGCGGCGGTACCAACTGCACCCGTCCTCACCTTCCACAGGTGGCAAGCGAGTTTGGCTCATTAAATATTCATACACCCCCCTTTTGTGCCCTCACCACCCCAGGGCTCATTCAGAGGCTGTATTCTGCACTGAGTGTGCAAAAATTGCCCATTTGTTTTTCTTATATTTTTTTATTTCTTTGTTTTGTTTCCTGCCTTTCATTATTATGACTGGCCCTATCTCACAGTGGCACCCGTACTGTTTGCAGGAGTGCTGAAAACCTAACAGACACCCTAGTCCTGTTATCCATTCTGAGCAATTTCCCATGACGTCCCCATGGGTGTAAGTCTGTGTTCCAGGCCTGTCTGATGTGCATTGCTGCTACACACACACACACACACCACTTTTAAATGTTTGGTTTTCCTTTCTATCCCTTCCTCTCCCATGTCTGAACATGTATGACGTCACATGTGTGTTGGAGTATAGAAATACAAAGATTCTCTTTCCCCTCCTTTACGACTTTCTCATTCAAATAAAATTACTATTTTATTTGAATGGGAAACGTTCATGACATTCCCTGTGGTCTGATTCAGCTGAAGTTTGACCCGTGTCTTTGCTCAGGAGTGCTTTTTCATAATGAAGAGAGAGAGAGAAAAAGTGCACATTTTGGAATAAATTTACAGTATGTGAATTAATGTGGGTTACTGTGTCAGAAAACGTTCAGTCAATACAAAAAACTATGGAGTGGGGGAAAATGCAACAATTTGGGGTGAGGCTAAAAAATAGTGTGGCGCAGATGTTTTGGTTCTTCAGAAATGAGCCAATCAGAGGAAAGGAAATTGCTAAAGTTAACGTCATTGTCCAATTTACTTTTTCAATCAGATGGCTAGCTAATAGGATTTCAGCTAGCTCAACTAGTTGGACTAGTCAGATTTTATTAGTTTGCATTCATGCATTTGTGTGTATGCATATGCTATATGCATACCACTATGTTGAAGTTGTGCTGGTAAAAAAGTAAAGCAAGCCTCTTAATTCTCAATCAGCCTGTCCAGCCAACTCGGTTTGTTTGTAAGCTTACTTTCCACATTGTGTGCGTATGGCGATACTGAATGCTAACATTGCTAATCCCCCCCACCCACCACCCTGACTGTCATGTGCTCCCAGTTGAAGCAGTCTGAAGGTGCTCCTGGAGCAGGACCCCCTCTGCAGCAAGGGGGCGTCACACCACCCATCTCCCAAGGTGACAGCTTGGGGTCAGAGATTGCAGTGGAGTGGATTTCTGTTATGCCAGTTGGGGTGGAGTTGAGTGGTTATTTGAGCTCTGTGGGCGAAGAGAACGACCTCCTCTCCCTTCTGTAGCATGGCTTTGGAGTGCAGTGGGGCATGGTGTTGATTGTAGTTTGAAGTGTGACTGCTTGAAGGGGGGAGGGACATCAAAGGGTATGCGTCATCCCCTCCTTCCTGTGGACTGCACACGTGTGCTGTGACTTCACTGGTGTGTTGCGCAGGTTTCTCACTTGGCAGTGAAGAGGGAGGGGGAGGGGGGGTGTGAGGGTTTGCCTGGCAGTAAAGGTGACTTCTCTTGAGGAAGAAGTCACTGTAAGAATAGTATCTCTCCTAGATCATTTTAGTCTAGCAGTAGTCCATATATTGGAAGTAGCCTGCCTTCAAATGAATGGAACAAGCTAAATTGTGTTCACACCAAATGCAGAAATGATTGTCCTGTACAGTGAAAAAGTTTCAGTTTCTTGGGAATGAGAATATCTTGAATGTGAACGGCAATGTAATGCTGAAGTTGAATAGCTAAATGTGGTAAAAACAATTTATAATCACTTCATTTGGCAGATGTTGTTAGCCAAAGCAGCTTACAAAAAAATGTTCATTTAATATGGTAAACAAACACAGCTAGAGAGGCAAAGTTCCAATCAAATCCATGCCACCGTCAAAGTGCAGGCTTAAGGCTTCATTCTGTACTCCTGAAAATGAACTAATTTCAACCTGAATTGTTTTTAATAATGAGAGCTAAGGGTTGCTGTGTGGCTCATCCTGTTAAGTCACTGTTGTGGTGCATAGATGGGCCCTATAGTCTGCTAAAGTGGCCATTAGCCCCACAGGGCAACACATAATTGGGTTAGGTTCAGGGGAGAATTCAGTCAGCTGGCATCCTCATTGCTCTCCAGTGACCCCTGCTGGTCGATCGTGCAACCGTGGTCCGCTTGCTAAAGCTTCACATGAAGCGTCTTCCTCTGACTCATGTCTGTGCAAGTCTGGCTTGTGGGCTGCAGTGTGAAAAGAAGCAGCTGGCGACATCATGTGCTTTGGAGGAGAGTGCATGTTTGTCTACACTCTCACACATTGGCCACAGAGATCGCAGTATGAGCATGGCTGTATATAGTTGGGCATTCCAAACTGAGAAGAAAATGGGGGGGAAGTATAAACAAGAAAGAATGAGAGTTATGCTGCTACATTGCCTGTTAATGCACGTTAATGTCACTGCTGCAAACGTTTGAACTTTTGAAACAAATGAACCATTTTGCTTGTGTAATTTTGCGATTGGCAGTGGTCACTGATCACATGGCAAAGTTGTTCAGCTCTTTTAATATTCTGAAAAGAAAAGGGAACATTAAGAATGACATGATATGAGATTCTATCGATTAATCATTGTACAAAACAAGGTATTTATTACATAGAGTATTTAAACTGCATTTGAATAGGAACAGGAATTTTTTTATCACTTTTTTTTTTGTGCTTTTTTATCACTGCCACCAGGTTATTCCTATATCACATTTGCCTCCAGGCAGGTTACACTGTATCATTATAGAGGACATTGGCTGGCTGTTGTCCTGTAAGCAGCAAGATGATAAAAAACCGAGCTCATTATCTGAGCATTTAGGGTGGTTCATACTGAAGGCCCCCCTCCCCCAGGGGATCCCCTGTCTCCTAGCCCCAGCTCTCCCGTAGTCCTCGCTCACCCATGAGAAGCGCAACGCACCCAAGAAGGGGGGAGGATGCAGGATGACATTTTAAAATAATCACCACCACCACCAAAGCTGTTCCTAATAATGCCTCAGTGGAGGAAGTGCTGCGGTGCTTTTCTATAGGCACACTGACTTTTGGGGCGCTGCAGGAGGAGGTGTGTGCATGTGTGCTTGTGAGTGGGTTCAGTGTGGAAAAGGCAGCAGCTGTTGTTACACCCTTTTATATGAGGAGTCTCACTGCCTCCCATAGGCCTTCACCAGGAGCTTTCGCTTTTAGTACACTTACAGCAAGAATGGTGATTGACACCTTCTGTAACTAAGCAACTGCACTCTTGCTTCACAGCCAGTATTTGGTTGAAGGGGTTGGTTTTGTATCACAAAATGTAGCTTTGTAAAAGATTAATATCTTATCCAAAAATATCCAAGGAAAATGCAAAAGAAAAAGTAAATGGAAAAAGTGATATTGATGTTTATTTCTTTACTTTTATTATTTTTAAGTGAAAAGACCTAACTGGTAATCAGTGAGCCAGTGAGCATTGCCTGTCTTCTCTAGAAAGCCAGCCCTGCCTGTGGCAACCCGTTTTTCAGCAGCTAAGCGGCTATATGCTCGATGAGACTACGTTGTCAGTGTGTTTCTTTGTGTAATATTTTTTTTCTGTGGTCACACCAGCCTGTGCCTTTGCCTATTTTGGGTCACATAAAAGGCACAATGTAATTTTGTTTTGTTTCTCTCCCTCCCTCCCTCATCTGCCACAATTCACTCCCTCCATCTGCAGCCTGGCCCAGCAGTACCTTTACCCACAATCCTTTGTGCAGCCCGGCCTGGTGCTGCCCTCTCAGGTGGCCTCTGTCGGCTCTCCCTACCTAGACTACAGCAGCGCCTACGCCCAGTATGCTTCTGCTGCCTTTGAGCAGTACCCATACTCTGCGTCTCCGGGCTTCCTGGGGTACGCCTACACCCCCAGCCCCACCGCGCCCACACCCGTCCCCCAGTCCCTCCCTTCAGGAGCCGGCATGGCCACCACCTTTCTGCAGTACCCCTCACAGCCACTGCAACCTGATCGCATGCAGTGAGCTCCACGGGGGGGCAGTGGTTTTGGGGTCGCTGTGAAGAAATTGAGAGGCGTCGCACTATGACATCAGGAGAACACCTAAACCCCGTCACCGGCAGTGTGGGGTGTTGCGTCAAAGGGCTTCCAGAAGCACACAGCAATGCTGTGTGTTCTGTTTGATAATGTTGTTATTATGATTGTTATTAATGTTCTTATTGTTACTCTCATTGTTGTTATCGTTGTTATCCATGTTACTATGATTATATTGTTTCAATCAGAGGAAACCTCACTCTTGTATGTTGCCATGTTCACGGTCAGGTTGTCATTAGTACCTGAATTTTGGGGTAGGGTGGGGGTTGGTGACAAAATGATGGACACTCGAGGCAGAGCCAGGCGAGGGCAAAGCTGTACAGTGACCTCTTGCCTTGTGGTCAAGGAAAGATAAAGCAGGCTCTGCTTCTTGGGAGAAATGGCAGACGGGGGCTCCGGCAGAGAAAATGTTTTTGTGTTGCCCCAGCCACCAACAACGGTCTGTAATCCACGGTGACCTGAGAGGATTAGGATTCCCTCGCTCTGCAGAGCTTTAACCGGTACTCAACGATGGAGAAACGAGGACCAAGGGGGTCCTCCTAGAGCTAACGGACACGTGAAGATGACATCGGTATCACCTGCTTTTTATGAGGCCTTAAACACCCCCTCCCTCCTTACCCTACACTTTCATGATGTGAATATTAAGTCCTTTCTCTTTTCACTTTTTATACAAAAACCCTTAATGCCAACATTACAATTTCTTGTTTTTTTTTCAAAGGCAGGTTCATGTCTTTTCTAATTGGATTATTGTAGATTGATGTAGATAATCACAGCTAATTTCAATATGCAATTATGAGGGGGGGAGGGGAAGGGGAAGAGTATGTGGGGGTGTACAAGGTAGATGACACTGTAATGCATATTTTATATAACTTAATCATATGAAATGTTGCTTTTTAAAAGGACGTATTCATGTACAACATTTTTTAATATTGCAGCTGCAAATTAAAATGTATATTACAGTATTTATGTTAAGATATTTAAAGATGTAAGTTAAACTTGATTATTTCTTTTTGTCCTTCATTTTTTTATTTTATTTAAAATAACTGTCCACAGGAAATGGATCATAAATCTTTGCATGGCAGTCCTTAGTCAAGGCGTTTGTTTGTGGACTGTATATTGATGGCTCACAGCTGATGTCACAGGTCCCTGCAGGGTATTTTGGTCACTGCTGTATTTGGAGCGTTGCATTTTCATGTTATTTACATAGCAAAGCCATACCAAATGTTCTGAAAAAATAAAATAAAGAATTTCTACGTACAAATGTTCTTAATTTGTATGGAATGGGGGGTAAACCCTTTACCTAACAAAATGGAAGAATTGGTTTAAGCCTTGCAATGAGAGTATGCTGGAGATGAAGATGTGTTTGTGTGTGCGGACACTACATCCCAATCTGCCACATGTTCTTTTTTCTTGTGTAGAGGCTCCAGTTGACTGAAACCCTCCCTCTCTATGCAACACTAAATCTAATTACGTCTTAGCTGTGTGTACCATACAAAACCCCTTCATAAAATGGCAATGGCAATCTCTAAAATGGCCACTTTTTCTTCAGTGTTTTGAAACCAGTGCATTCCTTTAGTCAGTGTTGTGTTCTACACTACCACTGCAGTTGCCATTTGACTCCTCCTCTCTTGTCTGATTGCTCCGCTTAGTTATTTCTGTCCTTCCGCTTGATGATTTTCATACCCTACCAGCATAGGAATTCAGTATTGAATCGGAAAACCCGGGGAGCTCCTCACAAAACCTGTGACGCTACATAAATCTTTTATTGAAATGCAGAAACGCTCATGGTTGCCTCAGTATTAAAACGCAGAAACGGTCATGGTTGCCTTAGTATTGAAACGCAGAAGCAGTCATGGTTGCCTTAGTATTGAAACGCAGAAACGGTCACGATTGCCTCAGTATTGAAACGCAGAAGCAGTCATGGTTGCCTTAGTATTGAAACGCAGAAGCAGTCATGGTTGCCTTAGTATTGAAACGCAGAAACGGTCACGATTGCCTCAGTATTGAAACGCAGAAACGGTCACGATTGCCTCAGTATTGAAACGCAGAAGCGGTCACGGTTGCCTCAGTATTGAAACGCAGAAACGGTCACGATTGCCTTAGTATTGAAACGCAGAAACGGTCACGATTGCCTCAGTATTGAAACGCAGAAGCGGTCATGGTTGCCTCAGTATTGAAACGCAGAAACGGTCACGATTGCCTTAGTATTGAAATGCAGAAACGGTCATGGTTGCCTCAGGTGGGTCTTGATCAGGGAGAAGCGCTGAAGCATTGGAGGCAGAGGAGGCCCTGCTAATGGAGCGGAACGCCCTGCAGTCTGGCGGCCAGAGGCCCCTACTGTTTCATGATGAGGCTGGGCGTGGCTTCGATTCTGGGGTGCTACGCAAGAAAGCGCGTTATCCTGTTGCTTGCAGGAGGAGGCCCAGGTTTTATCAGGTCTCAGAGACCACAGCAATACCACCTACCAGGGGCAGAGTACAGGCCAGGCAGTTTGTGCATTTGGGAGGGAGAGAGGAACGTTTCTTTAAAATTGGAATAAAACGGTCAATTTGGCTTACAGGCATGTACAGATGTATAAAGGGTTGTTCCATATTAACTTTAGAACAAATGGATCTTCGGGCATCCGACTTTACCCACTGGGTCTCGTTCAACGTTGCTTTAGTCAGGGATTAGTCATCCTGTGAATATATTTCTTCCAGGAATATGCAAACATCACACTTTCTGTGAGCTGTGGTGTGGTAAATTGGGAATGTGCACACTTGTTATACTGGCAAACTGCTTCGTACCCTGAGAGCATAGTGTAGTTTTGGAGGAACGTATGTCAGTATTAAACGCACTGCATGTCTTGCCAATTATAGAGAACAAGCTGCCACTACCATTTCTTGGAGACAAAAAAGATTAACATTTGTTTTATGTGCAAGATGTGAACAGGCACACTCCCTTGCCCAAATAGACTGTGGAAGACAGCAGCAGCTTTTTTTTCTTTGATCACACTTCACACAAACCAGCAGATTTAAAGGCTAAGGAAAGCAAATCTATGCTGTTGCCCTTCACATTTGGAATCAGTTTATAAAGGTATGATTTAAAATACTATATAAGTGTTGGGATAATGCCATCATGTGGCACGTGATCTTACGGTATGCTGGGTTACTTAATGGGGAGGGGTGGAACTCATGCAAGCACAACAGAGCATGTTTTACTGGAGTGATCACCTAACAACATCATTCCCCAACAACATATTTCAGTACAGCTTCTTCACTGCACTGTTCTAAATCCTCACTCTACAACAGTGCAACACAGCCTGACCTCTCCACTGTAAGTTTCCATACCCTTTCTGTCTATATGAGTATTCATCCCCCTCTCACCTAATTCCCATAGCTGTTTTGGCTGCAGTGCAACTCCAAGACTTGCTTCATTTAAAAAACAAAACAATTCAATGAAAGCCTTTTATCCTGTGCTTTGAGAATCCCTTCCATTCTTCAACAGCTTCCCTCTCTTTTCATCCCTTTACTTTTACATGAATTCCACAGAAGTCCCACAAAAGAGTGGCAGATGTCTCCAGCTCTGCTGCAGGGGTTTTCCAGGAAATCTGACTCAACCATTTGTTTAGTTTTTTTTTAAAGTTTTTTTTACAATTTACTGTTAAAAAAAAAAGGGGAACTTGGAATCTTATTCCATAATGTAATGCAAATCAGCATAAAAATAACTAGCACAAAGACCAACCGTGCTCATTCCTTTCATGATTGACAGCACTAGGCCCCACCCGTTCAATGCCCAAAGATGGAACCCTCACGCTGCTGGTGGAAGTAATAAAAACAAAGTGGTCTGGAGTGAGTATGTGGGGGTGCGACCGGCTGATTATGGACCACTCCAAAGGTCCGCTCACAGTTAGCCTACAGCTGCCCTTTAAAGGCCGTTGGTGACAATTACCACAGACGCTCTGTGAGCTGATAACACACCAGGACTGTCTCTGTGTATTTGCGGAAGATAAGAGAGCATGGTGACTGGGCTGGACGCCTGTAAACAGCTGATGTGTTTAATCATTCTCACTTTCGGGCTGCTGGGTAGCTAACTCTTTAAAAAACAAGCGCCGCGGTCTTGGATCGAATTCGGCCTGTGCCAGTGCCGACTGTGATGGGCAGCCCTGCGGGCGCGGCACGAAATTGGCTTTGAGTTGCCCTGGGGATATACGGGAGGGATTCAGTCGGCAGGTAAAGCTTGAGCTTGTGTTCATTGCTTGAGCGACCCCTGTTGGTCGTCTGGGCGCCCGTGGCTTGTTCTCTGCACACACGTATGATTGGGTCTCCTCCGCCATGCGCAGATATTGGGTAGATAACTGTACTTATGTGACTTATGTTTAAGCATGGTACCAAATAAACAAATTAAAATGCACACGTAGCATGTATACGTGTGTGTGTGTATGTGTGTGCAAATGCACGTAAACTCACTCGTGAAGTTAACCATTTGTTAAGACCGTTCTTCCTCACTGTCTTTCCTTTGCATGCAAGCTTGTAATGCGATCTGCATGCAGCTCACACTGTTAGTGTCTGGGGAGCGACAGCAACGGGGTGAACTCAATGGCATGATAGCACCAGGAGTAATGAGGGGGAGGTGCTGCCTACTTTGTCCATTTGTTACACAAGCTCCTCGTCTGTACACAGATCCATTCTGTCTCGTCACAGACGTACTTCTCGGCATGTACACGAAGCTGAAGCAGGGTCATGGGTTCTAGTCACACAGACAACTGTGCGTTGTTAATGTGGTTAACAAAGACCTACTGAAGGGCGTGATGGGCTCAGGGCTGCCTGGAGGCGCACACACCATCTTTGGACAGAGAAGCAGGCTTTTGATAAACGTGGCCCTCATCTTCCTGTGCAGCCTCCTCTTAAAACTAAAAGTTGACCTCTGTGGGGAAGAGGATCTCTCTTTGTATAAACTGTATGCGAGTGGAAAGAATGAGGGGGAGAGGAAGAAGAGGTGAGGGGTGTCTTTGATTCCATAGCACATTTCCAGTTGCCATGCATACACCCACAGGCCATGCCCCAGCTACCCAATCCCTACCCCCAAACCCCAGTCTGTCAGCAGAGAGTTAGTCATGACCTCAGTTCACTGTCTGAATTTGCTTTGTTTGCAAGACAAACATACATTCATATAAGGGATATACATATAGCAGAAAAGCATAATACATGCACCTCCTACAGATAAAAAGCCAAAAAAAAGGGAGATTTCAGATTCTGAGACCTATTCGTAAAACCATTGTGAATTGAATGCATTCAAGATATATTTTCATCTGTTTTCTCCCTCTCTCTGTCTTTCTCTCTCTTTTTTTTCTCTTGATAAGAGACCCTGGGTGCCTGCCTGGCCACTCTGACCCAGCACCTCCTGGTCAATGACAGCAAGCTTATCATAATTTATCACTCTCACTCCTTCCTGATTTGAACTTTTGCACTGAATTCATTTTAAGCTGAGGCTGTAGTGTCAGGTACTTTCAAAAATGATTTTTCACAAAGCATTGTGTGTGTGTGTGCGTGCGTGTGTGTGTGTGTACATGCTTGTTTGTTTGTGTGTGTGTGTGAGAGAGAGTGGGTTGTGGGTGGGTTGACAGAATAAAGCCCCTGGGACATACAGACTTTGTGGGAATGCTACATTCACTGAGCTGGGGGCCATGCAATAAGAGAGAGGAAATCCTTCATCCTTTATAATTATGCCCTTTACACTTTATACTTAACGAAACCCCTGAAATGATCAGAGAGAGAGAGAGAGAAAGAAAGAAAAGGGGGGAGCAGGAGAAAGAAGGAAGGGCAGTCTGACAAAGGAGCCCTCCCCTGGGTATCTCATTGATGCTTGAGAGAAAATCACAACTGGGGATGGGGGCTGCTTTGAGGTGGGTTACTTTTTCCACACACACACTGGCACACATGCACGCTCACACACGCACACACGCATATGCACATACGCACACACACAAACACATGCACATACACGCGCAAATACTTTCTGTCAGTATGCTTTGTCAGTCAGTTTTTGATTCTCACCTCTTCATCAAGATTAACAACCCCAGATTAGACCGATAGTAGGGCAGCTCAAAAGAACTGATCCCCAAGTAGCTGTCAGTAATATACACACACGCACGATGGCTGAGCATGCCAGATGTGTAGTCATAGTCATAGTCATATGAGGCCTGTGACACATATGTTCTCACAGCACTGGGACATGAGCCAGGTTGGGATGCTGGGATATAATACTTAATTGTCTCCTCCTCCATGACCTTTGAACTCATCTTGCCCTCAGGCAATTGGAACAGCCCACCATTGTAGTGTTCCCTAGTGAAATATCACTCAATATTCAGACAGGAGGCAGTCTGAGGAACAATAATGTTGGTTCTACATGTGTGTGAGATAGTTGTACTGGGAAAGTAAAGTTGCCTGGGTTTGTGTTTGCTTTTGTATACTTTGAGTGTGTCCCTTCGGGTGTAAAGTAAGTGTGTGTGTGTGGAATGCAAAAAAAAATGAGTAGTTGATAAAACCTGAAAGTTTGGTCCAGCAGCAGCAATGCTGTGCTTTTCAACACAGCAGTCAGTTTGCTTTTTGAATGAAGAGAAGCACTCTACATTGACACCTTATTCATCTTTTTTGTACTGCCAACTGTTCCCCAGAGACATTAGTTTCTCACCCTACATGGTGGGCTTTAAACATTCTGGCAACTGTTATGGTTCATTCCCTTCCACATTTACAGGCCTCTGCTGCCTTGCCTCACATTAGTTCTTCTTGTCTCCCTCTGTCATCTCTTTCCTGATCATTCCTATTTTAGTATGTTCTGGTATGTTTGTCCTAATCCCCCCGCCCACCCCTGTACAAAAATAAAACTTAATAAAGGAAGCTTTTTTTCTCTAAAAGTAAAGTCAGCAGAAGGAGGCCAGGGCCCTCACCCAGGGTCTGACATGCTCGCTGGTTGGCTCTGGGCCAAGGGAGGGACTCTCTGCTCAGAATCTCCAAAGCACTTTATAAGGAAAGAGGGAGAAAAAAATGTATACTATTTATAGACCAAATTTATCATGCTTCTTATTTCTTCTGCCGTTAAGAATCTCAGAAAAGCCACTTCACAGGAGCCCATAATGGGGATGAGGAGGATGAGTGATATTAAGCAGTGAGGTTCTCAGTGTACTGAAGAGAGTGTGTTTGTTGATAAGTGATTATCATTATTGGCATCATCATTTAGGACCTGGATGGAGGACTGCATGTGATCTGTGTTATCGGCGTCTTGCAGGAGAAAATGGTTTATCAGCATCTTCAGAAGGACGGGACCTCCACTTTCTGTCCCACAGATAGAGAAGCTGACATTGGCTCCCCTTGAGGGGGGGCCTCATGGAATGAGTGCAGTCCCAAAAAGAACAGCTCAGTCTTCTGCAGATGAGCAGCTCACACAGCTGGGACAATGAAGCCCACAGACTGCACAATTTCTCAAAGAAAAACAACAACTCACACGAGCAGCTTAAAATATCCTACTGCACAGTTTTCTACAATGTGAGAGCAGCTCACACAGTCTTTACAGTCTGTCACACAGAGCAGCTCACACACAGTCATTACAGTCTGTCACACAAAGAGAGCGGCTCACAGTCTTTACAGTCTGTCACACAAAGAGAGCGGCTCACAGTCTTTACAGTCTGTCACACAGAGAGAGCAGCTCAGAGTCTTTACAGTCTGTCACACAGAGAGAGCGGCTCACAGTCTTTACAGTCTGTCACACAGAGAGAGCGGCTCACAGTCTTTACAGTCTGTCACACAGAGAGAGCAGCTCACAGTCTTTACAGTCTGTCACACAGAGAGAGCAGCTCACAGTCTTTACAGTCTGTCACACAGAGAGAGCAGCTCACAGTTTTTACAGTCTGTCACACAGAGAGAGCAGCTCACACAGTCTTTATGCGCTGTCACACAGAGCAGCTCACACACGGTCATTACACTCTCACACAAAGAGAGCGGCTCACAGTTTTTACAGTCTGTCACACAGAGAGAGCAGCTCACAGTCTCTACAGTCTGTCACACAGAGAGAGCAGCTCACAGTTTTTACAGTCTGTCACACAGAGAGAGCAGCTCACAGTCTCTACAGTCTGTCACACAGAGAGAGCAGCTCACAGTCTCTACAGTCTGTCACACAGAGAGAGCAGCTCAGAGTCTTTACAGTCTGTCACACAGAGAGAGCAGCTCACAGTCTCTACAGTCTGTCACACAGAGAGAGCAGCTCAGAGTCTTTACAGTCTGTCACACAGAGAGAGCAGCTCACAGTCTCTACAGTCTGTCACACAGAGAGAGCAGCTCACAGTCTCTACAGTCTGTCACACAGAGAGAGCAGCTCACAGTCTCTACAGTCTGTCACACAGAGAGAGCAGCTCAGAGTCTTTACAGTCTGTCACACAGAGAGAGCAGCTCACAGTCTCTACAGTCTGTCACACACAGAGAGCAGCTCACAGTCTCTACAGTCTGTCACACAGAGAGAGCAGCTCACAGTCTCTACAGTCTGTCACACACAGAGAGCAGCTCAGAGGCTTTACAGTCTATCACACAGATAGAGCAGCTCAGAGTCTTTACAGTCTGTCACACAGAGAGAGCAGCTCAGAGTCTTTACAGTCTGTCACGCAGAGAGAGCAGCTCAGACAGGTGGCACAGAAGGCACATTGAGTTTCTGATATTTTTCAGACCACAACAGATGCACGATATTTACCAGTTCTTAAGTCACAATTCATTTGTACAAATGTTTGTAAGTTATAATAAGGATATGAAAAGCCCTGTGACTTCCCTGCATTTGTTTCCCCTGTGACTTACTCTTCCACTTTGCATTTGCAGTCTCCTAGGCAACTTGTGTATATGTGTGCCTCCTCCCTCTCTACTGTGGATATGTTTGCCATTGCAAACTCAACTGTGTGTGTGTGTGTGTGTGTGATGATGATGACTGTATAATCAGTGGCACACTGCATACCTCTCTTATCCGTACTGTTCCGATTGCCCTTCTTCCATGAGACGTTTTACTCATTCATATATGACCTTCACACTCCCAAATACTGTGAAGCATGCACCCAGCTATGCCAAAGCCCCACAGCAAACTGAGGCTAATAATGTTACCTCATGTCTGGCCCCTAGTTACGTCAGCAAATGGCATAACAAAGCAGAAGTCTCTAACCTATCACCTTTCCCTTAATACACATACACATACCAACAAAGAGAGAAGCCATTGGATGATACAGAGAATTTCGGGAACAGTTTGGAGAGGACCAATCAGATATTCACAAGTTCACAGATGCAAAACGTTTTTTGGATGCTGGGAGAGCTGTTATGACAGCAACAGTCCGAAACAGTAAGTTTAAAAAATGTGCCAATTTGTCAGGGATGGCTTACCACCACCACCACAATTCCTTACACTGCTTCATTTGTGGTACCATGGCCATATTTCTTCATCACAGATCTCATTCACCCCACCCACAACCCCCAACCATTTACCAGAGGTTAACCTGAAATATCCAGGACCTGAGCACGAGTTGTCTTGGTGCACCAATGCTGCTTTATGAAAATCTTTTCAGAACCCCTTACTGCTGGTGGTCATTACTTTGCCTCTATAAAAAGTCATGAGGTGCTGACTTTGTGTGAATACTGTGTGTGTGTGTGCGTGCATGTCTGTTTGCGTGTATGTGTGTGTGTGTGTGTGCGTATTTTCATGAATCCATTGCACCCCAATTGTTTGCATGCTTATACAAAGTACGTACACATAGTACCTTACATATACTTAACTTGCTGGAGACACTTTTGCAGATAAGAACTGATCCCCCAACTTTCCACAGAGGAGAGGGTCGGAAGTCTCAGAAAAATGTCATTCCCATTTGCATGCTCTTGCAAATCCTTTCCAACCACCAGGCAAATTACATGCAAATGACAAAGAGAGTGTGTGTGAGACAGCAGGAGGGGCCAATACAGCGGATAGTGAGTAATACTCAGAAAACAAGTCTCTCTACATCTAAATCATTCCGGATACAGAACGCAACACTGACTGCAAAGAAAAACAAAATCTTGTTTATAAAGGCTTTCTTTTCACTCCAGCAGTGTGTGTTTTTCTGTGTGTGTGTGTGTGTGTGTGTGTGTGTGTGTGTGTGTGTGTGTGTTTGTCTCCCCTAGAATCTCAAAATCTCAATTTCTCCTAGCAGAAGAGCAATTCTTGGAATCACAAACTATGACATCACAATGGAGTGGAACATTGGTGGCAGGGACAATGGCCCCCAGTTTGGAGGGAGGCCTGGACTTGACCTGCACAGAGGGTCCTCACAGTTGTGCTAACAAAGGACCAGCGCAGCCTCTGAATGGCTGCTTTTACACCTCCCACTCCCTGTCTCCGCTGGCAGCCCGGCCTGCACAGTGGAACGCAGAGTGGGAGGTGGAGGAGGCGACCACGCGGTAAGGGATGGCTCTCCCGTCTGGGAAACAAAGGGCAGGCGCTGATGGCTGGCTGCTCCATACCGGCCCACAGTTACCACTGCACTGACCTTCCTGGCACTCACAATCTGCATTCACCCCCCCTGTTTCCTTACTCTACTGACTGCCCTGCATATCTATAAAAACTCCATACTTACAGGTCTGACGTGCGCTACGGCTGTGCCAAGCCAATTCTTCAAGCAGTGCCACCCCCTACAAACGCTCATAAACGTTTACTGCGCTCAGAGATGGTAACAGCTCGGCGCAAGGTTGAGACATAGATGTCTCAGACGTCAGAGCGAGGAAGTCAATGAACATTTCAAAAGAATGTGTATTTAAGAATAGAGGCAGAGGTCGAATTGTCTTGAGAACTGAATATAAATCATGACACACCTGCACAGAAGGAGGAGACAGGTGCACATGCGGAGCAGAGAAACACGAAACTGTTCAAACAGATCCCCAGCGAGATCAGGATGAAGACGAGAGCTCTGAATAAATACAGGGGGGTAATGTACCGAACCAGAGTCTGGATTTGATTAAACCAATCTGCGCAAACACTGTAGAGATGGTCAGCAGTATCTATTACCACTGTCATTCAGTTAATCCTTTCAAAGAGTCAAGCCGTTAGAGCTCCACATGCTTTGAAATCAAGGTCCCTAATTGTCATGAACAATAGCCTCCATGTTTTTATTTGCCATTGATCAACAAGCTCAACGACTCCCCAGCCCTCCTCTGTGAACCTCTAACTGGGCAAAACTGATCCCAGAACTGTGTAGATCAGTTGGTGTGTGTCTGTGTGTGCGCGTGTGTGTATGTGTGTGTGTGTGTGTGTGTGTGTGTGTGTTGGGTGGGTGGGGGGGGGAACCATCTCTTACCCCTCAGAGATTTCTGATAGGCGACATTTACTAGACATATTCTGATAGGTGTTCTGTGACAATTAACATTTTTTTAGAGCACTGTATGAAGTACATTTTCGAATTAATTAGATTCAATTACAATATCTTACATTTTTAAAAGATAATTTTGTCTTGCCGATTCTTGGGAATACAAGAAATGAGCCCAGTCTTTCTATGTCCTTCTGTCCTCTTTCTGTCCCTTTTCTGTACGTGCTATTTTTTCTCCCACCCTCTCACACCTGTCCTTCTCGCTCACATGTACTTTTCTCTTCCTTTTTCTCCTAATCCCCATCGGCAAACCCTCCCCCCCCTTTCCTTCTGGTGTAGTTCAAGGTGTGTCTGCACTGTAGAGGGCTATGCTGGAGCACAGACAGGTTGGGTCCCCAGCTGCCTAGGGGATCTTTGTGATGCAGCACTGTAATTACCCCCTTTGCTGGGTCACCATGGGGGAGGAACAGAGTACCTGTAAATGGGTGGAGCCGCCCAGGAGAGAGCAGGGCCACTGGGAAATGCACTGTCGTTGACCTTGGCTGGTGCTGGCAAGTTTTTATAGAGACCAAGTTTAAAATGAGAGAGGACTCACTGTTCAGTGAAGTGTGCAATGAGAAACTTCGCCCAAGAGGAAGTCATATGCACAGCTATAAGTCCTGTTCATATACACAGCTATGAGAGACTTTACAGTGGATAATCTCTCATTAAAGAAAGTACACATATGATTACCAGCACCAAACACAATAGCTCATGAAAAATAAATTGCTTTAGCCTGTAAAATGTTACGTATTATTGGCCCTTGAAAATGCAATTTGGCTTTGTTTACAGTGATTTCTTTTAAAAACAAGAATCACCATAAAATGGGGTTTGTATATCTGTTTGTTTTAGGACAGGTTTCCTGATTTATTTATTTTTTAAATGTGAACTGTAGTATATAATGTGCTCAGAGAAGGTCGATCAATCCAGATCATTTAAAGATGAGTGCATATGCAATACTGAAGCAGAGTCATCATTTGAAAAATCCAAGTTCCGTGTACCTGCTGAACCTAGTTGTTCAGAAATAGGATTTTGACTAAAAGAGACTTTTATATTTTGTAATATATCCATGATATTTCCATAATTTCGGGGGGGGAAATTCCACGGTGAGTCAAAGCAGATACAACTTTGTCACAAGACACTCTCCATATAATTTGCTTACCAAAACCAGATGCAGATGCCCCCGGTGAAACGCAAATAGATATTTATGAGAATGTTTTTGTTCTAACAAAAGTGGGGATTGGTTCAATTCAATTTCAATGTTATGTATTTCAAATGTAAAACTGAAGAGATCTGACAAATTACAAGGAACAGTTATAAAAAGGAAAAACTCTAAGGTCACAGAGCGACCCCAAGTGGAAAATACAGAAATTACAAAGGCAGGCAGTGAAAATATACACATGATGGTGAACGTGGCTGTGTTAGGAAGGCACATAGGAACTGCAATTATACAGTCGTATTATAGAAGAAAACACTGGATATATATACAGTATATATACAGTGCCCTCCACAATTATTGGCACCCCTAGTAAAAATTAGTAAAAAGGGTTATAAAAAATTCACAATTTGGTGAATTAATCTCACACTGAAAAAAGGAGAAAAATCCAACCTTTAATTTTAGTAAATTTTGAGAAAAAAATCCCTCATCAAGAAATAATTATTTTTAACAAAACCATGTGTGCCACAATTATTGGCACCGCTCCATGTAATACTTTGTACAACCTCCCTTTGCCAATAAAACAGCACTGAGTCTTCTCCCGTAACATCTAATAAGGTTAGAAAATACAGAGCAAGGAATCTGAGACCATTCCTCTTTACAGAATCTCTGCAGATCATCCATAGTCCTAGGTATTCTTGTGCACTCTTTTCTTCAGCTCAGCCCACAGGTTTTCAATGGGGTTTAGGTCAGGGGACTGAGATGGCCATGGCTGAAGCTTGATTTTGTGTTCAGTTGACCATTTTTGTGTTGATTTGGACGTATGTTTTGGATCATTGTCCTGTTGGAAGATCCAACAACGACGTCTATGCTGACGGAGGTCAATTATTTTTAGTAATTGAATCATGTTATTAAAATTAGCTATCTATTTTCAATGAAGTTATTTAAATACTATTAAAACACCAATAAATTGTTTTTTCGAGCTAAAAAATCTGCTTTAAAACTAGATGTTTGTAATGGGAGTGTCACGATTCTACTGTCATGTCACGTTTTATTTTCTTTGCTTGTCTTTGTTAGATTTCTTGTTTATGTCACGTATTGTGTCTAGTCTAGTCACGCCACGTTTTATGTTTTATTCTTGTTACGTTTCATTTTTATGTCATGTCACGTTTCATGTTTGATTATTGTTACGATTTATTTTCTAGTCTTGTCATGTCACGTTTTATATTTGATTCATGTTACGTTTCCCCATAGCATACACATTTCCGTGTTTTTCCGCAGCCTTGCGTTCATGCTGTTTCTTCTGTTTCTCTTGCTGTCGCTCACGCTTCCCTAATTTCATTCTCCCGTGTCTATTTACTAATCTACTAACGTTAGATCAGGATTGGGTAATACTAACTCTCTAGCCATGTGTTCATGTTTACCTTACGTTTCTCGTGCATGTCACTAATTTACTAACGCTAGGTCAGGATAGGTTTATTACTAACGAGTACTAATTATCTTCTTACCCTGTCAGCCTTCCACACCTGATTTCCATTCGCATGCTGTTCTCAAGCTAAGTGTCTGCACCTGTCTACACCTGCATTTAAGCTCAGTGTTCATGTCATGTCTTTGCGAAATTGTTACTCCAGTGCACTATTGAGCGGTTTTCAAGCCTGTCTTTTGTTTACGATCAAAGCTTGTTTTTGACCATTGTTATTGTTCTGTTACCACTGCCTGCACCACGAGTTTTTGCCTGCTGTCTTTTTGTACTTTTACCCCGCGGAGCGGACTTGACTCATTGCCTTCGACCCCGAGCCTGCCTACCGTCTGCCTGTATTTCTGCCCCACTGACAGCTACTCTGGTTACTGGATTATTGCATGGTGTACCGATTATGAGACTGCCTTCTCTCTCAGTACTGTACATTGGTTTTGGCTGGATTTTTGTGTATGAACTTTGCTTGTTTTTTGACTACGCTCATTGGACATTCCTTGAATAAAGCCCTGACGGGACTATCCTTCTATCACTGTTTCTGAGTCGTGCATTTCGGGTCCAACCCTCACGCACCCGTCTCGGAGTCTTGTGTGAATTTTAGGAATCGCAAAAAAAGTGCTATTTAAGAAAAAAAAATTATCACTGGGAGATTGCCCCTTTACAGACTTTGATCTATAAAATTATATTTTCCTAGCATAATGGAGTAAAAAAAATAAATAAAAAAAGACAAAATCAATGTTTTGTCCCAATTCTCAAGAATGGGCGAATGTTTCTGTTGAACTCCATGAAAAAAAATATGTCAGGGGAAACGACCCTTAACCCATCCATATCTGGCATAAAATATCATTTAACTCTATAAATTAAAGATTTTATTTCCCATATTTTGAGTCTAAGTAAGGTCATACTGGTAAAATACATTTTATTTGCTCATATTTTCCAGGGTTGCTAATAATTCTGGTAGGCACTGTTTATAATTATTTGTTGGCTATTTAAAGCTAGCAAACTAGTTAGTTCAATCTTTAGCCATGCTGAAGCGAATACAAAATATATAAATATAATTCAAGTTCGTGTTACTGGAGGCGTTAAGAACATCTGTGGAGGTTTTCTGCTGTACAATGTTGCAATGTATCTGTTTCTGTGTCCGCCAGTCTGTGCAGTTGTCCTGGAAAACATTGCATGTATTTTACCTCTAGCTATATTTTACACTGTCACCGTCACGTTAACACAGAAACAGTTACGATGGAAACTGTAAACGGTGCGTTGGAATGTGTGAGTACGAGAGACTGCGCAAGTGCGGCGTAATCAAAGGGGGAGCGATAGAAAGCAAGGAGAAAGGTGAGTATACCCAGCGCGAGACAAGGAACCATAGGAGAAGTTCAGGCCAATTGAAAGCTGGTGTTGCGGTAATAAACTTAACTGTGGCATTAGGGAAAGGATCAAATCGACTCAACGCCTGGGTGCCTTACCTTTTCACTTGCAGAACCACGCTGCCTATTTGTGTGCAGTTGACTGGGCTGGTTGAAGCCGCACCACCTTGCAAGAGCAATGAAATATCGGGATCCCAATGGTTGTTCAGAGATTGGCGCGTTTTTTGGAATAGCAGAGGGAGAACAGCATCAATTATGTAATATTGTGCATTTGTAACTTGTATTATAAGTGAGTGCATTATACATCATATGCATATTGTGCATGTTATGTCTGTCGCTAATGTTTACGGCAGTGTTGTATCTACTGTTGCTGTTGGTAATTTGGATTGTTTCATGTTTCATGTTGTCAGGGGCATTGTTGTCACGAGGATTACAGAGATATTTATAGGGAAGCTAACCCTGCAGGGGTGTAACTCTGCCCTGCCTGAGGAGTGACAGAGGTAGCAGGTGTCGCACGTATATCCAAGATGTCTCTGGATTAGCAATCTGACCCAGTTAACACACCAATCCAATCACAAAACACATTTTCTTGTGGATCTGTCTGTCTGCCTACTAATTGTGTACCATGCCTGTCTTTGTACCCCTGTCAGTATGAACATATATACATGAGTGGATTGTGCATTTGTGTTTTTCTATGTGTGTGTGTGTGTGTGTTTGTTACTCTGTTCCTTCCCCATTGTAACATTGTATCCCAGCAGAGGTTAATTACACTGCTGAATCACAGAGAGTCACTCAGCAGCTGAGGACCCAACCTGTCTGTGCTACGATTTTATATATTTGGCTGCATTTTTTTTGGTAGGTGCTGCTGAGTAGACAGATGGATGGAACAACTGAATAACGGACAGAAAGACAGGAAGCTGGCCCCCCCACGCAGAGATAGGGGCAAAGGGGAGGAGCAGGGGGGATAGGCAGAAGCAGGAGGGGTGCCAGGAGCCTGAGAGAGAGACCTCAGGACCTGGGCCGCATGGAGGCCCTGAAGCAGAGACAGGTGGTGCGTGAAGCACAGTGTCAAGAGGAGGAAGTGAGCAGTGAAGTGTGGCAGCTACCCAGCACAAACAGTGGTGAGGCTGACGAACAGCCTGCTTGTCTGTCTGCCTGCCTGTCTTCATCTGATCTGTCTATCTCTCTGCCTGTCTATTTAATCTGTCTGCCTATGTTTGTGTCTATTTGACTTATCTTAAATATATTATATGTCATCCATATACATTTGGGTTATATACACATGGGTTAATCATATTTAAATATCTAAGAAAGCATTTAAAGGAAATGTCATATTGTTTACTGAATTGATTACATGAAAAATAAATCATGATTTGTATAATTAATATTGGACCCAAACAGCACGCAGGAATGGGCAGCATCCATTCGTGAGGGTTTGTTTTCAACCCATGATTGGGTGTTAAGAGTGACTGATAGCTTAAATAAGTGATGACGGTCAGGTTTGAGAGTAATGTGCAGTACCTTAGTTAATGAATGAATGTGTGAATGCAGTAGGTGCAGTGTGTGAATATTTCATGTATTTTCTTATGTCGGGGTCAAAGGTCAGGGGCTGGGTTACAGTCTCAATTCACTGAGGGCATTATCAATTAATGTTTTTGTCATGATATATTCAGGTCAAGTTTTCTCTAACTTGCTATACGTTCATGCTGTGGGTGACAAAACTGACAACACTCACAAACAGGCACATACACGTTGTATTGCTGGCGTAAGACACCCACAGAGTGAAATTTTTGTTGATTGTGTTAAAATGGGTCTGTAAGAGCGGACATGTGATAACAAAGGTTTTCATTTGTCTGTGGTGTGTGTGTGTGTGTGTGTGTGTATGTATGTGTATATGTGTGTATGTGTATGTGTATGTGTGTGTGTGTGTATATGTGTATGTGTATGTGTGTGTGTGTATGTATGTGTATATGTGTATATGTGTCTGTGTATGTGTATGTGTGTGTGTGTGTATGTCAGCACCATCTGCTGAGGGGAGGGGGCGCCGCAGTCTGCTCAACTTACCCGTCCTCAACCTGGACAGGCTGCGGACAGCCAAGGCGCTCGTGGACAAGGCCGTAAAGGTGAGGACATATAAGGCCACGCACCTCCTGTGCGGTGTTGAGTGAAGGAGGCCGTTCCCTCACGTCACCACCTTGCCCTCGCTCTCCGTCTCTCAGCTCCGGAAAGTGTTCTCCATCCATGGTCCGTATCCTGTGGTCCGCGCTGCCCTGCGGGCAAGAGGCTGGGTGGAGCACCGCATGCCCCGCCCCGGGCCGCTACGCAGACGTCGCCGTGGCGATGAGGATGGCGACAGGAACGACATGGACGACAGCGATGACAACGACGATGATGATGACGGTGAGACTCTGGGTGAGAAGGGAGAGCAGAGATTTTATTTTATTTTTTCCTGTCTCACAGGATGTGCTCCCGCAAGCTTTGGACTGGATAACAAAGGTTGTACAGGAAGAGCATGTAATTGGAATGAAAAACATAGTATGGGAACATACAGCGAGTTGAGCCAGAGCCAGGGCAATACATACAGTATTTACCAACCAGAGGCCTATATGTTTGGATATGACACTGGATGTACACAGGACCCAGTGCATGTGTAGTGGGCTACAGGGAATAGCTAGCAGATATCAGGTCCACTCTCTGCCTTGAAAGACTCATTTTGAATCGACCCCCCTCAATTTTTCTCAGACAGTCCAGAGGAGGTGGAGAAGGAGGATGACCCATATAACATGTATGATCTCATGGTGAGTCAGCATCGTGTGTGTATCCAACAGGAAATGTATCCTTTCTGATGCTGGCATCCTGTGGAGAGTGGATTCAGTCACCAGGAGATGCCACCCTTTAATATAACTGCCATTTTAATTATACCACTTTCCTGACTCTCTTTCTTACATTTTCATTTAAAGTTCAATATTCAGGTTTTTATTGGCAAGACAAAAGTCAGTGATTCCAAACAACAAACAATAATAAAAAATATATTTATATATATAATAAAGGGGGAATAATTTATTTCATTTTTGTTTTGTCTCAATTTTTGTTATGTAATAATTTACATTTTTATTTAATAAAATATATTTAAAAGAAGATGGTGAAGTTATATTTGTGAATTTTATCTTGTTTTCCCTGTCCAATTCCCTCTCTGTGTTCTTGCTCCATGCCAATGAACCTCCTTCAAGTCTCGCATGGTTCGGAATGAAATGACGTATTTCTATTGGACGACACGAAGAGACACCATTGACAATCGCACATTGAGGAAGGACCAGATGACCAATCATTTTGCAAGGGCGGGCACTTTCACCACCAAGGTCAGAGGCAGGTCTCGGTTGAGAGAAATAGATTTAAGGATGTAAGCCATCTTTTACCTCTCCTCGTGTTTTAACTCACTCGTCACCGACTTATTCTCTCCCCCATTTGCTTCTTTTCCCATGTTCCCTCTCCTTATCGTCTTTTCTTGTTCTCTCTGTTCTTCCTCCCTCGCCTCTGTTCCCCACCTCCTTATCTTCTCTCCTCTTTCTCCCTCTCCTCTCTGTACCCCTCTCCCTCCCTCCTTCCCTGACTCCCTCCTCGCTGTTTCTTTGTCCCCTCTCTGCTTCAGGTGGGAATATGTGTGAACCTCAGGAGCCTGCAGTGGTACGCTGCAGCAGATCCAGACACCTTCTTCCCACGCTGCTACAGGCTTGGGGCGGAGGATGAGAAACACGCTTTCATCGGTCAGCCCCTCCTCTCTGTCTGTCTGCCCCCACTAAGACTCTAAGGGTTGGTTGCACCAACAAGTCTTAAATTAATCTAAAATGAGAGATAGTAAATCCACGTTTAAAATGAATGAATCTAAGTTTAAAACGAACTCAAGATCTGTTGCACCACTTAAATGTAACCATAGATTAGTAAATCTAAGATTAATGACTTAAACCTAGATTTGAATGTAGTTGCTTGGCAACTGTGAAAGGTTAACAACAGAAAATAGTGGGGAATCAACAAGTAGGCTACATGTGTAGCTAGCAAGCCTATCTGGGTGGTTTGTATTTATCAAACAATATAGCAAACTGTTTGGCTAACAAAGTAACCAATTATTGGACATACTGGTAACAATTATAAATAATAATTTCTGTATTTTAATAATAAACAAAATGCTAATAAAAAATGCTAAAATCATACATGATGTCCCGAAGCAGAAAAAGGAGGTTTCCTGTTGAATGTGAATACTACATTTCTATTCAAGACTTTCTTTACTGTTTTCACAAACAATTAATCATGAAGAAAGGAATGCAGGAATTAAATAGTACACAATTAAGAAAAAATAATCAGAGTAACTGCAAGGAACATGGCCATTTTACTCCATCCATCGAACAAAATGCTGCTATTTTTATGAATTAAACGACCTCAATTGTCAGTTTAAAGTTAATCCCTAATCAAAGTTTATTAGTTAATCTGAATTTAAAATGTTGGAGCAACAAGAATAAAGTTAATCTAGGTTTAAAGCAAAAATCTAAACCAAGATTAAATTAAAATCAAAATAAAACTTAGATTACTTTTGAACTAGGATTAGAATTTTGTGCAACAGGATTAACGGATAAACCTTGATTTAATCCAGTTTAAGAATTAAACCTTGTTGGTGCTTAATGAAGTGATTTATACCTGGGACACCAGGTGAGTTAGATCTCTGGCCAATCAGTGGCATTGCTCAATCAATGAACTCAGGTAGAAAAGAAAACAGCTGTACTATTGGCCTCAAGGGCCAGATTTGAGCATCCCCGCTCTACCAAATACAGAATAACCTCCTATCTATTTATTTATCCTATTCTTTATACATGCTCTTTTTCTTTTACCCTCTTTCCCACACTGTTCCCTCCAAAACTTTACCCCATCTCAATCTCTTCCTCTCCCCACTTTTTTCCGTCTCTCTTGTACACTTTCCCTTTTTATCTCTATAGAAGACTTCCGGAGGACAGCATGTACCAGCCTCCTGCAGTGTGTGTTGAAGAGGATCGTGGGAGAAGGACAAGATTTTGGAGGAACGGCTGGCCACTCACCACAGGGTAACACATGCACACACACACACACACACACACACACACACACACACACACACACACACACACACACACACACACACACACACACACACACACACACACACACACACACACACACACACAGACACACACAATCCCAAGAGTGCCACAACAAAAGGGTACAAAACACTCTGTGACTCCAACCACGCATACTTACACAGTATGTCGCTTCCACTGACACATCACACTGACAAATAACATCCTGGCAGAAACAAACTCTCCATTCCAACACACGTGTATCTGGCAATCTCAAGCTCCCTGCTGCAGGTGGCTAAATGTGGGAGAAGAGTGTGTGGGTTTGAGCCTTTTACATTAATCATCCTGCAAGGGTTTCTCAGAAGAGGTGAAAGAGAATAACGGGAAACGCCATGGTGGATATCATGAAATCAGGGGCAGCCATGCATTAACAGCAGTAATCCAAACTCACCACGAGTTAGCAGCATACAGGGGTCAGTCACACATGGTTACAGTAGTTAAGAAAAGCTATCTGGCCTAAGGGCTGGCCTACGGGCTGGCCTACTTTGCCAACGTTGTCAACTTTCAGTCCATGTTTAGATCTGAGTGCCTGGTCAGTACCAGGTCAGAGGTCAGAGGCTACACGCAGTCTGAGAGGATCCTGCCAGCTCTCACTCTTCCACAAATGCCTGCCACTGGCTGTGGCCCCTGTGAATGCTGTACTGAGAAGCATTGCTGACATTTTCTTTCGCCCTGCCCTCCCTTTCTCCAGGTCAGAAAAGGTCGTATAAGCGAAGGGCTGCCACCCTGGTGCCGTCCACTGTCATCCAGAGAGCACTGCACGTGTGCCAGGAGTTCATGGACAGCCTGGAACACAGTGACATTGATGTTGCCATGGAAACATCCCGCGCCCTCACAGAGCAAGAGTGGGAAGAGTTCATTCACAACTATTACCGGGTTGTCCAGTGAGTATGTTTTGTTATTTATTTCAGATTAGTCACATGTAAGACAGCAGAGTCCTAAATGGTCATGTGTGTTCTTCTACTTTGTATCTATGTGTATATACATTGCATGTACATACATGTACAAACCCCAATTTCAAAAAAGTTGGGACAGTATGTTCAATGCACATAAAAGAAGAAAGCAGTCATTATTCTTTTTTACATATATTTAATTGAAAACTGTACATATTAAATGTTTTACCTTTTATTCATTATTGTAAATATACGCTAATTCCGAATTTGATGCCTGCAACACGTTGCAAAAACGTTGGGACAGGGGCAAAAAAAAGACTGGGAATTTCAAAAAACACCTGTTTGGAACATTCCACAGGTAAACAGATGATGCTATCATGACTGGGTATAAAAGGACATCAAAAGACTCTTGATATCTTATTTTCAGGTACTCTTACAAGTGATACTATAACCTCTCTGCATTTGAATGGATCTATATGGGGATTGGGGGGTAGAACTATAAGCTGTAAATTACATGAGAATAGTATGGAACCCATGGTTGGCTAAATGGCTGTAAGTCATCAAGGGTCTGAGGTATCAAACGAGCCTCAAACCATCACTCTGCTGCCAGATATGCAGTAGATATGGCTGGATCACTTAAAGGGTGGTTTTTCCTGACTCAATTTCCTATTGAACTCTATGGAAAAATAAGTCAGGAGAAACAATCCTTCAAGTGATTCATCCATATCTACTGCATATCTGGCATCAGAATGATGGTTTGAGGCTTGTTTGATACCGCAGACCCTTGATGACTTACAGGCTACAGCCATTTAGCCAACCATGGGTTCCATACTATTCCCGTCAATTTACATCTCAGCATCAGTCACTCATTATTTGTCTGTATGTCTGTCTGTCTGTCTCTTTCTCTCTCTGCAGCGATGGGGTGGAGATCGAGGCGAGTGCTCTCTATGCAGACAGCTGTCAGGCCATGCTGCAGAGGCTGCGGGAGGTCAGTCCACAGCTACACACTGATGGAATCCACAACATCTGGATCATCAAGCCCGGGGCCAAGTCCCGTGGCAGGGGTGAGACGCATTCAGTCATAGCACTCCCATAATGCCACTGACATAATCCACAGTCACATCTGCAGCAACACGACTGCAGTGAAATAACAGTATCTCACTACAATGCAGCATCGTACAGTGCAGTCATTGCATTCTACTGCTGCAGGCATCATTTGTGTGAAACACCTGGATGAGATCCTGAGTTTGGTGGACAGTGACCCCGTTCTCATCAAGGACAGTAAATGGGTGGTGCAGAAGTATCTGGAGCGCCCTCTGCTGGTCCACGGCACCAAGTTTGACATAAGGCAGTGGTTCCTGGTGACAGACTGGAACCCCCTAACCATCTGGTTCTATGACAAATGCTACCTGCGCTTTTCCACTCAACCATACTCACTGGAAACACTGGACAGGTGAGGGTCAGGGAGGAAAATAGAGATAAAATAATTTGCATTGGCAACATGTTACAATGCATAGTCATGCCAATACAATATATCTGATATGGGCATAGTGGTGTATATTTCTTCCCAGAATGATTTCAGGGGGTTTCATGGACAGGGATAAGATGACAGATCTAGTGCACTAAAATCTATGGCTCTCTCTCTACCTTTTCTTTCACACCCCCCGCCCCCCACCCCCTCCCCCAACCGCAACCGCACCGACCCACTGACCCCCATTCCCGTCTCCATCTCTCCATCTCTCTTTCTGTCCCAATCAGTTCAGTTCACCTGTGCAACAACTCCATACAGAAGCACTTTCGGCCGTCTCAGCTGCGCCACCCAGAGCTGCCCGAGGACAACATGTGGTCATGTGACCAATTCCGGTCGTTCCTGGGAAAGCAGGGCCGGGAGGGAGAGTGGGAGGGCGTGGTGGTTCCGGGGATGCAGCAGGCAGTGATGCACACCCTGCAGACGGCCCAGGACCTGGTGGAGTGGCGGCGAGGCAGCTTCGAGCTCTACGGTGCCGACTTCATGCTGGGCCGAGACCTGCGTCCCTGGCTGATCGAGATCAACGCCAGCCCCACCATGGCACCCTCCACCGAAGTGACAGCCCGGCTGTGTGCCGCCGTGCAGGAGGACACCCTGCGGGTGGTTTTGGATCGACGGTTGGACCGCAATGCCCACACCGGGGGATTCAAGCTCATATGCAAACAGGTTAGAGGCCCGCATTCACAAGGTATGGCAATTTCAGAATTGGATTTCTGATCCAGGTGGTTGAAGGTTTGAGTCCCGTGTGTGGCATTGCCATTGCGCTCTTCAGCAAGGTGTTTGACCTGGAGTGCTTCAATTACCATCCAACTTGGGAAAGTTACGTAATGAAGACCCTCACCTTGACACCTTCCACTTACAGTTACGATCAGTTTAGTTTTCACACCAAGCATCCTACATGGGTATAGTACTGTTATTTAGTGCTGGCATGTGTGTCTGTCCAAAAAGTATATTTATTTTTTGGCAGTGTTCATCAGCAGATTTTTCTGGTCCACTGTGTTTGAAATAATCTCTGTCATTCAATCCAGGCTGCTGTGGAAGTGCCACAGTACGTGGGAGTCAACCTGCTGGTGGAGGGGGCTCCTCTCCGGAGACCTCGGCCCCTACCTCTGAGAAACCCAATCCCAGTCAACCCTGCCCCCATTTTTCTACCTCGTGCTGACAAGTCAGGCCCCCAAAACTTCCTCCCCAAACAGCATCTCCCCGGCAGAGAGAACAAGCTGGTGGGGGAGAAGACGGGACCTCCTCAGTCCCCTAGGCGGTGGAGGAAGGGAATGGTGCGACAGTTCACCTTCTCCAATCTCAGGCCACCCCCCGTTGACATCCTGGAGCGCCCAACCCTCACCTCAGAATCCAAGAAGATTCAGCGTGTGAGGTTGCGCCTCACCACCATGGACGGCGTATCCCGCTCTCAAGACTCACCATGGGGCAGGTCTTTCCCCTGTGGCCACACTCCTCGGCCACGCAATGACCGCCTGCTGCCTTTGCCAGACACCTCCAGAAATGTCCACAGTGGCCCTGTACTGCCCCTGAAGGTCATTAGCCTGCAGCATGGACTGCCGGGTGTTGGACACTCCCTTGATCCTGCCCCACTTGTCTCGCACCCTGGACTCCAACTGCATCACCTGTCTCACTTACACAGACAGCTCAGGGCCAATCGGGAAGGTCTCAAGCAGCCCTCCTGACAAGAGTCCTACAGTGGGCACTGAGCAGGGAAGGACTCTGCAGTGTGCAAACACAGCCTTCTGTAGTCTACTGCAGGAGTTCTTAACCCTTTTCATCCCACTGATTAACATTTGTAGGGCTCCTAGGAAGGCAAATTCTGCTTTTTTAAAATCCTTTTTAAGATTTTCAGCCAGTTTTTTTTCTCCAGTTTCCCCAATTTCCAACCCTGTTCATTCACAAACAACCTTAAAATATATGTATATAATAATGCAAACTTGTGGCGATTCTGTCCGCGATTCTGTGAAAATTGAATCCTAGGAGCCCTACATTTGATACCTTTAGCCAACACCCTGCACTGGCTACAATAAGTGGCTTAAGTATGGCTGGCTGGAATAAGTCACAGAAGCATGTGTAAATATTGATGCCATTATATGTTTAAGACTATCTTCAATATAAATGTTTCATATTTAAATGACCACACTATTATTAAATTTTATCCGAAAGCCTAAATAAACAAAATATTCTGTTCAAAATATCCATATTTTCCACAGGATGCCTGGGTCTCCATCAGGAACCACTGTAGACCTTTCCATGCACACAGATATTCATAGAAGAGCATGCGATTAATTGAAAAATAAAACCAGTATTAAATTGTCTCGCAATCTGTCTTTTTAAGTACTACGTTTATGAGTAAAAGTTTATTATAAATTACTTGGAAAAACTGGTACTCATGCTGGTACTTTTGCTTACCTGTTTGTAGTTGTTTCATTGACTTTCAGTATATACTAATTGTAAGTTGCTTTGGATAAAAGTGTCTGCCAAATGAATGTAATTCAAAGTAATGGTGGTCCTGTGACACATTGGGTGGATTCCAATCGCTTATTTTATCCGTCCTTTTCTCCTCGGTCCTTGCCTGATCTGGAAATCGATCAAGTTTCAAATAAATTTTAAAGGTAGCTAAATTTGTTGCTAGGTGCTTTTTTTTAAAAAAAAGTTGCCAGCGTAGTCTGAAAAGTTGCTAAATCTAGCAACAAAATTGCTAAATTGGCATCACCGCTGATACTTGACAAATGGGTGGGGTTGAAAAGCTGGATAACAGTCAAGTCAACAGATATATAGAAGGATGTTATGCTGACCATATTAAAATATATACTGATGCTTCAAAAACAACCAGTAATAGAGTAGGGGTTGCATTCATAAGTCCAGAGTTAAATGTAATGATGAGTAAGAGAGTGAATAATAACTTGTCAGTATTTACAGGGGAATTGTTGGCTATTCTATTAGCACTCAGTTGGACAGAAACAGTCAAACCAAACAAAGTTTTAATATGTTCGGACTCCAGTAGTGCATTAATTAGTATCAAGGGGGTACAATCAGAAGCAAGACAAGATATTGTGCTGGAAATATCACAAGCAATTTTCTGAATTGGCAAAGCAGGAACAACTGTGGAATTCATATGGATTCCAGCACACATAGGGGTGGAGGGGAATGAATTGGCAGACAAATATGCAAAAGATGCAACTAATAAACTAGAAATAAATATGGTAGTAAGTTATAGTAAGGCTGAAGTTAAAAGCATAATCAAAGGAGAAATGAAAAAGAAATGGCAGGAAGAGTGGAATAGAGAAGCTAAAGGTAGATATTATTACAGCATCCAAAAGAAAGTAGGAAAAATGAGAGAGGCTAGCAGAACAAAAAAAGAAGAAGATATCATCTCAAGGATGAGATTTGGGCACACTGGCCTTAACAGTACACTGGTGATCATGGGTAAACATGCGACTGGTATGTGTGAGTATTGCAATATACAGGAAACGGTACAACATGTAGTCATAGATTGTCCTTACTACCAACAGGAAAGACAGAGTCTCAAGAGCAGACTGGAAAAAGATCACATCAAGCTAGAATTAAAAGAAATATTACAACTGAATTCAGGGCATGTGGGGTACAGGGCTTTATTTGTATTTTTGGAGAAGACCGGACTTAATATAAGAATATAGTTAGAAGACCATTCTGATCCACACTCCATTTCAGAAGGTGGCGGTAATGCACCTATAAGCTGTCTGCAAACCGCCATAAAACACCAGAAGAAGAAGAAGAAGAAATGGGTATATTGCGAAGGTTAGTGGCCAGGGGCCTGGTCACCCAGGGAAGGCGTTGGTGGAGGGGTGCTGGGAGTGGGGGAGTAGTAGGAGAGGGAAGTGGAGCTTTGTGAACCGGGTCTGGATGGAGGAGGCAGGGCTAGGCCTGGGTGTGGTGGCGCCGGTGGTGGTCTGGCCGTGTGTGCCCCCGTGGCTCTTGCCTACGCCGGAGGTGGACGTCTCCTTGCTGGGGTTGGTAAGGGTGGGGGAAGGGGGTGAGGGCCCGGCTGGGCTGGTGAGGGAAAGGTTGCGGAGTGTGTGGGCGGCGCATTTGCAGATTTTCACAGATGGTTCGGTGGACCCCCGGAGTGGGAAGGCTGGTTTTGCCATCCATATCCCCCAGTTGCATATTACCGAGGGCAGGCGGCTGCCTGATGGGCTGTCGGTGTTCACTGCTGAGGTGATGGCGCTGGTGTGGGCGCTGGACTGGGTTGAGCGTGCGCGCCCGCAGCGGGTGGTTGTGTGTTCCGACTCAGCGGCTGCCCTGGGGGGCCTGAACGGTGGTTCACGGGCTAGGCCTGATCTCATCCTTGAACTGGTGATGGCTCTGTACAGGGTGGAGAGGGTGGGGTGTAGGGTAGGGTTTATGTGGGTCCCGGCTCATGTGGGGGTGGAGGGGAATGAGGCTGTGGATGCAGCTGCTAAGGGGGCTTTAGGGCAGGAGGTGGTAGGGGTGGGGGTGGATCGGGGGGTAGCTGAGTGGAGAGGTAGGATACGGGGGGTGCTAATGGAGAGGTGGCAGGCTGAGTGGGAGGTGGAGGCGAGAGGGAGGGATTTCCATGGGATCCAGGGGAGTGTTAGGGGGGAGAGGGGCGCCCTGGGAAGGGGTAGGAGGGAACAGGTCATGATGACCAGGCTTCGGCTTGGTCATTGTGGCCTGGCCTGGGACCTGGCCCGGATGGGGAAACATGTGGATGGTCTGTGTAGCTGTGGGGGGAGGGAGACGGTGAAGCATGTCATGTTGAAGTGTGGGAGGTATAGGAGGGAGAGGGCAGATATGTATGCTCATGTAATAAGGGTGGGGGAGCCAGTTGTATCTCTGAGGGTCCTTTTGGGCCATGGGAGTCACCAGAATGAGGTGGGGAGGGCAGTGGCAAACTTTATGTTCACTACTGGCCTACATCTTAGGGTGTAAGGGCCTGGGAGGGGAGTAGTACCGTGTCTGGCCAGGGAAAGGCAGCAATACGCCACGTCGGCGTCTAGCCTGCCAGAAACACAAAAGAAGAAGAATAAGAAGAAGAAGAAGAAGAAATGGGTGGGGTTTGAGAGGACAACCGTGCGCGTTCATAATTTATTTCATGCGTCTCTTGAGGGAAAGGAGATGGTTGACATGTTTGCTAAGGGAACTTTGAAACGGGAGGAAATAAACTTAGAAATACCTATTAGTAAAGCAGAGGCAAAATCATACATCTGGCGTCAAATAAAGAAACAGTGGCAGGAGAGATGGGATAGAGATACGAAAGGTAGACATTTATATCAAATTCAAAAGATGGTTGGAGTTAGCAGACTATTAGGACGAAACAGGAAAGAAGAGTGCATTATGAGTAGATTAAGACTAGGACATACAAAATTAAATTCATCATTACAGCTCATTAAAAAAACACCCAACTGGACAATGTAACACCTGTCACGAGAGAGAAAATGTGGATGCAACTGCATACAATATACAAAGGAGAGGAAAATATTATCTGAAGAATTAAAAAAAGAAGGAATCAGTAATATGGACCTTAAATCAGTTTTCAATAATCCATCTGGGAGCATAATAACTAAACATTAATTCTCATTCCTACAAATAACTGGACTGATTAATAAAATATAAAATATTGCAATACCTTCAGTAGGTGGCGGTAATACTCCATAAATGGAAGTGATGATTAAAACCAAAGAAGAAGAAGTACTTGCGCGCGACAGGCCCTACGTTCCGTGATTGTGGCAGTAAAAGATGGCTGCCTCCGTGTGTAGAGCAGGGAACGCTTTTGGTCGAGCTCTTGTCAAAGCTCGCGGCGTAAGTACCCACGTTTATGTAGTTTGTTAGTACATACATCAATCGAAAGTATCCCTCCATCTATATTTTGTGGTCGAAATGGGTAACTATAGGTGTCTTAGCTCAGGTAACCTTTGTAGTTAGCGCGCTAGCTTGCTTAGCAGCGGATTGGGAAAGCCATCCTGCACAGGGCTTAGCTTGTGTAAGGTCACAATGCTAATGTTCGCTCAATGTGTAGTTTAATGGGTGTAATGCTAACTGAAGCAAGACAACGATTAATGTATGGCCTATTAAGGTGTGTTTTTAAGTGTCTTTAGAAATCGTGGATTAATGTAATGGGTAACGTTAAAGAATAATTAGTTGTTAAAGAACATTAGTTGTTCGCAGGAATGAAACAAGGTCATAATGCGGCCGGCTAGTTCACTCATCATGTACGATCAAACTTGCTAAGTTACGTTTAATTAAAACTAAGTCTTTTTAAACCAGTTTTAATTTTTGAATTCTGTTTTACGTTTTTTTGATTTAACGTTACCCGACGTGACGCCATGCAACATTCCGTTTACTCGCTAACGTAATCTACGTGTAGTAACGTTGAGATCTATCTAGCTGTTGGGGAAGGATTCGAGGTTATTTCTTTACTTGTGTATATGTAATGTGATTTTTTTTGTGTCTAGCTATGTGTATTAATCGGGTTTCCCTTGCTATCCAGCCTGCCCTGCTGTCTTTGAGACGGGGTCAGGGCAGCCTGTCCTATGCACAGAGTCTTCTGGGGGTCCCCGAGACTCAGCTCACAACCTTGGAAAACGGCCTGCGAATTGCCTCAGAGGAGTCTGACCATGCAACCTGCACCGTGAGTATCTTCCATCCTTATGTTGTTCCAGAGCGTTTGTTCCCGTTTTCTTTTTGCTGTACACACACTAGTCAGTGCCTGTCACTTGAGCTTCTTATGACCTGTTGTCTAATCTGATCCTGCAAGAATATGGCAGTATCTGGGGTCATGGTGTTGCTGCTTACATTACAGATATATTGTCCTGAATTGTATATTATTATTTAAATGATTAAATAATTAGAAATGACTTATGCCTTGAACAAGTTCCTTCTGCTGAGGCTAAAGGCAGATTTCCACAGAAGGGTACAATAATATCTGAAAAAGAGTAAATATAAAACCAACATGCACAAGTATGAGTACACCTACCCTCAGGCATGCGCTCACAAATGCATAACATTTTCTCTGTCCCTTTACCCTACGTATTCCTCTGTTCTCTTTCTCTTCTGCTGAACTCATTTTCACTGTTCTCCAACAGGTTGGGCTGTGGATTGGCTGTGGCAGTCGCTATGAGACGGAGAAGAATAATGGAGCTGGGTTCTTCCTGGAGCACATGGCTTTTAAGGTACCCAAACTCGCACTGGTGTGATAGCTTAGCATAGGCTTGCAGCATAGGTCTGCTAAGTTATGTGACACACACTTTTGTACTGCGCTGTATTGCGCTCTCCAATATACATATGTACTGTTTTATCACGTGCATCTTCTTTTCCCCATCTTTACCAATCTCCTTCTCCCTCATTCTCCATCCATCTTCTTCTTTTCCCTTGCTTACCCATCAGGGGACAAAGAAGCTCCCTCAGTCTGCCCTGGAGCAGGAGGTGGAGTCCATGGGGGCCCACTTGAGTGCCTACACCACCCGTGAGCACACTGCATACTACATGAAGACCCTGTCCAAGGACCTGCCAAGAGGTAAGGCCAGTCCTGTCTTCCTCTGGGTGTGTTTGCATGTGGGTCGGACGGGGGTAGGTTTACACAATCCTTACACTGTTTCCACATAGCATTGGCAAAGGGGATGTCTTCATGTGCATGCGCGCTCCTGTGCGTGTGTGCATGTGTGTGTAAAGTTGGTAACGAGGCCATTGTATCCACAGCGGTAGAGCTGCTGTCAGAGGTGGTGCAGAGCAGCGCTCTGAGTGAGTCTGATCTGGAGAAGCAGCGGGGGGTGGTGCTGAGAGAGTTGGAGGAGGTGGAAGGCAGTCTACAGGACGTCTGCCTGGATCTGCTGCACGCCACTGCATTCCAGGGCACCTCCCTGGGGCACAGTGTGCTGGGGCCTTCAAAAAATGCCAGGTACTGTACACAAATGGTACACACATACATCACATTACAATCACTTAGCAGATACTCATGTACATTTAATATACATAGATGTGTATACGCACATACGCATATAATTTCTCAAGTGCACAAAAATAGGCACAAAAGTACACACCTAGTTTCTTATAAAGGTGTATAGTGTATATGTGTGTATATGCAGTATGTACACATTCTGTATGAAGCCCAGGCTGCTGGTTTTATGAGGTCTCTGTAATTCACTCCTGTAGAACTCTGACTCGTGAGGACCTGGTGGAGTTCATCAACAGCCAGTACAAGGCCCCTCGCATGGTACTGGCAGCTGCTGGAGGTACGGAATGGACTTTCCATGATGAGCATGATTATGCCACTCCATCCTGGTTTGCTGATGTTTTTCACACACAGCATTGAATCATTGTTGTACATTTCAGTTGTTGACTTTTTTGTGGCATTTGCCTGTTTTGACCAGAGTATGAGCGGAGTGGAGCGGCATACATTTCCGCTCCCCACTCAAAGCTTTCTGTAATCACTCCGCTCCAACTGCACTCTGGGTTTTCTATTTCCCGCTCATTAGTAAGAGAGGAGCGATCTTTGAGCGAGAGAGAACGCCGACGCTCTGATTTTCTAAAAAGCCACTTCTCGCTCCAGGCAAAATCACGAAGCTCCGCATCGCTCACATACCCTGGTTTTGACTGTGCTGTTTTTCTGCAGTGGTTCTGTATTTACCCGTGTTGTTTCCCTGCTCTGAGTTCCCTGTGCTGCATTGCTCAATCTGTGTTTAATCCTGTAAGGTGTAAGATCACAAATATTTTTAAACTGAACATTCTAATGCTGATGTAACGATCACTACTGGTCATTGAAAACAATGGAGTTCTAGAACATTGACTTCATCTCCTGACCTCTTCTCCACAGGCGTGAATCACAGTGAACTGGTAGATCTGGCCAAGCAGCACTTCAGCGGGGTGTCGTTTGAGTATGAGGGGGATGCCGTGCCTGTGCTTTCCCCCTGTCGCTTCACAGGGAGCGAGGTAAGGGTCGCACCACTCATCTGTCCCAGCTCCACACACCCGCTAAACTGCCCCTCAGTCAAAAATGATACTCATTTAGCGGACTATATTATATATGGGGGCTTACCATGTAACATACACAAATGCATACTACAGGATTACAAGAGCACAGGGCACTCTTGCCTACTTTGCATTGTAAGTCCCCATTTATAATGGGGCCAGTATCTTTTAGAGCAAGTACTATTGTACTCATTGACAATGACACTAGCACTGCTTATTGCAATTACCTTTATCTGTTTTTGAATGTGTTGCAGACGAGCATCAACTGAAGGCGGGTATAACAATTTTGTCTCCCTTTCTTCCCCTCTCCATCCTCCCAATTTCTGTAGATTCGCATGCGTGATGACGCCATGCCCCTGGCTCATGTTGCCATTGCAGTGGAGGGCGCTAGCGCGACAAGTCCAGACATTGTGGCCCTGATGGTGGCCAATGCGATGATTGGCAGCTATGACATCACTTTTGGCGGGGGAAAGGTGAGCTCTCTCTCAAATTAGACTTTGGATCCTTTCAGACAACAGCCAATTAAGCCCTTGAGATTAAGATGGTTCCTTAGGCAATCAATGACCTTAACTCATTCAATGCCAGAGTGTTCTGGAACACGAAGCCTCAGCAGTGCCTAGCCAATATGGCTGCTGACATTCAAAATGTTAAAAATTGATCCTGTCAATGTGCAAACTTCTAATAAAATACATTATTTTACCTATTGAATAGAATTATTGGTTAATGAGGACAGATGGCACTAGTTGGCACACCTGTTGGTTCAGTTCATTATTTGAGCAACGTCAAACAGTATTGATGGTTATATAATACATTTATTTTCAGTGCTTTTCAGTTTGATTAACAGGACTCTAGCATTGGCAGTAACATGATCAATAAGCATTATCTGTAGTAATTTGTAAAGATATGTAAAAAAAAATTAAATGAGCTGTCCGTGTGAGTTACTTTGTATCAACAGTTTCAACGGAAACTGTTCACCAAAACAGCTATCCTGAGGCAAAATGTAACGTGTCGCAGAAACGTGCTGGTAGCCTACAAATCTATGGAAAGGATTTGGGCAGACGTGTAAAGTAGACATGGTATGGTGTAGTTGGTGTGTATAAGTGCCTTTTGCCAGAAACTGCATGCATTGTATGTATTGTAATGTAGTTAGTGGCAGTCTTCATGGTTTGACCACTTGTGCGGTTCTTGAACAGAACCTGAGCAGCCGCCTGGCTCACACTGCGGTGGAAAACAAGCTCTGCCACAGCTTCCAGGCCTTCCACTCCTCCTACTCAGATACCGGTTTGCTGGGAATCCACTTTGTCACCGACAAGCACAACATTGAGGACATGTTGCACTTGGCACAGAATCAGTGGTTAGTGTTCCACCAACGATTTGTAGCTGGTAGACCTCAGTGTTTACCCACTCCAATGCACACAGATGCGTATGTACGTGTATTTAATCCCATCTGTGCATAGACACAGTATTATGCACTGACACTAGAATAGGAGGTCTCAAAATGGGACAGGGGACCTCTGGGTATTCCATCTCCAGTAATGTGGAATAAAATGTTTTCCTTTAAGATAATTGTTTATATTTCCATTCATATACTATACATTGTATAGCTTCAGAAACAAATTTATACATCCTTGGTAATATTATGATTAAACAGTCATGTTGTACCATATAGCTATATCTTCTGTAAATGCATAAAAGCATCATGATTTATGTGTTCATGTACTAGTGTGTAAATTGCTGCTGCCTGTAGTGGGCGCTGGTTGCTGGTTAAAGGTGTAAAACCAATCAACCATTTTATTGGCATAGACAAAGCGGTAAATTAATGTGTCAGAACAACAAGCAATGAGACATTTAACATTGTTATTTTTATTTCCACTCTTTATAACAACACACAACTTAAAAATTGTGAATAACTAAATAAAATAAAAAAGCAGCCTTTTGTCCAGTGATACAAAAGAGCAAAAACTATGTAGCTAATTTAACAACTTCACGGTTATCAAAACTAGATGGAAAAAAATAATCTTTTATTTTCTTTTTAAAATGCAAATAAATAGGCTATAAATTATATAAACAAACAAATAAATAAACACAGCAAACTGAAACACTTAAGAGAAATATCAACAACAGGCCAAAGGAAAGATTAATTATAATCTATTGGCAACGTAAAAGTGTGTTTTAGCTTACTTGTGACCAGCGAACCTTGTCACATTAGGCTTACTCACTGCTGTTTTTCCTCCGATCGATGTCTTCTTATATTATGCGTGAGGAACACGAGTTTGTTGACGTTGCACGGGAGAAGTGAGCTCTGCGTTTTGCTGACAATGAAGCCGGTCTTTGAGAAGATGCGCTGAATGATAGGCGAATTGTTGCTTGCAGAGTTTACATTTAACTTTTTTGGGGTCATCCTTTAGACACTCGAAATGCTTGCATACTTAATATTTTCTCTCAGAAATTCTATACAACTGATATTCCTTAATTTAGACAAATTGTTCTTTACAAGATGCACGTCCGGAATGAATAGTTCCACCGTTTTTTCACACTGCGACGATTCGACCAATTAAAATTTGGTCGACCATCAACTAATGGTTTAGTCGACTATTTTGCGGCAGCCCTAGCTGAAACACTGCATTGTTGTTTCACTCCTACAGGATGAACCTGTGCACCACAGTGACGGAGAGTGATATGGGCAGAGCCAAGAACTTACTGAAGGCCACCCTGGTGCGCCAGCTGGACGGTGAGAGAAGTAGTCCTCCCTTATCCCTCTGTTTTTAACCCCCCATCTCACTCTTATTTAAAACCCTCTCACATATCTCACTGCCTGTTCTCTCATGCTCTTCTGTTTCTGTCACACGTGGTTCTATAGGGTTACTGCTGCAGTACTCGACTCCTTGGACACTGATGTATTGAATGTACTATAACAGCTCTGACTTGTATGTTGTCTGCTGCATGGACTGTACTGTACGGCTGGGGGATATATATCTACAGAATCGGTAATTATGTAATGCAATAGCGGCAATTGCCATCACAACGTATTGCCTTTTTCATTGTCTTTTAAAATTTTATTACACCTGATGCGGTAGCAATCTGAACTTCGGAGGCCGTGTGAAATTCTTCCTGGGAAAAACATCACCACTGTTATCGATTGGGTGTTGATAAGACAGCCAATCAGCAGGATGGCATCGCAGCTTTCATGTCATTGACAAAAACACATGATTACATGGAAGCTGTATGACCTTGCTTCTGATTGGCCGTTTTATCAACACCAAATAAATATCAGTGGTGATGTTTTTTTCTGGAAGCATTTCACGAGGCATCTGAAGTTTGGATGCTTACTGTTTCATATTGGGTATACTTAAAAGGGAAGTCCACTGAAAAATGATGTTTGATTCGTAGAAGAGTTGCTGTCCTCCTGATTAAAATGAGCTCTCGGCCAACTCTCTATCTGTAGTGAGAGCAGTGATATAACCCCAAACTACTGCGCATGTCAGAGGTTCCTGTTTTACTGTGGACTACAATGGCCAGGGGCTTACCTTTTATGGGCGGGTGTCGAGAAAATGCCAGTCGCTGGTTGCCACTTCTACGGAATACGAACTGAGGGGCTGGGCGTTCGTTAATGCCACAGAACTATATAAGAACAACCCGCTAGCCTCTTACTATCTAGCCTCTGACGATACCCCACATGGTGGCGACGGCCGTTATTGCATTCAGTAATTATTGATGCTGTATATCGCCCAGCCGTACTGTACTGTAACACCTCTGAGTGTATAGAATCTGACCCGTAAGCTTTATACTGACTCTATACTGTATCAATGCTGTACTGTAACGACTGCTGAGTTGAATCTACTGTAGTTACTATGGTTGTGCTGTATTGACTACTGTATGTACTATGGCTTTGCTGTATTGACTCTGCACTGTATTCACTATGGCTTTGCTGTATTGACTCTGCACTGTATTCACTATGGCTTTGCTGTATTGACTCTGCACTGTATTCACTATGGCTTTGCTGTATTGACTAGACTATAGTTACTATGGCTGTACTGTATTGACACTGTACTGTAAAAGCATTGTGCTTTATTGAATCTGTTTTACTAAGCTGTAGTAAGTCTAAAGTATACTTTAGTGACTGTACCCTCCTCCATCAGGGACAACCCCAGTGTGCGAGGACATCGGTAGACA
The DNA here is from genome assembly GCA_022702515.1 of Ilyophis sp. 1 JC-2022. Lineage (NCBI taxonomy): Eukaryota > Metazoa > Chordata > Actinopteri > Anguilliformes > Synaphobranchidae > Ilyophis > Ilyophis sp. 1 JC-2022. Next base: position 26,150,638 of record CM040396.1, read on the forward strand.
TATCCTGGACTATGGGCGCCGTATCCCTCTGACGGAATGGGGTGCCAGGATCGATGTGAGTCCTGCCGATTCGCTGCTCATCGTTATCGCATTTTCTTACTCAACTAAATTTTACCGACACAACTAAACCACACCTACTACTAGAATAAGCACCGCCCACACATTCTACCCACAGCCAGTAGTTCTACCTGCACTTACTCTTTCTCTCCTTCTGACCACACCTACTTGGCTTATTCTACTCTTAAGCATTCTAACTGTGACTGCTTTGCCCAGTTATTCTGCACCATGTGGGGAAAGTCTCACCTTTTTTTAATATACTGGTTTCTGGTTGGAAAATGGGTGATGTTATTTTGTAACGACTGGTGTTGTCTTCAACTTAATGGTGAGAAACGACTGAATTGTGAGAATGTTGAGAAACTAACTGAATTGTTAAATTAGTGCTCAGTTACCCCCTCCCGTCCCACTCTCACTCCCACACCTGCAGGCTGTCACCCCGAAGACGGTGCGAGACATCTGCTCCAAATATATCTATGACCAGTGTCCTGCTGTAGTCGCTGTCGGTGAGTCCTGTTTATACAGATATAATTATGGCAACCTAAAAAAATATAATGCTGTTATGTAATGTGAAAGTTCGCGTTCGCATGGGTGATTGTGTGTACGTGCACGTGTTTGTATGGCTGAATGTCTTAGTGCAGCAGATTTCTGAGCGCTTTCTCCCTGCTCTCTCAGGTCCAGTTGAGCAGCTGCCCGACTACAACAGGGTGCGCAGTGCCATGTACTGGCTCCGATTCTAAACCTGCAATTCGCCTCACTACGTCGATAAAATCTAAATTCAAATAATCTATAATCTGTACAAGTAAATGCAATTTAAAGTACTTACCAGTGCAGGAGATAAAGGATTGAAAGGAAAAATAAGACAGGAAATAATACAACAATATTAATAACAAAATCAAACCTCTCCCAACACACCTTTTATCACCCACTGTTCTACACCCTGTGTCAATAAAGGCTGTGTTTCCCCCTTTTCTTTTCACCCCTCCCTCTATTCTTCTTTCCCCTGTATTTGCATAATTATTTTTACCAGTGTTTATTTTGGTATTCACCACAAACCTGACGTTTTTAAGAGGAGCTGAACAGGTTGACATTTCCATACTCTGTACATGGAGCATTCGGACTACGCACAGAGTCTGCATACAGTACTGTAGGGGGGAGGGGACACTATTTATTGGAATGATCACTGGAGTAACAAAAGTTAATCTAATTTACAGACTTTTACTCAGAGGAGAATGGGGAAGTATTTATGAATTCATGTATGCTTTTTTCTGTTGTCCATTGTACATAAGAGCAACTGGTTCATCCAGATTCAAATAAAAAATGTGTTAAAATACCTCTGTTTAACCTAAAATTTGATTGGAAATTCAGATTATTTTAGTGTGTGAATGTGTATGAAGTGTGTTTACTCTGTATGAAGAGACTAGAACAGCAAGGGTGTTCTGGTGCAGGCATATATCTGCATTTGCTCCATTTGTCCACTAGTGGGATCAGGGGAGAGAGAGAGAGATCATCTACAATAGTCCAGCAATTTCACATACAAGGTATTCACAAAGGCATTTTGCCTTCGATTTCCATGAAGTGTTTTTTAGGTGCACGTGGGATTATGTAAATGATTAAGGTTAGGGGTTAATGTGCTGATGAGTTAAATTCTCAACGTTTTCTAGATTTATTCCATTTCTTTTTTGTAATAAGACCATCGCTTACTGTATTTTACGGTTGTATGATCTCTACGATTCATTGCAGAGCACCACATAAAACTAGTGTCAAAACGCATCACACCACATATGGGGCAATACACAGAGCACGTATACAATGCAGCAGCCCAGGAAGCCCATGTATATGACCGTAAAACAACAATTGTAACCATGTGTCATGCGGTCAGCTCAGCATAGTGGAGCGTGATAGATGAACACAGGTGGATAGTGCACATAGAACAATTAGTTTCTATTTCCAATTCTACTAAATCTGTCCCAAAATCTTAGGTGAGCTTCAGGGGTGAACAATGATGCAGAAATAGAGTGAAGCAGTGCAAATCCTCAGAGCCAATTGTATCAAAAAGTGACTTTTACTGACTGGAGTTTCTAGGATGGGGCAGCAAGGTGGTGCCGTGGGTAGTATTACGTCCCACAATTCACCCGCGTTATAGCCAGGGAGACAATGGACAATAACACAACAAAAATGCCATCAACAGAAAAGGAAACTACGTATAATTTAATTTCAAAATGAAGTTACCAAAAAATAAAACGCACACAATACATTACCAAACGGTAGGTTGACAGAATTTTCAGAACAGACCAGAACTAAACGACTAAACTGTCCCTCTCTACCGAGGCAACAGAAAAGCAGTCTTCAGGGAAACTGCTTCCCTACTCTGACCTAAAAAGGGGTTTTAACAAAGAAAAACTACGAAACAAAGCAACTTAAACTAAAGACAAACGTTTCAACAGAAACCGCAAATGGCTGTAGATGCTACACAACAAAAATGTTCCAAGCATGTAAGGCAGAGAGAACCAAAAAAAAACCTGGGCTGCGTTCCAATCCAATTTTTTTACTGCTTGCTTCTTTTCCTCGGTCCTTTCCTCGCTCATTAGCTCCACCCAGTGGAGGCCATAAGGAAAGGATCCAAGGATCACATACGAGGACGCAGCAGCGAAGCAACATGAATTAAGCAAATGGAACGTCCTTGCTCAGTCAAGCGTCAGCTGAAGCGACGTCAATTACTAATGACGTGTTGCACAGCTGTATCACCTGTCAAAAAAAAAAAACCCGTATCAGCTGTCAGTGGCCTTTAATGCTAACGGATTGTTCTGTAGCCTATCGTATTTTTATCTCTGAGCTTGTTTTTGCATGCATCATGGTATAAACTATTGTATTATTTGACGCTATATTGCACTGTGAAGTTATCACAATTATTTGCAATGATTTTCTCCCATGCAATTTGACAGATGTGAAAATGACATGTGAAATAAGAATATTGTCTCTCAATTACAGATGTTTGTGTTTGACGTACAGTGTCCCATTAACACATCCACAACAAACGGCTATTTATCACTGTGTGAGTAAAGATCGCACGAAGCATAATTTAAATTGTAAGTAGGCAACGCCTATATTCCACACGCTCAATGGCCAATTCATCAATGGACTCGAATGCGTGTTTGTTCGTTAAAATTGGAGCACATTACAAATGACACTTCCAGCCAATAACCGAGCTGATGCCGTTTAATTAATTCATCAACAATTAAGCATGTATGATCTGATGGTATATAAGCGACAGATACTGATTTCAAAACTTAGATCGCGAACTTCAATAGGCTAGTATACTGGTCTGCTACTGTACGCAATCAACATTTCCGCAATGAACCTAGCGTTCGCCCTAAACGCATGGCACCGGCTTCAGCGGGAACGGTGGCGTTGCCAGTTCAGGGGATCGCGACTGCTTCGCTCCGTCCTGTTCCTAAGTGAGGTAAGAATCACGTATTCTCAACAGTAGTCATAAGACAGTGCTCTTGATCAAACATGGACATTGATAAGCATGAAGCACTTTTAACAGTGGGTGGAGTAGAATTCACCTGGATAAATATACAGCAAAGTTATGTCATGCACACATAGTAATTGCATGTTCTATAATACCACACATTTACCTGCATGTCGGACTACAAACTATACATTTGGCTACTGTGGTTTGGTGTTAATCAATCAACTTGTGTGAACTGTAGGCTGCATGCACTTCATGTTTTTCATTTCATTCTTTTTTAGGTCGACGATCCAACAGCTGGGCATTATGCCCAAGAAAATGCCACTGTGCCAGTGCTCCAGCTTTACTTTAATGGGGACCAGGACCTCATGGAGGACTACCGTCTGAGCCATGGCTCCATGGAAGCATTGATAATGCTACTGCCGCATGGGGGAGCGTTGTCTGGGCACACCACTTAAGGGTCCAGGCGGTGCCTGCTCTTCAAGGCTCTGGAGGTGGACCACACCTTTGTACCCACGGTCATCACCGCATGTGCCATGCTCCATAACATCTGCCTGACAAAGGGGGACATCCTTGAGGTTGTCGAGGATGTTGGTGATATTGGTGTGGCTCCACCACGTCCAGTGAGGGGGGAAAAAAGCGGACATGGCCGGCGAGACCGACTGGCGGGGCAACCGTCTGCTCCAAATATGTGTCCAGTAGCACTGAATGAACATGATTATATGTAATTTGGCAATTGTTTGAAATATTATTTATACAGGAGAGCTTTTTGTTAGTGTCTCCGTTTCTTGTTATGTTTGTATATTCTCCCTGCAGCCCCTCTTTCTGTCCAGTGTTAATCCACGTTTTATTTGTTATGTAAGTGTTAATAAAATCACTTATGGATACTAACATATCAGTTTCATACATCTTTTCTGTGCCACTTTTTCATTACCTTTATTTATTTCAAAACACACTATAAGCATACCACTTTGACACCAATGTATGTCAACCACCTGTCGGGGAAGTGAGGATTCTGTAAAATGTCTATTTTCTGAATCCAGTGTTTCCAACGGTCAATGCCCTTCCTTGTTTAAATGTTCAGCACTCTGAATACTGAACACAGGCGCTATTGCGTGCTAGAACCACTCACTTATCCTGCAGTAAAAATATATTTAACATCATTTCATAATTATTATAAATGACAATCCTCAATTCAATCGCATAATTCGTCCATAGGACAGTAACCTGGTGGAAGCAACAAGTCAAAACAAAGTCTAATTCAGACCTAAGAGTACAGTAAAATAAAAACAGTAAATTAGAATAATGACTGCAAATCATTCATTAATGAATGTAGGCTGACTACTTAGAATTTACAAAAAGGAAGACATTCACTTGAAGTTACCAGTAAAGAGCGAGAGACCGATAAGCCAGAAATAGCCTAGGTATTACCCTCCTGAAGCTTACACGATCAGCAAAATTGTTAGTATTTGTGTGTTTCTTTTCTCCCAAATAGTTTTGTGCTGCTGAAGGGGGCACTCAGATGAAAACTATATCTTAAAAGGTAAAAACACAAGTAAAATACAAATTGACAAACACTTGTGAACTATTTACATTTTATTAACCATTTTCTCAAACTCATTAGAGCTTTCCAGTGTGGCCTTGAATCGCTCCTCTTTTCTGGCAGCATCTTCCTTCAGGAACCGCAGAACAGCTCCCTCACCGGTCCTTCTCCTTTTGGGGGGGTGGGGGACAGGCAGAGGGATATGGCCCATCATCATCCTCCAGTGGGAGGCTACTTGAGCCAGGCTGTGCATCCTCTTCCTCCTCCTCCACACACGCCCGGCTACAAGTGACCGCCACAAATCCAGGAAGAGATGAGCCAGTGCCATCTGAGGTCTCATCAGCCACATGTGCCAGGTTTTCTGAAACACATGAATCCATCAGGACAGGAGGATCAATAGATGGCCTCCCCCCGATGGCCTCATGCATTGCATGAAACCATGGCCATGTGGCTGCTGTGGCCTCTCCCCTGTCTGTTCCGTCTCTGTAGCAGGGCATCTGAGTGCCTACAAGGAAAGATGCAAGGGTGAAGGTGAGCTGTGAGCCTATTGCACAGGCATAATTTTGTTTCAGTATGCAATAGAAACTACAAATTCGCAAAGGAAAAACATCATAAATTGAACCTCACCTTATATTTTTGCTTGAGGTTGTCCCATTTCTTTGCAATTTGGGCGGGGCTCACCTGGCCCTGTAGGCCCATCTGCAGATGAATTTCACTGAGGAAAACAACACATGTTACCATACCATACCCAAGTGCCCTACAACAATTACTGCCATGCCATAACATGTTTATGTGTTATCCATTTACAGGGGCAGGCATGCCTCTTGCCATCACACTTACATTAGGGATATCAGAAGTTGTCATTTGCATACAATTAACTACTTCAACACAAGACATGAATCATGGTGCTGAGGAGTGATTCCGTCAACATTAATCTATGACATGTAGGAACACCAATATGGACAGTGACATGGTCCTGCAAGAACATAAAAAATGGCTTATTGACAATGTTTCTGTGTAACATATTTTAGTTCTATGTGACATCACACATTATAGAATGTCACTAATGACTCACCCCCAAGCTTTCTTTGCTACATGCCTCTTCCCCGTAAACAGATGCTCATTCTCACACCTCAGCCTGCTCTCATCTGTCCCTGTAAATGACACAACAGACCTGCAAGTAAAAACCAGCTAGTAATGTCTGTGTATAGCCCTAAATCCAACGGCATGTGTCAAGGGGCTTCACAAGCCCATAATTCAGACATGACATATGTAAGTAGGCTACATGATGCAAAATAGTAGCCTATCCTAATAAGCTAGCCTAATGTGCATTTCATCAGTCAAAGACAGCTAATGCTATAACATAGACTGACATTACATTATTTCTGTCATACAAGAGTGAGGAAAAATATATTTTAAACGCAAAGCAGCTGCGTGTTCATGTTTCAGTTGTTACACTGGAAATCGAGCAGCGACTGTCGAGCCTATTTCAGTTAGCCTACTTGCCGGGATGCATTCAACAGTGTGAACATAGGCTAAACGTAACATAGCCTATTGAATAGCGTACAATATAAAATTGTATACAGTTTTGAAAGGACATGGGTTAATTGAAGCTTGCGTTTCCTATGCAGTAACGTTAGCTAACAAACAACTATATGGGACAGAAACATGTCCTAAATGTTACGCTTACACGCTGAACTACAATATTTGTTGTCTCTGTTTTCATGAATAAACTTGCCTTTCGTTTGTCCGAAAGAACGAGTGACATTATAAATGAAAGCGCTTTATAAATTAAATTGAAAGGAACGATAAGCACTTACATTTGTGTACGAGAGGTCCCGCAATGTTTTCAACTGAGGCAGTGTGGCAGATGTGATGAAACACGTCACGCGTTCTGAGTAAAACTTCCGCTAAGGCTGCACTCGTGTTTCCTCACTGAAGAATTCTTCGGGAGCCTCCTATGTCCCCACTGCTCGCTCCTCGGTGGAGCATTTAGCGGTTTGGGATGTCCTTAAAGATGGCGGACCTCGATCGATTTCCGGGTCACACGAGAACCAAGTAGATAGGACGGTAAAAAAAATGGATTGGAACGCAGCCCTGTTCTCCACAGCAATCAGGCTTTTATTTGTTTCTGCTGTCAGCTGGGCACAGGTGCTCATAATCAGCAATCAGGGCCTCATTGCTTCTTCACCTACAGCACACAGGCACGCACGCAAACTGCACAAAAACAAGGGAACGTAACGGTAGCCTCATAGCAAGAAGGTCCTGGGTTTAAATCTCGGCCAGGGCTTTTCTGTGTGGAGTTTACACTCACTGGGCCTCATTCATGAAGCGCTCCTAAATTTGCACGTAAATTTATGTTGGTACGAGAAATTTATGCCAGATTACTCAAACAGTGTGGGAAAGGCAGATTTTTTTGTATTCACGTATGCATGTTCATACACATAAAACGTAAAAGCGCGGTCACGTTATTTTGTGATCGGCATAAATGCACGCCCATGAATTGCCTTATATGGAGGTTGTCACTTCCATTTAAAGGTCCATACGAAGTCAAAATGGCCCAGAAAAAGCAAAAGAAAGAATTACTCCGACACTGAAGTTTTATTAGCAGATGTTCAATCAAGGAAAATAAATAGTTTAGTAGCCTATTGTCCGTTTCGGTGTCATATACAGTGGTGTTCAAATAAATAGCAGTGTGTTAAAAAAAAGTGAATAAAGTGCAAATATTTTTTAATAGCTTTTAGTTCCATATTTCAAATGTAGTTGAAACATTACACATTCAATTCCAAATCAAAGCATTAACAAATTTTATAAAGTCTGCGTTATTCTTTTACAGGAAGCAAAGTAAAGGAATATTAATCTGTTAAAAATATCAGTGTCAACATTTTTCTCTTCAAACTCAAACACTTACAGACTGTACAAACTGAAGAAATTTTTCAAGATTTAACTTCACTTTAAATTACTGAACTAATATTTAGTTGCATAACCATTGTTTTTGATAACTGCTGCGCATCTGCTTTGCATCGAGTCAACCAACTTCTGGCACCTAGAAACGGATATTTCAGCCCTGGATGAACAAACTACGTTCCACAGTTCCTGTGAATTTTTGGGTTTTGCTTCAGAAACTGCATTTTTAATGTCACCCCACAAGTTTTCAATGGGGTTGAGGTCGGGGGATTGAGCTGGCCACTCCATTACCTCAACCTTACTCGTGTGTTTGGGGTCATTGTCTTGTTGAAACACCCATTTCATGGGCATTTCCTCTTTGGCATACGGCAACATAATCTCTTCAAGTATTTTGATGTATTCAAACTGATCCATGATTCCTGGTATACGATAAATAGGCCCAACACCGTAGTGTCCCCATACCATGGTTTTTGCACCACCATGCTTCACTGTCTTCACAGTGTACTGCGGCTTGAATTCAGTACCCGGGGGTCGTCTGACGTACTGTCGACGACCACTAGACCCGAAAAGAACAATTTTACTCATCAGTCCACAGAATGTTACGCCATTTCTCTTTGGGCCAATCGATGTGTTTCTTGGCAAATTTTAACCAGTTCTGCACATGCCGTTTTTTCAACAATGGTGCTTTACCGGGGCTTCTTGCTGATAGCTTAGCTTCGATCAAATGTCTTCTGACTGCAACAGCACTTACAGGTAATTTTAGATCATCTTTGATCTTTCTGGAGGTGATGATTGGCTGAATCTTTGCCATTCTGACTATTCTTCGATCCGTTTTACCAGTAGTTGCTCGTTTTCTTCCGTGTGTTTCGGGTTTTTGTTGCCATTTTAAAGCATTTGAGATCTTTTTAGCTGAGCATCCTAAAATTTGCTGCACTTACGTTTTCCCCTCTCCAATCAACTTTTTAATCAAATTACATTGTTCCTCCGAACAATGTTTGGAATGGCCCATTTTACTTAGCAATTCAGAAGGAAATATATTTTATAACAATGTGTGAAACATTTTCTTCCCTTCTTCTTTAATAAAGGATAATTAAGGACACCTATTTTTTCACAGAAAATGAATAAATTCTCTAATTAAACTCCACACTGCTATTATTTTAAACACGCCCCTTTCAATGAATGTGTCAATTACTCAGAACAAGCAGCGTGCATGTCATGACAGTTGGGTCTGTGGTTTTTCTATTACACTACTATATCTACAAGTAAATTATTTGCCATGCAGAAATATCACTACTACTAATAACAGTGGTTCATCAGGTTACTGATGTTGTACTGCTATTTTTTTAACACAACTGTAGTAAGGTAGCCTACATGGTAAAGTAAAAAGACAAGGCTGGATATAACATGCAAGAAATAAAAAATTTCCCGTCACACAAGCTGTTAAAGTGCATGCCTATATGCATCGGACAAGCGCATTGCCTCTGTCTGTCAAGCAGGCTGCGGCCTTTCTCGTAGCCTGGAAATAAATAAAATAATTAATTTATTAATTTTGTTCTGTGCGTGCGAGAGGTGGCTTGAAATACCCAATCCTCTAGGGATGGAAAGAGGTAGGCCTAGTTAGTCTGACACAGTAAATATGACGTAGCTACACCAATAAACCAGCCGTCTCTCACCGCAGCATTCTGCAAACGAGTGCCAACTGAAGCTGTTGTGGGTCCCACCAGGCAATTGGGCCAGGTTGTTCAGCAATACATTCTGTGTTGTGTCACAGATGTGACAGCCCTTTCTATGCATATTTTGCAAACGTATCTTTGGGTGGAGCCTTGAGGCTACGTTTGTGCAGTACAGTTACAGCACCAATAACATTAAGCAGGTTGCCAATTTCATAAAAACCTGAAAATGACTAACCAGCCATACTTGGGCTGTGACTAGGCCTGTCTAGAGAGATTGGCACAACATCTACGAAAACAAGGTCTAATGGTCTTCCTTTTGGGATCTAAAGAAGGCTGTTTCATCTGTGTATTTGTGTTTGATTAATAAATCTGTCACCAGACTTGCGCTGCTCATTTCCTGTTGCAGCTATCAGAGAGGAAGTGTTCTGTCTAAGGCTGAGGGGCTGCAATGTTTAATCTGGGTTTGATCATATTAGTCTGAAGGGTTTTTCAGGCATCAAACACTCATATTTATACACATAGGGCTATGAAACACATAGGCCTACATGAGGCTCAGAAATGTGGCTGCTAATATGTCAAAGTACAAAATATTATTATTGGTTACATACAGTATACTTTAGTAAATAGTTTATATGAAGGTAAGTGAAACATGATAACTGAGGCAGGAGAGTTGGGTATATTAGGTACCTGCAGGTGTAACTCGTAGGTAAGCACTAAGCACTTTGGTAAAACTCGTCTGGAAAGACAGTTTAGCTTTTCCACCCTAGCTCCCCAGTGGTGGAACAAACTCCCCACTCTGCTGCGCTGTCTGTTTTTCGTTGTGGTCTGAAAACGCACCCACCTCGACTAAACTACCTATCGGGCCAATTCTATAGTACTTGCTTCCTGTTTTATAAATTTTTTTGCTTGTTTTCTATTGAACTTGTGTTTTTTTTGCTATTTTATTGTTCAGAATGTATAGCTGAGTGTGTTCTATGTTCATTACTAGGGATAGCTCCTACGTTATGAGAAAGTTTTGCTACTTTGTAGTCGTGTCAATGACCTTCAAACACTTATTGTACGTCGCTTTGGATAAGAGCATCTGCCAAATAATTGTAATGTAATGTTTAATTATGTGGAATAACTTCCCCTGATGTGTAAACGTTTAAAGCGCATTACAAATTCCTACATGCAGTATTTGCATTAACTGCTATGTTCAGACACCATATTTGTTCTTGATTGACAGTAGTAAATCACTAAATCATTGAGAGAGTGATGGGGAGGCTGCAATGCTTGTAGTTTAATGCTTCCTTTTCTGTGATCATTTACATGCAATGTGAACAGCTCAGGAGCCTCCCACTGCATCAAACACATTCTGTGAAGTGGAACTGCAGTTACAGATTCAGGGGTCACAGGAGCAGCCTCTTCCTCCTCCTAAAGGTGCATTGCTGTGGTTTGGTGTCTGTGAATACCATTACGCGGATGTCTGTGGAGGCGCGGAGACACAAAGGAATCCACTTTCTTTTTACAGTCCCTTTTTCTTTAATTAACAGCCTTCTCTGATCTCCAATGGTTTATTTTTCTCTCAAAATACAGTATATTTCTACCCCCCCCATTTTGCTATCTGTTCACAAATGCTGAAAAACTATCATTGAATTATAGACACAACTATCTCACAATTATTGTTAGAAATATCAATTACAAATATAATTTCAGAACTACATCAAAATGTATGTATATTGCCATGTGAAGATATGAGACTATTCTATGCCTGTAAAGATGTATTACAAACTATGCACAATACAATAAATTAATATATTTGAACCTTGTAAGACCTTCAGTATCAAACAAAAAGACGGATGGAGAGGGGTTGAGAGGAGCAGCCGTGTATGAAAAGAGGGTGTATAAGGAAGAGATGGAGAGATAATAATGGAGGGAAAGGAAGACTGGGGGGGTTGGAACAAGAGCAACGTGACAGGGGCCAGGAACAGAAAGAGACAGCAAAGTGGAGAAACAAAGCCCAGATGAAAATCTGTTCAATTCAGCGGAGGCTCCTCCCCTCGCAAGCAGAATAATTGCAAGACCCAGACAGTGAGAGTGAGGTTTATCATCATCATCATCGTCCTGCTCCACTGAAGGACAGGAGGTCGCATTTTGCAGCACTTTTGTGGACGTGAACAGTGGTGCCAGGTAATTTCCTCTCTTGCTTTTCAGAATATTTTAAATGATTTCATATTAATAACTTTGTATTTGAAATATTTTATATTTACTTGTCTTGGTTCCTGTCTTCTTCTTCTATATTGTTTCACCTAAGACACATTAATGCACCTGTTTAGGTCAGATTCTGTGTCTGTGTCAAGATTGTATAATTCCAGATATTTTAACCAATTCAAACATTTGGCTCCTGTTTTTAGTTTTACAGTTTTCTGTGAATAGCACAAAGGCACAGTAATACATGAGCCCCAGGTTGATAAGGAAATATCTTACACATCATATAGTTTTCGGCATAATCAATGTGTGGGCAACATGGTGCCAGAATACTATGTTAGTTTGGTTCAGCTGTATGTCTTGCATGGATGTGTCGGATGAGAAGTGGATAGGTGGGCATGTTTTAGTTGTATTACCTCATTATACTGTGCTCACAAACAGTAAGCAGAAAAATAACTCAAAAAGACACAATAATTCCATTGGTTTTATTGAGTCTTTCTCTCTCTCTCGCTCTCGCTCTTGCTCTCTCTCTCTCTCTCTCTCCCATTACGCTCTCTGCCCTGCTTGCTCGGTGTTAGACATCAGATTGCTGCTTCACTGATGTGTGGCATGAAGCTGTGTGTCTACCTGGCTCTGATGCTCATGGCAAGTGGGCTGTGCCAGGGGAGGGGATTTGGGGACCAAGGAGAACAGCTGGAGGAGGAAGGCAAGGTGCAGAGAGACCTGGTGGCCCTCAAACTCCTTAACAGAAATGGGGTCCCACGATTCCTGAAATGCCCCCACCTTCGACCCTCCATCCGGAAGAACAGACTGCAGAGGCCTGCACCCCGGGCCCCTAAGAGGAACCTCCTGGGGTCACGCTTTGCCCTGTCATTGGATGTCCCCACCAGCATCCTTAGTGCCATGATAGACCTGGCCAAGAACCATGAGATGCGAACCAAGGCTGCTGCCAACGCTCTGCTGATGGCTCGCATCGGAAAGAGGAACTAAGGACTGCACAGCCACTGGACCAGGGTGGGGAGGACCAGATGAGTGGGATGACGTTTGGTAGTGGGGATATGTTGATGTTAGGAAAACTGTAAATATGTACGTCCAGAACAAATTTTCTTTTTATCTTTTGTAGCTACCCCCTGGCTCGCTTTGGACCTCAATTCGGTTAACATTGACTATGCCCGAAAAGTAATATTGTAGAAAAACAACACAAGTTGTATTTGAACTGTTGAACGATGAGTCTACATTAGTGTTTGTCTCCACCAGCCCTTAGTGGAATCGTAGATTAAGTTGGTTATTTTTGTTACAGTGCCGTTATTGGGGCTTTTAATTACAGACACTGTCAAGCAGTGAATCACTAATTAGTCAGAGAGACACTGTGCATTCACAAAAACCTTCTCTGATAAGAAATCAGCAGTGGAGCGGATATTGTCCCATCAGAGGAACACCGGAGCTTCTATTCAAGAAGCATTTCCGTCCTTCTTGATGCACCAATAATTACTTCAGAAGATAGGCCTACATTCAACACCGAAATTAAAACACAGTTCCAAGTTTAAAAGGCAAATTTCCCTGATATTCTAAAAAGTCATATGAAAAGTTTCACTGGCCCAAAAACGTTTCTAATTATAAGAAAGATATAGCCAGGCCATATCACTGAGTTCAGCATTGTATACATGTCATCTGGTGTCAATATCAGAAATGTTCTATGAACACAGTTTGTGCCCAATAAGTTTAAAGTGGAATGAGGATAGGGGTGCTGGCACTACAAATACTGCAAATAATTAATCAATGTTGTTTTCATACATCATGTAAAATAACTGGTGTTCCAATGTGTATTATTCAGTAAACTTGCAAAAGTCAGCTGAATACATGTTATGTGCCTGTGTTACTATGTAATCGGAACCAAATTCTGTCATTAAAAACATGTTGATTTTATATTGACAAACAACCCAACCAAATAGCAATTTAGTTTAGACGGCAAACTCACGTCTTGTGCCCAGGGGGTCTTTTCAATGTATGTAAACCTGTATGAGCAGTGTGCATTTGGGTAGTTGACATGATGTGCAATTTTCCATCTGGAAGGGATAGAAACCGTGAAAATGCCATTATTGTGATTAAAATTGTGGAAAATAATAAAACTCTTCAAGCTGTATGTGGACAGGACGTTAACATATACAATGAACAATTACATTTTTTGTCAAATTTAATTAAACTAGTGAATGTCCTCTGGTATGACTTTTCCGGAACAAGATTGGGAAACTTTATGCATTTTATTTACAAAATATAAATAACTTTAATTGCCATCTATAATCACTGGCATTATTTTACAGATGTCTTTTTTTAAATAAATTAAAACTCCAGAAGTTAATGAATATAATAACCAAAAAGTAGTAATTAGTTGAAGTTTGTCCGGAAATCTTGTGTCCACTGGTGTGACACAATATTTTTTATTTAAAAACCGGAATTTACTTGAACACCCTTTTTTATTTGGAAGACCCAATTTTACCAGGAAGTACAGACGATCTTTGAAATCATCACCATTGAAGAGAGGTAATTTTGTCATCCTTTGGGGTGACGCCCAAAAAAGTCACATCTTATAGAATACAGTATTACATAAAATCATGTGAACATTCCCAGATGAGGCCTGAGGAAAGGTTTAGCAGTATAACAAGGCCTAAAAAATGACCACTAAGTCAAAATCGTTCTCTGGTGTGACATGATTTTTATGTCACACCAGAGGACATAGCTGTCACTTCAGAGGATATAGTCTTTTAAAAAACTGATATAAGTGGTTATTATCAAAATTATTCATACTACAGCAGTTGATGGTAATCAAAAGTCTAAAAATGTTTAATTAAAGTAATGTTTAAACATCAAGTTCTCTACTCTGTTGTTTGTGTCCTTTTGTGTGACGTAATGTTTCTTCGTGTGACGGTCATAAACCATTAAACTAATAACATCTTTGGTAAAATTATAAAGGTAAATAATGATATATTTAAAAGTATTATCTTCCCGTTGAAATAAATTAAGTCAGTATTAAGTCAGTATTAATATGGAAATGGATTTTAGTGGGGGGGGTTCAGAAATTTTCACACCAGAGGACAAATTTAATGTGAGATTAAAAGTTGATTTTAAAAAAAGTGCTATGACTAGAAAAATAACCATATATATTTTTCTTAAGTTTAGACTCTTTAGCATGCAATTATATGATTTTCATGAACAAAAAAAAACGAAAAACCTGGAACCACCCCATACGTCAACCACTCATTTATTGTTTATATGAGCAAATAAATTCCAAATTTGTGTTCATGAGTCGTGGTTATTCTCAGACTAAAGAGCATGCTTGTTTTTTTGTAAAAACATGGGACAAGTAGGCCTAATATTATGGAAGGCTACATGCGTGTAATACGGGTTTACGTGGCTACATGTTTGAGTAAGCCTATATTTAACTACGGATACGGATATAGCCTATTAAACAAGATCTAAATGATCATGAGTCATTGCATTCTTGGCACAGCCTTTGGCTTCACCGTGGCCCATACCGCAACTGACAGCTTGTTAGTGCTGCAAGAAAATATCTCCTCAGCCCATGAACGATCACCTCGCATCTTTCTGACCACGCAGTATGGCGGCGCAGCTAGCGGATGGGACCGCCTAATGAAATCTATGTCAGCTACACCGGATTACTTTCATCCTTTAGCTAAATGTTTGGCACCACGTCAGTTTGTCTTTGAGATTATAGTCAAAACCTTGCCATAATAGATCCGCCATGGTCTCTTTGGAAGCGCTCACTACAGTAGCCTAATGAACCAACGTGCTTCTCACTTCGCTGCATGGTTTCCGCATTGCCCGAAGGTGATTGCAATACAGGAAAACTCTTTATGAATGTACATCATTAGTGAACATTAAAACCCGCATAACAGTGGTAGGCTACAAACCTCTGACCCAAGATATAGCCTAACTAGCCTACTTTAAGTTTGAGATGTGAACACAAAGTGGGGAAAGGGTATGCCCTTGAGTTAATCTATGGTAAACTTAGTTGGCTCCGGATTGGATTTCACCTGTAGGCTAGGCTCCGGTCCATTTTACCCTCCATTGCTGTCAGACCATAGAAACACAAATTTAATTCAGGCACGTGTCATATGACTCGGGTTCATCTCCCCATATTCCGCCCCAAGCTGTAATTCATGGCGGATGGTGGCCGCCGGACGCAGTGAGACTGCAAAATTGTGGCGGGTCATCGATACAATTAGAAAGAGTAAGTTTATTTTTCCGTCTTGCGCAAACATTCTTGGTCGTCTGGATACATTGGTTATGAAGATATGCACTGGGTCAAAATTTATGTTTTCGTGCAGCCTTTTGATAAAATGACACGTTCGGTAGTCAAAGAACGACTCACTCGTGCATTGTAGGCTTTAACACGCTAAGCGTATTTGAGCAAACGTTTGGATGCGGTGGGATGTGTTTGTCGCAAAATAAGATGTTATACCAAATATCTCAATCATTACACAAGGCTAGTTTGCTTGACTTTGCATTGAGTTGGTAAGTAGGCTAACAGCAGGCAACGCCTAGGCCTATATGTGTCGATATGTTGACACTTCGATTCAAATGGGCTTTCGCTGGCCTTGAGTCTCTTCAAAGGGACACATTTATTTATTTACTTTGAGAGACTGCACTCAAAGAAGGAATTTTATAGCCGTTCTGAATAACCTGTTATTGTGGTGACATGTAGCCTAACACAGCAGAAACAGCAAGCATTATTACTCTTGAGTTGGAAATATCAAACCTTAAATAGCTTACTTCAATAGTTCTATTGTTCTCTATTATGTGAAATTGGAATGAGAAGTGACTGATTATTTGTTTGTTTGGATAGTGATAGTTTTGCCCAGGATGTCATTGCGACTGTAGTTTTTCACTTGCCACTCCTTCTGTTACACTGTCCAAGTAGTTATAATTCTTACACCATTCTGTGTGTCCTAAAGTAGTGGTATAGGCCTAGTACTTCTCACTGAATGCATAGTGATGACATGGTGAATATAACACCCCCTGCACTGCTGCACTCTGCACTGCTGAGTTACCTGGCCACAAGGGACACTATAAGGTTTCTACCGGTGGGAAGGGGCTGTGTTGACTGTTGAAGGGGTGGGTTTAACTTGTTAGAAACTTTTTGTGATCCACAAATAAGACTGCTCACTTTGTCAGTGGGATTTGAATGCTGTCAATGTACTGAAGCGTGTAACGCACTGCTGCACCCAGCACCATTCATTGTGGTTGTGTCTGTGTGTCTGGTTCCGTGGATCAGTATTTGAGGATGTGTCAGATTCCTTGTGCCTGTTTGGAGGTGAACAGATCATGTGTGATGTGATTGTGCATGTACGTTGGAGGTTAAGTATTGTTGGTGTGTGTGTCTGAGCACATGCAAGGCTGTGGCTTGCGTGTGTGTGGGTATGCTGCAGGGTCACCGGCAGGCTGTGAAATACTTTGGCAGCTTGCAACATCTTGAGAAATGGACTGGACGACTGCAGAAGGCTCCGCTGTCTGAGATTTGATTGGCACTTGATCTAGAGCTGTCCTTTCTTGTCGAGAAATGTATTTATATGAATCTGTAGTTAAAGTAATACATAGTTTTATCTGGTATGTATGAGTTAAATCAAAGTAAGAAAGGCTTGATTTTACATGAATGGACTAACAAAGTTTGTAGAACTAACAAAGATTTAGTAATGTTGAACGTTTGAACTATCCTCCACCCTGTATGAATAAGCTTTTTTTAAATTACAGTACTAATTATTTACCTTACCCTAATTACTTACCTTACCCTAGTTACTTACCTTACCCTAATTACCCTTACTAAGGGTTAGTCCGTTGATGTTTCCCTGATAAGGGTCATGTTTTCATTTATGTTGCTGCATCTCAAGATCTCAATGTGTTTTACACTGAGGGTAATGTAAACCACTACAGATGTGTAAAACGGTCTTGATTGCTGTACATCAGGCAGGTTAGGAATTTGGCCATTGCATCAGGGAAATGTAGTCCATAAGAAAGGGAGACAGGACCTCAGTTTAGTGTCTCAACCAAAAGACTGATTCAGATACTGAATAACAGACATGACTGATGCCATTAAGTGGATTCTCAGAGCAATCCCTTCTGTACATGTAACAGTGTATGGGATGCATGCCAGTACCATTATATAGGCCTTTGTGCAATACAGGAAGTATAAAGGGCAAGACACCTGGGAGGTATTGTGCAAAATGATGACAAATCCAGTGATGTCACCTCCGCATGACTTTTTATTGCTTATCAAACTGCCAGGTAGTTGTTTTAATTTGAGGAGGTGAACAGCTGTTAACGTCCTTGAAGTTTTTGCTGAAGCTCCCCTGCGACTGCATATTATGATTTGTCTCTTGAGAGATTATATACTCTCCGGGAATGTTTGGCTGGTTACTGGTCACACCACGGCTCGCTAAAGACATATCCATCCAGGACTTGCTTCGCTATCTGAAAAAAGCTCTTTCTGCTTTTGAAAATAGTCCAATTCCAACAATTCACTTTGGTCATAAGAAGAGACGAAATTGAGTTGAGATTACTGGGTAAAGAGTCAAGAGAATGGGGGGGGGGGGGGGCGGTGTCTGAGATATTTTGCAATATGATGACAAGTCCACTGCTTATATAGAGAGAGAGAGAGAGGGGGGGGAGGGGAGATAAGGTGTTGCTCAATAAAGCTGACTGAGTTGACTGTATAGAACAAAGGTGAAAAGAGGAGTGACATGCAAGCGCTAGGACTATCTGAGAATCTCAGATCTTAACTCATTTGTTATCCGATCGACCAGTCTCAGGAGTTGTGTGTCCAAATAAGAGGGATATACCAAGACAGGTAACCAATTAACTTTAATGTTCCCTTTCAATTAAAAAATTTTGTAAGAAGTCAAATGAATAAGGAGGTCTGCCTGTTTTTGACGGTTTTCTGTTGGGGATTAGATGACATGTCTACTCTACATATATAGGAATGTACAATACTCTTGCTGACTTGTAAGTTATGTACACGTGTGGACAAACTGTCAAATTCCCTTGATGGCAAATGGCATGGCATTCTAAAAAGATTACATGCTTGTTCAATAGAAGTGCGATGAATCGATGATATAGTGTGTGGTTGGGAAAGTGCTCTATCGTATATGGAGTTGGTACGTATTAGGATGGTAGTCCTGGTTCTTCAGTAGTCTACAGGACTTAACCAACAGTCTTCCTTTTATTAAAAGTGTTCAGAAATGCTCAGAAGACAAGATACGACTGAAGGGTAATGTATTGATGCATTATTTTGAGTCTTCAAATCAGTGCTGTGATCAGCACAGCAGTACGAAAATCAGACACCGCTCTCTGAAATTCACGCTCTGTCAACAGTGCATCATTGGCGCCCCCTGCTGCCTGCTGGAAGTAAATGGTAAATGGTAAATGTAATACTGAGTCCTGGGCCGTGCCCGAATCAGCACTCTTCCACACTGTTGAGTAGCCTTGGTGAGTAGATAGGACGAGAAAGTCGTTGAGTAGGCAATTTTTTTTTCAAATTGCAGTATACTTGAAACACCCGGTTGACACACTTACTTCCGGGGTTTCGCTGAGTACATTCGGGAGCACACTTCAAGAAGTACAGAAACATTTTGGTCGCATAAATATGACGTGAGGCTTCATTTACAAAAATTTTAAAAAAATGAGGCACAGCTTCACTAACGTTGTACTTCAAAAACAACACGTGATATTGCCATAGATATCCCATCACGCAAGGGAGGGGCGCGGGGTTGCCAGATCTTGCAAGACTTTCCAGACAAATGGTGACTCAAAACTAGCCCAAAATATATTTTAACCGAAACCATTTTAAATAGAATTCATCATATTTTTACTTTTTCAATTAAGTGCGTGCTTTGCGACTTTGCGAATTTAGCTGTAAAACCGCGGACATGGCAACACTGGTGGGACATCTTATGACCTGCTTACGACACTTCCACAGTACGTTTGTAAAATAGTATGGCGGATATTTTTTGTGGACTGCTGAGCAGTGCACATTAAACAGCACACTTCTGCCAGTGCGCTGTTCGCAGGAGCATAAGGCAGTGCATAAGGCTCTGATTCGGACACAGCCCTGGTATTGCTTCCATACAGTGTGAAAGTTCTAAAAGATGAACACTTTTTTTTTGTTTTTTTTGTTAACCGTTTCCTTGTTTTCTTTTATTTTTAAAATACAGCTCTGATTGCCTGTTCACTGAGAAGATGGAATATGCCAGGAGGTCTCTCAGTCTGCTGTCTCCCACATCCCTCTCCAAGTAAGAGCCTGTTTCTGTGGCAAACACCATCACGATGATTATTATTCATAACTAATGGATTTAGTTTGTGCTGAGTTCACATTGCAGGTGCATTTTACTCCAGGTGTGTGACAGCCAGCATGACAGCCAGTGCCTCTATGACCCAGCAGCTTCTCACGGGCCTGACCCCTCGCCTCAAGCCCTTCCGGGTCACCAACGGAGACCGCAGCGTCCGGAAGGGTATCATGGCCGATGGGCTCCGGGATCTGCTAAACAAGGTGGGGGTGTGATCCAGAGTGCCAAGCCAGATCACCAGGAGGGCTCACTTGCAAAATAATGATCAGAAATCAGTTGAATGGAATGCAGGAGGAGTTTGTGAACAATCTTTGTGCGACTTGCATCTGTACACTGGCACACATCTCCGCTCACAGTCACAGTGATTATACTAATGAGTAATGCACAAACCGATACTGATTTAACATGCGCGCACAATGCAAACACTCACTGAAATGCAGTCACAGCTGTGTCACCAGGACTGAGAATGTGTTGAGGATTGATATCCACAATGTAAATTTAAAAGTCAAATACGAGTGTCAGTATTCACAAACACTCTCAAAATACACTATTTTATTCACTGGTTGCGTGGTATATTACAGGTAATTTTGTCTGTCATTGCACAGCCATCAATAGGGTTGCACTCCCTCATTGCATCAGCCAATTAAAAACGGTTCTACAGTCAAGGACCTAAATAACTGACTGGCACCATGTTCCCCTGTGATTGATGTGTGCTTTGTGGATTTTCACCTCCTTCCCCTGGAGCCACTCTCACAAAGCAATAAATAATCACGTGAAATGTTATCTAAAGACAGTCCATCACATTTGCTTATGCCTCACATTTTTAAAACCGTCCTGTGTTTTTAATTGTCTTTAAATGGTGGCTTCACTGTTGTCTTGCGTTTAAAATTGTTCCTATTTTTATCAAGTAGTCTGCATGCTGTACCAAACTTGGCAATACATTTTCTGCAATGTGAAATGTAACAATTCTATTAAGAGTGCAATATAATTACATTAGATTTACTCATTAACTGAATAAATGACCCCCCCCCATCCTCTCCATGCACCCCAGGTGATGGACGTGATGCACGTGTCCTGTGTGAGTGCTCTGGTGCTGGATGAGGACGGGACAGGGGTGGACACAGAGGAGTTCTTTCAGACGCTGCAGGACAACACTGTCTTCGTGGTCCTCGAGAAGGGGCAGAAATGGACAGCTCCCCCGGTAGGTGCCTCGGCCACTCCCCCACCATGGATCCATTGTAAGGAAGGAATTGGTGAGCCTCAATAAGGCCGCGCCCCTTTCTTTTCTTCCTGACAGCTTATACTGTGTATGGCTTGCCGGTTTAGAACTATTAGAGCAGGCATGAGTAGATGCCTCCATTCTGGTGGCTGGCACTGTTTTACTATTTACTCATACTGGTAATCTGAATTTGGGAATTTCTACAACCAATCGCACCCCAAAATGGCTATGGGCTGGTATGTATATATATATATGTATGTATGTATATGTATATATATATATATATATATATATATATTCTCAGTATTGCTACATACACATGCACAGTTATGCATATAAATAGGTAGAGAAATTAATGAATCAATCTGGAAAGTTAAAATCCAGGGGCTTATATGATATTGCTTTGAGCTGGTGTATCCAGTATCTGGAATGTACTCAGAAACATGATTGGTGTATTAAAACATTACCATGTCTGCATTGCTTCCGATGCAACATTTACGCAGGGAATTATAATTGCCGTCTGTCTGCAGAAATTAATTTGCATATGAACTCAATTATGTCAGTAATGACTTTCCGGCACCTTAATTCCATTAAACGGCATGTTTATTCAAATGCTCTCATACGGGGGACAACGCATTAACGTGTGCCATTTTCTCTTGTCATCCGTCATGATGATTAGCAATGCATTAACTGCCACTCAAATGTATGCTTAACTAAGTCTAGATAACAAGACTTGATTCGGAAAGGAAAGCCTAATCTAGCATTCATCTGGTTTACACGTTATAATTTAAAGACATGCCCGCCCACCTTTTGTTTTCATTCTGTTGCTCTTTTGCACTCTGGCCCTCCTCTTTTTTCCCCCCAACATTCCTCCTTTCTACATGGAGCTGTGGCATACCTTGCACCTCAACCTTTGAGGGGGTCACACTCGCATTATAACAAAAGCTATTTCTGAGTCTCCCAATGCTTTCTGCACCACCTACCTGTACAAGACATTTTTTCTAAAAGCATGGTGTCAATGTGCTTCTATGATTCCTGTCTCATTCTACCCTTCCCCTGCACCCCTTCCTTTGCAGAATGGTCCCCACTACAAACACTTCATTGAGCATCGGTCCCAGCGGAGGAAAGATGTTGCACGGTTGACCTTTGACCTGTACAAGAACAACCCCCAGGATTTCATTGGCTGCCTGAATGTGAAGGCCACACTGTATGGCATGTACTCGGTCTCCTATGACCTGCGCTGCTATGGAGCCAAGAGGATACTCAAGTGAGTGAACTCACAGCAGGGGGGGTTTGGAAGTGGTTAGAGGTCTGCCTGATTTGCTGGTGTGTTAGGCTTCAAGTGGGTGGTTGTGGTTGTATTGTTAAACTGAGAACTACAGTGACACTTTGGTAAGGTGCATCCTTGGGGCTGTCAGGTGACTTGTTCAACTAAAGCGCTCCTCAGTGCAGAAAGCTTTCTCTCAGCGCAGTATCCACAAAAGGATTAGGATGGTTTTGCACCCATTAATGTATCACAATGACCGGGGGAAAATGTACGATTCTCAAAGCACCTGCAGTGGGAGGAAAATGGTGACACGGTGTGCTGTTTGGGCTGTGCATATTTAAATTGTGTCATCTACATATTTCACTACACAATTTCAGTTGCAAAGTTACTGATTTGTATGCAGATGTGGCTTAATACAGGACATGTCTGATTCACAGAAATTGTGTCTGATTCACATGTCTGATTCAAAGGCAAATTAATGCTTCACATACGCATGGATTTGTTTTTGAATGACCTGAAACCTGGTGCTAATACGGATCTTGTGTACAAGGGTTCTTTCGGTTAAAACAGGCAGAAATTATTTGTCATTACACACTGAGTCATGCAATACTAGAAGTGAGTGGCGACAAAGATGACATTGAACATGCCCCGTCATTCATTTTCTGCTACCATTTAATTAAGCTGACAGACAAAGCTTTAGACAATTCCAATAGCTGTGCTACTTCAATAAAAAAACATTCATTCAAAATGGTCCAATTCTAGGAATTGAGATGGTTGGTCCAAAAAATACTGAAGAGGTCCATTTGCTGGTCATCCAACCAATCTTGTCTGTTGCTCGTTTCTCTTTATTAGTCATTATTATTCCTGCATTATTTGCATGCCAAATTTAAATGAATACCTTATTAAAGGGTAACTACACCCACTGTTTCAGGCTGTCTCCGCCCACAAAACAATTTAGAAAAATACTTTGTGGGGTGAGCGAGGGAGAGGGGTGGGGGCGGAGGAGCTGCCATCGTCATTTACATAAATTAACGTAGGTACATTGTACAAATGATTACGTATAACTTGGATGAAACTTTCAAACTAGACGTCGCACATCAAATATGAATCAAGATTCAGCAACTGCATGGCCTATTTCTCACCTCAAATATCTTCATACACACATTTTAGTGAGTGTCCCCATCTCATTGTGTAAAATGCAGGAGCAGGCTGCATGTGAAGTGCACTCCTCCCACGTAATGACTGCACATCTCACCTGGTGGACTGCAGAGTAAAACATGTGACAGCCGGCAGCACACTACAATTGATGGAGAACATTGTAGTGCTGAGAGAGGCTGTGACAGGCCTAAAAATATGGCTGGGCATAACGTGTGCAGTAGGGTTCACGAACGGGGTAAAACAAGGTGTATTTAGCGCCAACCTTTCAAGACTATGCTCAAGCAAGTTCCCACACAATAAGGCCAAATTAACTGCTTGTTTTACATGAGAAGACCTTATTTTTTCATAAAGTTCAATAGGAAAATGAGTCGGGAGAAACAACCCTTAGTTGTGATCCATCCATATCTACTGCATATCTAGCAGCAGAGTGATGGTTTGAGGCTCGTTTGATACCTCAGACCCTTGATGACTTACTCTGCTTCTTGAACGCTTAGCTTGTTGTTAGGCTTCGCTGTAGGCTTATTGTGCTTGTTCACCTCTGCCATTGCAGTAGCCAGCCGGCTACAAATGCTCAGCTGAAACCCGATCCCCCCACAGGCTCTGTAGCCACACCCACTCCTCCCCAACAGAAAAGAGCACCACGCCCATAAATGTCCTGAACACATCTTAGAATAATAAATACAGCCAGAGGAACAAAAAATATAATTTCGACAGATTGCCAGTACACCACAGATATGACTGAGCAGATTGGATTACAGATAGATGGGATCACAGTACAGAAAGTTGTATGGTGGGGAATCAAACCCACAGCCACACTGGGGAATTCGTACGATATATGGGCGGAGAGCCTGCTGCCCTCTGGACAACACCACACAGCCTCCCCAAATGAAACTTAAATATTTTTTTCCCTTTTTGAATATTTTACTTTCCCCCCCTCTTTATGAATCTGTCCTATTTTGTTCCAGGGAGGCCCTGCGATGGACTTTGTTCACCATGCAAGCTACGGGCCATGTTCTGTTGGGCACCTCCTGCTACATGCAGCAGCTGTTGGATGAAGAGGAGAAGGCGGAGGAGGGGATGTCAAAGATGCCTGAAAACATGACTAAGCAAATGCAGACCATCCAATGGGGGAAGACAGGGGTGTGACCTCTGCTTAAAAATTAAAACTCTGGGAAGGGATTGGCTTCCTGGAAGGGAAGGCTGTGTAACCAGGGGCAATACCATGCCTAGAGGAGGAGGGTGGACGGTAAAATGATGACACTGTTGTGACGTCATCATGTTCCACGACAGGTGCAGGTTTCATGGAACATCTGCCTACTGTTGGATGCAGCACTTTCCAGTTTGTTTTTTTGTCGAGCAAGACTCCATGTCTGCCCAGCCTTGTTTTCCCTGGCATTGAAGCTATCACTTTGCCATGCACTGTTACATGTGTGTGTGTGGGTATATATGTAGGTTTGTGTGTATATGTTTCACTGTTTATTGGAGAGAGGTGATAGTCTAAAAAAAATGTTGTCACCCCTTCGATTGCCACTTGAGCCCAGTCCCCACCCCCAAACTCAAGTTTCAGTTTTACAGGTGCTGAGTGTGTACTGCTCAAACAACCTCTGCTGTGTCTCTGTGTCTGTCCATTTCAATGTGTCCCAGCACTAATAAATGATGAGATGTATTGTGCTTGTCATTATTTCTTTGGACACTTGTGGTCATATATGGTCTGAGTGTGTACCTTGAAGAGTAGCTGAACGTGAATGTGTGAGGATGTACAAAACTTTGGAATCACTGAGACATTTATATGTTTTTGAAAGAAATTGATACTTTTATTCACCAAGGTAGCATTAAATTGATCAGAAAATACAGTCTAATGTTACAAGCTACTATTTCCATTTCATTCTATTTCTACTTTAGAAACTCAAACATTTTATAGCTTCATTAAACGGGCATAATTGTTTTCAGCTGCACTTAATATAATGTGAATGGTTTCTACCAAATTAGCACATTAGCATGATTACTTAAGGATGAGGTAGCACAGTGTGTTAGTACATTGGAGTAATGGCTGCTGAAAATGGGGCTTTGCAATCAAGATTGAATTAAAAAACAGTTATTTCAGATTGAATTTAAAAACACATTTCAAATAGTAATAGAAATTTGTAACATTATTAATGTCGTGACTACTTTTTGATCAATGTAATGCCGCCTTGGTGAGTAAAAGTATCATTTTCTTTCAAAAACATAAAAATTCCTTTAGGATTCCAAACTTTTGAACGGTAGTCTGGATTACATCTGGACACTACCATTGTCCTCCTCTGACTGGTGACCCTCCACTGTAGAGGTAGGCGTTTCTGGACAATTGAATGAACGGCTTTTTACTGGAACAAAAAAAAAAATATTTTTTTACGGCTTTTCACTGGTTTTGAACAAAAGCGTGCAAACACCGGTCGTTTCTGGATAAGACTGAGGATGCCTGATCTTCACCTTTATTGAACAACAGGAATTTTGACCAAGCTTTTTAATTTTTCCATGCAGTGTGTCCCAATTATTTCCTTTTAAACCCATGCACCCTCGTACACTTGCACACCTTGAGTGCACACCATCTCCACGTCACCAAAGTGCGGTCCTGAAGAAGGACCTTAGGGATTAGGCCAAGAATTGGGACGCAGCCAATGTTTTACCCAAACTGAAGGATGTGTGGCAGCTATTTTGTACTGGGACGTTAACCACACACTGCGGCTAATGAAGAGAGAGAGTGATTTATTTAGAGATCGTCCCAGCTCTATGCATAATGATTCCTGACTGCTCTCTTACCTGGCATCTGGAGTAGCAGTCTCTCACTGAGGTGGCTGGTTTGAGCTTGGAGGGCCATGTTCTGAGGTTTTCAGTGGTGAATGGTGCTGAGCTCTGCTAACATTGGTTAAATCCAAGCTGTCCTGATCAAATGCCAGATGTGCAGAGCTGGTGTGCTGCTGGGAAGATTATTGCTGCCACCAAAGTTTGTCTCCAAAGCACAGCCCATTTGGCAGCCAATGTCTGAAACACCACAGACGTTTCTTACACTGTGATGCCAATGTTGAAAAAAGTGCCTTGATGTTCAGCCAAGATCACTGGTTTTGTAGGAGGAGCATTATGATGTACCTGTGGGAGGTGGACCAGCTCTCCGGAACATGCAGGGAAAAGCCACTCCTCACTGCCCCTACAGGTGATATTCCTCCTATCGTGCCTCTGGCAGGTTGGATTTTACCCTGACTCGGGTCACAAACAAGATGTCTATGTACGAGAACTATGTACGAGAACTTGCATTGTCAAGCTTGTTCTTACATCTGTTTACACATAACAGCTTAATTTTTGTATCTAATAATAATAATTGTACAGCTCTTGTTTTTTCTTAATATATTTTAAATTTTCTTTCTGCTACCATAACAGATAGCCCAACCTACTTTTACACCATATTTGATGGGTTTTCAGTATAACACCATTTCTGTCCCCTATAGTGACTCGCAAGGAGCCGTTTCAACATGCTGCTGCAAGGTACAGGTAGAAATGGGAGGAGCCTAAGGATGATCATGGCACGCGCTCTAACATCTAACCTACACTCTGGAAAATGGAATAAAGGTTTGCGCTCTTACACTGTACGTGGATGTCTCGATCACCCTCCCATTATGAGTGCGTCCGTACGTTCGTGATCGTTTTGGGAGTATAGGATAGGATTTGTGATAATGTGATTTGGGACTCCTGCGTCCTTATTTAAACGTGGTTTTATGAAGATGAATACATCGCCAAACAGCTATCCTTCCTGTCATCGGCGAAGCCAGGCGTATTAGAAATTTACACACTGTGCTGTAGACTTATAATCCTGCTGACAGGGCAGAGTTTTATTTTTATTTTCTGTCAAAAACATGAATTAATTCCGTATTTGTCTCAAATTTGTCATCTGCCATTCACGGAACTAGCCTACTTTGCATTAAATGAATGAACAGGAATGATCTAAATTCAACCCACCCCAACACATTCACCCTTGAGGTGTCTCAATCGTCCTTGCATCGCTTCCCACTTCCTTTTATCTCCCTCCTACTCAAACGCTCAATTCCCCCTCGTACAACACCCCCACCTTCGCTGCCTGCAGATAGTTTCCGTATTGGACGAGGGAAGAGCCTAGCTTTTTCTTGAACGGGTAGCCTAGTGTAGGCTACCCGCTGCAGTGCATGTGTTATCTTTTTACACAAGTGATGTTGGCTATGTTTGTTGCCTGTCTGTAGACTGTTTCATTCGAGTGGGACAGCTGAATGCACGCTACTAAATTACATAAGAAATTGAGCCTGCATGCATTGCAATAACATAAAAAATTGAAACACAAGTGTTTGGTTCATCTTCGCTCCTTCAAAGATTCTACGTATATTCCAATCTACTGAAGATCTTATTCTGGTCACGGCGCACACTCCCAGACAGCTGTCCCGAAATTTACTATTGCGCGAATCCAGCACGCTACGAAGGACAATCGGACACCTGCAGTAGAATGTAGCGGGAATTCCCTGTCACTGGTGCAAGAGGTGAGTTCCACACTGCCCTGTCACCAAAAACGCTTTGCATCAGACAACATTATTTAATGCAGGCTCCATATGAAAATTGCATATATTATGGTAATTATTGTGCGATTTACTATTTTAGCCATGCATTGTGTTTTACCAGTACATTGGTCGTAAATTTTTTTGTGTGCCTTTATTTGATGCTTGTAATATAATAAAGTAGCGCAGTGTACACAGTGAATGACCATACATGCAGGTTACTATCAAGCCGGTGAAATCTGCAGCAGCGTATATTTTACCTACCTGCTAGTAGCTGCATCGTGGATACAACGCTTCTTGGACGTTTAAGCAAAGTACTTTAATGGTTTCACTGTGTAGTTTACCTTGAACATACCGTCTAAATTATTTTAATGTCCAGTATCGGCTATTGTGCTGTTGGTCTCATCTAAGCAATTAATATTGTGCCAACAGCTATCTTGGCTCTGGACAACCTGCGGATAACGTGAATTATTAGTTAATTCCCAATTAATGGATAGCCTACTCTTTGAGGAACGTCTGTAGCCTACTTCCAGTTGTGACATGTTATGAGTAAGGGTCAAAAAATATTTTCCATTTGAACTTCCTCCATACACAAAACGTGTTTTCTTTCACAATTACAAAATGATGGAAGCAGTGCAGCCTACCACGCTTGTGGGTGCATGGACCGCTTAAAAATGATTATTTTGTCTTTGGGAAAAACGCGGACTGTGATATTGAAATTATGTGAATGACTTTGTGTTGCGTTGTCTACGGATGCACAGTGTTTGCAATGTGAGCTGCAGATAACGGCTTTGAGGCAGCACTCGTTGTTGCTTGATTCAGTTGGCACTCACTACTGTGGATCCCGACTCTCCCGAGACGACAAGACTTCGAAACCATCTTCTGCAAAGACCAACAGGGAGAACGCAGTAGTGTGTGTGTGTGTGTGTGTGTGTGTGTGAGAGAGAGAGAGAGAGAGAGAGAGAGAGAGCTGGGGGAGGGGGGATTATAGAATAGTTATTTTGAAGGAAATTCTGAAGGGGATTTATAGAACAGTATGCATTACAAATAAGTTAATATCAGGAACCAACATTATGTAATTTGTTGCAGTGTGGGGGCATGGAAAGGCAGCTTTTTTCCTTAACACAGTAAATGCCAATGAGCAGATTCACAGAAATATGAAAGGAGTTTATGGTAATGGGAAGTGTCCAATTATAGTGGAAAGGGCACACTGAATTATGCAGAAGTACTGTTAATATAAAAAATGGTTATTGTTGATATCAACCTGACTACACACTTATAGACTTGTTTGTTATTGTATCTCAATGCATTGTTTTATCTTTCTTGCCACCAAGCAAATCAAATACATTTGACTTCTCTAATAAAATGAGCATACATTTATGTATTTTGGCCACTTAACTTGTGGTTCAACGAAACCTTTTCTGTATGGAGCTGGGCCCTATTCCTCGTAGCTGGCTAACTGCTCTGAGTAAAACCCAGAGCAGTGTTTTTGCCTCATAATGTTCCATATTCAGGGGGATTCCTGGTTTTACTCACTCCATTTAGCCAGCTAACTCAGTCAGTCAGCTATGAGGAATAAGGCTCTGGTCCATAAGGGCAAATGCACCCTACAAGAGAATGAAGAAAGTCAAAGATGAAGGACGTTTTAGGGTCCATTGGTGAAAAATAAAGGCAGGGAGGGGGTGAGCGGGAGGATACCAGATGTAAGTAAGAAGATGATAGAAAGAATTGAAGAGGAGAGGGGGAAAGAACGAGCATTACAGAGACACGCTGAGGGGCGAAGAGGCATTCAAATTCAGATGATGATGAAAAGCTAGCCACACTTTTTAGTCATCCCTCAAAGAGGGTGAGTTCCTGTTTGGACGGCTCTCGTAGCAAACGCAAAGGTACCCTCTTGACCGGCGGAAACACATGTTCATTACCGTGATAACATATTGCCTTAGTACCACCTCATGCAGGCAGTTCTCTTCCAGTCAGGTATATGAGTGTGATTCATCGGGTTTTAATTACCTCCTTCTGCAGATAAGTAACTTCCAACATTTCAGTTGAGCAGCTACCAATCCGTCCTTCTGGAACTCTCTATGGTGAATATGCCCACTGGCTATTGCAGCATCCCTGATGTTTCTATAAAAACACTCTTATAAATTATTAAAGTTACAAAACCTTGCATCTCAGTTAAGGATGTAGCAGGCAATCTGTTCACACAGTGAAGCTGGGTTTTTTTTTTTACCAATCTTCTATCACACATCACCAATTCATCTTATCAGGAAATAAATATTTACATACAGTGTCCAAGATAATTTTGACAAGATCATCAAAAATAAAGTTGACTACAATATTCTCAATGCATAAAACAGATTGTGTCTCCTGTTTAAAAATGGGCTTTTCTCATTCAGTTCAGAAAGCATTTTCAGATAGGTCTGCCCATGAATAGAATTTCATTGAGAATAGTGTGGTGCACTGTGGGCATAGGTGCATACAGGAGGCACATAAAGTTAGATGGGTAGTTTACTTCTTCACCATCTTATCCATAGGCTGGAGCCTGTAGTCACTGACTGGAGCCTTGTCCCTTTCATCAGCTAGGAGTAGGAGTCACAGTGGCCAGACACAATTGATCTTGACCAGCCAGAGTAGGATTGGTTTAAATCGGTCAAGTTTCTTGGATTATTGTATGAACTGTATAGTGTAAACTGTTACAAAAGAGTAGTCATGCTTTAGCTACAGTGCTTCTGGTGTGGAGAGAAAGAAAGGAGCAAACTGTTAAAAACAATGGTGCATATATACAATATATACTGTATATGTATATGCAGTACCAGTCAAAAGTTTGGGCACACCTACTCATAGAAGAACTCGTCCAACAGTGTCACCAGCAAAGCTACCCCACACCATCAGACCTTCCTCCCCCCATGCCATTTTTCAGGGGTGTTTCTGATATATTGTCCACCCCCTAATATCGGAAACACCTACAAAAACTGAATATCTAGTAACTAATAACGAGTAGACCCACCCTTTTCCTTCAAAACTGTTTCAATCTTTATAGGAATGCTGTCATACAATTTCTGAACTGTGTGTAGCAGAATATTGGCCCACTGTTCAAGAAGGACAGTCTTTTTGAGGGATGGAGGAGTTGGAAATCTAGTTCACACTCTGCACTCCAGAACCCATAAAGGTTCAATTATGTTTATATCTGGTGATTGTGCAGGCAATGGAAGGCAATTGACATCATCCTTGTGTTCTTGGAACCATTCTTTAATGTTTCTAGCAATGTGTATGGGGGCGTTATCATGTTGGAATATGGAGACATTATGAGGGAACAGTGTTTGGACCATAGGGTGCACCTGGTCTTATAAAATGGTTTCATATTGTTTGCCCATTATACGTCCATGGAGAGCAATCATTCGACCCAATGAGTCCCATGAAATGGCTGCCCATGCCATTACAGAACTACCACCATACTTAACAGTTGGCAACAGACATTGTGGATTGAATTAGGCTTTCTCCAAACATAAAACCATCCAGATGTATTAAGATGACTCATCAGACCATATAACTTTTCTCCATTGCTCAGGGGTCCAGGTTTTGTGTTCCTTACACCATGTTATGCATTTTTGTGCATTAGCCTTGGATACAAATGGTTCCCAAATGGCGGCCCTGCCATAAATACCAGCTTTGTGAAGCTCACAACGTACTGTTTTTGTTGAGACTGGTTCAGATCTGGATTGATTCAATTCTGTGGTGATTTTTATAGCTGTAGTTGTGTGGTTATTAGCAACAATCCTACCAAGTGCCCGGCTGTCTCTGTTGGAGAGTATACAAAATGCAAATAAAAGCAGAAAGCGGTGATTTATAATTTTTTTAAACATATATTTAATTGAAAACAGTACAAAGAAAAGGTATTTAATGTTTTACCTTATCAACTTTATAGATTTTTGTAAATATACGCTAATTCTGAATTTGATGACTGTGAAGGTTGTGGGATGTTAAAAAACACCTGTTTGGAACATTCCACAGGTAAACAGGTGATGCTATCATGACTGGGTATAAAAGGAGCATCCACGAAGCCTCGAGCAAGGATGGGTCGAGGTTTGTTATTTTGCGAAAAACTGTGAGTGAATAGTCCAACAGTTTAAGAACAATATTCCGAAATGCACAATTGCAAGGAATTTAGGGATTTCACCATCTACACTCCATAATATTATTAAGAGATTCAGATAATCTCGAGAAATCTCTGTGCGTAAAGGGCAAGGCCGAAAACCAATATTGAATGCCTGTGACCTTTGATCCCTCAGCCGGCACTGCATTAAAAACTGACATGTTTCTGTAATGAATATAACCACATGGCCTCGGGAATACTTCGGAAAACTGTTGTCAGTAAACACAGTTTGTCGCTTCATCTACAAATGCAAGTTAAGACTCGACTACGCAAAGCGTAAACCATATATCAACACCATCCAGAAACGCCACCGACTTTTCTGGGCTCAAGCTCTTCTGAGATGGACTGACGTAAAGTGGAAATGTGTGCTGCGGTCTGACGAGTCCACCTTTCAAATTGTTTTTGGAAATAATGGACGTCGTGTTCTCCGGTCCAGAGGAAAAGGACCATCCAGATAGTTACCAACGCAAGGTTCAAAAGCCAGCGTCTGTCATGGTATGGGTAACTTGCACATCTGTGAAGGCACTATTAACACTGAAGGGTACGTATGCATTTTGGAGCAACGTATGCTGCCATCTAAACGATGTCTTTTTCTGGGACGTCCCTGTTATTTCAGCAAGTCAATGCCAAGCCACATTCTGCACGTGTTACAACAGCGTGGCTTCATAGTCAGAGAGTGCGGGTGCTAGACTGGCCTGCCTGCGGTCCAGACCTGTCTCCCATATGTATCAAAAATTACAAGAATTAGCTGTAACACAATACAGCATTCCTTTTGTAAAATTACAATATCCTACTGGCTACTGAGTTGCAGTAACACAGTGGTAAACCCTGTCCCAATGTTTTTGGGACATGTTGCAGGCATTAAATTTAGAATGAGTGTATATTTACAAAAAACAATAAAGTTGATGAGTTAAAACATGAAATACCTTGCTTTTGTACTGTTTTCAATTGAATACAGGCCAAAAAAGATTTCCAAATCATTGCTTTTTGTTTTTATTTACATTTTATTCACTGTCCCAACTTTTTTGTAATTGGGGTTTGTATATATATATATATACAGACGTGCTCAAATTTGTTGGTACCCCTGGTAAGGATGAGTAAAAATGGTAAAAAAAATCATCGTTTGAATTATCTTAATCTCACACTGAAAAAATGAGAAAAATCCATCCTTTAATTGAAGTAAATTTGTTCTGAGAAAAAAAAATCTCTCATCAAGAAATTATTATTTTTAACAAAACCACGTGTGCCACAATTATTGGCACCTCTGCATTTAATACTTTGTACAACCTCCCTTTGCAAATAAAACAGCACTGAGTTTTCTCCAGTAACATCTAATAAGGTTGGAGAATACAGAGCAAGGAATCTGAGACCATTCCTTTTTACATAATCTCTCCAGATCATCCAGAGTCCTAGGTCCTAGGCACTCTCCTCTTCAGCTCAACCCACAGGTTTTCAATGGGGTTTAGGTCAGGGGACTGAGATGGCCATGGCAGAAGCTTGATTTTGTGTTCAGTTAACCATTTTTGTGTTGATTTGGACGTATGTTTTGGATCATTGTCCTGCTGGAAGATCCAACGACGACCCAGTTTTAGTATCCTGGCAGAGGCAGCCAGATTCAGATTTAAAATATTCTGGTATTTCATGGAGCTCATGATGCTATGTACCCTAACAAGGTTCTCAGGGCCTTTGGAAGAAAAACGGCCCCACAACATCACGGAACCTCCACCATACTTAACAGTGGGGATCAGGTTATTTTCGGTATAGCCATCTTTTTTTTTAACGTCAAATCCACCTTGAGTGTTTGTTGCCGAAATGCTCAATTTTCATTTTATCTGACCATAGAACATGGTTCCAGTCAAAGTTCCAGTAGCGTTTCGCAAACTCCAGGTGCTTACATTTGTGGTGAAATGACAGAAAAGGCTTTTTTCTGGCATGCCTTCCAAATAATTTGTTGGCATGGAGGTGATGTCTAATGGTAGTTTTGGAGACTTGATGACCCCAAGATGCTACTTTCCTCTGTAAATCTCCAACAGTGATCCTTGGGGATTTTTTTTGCCTCTCTTACTATCCTCCTCACTGTGTGTGGGGGCAAAATAAACTTGGGTCCTCTTCCAGGCAAGTTTGTAACAGTTCCAGTTGCTTTGAACTTTTTAAGTATTGCCCTAACGGTAGATATGGACATTTTCAGGTGAGTAGCAATTTTTTATAGCCATTCCCTGATTTATGAAACTCAACACACTTTTCCCTCATTTGATTTGTGTGTTCTCTTATTTTTCCGATGTTGATGTTGATGTATGAATAAGGGAATATGGCCTCTGTGTCACTTCATATTTATACCCCAGTGAAACAGGGAGTCACGGATTGCTGCTTGAAAGTTCCTAAACACTTTGTTCAACTTTACAAAGTAAAATATAAATGGAAAAAATGCTTCAGTTACATTTTGTTCATAATAATTTCTAGGGGTGCCAATAATTGTGACACATGTGGTTTTGTTAAAAATTATTATTTCTTCATGAGAATTTTTTTTTTCTCAGAATAATTAAAAGTTGGATTTTTCTAATTTCTCAAAGATGCAAGAGGAATTGTGGGTAATTAAAATTTTACATGTACGTGTATGCCAGGCTGTTTTATGTATATCAGAAGAGGATGTAAAGCAGGGCTGCATGCTTTGGCTTTTTAAAGCCAAATTGGCTGTATTGTCACTGCTGTATTTCACACTGCCACCTGGCATTTAGCCTCTTTTAGATTTTTTTTTCAGTAAATTTAGTCTGTGTCAACTAATTAACACATGCAATTTGAGTTCAAATAGCAAGATCTTATTCATCAGCAGAGTTTAAGGTATTTGTATTTCCGTAGTGACTACTTTGAAGTAACAAGCTAGTTGGCAGTTTGATCTTTTGACATTTTTTGGCTTTTTCCAAGATATGTGTTGTTGAACATCAGGGGCCACATGTATGTATAAACAGTGCTGAGCAGAAAAATGCCCTCAGAAAGCAGTGTAAGCGAGTTTCCACGCAGAAACTCAGATGTACAATATAACACGTGCTGTGAGAATCTGCGTACCTCTGCACGCGATGGACGCCATACGTACGCGATGTTTGGAGTCCGTGTGATATGGCGACACCGTGACACAAAGGCAGAGGTAGAAAATGCAAAACTCTTTTTAAGCAGATTTCCGACTTTCACCATGAGCGTTATTTTACTCATTATTTTACTCAGAGTTTTATACATGTGGCCCCAGATGTTCATATGTACTGTAACATCATAACTTATGCCACAGATGATGTCATGTTGGCTTGGGACTGTGAAGTCAGCACAGCATAGAACGAATACACTGGTTTCAGATGGAAAGTTGATTTGAGGCAACTGTACCGACTGATGCAATAGGGACTCTTGCATTATTGTTGCAACGTTACGTTTTGTTTTCCATGCAATGCTTTCACTTTAACATTGTGCTGTTGTGTTCTCGGTGTGTGCTGGAACATTTATACGTGCTGAAATTCTCTTTTGAG
This sequence comes from Ilyophis sp. 1 JC-2022, assembly GCA_022702515.1. Taxonomy (NCBI): domain Eukaryota; kingdom Metazoa; phylum Chordata; class Actinopteri; order Anguilliformes; family Synaphobranchidae; genus Ilyophis; species Ilyophis sp. 1 JC-2022. The sequence continues at coordinate 26,186,696 of CM040396.1, forward strand.
AGAGGGAGAGAATGTATGAGAGAGAGAGAGAGAGAGAGAGAACAAGGTGATTGATGAGTAGGAGGGACAAGGGTGCAGAAGGCTGTAATCGCTGGAGGGGAATGTTTCTCTCTCCTGTTTACTCCTGTCATCCATCTCTCCTTTGACAGTTTTCCAGCTCTCTCTTCTCTCCCTTCCTCTCCTCCATCATTTCCCTCTGTCAGCCATCTCTCGCTCTTCTGCATCTTGCTTTCCATCTTCTCTCAGATACTCTAGATGATCTGTTTCTCACTTTGCTGTTTTATGTCTTGTTCCTTGTCTCTGTTTTGTTTCCTTCTCACTCCCATAGATCTCTTGTAGGTTTCCCATAGTTTCTTGCAGTGACATGCCATTTTGCCAAGTGGTTTGGTTTCAGTTTAAAACTCAGAATGAACAGGGTAATAATCTGATAAAATAAAGTGTTGTAACATTGCAACACCACATTACAATTGCCTGAACTCTGGGCTGTTGCATGGAAACAAAGAACAGAGTAGCAATCGCACTAGAATTAAATAGAATCCGAGTTGAAACACAAATTGAAGATCTCCAGCTGTAATCTCCAATGTAATCTCCGGCTGTCTCAAACTCAGATTCAAACAGTGTATTTGCTTGGCAGATAAAAAATTATATTGAAATTTTATATTATGGATGTGTATACAGAACAATATACAAAATTAAATTATTAAGGACATGGGTCGCTCTCTCCCTCTGTAATTGTATGATTGAAAACTAGGAACAGCAATTTTATTGTGATTTATTGTGATTGTTAGGGGATGTTTACTCGATGTTCCCTAAACTGTATGAACTATAAAACAAATTGAACAGGAAGGCTAATTCATTTTATCCTGTTGATAGTCACTTGGAATGAACTGTGACAGCTTATATTTTGGCAAAATATCCATCCTAATTTGCTCATGTCTGGAGCATGGCAGAAAGAAATAAATCTCCTTTCAACTCGCCATATAGTGTATCTAAACAGTGTCACAGACTAGACTTTTGGGTGTGAAGCTGGCCTTTTTTTCTCACCATTGTTTCTCTCCTTTCCTCTCACCTATCTAATTCTGCACATCCTTCTCAGCATTAGCTGAGGCTTTAGGCTCTTGCCAACGCAAGTGATGACAGCTGCCTCAACAGTGATGAACTTCTTGTTATTTTTGCTCGAAAAAGGTCAAGAGGGAGGGCTGTGGGGTGCTAGAAAGCAAATAGCTGATTTAGTTAAAAAAAGTAATAAAACCCCATGACACACACACACATATATATATAAACAGTATATATATATATACACACACAGTATATACAGTGAGCACCATAATTCATTGGACAGTGACACATTTTTTGTTATTTTGGTTCTGTACTCTAGCACTTTGCACAGACTGTCATTGAGGGTATTTTCATCCATATCGGATGAACCGTTTAGAAATTATAGAACCTTTTGTACATAGTCTCCCCATTTTTGGGCATCAAAAAATATTGGACAGTTTAACATAATGTAGAATAAAGTAATCATTTTTAATATTTGGTCGCGTATCCTTTGCATGCCATTTCTTCTCCTGATTTATTTTTCTATAGAGTTTAATAGGAAAATGTATCAGAAGAAGAAACCCTTCAAGTTATCCATCCATATCTACTGCATATCTGGAAGCAGAGTGATGGTTTAAGGCTTGTTTGATATGTCAGACCCTTGATGACTTAGAGCCATTTCGCCAACCATGTGTTCCATACTGTTCCAGTGTAATTTACAGCTAAATCTAGTCCCACCCCCCAATTCCCATAGAGATCCATTCAAATGCAGAGAAGTTATAGCATCGCTTGTAAGAGTACCAGAAAATATTAAGAGTCTTTTGATATTGTTGGGTCACAGACAGTCAGGGCATGCAAAAGATATGCAACCAAATATAAAAAATGATTACGTTATTCTACATTATGTTAAAATGTCTAATATTTTTTTGATGCCAAAAAATGTAGGGGACTATGTATATAGAACTATGTTCTATAATTTCTAAATGGTTCATCTGACATGGATGAAAATAAAACTCAAAGTGCTAGAGTACAGAACCAAAATAACAAAAAATGTGTCACTGTCCAATGAATTATGGTGCTCACTGTATTAACTGTATATATATATATATATATATATATGTTTGTGTGTGTGCATGCATTGGTATAAGTAGGTGCGTGGGTATATATGTATATATATATATATATATATATATATATGTGTGTGTGTGCGTGTTTGTGTGTGTGCATGCATTGGTATAAGTAGGTGCGTGGGTATATATATATATATATATATATATATATATATATATATGTGTGTGTGGGCGTGTGTGTGTGTGTGCATGCAGTGGGATAAGTCGGTGTGTGGGTATACATATATATATAGATATATATATATGTGTGTGTGTGCGTGTTTGTGTGTGTGCATGCATTGGTATAAGTAGGTGCGTGGGTATATATATATATATATATGTGTGTGTGTGCGTGTTTGTGTGTGTGCATGCATTGGTTTAAGTAGGTGCGTGGGTATATATATATATGTGTGTGTGCGTGTTTGTGTGTGTGCATGCACTGGTATAAGTAGGTGCGTGGGTATACATATATATATATGTGTGTGTGTGTGTGTGTGTGCGTGTTTGTGTGTGTGCATGCATTGGTATAAGTAGGTGCTTGGTTATATATATATATATATATATATATATATATATGTGTGTGTGTGCGTGTTTGTGTGTGTGCATGCATTGGTATAAGTAGGTGCGTGGGTATATATATATATATATATATGTGTGTGTGCGTGTTTGTGTGTGTGCATGCATTGGTATAAGTAGGTGCATGGGTATATATATATATATATATATATATATATGTGTGTGTGTGTGTGTGTTTGTGTGTGTGCATGCATTGGTATAAGTAGGTGCGTGGGTATAGATATATATATGTGTGTGTGTGCGTGTTTGTGTGTGTGCATGCACTGGTATAAGTAGGTGTGTGGGTATACATATATATATATATGTGTGTGTGCGTGTTTGTGTGTGTGCATGCATTGGTATAAGTAGGTGCGTGGGTATATATATATATATATATATATATATGTGTGTGTGTGTGCGTGTTTGTGTGTGTGCATGCATTGGTATAAGTAGGTGCGTGGGTATACAAAGGGAGTGGGGCTATACAAAGGGTTTTCAGAATCAGTCCCCCAGAGACAGTTTTAATATGTTTTACCTGCTTAATGTCTCAATATGTCAGAAACAAATATGCATGCCATGACAAATTCCAGGATTTCTAAACAGATGCTTACATTTTCTGTAGTGTGCTATATGAAAAATTATTCCTTTTAGATTATAGGCTGACAGGTCAATCCGACTAGGGATATACACACTGAAAGTTATAAGTACTGAAAGTGTTAACACCTGGCCATTGAAACTAAATCATTTGTGGGAAATGAATTTAAAAATAAATAACATGCTAATGAGCCAAACCTGAACTGGATTTAAAGAAAGCATATTTGGAAGAACTTCTTCTATTCTACTGCCTATAAATGCAGACAAAAACGGACTCTTTGCAAGTAGAACAGATAATATGGTAATTGTACACACTTTTAAACTGTATGTGTAGAGGTAAATATCTCATGTTGCATATTTAAATACTAGCTGCAGTGTTGATGGATTAGTGTAGGCAGGCTGTGGTCTGACTTCTGAAATAAAATAAAAAGAGTAGTCATAATTCTTGAGTTGAACCATTGTTTGTTAGTATAGTGCAATTACTGGCATGCATGTCATGGTTGGTTTTAATTTGGGATTGGTGTGGCTCGAGAGAGGTAAAATGAAGCCATTTTACCAGAGTGAATGGGAGGTAGAGGGGAGAGAAGGTGAGACATTTTGTTTTCCTGTCTAGATCTGGCTGGTAGCTGCTGCTGCTGTTTAGGCTATTAATGGCTCACAATGAATTCAGTGAGAAATTAAGGCTCTGATTGATTACCCCAGCGCAGACATCACCAATAGCCAGCACAGTCATGAATCCACACTCTCCAAATTGACTCTTACTTTACAGACTACATTATACCTCCTCTCTCTCCTCACTCACTTCCCTTTCTTATTTTTCTTCTGACTGCCTCCCTCTTTCCTTAATTCTCTCTAAGTGTATATTTAGATAATAAATACAATTATAAAATTCAGATTGAGGTTGGCAAAAGATGTGCAATCCTATAACTTCTAAAATATGTAAATGAAAATGATCACCAGTTGCTTTCTATTTCATAAGTTTTTAAAAGGTGTTTGCTGTGTCCTGAATTTCCAGGGTGGTCCCTTGGGAAAAGCTTTCATTTTGTAACATTGTGTCTGCTATGGGAAGACATCTCCAGAAGACAGATATCAGTTACAATGCATCATGTTGAAGGCATTTCTTTTTGAAGATTATGCCTGCATGTCTTTGTCCAGATTCCCACACATTCCCACCTCAGCTGAGTGTGTGCTGTCCTAATGTTAGCCAATATACTAGTTTAGCTCACATCCATCAAAATCACATCTATCTGTAAATTAAAAAGCAAGGATCTTAAGATTTCAGTGCTTGTTCACTAGCTTATGATGGAGAGCAAAATCTTAATACTTTTGTAATCTCTGTTTTGAGAAACCAGAGCAAAACATCTAACTAATGCTGATTGTTAGGAATACACAAGAATATTGGAGTTGTATAGGTATCGGTAACATGATGGGCCGATATGACAACACATACAGTGTAGTCCGAAAGTATTTGGACAATGGCACATTTTTTGTTGTTTTGGCTCTGTACTCCATTTGGATTTGAAATGGAACAGTAAATATGAGGTTGAAGTGCAAACTTTCAGCTTAAATTAGAAGGTTTTTACATCCATATCGGGTGAACCGTGTAGCAATTGTAGCCAGTCCCCATTTTAGGGGACCAAAAGTAATTTGATAAATTAACGTAAACTTAAATAATACATTTAAATAATAATATTTAATATTTGGCTGCATATCCTTTGCATGCCATGACTTTCTGATGTCTGTGACCCAACAACATCAAAATACTGTTGGGGCCTGATTGACTAAGACCTTTTAAACCTTTTAGCACACGCAAAACGAATAACACAACCAATGATTGGTGCAAAACAAATACCATGACCAATCATTGGCCCCGATATAAGTCGTAATATTCAAGCTCACCTTCACGACTTGCTCCAGTGGTCAGCAACTGGCCAACGAAGAATGACATTTTTTCTCTCTGCCTTCACTCCCATTGCATGGCGAAAGAGGTTTTAGTACATAAACAAATTCAAACATCCGGAACCGTACGTTTGAAACTTTTGAACCAATTTTTGATTGAATTGATTTTGAAGAACTATTTTCTGAGAACTATCAACTGTTGCTAGCTTCTTTGCTGCTCGGTTTGTTTACTTACGCACGCTTCAGGAAGTAAGTGGATGCAAGAACGAAACTAGGAAGTTAATAAGCTAACGACTGGATCTTCTTCCAACCTTTTTGGAAAAAGTGTAAATATCATGAATGGAGCTTTTTATCTTTTCAAACATACGGTTCCGGATGTCGTGATTTTGTATATCGGCATAATCCATGTTGTTTGCATTCGTTAAAAGTGTGCTTTTGAGACCTCTTTCGCCATGCAATGGAAGTGAATGGAGAGAAAAAAAACTTCATTCTTCGTTGGACAGTTGCTGACCACTGGAGCAAGTCATGAAGATCAGCGTGAATATTACGACTCATAACGGGGCCAGGTAGCTAGCTATACATTATGTTCTAAGAAAGTTCAGTCTGCCTTTAATAAAAGTGGATGACTAGAGACACAGTTCACCTCAGTTAAATCTGACCTACAGCTCAGGCACTGTAGGTCAGTACAAATGTCTCCACAACATCACAGGCATAGCGAACCTTCTGCAAAGTCAGGACAATGGAAATGCATCCTGTGTGTTTTCATGCCTGGCTTCGCCCTTCCCGATGCTTGTGATGCAGATATGAGGGGCACGGCAGGGTGTCTTCATTAATCTCTGTGGTAGCTGGAAGTGATTAAAGCAGATTCACAGCCATCACCTGAGACCGCGGCACTCCCCGGTGAGCCAACTCTGCTAACAAGGGAGTTAATTAAGGCTTGCATATTGGGCTGGATTTGCCTTGATTTCACATTGCAGCAGGTAGTGGCATTCTGCCCTCTTTGGGCTGTGTGTTTGCCTAATATGGGGGAGCGGGACACAGAAGAGTCTGTGCCTTTGTTTTGGACAGGGGCTGTCACAAACACTGATATCAGGTATTCAGTATTCAGGTGTCTGTGTGCATGACAGGCAAAATCATTGCTTTGTCTCTTGACTTACTTGCTTGTAAGAATACACAGAAGATTCAATGTTATAATTTGTATAAATGTGTGTATAAACAATATAAAAGTCTATGGGCTCTATCTTGATGATCTTAGCGCTGGGTCTAAAATGCATAGTGCAAGTGCATTTAGGGCGTGTCCAAGTCCACTTTTGCTAGTTAGACGGCGTATTATTCTAAGTACGTTGCAAGGTGCAAATGGGCTGAACTTAGTCTCTTCATTAATTATAGGTGTGTTTTGGGCGTAACATGCAATAAACCAATCAAAATGTCATATCCCATTCCCTTTAAAAGCCTGCTTTTCCACCTTGGCAGATTGCTTATATGATGGCGAAACAGACATGCTCGTGCTTGTGTAGTTAAAGGAATAGGCTATATGGATCAATGGTATGATCAATATTATTCGGACTAACCATTATGACACGTTTTGATATAAACAATAATAATCTTTAACATTAGGGTTTAACAGGTTCCCGGTAATTCCCGACAGTGCTGTTATTTTAGAAAATATATGCGGTTTAATTTTGTTAAAAAGCTCCTGCAACCGCTGAGAATAAGCTATCAGAATAGGCTATGGCTTCCGTCTCACCTTAGAAAACGCCAAATTAGCCTGCTTGTTTAACAGATTTTGTTTGATTATACAATAAAGCATTGTCAAACATCAAGCAGACAGATCACAGGCAATTAATTCGTCTAGCGAAGTTCAAGCTTCATCCGAAATTCATATTATGTGCATTCTAATATTGATTAATAACATAAATAGCGTTTTTTGCCTTAATGATGACACTAAATACACTAAAGCTGTCAGGTTGGGAACCAATAGGTCTACGCATACTATTTCCTTTTGTTTTATATTGTCCTGCTTATTTTTATAATAATTTTTACTGGTAGCTTAATGCCTAATACAAGCCCACTTACCCACGATTCCAGGGAGAGAAAATATGAATCACTATTTCACAATGTAATTTTTATATTTTTATGCTTTTTATTATTGTCCCCTAACAGAAGATTGTCCCCTGGGAAGATTGCAGGAACTATTGGCCAATATAGTCATAGCTTTATCCAGGATAATTTCGAATACATGTGTAACCTTACACGTAGCATCGCACATCGCCTGGATGTTGATGGAGTTTTACCCATTCTTGGCTGACAGGTGTGATGGGGACTTGAATGTATTCGTTGCATATAGGAGTGCATATATATACACATATATATACAGGACAGCAGGCATTTGTCTGCGGCTCAGGTGCCAGGAAAGGATATAAGTTTGTTCAAATCTGGCGGGATGAAATCAATTTAAGGTGGCATTCCCCTTCGCTGAGGGACAGGTATGTGGTCTTTGACTGATGGACCCTTTTATTATTATGCATGTTTTGATATAGCTTACACAACACATCTATCTGCTGGCTCAAGATAGCAATACGCCAAAAATTATCCTGGCACACGTCATCTTAAGTTCAACACACCCAGTTCACTTGCTATGGGCGCACCATCACTTGGTATTTAAACGACGTGAGCGCTAGGGGCTATAATGAACCCTGCGCCGGGTGTAAGATAGCAAAGACACTTGTGTTTGGGTTAGCGCCACTTTGGGTTTAAAATAGGGCCCTATGCGTGTCACAGATACAAAAGGTATGCAGGGCAGGTACTATGGGTCGACTTAGTATTGGGAGAGTCAGAGAAATGCTTTTTTATGCCTGACCTGTGTTTCTGTGTGTGTGTGTGTGAGTGAGTGAGTACGTGCTTGCGTGCGTGAGTGCGTGCGTGCGAGTGAGTGAGCGGGGGTATGTTTACCTGTGGAAAAGTGCAGAGGGAATGACTAAAGCTGCCCCCTCCCTGCTGTCTTTTCTCATTTGCTTCACCAGGGATTTCAAATTTAATTTTGGCAACAGCAGGCAGTCAAAACACATCAATCACAGAACACACTGTTCAAACTGATTTTTCTACATGGAAAAAAGGGTGTCTCCCATTTGGCTAATCTTTATTAATCAGACCTCTGTAAATAGCACATCTTTCTTTCAATTTTCCTCTGTCCTTTCTTCTACTACATTATCCATTCAGTGTTACCATAAAATGTACAACATTTAGGTTTATCCATGTGGTGATATAAAAATAAGAAACTGTTCAATATTGTTTATAAAAATAAAAAAATTTTGGCTGGGTCCGCAGTGGTCACTGTGAGAAGCTCCAGTATAATGAAGCTCTTCTCCTTCCCAAGGCAGGTGTACTGTTTTTAGATATTTGTTTGTGTTTCTTTGGGAAGAAGTTCTTTTTCATAATATGAGCTCGATGTCTCGCTATGGGATGTGACCCTCCGCAGCCCTGACAGAAGTACCTATCTCAAATAACCAATCCTGATTGGTCAGAGAAGCGTGTCCCTCCGCTGCGTGATGTAGTCCCCCCCACTACAAATACCGCAGCAGGAGGACACGCCCGCCATTCTAAAAATTCTTCTCACCTAGAAGCACTTTGAATGTGCTGTCGCTTCTCTCCGCTTACCAAGCCGACATTATCCACGGTGCACCTAGCGCCGCGGTTTGGCGCGAGGCGGGAGTGATTACCGACCTGTGCCGTCATGTCCAGCGGGTGGCTGTGCTCGCCACGGGGAAAGCTATGGCTTAAGTTTTCCCTAATATAACCATATTTCACAAAAATGCGTAAAGCATAGCTCTGCCTCAACAACCTGAAGCCGGCATTGTGAGCATACCCTGGACTCGTCTGCTTGTGACAGCTGGTCTCAATGGCCACACTGCTCATTTTCTGTTTTCCTCTTATTTCATTTCATGGTTGTGCTTTTATGTGTTTTAAGTTCCACTGTTGTTTTTTATGGTCTTATTTTCTAGTAGCACTTGGATTTATCTGCCTTCCTCTATCAGTGCTTGCATTTCTTAGGTTAAAATTATACACACCTTTACACATAACACAAAGGTGACCTTACAAAATTCACCAACATGTCATTGTTGCTCAAGAGTTCTCCTCACAAAATTCTCACAAAGCTCTCTCTCTCTCTTTCTCTTTCTCTACTTCACATCTGCCTTTATTTTTAGCCCCCCCCCCCATCTCCCTCTTATTATTTATCTTTCTTCCACAACACACATCTCTCTTCCTTCACTGTCTTCATATAGTTCTCTCTTTTTTCTTCTTCATCCTGTTCTTTTTCTCAATCTACTTTACCCTCCCTTTACCCCTCCTTCCTTCCTTCCTTTAGATTTTGTTTTGCTTCTTATATTCTTCCATGCCTTATAAAAAGTAGTATTTGTGAATTAATATTAAAGTATTCAAACATATAACATGTCATTTTATATATATATATATATATATATATATATATATATATATATATATATATATATATGTATTTATAAGGTATATATGGATTGGAATTATTATCATGTTCATGGAATATCCTATTTGTATTAAGTTCATATGGACATACAGTATTTCATATGTTTGCAAGTATAGTATTAATTTTTTAGCTAATGCTATCAACAGTAAAATAATATAAATTTTGAAACTAGACATTAATCTAACTAGTTTCTATAACAGCAATGGGAAAATTAGTATTAATATTAATATGAATATTTCACCAAAATATTTTGTTTTGTGAATACAGTTTATGTATTAGTGGTATAGGCAAAACATATAAAGGTCTGTGATTACTGAAATAATTTACTTCAAAAATGTAGATTATTAACAGTATATTGGGGGACTTGGTGATCAGAGGAGAATGCCATGTGAATTAGTACGTGGGAGGTGGTTACTTATTTTAATTTAGTAACTGAAGAACTGCAGTGACAAACTGATGTAAAATAAAATGTTCTGATGTTTTGGCTGATGTCATGACTGACAACACTGGATGACACACAGACTTGCCCGACTGATCTATTCTGAAGCATAAACCAAGTGACACAAGTGACCGACTGACTTGCTCACTGACTGGCACACTTATCACAGAACTGACCACTGACCAACAGACTCACTATTTGACTCACTAGTCAATGCTTCAGCTGCGTCTTTGTTGTTTGTGCATGTTTGTACCAACTGTGCCCTTTTCGTTGTGTAGCAGTGCGGTTTTGTCCTCGTGCTGTGTTTTTTGTGTAAGCCGATTGTGCTGTGGATTGTGTAAAGTCATTTTAGTGTTTGTGCAGTAAGCATTAGTCACTGTATGTCTTTGTAAATGTGTTGTGATATGTTTATAAGCTGTGTCTTGACGGTACTGTTGTGGTTTATGTATCCGCTGTGTCTGTGCCTTGCGTCGGTTGAAATATCGGCTCTGTCCTGACAGTGCTGTGGGCCACACTGAGGACTTAATGATCTCATAATTTCTGCACAGCGCCTGCACACACCAGCAAACTGACCTGCTGATAATTTAATTTAGTTAATCATCTGGAGAACATTAAAGTCGCTCAGAGGTCCGCTGAGCACAATTCTCATCATACTCCTTTCCCTATCGCTTCTGTACTGTGATAGGACTGCAGCGGCTGTCAGTTATCTGTGATTGCCATTATGACATTGATTAAGGGGTGGCTGGCAGGCATCTCTGAGTTCCACAAACTACACCTCAGACAGCAATAGGCTGATGTGGTTCTCACAGCGGGCCATTTTAATGGCAAACATTTCTTTTTTTGTTGCCTATATTAGTTTGAGTTTTATTATTTCAGCTTGGAGTTCAGAGTTCAGAGTTCTTTGCTTTTTAACTGCGGCAATTCCCCCCCCCCCTCCTTCTCTGCAGTATACGCCACTGATCTGCACGCTCACTCCTCCTTTTCAGAGATTGGTTCCTCTGGCTCCTACCCAGGAGGGACAGTGGCCAAGTTGTCCCGCGTTGCACCCTTTTTTTTATTTTTGCAAAATTGTGCTGGCTTGCCAGTTGCATATAAGTAGGGAGTGTAGTGCACCTAAAGCTCACACACTCTGCCTGCCGTTGACTGTTTTCAGGCTACAAGCCACATAACATTCTAAAGGACAGTTAGTGCTCATTGGGGGAAAGGTGCTTCTCCCGCTGGCAGATTGCTTTAGTATGTGCCAGGTGATTAGCTTCGGCAGCTGCTGATACAGAAGTTACCCAAGGAACCCTAGCCAAGTTAACTCTGGTTTACCTCCTTTCGAGAATGTTACTGGTGCTCAGTTTCCACCTACCTGCTTTGCAGGAAATCCCGCTAATGACCCTTTAGACTTTATGTCGTAGTCCTCTGTAAACCATTTAGTACTGCCACACTCAGCTAGTAATCACTGTTATTACCTGACAAAAAGCGAACCGTTATTGTAAGCCAGCAGCAGTGCAATGATTAACAGGGACAATGTCTGTGGATAATACACCTTTCTTTATTGATGCCGTTTCCATCCAAAGATAAAATGAGTAAAAATGATTAAAGTGATATTACACTGGAAGATGGATTAGTGCCTGGAGCTACCAAGGTCTCTTAGTCAAGAAAACACACATTATCTGATGAAAGTGGGAACACCATATTGGAACCAAAGATTCCACCTGTCTATGAAATGGTTGTAATTGAGATTGTAGAAAAGTGTACAGATTGTGTAGAGTGTGACCTAGTGGTGAAATTAGCATTGTACAGTAGTGGTTAGAAAAGCAGTGTATGCAATGGTCAGAGCAGCAGCGTGAAGTAGAATAGCAGTGTGGAGTAGGGTATAGATCAGCAGTCTGGTGTTGGGTTTAGAGCAGAAATATGGAGTAATGTTTAGAGCAGTCTGGAGTAGTGGTCAGAACAGAGCAGCTTTTGGAGCAGGGGGACAGTAGTGCTGATGGTGGCTTGAGCAGTGAGGCAGGTAAGAGTGCGCTGTACAGTTGGGCTTATTGCTTTTAAAGGACTGTGGCAGTCTTTTGTGCCCCTGAACCCAGGGAGTGTTTCTGTCCAGCTGATAACAGCGCAACCAGCCCTCAGCTTTTATCAGGGACTTCCCACACACAACTCCCCATGTATCCACACACGGCCAGAACCAACAGTATTGTTTCTCAACCTTCAAGGAGATACCTACAATTACAATACATATGATATTGTTTAATATTTATGCCCTCCCCATGCTCACAACCCTTGCCTTGTTCTTGTCCTCATTCAAGTTCAACAGCAATTAATCTTTGGGCCTTTTTCTGTCTGGGTGTTTGGGAAAAAGTGTACAGTATAGTTTTGGCAGGAAAGGAAAAAGAAGAAAAATATTTTAATTCAATGACACCTGTGTTTTTGGAAACAGCTTCAGATTCGGAACCCTTCTCTTTCTTTCCCTTGTCTGGACCTCTCTCATTCTCTGAAACTTTGTCCACCCACGCTCACTTTCTTCACATTTTCCTTCTATTGGGCAACTCCTTCTCAATATCTCTGTCTCTCTTCTTTCTGTGTCTGCAGGGCCATCAAAAACCTGTCTGTCATCTCACCTCACTGTTCCTGCAGCTTGTAAGCTGGAGAAGGTGCAGAAATGGGAGCAGACCATGGGGAGATGTGACTGTAAAAGTTGCTATGCATGAGGAAGACCAGAGAGCGCCATGGAGACAGACAGCTTCAGTCATCGCCTGGAGACCAGTGATGGGGCAGGCGGGGCGGAGGTGGGGGGCGGCCTGGGGGGGCCAGGGGGCCCAGATGGGGTAGACACGGACTCTGGGTGGTACCTGCCATACCCAATCAGCTTCCAGGTGTCCCTGACCAGCTTCCTAATGCTGGAGCTGGTGCTGGGCTTCAGCAGTAACCTGACCGTGTTGGTGCTCTACTGTGCCCAGTCCAACCTGGTCGACTCGGTCAGCAACATGGTGACGGTCAACCTGCACGTGCTGGACATCATTGTGTGCGTGCTGTGCCTGCCGTTGACCGTGGTCATCATCCTGCTGCCTGTCAACCGCAACCTGGCACTGCTGTGCTGCTTCCACGAGGCCTGTGTCACCTTCACCAGCATCGCTACCGCCATCAACGTGCTGGTGATCAGTGTGGACCGCTACGACATCTCCGTGCGCCCGGCCAACCGGCTGCTGACTCCACGTCGCGCCACGCTGCTGCTAGCCGCCATCTGGGCCATCTCGTTGGCGGTCTTCTTCATCCCGTTTCTGGAGGTGGAGTTTTTCTCCGGTCTGGAGGGGGGGCCAGACGACCCCTCGCTGGCGCCTGTATGGCGTAACCAGACGCTGCTGTGTGTGGGGGGGCAGGGCTACCACACGGGGCTCACCATGTACTACCACCTGCTCTTACAGGTGCCAGCCTTCTTTGCCTCCATGGCGGTCATGCTGTTCACCTACTCCAAGATCCTCCGGGCCCTCAACATTCGCATCGGTTCGCACCTGAAGAAGGGCCCACGCTTCAAGGGCCAGGGCTGCAGGGGGCGGCGCAGGAAATGCAAAAAGAATGGCCCAGGAGCGGCGGCCGAGGAAGGGGAGCTGACCAAGCCCCTCTCTCATCCTCCCCTCATCCCCTCACCCACACCCACTCCCACTCCCACCGCCACCTCACCCCCGCCCTTATCCTCCGCCCCTCTGATCACGGCTCCGCCCACGATGGGGGTTCAGGCGTCGGTGTCGGCCATCATCGCGCTGCGACGGGCCGTGCGGAGGCACCGGGACCGGAAAGAGAGGCAGCGGCGCGTCTTCAAGATGTCGCTCATCATCATCTCCACCTTCCTGGGTTGTTGGGCGCCCATCTCTGTGGTGAACGTGCTGATCCTGAGCCTGGGCCCCAGCGACTGGCTGGTGAGGCTGCGGCTCTGCTTCCTGGCCCTGGCGTACGGCACCACCATCTTCCACCCGCTGCTCTACGCCTTCGCCCGACAGAAGCTCCGACGAGCGCTCCGGACCAAGGTGAAGAAGCGCGTGGTGTCGCTGCTGCAGGTGGACCCGGCGCCCAGCGGCACCATCATACACAACTCCTGGGTGGACCCACGCAAAGGCCGCAAGGCCCGCCACGAGGCCAGCGATGGCACTGACCGCTGCCTCACTGAGGCCGTGCGAGAGTGAGTGAGAGGGAGAGTGAGAGAGAGAGTGAGCGAAAGAGAGAGAGTGAGAGTGAGCTGCTGTGCGTGTATGTCTGCAAAGACAGGGAGAGGAAACTTGTTTACACTTTCACACAGACAAATAGGATGCTCCGGTGTATTGGTTCAAGCCTACTGTTGTTTAGCTAGACCTCATCTATACAGATAGAGGTGCTGCCCTCCATTTCCATGGAAATTACATTGTATTGTTGCACCACCGCGGAACTCGCTTTTTGGCAGTCAATCATACTTGCTCTGGTTAGCCTCAGAAACACACACACACACATATGGCTTTGCACAGGCTTCACAGATGGGCACACACTCACATAATCAAACAGACTCTGTGTACACAATACTGACAATAAATACACTTAAGACACCCACGCACATGCTGAAATAATGATTCCGAATGGCTATCCACTTAATTAATAACCATAATGGCGATCGTCTGAACGCCTACTGAAATCCTCCTAAGCAGATTCTAAGAAAAAGACAAATGTTATATATTACACATAAGCAACCCAATTCTAAGTGGGAGTTTGCAATAGATTACTCATGCCTTAATTCAGTTCAGAAGTTTCTAGGAGGTGTTACAGAATTCTCGTAATGAAATTGTACACATGTGTAATAGTGTGTGTTTACAGGTGTATTTGGGCCTAAGGGTTCATTCCAATTGCTTATTTTCACTCCTTGCATCCTATCCTCGCGTTCTTTCCTCGCTCCTTACCTCCGCCCAACGGAGGACGCGATAAAGGATGCAAGGATGGAGGAATCCAGGCAACATGCATTAGGCAAATTGAATGTCCTTGCTCAATCAAGCGTCAGCGTCATATTATGCTTACGTGCTTAACTATAATGCTGATTAGCTTATTTTTTCATGAATAAATGTAGCTTTTGTTAGTTATAAAGAATGAGTGTCATTATGGATTATTGCTTTATAATAAATGGAAAGGAATGGTAAAATTGCATTTGCCATCCTTGTAAATAAGAATTTGTTCTTAAGTGACCTGCCTGGTTAAATAAAGGTTTAATTATGTAGGGGTGTGCCTGCAACATGGCAGATGTGGAGAGTGGTGGATAAGATATACACATCATGCTTTCTGAGAAAAGGCTTCCGCAAAGGCTACACTTCTGTTTCCTCTTTCTTTAGCGGTTTGGAATGTTCTTAAAGATGCCGGACCGCGATTGATTTCCGGGTCATGCGAGGAGAGGAGGACGGATAAAATAAGCAATTGGAACGAACCTTATGTGTGTGTATAGCAAAGTGTGTATTTGCAGTAGAGGTTCAGAAAGTAAAAGTCCTCCCCACTGGGTCCCCAGTATTTTCTTCCAATCACCTAGATTTGCTAATTAGCACAATTCTCCAGCCAGCAGGTAATTAGAACTAATTAGTGAAATCAGCTGGGTGAGTTCATGGATGGAAGAAAAACATGGCAGACTTTCTGACCACTGGACTTTCCATCTCTGATTTGCAGGCGTGTGATATGGTTGTTCAATAATGTGTGTAGGAGAGTATGTATTTACAGGTGGGTGAGTGTGTTTGTTGAGTGCATGCAAATAGTAGGGAATGTATCTGCAGTTGTGTTTGGGTCAGAGTTTTTATGGGTTTGCAGGGCAGGTATTCCCTCAGTCTAAGGTTCAGGTCACCCTGAACTGGGCCTCATTACCATTGACTCAGACTTCATAAAGCACCTTTTGTCAGGATTAATCTAATGGTCTCATTAATGGCAAGAAGCAACACAGATAATGTGCAACCCGGGCTTGTGGTTCTGGTAGATGGGTAAACATAGCTGTGTGTGTAAATGTAAGGCTCTGGATGGGGTATTTATATGTATGCAAAGCTTAGGATATTAAGGCCTCTGCCCGCTTGCCTTTCTTAGTTTTTGCTCATGCCTGACATGCATCAATCGTTTCCTGCTTGTTTTGCCTGGAACTATGGAGGCTACTCACAACAGCCTTGGTAATGGGTGTGTATTAGCAGCCTTGGTAATGGGTGTGTGTTAGCAGTCTTGGTAATGGGTGTGTGTTAGCAGCCTTGGTAATGGGTGTGTCCTAGCAGCCTTGGTAATCGGTGTGTGTTAGCAGCCTTGGTAATAGGTGTGTATTAGCAGCCTTGGTAATGGGTGTGTATTAGCAGCCTTGTTTCTATTGATTTTTCTTAGCTGCAGTATATGTAGTTTTTAGGTGACCCAACATTACAGTTTGCATCTCAGATGATCCAAGTCTCACTGACAGCTTAGGTTCTGCAGACATGGTAGATATTTGGAGCAATATAATTGTGTGGTTGCTCACTAACTTATGGAGATAAGTTTTTGAAATACTTTTAATACAAAAACAGTAATGTTGATTATGTGCTGATACATTTTACAGCCTAGGAGTTTTGGATATTTTTTCACTTAAACTATTAGTAATATATTCACAAGACTTTGCTACTTTGATTGGAGTAAGTATATTAAAAGGCTTTCTGACTGTGGTGGTTTGCATTTGATGGCTCACTTCTGCCTGACTAATCTAGGCTCTGGGCCAACCTGTTGTTGTTGTATCTGGGGTTGGCTAACACTGTCAGCTGGGGTCAGTTTGCTGTGGAAATGAGTCTAGCTTGCTTGAGGCATAGCTGACCTACAGATAAGGAGGGAGGTGGTCTGCAGAAATGCAGCTTGTGTATGTGTAATTTGTGTTATATAATGGAGGATACACACACACACACACACACACACACAGGTATGTATATACGGAGCTATGGTGCAGTAAATATGCATCTCAATACACCTCCAGTACAAATGTCTCTTCAGAGTGTCCATAATTAACCTTTTCAAAAATTATCCATAATTAATTCAGCTGATCAATTTTCCACCTGAGGGTTTCTATAATTGGTACAACAAACCAAACCAAAAAAATAAACACCTTTTTTTTATTTTTAACCTCTACTGAGGTTTCATATAACAGACCGTGTTCATAATATTAGTGAATATTGTACTACAGTTATAATTATCTGTTTTTATAACACAAATGAAATGAGAGAAACATGCACAACTTGTCAACATCATATGGTTGCATCTCTGCTTTCTCATGGAAATGTTTACACTGAAGAAAGCGATAACATGTATGTCACTATAAAAGTATGAAGCCCAGATGTACGGTGATGCTGTCAGGGTCACTCATCCCAGATGTACGGTGATGCTGTCAGGGTCACTCATCCCAGATGTACGGTGATGCTGTCAGGGTCACTCATCCCAGATGTACGGTGATGCTGTGAGGGTCACTCATCCCAGATGTACGGTGATGCTGTCAGGGTCACTCATCCCAGATGTACGGTGATGCTGTCAGGGTCACTCATCCCAGATGTACGGTGATGCTGTCAGGGTCACTCATCCCAGATGTACGGTGATGCTGTCAGGGTCACTCATCCCAGATGTACGGTGATGCTGTCAGGGTCACTCATCCCAGATGTACGGTGATGCTGTCAGGGTCACTCATCCCAGATGTACGGTGATGCTGTCAGGGTCACTCATCCCAGATGTACGGTGATGCTGTCAGGGTCACTCATCCCAGATGTACGGTGATGCTGTCAGGGTCACTCATCCCTGATGTACGGTGATGCTGTCAGGGTCACTCATCCCAGATGTACGGTGATGCTGTCAGGGTCACTCATCCCAGATGTACGGTGATGCTGTCAGAGTCACTCATCCCAGATGTACGGTGATGCTGTCAGGGTCACTCATCCCACTCCACTCTGCTCAGTGTGTGGAGAAGTTCCAGCTTCCTTTGTTTCTGCAGTGCACACAATGAAATGCACTCAACTGTGAGGCCATTAGAATTTTTATCTACCACAGAAGCTGTGATTGTTCCTGCGTGTGTGTGTGTGTGTGTGTATGAAAGAGAGAATGTGTGTATGAATACATATGTGTGCCTGGGTTAGTGTGTGACTGTGTACACGTGTGAGTGCATGCGTGTGTTTATAAGCATATATGTGCATGTGTGTTTGTGTGTCCATTCCGGATGCGATGTTAAACAGGATAGTCGTACACAAACGTGAGTATTTGTGTGCAACTCAGTAGGACTTTTGACCAGCCTATAATACAGAGTTCAAGGATGCACACCTTCAAGCCTGCTGTGCACCTGCTGTACATGTGTACTTCCCTTGTGCTCTTAATCACCTGGAAAATAACTGCATTCAATTAGCTGTTAGAAATTCATTGTTATTTTATATACTGTGTATATACGATAAACATTATGAAATGTTTGATGGGATAGGTTTACCCTTATGATGATGTACTATATGATAGACACAATCACTGATATCTGTAAAATGCATGGCACGTGTTACAAAATATATCAGTTGGTGCCAGTTTCATACGTGCAATATTTTGCATATATTGTAGAACATATTTTATGATACGTTTTACAGTATATTCATATTTTGCACATCGTGGAGATTGTCATTAGAATTTATTTTTTCTTCGTTCTCGTTTAGGAGATATCAGAGATCAGATATTATGCATCATCATTTTTTCATCCCAGCAAAAAAACTGATTTATTTTTTTTTTTTTATTTATAAAAAAAAAAAAAAAAAAATAAAATAAAAATAACACCACACAGGCATTAACAGACCACTAATGGACGAGATTATGCAAAAAACTCAATTTTGAAAAAAATGGAGATAGAACCTTATAATTCTAAGCTCACGAATGGTTGATATATTTTATAATATATCCGGTGTATTTTTACATATAATGCTTGTAATTTAACACATTTTATTTTATGGTAAGGGTAGGCCTTGTTCTAACATATGAGAAGACGGTAATGAGAGAACCTGCTGAACTGGGGAATTCCTACACTATAACCCTTCCATACATCTGTTGCTACGAAAAGTCTCATCTGCCCGAGATTTTTTAGAAAGCACCCGTCAGACATCACTCACCATTACGCTGGTGGAATAAAACCTGTCTGTGTTCAAGAGTTACCTGAATAGACCATCTGGTTATGGATTTGAGTTTGAGTAAAGAGATAATCCCCCAACCATCACTGAGCAGGACAGAATTCCAGCCTGTGTTCTGGGTGCAGGCGGTTAACATGCACATGTCTGATGTATATGTGTTGATATCTATGTTGCACTTCTGTTTACGTGTATGAATACCAACACGTGGTTATTATTGTATACAATTTATATTGTGTAATTTTATTGTATTTTTAGAGGAGACACAGTCTGTATTATTAAATTTGTCAATTTCAGTCAGTGTTCTACACAAGTGTTCAACTCTTTCCCTCCCAGAGTCCGGAAATGCATCACCAAACAGGTCACCATGTGATCTTCCTGTCACTGCCAGGCAGAACTCTTCATCCACAACAGACAGATGGCGCTAGCTGAGTAGCACCAAAAGTCAGGGCCCTCATTTATCAACATTGCATAGAAAAGGTTCTCAATTCACTCGTATGAAGAAAATGTTGAATGTTTGTATGTACAAGAGAGTTGGTATTTATCAAGTGTGCGTACGCTTGATTTACGTATAAATAAGTAATCTGCCTTGATAAATCCTACATGTTCTAAACCACAATGCTTGTGCACGGCCAGAGGTGGAAATCCAGGGGACATAATATAAAAGTCCTACCATGTGTTTCGTCCACCCATAGACAGCTGATTTCACTAATTAGGTCTACCTTCTCACTGAATAATTATGTTAATTAGCAAATCCAGTTGATTGGAGCAAAATACTGGAAAGGACTTTTACTTTATGTCCCCTGGATTTCCACCTCTGTGCACGGCAAGTCTCATTTACATAAAGAAGCACACTAAATGACTATTTATGGTCACAAACCTTCCCTTTAAAAGCTGCAAGATATGTCACTAATTCAACATCGATAAGTCAAAGAAGTAAAAAAAAAAAAACTTTTGGACACTGAAATATAAGTTTTGCTCACTGAAGTAGAAGAAAAACAAACGATACTTTCTGGATACTGGCTGAACAAATAAGAAAAAATATAATTGCTTGGGAGCAGGTCAGAGCTGCTGTAAATTATGCCTCATCAGAGTGCAGAACAGTTAATGAAATTAAAAAGAAATGGTTTGATTTGCAAACATTTGCAAAACAAATTTGTGAACCACAAAAGGAAATTGGTGCAACAGGAGGAGGGCAGAATAAGTCTTCTCTGTCCTCTATGCGCTACGGACCAGCGCATTGGCAGTATCATTAGAGAGACCTCAGTGTCTGGCATAATTAGTGATGGTGATACTGACGATTCCCTCTCCAACCTTGATGGATCACCAGATGCACCACATAAGCGTCTATAAAAAAGAAATGTAAATAGACAGACTATTAATGTATTGTCATCTTTTTTCTTTACAGTCTGTTAATTTCGTTCAATATATCAATCCTTTCTCCATTTGGTGGATGGTATTTCATTAACAGTTCTTCTGTGCTACCACAAGGTGCTGTTCGTAAGCATGGTCAAAGCTGTGCTTAAATTTAAGCACATTCTCAAGTATAAGTACAAATTGATAAATCCGACACTTTACTTAGAAATGATCACACGCATGGTTTACGAGCATGTCTGTTGATACGCAACGTTGATAAGGGCCCAGGCTATTTTTTGTTAGTTATTATTGCAGTGCAGTTATAACTGTAGTCTATACTGTTCTGTGGGTTTATCTCCCATGACAATAAAGGACTGCTGCAGCAATACAGGGCAGATAAGTCAGGTGTGTGGGCTGCAGCTAGGGGGGATACAAGAGCAGCAAATTCTCTCACATGTACACATACTGTACATACTTCATGTATAGTCCATACTGTATTTTTATGCCCATGGATTTACGTATCTTATTTCAGTGATTTGCAATACACACATGACTGTTCACAAATACAAAAATATCACAATTGCAATTTTAGATGTGTGCAAATCTTAATATGCCACACATACATACATGTATACATACACAGACATGCTCCACACGCAGGTTAAGAGAGTAGAATGATCCGTGTGGGAGTTACGCCCACAGCACAGTGCAGATTTGTCAGTCGAATCCCAGTGATGCCCCAATGAAACAGATGCGTATCCTGACTGATGCTGGTACAGGGCTGCTGTCACTCATATACAGCGGCATGTACGGTGGAGCTCAGCTGTGCGACTGAGCACGCGAGTTAGAAAGCGACACCACCCCCAGAGCCAGAAGAGGAGCACACAACTGGATTCCAGAGTTTCCACACTACATTATACGGAAGGTGAGGCCAGCTGTTACGCTTTCATTACCCTGAAACACTGTCATAGCCATTAACAATATAATAAAACATGAATCTTTCTGTATGGGCTGGTGATTTAGACATGAGAAAGGAGAGCCCCAGTGTTTCCATGGTGGGATTTAAAAAGCATATTTCCTCCCCCTGGTTAAGGGTTTTGTATGGCAAGAGTGAAGTCGTCTACCCTTGTGCCAACTGACTGCTTTCCTAGCGGGCCCAACCACTCTTCAGACAGCCTTCTCTGTCGGATCCATAAATTTAGCAACATGGCCCAGATTCTCAGGCTCTCTTCCACCTTTATTACTGACGAGGTGATAAACAGTCCTCCTGCCGTCTCTGTCTCTCTCTCTATCTCTCATTGACACATCCATCCACCTCATTCATCGCCAGTGTACCCTTGCCCCTCAAATACAATCCAATCACCAAGACCCTGTATCACAGCTACACGTTACATGAGTGCAATGCCAGTGAGGATAAAAGCAAATGTGTTCACAGTCCACAGGAATCTCTCTTATCTCTCCTTTTATTCCTGCCTCTGTTCTCATCCATTGCCTCTCTATCTCTGTCCCTAAAAGCCTATGGCTGTGTCTCAAACCACATACTTCCATGTTCCACACTACCGTGCTCCCGAGTACGCACTCAAGGCTTGGGAGCTCGCATTCTGGAGCATGGAAGCACGGTGGCACGGAAAGTTTTGCTCAGTCTTGGGACGCATTTTGTGGCGACATCTGACCTATAACCTTTACCGTAACTATTGGGGAAATTCCAAGAGTAAGTATGCTAAACCTGAGAGGCATAACGTCGTTCGCTGGCATTGTAGCCTATACTGTATTGGCTGTTACTGAAATATTCTGATATAACCAGCAATATCCGCAACAGTTGAATTATCCTTTTTGCTAGGGTTTTTATTCCAGAAAAGTCAGTGGAAATGTAACATCTGCCGTTTCCCTCCAGTCCATCTTTTTTTCGTTTTTTGTGTTTCCCCATTCCTCTTGTTCCATGTCACGTTTTTCCGTTCACCCTGTCTGTCTGTTCTGTGCAGGCTGGGCGCGGTTTCCCCACTTTAGTGCCTCATTTTCTCCCCATTACAATCCAGCCAATCATTCGCCTTCCCCCGCTTGCATTCTGCACTCCCTCATTAGCTCATTAGCCCTCACACACTAGCCCATTCCTCATGCCTTTTGAATTAACCCCAGCTTTCCCCATCTATTTAAGTTCCCCTCTTTGTTAGTTTATTTTGTAGTTTGTACCGTCTGTTTGCTGTGTGTTAGACGTGTTTTTCGGCCTCTGTTCGTTCGAACTTGTCTCAGTTCGCCCGACCAGCCTGCTTTTCCGATCCTGTCGTTCCTGCGCCATCATCTGCCCTGCCCGTTATTCGCCAGCCCCGTATCCTGACGTTCACCCAGCTTTTTTGTTTGCTTGCCTGTTTGTTCTCATGTTACTCGCCAACCTCGTATCCTGACCTTCACCCAACTTTTTTGTTTGCTTGCCTGTCTGTTCTTCTGCTTTGTAAAATTCACTCCCCATAGAGTTTTGCCGGAGTTCGCCTCCGAGTTCATACCAGTTTCTACACCATCACAGGAAGGCAGCGATGGCTCGGAAGACAGCCTATGCATTACATCATTGTATACATTGAAGTAAACAATCAACCCTATAATAAAATTGTTTTTGCATTGTAAACAATCGTGTTTGTATTTTGATTATTTTCGCGCTGTTTACCAGAGCGTGAACAACTGGGTACGCAGTTAGTACGGAGCCGATAATGTTTGTGGCGAAATGGAAAAAAGACTGCTGCTATATCATTATTGAAAACGGCATCCAGCGAAGGCAAGCCATCCGGAGAGCTGGGGCGAAGTGGAGGGCTTCTCTTCGTAGGACAATTTCACCGACGTATAGGTTGTCTTATACAACTAGTTAGCTACACGGGTTAACATTACATATCATTAAACTTAAAAATGTATATGAAATTTTTTTTTTTTTACATCGCATATTGTGTTGTTAATTCACAGTAGCACTTTATTCATATACAAACACCTAATGTACAGTTTTCCCCGTTTAAGTTTCCAATCTGAACCACTAGGTGTCAGTACTACACAAATAGACAGACGCCCTGAAGTTAGGCTGAGTATATTTATTAACTTGGGAAATTTGTCTCTAGGGAGAGAGCCTTGGGATCGGAGCAAGAATCGATGCATACTTCGAATTTTTAACAAACGGAGCAAGCATCCGGGTACTTTATCCGTGCTCCGTACTACCGCAGCTTTTGGACTCACACTCCAAGATGGATGCGTGATCGCTGTGCCTGCTCGGAGCATGGAAGTATGCGGTTTGAGACACAGCCTGTTATTGCAAGACAGCAATAAATGTCACTTAGTTCTTATTTTTTCCTCTTTTTTTGAATACCCAGATAAAATATACTCCCAGAAAAAGAGTGTGTGTGCAAAATGTGTAGTTTTTTCCAAGATTTTCTTCCCATGAAACCTTCCGAACCTGCTACAGGAAATCATTATAATTGATGCCAGGTTTTTTTTAACGGGTGAAACCGAGCGAACACCGATGTTGTACCGTCACCCCGTGCATACTTTTAATGTATCTAATTTCATATATGGTGTCTGCCATCTGTAAATCCAGCAGGGTTACTGTATTTTATTTTCATGCAAATTTATAAAGCTTTGGTAGTAGGCCTACATTAAAAGAAGTCATATAGGCTAGCCTACTAATTACTAACAGAATGAAATACGCAGCGAACATAGGCCTATTCCTGCCGAACCTCATGTGAATGACCACGCCGCAGTGTCCCTCTGATTAGTTGAGCTTATATCATCGCCCATACGTTCAGCTAAACATATCAGTTATCTGATAAGGCCGTGCGTCTGCACTGAGATATGATACCAGTGAGATGTGTGTCCAGTGGTTGCTCCATGAATGCGGTTGGGGGAACAATAGGAAATTCCAAGTTAGGATGGGAATTGGACATAATTATACGGCCCCGCATTGGGCGCCAAATGATTAAGAAAGAGTAAAAAAATGTAAATAAAATATCAGTTAGCTGGCGACTTAATACGCGACGGAAGTATACGGACGGCTATACGGGCTGTCATCCTTTATGCGTCATTGAACGATACCGACTCGAGAACTATTTGTTGGACTTTAGCGCCCCCCGATGGCACAAGACAATAATAAACTACCAGTAAACAAAGCAGATAAGAAACCTGCTGACAAGCTGCTATAGGGAACTGCAATTTTTGCAACAGTTTTTTTCAGGGTCATAGCCTGTCTGTGAACAATTCCATGATTTTATTGTTGGCTTTGAGTCAATAAAATTATGCATTTCCGTAGCAGTGAGAGAACTATTAGTGTTGATATGTTTTGAGAGTAGAATTTAATAATATTTGTTTTAGGCCTACTTATTATGTACAAACCCCAATTCCAAAAAAGTTGGGAAAGTATGTAAAATGCACATAAAAGCAGAAAGCATTGATTTGTACATTTTCTTTTACATATATTTATAAAATATATTTTATGTTTTACCTTATCAACTTTATAGATTTTTGTAAATATACGCTAATTCCGAATTTGATGCCTGCAACACGTTCCAAAAAAGTTTGACAGAGGCAAAAAAAACTGGAAAGTTAAAAAAACACCTGTTTGGAACTTTCCAAAGGTAAACAGGTGATGCTATCATGACTGGGTATAAAAGGATATCAAAAGACTCTTGATATCTTATTTTCAGGTACTCCTACAAGCGACTATAGCCTCTCTGCAAAAGGTTCTATAATTTCTAAATGGTTCATCTGATATGAGTGGAAATACCCTCAAATTAAAGCTGACAGTCTGCACTTCTTAGCATGATGACTAAGAAGTCATTTCTGAAGCAGTGAAAAGGAACAGATTGAGACACTCACCTTCCAGAGACAGTGGCACAACTTGGCATAAATGCTGGCGAATTTCGGCTCAGAAATGGCCTTCTCGTAGACGATGGCTGTGACTCCCCTCAGGTGCTCCTCCGTGTCGATATTGAGTACAGTCACCTGTTTCACTAGATTCTGGAACACCTCAGGGTCAGCTTATTTAGGATACTGTGCATTTTCCCATACAAGTCCTGTGCCCTGGCTTTCTCAGGGTCCTCCTCCCTCCTGTCCCAGCTCCCTTCAGCCAGCCTCTTCATTGATGGTTTCCAGGCATTTTCTGCCTCATGGAGCTGTACAGCTTCAGTGAACGGCTGCTGGGAGAGCCTGGGACCTCCCGTCATAGAAAGCTGAGGTAGGAAATGGGAAAGGAGGATTAACATAATAATGCCTCTATGAAGTCTTTTGGGTATCAGGAACATTTGTAACCATTTTGGAGACCCATAAATCTTAAATCTGATAAATCCCATAAATCTGTAGAAATATTGCATTCACAATCACTGTAAAAAATGTGACATACTTGGATGCCGGGTATAATGTGATTATAGGCCTAGATGTTTTCAGGTAACACTGACCCAGGATCAGCTAACTGAGTTCAATTGACCTGTAAAATCCCTGCAAGTGAGAAGCTGGGTTTTGAGGGCGCATACCTGAGAAAAGATGCAGTTTAATGTTCATGTTTTCCTGGTGTGGTGAAAATGGTAAAACAAATGAATTTAAAAAGAATGGTTCTGAAATGAAAAATCAGATACTTAGCTGCTCACATGAATAAAAATAAACCATCCTGCTCTGGTAAATTTACTGAATAATTTACAATAGGATAATCTCATCAATCCAACGGGTACAAGTGAGAATGCACCTTTACATTGCTTTTGATCTGCATAAATATGCCCTTAAAATAAAAATGACATATCCAATGGACATTCATGCATGTGTTTTACATATTAAACACTTGTACGACAAATGTTATGCTATAAACGTTAAGGCAATATCAACATAGTGAGTTGACAAGATTGAAAACAAAGAAAAGTAGCCTACTCTCTCTGAATGCTCGTTAGAGTAATATAACTTCTTCATGAGCAGTACATACAATCTTCATAAGCATAACAAACATTCTTAAATGGTTGTCAATAACCACAAATAGGCAGGCGGTGCTTTGTCACTACTTATGGATTAGCATGACACAGCATTATGCCTACCAGCAGTCAATGACAAAAGCACGTTGACTGTGATGCTACTGTAAAATGTCCAAATTGAACATAAACAATAACAAAGCGTGTGAAAACATAGTTTAAACAATACGTTTTTATGAACCATGTAAGTATGGCAACATGATTGTTACCAGTTTTCCTCCCTTAGCTTGCTCATGGGATGCTATTCATTGAGTAAAAACATTTCATAAGTACTTGGGCATATAAATACTGTTTAAACTATTTTTAAAAGTTTTTTTTATTGTTCCTGTATAAGCAGTATACTGTCATGGATCTTGCCTTCCTTCCCTTATCTCCACGTTCTCGTTATTCTTTTTTGTCGTTTACCGGTAATCTATCGGATTTTCCTTTGTTCCGTTACGGGGTTTTGCTTTCGCCTCGTCATTAGTGAATGCACCTGTCATTCATTTCCTCTGGCTATTTATACCCCGCTTCCTGCCTCTCTCGTTGCTTCCATGTTATTCCACTTAACATTCGAGCCGGTAAAAAGGTATAGGAAATTAGTGAGAAAGCTAGTTTAAAAAGAAAGGGTTTAGAAAGTAAGGGTTTTTAGAAAGAAAGAAAGTTTCTTTTAGCTCTCATTTCAGAGCAGAGGCTTTCTCGCTTCTTTCGTTTTATACTCTGACTTACGAGTGCTCTTACCCAAGAAAAGTTAGGGTCTTTTGAGTTCTCTGTTTCCTTTAGTTTCGCTCCACAAACGGGAGTAAGATAAGCGTGTCTGCTTATTTCCTTTGTTTTACCATTCTTACCTACGAGCGCTCTAACTGCTCTGACTCCGGTTAAAGGGGTCTTATAGTTTTTATTTTCTTTGTTCGTTCGCTCCACAAACGGAGTTAGATAAGCGTGTCCTTTTTTTTTTTTTTTTTTTTTCACGTCGCTCTAACGTCCCAGTTAAAGGGATATTTTTATTTTTATTTTTTTTTTTCATTCGCTCCACAACGCTCCACAAACGGAGTTAGTTCGCTGTTTTCTTTTTTTTTTTTTTTTTTCACTCTGTAACTGCTCTCCCAGGGTAGTAATAGTAAAGTTTTTTTTTTTTTTTTTTTTTTTTTTCATTCCACTACAGATACATGTGCGAGCTGCGTGTCTTTTTATTTTTTTTTTTTTGCATATATCGAGTTCCTCACCTTTTTCGTGAGATTATTGGTGTTCTCTTTATTCTCCCTTTCCACTACGGATTATTGTCCGTTTTTGTGGTGTTCATTAGAACACTTTAAGACGCCTTATCTGTCGCATCTGGACCTCCAAACATTCTCCTCTGTGTTTCTGGCACAGAGAACCCCAACATATACAGTATATCTTCTTCAAACACACAGCATAAACACTCATAAAAGGTTGTCAATAACCACAAGTAGGCAGGCTGTGTTATCTCACCACTGATCCAGCAAGTGACATTACAATGACATAGCCTACCAAGTGAAACACACTATACGCCCATTTGTAGTCAATGACAAAATCATATATAAATGTTAATGTAATGCTTATGAAGGAATTACATGGCTCGTATGAATGACCATTCAAAGAAAGAGTTATCACAATTAGGTCAGCTAGGCCTACCTATCATAATGCTTTTGCTGTTTTGCAAAATATTGCAGGACAGAGGAAACCACCTACATGCTGAGTACGACTTTATTTGTCACCTTAATAGATTATTTATGGGACAAGCACACTGTTATTGAAACTGTTCAAGAAGAACCTGGTACCACATGTAAAAACACAAATCAACTGTGAAGGCAACATGATATGTCATGAAATGTACACAAAACTGAATTTTCTACTGACCCTCAGGTGTTCCAGAATCTAGTGTATTTTACAGCTTTCCAGCTATCTGTTGATAAGATGGTTCTATTATAACTATCATTTTATTACTCATTTTATACTCTATATAATCTTTTACAATTTTTTATAAAAATTGTTGAATCCCAGCTTGTCATGTTCAGACATTACTATATGCCAAGAACGCTTAGGCTTAGGCCACAGTAAAACGCTTCATATTGGTACATAAGAGCAGTATCAGGTGTCAGTCATGAACTTATCAGTAAATATATCTAAAATGTCCAATCATACGTATAATTCAGCTAATGAAATAAGAGCTTGGCATGAAATCCAAAAACAGATACAACCCTTCCTGCTCACACCTACTCTAGGATGCGATGTATGAAGTGTTCCAGTTTGTTGGACACAGGTTCGCTACTGATTACTGCAGTGAGTGTCTAGCACATGGCAGAGCTATAGAATTTTCACAAGGGGGCACTGTGAGTGCATTTCTTGAAATGAACATGTGGACAGCTTACTAGAATAGAATAACTTTTATTTTCCTGTGAGGGAATTTCAGTTGTAGTTGCCAGCAATACAAAAGACATTGTCAGTGGGGCAGACCCACAAAACACAAACAAACATGTTAAATAAAGACATTTAATTGAATCAGATGTTTCACATTAAAGTGAAGGTATGAGTGGAGTGGAATACATTCTTATTATGATTAAAATGACTATTATTAGTATTATGATCAAAATGATTATATAAAAATCTATGCATTATTAATTATGATGAGAAATTGAGCATCAATAGCAATAACAGTTCCTCATCTGCCTTTTAGGTCCAATGCCACATCTCACATGTTACAGTCTAACAGCTGTAGCAACAAAGCTGTTTTTATTTGATTATTATTATTTGATTATTTATTTCGGGCTCTGTTGCCCCTTAAAGCCATAAATAATCAAAACAAACACAGAACCGTGCAGTTCTCTCATAAAATCAACATCATTGGCGTTTATAATTTTAACACACATTTTTGGTATTAGTGGCATCAGGCTTTAGACAATGAAAAAACTTACAATGATTATGGGAAGATAGAAGAAACAATATTTACCAAGGATTGTGTGAAATTACAATGGAGTTTTATTACACACTATTAACAAAGCGACTAGATAAAGGTCTAGAAGCAGGCCGAATTTAGATTTCAAATGAAGACAAAATATTGATGAGGACTGAGATCAGAATGAAAATTTTTTTGATATTTGTAACATACTCAAATGTCCAGCCAGCAGCCACCCATAAACCTATTGCCATGAACATACATTAAAACATATGTATTTGAGCAACAGCTTCACCTCATTGAAGACATTTCAACTGATTAATGGTTGGCTCAGCATAAGAAATATATGTATTTTCAAAATGATGAAGAGTAAATCTCTGGCACCAAAGGGCATTTTACACAATGGATCAACACGGCCTTATAGTAGAGGAAGACTAAATAACCAGTGTCTGGCATAAGAGGCATACATTTTACACAATGGATTAACACGGCCTTATAGTAGAGGAAGACTGAATAACCAGTGTCTGGCATAAGAGGCATACACTTTTGCATCTTGTGTACGAAGTGTTAGTGTTTGTGTGTTATTTGTGCTGTGGTAGGTTTTCCAGCTTTGTTAAGAAAGTATCTGAGAACACATTAAGACTCTTTAGAGATATTTCTGGCACTGTGCTGTGACTGCACTTCAGGGAAAACAGGTTCAGGGAAACAAATGGACGGTTGGCCCAAATGCGGCTTGCAGGACTGTGGCAGAGAAATGGAATACCGGTTGGCCCATAATAAAGTTCTGGCTGGTCTGGTCTGCCTACCAGGTTGTGTTGTCGAGGTAGAACTCTGCCACAAAAGGGAAGGTCCTGGCAAACAGTGAGATTGGTGGGGGATTTGCGTCACGCCATTGAGACTGTGGAGAATGGCTACCTTTCCACAGCAAAGGAGTAAGTAGTACAGGATGTCCTATAGACACCCAGTGAAAGCAGTGTGAAGGTTTGAGAAAGAAAATTGATGTAAAGTGGTGGGGGTTTGGGGTTGAGTACACAATATGTGCAGTGCTTCTGCTGACTGGAAGTTTTCTCAGGAAAGGTGCTGAGAGACAGAAAAAGGGAAAGAGAACTGGGACATGTTGGGAGACTTTTATTGGCTTAATATGGTTTTTGTTTTTTGAAACGGGGGAGAGATATAACCTACTAAAATACGACTACACAAAATATTCATATATTGCCTTGAGTTTTACCTTTTTTTCTTGCCATTTATTCATATTGTCATTCGTTAATTTAGGTATAATCATAACGTATACAATCTATGTTTTTACTGTATGTTGTTTTGTCAAAAAATGTATGGCATTACAATACTTAATGGTGTGTACTGAATGCAATAAAGTATATTGAACTGAATTGAATTTAAGAGTTTGTGTGTGTGTGTGTGTGTGTGTGTGTGTGTGTGTGTGTGTGCATGTACATGTATGTTTCAGCAGGAATTTAGTGGTAACACAGCTAAAACACATACAACAGAATATTTGTTTTAACTGCCTTTTGGCCATTTCAGCTTCTAATGGTGGAACATTGTTATTCAGATTCAAATAAACTTTATAAGCATTACTATTGAATTACCAAATTTTAACATGAATATTGTAAAAATAGTAACATAATAAAAATGACTAAATAGTAGCATGAAAGGCAACAGTAATAAGAGCACTAGCAGTGATGTTAAACCTGAATGATAGTCGCTATGGCAAGCGGCAATGTATTAGACAGCCATTGGTCGTATGTGTGGCCCCTCATAAATTTTCCGTGGCTACAATGTTATATGTTAACATGATATTAGTGTAGGAATGCTACTCACACTTATGGGCCATATACTGGTGACATTGTATGTTTTAGGTACACCCTCTTTTCTGCCCAAGGATAAGATAGTTAATTCCTTGAATCCATTAATGTTTATTTTATGTAAGCTTCTCAGATGCATGGAACATTCTGAAATTGCCAGTGATGCAGCTAATTGATTCAATTAAGGGCTCAGGTGGAACAAGATCCAGGAGGAACTGGATTTCAGAAACAATGACTCTATAGTCAATTTCAGTCTGCTCTAATTAGTTTGAATTGAATTCTGTTTAGGCCAAATGACCCCCCCACCCCCTGGCAGGACCTTAAATTTGGCATCCCCAAATGTTCTTGCGTAACTTGAGACCAACAGTGACTTTACACACCCATAATAAATGAGACTGTCCAAGAACACTGACCACAGGAAGGGGCTGAGAGAGAAAAAGGGGAGGAGAGAGAGAGAGAGAGAGAGAGAGAGAGAGAGATGAGCGCAATGAGCTCGTAACCATGGCGACAACACAAGGTTGGTGTGCTCACCTTGCACCAAGAAGGGCCCTCATTACATTTCACTTGACTTGGTGATATGGAGGCCTTTACTACAGAATTCAGAACTTCATGCTATTCTCTACTTACCATTACAGTTCTTCTTATTGCTCCTGTGATGTATACACTATGTACACACATATGCAATCACACATATGTATTGCAGCCACACATTTAAAAAAAATCAGTCTGGTCCGAAACATACAAACAAATGTGTTTCTAAAAAAATGAAAATAATCCAAAAGTAATCCGATTAGATTACACATTTTGAATAATCCAACAGATTATGTTACTAATTATATTTACTAGTTTGACATGTACATCATGTCATTTGTAATCCGTACAGGATTACATTTTTAAAGAAATCCACCAAAAACTGATAGATTATTATCAATTTATATCGTTGACCTTGTCTGTACTTGGATATTCATCAGCTGGCAAATTATTTATTTACCTTTCACAGGGCTTTTTTCATCTGAATGGTTCTCTGTTGTGCTTATTTCTAGACATATGTCCACAAACAGACTCTTTCAGTGTGTGTCCCTAATTTAAAGCTCAGTACTAAGATATTACTGCACTGGTCTGACCCCCATTGCTTTATGTTTACGTAGAAGAGAGATGTCCCTGTTCACCACCCTGTTTGCTATTTCCCCTGTTTCCTTCCTGACGCCACAGCTGCTCTCTTCAGCATTGTGCTTCATATCACTCTTTATAATTAGATTTTCTTCTTTCAGCACAGCACTTAATTTCTTCTTCAGCTACAGAGTGAGTCAGCACTTTCCTCAGAGGCTTCATTACAGTGTCCTAGATGCACTCCAGGCACATATGCACACACATACATGCATAAGCACGTATTCAGATAATCAAACACACACACACACACACACACACACACACACACACACACACACACACAGACAAACAAAAAAGCTCACACATAATCACACACCTGCCACAGATTATTCTTCTTCCTTTTTTATCGTGTGTTTACTTCCCCTCGTCTTAAACTATAAATGTAGCCTGTACACTACCAATTACCACTGCCAACTACAGAAAACATTTTTTTTATTCTTCTCAATCACATTTTTTTTCCAGATTTTTCCCACTCAGATGCACAATGAAGCTGAGTGAGCTGAAGCTGAGGGAACAGAATAGTAATTTCTCATTGCATATGAGGAAAGCAGGGTGCACTGTGCCTCTCCCAGCTGAATAGAGCTAGGCCACACACAGCCTGTGGTCCATTATCAGTCCCATTCACTTTTCATTATGATTACCACGTTTTGAAACCATTTTTTGACTTGTGCAGTATTCTATAATTATTTTTTACACTGCAATGCAAGAATAAGTGACTAGCACTAACATGGTTTCATAAGAATGCTTAATTTAATTTAATTTAATTTTCAGTGAGTTAGTTGAGCATGTCAAACAGGGCAAGTTAATTTCTTGAACTGCGTCATCACAGTCCTGGAATTCTCACAACAACACAGGCACAATGGGGCAAGAGAGAATAACGTGTTTCATACAAATCACTGGTCCAGACATCACCATTATCACAATTTACTGATTCTAACTTGAAAAATGAACAAGCCGGCTAGTTTTAAAATGTATTCATTTTTTAAATTTAAAATAAATGACAGAATATATTTTGCAAACCCACAAAGTTCACAGGATGTCAACTCAAAAAATGAAAGGGTGAAAATAAAGGCGTGAAGGCACATTTCAGAACCCTGAAACCAACATGGCCTCTTTTTACAGCAGTTTTGCTGACAGCAACACTTATTCTTCATTCAAATAAATGAGAGAAGAGAGGATTATGGGAAATAATGGAAGAGAGAATGAGATCGCTGAAATGGTGAGCTGAGTGAAGCAGGATGACTGTGCCTTTGATGGTGACGCATAGGTGTCGGTTACTTCTCAGACACACAACCGACTGCAGCAGACAGATGCAAATCAATATTCACGTTTGTGTTAGAGCCCTCGAGTACTCCTCCCCTTTACTTTTTTCCTAATTTAATTTTAGTTTGCTTTGTTTGCATGACAAACATGCACAGTACAATTTTAGTGTAAAATCAGGTCTGTATTGACCATAATTATATTGTCCTTATTGGACTTCTGTTAGAACTTATTTAACTAGTCATTTTGTACAATTGCCTTGGCAAATGGTGGTAGAGAACAACACAACACAATATCGCAACATAGAATTAAGAATAAAAGGGAAAGGTAAATGAAACTAATAGTCCAAAAGATGCACATAGGTCTAACATCGTAACCAGCTCATTTTTTGGAGATGTTGAACAATGTTGGACTTTTGACATTTGCTTTTTTGTCACTAATTGTAATCTCACATTTGTTTCTTATGAACATTTATTTAATAATATTTCAAAATGTACCTGTTACCCCACTACTAAATAAAGGTTGGAATAAATTTTACTATTAATTATGATGAACTGGATCAAAGGCCTTTTAAAACTAAAACAGGCAAATATCTTGTTTATGTTTTTCAATTTATATTTCATATTCTATGTTTTTCTTTCCATCTTTTCATCTCCTTTTTCAACACAGTGTGGTATTGTCCTGTCTTTGATCATTTTTTCCTACATTTTTTCTTGCAGTCCTCTGTTTCTCTCTGGATTGTAACATCTGGATTGAAGTGCCCCCTTCCGTCTCTGTTCACGTGCCTGTGAATGTGCGTTGTATGCTGTGTTATGTAAGACCTCTCCTCCCACAATTGCACGTCTTAAAGGAACAACCACCCAAAAAAATACATTAAATAAAATACAAATACATTTTCAAACATACATTTTTTTAAAATATGTGAAATTGAATGCATGTTTTTTGAATTGTTGAAAACTAAAGCAATGTAATGACACTGTTTCAAACCATCTTGTCTGCTGACTGGTAGAGACCACTTCAAAGAGAAAAAATGTTCCTTCCATTTTTTTTTAACCATAGCTGATGACTAAATAACCCTTGATCAATCAAGTACCCAGTATTTAGAAAATAATTGCTACCCAGTACCTGATACCAGCCTCCTCTATGTTTTCCCTGCATGACCAGTATTTTCATGTGCATTGATCAACCTTCTATATTTTTGTAAATAGGCTATATATATTTTTGTTTTTAATTTTCACAAAACCGAGTCTAGCTTGTTCTATTATTAATAATTTAACAATGTGACGAAAAGCAATTGCAGGCAAGAGAATAACAACATGTGAAGGTCTGATGATGTTAACTTCATCAGTCAATGTAGGTTCATAACATTAACCACAATGTATCTTTCATATTTCAACATTTCAAACTTGGTCTTGTACTAATTTCCGCCTATTCCCACTTGTTTTGCTGATATTATAGCAAATTAACCTTTTAATATTATATAAATATTATATCTTATTGACCTTATCAAAACCCTTTAATCTCATATTGCTGAATATGAAAAGATTAAGTGATTTTACTATTAGCCTTTTCACATGTAGGCTACCATATCCTTTTTCAGATGCCACTGGTCACAGCACTCACTGTCAAATAACATTGATTATAGTATATAATATTCCTTTTTGGACAATACATTTGTTAATAATCTAGCATCCTAGTGTTTGTGTTTTAACACTTCAGTTGAATTTCCAGATAATTTTGTTTGGGTTCCTGAGCTAGCCCTGAGTATAGCCTACATCAGGGGTAGGCAACCCTGGTCCTAGAGAGCCGCAGGGTCTGCTGGTTTTTGTTTTCACCTTAAACACAGCAACTAATTAGACCAAAGAAACCAGGTGAGGTGAGTTAACTGTGTAATCAACTGCTCTAATTGACCAATTAAGTGGTGAGTAACAACAAAAACCAGCAGACCCTGCGGCTCTCTAGGACCAGGGTTGCCTACCCCTGGCCTACATGGTGAGACCAATGCAATGGTTCTAAACCAGGGGTAGGCAACCCTGGTCCTGGAGAGCCGCAGGGTCCACTGGTTTTTGTTGTTACTCGCCATTTAATTGATCAATTAAAGCAGTTGATTACACAGTTAACTCACCTCACCTGGTTTCTTTGGTCAAAGTAGTTGCTGTATTTAAGGTGAAAACAAAAACCAGCATACCCTGAGGCTCTCCAGGACCAGGGTTGCCTACCCCTGTTCTAAACCTTGTTCCTGGAGGCCCCCTGTATCCTGGTTTTTATTCCAACCACAATTGCAATCCCAGAATTTTAACAAGCTGTTAATTTTTCCCAATTAGTTGTTTTTGGTGTTTAGAGGGATTATTTACCGTCTAAAGCCGCATTATGTTAGCAATAGCAATATGCCATGAAGAAACAAATTGAATTCACAAAACTATACA
The DNA here is from genome assembly GCA_022702515.1 of Ilyophis sp. 1 JC-2022. Classification (NCBI taxonomy): domain Eukaryota; kingdom Metazoa; phylum Chordata; class Actinopteri; order Anguilliformes; family Synaphobranchidae; genus Ilyophis; species Ilyophis sp. 1 JC-2022. The sequence continues at coordinate 26,222,859 of CM040396.1, forward strand.
ATCATGTGGTGTTTTCTTGGTGTTTCAAAAGTTAAATTGCATTGAGGAAAATCACGAATGCGAGAGCCTTCTCCCAGTATTCAGAGTCTCTCCAGAACTTGTCGATCGTGTTCAGAATGTGATTTGAAGATGTTGAATGAGGGTTTTGTGTAAAGCGATACAAGTGCACTTGTGAGACTGTATGGTAAAAAAAAAAAAAGGGACAACGACGATCCCTTGGGACAATATTCCCAAACAAATAGCTATAAAAAGGGAGAGCGGTCCCTTGGTTTGTTTTATGTTTTCATAGGGGCAAGAGGTTCTTGGTTTGTTTTCATGTTGATTTACTTTCTTCCATTTTATTTTACATTAACTATGGCTCTCTATCCTTGTTTTTATGTTCATTTTATGTCTATTTTTCTTCTTCTGTATTTTGTTTTTATTGTTGTGAAGCACTTTGGGATGCATTTTATGTATGAAAGGTGCTATACAAATAAAAGTGTATTATTATTATTATTATTATGAAGAATAAAAGTGAAATTTAATTGATCAAGAAAAACTAGGTCTATTAGGTTTATTTGCATCTCTTTAAATGTTGTAGTTTTCACTGATCATAGTAGTTAACTCATTTAGTTTCATTTAGGGTCAAAGACAGTTAAGGTTTTCAATTATTTCAGATTTACTCTCTGTTCGATCAGAGGGTCTTTCTCAGTCTTCTCATCCTGTCACATGTGATCGATCCATATGTGACGCGGTCCAAAACTGCCTTTCAAGGTTTACTGAATGACATTCTATGAAATGGAAATATTTTGCCTGTCTGCGGCGTCAGGCATGGGATGCGACATGCTGCTATGGCAACAGTCAAATCGTAATGGCGGCGGTCGTTCACTCCTCCCACGGTATTTTTCCGCCAATGAAGTAACGAGGCTTTTTTTAAAAATTCTGTCCACCATTTTAGTTTGGCTGAATGAATGACGACTGGCGATTACGAGGTGAAGAAGAATTCTTTCGAGAATCCGAATTAAATAACCAACAAGAAGACACTTCGCTGAAAGGTAGATGACATTAGATAGCCTAATTATTTTTTCAACTAACGTTATTACTGTGCTTTTTCTTTCCGTCAGCGGAAGGTTTCAATGGCATTTCCCAGTTGCCGACGGATGTATCTGGAGTGGCAGTCACTAGATAGCACAAAACCTAACGATGACGTTTGATGCGGATGTAACGTTAGTTGAATGGCTAACAGTAATTAACGTTAGCTAACTTAGCTGGTAGCATAGTCAGTTGAACAATTCGACTAGAGCTTGACCAGGCATTTCATTCTTTTCCATAGCGTTAACTAACGTGGTTTTCCAGGAATATGCGGCATTACGGCTAACGTCACGTTACTATAGTGTAGGTTGGCTGTGTCTGACTGACGCTAAATTGCCGATGGCCGTGTAACGCAAGACGCTGCTAAACTTGGATAGCTGATGTCTAACGCAGTGTTGTACTTTTTTATACAGTCTGTGGTCCTACCGTGCATCGTTAACGTCACTGTTAGCCATTACCTAGTCCAAGCTATCGTTAGTTTCTGCGTCCAGCTGACTACAGCCAGGTAACCTTAACGGTAGGGAGGCTGGCCAGGTTGCTATCAGCGCTGATTTTCTTTTCTAAAAATGGTAACGTTTAACGTTACTTTATTCAAAAAATATATAAGTTACAATAAAACAATGCTGAAATGCGTGATATTGTTCAACTTAACGTAGCTAATGTTATGCAAGTTAAGACACGAAACCAAAAGGGTTTGACAGATTTTTGGAAGACAACGTTAACCTTATAACGTTCGTTTAACGTACAGCTTAGTAGGACCAAACGTTAGATACATCCAATGATGTGCTTGCACTGTAACGTTAGTTTAAATGTCTCTTTGGTGTGGTGCTCTTGGGTTTGTTTTTAAATATAGAAGGTTTTGTTAATAAATGTGTTGGGATATGGAAAGACAAATATGCTAAATGACAGAAGGAACCAATTAAATTAATGTTATCCAGCCAAGTTTAAAGCGAACCATGACACTTTACAGTGATACCTTTACACCTGAAACTACCAGCTGTTTACATGCCATTGAATAAATATTTATTGACATTCATCACTGGGGGGGGGGGTTGTTTTACAGTGGACATTGGTAGAATAATCCACCACATGAAAGGTGCCAAACTGCTACTTGGATTTTATTATTGTTTAATGTCCATGAGCTGCATGGATGGTGTTGCTAGAGGAGTCATCCGTGCTCACAGGGTGTAATCATGCTACATGAGGTAATTCATCCATGTTATTATGAGTTGAACTCTGGAGGGAAAGTAAAACTGCTAGGCCTAAATCAGAGCAAGTATGTAGACAACCATGTGTAGGAAATGTTTAATTTCATGATTTTAAATGAGCTTGTTTTTTTTTGGCTTACTATGGAAAATGTTGTAGTAAACTATGCAGATATCTATTACTGTAAAGGTCAGCATATTAACTATCATATTTTTGGTGAAATTTCCCTTCTATTGTGGATTCACTGCCCAAAGTAGGATATTCTCCCTCTATCTGTTTTTCTGTTCCTTTTCTCTCTCTGACTCTGACCCTCAGCTCCAGGCACATGCAACTGCCAGTAATTGCTATTGATATTTTGGCAGTGCTCTGCTTTCAGCTGAGTGACTGCCAATGTGTTGACACTGTTGACCCTGAGAGAGGGAGGGGGAAGGGGGGGGTCTGTGTGCTGCGCTGTGCTGTCTCACTGTCAGAAACACGTGAGTCAGGGTATGGCAGAAGTGCATTTGCCAAGTGCCTGTGTGTGTGTGTGTGTGTGTGTGTGTCATAGAGAGAGTGCATGCATTTTGAAATGGGAGAGTCCTTGTTTTTACGAATGGTACTGGGTCAAAGAGGTGACAGCAGGTATCTGGTTTCAGTGTGTGTCCTCAGCCCTCCTCAACACTACACATGTTTATAATTCATAAGCTGCTTTAATTTCGGGTGAGTGGCTTGAGCCTCGAAGTTGCATCAGTTATGGTGGTCAATTGCTATGCATTGCAGGATTGGCTCATAGTGAATTTAACGCTTTTTATGTGATCAGAGTTATGTGAGTAGAGGCCTGAAGTGTAGCTAGAGGGAGAACAGCTGCGAGAGAGCTGGGCTTTGGGCGTCTGCATGGGATGTTGGAAGGTAATCTGAACTGTTACAGTAAATATCCTGACAGTTGCATAATCTCTAAAATATACCGTCCTGAAACATCCAGGAATTAGCCTTAATAAATAAGAATAAAGAATATGGCTTAATAAATAATATCACAATATTTTTAGAAACTTTTACAATAATGATATATATTACGATATTACACATTTTCTCCGAAATGTGTTCTTTAACAAGAATTTCACTCTATAACCCTAATTTTTTATTCAAGTGTATTTATAGTCATTGTTAAACTAAAATTGTTTGAGAAAATAAAAGTAACTGTTGCTATAAGACAAAATATGACATCATACTAATTATTTAAATATTCTTTATTGTGCATATGTGAAGAACAAAAAAACTACTATTGTAAAATATAACTTATCTAAAATGTATTATTCTATAAATAAACTTTGTTTACCCCTTCTCTAGCACCACCTTTTTTGAACACAAGCCCGAAAATAAAATGGTTAATGTTATTGAACCTCTTTGACGATAAGCATAATCCTGGTCTCTTCTGTAAGGTAACCCTTGGGAGTTTTCCAAGACTCAGAACTTGGAGTATTACTGAAACAAATTAAAAGAAGCTTAAGCACAGCTTTTTTCTTGCCTAAATATTTTATTTTATTGATTTATTTATTTGCTGGGATAAGGATACCAACTTTACTGTTATTCGTGCAGTCTGTGTATTTACGTGGAAGAACACACAGTCGCGTCATTTTGTTTGAGTCGGTTTTGTGTCATGTTACAAAATAAGGAACGTTTGTCGCTATACAACATTGGGATCGCAAAATAGTTTATAGAGCTAGAATCCTGAGTTTTAACACTTTCAAACGGTATATTATGTGACCAGATTATTTTTAAAATTCACCGTAAAAAACAATGAATGCAAATAAACTAAATCATTAGTTAAGGGATTAATTAAACCCCAGTACAGCTTTAAAACATAAAATACATAAATTAAAATAACATAAGTAAAATAAAAGACTGGTAACTTGGATAACTTGAATGCTTCGATATTAACGTCCGACGTCCGTCGTGATATAACTTTCTTCACTAAGCTACTTTTTTTTAAAGTGTTTTTTTCAGTTGAACTTTCCTTTGCTACTACAGTCCTCTGACATATTTTTCACAAAATGCTCAGTTGTGCGTCATGCTTTCTTAAACCGAACCATTTACAAATAACTGATGACCCACTTGTTTGTGGAATGAATTATTCTTCTGCTGAGGAAGTGGAGGTCTACGCCTCAGTGTCTTCTTGCCTTTCTTCACTCACATATATATCGCCCACCCCTATACTCAGTATGATTACGTTTTTTTAATTGCGGCAAGCACCAGCCACCCGCTGCCTCTGTAGGACCCAGCACACAGAGCAAGTAATTGTCACATGACCTTTCATTGGCTGATTTGAAAATGGTGTTCTGATAATGGGTAAGATAAATGATGTAGGCTACTGTATGCAGCTGTTGGCAGAGAAAGGGGCTGGGATGAGATGTCAGTGCTGTTTTGGGGGTGCATGTGGCAGGCTTTTATTCTGGAAAGGTTGTCCTGTAATTTGGGCTAAATTGTTAGGCCTCTTTTCACTAATGGCATGTTTGTTTTACAGACACCGTTTGCTTTAAAGGCACAGTCAGACAAGATTCTGGGTTGAGGTGACAGGAACTCTGACCTCATACAGTAAATTTCCATTTGTTATTTTTACAATAAAGATAAAATAATCAAACTGGAGGTTTTTCCAAAAACGGCATACTCCCACAGCAAAGACAATAAATAACTTAAAAGTATATAGGTACAGGGTCCATATAATGGTATATATTTTAAAATTAGAAAAAAAAAATTGTTACTCAAACTAATACAGAGATGCTAAAATTCGACTGAGACTGACTTGCTCACACTTTTCCTGAGACTAGGGCGGCTGTGGCTCAGGAGGTAGAGCGGGTCGTCCACTGATCGCAGGGTTGGCGGTTCGATCCCCGGCTCCTCCTGTCCACATGTCGAAGTGTCCTTGGGCGAGACACTGAACCCCAAATTGCTCCCAATGAGCAGGCTAGCGCCTTGCATGGTGGCTGCCGCCATTGGTGTGTGAATGTGTGTGTGAACGGGTGAGTGAGAGGCCATTGTAAAGCGCTTTGGATAAAAGGTGCTATATAAGTGCAGTCCATTTACCATTTACTATTGATCAGTTCAAACAAACAGTCATGGCTGATGGAGCTATGCATTGCTTGGTTCCCCCACCTGTTATGTAAGGGGTGAGGTATCTGACAGGAACAGGAAGTCCCCTGCTGCTTAGCCCTCCTGACCTCTCGGCATGCCAGTTTCATCAGTAGGTGCCCCCTCCATAACAGATGACCCTCGTAGCATTTTCAGCCAACCTAATCTGTGCAGCACCCCAAAGTAAGCCGTACTCTACGTACTGCACATGTGCCCCGTGCAGAAGACTGGAGCTTCCATTAAAATTAATGTGGAATATCAGTCCTTTGAAGGTGAAATTAAACTTACCTGATTATATTTTTAAACTCGATTAATGATTGTTACGTTTCAAATGAAAAGCAGATTGTGAAAATATGTTTAAATTTTTAGGCAAATGTAATTTTAATAAATATTTTCCCAAAACAAACTGCTACAAATAATTAAATTTGACAGATTAGGTTTCCTTTAGTTGTCAAGTCAGCTTGGTTTTCTCAATTGAATTGAATGGACAGAAAGCTCTCTTAAACTCAGCAAGCATACTTCTGGGTGCTTCACAGAGCACAGCGAAATTCAAACAGTTTAAAAACAATTTGTTTTGGGGTACAGTTTGAGGATGCAGATGCGTAGTGTGTGTTCACTTTGGGTGAAATGTGTCAAGTGTGAGGTCTTGTTTTGGTGTGCTAAGGGTGAGATAAACGAGGGTCATCCTGAGCCTTTCATAAATAGCCAGAGGCTTTAGGCATTTCATACTGAAGCTCAACCAGTGAGAGCTCTTAAGGTTGTTCAGAGAACTGTGTGTGTGTGTGTGTGTTTGTGCAAGCTTGTGTGTGTGTGTGTGCGTCTTTGTGTCTTTGCAAGTGTGTGTGTGTGTTTGTGTGTGTGTGTGTGTGTGTGTGTGTGTGTGTGTGTGTGTGTGTGTGTGTGTGTGTGTGTGTGTGTGTGTGTGTGTGTGTGTGTGTGTTGTTGTTGTGATACACTGCAAAAGCTGCCATGTAAATACTCTCGTGTTTTGCAAGAGAGAAAGGGGGAGACTCATTGGGTGCTAGGAGACGGGGTGATGTTGACCATGTGTTACATCAGCGATCTGCAGACTTTCCTTTGCCTTCTCAGCAGCCCTGTGCCCCACCAACCCATCTGCCGTCATTCAGTACTACAGGCTGGGAGAAGAGGCTTGTTTGAGATTACTTTCGGCTCGCCTCGAAAACAGGCGAGAGTAGCCGATTGCAGTAGGGGGAGGAGTCAAAAAGTCGGACACTTCTTGGTTGACTAGCCTGCTCGCCTCGTGTCACAATGGCAGATACGCGTTCAGACAGCATTTATGAGGAATGTGTAAAGCGTTCAATTGTGAATGTCAGTACTCTGATAAACATCATTTGGTGTCTGTCTGACAGTTCATGAAGTTTATCTTGGAATAATGATGGATAAGATAGAAGTCTCATAACTTCTTTGTGGGTGGTGACAGCTTTTCTGAGCCAATAGGCGCTTCGCTCAAACCAGAGCAAGTCGTTTCCTATCATGCGTGAAGTTGTGCAGTCGGTGGAGAGAAACTGCGTCACCTAGCCCTGAAAACTGCGAGCGCCTCGCTCCCGTGAGATTTCCGCGGCTCGCGCAGTCGGATTTCCAGACAGCATTCTAACCGTCATGCAATGCGCTTGGCAAGGCGTGGTCAAAACTGCACAGGCCTAGCTCATCTCAAACAAGCCTAAGGCTGGGAGTGTTTACTGCTCAAAAGACTGACAGAGCCACAAATGCCTCTCCTGTGCCACGCGCCTCCTTTCATCTCTTCCTTCTGCACGTTCAGATGCACGGCGTTGTTGTTGCGATTTGTCACAAATAGATGGAAGAGAAACGCATGAGGATTGGTGTGAAAGGTAGAAAGAGGCAGTAAACCGGCTGCACTGGCTGTCCCTGCCAGGGTAGGTCAGCCGCTGTGACCATAGACTCACTCATCTCTTTTTAATCTGAGATCCCTCTGCTCATAGAGTCCTTATTACAGCCCCGCTTTGCCAGATGGAGATTACCGAATCCCAGTACAGCAGGGTGACAGGGTCAGGATTCATCTCGCACGTACACACGCACGCACACACACACAGCAGCTGGAGTGTGACGAGGCAGATAGATTGCTGGTTGATAGATGGTAATGGAGTAGGGGACAGCTCTGTGAACGAGATTATCTGGAGTGTTATTCCAGCTCTAATGCAAACCCCAGTCCTCTGCCTACACAAGGGAGCCTTATTTCGTCAGAGCGAGGGAGGAACAGCCAGTCCTCTGGGTTTTGAACTGTTGTTTAGAAGGAACGGAGCTTGCGCATAGGGAGGTGAGGCTACAGAAGAGAATTAGGAAGTTCACCGCACATGCATGTCCATGTTGTTGTAAATAATTTATGGTTTTATATGTTTTGATATAAATATTTCAGTACTGCGAGTTAATGTTTTGTCGAGTGAGACCCCAGTCCTCCCTGGGCAGAGGCAGTGAGACTGCTGTGATGGGGGAAGGGGGTGTGTGTAGTTAATGCGCTTTCTCATTACAGGGTCTGGGGGGGTGTCTGTCACCCCAGCACCATGCAGCCCACTTCCCTCACACCCTCTTTATTTGTGTCGCTAGCTGCCATATTGTTGAGGGAGGACTGTGTTTATATTTAAACTCTGCATTCACTTTACGCAGCCAGAGACATCCCCTGGCAGTTACTGTTACTGGCTCTGGCGACCATCATTGCTTTTAAATTATTTTTTAATTGCCCAGACGAGCGGGATGTTTCCAAGCGACTGCGACTAAGGTTATGCACTAAGGTTACGCATGACGTGTGGCTCTAGCATGTCTGTTTTTACAACATCTCCCTGGTAATTTTTGGTTGGGTTTGGTTGTAGGGAGATGTGCCATCTGCTCTGTTTGTGTGGACAGGAACACACTGTTCTTTTTTGTGGCCAGTGCTCTGAGAGAGATTTGCCTGTGTGTCGCTCAGGAAGTCAGGGATAAAGCACCACACCACTTGCGCCTGTATGGAGGGGAGGACCTAGAGCTGGACTGTCTCTTATTTCACACCGCCAACAGCCCCAGAGGGCAGCATGTGATTGGCCAGTGTCACCCAGGGTGGGAGGGTTCCAGTCAGTTTCAAGTGGTCCCAGCTTGAGATTTGTAATTTGCACTTTGTAGTTTGAGATTTGTAAAACAGGATTTGTAGTTTTTCTAGATTTGTAAAACAGTATTTGTTGTTTTGCTATGCGTAAAACACGTGGGAATTGTGTTTTTGGGTGCACAAAACGCACGTTGTCCAACACGTGTAAATAATATTGGCACTAAATTCGCTCCATATGCCCCACCTTCAGACGATCCGTCAGACCGGTTCTTCTTCTCATGCCAACCCGCATACTTCTCTCCAGCTTGTCACCTGCCTCATTACCCCCCCCATGTTCTGCCTCTCCTTCTCATCCATCTCTTTCCTTCATTTCTTCTCCTCTCTTTCTTTGTTTCTCTGGGTTTTTATTTGTTTTTTGTGAGCCCTACTTTACGAGTCTGAAATGGAGACAGCTGGGCAGATATTTTTAGAGCCCCACATGGTGGGGTTGTTATTGGGGCGGAGTCCTGTAGGACGGAGCCCTCGCCCTCGGCAGATTGAAGAGGGAGGAGTAGTGTGGTGTCTCCGGCAGGATTGTGTCGACGCCCTTAACATGAACTTGACTCTGAAATGACCGTTCATGAGCATGCTCCTACATCTGACCGACCCAGCTGGACAGCATGCGCCCTGAAAAACCCAATGGGACCCGGGAATGGTCTATTTCTACAGCAGACCTGAGGTGTGTGTAGCAAGACAGGGGTATTCTGCATGACTCAGGGCAGGGGTACCATGTATGACTCAGGGCAGAGCTACCCTGTATTACTCAGGGCAGGGCTACCCTGTATTACTCAGGGCAGGGGTACCCTGTATTACTCAGGGCAGGGGTACCCTGTATTACTCAGGGCAGGGGTACCCTATATTACTCAGGGCAGAGGTAACCTGTATTACTCAGGGCAGGGGTACCCTATATTCAGGGCATTGGTACTCTGTTTGATTCAGGGCAGGGTATCCTGTTTGACTCTATCCTGTATGACTCATCACCCACCCCAAACAGCATGTTCCTATATGGTGGCGTGTGCCCTTTTTGTTGAAACCCAGTGTACAAAGTTCTTGGAGTAGGCTGTGACTGCATGTATAGGCTAAAACAAGTCTCTCTGCTGCCTACTTTTACACTGAGCGTGCCTAACACTCATCTTACACCTTACACTCACCTAGACCGTGTGTGTGAGAGGGAGGGAGAGAGAGAGAGAGAGAGAGAGAGAGAGAGAGAGATAGAATAGAATATGGGAGGAGGTGAAGCTGGAGGGTGTTAAGTTGAGGTGTCACACACTGCTCATACACCAACAGTACCTCACCTCATCTAAATCTGCAGCACAGTACTCTTCCACCACAACACACTTGTACGCACTTGCCTTCATATACTATACTACACATTTACACTCATACACAGTCAAGCACACACACACAGCTTTCTTTCTCTCTCTCACTCGCCACATCCTGCTCTCGTAATACTCTCTCACACAAATACACTACCACTCACCTTCATATACCCTTATACACAGTCACATAAGTTTCACAAAGTGACATCCGTGTACACACACTGGCACTGCCACTGACCTTCATATCTCTCTCTCATATACACACACTCTCACCTACTGTCCTCTGCCTATTGTCCTTTCTGCATCAAAATGTATTTGGCTGTGTAAACCTGAAGGTAGACTGACTTTCCTTGTAGCAGATAGGAGATTCTGTCTCTATTTGTTTGTGCCTGAGCATGAGCACGAACGCGTCGGTGCAGCCGCGTGTCAGCCCACGGCCTGACGGCAGCTTTCACGCTGCGCGTCTGAACTGCGTCGCCTGTGTTTTTCCATTGCGGCTCACACCGGGCTCCCTCTGCGTGTCACCCACAGCATCACCGCTCAGGTGTGTCAGGGCTGCGGCCGTTTCACACCAGCACCACAGCTACTGATCTCTTGAGTGGAAAATTCCACACGTCTCATCTGCCAGAGCGAGAGACAGAGAGGGACAGAGAGAAGGAGAGGGACGAGAAAGGACTTAGAGATACTTGGAAAGAGAAAGGGGAAGTATAGGGGATAGAAAGATGGAGAGAGGGGAGAGATAAAGAGGTGATGATGAGGACAAAAGAATAGAGATTCAGAGGGAGATGGTGTGCTGATGCTTCACCTGTAAATCAAATGTGCAGCAGCTTAGTGAAAATGGCTGACGTGCAGTGTGAGGTTTTTGATTGACAGATGTGCACTTAAGCTGACAATGGTGGTGTCAGTGTGTTATTAAGGCTTCCCCCTGCAATGAGAGCGAGGATCAGAAACAGGTGGATGCAGTACAGAGAGGGAGAGATGGAGTGAGGGTGCAGATGTGTTGGTCGGGCGGCGTGCAGTTTTATGCTTCTGTAGAAGCGTGTAGAAGTTGTGTTCAGATGCAACACAACACCGTTGATCCCTGTGTCCACAGCACCAAAACACACTGCACTTCCCACGCTCTCCCACTGTCAGCATGCACAAACAGACACGCACACACTACTATACTTCAAACACAACTATACTGGCTGGCTGCACAGAGCACACACACACTTCAGAATGTTCCGTTCGCTCACACTGGCCGTACACACACACATAAAATATAAGTAGTAGGTTGTCTCAACACTGTAAATTCCAATTAGTTAACCTTACTTTAAAAAAGCATGCAAACCGATTGCACTAAAAAAAACTAAGTACAGTGGAATAGGTATTGTATGTTGTATTAACAAATGCTTATTTAGTATAGTATATTTACACTTGAGTTTAAATAACAAAAAAAAACCTGTATAGAGTACTTGAGAATTGACTTTAGATGTAGTCTTGATTTAGCATAGACTACTCAGAATTACTATTTCAAACTACTAAATCATTTTATGTGAACTTTCTTTACTGTGTGTGTATTCCAAACAACACATTTATTTAAAGCACAACTGAAGTTTGGTAGAACTTTGGGTTGTGTAGTTACCTGAATGGTGGCGAAATATGTTCGTTAGTTGCTCTGTGCTCCCCTGGGGTGATAATCCAGAATAGGGTATTTGTCGCTCTCCATTCACTTCTATAGGGCAGCTAAAACGGTCTCAAAATGACACTTCTAGCATGTATACGATCGCAAACTAAGAGGATTCTGTCAATACAAGCAATAAGCACTCTTACGTATTTTTTTATTTTTTATTAAATGGTGTGACCTGCCGACATTTTGGTCGTCTTTTCTGGTAGCTTGCTAACAACATTGAAGAAAATAGTACTTTATAAATAATTTTAATTAGCCTACATGAAACAAAATACCTAACAGAAATACGTCCAGATCCATTGTGTAAGTTAGCTGTGACATGAGCAATAATCAATATATCTCAAGACTGCAAAGTTCGTCAAAATGTTGATATGGACCGTTGTTTATGTTCGTAAATAACCTTTTAACATTGCTTATCATGCTAAATACCGAACTTCTCCTTTAAAACAAGTTATCTTAACTCAAAACAATAAGTAAATTGTTTTTTTCACCCTGCAATTAACTGTTACTTTATAAAACCTAGTAAGAAATACATATTGTTGATAACCAAGTAAAGTTAACAAATTTATTTAAGTCATGACAGCTATTAGAATGTACAGTGAATACACCTTGGATATGCTCGTCTAGTGCGTGCGTGCGTGCGTGCGTCCGTGCGTGCTGTTCTTCTATATGTATTATGTATCTAGGTTAAGGCAGCAGATCCCAGGCATCTCCCTGAAAATGATCACATTTCCATGTAAAACTTTTAGAGCCAGGCTTGAGTTTCAGAAGAGCCAGAGAGCACTGTGACGTCTAACTGTTAGTGTCAGCAGTCTCTCTATTTTCCCTCTGTACCTACCTCTCTTCAGTCACTGAACAGTTCATACCTCAAATTTATCTTTTATATCAAAAACACTTGTCAGGTGAAAAACTAAAGAGTGTTAAAACCTGATTTGGTCAGTTTGAATCAGGGGCATTTACCTATACCAGAGCCAGTGAGACCTGCTGTGACCAGAGAATTGGTTTGTGGAATGTCAATTGGCTGCCTGGATATCTGGTTCTATTTATACTGAGTGAACAGTCGAGTTTCCTCCATAGATAATATTTGAAATGGTAAATATTTTTGAGAGATCTACAACATCTAGCCTAAATCTAGTAACTTCTTTGGGTGTTAATTCTTTTGGGCATTCAAGAAAACTGGCATCATTGTGTGTACTTATTATGCGCCAGGGTATTTAAATTGAGGTTATGTGTTGCCAAGGACAGTATCATTACTTCTGCTACACCTGCTAATGCAGACTGCTCTTATCCCTGCTCTGTGAATTTCAGCAACCTGTGATCTTTTTGCAATTTTCTGGGTATGCATTTTCTTGTGTTGGAATTCCATACCCCCTATCGTCCTCAAGCTCCTCATACATTGAATTGTCAAAGACTGCATTCCCCTTCCAGGGCAGGTCATTGATCTTGTTTGAGGAGATGAAGGCCATGGCCAGCAGAGAACATGATTTGAGGTTGTACATACCGGTGTAATGAATGCCTGTTTGCACAGCATGTGTGACATCTATATAAGCGTTTGTCTTGCTCCTGAGAACGTGGACGAGTCAGCCGTCGAGTTTTCACAGTGAAGCACGTGTCACCAGCTCGTGAGTGCAACACCATCCAGGAGTTCAGGGAATCCCAGGAACTTGACCACCATGCGCTCTGTTTGGGGGTGTTGAGTGGACAGAGAGGCTGGCTTTAATCAGACGCCATCTCTCCACATTCTCTACAGCTCTCCAACCCGCACAGATGCAGGTTGGAGGTGGGGAGTGGGGTAGTGGACAGACACGAGACGTGCATGAGAGCGTCTTCAGGACTTCAAGGCCAGAGTAGTTCTGCAGTTCACCAGTGTCTATAATAGAGTGTGGAAAAGTGGCCCTTTGTGTGGAAGGCATTGGTGACACATATTGAAGTCTCCGGGTTTGTTTGGAGTGATGAGGGCCGACAGAGAGTGAATCGTGCAGCGCAGCGTTTGGGTGTGTTCTGCCTGAATTGTTTGTCATGTAAACGAAGCAAATTTGAAAATGTCTCAGAATTTTCATACACATGGAAAGCAGAAAAACAAGCCATTGAAATGCAAATTCCAGCCTGCCCTTCTGCATCCAGACATGTGGACACACAGGGAGACAAATGCCCCTTTTCCACTGTGGAACCAGACTGGCTCATTGTATGACCCTTCCATCGTAGGGTTGGAACCAGGCCAGCTAACTTTGTCCAGGTTCCAAATGCTTTTAGGCTATATTGTCTTTCGTGTGTTGATCTGTGTAAGTTCACCAGGTTTGTTCTTTGCTTAGGGCGACATTGGCGAGCTGCGTAACAACTTTGTTTATAACGGCGCTGTCATGAAGAATTTATTAGGCTAAATGAACACAGAAGAGAGGAAGGAGCACTGGTAGTAGGAGACTGAATATGTGGTATTTTCTATGATACCTTATAGCCTTTGGCTTAGTGTCCAGCAATATTGTTATTTTTTCAATGTCAATATATTTTTGGAAAATATATAAATTATTGAAGATATTCAATATTTTTATGACAAACTGGCATGTGATCTTATGTATACTGGAAATAAAATGAGTTAGCCCACAGACCCATCTTCGTCTTCGCTTTTGGCATGGAAAACGGGGCAGAAATGAGACTGGCTGAACAGGGGAGGACCACGTCTTTAAGTATGAGTGCTATTATGACTGGCCCGAAATGAATGAACCCTCTAAAAGCTGCCCAGATCTTGCTATTGACCACTGGCGTTCACCATCATTTTTTACACAAGTCCAGAGCTGTGAATAAGAAGCTATGTTTTCATTTGTGTTTTTGAGCATGGAACCTGTTCTGGGCCAGGCACAAATCACTTTGTACACAGAGTATCATTTATTTTCATTGATATATTGTGTGTCATTTATTTGTGGCACAAGATGGTTTAAGTTCTAAATAAATAAATAAATAAATAAAATAAGGTGGACCAGAAATTATGAATATGATGCTGCGAATAAGAAACCAACTTCAGCCTCGAATCAAAAGTCTGGTTGTTGGCTAGCAAGAGACTAATACTATTTAGTTGGTTCATTAGCTAACTAGCTATGTGCAAAAAGTGTTCCTGACATGTTCCAACGAAACCCGGATTGGGAATGATATACCGTAGCATAATGTTATTCATTTACCAGTTTTTAATTGAATGATTGTTGTGAAACAATATTTATGCTGTATCAATATTAGTCAATATTAGTGAAATTGTCATATTGTCAATATCAATATGAGCTTCATATTGAAAAATATCAATATATTGAACTATCACTGGACCCAACTTTGGCTGCAGATAAAGGCCTCAATCGTGACCGATGCCAGCACTGTGTCACTGTGCTGCAGCACTGATTGAGGGCAATGCAACAGAAAAGCCACCCTGCTGTACTGGGGTCAGTCTGTGTTATCTCTCGCTCTATGAAAGACGAGGCTAAACCTGGCTCATACTGCAGGTCTAATAAGAGACCGTGTGGCCTTAATCCATACTTTGAGCTGAAAGGTGATGGGTCTGCCCGAGGTTAGCCGAGCCGCAGGCTAATGACTGGGCAGAAGGCCTTATTTCCGGCGTGTAAGTGCCTGTGTAATGCCTGGTCGGGAGGCCGGTGTGTGTTCAGGGTAATGATGGCGTAATGGACAAAGTGACCACTGCGGTTGTATGGCGGTCGGTGTGGCCGACCGCGCCTGTTTTGTTGTGACGCGTGCCCTGCGGGTAATGAGCCGGGGGATGTGGCCACCCCGCACACGCCCGCAGCCCGATTGGCAGAGCAGCGGCAGCAGAGGGTGCTTGCCTGGCCAGCCGGGAGAGGTGTGAGTAACCGGAGCGATGCGAGAGACGTCCAGAGGGGTGTTCCTGAGCCCCATTCTGCGTCACGCCGTCGAAATCCGAAATCAAATCTCCTTTTGGGACCCCGAGTGTCCTGCCAACGCTACGGACACCGCGGCCGTCTCCACTGATCTGGGGCCTTCGCCTCCATCCTTTTTCTTCAACACCCATCATCAACACTACACTCCACACATCACACTCCAACACTCATCATCTCCCACCCTCTTTAACACCAGTCTGCTCATTAGCACCGATGATCCACCCCACACTCTGTCTAACACTCATCACTGCCTCTCTTCAGCACTCATATCATCAGCCCACTCTCCAACAGTCTCATCAACAAAACCACCCACTTTACTGCTCTGTTCATTAAACCCACACTCCACAACTGTGTAAGTTTTGACAGGGCATTCTCCAGTACCCCGATACTTCTTGCTGAGGGAAGAATCTGTAACACTTTCCATTCTGTACTCCGCTTTCGTGAATATATGCTGTGCCCTATGGGTGTAACTTAGTTTTCGTGTGTGTGTGTGTCTTTCTGTGTGGCATCTGTGTGGCATGTATGGCCTCACCGATGTATGGTTTCCCTGATGTTATCAGCAGAGAATGTGCTATTGAAATCAATCTCTATTCAGGCTTCATAGCACCATCCATTTCAGCATGTTCATGTTGTTATAATGAACAAAATATTAATCGCATTCCTACTGCAGCTGATTTCCCTTTGTTTCCTGTCAAACGGAAAGATTGCTCTCATCATTATTTCATTACTGGAGCCTCGTAGGGAGCGCAAGGGAGAAAGCTGCCAGAGCTTCACTCTAACCTTTGTTATTTGTGAGCCAGTATTTTGAAAACGCTGTTACCGTATATATTTGCATTTTCAAGTTTCAGTGTATGCATTCCCTGAATTCACTTCAGCGCTGTGTTCTTACGATTCAGTGATGTCTTGTATGAACTTGTACTTACCCTTATTGTGAGATACATTGTCTGTGAAAAGAAAGTGGGAAGCTGAACAATATGAATGGTATTTGGCATTTTCATCTGTGCGTTGTTAATTACAATCAAGCAGGAAAAGCAATCTTTGTTATTGTTTGAATAAAGGCAGTAGACATTCATACATTTGCATGTATACTCATCATCCCACATGCTATTGCAAATGAGTCCGGTGAAGACACTTAAGGTTATCTTTCAAGCGGGTTTAATGTGTTGGATTTGTATGTTGTATTAAAATAAAAATATATAGTTTGCCCATATGTTTGGTTTTAAAATATAGCTCAATATTTTTGGTAGGGATGCACCGGCCCAAAAGTGCATTTTCGGTTTTCGGCCGAAAGACCTAAATCACCGAAACAACACGGCCGAAACAGTTTTTTTGTATTTTTTTTATTTTTTTTTTAATTAAACAGAATTGTAATGACGCAAACAAAAAGCGCAGCCAGCACACGGTTATCTGGATAAGAGCCAGCATGTCGGCGGTGTGGAGTTATTTCAATATCTCGGAGAAAGACCCACGGATAGCGATTTGCAAAAAATGCAGTGCTGAAATTTCAAGAGGGGGTGCATCTGCAAAGAGTTTCTCCACGTCGGGTGACTTAAATGCACTTTGTGTTTTTATGAGAGAACATATTTAATTTTACAATCTTTCAGCAGGCCAGTCAGTTATAGGCCTGTACATTATTATTTAATGTACACATGAGCGGGGTCAAGTTAAACATTTTGTTTTGAATTTTAATTTATATTGTGCATTGCTGTAATGTCAGTGCTAAATAAATATTTTCATACTTTTGTAATTGATTTATTCTTGAATTGCAATGCTTTGATTTTAGTGAGGTTAGTACACAGTCATAGCCATAAATGCAATGGTTCTAATAATTGACAATCATTTCTTTCGGTGTTTCGGTTTTCGGTTTTCGGCCTTGGTTTCTCATTTTTGGTTTTCGGTTTCGGCCAAGAATTTTCATTTCGGTGCATCCCTAATTTTTGGTGTTATTTTGTACAGCCTTTCCTCTCATTTTAATTAAGGGTGCCAATAATTTTGCGTGGGTGCGCGCACGTTAGTTAGTTACTTGGTTACTTAGTTAGTAACAGGGTGTTGCTGGTTGTTTATTGTTGTCTTTAAGCACTGGCAGTGAGCCTGTATTCTTTTTTCATTCCCATCTGCTACAAAGCTGAGCCTGGCTCATGACCGCAGCTCAGTAGACTCTGGTTTTAGGGCATGTTTCAAGATCACACTTCAAGTTGCCCTTGATCTTTAAAAGCACAACTTAACTACTTTCCTTCTGTACACAAAAAAGTAAAGAGTAAACACTATTGCTTTCCAGTATGCATAGGCTGCAGCGGCAAAGTAAATAAAAAAGCAAATGCTACGATCAGACAATATCTGTTTGAAATATGATTATAGCTAGCTATGTACACTGCTCAAAGAAATTAAGGGAACACTTAAATCACACATCGCGGATCTCGATGAATGAAATATTCAAGATGAAAATCTTTATTGATTACATTGTGTAATTCGTCGAGAACAAAATTATGTAAGAACGGTCAATGGAAACCAAAATCATTAACCCATTGAGGGCTGGATTCAAAATCACACCGAAAATCAAAGTGAAAAATTGAGATCACAGGCTGATCCAACTTGTGTGAATTTCATCACGACAACTCATAATGTGGCTCAGTAGTGTGTATGGCCCCCGCGTGCCTGTATGCGCTCCCGACAACGTCTGAGCATGCTCCTGATGAGACGGCGGATGGTGTCCTGGGGGATCTCCTCCCAGACCTGGATCAGGGCATTAGTGAGCTCCTGGACAGTCTGTGGTGCTACTTGGCGGCGGCGGATGCACCGATACATAACGTCCAAGACGTGATCAATTGGATTCAGGTCTGTGGAACGTGAGGGCCAGTCGATGGCATCAATACCTTCGTCATCCAGGAACTGCCTACACACTCTGGCCACATGAGGCTGGGCATTGTCCTGCACCAGGAGGAACCCTGGGCCCACTGCACCAGCGTAAGGTCTTAAAATGGGTCTGAGGATTTCATCCTGGTACCTAACGGCAGTCAGGCGCTCCAAGTGGAGGTTTGTGCGGCCCTCCAAGGATATGCCTCCCCAGACCATCACTGACCCACCGCCAAACCGGTCATGCTGGATGATGTTGCAGGCAGCATAACGTTCGCCACGGCGTCTCCAGACTCTTTCACGTCTGTCACATGTGCTCAGTGTGAACCTGCTCTCATCTGTGAAGAGAAAGGGCACCAATGGCGAACCTGCCAATTCTGGTGTTCTCTGGCAAATGCCAATCGAGCTGCACGGTGCTGGGCTGTGAGCACAGGTCCTACTACAGGATGTCGGGCCCTCATGCAACCCTCATGAAGTCTGTTTCTGTCAGTTTGGTTAGACACATGCACACAAGTAGCCCGCTGGAGGTCATTTTGTAGGGCTCTGGCAGTGCTCCTCCTGTTCCTCCTCGCACAAAGGAGCAGATACCGGTCCTCCCGCTGGGTTGTTGCCCTTCTACGGCCCTGTCCAGCTCTCCTCGTGTAATGGCCCGTCTCCCGGTATCTCCTCCACGCTCTTGAGACTGTGCTGGGAGACACAGCAAACCTTCGTACAACAGCACGTATGGATGTGCCATCCTGGAGGAGCTGGACTTACCTGTGCAACCTGAATGGGCTGCAGGTACCGCCTCATGCTACCAGTAGTGACAAGGGCACTAGCAAAATGCAAAACTAGAGAAAAATCAGTCAGGAAGTCTAAGGAGAGAGAAATGGTTTGTGGCCACCACCTGTCCTGTCCACCTGTTGTCACTTTCATTTGCAACAAAGCAGGTGAAATTCATTCACAATCGTTTACGCTTCCTAACTAGACAGATCGATATCCCAGATGTTTAATTAACTTGGTGTTATACTGTGTTGATTAAGTGTTCCCTTAATTTCTTTGAGCAGTGTATTTGACTCATAGCCCACATAGTTCAGCAACATTTCCCTGCAAGCAAAGCAAAGACTGTAAGGAGTGGAGAGATGGTTAACCTTTTCTCTTTTAATAGACTGGCTAAGACAAACTGTGCCAGTTTTATTGGTTATATAAGAAGGCAAAGGCACAGGATCGCTCACATCTGAAAGCGGGTCTTCTCCAGGGGGTCTTCTTGTGAATATATGTCTGGTTCCAGTGATTTTTAGTCACAGCGCTCAGGGATTACCCCTGGTGAGACGCAGGAGGAGCTAGGCCCGGAGGCAACCCACAGTGCCCAGAACCTCCAGGTTACACAAGCCCCAGAACCACGCAGAGCATCAGAACATCGTCGGGTCAAGTGGCCCCAAGCCAACAAGGAGAAGGAGTGGCTCCAGTTTGATGAAGACGCCGATTCCATCTTGGACGCAACTGCCAAGGGGGAAGCTGACCGACGCCTCCAGACCATGACCACCATCATCGTCAGCCTAGCAGCTGAGAGATTCGGGCTGGAGGACAAGAGAGCAGCGAAACTCCCCTACACCATGAATAAAAGAGCGAGTAAGATCCACCAGCTCAGGCAGGAGCTGAAGAACCTGAGGCACCGGTTCAAGGAGGCGAGGGAGGAGGAGAGGGGACCCCTCACAGAGCTGCGTAGGATCCTTCGTAAGAAGCTTATGACCTTGAGGAGGGCCGAGTGGCATAGGAGGCGGAGGAAGGAGAGGGCCAGGAAGCGAACTGCCTTTTTAGCTAACCCATTTGGGTTTACCAAACAGCTGCTTGGGCAGAAGCGCAACGGCCAGCTCACCTGCTCCAAAGCTGAGATCGACCGCCACCTCAGAGACACCTTCAGTGACGAATCCAAGGCACAAGATCTGGGTCACTGCAAGTCCTTGATTAACCCACCTGCACCAACTCTGGACTTTAATGGGAAAGAGCCCAGCTGGAAGGAGGTCCAGGAGGTGGTCAAGAAGGCAAGAGCAAGCTCAGCCCCAGGACCAAGTGGGGTACCTTACAAGGTTTATAAGAACTGCCCAAGGTTACTCCACAGGCTCTGGAGGATCCTGACGGTGATCTGGAGGAGGGGGAAGGTAGCTAATCAGTGGCGGTTTGCAGAAGGGGTGTGGATTCCAAAGGAGGAAGAGTCGAAGTACATCGACCAGTTCAGAACCATCTCGCTGCTCAGTGTTGAGGGAAAAATATTCTTCAGCATTGTTGCCAAGCGCCTGACAGACTACCTCCTGAAGAACTCCTACATTGATACCTCGGTCCAGAAAGGAGGGATCCCGAAGGTACCGGGGTGTCTGGAGCACACAGGCGTGGTCACCCAGCTGATCAGGGAAGCCCGGGAAAACAAGGGGGACCTGGTGGTGCTGTGGCTGGACCTCGCAAACGCCTATGGGTCCATACCCCACAAGCTGGTCGAAGAGGCACTGTGCCGGCACCACATCCCAGGCAAGTTCAGGGATCTCATTCTGGATTACTACAACAGCTTCAGTCTGAGAGTCTCTGCTGGGTCTACAACCTCGGACTGGCACACGCTAGAGAAGGGAATCATCACTGGGTGCACCATTTCAGTGATCCTTTTCGCACTCGCCATGAACATGCTGGTGAAGTCTGCTGAGGTTCAGTGCAGAGGGCCCCTCACCAAGTCTGGTGTCCGACAGCCGCCCATTAGGGCCTTTATGGATGACCTTACTGTGACAACAACATCTGTCCCAGGGAGTAGGTGGATCCTGAAGGGCCTGGAGGAGCTGACCACCTGGGCTCGCATTACCTTCAAGCCGGTGAAGTCCTCAATATTTTTCTATTGAACTCTGGAAAAATAGGCCAGGAGAAACAACCCTTAAAGTGATCCATCCATATCTACTGCATATCTGGCAGCAGAGTGATGGTTTGAGGCTTGTTTGATACCTCAGACCCTTGATTACTTACAGCCACTCAGCCAACCATGGAATCCATACTATTCCCGTGTAATTTACAGCTTAATCTAGTCCCACCCCCCAATTCCCATATAGATCCATTCCAATGCAGAAAGGTTATAGTATCGCTGAAAATAAAATATGAAGTTTTTTAATATCCTTTTATACCCAATCCTGATAGCATCACCTGTTTACCTGTGGAACATTCCAAACAGATGTTTTTTTTAACTTCCCAGACTTTTTTTTGGCCCTGTCCCAACTTTTTTGTAACGTGTTGCAGGTGTCAAATTCGGAAATAGCGTATATTCACAAAAATCAATAAAGTTGATAAGGTAAAACATTAAATATCTTTTCTTAGTACTGTTTTCAATTAAATATATGTAAAAGAGAATTTACAAATAACTGCTTTCTGCTTTTATGTGCATTTTACATACTGTCCCAACATTTTTGGAATTGGGGTTGTATATGAAATACTTTCATTGAAGTGTTTTTTTTACCTACACCCATGTATGTAAATATAGTGGCTTAATATGTTAACCATGCTATATAATCTTGCAATTTAAAACAATTATTTTTTTTTTGTTTATTTGCACTTCATGATCTGCAGTTGGGCCACAGGATGCATGGTACTCACCATGCTGATGAATAACACTGCAGTAGAATAGTATGTCTGTACCGTAGTGAAGAATAGCACAGGGTTGAGGTAAGCAGATTTGTGCTTCTCACAGATCAGAGCTGGAAACGGTGGTGTGAGATGCTGCGGATCCAGGAATCGGCCGCTCTCTGATGCAAATGGCTCTATTATCCACCATCATAGCGCTTTTGTTAACCGGTCCGTTACGTGCCCTCTCTTTCATCCCTCTCTTCGAATCCTCCTCTACTCTTCTTTTTGTCTACCCCGTGTGTGTGTGTGTGTGTGTGTGTGTGGATGTGTGTGGATGTGTGTGGATGCGTGTGTGTGGATGCGTGTGTGCGAGTTTGTGTTTGTGCGTGTTTGTATTTGTGTGTATGCATGTGTGTGTGTATATACAGTACGTGTGCATTTGTCTGTGTATATGTATGCGTGCACATGCATACGTGTGCATGTTTGTGTATATGTATATGTGCGTGTGCGCATATGTATGTGTGGAGTACAGAGTCTATTCATTCAGACGCTAGCGTGTATTTCACAGCGACTTTTCACTGACCGGGATGAAGTCTTGGTTCTGTAGGTCTGTGTTCAGTCACACAGTGTCCCGGTGCTGTGTGTAAACAGGACCACCTCTCACACGGGCGCTGTAACCGCCACCCTTGGGGCGCTGCCTCCCACTGAGGCAGGAAGCGGGGCAGACAGAGAGGATGTAAAACAGAGATGGGTAAATGAGAGGTACATGACTTGACACATCCTCCATCCGCACCCATTCTGAAGGGAAGCTGCATGCTCCAGGAGATGAGCTGCAGGGCCCTGCTGGAGAGAATGGTGGGTGAATGCAGATGGGCTATTTATAGTGCACAGATGATGGTGCGGAGGGAATTTTCCAGGTAACTTTAGGGAATTTTCAGGAATATTTGGTCATTTTCCAGGGAAAATCACCACTCACTGTAACAATGTCATGCTTAAACAAAGCTAATAAAATTTTTTGAAGAAAGCAATACATAAACAAACAAAATGAGCTGAACAGGCCCAGGTCCTTTCTGAAGAGCAGTTTCCTGCGATATATGGTACCATCACTGCCATTGCACAGCACCTTAATCTAGATCAGGGGAGATTTTTTGTCCAGTAAGAAAGGGCTGTGGAGTGCTGATGCCATCTGGAAGGCAGCCAAACGCATCAAAGCATCAACTTGGTGGAAGGGACGCTAAGCCCCTGCGTCAAGTATTTTCCAGATCCCTCCAGCATCAGCTGCATCAGGAGGAACTGGTCCCTGTTTGGTGGAACACACAGCAGAGTGTTCAACATGCTGGCAAACAAATGAGTTGAGAAGCTGGTGGCTATTCAGTCAATCTTCTCCGGAGTCTCTTTCTGAAAATGAAGCTAGCTGTGATTGAGATATATTGATGAAATAATTAGCCTAGGTCAGGGGTAGGCAACCCTGGTCCTGGAGAGCCGCAGGGTCCGCTGGTTTTTGTTGTTACTCACCACTTAATTGATCAATTCAAGCAGTTGATTACACAGTTAACTCACCTCACCTGGTTTCTTTGGTCAAAGTAGTTGCTGTATTTAAGGTGAAAACAAAAACCAGCATACCCTGCGGCTCTCCAGGGCCAGGGTTGCCTACCCCTGGCCTAGGTCAAGCAAATCAAGTTAAAATTTTTGCTTAACCTTACTTTAGTTATTTCTAATATGTATTAGGAATAACTTAATCTTATTATTAAATAAGTATAAGTAAATATATTTTTGCATTTATGTTTCCTTATTTAATATGCTTTTTGTGAAACAAACGGCATTTGGAAAAAAACATACAAATAAATGTGTTCACATGGTTTTAAACCAACATCATGTTTGTTTGGCATTTCTTAAAACACATGATTTTCTCCCTAACAATGTGTGCAAAGTATTTGCAGTGACCTCTCAAATAGGTGCCCTCATACAGTGCCCTCCATAATTATTGACAAATACCCTGGTAAAGATGAGTAAAAAGGGTTATAAAAAATGAACCATTTGGTGAATTAGCTGAATAATCTCACACCACTGAAAAAAACGAGAAAAATCCAACCTTTAATTGAAGTAAATTTATTCTGAGAAAAAAAAATCCCTCATCAAGAAATTATTCTTTTTAACAAAACCACACGTGCCACAATTATTGGCACCCCTGCATTTAATACTTTATACAACCTCCCTTTGCCAATAAAACGGCAAAATGAGTCTCCTGTAACATCTAATAAGGTTGGAGAATACAGAGCACGGAATCTGAGACCATTCCTCTTTACAGAATCTCTGCAGACCATCCAGAGTTCT
Source organism: Ilyophis sp. 1 JC-2022 (assembly GCA_022702515.1). Lineage (NCBI taxonomy): Eukaryota > Metazoa > Chordata > Actinopteri > Anguilliformes > Synaphobranchidae > Ilyophis > Ilyophis sp. 1 JC-2022. The sequence goes on from CM040396.1 coordinate 26,246,982, forward strand.
AGGTCCTCTTGTGCACTCTCCTCTTCAGCTCAGCCCATTTTTGTGTTGATTTGGACGTATGTTTTGGATCATTGTCCTGCTGGAAGATCCAACAACGACCCAGTTTTAGTTTCCTGGCAGAGGCAGCCAAATTCAGATATAAAGTTTTCTGGTATTTCAAGTTCATGATGTCATGTACCCAAACAAGGTTCCCAGGGCCTCTGGAGGAAAACCTGATTAAAGGTTGTATTTTTCTCATTTTCTCAGTGTGAGATTAAGCTAATTCACCAAAAGGTGAATTTCTTATGACCCTTTTTACTCATCTTTACCAGGGGTGCCAATAATTGTGGAGGGCACTGTACATACCAAAATATTGTTAACAATATAAATTTACAAAATTTCTCAAAAAGGTAAATTTCCAAGAACTAACCAACCCTAGCTGTCAGAGAGGAATCATTAGCAAGCTTTGGGCCAGTGTAGAATTTGCTACAGAGTAGTGAGGGGTACTGAGAGCTTCTCAACACCACCATCCCCTTCGCTGTTTAACCCTTCCAATCCCCCCAAACTCCTTAACTTTTCCCCTTGTACCCCTTCAAACCAGCCTCGCTCCATGGGAATGCTGTTATCAAAAGCAGGGAGAAATGTTCTGGCACAGACACGTGCAGCTGCTCTTTCCAAAGTGGGTCAGAGCATAGCTGCCCCCCTCTGCCAACCACCACTGATTCCCTGTGGCACAGCACTGTGTGTGAGAGGAGCAATATCTCTTCTGCCATTTCTCTCTGTTGTGTAATGTTCCTGTGCATGTGTGTGCGCGTGCGTGCGTGCGTGCGTGTGTTTGTTTGTGCGCATGCCAGTTAATAAGGAGTTGTTTTAACCTATTCTGGTATGAATGTCACACATAGCAGAGACCAGGAAGTGATATGTTAATGAGCAGGAGATGTTTTGTGTACAGTCTATGTTTTGTGTTGGGTGTCTCCTGCATCACACGATGCCTGCGCAATGTTGTTATTTGTTTGTGTGGTATGTAGGTCATATGAATTCACATTTTGTTGTGAAGCCCCACGCCTAACAGTTGCATGTACATTTTGTGTGCTTGTGTGTGCGCCCATGCAAAAGTGTATGGATTTGTTCATGTATTTTTAGAATAGGCCTGTGTGTGTCCGAGCGGCCTGGTTGTTGGAAGTATTTATATCCAGACTTACTTGGTGACCTGTCGGAGTTGTGAGGCCTTCCTGTCTTGTCAGTGGCCAGCTGATGACATGGGCTGTTTTCCAGGCAGGCAGTGGGGCTGCGCCCTTGACTGCACCTCTACAGTGGTCCTGTCAGCTTTCCGGTCGTGTGTGTGGTCTTGGTTCAGTCAGCGCCTTCATATTTACCGCACTTTAATTTCACCCACATGCCCGTGGAGCAGCACGATGTGAAGCGGCCCGTATCCGCTCTCCCGCCCCCATGGCACAGGGCCTTGCCAAGTTCCCCGTCACTGCACACAAAGGGTGAAGTCAGGCACAAGCCAGGCTTGTGTTTTGGGAGGACAGTCGAGTAAAAGCCCGCTTTTCAGGTTTGAGTCTGAGGTTGTCATGTTTTTGTGTGTTGTGATGCCTTCCTGGTGCAGAGCAAATATTTTGTGAGTGAGTGAAGGCCATTTCCTGCTCTTCCTGGATCATTACGTGCTTAAACACTAACACTCTCCGTCATTTACATTTACATTCATTTGGGCATTTAGCAGACGCTCTCATCCAGAGGGACTTGCATAAGTGCATACAAAAAGGCTTAGCCAACAAAGAGCTGCTGCTAAGTCATTAGCGTCACAGCCAATAGGAGCCAAAAATGTAATCGTAAGATAAATCCACCTTGGATAGTTTGGGATCTGGGAGGGTGGGGCTTATACCTGAGTTAATTCTGCTGGAATGCTTAACCTAAATTTTCCTTTAGTCTCATTGCAAAGACAGATTTCTTTCAGTCTCTTATTCAGTAGCTTTATCAGCACACCTGCGCCATGCCCACTGAGCCCTGACTTACCGCCTCTCAAACTCCTGAGCCCCCCTCTGAGCTGCCCCCGCTCAGAGACCACAGCGCACTCTCACGTCTCTGTGAGGGGTCCGTCATCAACACACGCAGTTCTTACAGCACAATGCATTGTGGGGGAGAAGAGCTCGCGTATCAGCACTGGCGTATAGAGTAAGCTCTACCGTGGGCCTGTATACTAAAGGAGAGGTGAGAATGTGTGGGATGGACATAGATGGGGAATCGTAGGTATGGCTGTAAGTGATCTGCAGTAGCAGATATGGGCCCAGTGGAAGAACACATAACCCTCTCAGCTCACCGGAGGCTTGTAATGTGGAGTAGCAGATCACCGGCAGCATATAAAAATAGTCCCACCCCCCAATTCCCATAGAGATCCATTCCAATGGCGGCTTTCTTTATTCTGCCCTGACCTATGTACATCAGTCCCATGCCCTTATTTTGTAATCCTGGCACATTTGCGGGTGTGTTTGGGGAGGTGCTGTATCGACAGGTCTGTGCACAGGGCTCCAACACGCTGGGTCATAGCATCTAACTGTTCTCCCCACAAATGCCCTAAATCCTCCCTGTATTCCACAGGCTGTGGCCCCGTTTGCTCATAGGCGCCCTCGGAGGTTCCTGCTTGACGGGAGGGACGAGGCAGTTAACGCTTGTACCGGGCGGAATGTCGCTCTTATTTACCGTTTCCAGACCAATCACAATCAATGTCACGCTCTGGCTAGATAGAGGCCATGCATCAAATGATCACAGCTGGGCCAATTATCTGGCGTGTCCGGAAATTAGAGCATGTGCCCTTCAAGCACAATCCATCACAAACCCAACTGCAGAAACAAGAAGATGGCCTATGCTTTTTTAGGATCTCTTAAAACTGAGGATACTTGTTTTATTCAATGTTAAACGTATGCAGCATGGAGAAAGCATGTTTTATGTTCACTGTCTCTCTGGGAAAACGGCTGAGGCAGGGGTAATTGGCCCAGGCCAGATCAATGGATTGCCGATAATCATGACAGAACGGTGGAGACACAGCTCTGTGCACGCAGGTCTGGGCTGATGAATGGCCAGTTACATCGTGATTTTAGAGGGTGCAGAAGCACTGCAGTCTGGCGTTGACAATGACATTTAAGTACAGTAAGACTTAACAGTTGGGAAGAACCCTGTGGGAAACGGAGTGGATCATGAAAGAACAGTGTGGCCGTGTGAAAATGCAGAAAAATGCACTTAATTTATTTAAACATGTACAATTACTGTGCAAGCAAGGTTCTCCCCAAAGAATGTAACAGAGGCGGTGCATCACTCTGTGTAATGAGAATAGTAGCCTGTGTCACCTGTGTTGTTTGCGCTGTACTTACGCACAGTCAGGGGAGAGACATGCTTCTGCAAAGCCACGGACCTTTAAACAGATAATAAATAAATTAATTAATAAATGAAGTTTTATATTTTGCATTTACTTTGTTTCTGCTGTACTGAAAATGTACCGAGCCGTGAAGTCAAAACCGTGCTACTTTCCGAACCGAGATTTTTTGCGTACCGTTACACCCCTACTGGCCTGGGTAGGCTACCCGTTAAGCCCAGTCTGGATTTATCACATATTTCATGATGTCTCTTCAGCTTGTTTTTTTTTTTTTTTTTTCCAAAGTTTATAATTGGAGTCATAAACCTCGTTCAAGTAAGAGGTTCATCTTTCAGCATGCAGGAAATGACTTTACGGTGGTACGAAAATGCAAAAGCTTCACTGCGCCCCCTCCATAAACAACCCCCCCACTTGCTCAAATGCCGCCTGAGCACCACTCTGTTAAAACATTTTGGGGAGAACCCTGCTGAAAGAATATGTAAAGTGCAAGTGTTGGGGTAGTGCGCCATTCCCAGTTTTCATTGTCATTGTCTTGTCCGATGCAGAACAGACTCCTCTACAAGCCATTTTGCAGCAGTGAGCGTTGGCCTGCATTGTGTCTGTCTGCATGACTGAAGTGAAGGTTACGGGCCGGGGTTAGTCTCTCTGGTGGGTGGGTGGGTGGTTTGATGTATCAGTTGTGTCCGGTGTGACTGAGCTGTCCCATCATGCCCTATGGCACAGTCTCAGGCCGCTGTGCATTGCCGTAGGAGTTTAATTCTAGATTTTCGTGGCATATTTTTCCTTTTTTAGTGGTCCAGCAGGCTGGATTATAGTGATTAGAACGTGTCTCCCCTGCCACTGATTTTAACATCTAATGTCAACTCCCCCTCATATCTCCACCCTTCCCCCTCCTGTTAGAACCCCAGCTCCTACACCACTAGAGGTCTCACTCTCAGAGCACTGGCCTTTGGTTCCTGTTTGTTCTGCTGTGTTTTAATCTGTGTTAAGTGGAGCACTGGGGATTAGGTGGCATGCTCTGTGCGGCCCCCATAGACAGTGTCCACGGCAGAACACCACAGCCCTTAGCAACACTCCTCTCTGCTGTGTGGCTCCTTACGTAATGTTCCCCATTATTAGCCCCTCTCTGACTGCTTTCAGTGTGTGTGTCTGCGTGTGTGTCTGCGTGTGTGTGCGCGTGTGTGTGCGCGTGTGTGTGCGCGTGTGTGTGCGCGTGTGTGTGCGCGTGTGTGTGCGCGTGTGTGTGCGCGCGTGTGTGTGCGCGTGTGTGTGCGTGCGTGTGTGTGCGTGTGTGTGTGCGTGTGTGTGTGCGTGTGTGTGTGCGTGTGTGTGTGCGTGTGTGTAAAAGATTCAGAAGATCTGTAGTCTCGAGCCATAGTGTTGTTCAGTATATGTGTGTGTGGTGTATGTCATGTGAGTGGTGTGTGTGTGTGTGTGTAACGGATTCAGAAGTCCCGTGCCATAGTGTTGTTGAGTATGTGTGTTGTATATAATGTGTGTATATCTGACAGATTCAGATGATGTGTAGTCTCGAGCCATAGTGTTGTTGATGGTTCTTTAGGTGCTCAACTTGAGTGTACCCAACCCATCTATACCTTTATGTCTCCTGTTTCTCAACTTGTCATGTAAAGTGTCTTTCTCTGTGAATGGAACCTCCTGTTCTTCTGCATGTCACAGTGAAGACAACCCTTCTCCTCCTCTGTTTTTCTCTCTGTTTTCTTTCTTTCTTTCCCGTTCCCCCAACCCCCCCCTCTCCCTCTCCCTCTCCCTCTCTCTCTCTCTCTCTCTCTCTCTCTCTCTCTCTCTCTCTCTCTCTCTCTCTCTCTCTCTCTCTCTCTCAAACTCTCTCTCGCTGACTCTCTCTCTCTCTCTCTCTCTCTCTCTCTCTCTCTCTTTGTTTGACTGCTCGCTCCTCTGGAGCTGCCACCCAACAACAACTGCCTGTCAGCGACGATTGGTTGAGAGGTGGTCAGGGGGAGGAGCCCTGTTGTGATATTTTTCCGTCCTGCTCATAGCGTCACATTCAGTTTCAGGGAGCGAGAGACGGAGCGAGACCCAGCCGCTCTCGCACAGCTCACAGCTGCAGTCACAGCACAAACGCGGGTCTCTTTGTGCCTTAAACCCGATAAACCGAGGGCTCACCCTGTCCCCCTCCCAGAGACGGAGTACATGCGTCTTTTTCCTGCCGTTTTCTGCCAAAGGCAAAAGGAATAAAACGCTGAGCAGATTTTATTTTTTTCTCTCCTGTTTTCCGAAGCTGCAGCAGTGGTCTGCGGGAGGTATAGGCGCCCTCGCAGACGGTCAGAGAGAGCGAGAGATCGAGAGAGAGAGAGCTGCTCCCTCTCTGAGCCCTCCCGCTGAATCCCCGGGTCCCCCCCAGCCAGGAGTCTAATGCTGGCAGAGGATGAGTCCCGCTTTGGAGGCCATGCAGCCGGGAGAACAGCAGAGCTGTTCCAGCGCCAGCAAGGGGGTCCTGCTTGAGCCGTTTGTGCACCAGGTGGGGGGCCACTCGTGCGTACTGCGCTTCAGCGAGCAGACCATCTGCAAGCCCCTCATCCCCCGCGAGCACCAGTTCTACAAGAGCCTCCCGGCCGAGATGAGGAAGTTCACCCCGCAGTACAGAGGTAAGAGCGCCCGTCCCAACCCCCCTGACGTGCATACCCGTAAACGCTATCGTTCAGTCTGTGTGTGTTTGTGTTACTGCCAGTGCCTAGTGCTCTCTATCTCTCTCTCTCTCTCAGACTGATTTATAGCAGGTTATGATGTGCTGTCTCAGTGATTTGAGTGCGGTGGGTTCAGGTGCAGGCGTTGTTTGGCTCTGTGCGGGGGCATTGTGAAGGGTAGGCTGGCTGGCTGATGCGTCTGTCCTCGAAGGCAGGCTCCTTGCCTAGGCCAGCGATGCAATGCGAGCGAGACCGAGTATCCCGTTAGGGCTAACCTCCGTCCTGCTAGAGGGCGCTGTAACACTGACCATACCCTCCGCCGTCCCTGCGTCTGGGGGCAGGTAAGTGGGACAGACAGGTGGGAGCATTTTTCTTGTTCTTGTCGGAAATGACGTGGTCGGAAAGTGCGTCCGCGCACGGGTGCGCGCTCAGTTTCTGTCCCAGGCCTTCAGGACGAGTCGCGGGCCTCAGACGGGCTCTGTTCGCTGAGCTGAGGCGTGGAGTGCGAGTGATGGAGGAGCGTCCCGTGCCCTGCCTGGACCCCTCGCCACCCGTGCCAGCCTGCAGCGCACTCCCTCCCTGCTGCCCTGTGGGGCTCTGGGGTGCTGGAATTCGCGGGCGCTGTCTGACTGCTCACTGACACCTGGAAATGGATGGCATGTTGGCAGACAGGTTTGACAAGCTTGGGGATAATCGCACACAGACACACACACAGCACTCTTCGTGCTTCACAATGGCTCGATCTTGAACGGTATGTGGAGAGAACGAGGAAACAGTCGGTAGTTTGGCATAACTTTGCACGCAAAATGCAAAACACTGCTAATACTAATTCCTCCCCAGGGTGTCATCTGGCAAGGAGAGGGGATAATTGCAAGGTGATGACATCAGTAGTTGTGGAGGCAGGAATTACACAGGAAAGTCTACTGCTGGTACCTAAAGTCTGTCATAGCAACCCAACTTCAGCTCATCTTCTGTCAATGTAAACAAGGATTTCTGTTTTTGTTCCTTTTTTTTTCTTCTTCTTCTTCTTCCTGAACGAGATGTAACCGAAGCTCTCATTTCCTGGTTTCAGTTTCATTTATCAGCTCAAATTCAGTTATGATTCACTTCTAAAGTGACGGGCAGGTATTTTGGGTTCTGTGGAAAATGACGTGCTTTCCCTGTGTGATGAGTGCTTTTGTTCTTTTAGCGTTTCGAAAGGAAAACACATTGTCTTATGTTGCCATCCAGAATGAGGACGTGGGGACCCCACCACCCCCCCCCCTCCCCAAGTCACATAATATTAATTTCAGCGACAACTCCTCAAAGACGATGGATGACTAACCATCTGTCTGTTTCCCTGTGGTTTCCTGCCAGTTCTCTCTCTCTGTCTCTCTCTCTCTCTCTCTCTTTCTCCTAGTTGCTTGTGTTGGATTGTACGGCTTCACCCCCTCCCCTCCCTCCATTGTTACCCTAGCCCCTACCCTTTTGTCTGCCCTGAGTACTGAACGTTGCTGGTGGGGAGGGAGAGGGTGGGTGTGCGGGCGGGCGACTGTGCCGTGTGCAGCCCCGGGAGGAAGTGCAAAGAGACTGAAATAAACGCTGAGCTCGCGGAGCGTTGAGCTTCACGCCTCTGAAGAGACTTCACACAGAGACTCTCCTCTAAAACGAACAGCAGAGAACGAACGTGCACGCGAGACGAGCACGGCGCCCCACTGCCGACGCAGCGCGCGCAGGAGACCGTGCAACGGCCTCCTCTTAACGAGCAAACCCCTGTTCATTTCTCTTGCCTTTTGTGTGGATCTGGGAGTTGTTTTAAGCGTCATGTCCGCACTCTGTGTTGAACACTGCGTGCACTGCGGTTCTGTGGAGGCTAGTCTCTGTGTCAATATGTGCAATAGCCTGTTTTCATAGAGCTGGTCTGTTTGAAGGGAGTCCTGTGGGTGGCCAGTGCACTGTTTGTTTTTCTCTTTCATTATAACTCTGTAGGAAGCCGTTTAAGGTAATGTGTGAGCATTGAGAGCCATTCTGTGATGAACCCGCTGTTGTTCATTGCAAATAAAGAGATCTGATTGGTTTGAAACCATAAACGGCTCCTGTGATTATTAAGTACCTTTTTTATGCTGTTGAAGTGTGCTCCATACAATGTATGAGGGGTGTGCGTCCCTAAAACACACACGCTGACGCACACACACCAGCACGTGCCCCCCGTCCCCACCCAAGCCTCTCCCCCACACCCCTTGATGCCGTTATCTCCCCCTGTCTGTCAGCTGTGCATTTGTCCCTGTATTCTGATCTCTATCAGGTTAGGTGGTGCCCTGGCAGGCTGGTGAAACAGACGGGGGTAAGAGTGACTCTTTAAGTTAGGCTGGGAGCCTGATTACATCATCAGGCTTGACTCTGCGTGATTGAGTGTGTCGCAGGTACTCACTGCTGCATCTTCCTCTGTCCCCGCCCCCCCTCCCTCCCCCTTGCTCTCTCTCTCTTTCTCTCACGAACAGGCGTGGTGTCCGTCAGCTTTGAGGAGGACGAGGAGGGGAACCTGTGTCTCATTGCCTACCCCCTGCACAGCGAGCTGGTTGACATGGAGAACGTGGACCCTGACAGCGAGCCCAAGAACAAGATGCTGAAGTGGGGCAACAAGAAGCCCTCCACCCTGCTGCTGGACAATGACAACTACGGCAAGGACAGGAGCAGACACTCGCGCAAGGAGGACAAGATCAAAAGGTGCAGAGACACACTGAGACGCTCCCACACTGAGACACACTGAGGCGCTCCCACACTGAGACACACTGAGACACTCCCACACTGAGACACACTGAGACGCTCCCACACTGAGACACACTGAGACGCTCCCACACTGAGACACACTGAGACGCTCCCACACTGAGACACACTGAGACGCTCCCACACTGAGACGCTCCCACACTGAGACACACTGAGATGCTCTCACACTGAGACGCTCCCACACTGAGACACAGTGAGACACTCCTACACTGAGACAGTGCCACAGTGAAATAAGGCTTAAAATACTAGTTCTATAAAAGTACACAGACCGGGGCTCTGAGTGCTTTACACTAATATTCTGAGACAGGGACAGGGCAAACAGAGGTTAATCTGGACAGGGATTATGTCATCGGGAACATGGGCAGTGACAAAGATTTGACCCACAATGACGTGGAGTCAGCCGGGGGCTCAGAGTTCACAACTCAAGCACCCGCACACTCTCCTTCCTGCACCGTCTTGTGTCACACACACGCTACCTATCCGCTCCGTTTGTTTTCCAGTGTAATCCGAATGCTCACACAGGACGGACCTTTCTGTACTCTGTGAAAAACGAAAGCGTGATGTGACGGTTGTGTCTAGGTCACCAATAGCAGTCTCTTCTCCCTCCGCAGTCATAACCGTGAGGCCGAGGTGCTGTACTACAGCCTGGAGAAAAGCAATGCTGTGCCCCAGGTCAAGCACAACCCCTGGAGCCTCAAGTGTCACCAGCAGCACCTCCAGAGGATGAAAGAGAACGCCAAACACCGCAACCAATACAGTATCCTTTCCTCAAAAAATCTGAAAAGTTGCCTTCACACGTCATTCTGAGCTTAGTTTATCTGAAATGATACTAAAATGGCCGTACAGTCCATAAAACCATTCCCCTCCTGCCCAGTGTAGCGCTGCTGTTGTTCTTACAGTAGGTAGGGAACGGGTGGAACCCCTTTGTCTGCTGTCGTTACGCGTCCTTGACTCGCCCCCTTCCCAGAATTCATCCTGCTGGAGAACCTGACGTGGCGGCACACAGTGCCGTGCGTGCTAGACCTGAAGATGGGCACCCGGCAGCACGGTGACGACGCCACTGAGGAGAAGAAGGCCACGCAGATCCGCAAGTGCCAGCAGAGCACCTCGGCCAGCATCGGCGTGCGGCTGTGTGGTATGCAGGTGAGCGGGGTGGGGCGGGGCGGGATGAGCAGCGTGGAGGTGAGCGGGGTGGGGCGGGATGAGCAGCGTGGGCTGCAAGGAGGGTCGCGGGACAGGACGAGGGGCGCAGGGAGAATGTGGGGCAATAATAGAACGTTTATTCACTGCGTGGGTGGTGAACTGTGCCCGCAGGTGTACCAGTCTGACTCCGGGAAACTGATGTTCATGAATAAGTACCACGGGCGCAAGCTGACGCTGCCGGGGTTCAAGGAGGCGCTGTTCCAGTTCTTCCACGACGGGCGGCGGCTGCGGCGCGAGCTGCTGTCTCCGGTGCTGCGGCGGCTCCGCGACATGCAGGCCGCGCTGGAGGCCTGCGAGTCCTACCGCTTCTTCTCCAGCTCCCTTCTCATCATCTACGACGGCGAGCCTCCTCGCTCCCAGCGCCCGTGCCTCCGCGGCGGGGAGGAGGGCGAGGAGGACGACCTGTCAGAGGAGGAGGAGGAGGATGAGGAGGAAGAGGCGGGCGAGTTCGGGTTCCCCTGTGGGGCTGCGGCGAGCGGCGGGGGCAGCAGCAGCAGCGGGGTGATGAGCCGGGCGTCCAGGAGCGAAGGGAGCCCCCTGGTGGATGTGCGCATGATCGACTTCGCCCACACCACCTGCCGGCACTATGACGAGGACAGCGTGGTGCACGAGGGCCAGGACAGCGGCTATATTTTTGGCCTGCAGAACCTCATCACCATTATCACCCACCTGGAGGAGCACAGCGCTGACTAAGCCACACCTCTCTGACTGACTGATCAAGTGCAAGACCTGCATCTCCCATACATGCATCTCAGGCCACACCTCCACTGATGGGGGCGGGGCTTGGGTAGAACAGTAGGGGTGTGCAGGTGAAGGGAGGGGAGATGTTCCTTCTCCCACTGACCAAAAGGGACAGAACTGCCTTGTGTTCTGCTAGTTCTTTGTTTCTTTGTTTTTTTTGTTTTGGTGTTTTTGGAGTTTTTTCGTCGTTTTTTTATTGTTTTGTGTGTGTGTGTGTGTGTGTTTGTGTGTGGAGGAAAAAAGATGTGTGATCTTCTTTCCACCTTTGTTTCCTTGACGAAGTGATTCATAGCCTCTTTTATGTTCTTTTGCTGTTTTTTCTTTTTTTATAGAATAAAATGTGTAAATATATACACAAGAAAGCAATCATGTATTCCTAATCTTCCCAGGTCCTTCTGAAACAGAAGGTTCTGTCAGATGTTGCACATCTCTAAACCACCAGCTCTCTGTGACACACACACACACACACACACACACACACACACACACACACACACACACACTCTCACACACAAAGTGTGCTGGGACTGAAACTATTGACAAGTGGGAAGAATGGAGAGAGATAGGGGGATGGGAAAGGAGGAGATTAAGAGAGGGAACTGTCATTGAAAGAGGGATGCCAGCTATCTGACTCCCTGAGTTATGCCCCCCATGCACCCTGCAGAAGAGGATGGGAGGATGAAGAAAAAAAAGGTTTGGGAGGGGGAGGGGCAACACACCTTTTTTGTTTTCCCTTTTTATTTGTTGTCCCCCAGTGACCCCCCACCCACCCCCCCTTGTCATTCCTGCAGTAGTTTCTAAGAGAGAATATATTGAGATACATTATAGAGATGCAGAGAATATAGATCTATATTTATTTGAACTATTTGATAAATAAATGAAGGAAAAACTGTAAGGTGGATGAAGTCTACATTCCATATTAGTAATGGTATAAGAATATTAATGACTTGTTATTTGATGGGTTCAGATACCTCTATCTTATATACCTGTGTGTCCACAGTATGTTGGAGGATAAATAAAGAGCTTTTTGTTTGTGTTCAGTGCTCTTTTCTGTTTGTTTGGCTGTGATTTAGAGATGCAGAGAGCAGGGGGTAGTAACCTGACAGGGTGCAGAGGTTATGAGTAACAGTAGCAGAGGCATGGGCACACGCATTCGGGATGAAATGGGGTTTTAGGACTGCTTTGTGAGTGACTGAGACCAAAGCGGCGGGCAGTGTTAAAGCCCCTTGATATAAATTGAATTAACAGGTGTAACAGAACGAATAAACACTGCCTTAAACCTCAATTTAAGAGGCGTGCAAACCCAAGTGTGAGGATTGGTGTGGCCAGCACCAGTAGATCATCCTTTATTTACCCAAGCTCTTACCTAAAGTGACTTCCAGTGTAAAAGAGGTACATCAGCCTGAGTTATACGAGTAACAGTACCAGACCAGCAAGCCTATGTGCAGCAGCATCAAAACAAAGACTCAACCTGGAACCATGACACATAATCATGAACACATACAGACATGCATCTCTGATACCATAAATAGCTTCATTATATTAAATAAGAAGTGCTATTGGATTGGGACAGGAGAGGGGCCCGGTGCATTCTGAAGAGATGGCTTTCAGTCTGTTGGAAGATGGGCATTCTGCCATCCTAACAACAATGGGAAGTTCATTTCTCCACTGGGTGGCCGGTACCGACATTGTGACGACCAGTTGCCCATGACAATGGTACAAGTCAACTTAAGCAGATATACGGTACATTGTATGCGGTTTTATATACTTTGTCCATTAATCCTCGGTGGTGAAACTAGTGCTTTATCTGTCTCCCTGACTGGAGTTTATCTGAGAGCAGAATTCTGGTGCGTTCACACACACACACACGCACGTCTTAACGAGAGCCAGGCACGAAAATCCTCTGTGCAGGAGAAGATAAGTAATTGCCCCAGAGGAATGACGTCACTGGGAGCGTGGGGCCAAGAGGAGGTTCACCAGTGGCACCACAGCTGATCCAGCGAGCCGTCCGACCTCATCATGGGAGCTGCTCCGTGAACGTGTCCGGGAGGGGGCTGGCGGGTTGGAGTCTGTTCCCATGCTGTTGGAACAATAATGAAAGCAATTAATTCGGTGCCTATGACAGGAATGTGGTTTTGTAGTTTCAGGACTGGTTTAGCAGCAGGGTTTACTATCAGGGGTTGGTGTGCCCAGTATTCAGTAAATACTATGCTAAATCAACAGCTTGCGCAGGTTCACTTTTTATTAGGCTTGGAGTACATTGAATAAGTCTTAGCAAATGCCCCATATGTGTTTCTATGTGAATGGGAGTGTTTGTATATTTTAGTGAGGGGAGTGAGACATATCCCATCTCACTTGTTTGACAGATACATGCACTTCCACTGTATCTGTCGAACAAGCGAGATGGGATATGTCTGACGTCTGTTCGTCCCTTTACAAGCAAGACGGTCCTTTTCTGTCAGTGTGCAAGTGGGGGCATGAGCTTGTTTGCCTCTCTGTCAGGCAATGGGAAATGGGTAGGGGGCTTAAGGAGGGAAGCGGTTTCGTTTGGCAGCCGGAGGCCAACGGGAGATCCGTCACGGCGGTCTGAGGAGCGAGATTACAGCATCGTCACAATATACATTTTAACAGAACTAAATTCTAAATCTAAATTCAGTAATATAAGATGTGTTGTCCCTCTGGCTTGTTGTGAGAGCTCAGGCAGCCTGGCCCTTTGCAAACTGGATTTTTGCATTTTTGTGTTCTAACCCATTTTGAGGGCTCACAGGAGAGGCTGGTTCAGGTGGAGTGATTTTCATTTACTTCTGCATTTGTGTGTGTGTGTGTGTGCAGTACATACAGTATGCAATGTCTCCCGTTTATAGGTTGTTATGACAAGTAGGCCAGTTTCATAACAGTAATAAATCTCTATGGCAACGATGCTGGTATTTTTAGCGCTTTCTCAAGAATGGGAATGACTTTGTCTTCCAGAGGCTCAGATTTTGACAACTCTGTCGGGAGGAGATCTTTGTAAGGGCAAAAAGGCCCCTTTTATTCCTCTCAACCATGTTCATTCAAATGTAATAATCACCTCTGAGTAGATTTTTACGCCCACCCCACCACGGATCAGAGACAAAGAGGACCTGCAGTTAAGAGCATGGTTACCCAGCATGGAAACTGTGTTCACTCCCTCAGTGCACACAATACAGCCAGGTGTATACAGCAGTAATACCCTGGTGGGCAGAGTGTGGGGGGCGGGGGGGGCTTGGGGGGCTTGGGGGGACCAGGCTTCCCCCCTAAGAAAGAGATGAACCAGGGAGCCACACTGCAGGCGTGCCCAGAACAGCCGTATCAAATTATTTGATTGGTTGCCTCTTAATCTGTTTAAATTGCTGTGTTTCTTCATCATTCCCATTATAATAAACACAGTATAAATTAATCTACATACTCAGCACAGAATAAACATGTAGTCCATACAAGACAAACTTCACAATGTAAAAAAGGCATTTTGTTGCAAGAATGTGGTTACTATAGTCATTTGACACGAACCATTTTGATGTTTCCGCCATTCAAGAAATCTTTTTATAACAGAGTTTTACCCAGCAGGTACATGCTTGCAGTAGCCAGTATTGACATCTTCAGTGGTGAGGGCAGTGGGTGTGTGCCTGTTTGTGGCAGCTGCTTATCTCCTGTGAGCATAAGGCCTCTATACTGGACGTCACAGCACTAGACATGGCCAAAGGACATGGTAGATAGGGAGTGATATGCATTAGCATCCTGTAAAGCCTGTGAATAAGCAACCACTAAATCCTTCATAAATACGACTGTTTTACCTGAATGGGTGGGACTGTGGGTTCAGGGGTTTGGCTTTGGGCTAGTTCATTTTGGCACGGTAATTTATTTTTTGTTATCTGTTTTTGTCCATTCTCTTGCCAATATCACAGATTAATTTTTGATTGTCTAACCATGGCTGACAATGTGGAAGTGTTTCACTGCAGCTTTACATATACAAAATTATTTTGTTCAATTTAAATGTAAATATTGAATACATTGAATACAAGTTTTTTAAATGGTTGCATTGAAGACAGCTAGCTTTCAGTTCAATTCCATTTTTTAAAAATTTAAAACTTGTTACAGAAACACAGTCACAAAGATTTTACAGGAACTTGGAAAAACAAATTGGGCAAGACCAGCTTCATGAATCAGTGTTTGTCAGAGATAATATTCTTAGCTTATTTTGAAATAAGTAGCCTGTGTGATTTAGTTTTTTCAGGGACTCACCACACTCTGTGGTGAATGATATCAGATTGTAAGAGAAAAATATTAGCAGTTGGCCATCCAGTGCAGTGGGGACTCTGACTTTCTGATATCCATGATTACCTCACACAATGGCAACTCATAGCTAGGGACTCTGTCAGAGGTGTGGGGAAATTTTTGTGTAAATGCACACAATTATTCACTTTTATGATGAGAGTGTTTGTATTACAATTTTGAGAATCATAATAGCATAATCATATTCAATATTATATACGCATACTTAAAACAATTAGAGTGGACCCAGAGATGTAGCAGAAATGCTCTAAAGATATGGTTCCACTTTTCCCAGGCACTAGTACCATTTGCCAGAAAGTGTCAACCAGCTATGACACACAATACAGATATTTGGCACTAGAAACAAGTCACATGTACCCTTCTTGGATGATGCTGGTGCTGCTAGTGTATCTGGGTGATGTCCGCGCACAAAGGACAAACACTAGGCAAAGCAGCAGAACAAGACGGTGAAACAATGTTCAGTTAAGAGCCAGCACAGTCATGTCTTAACTGCAGCAGTCAGTTTTATTTCAAAGCTCTGGGCACTTTTCCTAACAGTTTAACACAGCTGGCTCATTACCCGCAAGGTCTGCTGTTAATAAGCTGAATCAATAACTCTAACAAGCTGGGCAGAATGACTGCAGGGAGTGGAGCCATGACATCTGAAGAGCTTCTCAGGCCCTATTCAACACTCGTAAGGTGTAAACTTGTCAGACCACATTGTGCCTCTTCCCTTGGTACAGACATCCCACATTGTAATCTCAATGTCCCTGCTATTAACATAACAAAAAAGATTACGGATTCTGAAAAAGAGTTCAAACCAAGTATAATTTGTGAGGCCAAGCACCTGATTGAGTACAATCACATGACTCCAGAGCAGGTGGATTGGGAGTAGTTGTACCACAGAATGTTAGGGTTAATACTCTTATCTACTTGTCTTTGTCTATTTTTTTTTGTCCTTTCTTTCAGTTTCTCCTTGTTCTGGCCAGCTTCAGTATTAGTATGTTTATGTGTTCAGGAGCACTTTCCATAACGAATAAAAACAAATCTTCAATAAAGTGCTCTGCACATGTACAGTATGCTGCTTTTTGAACATTGCTGTTATACAGATCTTTCTATACAGATCTATACAGACTTTCTCATAAGCAAAGTGGTTTGCACAAATGTTTCACTGATGGTGTACCAGAAAAAATAAGATAGCTTAAATTTTTTTGCACATGCTTATTGCTTATTTTGCTTATTGTGTATGTGTAGGTGTGCGCGTGTATGTGCGTTCATTGCCTTTGAACACCACAGCACTGGTTGTGACCAAAGTTCAGCAATCTGGCGCCCAGTTTTCACTGTTCTGTGGATTTTGACCTTTGCTCTGGTAAAGATGTTCTAACCAGCATTTGTACTCAGTACATACACTGCCCTCCACCATTACTGGCACCCCTGGTAAAGATGAGTAAAAAGGGTTATAAACAATTCACCGTTAAAATACCTTAATGTCACACTGAAAAAATGAGAAAAATCCAACCTTTAATTGAAGTAAACAAAAAATCCCTCATCAAGAATTTTTTTTTTTTAAACTACATGTGCCACAATTATTGGCACCCATGCATTTATATATAGAATAAAGTAATAATTTTTCATATTTGGTCACATATCCTTTGCATGCCATGACTTTCTGATGATCCAACAACATCAAAAGACTCTTGATATCTTATTTTCTGGTACTCTTACAAGCAATACTATAACGTCTCTGCATTTGAATGGATCTCTATGGGAATTGGGGAGTGGGACTAGATTTAGCTGTAAATTATACTGGAGCAGTATGGATTACATGGTTGGTAAAATGGTGTAGTTTTTAAAAAAATAATTATTTTTTGATGAGGGATTTTTTGTTCTCATAATAAATTTACTTATTTTTTATAACCCTTTTTACTCATCTTTACCAGGGGTGCCAATAATAGTGGAGGGCACTGTAGAACCCTCAATATGTAGAAAACCCCCTGTTGCATAAACACTTCTCCGTTCAAACACTCTCCACTTTCATAATGAAATGAACACTGCTGCACACATATTGTGTATATACATACACACACATATTGTGTATATACATACACACACATATAAAACACTCACACATGCATGCAAACACAAACACAAACACAAACACACACACACACACACACACACACACACAAACACACACACACACACACATTTTTGAAGTCAAAACAGAGAGCAAATCTCCCACATTCCCTCTATCTGAACAGGTGATAGCAGTGAGGCTTTGCCCTGCATCTCACCCCACAGATATGGTCCATAGTATTGCAATCCTTACACAACCTGCTCAGAGACTCAGGGACAGCCTCTAGTAGAGCCACAGTTTAATCAAATGCTCCTCATTTCTGTTTTCTCCGTCGTCAGAGATTATCGCCAGTGATGACAGGCTTTAGATGAATTAACTCCAACCCATTGAGACTGTTGGTCGACAGCTGTCGATGGGTTTCAGCTGCTACGACTGGCCTTTGATTGATGAAACTGAACGGGGTGTGTCTGAACCACTGAGATCTTGGATCCACTTAACACTGGATTGAACAGAAGCAGAACAGGGCTGCCATTATTAATTAGCCATCCAAGTTAATGATCAAACAGGTTTGTAAAATGTTTGGGTGCTTAAGATCTCTAAAATTTTAATATTCTGCAATAAATATTGTCGAAAATCAGTTTCAAAGCAGGGTTTTACCCAGCAAGTATATGCTTATTAGTATTTATATTATGTGTCACTGTTCTATCTTGGTGCTTGTAGTCACCCATGTTATTTGCACTTGGTGTTGTTTGTCATTATGGCTTGGCTTTCCAACAAAAGCATGTGTCAAATAAATATATGGTAACGTAAATGTGAAGATGGAAAAACAGAAAGGAAGAGAAAACTAAGTGGGCCGGTTTCAATGACAATGCCTTATGGGCTGTGTCGGATAGAACAGGATGTCAACAGTTAGTTACATAAATACAGAAAATTATGACATTTTTATAGGTGTTATTATTTTTACAGGGCCAGATTCCAATTATAAAGACAATCGGGGGTGGAAACAAGATGGCGACTACTGGCACCGGAGTGGAGATGAGACAAGAAATGCCTGTGACAGAACCCTGCCGTGGGGCATGGACGCCCTTCAGATGAGGGAGGTCACATTCACTCTGACTGCTTGGAGAGGGGGAGAGAGAAATAGAGGGAAAGTGTAGCTAAGCATAGAGATGACGAGAATCTTACATAACCAACTCCATGATGTCACCATCTCGCATTTGGAGCAAGAATTAGCAAGAAGCTGCTGTCTAAGCTGCACTGACCACGCCATCAACAAGGCTTCAAAATAGCCCCGTGATTAGTCCAATAGAATGCATGTAAAGGCGCTCTACCTATAAACATTTCACTTCTCAAACTCAAAAAGTCCAATCACAGGAGCATTTTTGTTAATTTCACATATTTGAATATTCATTGTCAGGTTAGTTTGCAAAATGCTGTCTCTTACACTCCCAATTCAATTCAGTTCAATAGAAAAAATCTATTAAATAACCAGAATTATAAAATAATATATACATTTATTAATTGTTATTTTAATAAAATATATTGTACATATTTTGAATTCAATTATACTGTATGCAATTAGAATGAAATGAAAGGAAGTAAAAAGTGGCAAAACATCTCCCCTCTCTTTTCTTCCCCTATTTCCTCCCAAGAACCAAGGGTAGAATAACATTACTCACAGTGTGTAGGGCAGAAGAGCATTACTCACAGTGTGTAGGGCAGAATAACATTACTCACAGTGTGTGGAGCAGAATAACATTACTCACAGTGTGTAGGGCAGAAGAACATTACTCACACTGTGTGGGACAGAAGGGCATTACTCACAGTGTGTAGGGCAGAAGAACATTACTCACCGTGTGTAGGGCAGAAGAACATTACTCACACTGTGTGGGACAGAAGGGCATTACTCACAGTGTGTAGGGCAGAAGAACATTACTCACCGTGTGTAGGGCAGAAGAACATTACTCACAGTGTGTGGGGCAGAACAACATTACTCACAGTGTGTAGGGCAGAATAACATTACTCACAGTGTGTAGGGCAGAAGAACATTACTCACAGCGTGTGGTTTATATAACCTGTTCCCTGGTTGCTTTCTTTCCCAATGGGGATGCAAGAGGCTAAGACAAAGGATGCTGCCGGGTTATTCCGCTGCTGATGATCGCCTTCGATCGGATGTATTCCTGAAATAGAATGCCTGAATGAAGGGTTTTGGGTGATGGAGAGGGAGGAAAAGAGAGTGTCACCCTTACTAGGCTGTATTTTGTTTTTATTATATTAATTGCAAATATGAATTGTATTGTTTTATTGTTTTTATCAATGAGGTATTTGCTAGAAAAGGAGGGTGAGGATGATGGACATTTTTATCTGTTTTTGTCAGTGAAATTGTTTGTTTCTCAGCTCCATTCCAATTCTCAGGACCAAAAAAAAATCCAATAATCATTATGGAATCAGGGAATTACACTGAGAGAGATGCAAATGGTAGATTTACAGAGGAATTTCTGGAGAACAGAATGAAACAGAATATAACCATATCTGTCTCCCACTCATTGATGGGAACGTAGCTCTGCTAAACTCTTGTACGTGTGTGTGTGTGTGTGTGTGTGTGTGTGTGTGTGTGTGTGTGTGTGTGTGTGTGTGAGCACTAAAGCACACTGTGAGTCAGTGCAAGCCTCCACAAATTGCAGAACACAATATTTTTATCCATGTCTTAAATAAGATATTTAAACAAATTCCTCTTATCTGGAGCAAATGCAAATTAGCAAATCGCTTCCGTCACGGGATGTTCTGGGTCACGGATGGTCTTCCCACGCTTCATTGGGATTGATCTGAGAGTGACTGCTTATCTCTGCATTTGTATCTGCATGTGTGTCTAATACTGTATGTGTGTGATTACATATGTGTCTAATACTGTATGTGTGTGATTACATGTGTGTCTAATACTGTATGTGTGTGATTGCATGTGTGTCTAATACTGTATGTGTGTGATTACATGTGTGTCTAATACTGTATGTGTGTGATTACATGTGTGTCTAATACTGTATGTGTGTGATTACATATGTGTCTAATACTGTATGTGTGTGATTACATGTGTGTCTAATACTGTATGTGTGTGATTACATATGTGTCTAATACTGTATGTGTGTGATTACATGTGTGTCTAATACTGTATGTGTGTGATTACATGTGTGTCTAATACTGTATGTGTGTGATTACATGTGTGTCTAATACTGTATGTGTGTGATTACATGTGTGTCTAATACTGTATGTGTGTGATTACATGTATGTCTAATACTGTATGTGTGTGATTACATGTGTGTCTAATACGGTATGTGTGTCATTACATGTGTGTCTAATACTGTATGTGTGTGATTACATGTGTGTCTAATACTGTATGTGTGTCATTACATGTATGTCTAATACTGTATGTGTGTCATTACATGTGTGTCTAATACGGTATGTGTGTCATTACATGTGTGTCTAATACGGTATGTGTGTCATTACATGTATGTCTAATACTGTATGTGTGTGATTACATGTTTGTGATTTGTATGCATCCACAGATTATTCCACTAGAGTATCATCTGGCATGGAAGCCACATCTGGACCAGGACAGGTCAGAGGTTGTCACAATTTTTTCATCTTAAATCGGCATGATGACCAGGTCCACCCCCTGAAGGGAAACAGTTTCTATAGAAGGCAGTTACACCAGTTTGTTTTTAATATGGGGTTGGGAGTGTTTCATTCAGCCAGGGTTTCCTCAGTTGCTATACTGTATTAATTCCTCCAAAAGACATACCAGGCACCTAATCTACCATTTGCTGTGATTGGAAAATACATTTTTACAAAAGCCACTCTCTCCTGTAGTACTTTGTGGACTGTGTTGGAGTGGTGCACTTGTCCTGGTGTGCAGGTGCAGGTGTCATACTGGTAATCGGAAAAATTGTTCCAAATACAGTACGCCCTCCAAGCCTGGGCTAATTTATTATGAGATGAGGTGAGCAGAATCATAGAGACAGACCTCTCCACTCCCTTGACACTGACTGTGAAAAACAGAAAGGCAGAAGCGGTCTGGCAGTTGGGGGTTTGTGTTTAGACGCCTTTGTGTATGCATACAATTCCAGCAGGACGAAGGGTCCCAAGAGCAGTGCTGCTGATCTCAGCCCAGCCATGTGATTTTCCATTGTGTTCTATTGGCTGCAGATAGATAAGATTGTGCTCTGGGGCACTGACTCTGAATCACTTTACCCTTTTTTCCACAATGGCTAGAGTGTGGTGCAGGCTGGATTAGCTGATCTTGGATCAGTGATTAGAGAATAAGATGCCCCCAGAATTGTCCTATTAGTTCTGTGTATCACTTTCTGTATGGAGACAGAACCACCACAGCTTGAATTGAGAGAATCTGTGTACAGTTGGTTATACAATCACACTGTAGATGTGAGAACAGTCACACGGCCATCGATGTGGAGGGCATATCAGTGACCACAGCAACTGTTTGTCCTCCTCAATTTTGTATCAGCCTTTTCTTCAGTGTGTCCTCCCATAGCTTATTTACACTAAAAGCCTTTTTAAAATGACCAAGCATGGGCTTAGAACCTTTACCTTTATCCAGCACACAATACAAGCCGAAATGCAGTGGCTATTTAACACAAGTACTACATGGAAGCATGCCTAAAACAATATTATACATATTTATGGATCTATATGACATGTATTTAGTGCAATATAAATGTGAAATACATTGCAATGCTCATATTGCCGTGGATGTGAAACATTATTTCTATCTTGCAGAGGACTGCTGAGATTTCAACATGGCCGCCAAACCCATTTTGGGGACTCCTGGCCAAGTAGGCACCTAGCTGGTTTTTGGAGAGAGCTCTTACATCAACCAGTGGTTTACTGCCACCTCCAACTTTTTCTCCCTCCATCACGATATACACCCAACATCTCCTTTTCTCCATGCTCCTATATCCTCCCATAATTTTCTGCTTCACTGTGTCGGTCCCCCTGTTTTTCTTTATTTGTCTAACTCTCAGTCCCTTTCTGCCTAAATCCCCCCTTTTCATTCTATGAATCTCAGTTCCATTTCTGAAAGTGTGCTGAAATACAATATCAAACTACAGCAAGACAGTATAAAATGAAAGGATGGGAAGGCATGGGTAATTAGAGGTTGATGAGCAATGGGGAAAAACACAAGCAGGTAAAAATGGAAGAAAAGCAGCAGAGATCTACCAGGAATCCGGGTGTTTGAAGTATACTGCAATTTGAAAGAATTTTGCGTATTCTACAACTTTCTCACCCTATCTAGGCTACTCACCAGGTGGAAAGTGCTGGCCAGGGCCAGGGCCGTGTCCGAATCAACACTCTTCCACACTGTTGAGTAGCTTTGGTGAGTAGATAGGGCGAGAAAGTCGTAGAGTATGCAAAAAAAATTCTAATTGCAGTATACTTCAAACACCCGGATGACACACATACTTCCAGGGTTTAGCTGAGTATAATCGGGAGCACACTTTTCAAGAAGTACACAAACATTTTGGTCACATAAATATGACATGAGCTTCATCTTAAAAAAATGAGGCGCAGCTTCGCTAACGTTGTACTTCAAATGCAACAAAACCAACATGTGACATGGCAGCGCAAGAGTAGAGCACAGGGTTGCCAGATCTTGTAAGACTTTCCAGACAAATGGCAACTAAAAACTAGACCAAATTATAGGCTATTTTTAACCGAAACCAATGTATTTTATTATGTTTTTACTTTTTAAAATAAGTGGTTTTTTTATTTCTGCGAACGACCACAGAAATAAAAGAAGGCTGAATCCCCATGAGTTACATCATAAAACACCAACAGTGCTCTTTGGTATTGGGGTTATAATAATTCAGTACACTTCTTTCACTTTTAAATCAATATTTCCATTTGAAGAAAATTTAAAAATCATGTGGCCTGATTTCAAAACAGAAGGGGCTG
This sequence comes from Ilyophis sp. 1 JC-2022, assembly GCA_022702515.1. NCBI lineage: Eukaryota > Metazoa > Chordata > Actinopteri > Anguilliformes > Synaphobranchidae > Ilyophis > Ilyophis sp. 1 JC-2022. The sequence continues at coordinate 26,270,038 of CM040396.1, forward strand.
ATGCAAAGAAAAATTAAACTGAAAAAAAAAAAGGAAATAATCATCTTCGTCAGCAAAAAATGGGATGTCTCTGAATGACAGATGACAATGAAGAGAGAAAGAGCGAGAGATAGAGATAGAAAGAATGAGAGATTATGTCATGGTAATGGAGCTTGCGGGGAGGGTGTGTGGGGGGGCTTTTGCTTGTCTTCACCTCGGTGTTGGTGCAGTATTCTCTTTGTCATTATATAGCCAAGCAGAACAAACATTACACATGTCAGTGGTTATGTGTGTCAGAATATGGTTATTAGGTAGGCTGTCTGATAGGATGCATAAATGGAGATAATGTTAGTTACAAATAACAAACAGAGTGTGTTAAGAAATAATGTAGTCCTTTCACCCATAGAATCCTACCTTAAATTGAGGGTTTCATCTTGAGAATAAGGTGAATCTTCTGTTTTTATTTAATAATATATTCATTATTTTACTTTATTTTTTATACATGTTTTTGCTATAACTGACTATATATATATATATATATATATATATATAAAGCACAAAATTAAGTTGTCCAATTATGTAATTTCTCTCTGAAAGAGTTATTTTTGGTAAACTGCAATCACAGCCTCTGTGCTTGACTGGTCATTCTTCATACAATGCTGACCTCTGTTGCTCTTAGAGTGAATTACACTATGGCAACAGTCTTTAAAAAAACGGAAGTAGGCAACACTCATTTCTTCTCATTTCCAGCCCTGGAAGCCAAAGAAGCAGTGAATAACCGAAATCTGCACATTACGTATTCATTTATTTGTAGAGTTCTGTGGTACAGACAGACAAAACAACAGAGAACACATCGTTCGGGGACGAGGACTTTAGCTTGCTCCGTTTATCAACAATCAGGACATAAATACTGTAGGCTACATTTTGGACGGTGACAGAAAAGCAGTAGCCTATGCATTAATTATAAACTAGTAACATAAATGACTTTACTTTTACACGACTTATCCTACTGTTTTTAAAGTAACTGGATTGATTTATTATTTGCTCGCGCTATATGACCTTTGTGTAACAGTTGTAGTAGGCTAATAGCTATACAGTGCTGTCGCAATCATGATAGTGAATACTCCTAGGCTAGTGAGGATAAGCATGTTGTTATTTAATTAGGCTATGAAAAGTATTTCCCAGTTTGTGGTTTTTATCTAGATTGGCTCGAATTTTATATTTTTTTAACCTGAAAGACCTCAAAATTGAATTTTTTAAAATCTGAATTCTGATCAACAAATAAAATAAAAGCAGTTGTCTTGTCGATGTAGCATAGTTTTGTAGCTTTTATTGAAAGCAATTTTACTTTGAAATAACGTGCCTTATGTTGTAGGCTCGATGTAGGCCGCCAATAATCGGTAGGTTTATCTTTACTTCTCACTGCACAGATGCTTCATACAGATCCATATAGTTACCCTATTAGGAGGCTCATCTACGTTTTGTTTTGGCCACCAGAAACCAAACCTTAGCCTACTACTATCACCAATCCGCCATGAACAGATTGCCCTCAGCTTGACACTCATAGCCTACCTACCAATACATGAAGAAACGTCCAAGATAAGACGTGTTGCATTTCTTAAAAGAGACTATATTGTGTCGTATACACAATTTAAACCAAAAAGAAGTGGAATAACGTAAATAAACATGCGTGGGAAATTAAAACGTGTCATCGTTTTAAAAGAATTAACTTTTTACGTTAACTTGGCTAAGACACCCCAATCAATGTTCTGTGTCAGTAGCAAGTTGTAAGTTGCGTGACCCTATTTGGACGTTTCTATAATCAAGGTATTGAAATTATTATAATAGGCTAACCAGGTACCTTGGAATCTTTTTGTACAAACAACATATTTAAAGAACACGTAGACAATTATTTAAAAATAATAAGCACTGTCAGCATTGGAGTACATTTTCATAATTTGTTATCTTCATCGTCAAAAAAACTTAACGTGTCTAGCTATTTTTTATTGTCAAAGAATGTGCAACAACCACAGGGTAACTCAGCTTTGACCTTTGGTCGCCCGGAATTACTTGCCCATTAGCCACCTTGATAGCCACTCCTTTTCCCGTCGTCGTCACACCGAGATGCGCAGAAATCTTTTGGTTATCGCATCCAAGTGTTCTGTTTATTGTAAATCTTCACGCAGGTGATGAAGATGATGATGATAATGATTATTATATTAGTATTATTATTGTTGTTGTTATTGCTGTTGTTTAAATATATAGCTGTTGGACGTTTGGCAACAAAATTAGGTGTCAGAAATAGTTTTTGACACCATATAGGCCTAAGCCTAGTGTAATTTTACTTGATGGCACCGAAAACAATAGCTGGTAACAGAAGTAAATATTGATCTGCTGAAAAATAATATTTTAGAATTACACACTTAATATGTTGATATACTATGGCTACGTCTGAAGTTATAGGTTATGTACAGCTGTGTAGCTACACAACAGTTAATACAACCATTATTCATCAGTTAGCTGCTCGAAAGTAAAACATAAATCCACCCGACTGCTTGGGTTTAGCAAAACTACGGGCTCGCGAAACTAGGCCAATGCTGAATTTCATCTGACGTGTGTTAGCGGCTGTAGTGGTGACGTGTCTCTAAAAGTGATTTCTTTTCGTAGCAGAACGGCGAGCCGGTGCCATTCAGACTTGACTGATCCAACACACCGGGACCATTAACACACTGGGATCCACACAAAGGGCGCTATGGGCAGTGAGTACATTTTCAAGATGGGTTAACTAAAGTTTATGATCATATTATGGTATAGAAATGTGGCTAACTAGCTTTGTTTACTATGATATATTTCATTGAAGGCTCGGGAAATCTACTGTTAACGTTACAGCATGGGATAGGCGGAGGCCATTTTTTTTATTTTCTACTAGTAGCTTGCTAGAACTATTACCTGTATAGCTCTCTGTCGTTAAAATTTTCCAGAGTGTAAATTAATCGTGTATATATAATAGCTACAGACTACGTACTAATCGTGTGGTTCACTGAGATATCAAGATATTAATGTATTGATTTGAGATTACGAATATTCGCTTTCTCGTAAGATACGTTTCGACAACAGTGGAGAGCGTTTGCGCTATGCTAACGTCCTACTATACTATGCACACTAACTTAGCCAGCAACCATCGCTTCTCCACTCATCTAGATGGCTAGCTGACATGGCTACATAATTTCGAAAAACTCCACAGCAAAATGAATGGACATCGGTTCAATGGTTGTAGCTTCAGCTAACTTGTTAGCCGACCAGCTCGCAAGTGGAGGCTGCTAATTTTGTTAGTGTTAACAATGCAACCTTGCTAATGCGATAACTAGGTAGCTATGGTAGTCTGTAATTTTTTAGTATTAATTGATTTCTGTAAATATGCATTGTTTATGTACAGGTGAACACTTTCCTTTTGGATTCAAGGTTGTCAGACTGATGACGTAGCATAGCGTTGAATCTGTTTGTGGCCCAGCTAGTTTGCGCCCAAAGTTGACAAACCGTTAGGTTTTCTGGTACTTTAAGCAATTCTATGTGGTATTTTCACTTTAGTTTCCATTCAGATGGTGACTGTCTTGTTACCAGTATTATTGTGATAAAATTGCTCTTTCGATTACGCCATTTGGCTAATGCTGACTTGTCTGTTGTGTGCCACGTCTCCTTTAGTCTGAAGACGCCTCAGTTTTCCGTTTTCAGTTTTTTGATAAAATGTAACGTTTATGCGATATAGATGGCTAACGTAGCGACCATTCTCTTGAGGAACAATAAATATTGTTCTCTTTTCTTTTTCAGTAAAATTTTTGGAAGTAATAAAACCGTTCTGTGCGGTTTTGCCTGAAATTCAAAAGCCAGAAAGAAAGGTAAAGTTCTTCACACTTTCCTCCTTTCATTACCCGTTACAACCCCGTTACACGAGTTTTCATTTTTGTTAAAATCTTCTTTTCTTTCACTTCAGATTCAGTTCAGGGAAAAGGTACTATGGACTGCCATCACGCTCTTCATCTTCCTGGTGTGCTGCCAGGTAAGTAGCCACTGCTAACCAGTCGCTGTCCAGTAATCGCACGGCCAGCCAATCCAATATCAGTGGAGCTGTCCCAAGATTCAGCAACGTTTTCCCGTCTGCATGTATCTTTCCCAAGTAGCAAGTTATTCTCAGCAAATGGATTGTAATTTCTAGCGGTGAATTTGTGGGAACGTATACAAGTTCTGTGACGACGGCAAGATTTGTGTAGCATTATATTTTTATTTTTGCAGTGCCCAGACTTCTTTTCCCTCTCTCATATAGATTCCCTTGTTTGGGATCATGTCATCAGACTCTGCCGACCCTTTCTACTGGATGAGAGTGATTTTGGCATCCAACAGAGGTGTGTGTTCTTGGGATAAATCACCCCTTTCCCTGCCACCTTCAATGTTTAAGGCCATAGGTGGAAATTGGTTGAGATAGAGATTTCATCAATTTTCTATGTTCAAGGATATTCATTTTGTGGGATTGACAGATATGCAAGACAGATAGACTACCAGTACCACGTAAAAAATAAAAACGATCTATAAAGCTAGATTTCACACTAATACTTGTGGAAATTTGGTATACAAATAATGAATATAGACCATTTGCATTTCCACATTTAGTAATTTGGTAACATTTTGGGCTGGCAGGAGAAAAAGATTGCTGACTAAAGTATGGTGCCTCCAGCCAAAATTTTGAATGATTTTTTGTGCTGCAGCCCATTTTCTTTCATGTTGGATTCTGACCTGGCTATTCTACCGACTCTTGGCTGGATCCTGCTCAGTTTAATTTAGTTTGACTGACTCGCATGCCCTGATCTGCAGGTACTCTGATGGAGCTGGGCATCTCTCCCATCGTCACCTCCGGTCTCATAATGCAGCTGCTGGCTGGAGCCAAAATCATTGAGGTCGGAGACACCCCCAAGGACAGAGCGCTTTTTAATGGGGCACAGAAATGTAAGTTAGGATGGGTCAAATGCAGAGGACAAATTACCCCACAGGGTCAATAAAGTATAACTTGCTTACGTGCTTGCTTTAAACTCTTGGCTTTTTCTGTGGGATAAATTAATAATGTATATGTATAATGGACCATATTTGGAAAAACAAAGAATTGGGGAAGTGTTTACTTGTGCTGAGAGAGGACATGGGTGATGGCAAATGGGAGAAAAGGCAAATAAGAGAAAAGACAAGAAATTTGTTGTTCTAGTGTGGTTTAACTCTGTTACACTTGTATATAGAACCACCTGAATTTGGGTCTGGGAAAACTCATAACTTGTATTTATTTGTGGCTTTTCTATTTTTTAGCACATTTGAAATCTACTTTTATTTGTCGTATGCATCACTTGAAAAATAACCTTGCAGAAATTCATCGCTACTTTATTGATTTTCTGCCAAGTGTTTTTGGCAAAGTGTCTTTTGAAAGTGCTATACAAATAAAATTAAATTGAAAGTTGAAGATCAAACCTGCCTGTGTGCTCTCCAGTTATGCGTTACTCACAGGCTCATTGACATTGGTTCCGATGCAGTTATACTGCTGTTATTTAAGGAAGGGCTACTCAAATGTAAGTTTGCATTTCTGGAGTTACTCAGTAGTGCTTGGTCAGTTTGCTTGTTCTAACTTCTTGTGCGAATGTGAGCGTGTAATGTTGCTCACTCTGTGATTGGCAGTGTTTGGTATGATCATCACCATCGGCCAGGCCATCGTTTACGTAATGACTGGGATGTACGGGGACCCCTCAGAGATGGGTGCTGGGATCTGCTTGCTAATCATCATTCAGGTGAGCCAGTTGCACACCCCTTTTCCAATTGGTCAGTTAGTACATCCCCTCAGCAACTAGTGGGGCTTTAGCTGGGCAGTGAGGCAACTTGCTAAAGTGTGGTTTTGAATTGTCTTGTCTCTCCAGCTGTTTGTGGCCGGTCTGATTGTACTGCTTCTGGATGAGCTACTCCAGAAGGGCTATGGCCTGGGCTCTGGAATCTCCCTTTTCATCGCCACTAACATCTGCGAGACCATCGTCTGGAAGGCCTTCAGCCCCACCACTGTGAACACAGGCAGAGGTAGGAATTAAATGGACTTTCTCTAGGGCTTATAAGAGTTGGGATTGGAGCGGGTAGCTCTGACACAAGTGACCTTGTGTCAGAGTAATTGTGTCAGAGAACTTTTGAGTGGAACTGTTTTCCAAGTTCCTACGCTTTCTTTAAAGAAAAATAATTTCTAATTTAATTCCAGTTCAAAGATGAAATTATTTGTTAGGTGACCGGAATGGATTGAAGTGATTTTGTATAATTGGTGCTTGTGTAATGCTCGATAGTGCTTGTGATGATGCATTCAGTACATATTTAAAGGGTCAACATGATTGTTGCTCTTTAGAATGAAGGTTGGGCTGGGTAATTTCCCTACTTCTGGTGGACAGTGGCAACTAGAAAGTGCAACCAGTCTCTTATGTTCAGGAACGGAGTTTGAGGGAGCCATCATTGCCCTCTTCCACCTGTTGGCCACCCGCACAGACAAAGTGCGTGCCCTGAGAGAGGCCTTCTACCGCCAGAACCTGCCAAACCTTATGAACCTCATCGCCACTGTTTTCGTCTTTGCTGTGGTTATATACTTCCAGGTCAGTGCTAAGCCTATTGGAGTCATCGCTCACTCACATTGCACATTTATTCCCTCTGATCTCTTCAGTATTTATGTTTAAAGTATATTACTGAGTATAAAATATTAATATATCACCACTCTTGCAAGATGATGTTACCTAAAGTTGTTAAACTTAAATTAACAATTAAAACCATGACGTGTTTTTTACATCAGGATTGTCACGTCGGGATTGTACGTTTGAAAATGCTACAGCAATAATGAGAAGATGCATCTTATTTCACTGATAATGCCCAAATATCACCAAGTTTATACTCTCACATTCACTCTCCACAGGGCTTCAGAGTGGACCTGCCTATCAAGTCTGCCAGGTACCGTGGTCAGTACAACACCTATCCCATCAAATTGTTCTACACCTCCAACATTCCCATCATCCTCCAGTCCGCCCTGGTGTCCAATCTCTACGTCATCTCCCAGATGCTCTCCACACGATTCAGTGGAAACTTCTTGGTGAACCTGCTGGGAACTTGGTCTGTAAGTAACCAACTCCACCTTTTAATGACAATAAAGCATTTGGTGTCGACTCATCTGCTGAATTGGTCTGTTTCTGCACCGTACAGCAGGTTACCTGCTATGCGCCATAACCACACATTCTAAACCACAGAGCTTCTCTCACACTTAATAGTGTGGCTTTATTAGTTCCAACTTGGACCAGTCATTGGGATGTGCCACCAGTGGTGACTAATACAAGTCCTACAGAACTTTAATGTTGAAGTTTCTTTTTCTCCAAAACTTCTCAACTGTGGAGAACTATATATGTACGATAAAGTAAAGAAGTTAATGATTTAATTTTGTGTGCCCATGACTCAAATGGCAAGTATAATGGATGGGTATTTCCTTCAAGGCTATGAATTGAAGGGATGCCAGTCTGCTTGTAACTGAAGTTACGTGGAAGAAACCTGACCTACAGTCCAAGGTTGTCATTAAATGCAGTGCCAGCAAGCATTCAGAAACTAGAGAGCAGTGAACTCACGGATGTGGGCTTTTGCACACAGGACACTTCCACTGGAGGTCCGGCACGTGCCTACCCCGTCGGAGGGCTTTGCTACTATCTTTCGCCTCCGGAATCGTTTGGCTCGGTTCTGGATGACCCGGTTCACGCTGTCATCTACATTGTCTTCATGCTGGGCTCCTGTGCTTTCTTCTCCAAGACTTGGATCGAGGTTTCTGGGTCGTCTGCCAAAGACGTGAGTTGCCACTTCCACATGCACACCTAATGCATTTGCATATAACTTCTCTGTTGGAAGAGGTGGCAAACCTGTGAGTTTGGATGAGTGGGTTGTGGGAAGATTTGAGGTGGGTCATGATTTGACACGTGAAAAAAAAAAAAAAAACTAAATAAATGCTAGTATCTTAAAAACATTTTAATTCTATGTTGGGCTACATTTTAAAAGGTGTAATTACAGGTAATTAACTTGTCATTAAATGGGTTGTGGGCTCAGAGTTTGGGAACCGATATTGTGATCGCTATGTGCGTGTTTTTTGTATGAGACGTTCACCCTGACTTTTTATGCCCAACAGGTAGCTAAACAGCTGAAGGAGCAGCAGATGGTGATGAGAGGGCACAGGGAGACTTCCATGGTGCATGAGCTCAACAGGTAAAGAATGACTTGTGTACATTTTTGGTCGGGCCCTTTTTCCTGTGAACAGAATTATTTCATTTAAAATCTGGAAGCAAAATTTACTCATGGTTTTCAGGCTTATGTAACTTACTGTGTGGAGTTATGCATGTTTTGAAAAGAAACTAAAGGTAGTTGCTTTACTGTGGGAAGGAGGTGGTGTTCCATCCATCCATCCTGCCAACACATGGCAGATGAGTGGAGCTGGAGTTTGATAGGTGTTCTACTCCCGCCCTTTGTTTGACTTGGCTTTTCTGTGCACAGGTACATCCCCACAGCTGCAGCCTTTGGCGGCCTGTGCATCGGCGGGCTGTCTGTCATGGCTGACTTCCTGGGCGCCATTGGCTCTGGCACGGGAATCCTATTGGCTGTCACAATCATCTACCAGTACTTTGAGATCTTTGTCAAGGAGCAGAGCGAAGTGGGGAGCATGGGCGCCCTGCTCTTCTAAATCCCTGCCCCCCTACACACACCAGACAGACGCCACCACTTGTCTCTTGTATTGTTTTTTTAGTTCATTATTCACGCACAGTCAGTGTTCTTCTGCCTCCTGGAGGAATCTTTTGAGAACGTGTGTTTTTTTTTCTAGAAGCCCCGTGGGCAGATATACAAACGTTCAAGTGGGATCTCTCTGGGAACGAGGGGCACCCTTGTATCCAGCCTCCCTCCCCCATTGCCCAACCCTGCCACAAGTTCAATAACCCACAATCCTGCCCCCCACATTGGCTGTTCCTTCTATGTTCTACTCGGCACCACATTTTGATTTGAATTTCTTGAAGGGTTTTATTTTGCTCTGGAAAACATGCCTAAAAGCACAAGTGGTCAGCTGGTTGACTGAGGCTGGGTCCTGGGTGGCATTCTTGGCGGCAACCATCTACAGACTGGGTCTGAAGGGTGCCGTCGGTCCTGTTCATATCAGAGCCGGGTTTTGTTTCAGTCAACCTATGATGCTTCCTATGAAAATGTTTTTGGTATGATGGGGAGGGTAAGAGGTCCTTGGCTCCCCACTGTTGTCTGCCTGGGAATACCTATACACCTGGGCCTTCTGTACCCGTGACGTTAGTGAGAATCCAGTCACGGTTATTTCAGGTCGTTTTTAAATTGGTGAGGAGGAGAGTGGTGCCAGAGCTGTTTCGTGTTGAAAGTGAAACTGCCTGTCTGAATTGCATCCACTTTTTTTGTTTTAGAACGATGATTATAAAGGAAACAAAGTACAGATACCCCCATGAATCTGTCCTGCTTTTTTCACTTTTCCATTTTCCTAATGTATTCACACAGGTCTTATCAAGAGTACACAGGGTGTCTTTTTATTTCAGTCCAGGTAAAGGGAAGTGTTTTGTTTGTCACAAAGGTCCTTTGTCTCTGACAAAATTGGCCTTGTGCAGCAACAGATTGTGCCTGGCAGAGGCTGGAGGGTGCGTGGGTCAGGTTGGGGGAGGGGGTCGTTTTTTGTTTTTATTTCCTGCATTGGATATAACTGTATTAAAGAAAGGAAAAAAAAAACAAGCAATTTTTCTGACATCATGGAGATTTTTTTTTTGTTTTTTTCTGTATATATCCATTGTACCCATTATTCCTCCACAGTGTAAAATAATTTTCGAATGTGTAAAGATAAGAAATCTGCTTTGAACAAATGCAACCTGTTTAAAAAAAGGCTATGGTCAATTAAAGCTACTTTGGAAGAAAAGAAAACCGCTGACATTTCTTCCGTTTAAGTCCTGCGTGCTTGACCACCAGCATGCAGTCCTCTCGTGCAACAAATCCCTCCGTAGTTCCTGTTGCGTGCATAAACTTGATCACCTGGACAGCCATGTTTTCTGCCTTTCTCTATATGGATGGGTTTAGACCAGGGGTAGGCAACCCTGGTCCTGGAGAGCCGCAGGGTCTGCTGGTTTTTGTTTTCACCTTAAATACAGCAACTACTTTGACCAAAGAAACCAGGTGAGGTGAGTTAACTGTAATTAACTGCTTTAATTGATCAATTAAATGGCGAGTAACAACAAAAACCAGCAGACCCTGCGGCTCTCCAGGACCAGGGTTGCCTACTCCTGGTTTAGACAATGAGGGTAGGCGCAGCGAGAGGTCCGAGTTCGGAGCTGGAATGTCCGCACTTGGAGCTTATTTGACAACAGGCACTCATTGGCGGTTAATGGAGTTTTTACTAAACGGTTCGCTAAACGGGTCATCAGACAGACGAAATCAAGTCTCCCTTTTTTCCCGATTATATATACAACCCGTTATGATTTTGACTTTCTAACGAAAACCAACTTTAAATCCGGCTAGCGCCGGTAAGATACACGTCACTCTAAGCATACGTTATGTTACTTTAGTTGCTAAGCTAATTGAAAACACTACTGCGCATGCCTGATCACTTCCTCTTGTGTGGAAAAAAACATCGAATGGGGAAAAGCGCCAGTTGCGTATCTTGTCATATATCTAAAATCTTTGGTTGAGATGCGTGGGAAGCTTGACTGATGTTTTGAACTACATAACCCTGTTAAGCTTAATACATGGGACTTAATTACTCTGAATGCTTTTTTTTTGTACTCTTGTGGTCAAGTGGGAAGAAAATCTAATTTTCTTTTAAGGCCCGTTTAATTTGCTTTCGTATTTCAGTGATTCTGTCATATAACGTTACCTTAATTGCATTCCAAACTGTTTCACATCAAAAACTTGTTGATCTATGCATGCAAGTGAAGCCATACTGTGACTTAAGCATTGCACACATTTTTTGAGATTTTGCAAAATTACTATTGATCAACTAAAAAGCATACAAAAGCTATAAAATATCGCTGTTTGTGGAACTGTTTCAAAACGGGATCAGTTCTGCATAAGTAATTTGAACTAGTCGTGAATTATGCAGTTGACGGTTCTGGAGAGGAAAGCGATTGTAAATGGTCTCTGATACGTGTCCTTGCCAGCTTGGCTACAACTGCAATTCAGTTGGATTCGGGCGATCAGGTTCTCCTTGTAGAAAATGGCCGAGAACAGCAGAAGGCGAGTATATCGACGTTTGTAAAGCACATTTGGCACAAGTAGGCAGTCTTGCCACACATTTTGAAAGATCCACGCAAAGGAAACGGACAGGCAATCAGGAATGCCGATGGCCAGCTCTACCTCGGAGGAAGGGCCCTTTCCGTCCTGACGTAAAATACCACGTGTGAGTCTGGAGGTCGAAGGATGAGAGGTTGTGGGTCACGGCGTGCAAAGCGGCTCAAGCCGGGTGAGCGAAATTGTGTTTGGCCTGTGGCAGGTCGCTGGACTGACTACTGTACTGACTCGAAGACCTGCACAGACTGGGACCAGCAGGGCTCATATTGGCACGGCGTCATATAGTTATCAAAATCGGCAGATATGTCGTATTGCAAGCAGGAAGGTACGCCTGTATTGTAAATTTTTTTTTTTTTTTTACCGCTAACGTTAGTCTGTACAAATCACAGCGATGACATTGAGTAACAAACAACGTTTGCTTGCTAGCTATCTAACAGCATGTGTAAACATAAGTATTCTTGTGGAGCAGTTTGTAGTGCAGACAATCGCTGATTAGCTAATGTTTCTACTAAAACAATTGCTTGTGAGCACTACTATAAAGCTATCAATCTAAAATAACTAAGTTAGCTAGCCAGCCAGTCTTAATGCTAAAGTTACCACCTCATTGGTTTCAATATTGACCCTAGCAAACAACTTGTTAGTTGGCTACCTACACGCTAACGTTTGCTTGCTTCTCATTGCTTTCTAATGATGGCTAACTTAACTTTTTGTAGCATGAAACACTAGCTGGATAATTAGCCAAATCGACAAGATGGGAAACCAACGATATTGTGTTATGGGCCATTAAGCTATGAGTTGGACGTAGTCGTAAATCTAGTATATCAAGCTAACGTTAATTTTGGTGCATTTAGTTGAAATTGTTAAGCTAACTGGCTAGAGCAGTGAACTTGGGGCTTCAATCCTGGGTCACTAGCTAATTTCACACCGTTTTCTTACACTAAGTTGGCATATATTTGCTTTCAGGAGTTTCTCTCTTATTGTGTAACGTTACCTTTATTACCAAATTCCATAGAGCATGTAGCTCGACAACTGTATTGTACCGCTACAACCTGCAGAGCAACCTAGCTAGCTAGGTAGTTGGCGAACCTTGTTACTTTTTACTGTTCGATTCTGCTGCTGATTGTAACGTGTTGGAATTGCTCCAATGTAAGAACTTGACATTATTTTGATACATGCTGCAAGGTGGTTGAATCATTGAAAACCGCGGGCTAAATTTCTGGGAAACATGTTTGTTCCGCTTGCCCTTACAGGTAAAGATCGAATCATTTTTGTGACCAAGGAGGATCATGAAGCGCCCAGTAATGCTGAGCTTATTGCAGATGACCCTAATGACCCCTATGAGGACCACGGTGAGTACAGGGTTCCCACATTCCTTGTAAATCTGGGAAAAGGTCGTGTGTGGCATTAAAACCGATTGTATACGTTTCCTAAATGGAATTAAAAGGTATTTCAGAGGCTTAAATGTGTGGTTTCTATGTGCGGCTTGTCTTGGAAAGAGCTATTAACTGTTGCCCTTCCTCTTTTCCAAAAGGTCTTATCCTGCCCAGCGGTGAGATAAACTGGAACTGCCCGTGCTTGGGTGGCATGGCCAGTGGGCCCTGTGGAGAACAGTTCAAATCAGCATTTTCCTGCTTCCACAACAGCGCAGAGGAGGTGAAAGGGTCGGACTGTGTGGACAGGTTCCGGGGCATGCAGGAGTGCATGCAGAGGTACCCCGAGTTGTACCCTCAAGAGGATGACAATGAGAATGTCTCCCCACAAGGCGGGGATGAGGGTATGGTGGCCAAAGCCACACCCTCCACTGATGACTCTAACCCTTCTCCGACCTCTGGACCTGGTTCTGCCTCCTTTTCAGAAGATGCACCTCCCACAGACCGCACGTCCTCCAGCTAATACCCAAACACCCCTCTCTGTTAAGTCGTTCACCTCCTTGTTCACCCCCTTGCAACCGGACTCAATTTTTTGAGTAGATGTGTATCGGTGTTAAAGCACTCCGACTCTTCAGGGGGCTTTTATGTTCAAGACACATTTTAAGAGCGTGAGAAGAAGAGCGATGAGTACCCAAAATGTTAGGAGAGCATTTCCTTTGTTTCTGTCTCGCTGCCAGAAACTCTAACATGGCCCTGGGGGTGGGGTGGGGTGGGGGGGGGGGGGGGGGGGGGAAATAAAACGCTCTTAACAGTGCTTACTGAAATTACTGTGCACCTTGGATTCCTGTAGGATTGGGGTAATAGAAGGGAGGAGGATATACCTATGTTGGGAGAGTCAATGGCACTTGGTAGTGTTATAATCCAAAGGGGCCACTTTTTTGGGTTATTTTTTCCCATGTTCCTGATTTGCTGAAGAGCTTAGCCTTTCCTGGTCCTTGGGTTTCCTGAAGCTATCTAAGTGGCAGTTAGTTTTATCAGCCAGTAGATGGCCTATTTTCTTCCAATTATGTCTGTCACACTTGCTGTACTGTAACTGTCTCTCCGGTCACATGGAAGTTACTGGTCTTAACACTGAATGTTTGAGTCTGTGTATACTTATGCATCATGGGGGAGCATGAGATGTGTCTGCTGTGGGGACTCACACCTGTCGTGGGGGGGCGAAGGGGCTTCTGTACTAACTGGTATAATGCAATGCACCAGGAAAGAGCCTTTAATCCATGAGATCAGAGACCCATGGTTTTGAGTCACACATTTTATTGTATTTTCATTTTATTTTTTTTCCACCTTAAGCCTTAATGAATTGTTAATTCTCAGAGCCTGTCGTTGATTGATTAAAACGGATTGCTTACATAATGTGAAGTAACCGCTGCCCCCTAATATCAGCATGTAAAAAGCCAATGAAAAGAGTGGGTTTTACTCTGAATAATACTTCTCTGTTGTCTGCTCCCATGACTCCAGTCCCAATATACCATTTCCCCCCCTGTGATGCAACTCATTGATGGGACAGGGATACATTACGCAGGCCTATGGGTTGAATACCTGGCTTCACACACAGGTGTGTGACTGTCCTGTCTCAACACGGCGCCAATGAGAAACGTGTTTGTCGGGCGTTTACCAGTGTCCTCAATCTTCCCTAGATCACGGTTCAGTCGCTTCACTTAAACAAGGTGAGGCTTATTAGAATGCATCTCTTAGGTTCCATCCGGTAGATGGCAGTCCAAAATGACCTTTGTCCCTGTGACTTGTTGGCATGGTGAATGCAGGCCGTGGCAGTGGGTCGCCTGGCTCGGATGTCTGTCTCTGGCCTCAGTGCCGCTGGTCTGCGGTGTGTCCTGCCTGCACTCCTGCAGGGTCAGGTGAGTCGGAGGCACTGCTCCTTCCGTGTGCGCATACCGGAGAAGGCGGGGTCAGGGGCAGCCTTGCTGCAGTCCCTTCGTCACCTGATAACCCAGCCCAGGCGTCCATGGCAACACCACACTCTGCATGGTCACCAGCAGCCTTCCCAACCCGGTCTCCTCTGGCCCTGCCAGAAGATAGTCCACACCTGGCCAATGGATTGGATGAGACGGGTCAGTTTGTGCTCGAAGTTTAGGGATGTCAATCATTGAGCAGGCAATGTCGGCTGATGTATACTGTAAAATGCTCTAAATGAGAATGGGGTGCTTTGGGTAGTGTGTGGCCAGATGAGGAAGGGGAGACTTTGTTTGAGGTGTTGGGGGATCAGGGTGTCATTTTGGCTGTATTTATGGGGGTACCTGGGTTTAGGATAGGACAGGTGCACCCTCGACTGGTCCAGGACAGGGGGTACAAGGTGTGGGTGCCCTGGGACAGTAACACCTGTCCCGACCGTAGGACCTTGCGCACCTTTACCCTCACTTCGGCGTGACTCCCCTTGTCATGGGCTGACAGGACGGTGGCCTTAATCACTGTTACACACACAATGCACATGCATGTACAATCAGTGCACATCAATATCGAATACACTCAGGTATAAGCTAATACTTAATACACTGTCCCAGCTTATCTCAGTGCATCAATAATGCAGTCTATACACATTGATAAATTAATTGTCATAACTCATACTCAGAATTGCACATTCCAAAATGACATAACCCAGTCATGTTAATACAAGTGTATCATAGCACTTTCACATCAATACACCAATAATGCATAATTCATGCATAGGTTGAGGCGTCATAATTCATATCGATATCCCAATGTATATTAACGTTCATACAAAGTAATGTTATGCAGTTAATTCATGACTGTCGCATGTTCATAACATGCTGTGGTATAAAGCATATGCATTCCCTGTACCGTAGGTGTACTTCATCCTGCAGAGATCAGTGACGCCTCTGAGCTTCCTCTCCTTACAGGTGCATTTCCCTGGTAGAGAGAGGGGAGGATGTTACTGTCGGAACACAAGCGCAGCACGGTGTGCGTGCTCACTGGTGCGTCAGCAATTCCGTCAGACTAGCACTTTCACCACACTTTGCCGCATCTTTCTTTGTCAAAATAAACATTTGGATTCCCTCCCGCACTCGACGGCTGCCCCATTCCAGACTTCTCACCCGCACGATGAAGAGCAGAGACGGCAAGCTCCTCTGACCACGCCCTCTCATTCCCATTGGTTGGCTTGTGTGTGATGTCTGGGATCTTGCCTCCAACAGGAATGTTGTACACCACCTCACGGGGTTGACTGTCAATTAGCGATAGAATGGTTGACGGGAGGACACACAAGCTTGCTGTGATGCTGAACAGCGTGGAATGTAACTGCTGAGCTTTACTGTTGTTTTAGTGTCTGCTAGTGGTCGACAGGTTTCAGGTCTGCTTGAATCGAGTCTTAATTAGTGCACAGCATTTGATTGGGTGGTAACCTCCCATGTTGTCACAGGTGTTAATCAGTGGCTGGTTTTAAGGCATCTCTAAGGCCCTCAGGACCATGGCTCCCCAAGAGCAGTGATGGTCACCACTACTACAGAAGTGTTCCCCAGCCCTGGTCCTTGGTTTATGGTGTTTTTTGTTCTAGCTGAGCTCTGAACTGTACTATTGACTGAGCCACTGATTTATCTACTTAAAAAATTGAATGTGGTATTTCAAAAATACTGCTTAAATGTAATTATGATAAGTTGATAAAGGAAAAAACTGTGGAGCTGATCATTTCTTATGTGAAAGTATTGAACATTTCCCCATGAACGTAATTATGATGCATGTGTGTTTGTGTTTGAAGGACACAGACTCACCTGTCCTGGCAGTGCCCTGTGAAGGGGTCACAGTTTTGGGGGCACAGACAGGGCCTGCAGCCCTCGTCCCCAAATCCCCAGTGTCCAGGGAGGCAGTGGTTGCACCTCATTCCGCCTACTCCTGGCCTGCAATGGCAGTGTCCACTACGGGGGTGGCACCACAGACCCTTACCCGTGCCTCTATCCCTGGCTGGCACTGCGCCTACTGGGTCACACGGGCATCCTGTGAAAGAGCGGGACGGGTGGGGTGGGCATAAAGTCCTGTAACCAGCAGGTCATTCAGACTTATGTACTCATTCAGCTGCTAATAACCTTGTATATCCAAGCAAAAAATAATTTAAAAAAGAAAATATTAATTAAAAACAAAAAAAGAAATATCAAATTATTTACAAACACAATGTTATATTTTATTTACGCAAAGACTTCAACTAACTAAATTAGATGCTAAGAAGAAATATTTACGGTACGTCAATAAGAATTTTTAATGTGTGGGGAAAAAAACAAAACCGCAAAATTTATGACAATATATTTCAGTGGTTCCTAAACTGTGAGTCCCGACTCGTTGGTGGGTCACGGGTCATGAGATAATGTGAAAAACACACGGTGCACGCCTTCCGCTGGCATTCACATTAATAAATAATAATGATAAAACTAAAGTGTGCCTTTTCTTATTTTGACATACGTTTCCCATATTTCTGCATGTTATGTGTTTAAGAGGTGATGGATCTCAAAATGTATTCACTCATTTTGTGGGTTCTGGGCTTTGAAAGTTTGAGCACTCTTGTTATGCGCAGACATAAACCTCTGGAGTTAATGACAATGAGCTCTACAGGAAAAGCTGTACTTTACGCTGACGTGTTCTCTTGTCAACGTTTGTTACTCTTGGCTCCTCCCTCTCTGACTTACGTGTACAGGCGTGGGGAGAGTTGAGGGGTTTGCCAGGGTGGCGGTGGTAGCCCGGGCGACAGCGTTGGCACCTACGGCCCTCTGTGTTGTGGCGGCAATTGTCGCAGATCCCCCCACTGGACCCACCTGAGGATTGCCACGCCCGCAGGGAGAAGTGACAGGTATCCGCATGGCTGTGACACTCGCACTCTGTCCGGAATATAAGGAGAGGGAATGAGGGAGGTAGGGAAGGACAGACGAAGCAGAAATAACAGCAGGTTACAGGCCTTGCCTTGCTGAGGTGAGGCTGGGTTTAAGTTGGCCAGGGTTACTGTTACATTCAATCCTTCCAGCAACATTACAGTGCTCACTGAATCCTCTCCTTCAAACTGTGTTATCTCTCCTGTACGACTGTGTGGACTTGAAGAAGATTGCATGCGTCAGATACAGATGAGAGCTAGAGTAGCAGCAAAAGGCTTGAAAGTAATAATTAATAATTACTAAGTCTTGTCGGTTTTGATTTTTTTTTTTTTTTTTTTTTTTTTTCTTTTTTTTTCCCCTTTTTTTTTTTTGCGCTGCGCATGATATAATAATTTAATTAATTAAATTTTTTTTTTTTTTTTTTTAAACACTTTTTTTTTTTTTTTCCAGGTTTCCATGATTTTCTTTTGCCGTGCGTGTGACTGCTCGTTCTTTTTTTAATTATTTTCTGTGACATACACCCCCAGCCTTAAACCATTCAAAAAAAAAAAAAAGAAAAATAAGCTCTCTTATCCAAGGACAGGAAGTTGCACTCTTAACGCCCCATGCACATTATTGCGCTGCGTTCCGGCGGAAGTAGTTCATTTCAGTGGGGCGATGCGGCAACGTATCCGAGTGCCTCTGTGTTCCGTTGAGGTCCTCCACCCAGTAATGCTGTGGAATTTTTCAACTTTTGCGTCTTTTTAGCCGTGTGTCGGACAACCGGAAGTTGTTCGCTTTTAGCATGGGTGTGTACTTAAATAATAACTAGCTAGCTAACATTACCTATAACATCAATTTTTACCAACAATGTGTCATGTAATGATTGAAGTATATAACATTAGCTAGCTAGCTAACGTTACATGTCATGTGTGGCTGGCTCTCCTCCTTGAGTGTGTATGCGCCCCACTATGCTATTTTGTCCGACACGGCCAGCCCAGTTGGCTGCGTCACATGACGTACACAGCACAAAGTAGTCTGCACGAGGCGTATGGACCAGACGATGACCTGGAGTGACTCCTCAGTAGTCCCTGCACAGTTAGCACTCACTCTGGCAGACATGGGGCTCCCCGCTGCTGCCGTTGGCGGGACGCCAGGGCCTGTCGTTGAAGAGCGGGGCACACTTCTCACAGTGCTCACCTGCTGTGTGATGCAGACACATGCACCTGCCCTGCACCTATAACACAGTACAGTTCACACTGAGCACACCCGTAACAGCACAGTTCACACTCAGTTCACCTATAACACAGTACAGTTCACACTGAGCACACCCGTAACAGCACAGTTCACACTCAGTTCACCTTTAACACAGCACATTTTACACTGAGCACACCCGTAACAGCACAGTTCACACTCAGTTCACCTTTAACACAGCACATTTTACACTGAAGTGATTTATGTCCTTTGGCTTGTATGGGTCAAAGATTAATGGCAGTTGCACTACCCTTTGGGGGTTTTGCTAAATCCAAAGATGAATAGAGCAATATAATTGTGTATTGAGATGTGGAAGACACAGGCCCTCTCTTAATTGGGGGACTGCAATGCTATTGATTTGACCAGTGGTTTTCAAACTCAGTCCTGGTGGACCCCTGTGTATGCTGGTTTTCATTCAAACAACAATTGCATTCCCAGAATTTTAACAAGCTGTTAATTTTTCTTAATTACTCATTTCATGTTTTAAGGCATTATTTACCCCCTTAAGACACATGTCAGAAATAGCTATGCATGAAATACGTAATTAAGAAAAGTTAACGGCTTGTTAAAATTCTGGGAATGCAATTGTGGTTGGAACATAAACCAGCATATACAGAGTTTGAAAACCACTGGATTAGACAATGAGGCGTTGACTCTGGTGGGACATACTGGGACAATTACTCACATTGTTTCTTGTGCATAATGAGCACACACACACACTCAGAGAGGGTTCCAGAAGCCTAACTCCCATCAGTACCCATCTCAGCTCTGTCCCCCCTTTTTGGCTCACCATGTCACCTTGGTGCAGCGTGCCTCGGGGCGCTGAAAGGGGAAGACATCGCTCAGCATGGCCATGGCAAAGGCAAGTCCCGCCTGCCAGCAAGGTGTAGATGGCAAACGATGCCATTTGGGGTGTGGGTAAGGGTGTGGAGAAGTTCAGAGGGCTAGGGGAGGGGCTATGGTGATTTGGGGCAGGAGGGGAGGGGCAGGACTGAGCCCCCAGCAGGCGGATGCGCAGATTGGTGAGTGTCAGCAGGGCAAGAGCCTCTTGACTGTAGGGGTCGTCCACTCCGCTACCGGGACCCAGTGCTCGAAAGATCACCTGAAAAGAGATCGGATAATATTACCCTCATGCAGTAACAACATGTCATTACCTGAAGAAGTGCTGTTAAGGGCAACCCAATATTAAGCTTAGTATGGGCACATATACCTGTCTATAGAATTACCTGTCTAGGTAAC
Source organism: Ilyophis sp. 1 JC-2022 (assembly GCA_022702515.1). Taxonomy (NCBI): domain Eukaryota; kingdom Metazoa; phylum Chordata; class Actinopteri; order Anguilliformes; family Synaphobranchidae; genus Ilyophis; species Ilyophis sp. 1 JC-2022. The sequence continues at coordinate 26,290,109 of CM040396.1, forward strand.
AATTTAGAGTTTACTCGTACATGCCTGTGTGAAAAAAGGAGAGAAAAAGGAACTGCATTATTAAATTCTGACTTCTTAAAATCATCTTATGAAAAGCCAAAATCATCACTGGTTTCATGAATATTGTCTTTTTTGTTGTGTGTGTACTGTGTACCATATGTTTAATATTTGAGTGGTCTCCATTTGTGTGGGAAATGAAGTGCTGTCCACGTTGTGTTTAATGAAGTTTGAATTCAAAATCCAAGTCAAAGTGATGTAATTTGCCATAACCAAAACAATAAAAAGTAAAACATTTAAATAAAATCCTTCAATGGCACCAATAACAAACAGGCTTTTTGCTAAACTAATCTCTACGGAAATGCATCTTGTGACGATGTTCAGATTTAAGTCCATCTTGTTATTTTATTGGCCCCCACCCATGTTTACCTCTCCTTCACTGCAGGGCGTGGCCTGGGAGTAGCGGGAGGTGCAGGGTGCACCTGGCTGGCTCACATCGTCTGGCAGACCGAAGGTCTGGCTGCAGTTGCTGGCAAAGAGCTTGAGAGGCCCCCAGGTTTGAGCAGAGTCGCGGGATCGCTCCAGTATGATGGCTGCAGGACGGGGCGAGCGGAACAGCATGACGAGGTGGGTCAGGCAAAACTGGGCCTCTAGGTCTAGACGGATCTCCTCCTCTCCCACACCGGCCTCAGACGCCCACCAGGTGCCAGGGTGCAAGAAGGGGTCATCCGCCATGTGGCCAGGGGGGTGGGACATTGAGCATGGGTAGTTGGGAGCAGAGCAGAGAGGGGAGGGTCCACCACAACAACTGGTCAGGGTCTGGAGCCTTCTGCCAGTCACCAGGTTTCCCATTGGAGGGCTGCAGGCATGGTTTTTGCACCGCAAGGCTGAGAGAAGAGCCACAATGGAGACAGTTTTAGTGGAAATGAGGGGGTGTGTGTGGCAGAGCTACCTGTCTCACTTTTCTGCTCATTGATATTTCCTCTTTTTTTGGCCCTTTCTTGCAGTGAAACGTGTCTTAATGATTGTGCGGTGTTTTTTAAATTTTTTTATTTTTTTATACCGATTTACCGATGTTTAATTTATCATGACAGGAGAAAAAGACAAAAATAACCAGTAGGCAGCTTGAGATGCCAGTACCTATGTGACTGAGATGCACACATCCGTGAACAATACATTTCAAATCTCTAATTAGCCTAGGCTACTCCATGCGCACAAAAAACTACGGTGAAATAAAATCGTTCACGGTAGCTCAGGAATATTTCCAACCCGACAGTAATTGTATTCTCAATTTAACGTGGTTTGTTTGTAGCCTATAGCCGAATTATTTTTCCCCATTATGTAATAACGTTGAAATAGCGCAATCATTGTCATAAATGTAAACGAAGTAAAACATCACACATGCATAGGCTACTCGTGTCTATCGACAAGGTTGTGGCGTGAAAACTTATTTTAAAACAGTTGTCCAGTTTCCCATTCTAGGCCTAGTTCAGAGAAAATGAACAGATGTTAGTCGTTATCATGTCGTGCTATTGATTATTGATATGCAACCTACCATCATATCTAACCAAATGTAGCCATGCAGCGAACCCACCGTCGCGACGAACTCACTTACCAGTCCCGCTGTCCAGGAGCGCGAGAAAGAGCAGTATACAGTTGCCTGAGTGCATCGTAACTTGCACAATCCCTGAATAATTATCTCCTACTTTTTCCTACAGGTTCCGTTGAATGATTGTCCACTGACTTCCAGATAGCCTACAGCCTACCTTCGGATGCTTCATACAAATTCGCGTCTGTTCATTATCCCCTGCGGATGTCCACTGCTAGTTTCTTGTGGGAGTGCCATGCCACCTTTAAAGATTTTGATTTCTTCCAACGTGACGTAAATTTACTTCAAAAAAAAAGCGCGTCAGACTGTGTCCAGTTGAAGGTTGTAGCAGCCAGCTCTCAACATCAATGCGTCCGCTAAGCCTGGCTCCCTTCCCTAACTCCCAAAACTGTCGGAGCTGGGATGTCCGCAAATGTAAACAATATATACACACGTGCAGTCGTATTATCTCCTTTCAGAAATGCATGTATCGCACAGATGAACTTATCTCGCAGGCTATATAATTCCAGCTAATAACCGAAGATTTAGTGCGTTCCTTCGTGTGCATTGGAATTTTTGTTTTTTAAATATATAGGTTATATTTGTAAACCAGACCCAAGTTTGCGTTTTGTTTTTATGATGTTAAATACATAAACTAAAAGAAAGACGAGAATTGTTCAGCAACGAATAAGAGCAATCTACGCTCTGATTGTCCCAGTATTTGTCTCTTTTCTTCGCCTTGAAACGTATTGTCTTGTGTGTGCGCGCTTAAGTGAGTTTTCCAATGTAATGTTATGACTGCTTATTCGCGAGCCGTCTGCTGTGTCCGAAGAGCCCCGTTGTGGAATAGAGGAGTACTGCAACGACGCTTGCAGTCACTGTTTAAACCATGAACGCTAAGCTAAGGAGGCTGAACTGGAACGGCACCCATCCGAGTCTTCCAGAGGGGGAATGGCTGGCTTGCTGGGTTAAATCTCTGCGAGTGCGCATGATTGGCGTGTGAGGCTATTCCCAATGATATTTCCAGGAGCTCATCAACATTGCTAATACAAAACAGCCCCACATTGCATTCCAACCTTTATAGCGCTCTCACACATGATCTCAAGCTTCTTAATGGACAGGAAAGGAAATAGATTGTAATGCTCCAGCCTACGCAGCCTAATGGACGTCAAAGAAATTGGAGTAAATCAACCATGTACAAGAAAATCTACAACAAGCTTGATTTTAGGTAGGCCTACAGCATGGCAATGTACATCCTATCGGTTTATCCTGTTTTCAGTGTAGCGCTTAAGAAACTGGGAAAAGCCTTTCTCTGTCAATGTGGTTAGGTTGTAAAACAAGACATCTGGAACTGCACAGGTGCCTGAGCTAAGGAGTAGACTGGGGAAGAAAACAAAAATACCAGCATACTGAGCTTCATTGAAAACAGTGTTTAGTGGCTCATCTGTTAAACAGGCTTGTTTCAATATGTCCCAATGTTATGTCCTCATAAACAGATCACTTTGCACAAGAAATACCCTATTGTGTTCTGCACGGCCAGGAAGTTTTACATTACCTTGCTTATTTGCTTACTGTATCACTAGGAGTAAATTTTTGAACATCCTACCCCCCCACTACCACCACCTCTGCAATTTTCCGTGCACACTCATAAATTGAGCCTTGGGATAGTGCAAATGGTGCATGCTTTTGACCTCTGTTTCTCCCTCTGCTCCGTTAATCCGCTTCCCTTGCACCTCCATCTTTTCAGCTCAATGAGTGTGAAAGTTGCATGCCAGCCTTTTGCAGCTCCCGGCTCCTGCCTCTCCTCCCTCCATCCACACTCCCTCACAGCACAGTTGCGTGTCAGAGCTCCATTGCTTTTTGTTGGCTTTGTCTGGTTTGCAGACGCCCAAGGGAGGAACTGGCCTCCATTTCTCACTATATACTTCAAACGCCACACGCACGGAGAGAATGTGGTGGATAAGGAGATGTCAGTCAGTCCCATCTGTGCTGTTTAGGGACCCAGAGTTTCCTTCTGCTTTTTCTCCTGTGCTTCTCCCTGTGAGATGTTCACATCTGCATACCACACCGTGGTGGGCTTCTTTACCAGCAACAGCTATGGAGAAGCAGGCACTCCAATTGGCCAGCCAGAAACACTGCTCACTTCCAGAGGAGCAACGATGCAAAGACTTCAGCAGGATGGTCAAATATTTGTTTTGGCTTTTTATTTGAAGCTATTGCTTATATTTCAATCTCCTGCAGGACAGACACTGTGTGGTGAATGGTGATGCATCACATTCTGAGGTCAGTGATTATTGGAGCATCAGGAGTGGATGTGGATGGATCCCTTTAAGGGTTGTTTCTCCTGACTTTTTTCCCCATAGAGTTCTATAGGAAAATGAGTCAGGAGAAATAACCCTTGCAGTGATCCATCCACATCTACTCCATATCTGGCAAGAGAGTGATGGTTTGGGGCTCGTTCGATAGCTCAGACCCTTGATGACTTACAGCCATTTAGCCAGCCATGTGTTCCATACTGTACCAGTGTAATTTACAGCTGAATCTAGTCTCATCCCCCAATTCCCATAGAGATCCATTCAAATGCAGATAGCTTATAGTATCGCTTGTAACAGTACCTGGAAATAAGATATCGAGAGTCTTTTGATGTTGATGGGTCACAGACTTCTGGAAGTAACAGCATGCAAAGGATAATATGCGACCAAATATTAAATATGATACTTTAAAAATATGTTAAAGCAAAGGGTATGAATACTTATGTAAATTAAAGATTTCAGTTTTCGATTTTTAATACATTTGCAAAAATTTCTAAAAACATGTTTTCACTTTGTCATTGTGGGCTATTTTGTGTAGAATTTTGAGACAAAAAATGAACTCAATCTATTGTAGAATATGTAATGTAATAAAACGTGGAGAAGGTGAAAGGGGTATTCAGACTTTCCGGCTTGACTGTATACTGTATATATGCATAAACATACACACAGTTATGTTTGTGTGTGTATGCTGCAGATATTGAAACACTCAGGTGAGGTTAACATTGTGTGTGGATTTTATACTAAACTTTTAAGTGAACCATTGATATTAAATATCCTCCCCTTGTTACAAACACTTGATTTTGACTGCTGTGAGACCTGTCATATGTGACAAATATAGTTTTTTACAGCAATACAAGACGTATACATTTTAATCACTGTGTATGATCAGACATAACATGATTTAAGCAAACCATCTCACAGGACCTTTTTGCCTTGAACAGGGAGTTGTCCCACAGATGTGTGTTCTCCATATCCCCATCCCTTTCCCTTCCCGATACTGTTATCCACCCTCTTCTACCTTCTCTATCCTGTTCTCCATATCCCCAACCCTTTCCCTTCCCGATACTGTTATCCACCCTCTTCTACCTTCTCTATCCTGTTCTCCATATCCCCAACCCTTTCCCTTCCCGATACTGTTATCCACCATCTTCTACCTTCTCTATCCTGTTCTCCATATCCCCAACCCTTTCCCTTCTGTATGCTGTTATCCACCCTCTTCTACCTTCTCTATCCTTCTTTAAACTTTAAACCTCCCTGTCATTGGCCTCATCCATCTCTCTCTCTTCCCCTCTCTAGTATCCATTTCCCTACATTCCTTTCCATCCTCTGTCTTTCTTTCTTTCCATGCTTTCTCTACTCACATCATTCTCTCATTTTCACCTGTTAGCTATCTGTCTCCTTTTCCCAATATTCTTCTGTCCCCTCTCATTCCCTTTCTCCGCACTCACTCAACCCTTCTGAAATCTGGCCGCACTGGCTCGCTTAAAGATTTCACTTCATCATAAAACTCAAAACTCAGTGGTCTCTTTAACAGCTGTAGCATGTTTTATGCATATTTGTTCTCTTCATATTAGTTAATTTATTGCGATTGGGTGTGTGTTTTCACTTTCAGATGTGAGTTGATTGATAATGCTGTTTTAGGACCATATAAAAAACCTTATTTAGAGCAGGCTTCTTGTTTTCTCTCTTGACTTCAAAACTTTATGTGAAAGTGTGAGTGACTGCGTATGCGTCTGTGTGTGTGTGTTTACTTTTTGGGTTTTTTTTTTCTTGTGAGTTGCATAACATGCTTTTATGGTGTTTAAGGGTGTGTATGTGTATGTTTGTGTATATATGTGTGTATTTGTGTATGTGTTTATGCATGTATTACTGTGTGTCTTTGTATGTGTGCACACCCTATTTATCAGTACCTCTGTTGCACACACCAGGCAGCTGCCATCATGCATATAATCATTAACAGCCTTCTCCTGCCCAGTCTCCTACCTGGAATGTGAGTATTGGTGTGACAGTTGCCACAGGAGCTTGTGACCTAAGGATGGGGTGGTCAACAACTGGGACCCCTGGGAGATGGTCATAATGTTCACTGTGAAGTGTGGGCTTCACTGGGATAATCATTGAGTATTCACAGTGATGCTGGGATTACACTGTGATAATTGAGTATTCACAGTGATAATAGGATTACACTGATAATTATGTAGTATTCACAGTGATTTTGGGATTATGCAGTGATAATTATTTAGTATTTGCAGTGATGTTGGGATTATGCAGTGATAATTATGTAGTATTCACGGTGATGTTGGGATTATGCAGTGATAATTATTTAGTATTTGCAGTGATGTTTGGATTATGCAGTGATAATTATGTAGTATTCACGGTGATGTTGGGATTATGCAGTGATAATTATTTAGTATTTGCAGTGATGTTGGGATTATGCAGTGATAATTATGTAGTATTCACAGTGATGATGGCCTCCATGTTTATGAAATATAAATTATTCAGCAGAATTTAACAGTTGTCGTGAATTTTATGACAGTGGTTTTTCTGTAACGGTTGTGAAGCATGTCATATTTGTCTGTCTTTCTGTATGTATGTCTGTCTGTCTAGCTGGTGCCCCGTCTGTACTCTACCTCATGTAGAAGCACCTCATTTACCTTCTGTGTCACAGTTACACTGCTGTATTACTTTTGAAGAAAACTCAGTCATGAGTCATTTGAGTGTTATGTGGTGACATAATATTGCTGTGAGCACTTTATTCTGTGGTGATTACAGTGGCGCATAATGTGTCTAAATCCTAAATAGATCCTTTGAAAAGGAGGCAGGGACAGGGTTGGCTGATGGCGTTCAGAAGTCACCTGCACCACTACGTCTTCCACAACGGGCCTGCATTCCCCCTCACTGACCCCTAGTCTAAACCACAAGATAACCTGATATATAGCAGAGGGAGCCAAATTAGGTAATGGTGGGCTTCAGGGTTGAAGTATATTCAGGTGTGCCCTAATCAAGATCATGGTTGTAATCCATGCAAAGTGAAATCTGTCAGCTTGTCTACTCTAAGAAACCCTTTAGTCCTGGTTACCGTGGCAACATTGTTAACCTCGATGCTGAGTAGGCTTGCAGAGAAGGGAGGACTCGTTCTACTGCAGACTGCATCGAAGGTACTGTCTTCCACCTGACATTTGATATGTGAGGTTTTGTACTTCTTTTCTTATCTTGGCATACCAGGTTGTTCGCACAAACTGAGCTCTCGTTAAGTTTATCTGTCTGAACCAGGATGATTATTGTGAATACAATCCATTATCCAGACAAAAATACCGCCACTGAAGTGCATCTCCAATGAATGTATTGAAAAATCATAAAAAGGCAGTGACAATAAAACCTCTGTATATTAGCTTCCCTGACAAGCCGTGTGTCAGGCCTATGATCATGTCTGGCAGGGGCATAGGGGCCAAGGTCAGTCAGGTATGGTGGCATCCAGGCGGGCACCAAATGGAGGGGAAAAATAATTCAAATCCATGCGTTGTGTCAATGGAAGTCCCTCCGACGCATCCGGTCACATTTGCAATATTACATCCTCTCCCCGGTCCATGATCACTATTGATTTTAATTACAGCTGGTTGTGCATTACTCGTACAATAAAAATAACTAACAGACATGCTAACAAAACATGTCGTTTAAATGGTTTGGTTGTCACCTGCTGTAAGTAATCTAGCTGAATAAGGCAGGCCTGGCATATGGCTGATTAGAAAAGTTCTCTACATTCAAGACAGTTCAGCATGCCTTCAGACTGACCGAATCTAGCTCACCAAGGTGGAGCTACTACGTCAACAAGCAATACAGTTCCTGTAGATCATCTGAGTTAATTTAGCATCTGTCTGTGTAGCTGTAAGTGGACATGTCAAAGGTCAAGAGTGTAGATCAAAGGGGACTGGCTCAGGTTACACTAGCAGGGGGATTTGGGCCATCTCATACTGACAGCTGGTGTGGGTGGGGGGCACTGTGGGTCAGTTAATTCTTGATGATAGTGAAGGGAATTCCTGCCCATGACAGGAGGATGATGACAGTTTTCAACACTGAGCTGCTTTCACACACTACCACAATCAGCCTGGATATCATGGTTTTCAATATAGAGCACATCCCAATGGCCATTATGCACACAGCACTTTGCACCATCTGTATGGGCAATGTTTCATTGACTGCCTCATCTAGGTGCAATTTAATTTTATCTTTATTCTATATCTTTTTAGATGATTTCGATGTATTTAGTTTTGTCTTGTGTATTCCTGACTGTTATGGTCGATGTGGCATATAAAGTATTGACTATTGGAAAGTAGTTTCTCTGTCAGGTAGCGGCTAGTGAAGGGGTAAGAGGCCACGGGAGCTTCACAGTTTAGACCTCCCTGCAAAACCCTCTGAGTGGCGGGTCCCCAAACACTTCCGCACCACAAAGGAGGATATCAGCGGCTCAGGTAAGAGGAGGGAGGACAAGAAAGTCCAAACAGACTGGCAAAACCACAACAGTCAACACGTTTGTGTCAGTTACTAAAATGCCCAAACCCCTCCCGCCACAATGGCTACATACTTTGTCTTTTTTTTTTGCTAGATAATCAAAAAGGTTCGTGTGTGGATGCACCTGTGTGCAAGTATACAACGTGTCATAATAAATGTGTCTACGAATGTGTACAGATACGTGTATGTCTGCTTGCATATGCGTGTGTGTGCATTAGAGATAATTGAAGTTAAGTCTTTTGATCTGATAGAATGAATGACACAGATTAAACTGTCAGGCAAATGGATGATGGAGGCCAGATGAAGCGAAATGGCAAAATGACAGATGAAAGCTGCTGTGAAGCCCTCGGCTGGCTGCCAAAGTAGTAATGTGCTGTGTGTGTGTGTGCAGGTTGGCATGCACATGTGTGCTGTGTGTGTGCATTTGTGGTTTGTGAAAGTGAGAGAGCAAGAGGAGAGGTCCATCTGTAAAGTTAAAACTTTTATGTATAGTTAAAAAAAAAATTTAATTAAAAAATTCTTAGCCTTGTTGAAAAATGGAATGGCTGTAATTTTGAAATGAAAGCATGTTTTTTTATTGAAGAGGTCTGTGGTGATTGGCAGTAGAAGAACATGCCTATGTAACTGAACCCCCAGATGAGATAATGTCCAACAGGGACCATTACCTCTCCCTCATACACACACACACACCAATCAGATGAATGCAAAATTTCAAATCACGCATGTAGTCTGGATTTTGCTTAAGAGAATACCAGAATTTTTGCAGTGTTATAAAGTTACTGAAAGTAATTTCAGTGCTACTTTATTTTACATTGTATTGCACTGTATATGAAACAATGATTTTTAACCTGCAAGTTCAAACCCCAATTCCAAAAAAGTATGTAAAATGCACATACAAAATAAAAAAGCAGTGATTTGTAATATATATATATATTTAATTGAAAATTTGATACCTGCAACACATTCCATAAAAGTTGGGAGAGGGGCAAAAAAAAAAGACTGGGAGGTTCAAATAAACACCTGTTTGGAACATTCCACAGGTAAACAGGTGATACTATCATGACTGGGTATAAAAGGATATAAAAAAAACTCGATATCTTATTTTCAGGTACTCTTACAAGCGACACTATAACCTCTCTGCATTTGAATGGATCTCTACGGGAATAGTATGGAACCCATGGTTGGCTAAATGGCTGTATCATCAAGTCATCAAGGGTCTGAGGTATAAATCGAGCCTCAAGCCATCACTCTGCTGCCAGATATGCAGTAGATATGCACTGATCACTTTAAAGGTTGTTTCTCTTGACTTATTTTTTCATAGAGTTCAATAAGAGTACCTCAGTACCTAAAAATAAGATATCAAGAGTCTTTTGGTATCCTTTTATACCCAGTCATGATAGCATCACCTGTTTACCGGTGTTTTTTGAACTGCCCAGTCTTTTTTTTAGCCCCTGTCTCAACTTTTTTGGAAGGTGTTGACAGCATCTGGAATTGGGGTTTGTATATCGAATACATTTTTTTGACCTTGTCTTCAGTTTGGGTCAAATCAACCCATTTAAAACTTTTAGTAAAAGAGGAATGACACTTAGATGTATTTAGTCAACTATTGACTAAACCAGTGTAATATGGTTGTTTTGTGTTTCTATTTGTTGTTCATCATTTGTATTTTATTTATGTTTTTTTTCTTATATAGTTTTTTTGAATATAATAAGGAGAATGTCAGTTCAAATCAATAATTTACCTTTAAATTTTTCACAGATAAAAATGAATGACACTTTCATTGTTAAATGTGATCTAGCAGAGGTAAATGGCAACCATTAACCATATGTTTGGAAGATGATATATATTTAGTATTGTTGCATACATTTTATTTCTCCATTGCTTTAAAACCCCAATAATGTTCTTTGTATATTTGATGTATTTCAAACCAGTATCTCTTGTGAAAGTGCTTGTACAGAATGTTGAAAATGAAAATGCTTGTTGTCTAATAACATTTGTACAAAACATCACTGATCATTTTCTTTTCTATTTTCTATTGTCACAAGAAAATCTATTTTTTGTCGCAAGAAAATCTGTGAATAACAGGCATGGATTATGTGTAAATTCCATAGTGCAATTTTGTTATGGCTGCATATCTGATATTTTATTTAACAGTACTTCATACTTTAGTCACAAGCTTCTGTACTTTAGCCATTAAGTATTCTTAGTAGTAGTAAATATGTTTTGGAACAAAGCTTGTGTTCCCTACATTAGTTTTCTGACCTTAAATATGTCCTCCAATGTTCCCTGTATTGGTGTTCCCTTGCATTAGTACCCCCTTGTTTTGGTGTGCCCTGAATTTGTCTTGCCCTAAGTAGTACCCTCTTGTATGGCTGCCCAGCAGTGCCCCAGTACAGCATGTGGTATGTGATGGGGAGAGCAGGGCGGAGTCACTAACAAACCCAGCGCTTGCTCTCTGTTGGCAGAGCATATTTCTTCTTTACAATCCTGCGGTTTTTAGATCTTTCAGCTTTATGTGCCGTTTGCTGCCTCATTAAAATTTACAGGGAGAAATTAGGAGAACGAGGAGGAGGAACCAGACACAGCTGCATCAGGGGGCTCCTGCTTCATCCCGACACATACCTTTCTCTTTCCAATCACCACTCCCCTTTTAAAACCCAGTTTTTAACAAGCATGCTTAGTGTTCACCTGTGACTTGCCTTGACCCAAAGCAGCCACTTCAACATCCCACGAGATGTGGGTTTCAATCAAAATGGACTCCCTGCCCTTGTTAGAAACTAATAGCTCATAGAGACGGCTTCTCACATATCAAGCGCCTTTCCTTCTCTCATAACATTTACAGCCACCATGCACCAGGGTTACAATGTGCCGTTAATCTCCTTGGCAGTGTGTGGGTACCCCAACGCACATGTAATTATTTTATGACACACTATCTATGACAGGGTGCCTTCTCCAGAGTGGCAGCAGTAGTAATTTTTTACAGCACTTGGTATGTATTTTTTTAAGTCAAAGACAGGAGAGACATTGATGTTTCTATAGCTTGTGTGTGAATATTCTGTGGGCCTGTATGATAAACATATGTCTATCCATGCATTATGCCAGCCCACTGAAAAAGCCAACCTTTATTTAGCAGAAAAGTGGTAGGCAGTTGGTTGTTTTTAGCTATTGGGGGCCATTCGCACAGTCTGTGGTAATTGTTACCTCTATTGCTTACAACCAAGTATTTTCAAATGAAGCCACCTCTCACAGGTCAAGTTTTGCCACTTGTTCTCGTAAAAATACACAACCGCAACGTGTTCAGCATGAGAGAATGTGATCGCTATCACACTATGTTCAGTGTGAGTACTTAAGGGTCTCCAGCTGTTCTCCGTGGGACCCTTCTGGCCTGCCACTGTGTTAAGTGCATGTTCACGTTAACAGTCTAATTCTGTTCTAGCGCCAAAAAATCATCAGGCAGCTGTACAAAGATAATATCCGCTGAATCTGCAATATTGGAAAACATGGCATGATGCTATTTTACCTCCATCTTGATCTTAACAAGCTCATTGGCACATACTTTCAAATAGTGACAGAGCAAAATGAATGGGCTAATAGTCACGAGAGGACTATTTCAAAATGTTTATCAGTGACCTGAAATGTAAAGCCTTCCTGGTTCACATCTGTCCAGTTACAGGAATTTTGAGGTGTGCTATAAAATAAGCTTTCATCTTTTCTAGTCAGTAATATACAGCCCCATACACTGAAATGCTCAGAGAGGCTTGGGTCACATTTCTCATGAAAAGTCCCTGAACAGACCCGAAAACATCATGACGCATAAACTCAGACGGGAGACCCACCTGTAGATTCAACATGAAACTCAGACACGCGTTGGATCAAAGAAACCACCCAGATCTTTCACACAGCAGGTCATTTCACGCATGTGCTCCACATTGTGACAGGTCGGTACCATAAAATCATTCGACTGTAGCAACAGTAATTAGAGGAGTGATATGATGTTTGGAAGTAAGGGCCGTCTATAGAACTATTATAAATGTAGAAATAGTTGGTTTAGATCAGGGTTTTTGAAACCCTGGGTCCCCATGATTGTATCTAAAACCACTGGTTCAGATTATTGTGCTGCCTGAATCCCTTTGATGTAATTTATTGTGCTTGCAAATTTGGACTTTTATTTTGTTTTTATTAAATGTGTTGCAAGTTTGTGTCTGTGTTTAGCTGCCTCAGTATGCTTCACTGAATGGTTGTGTCTACAGTATGATTGGCTATGCAGTGTGCACATGGCCATTCCTGTGGAGTAGACTGGGGGGAAAGGAGAGTCTACATCTTCACAGAACTCCTTTACCAAAACAGTACAGCTCGTTTGCATGAGGCAACATCTGGGCATCAGAAGCAGCTAAACTTATAAACACACATGCTGTTCTCATTACTGTAAACGATAAGTTTCATTCAGACATGTGTGATCTCTCAATAGTAAAAAGCTGTAAAAGTGTGTGTGTGTGTGTGTCTATGAGTGTGCATGAGAGAAAAAGTTTGAATAGGCAGAGGAATGGATAAAAACAGGGAGAGAACAGACAGGAGAGACAAGGACAGGAGACAAGACAGGAGGTATGGGTGGGCATATTAGTTCAACATGATATTTTCATGCCTGACATTATGCCATCAACTTTGTTCATGGGACTGAAGAAGTGAATAGATGAAAGAGGCATGGTATTTTAATCAAGGCTGCATAGTAGGAGTAGCCTACCTAACTATGTACTTGTTCAACAAGGTCAAGGATCAGTGCTGTTGCAACCACATACCTGCAAGTCACTGTGCTGCAATGTTAGCCCCAACCATCAGAGATAGACTTCATACACTCGCTCATCTACCTCAGTGACTCTCACACTCTGAGCCCATAGCACTTAATATGGCAATTAATTTTGTGTTACCCACCCTTTTTAAAAAATGTTATTTAATTTCTAAAAAGTGTTTCGTTTTACTGCTGTGAAAGTCTGTGTGAAATATACAGTAATTAATTTGATATATATTACAAACTACCTCAAGCTCTCATGACTTACCAGTGGGTCCTGATTTGGAAACCACCAGCTTACCTTATTAAATAACAATAACTTTATTCTGTTGTCCTGTTGACTCTGAATTGAAAAAAGTTTAAATTGCTAGTGGGGTCCCACAGGGATAAATCTTTGCACAATTTTTTTTTTTTTGTATATGCACCCTCTTCAAAAAGAACAGAGTGTTCTTGGAATTCTATAATTGTGCATCTTGGGATAAAAGCTCAGTTAGCTCTTTAGAGAAATGTATCTCATATTTTCCTTAAATAAAATCAAAAGACAGAAGTCTTAATTATTGGACCAACAGGATAAAAGTGAAAAAAAGAGGACATTTGGTATCGAATAACAATTCAAAGTAAAGAATCTTGGTGTTATTATGGATTCTGATTTAAACTCTCAACCTTCTATTAAGAGTGTAAAAAAAGTGACCTTTTCGATCTTCGGAACATTTCTAAAGTTAGACCATTTATGTCACAGCCTGATATTGATAAACAGATGCACATCCAGTTAGTCTAGTATAATGCTTTGTTTTTGAGTCTTGCCATGAATTAACACAACAGTCCCAACTTGTACAGAATGCAGCTGTAAGAATTCTTACCCAGACCAAAACGAGCACATATTACTCCAGTACTGTGGTCACTGTATTCACTAGGGGTTATTTATAGAGTTGATTTTAAAGGTATTATACTTGTGATTAAAGCCCAAAATGGATGAGCGCTTGAATACATTTCTGAAATTTTAATTTATTGTCAGCCAATCAGAACTATGAGATCTTTTGTGCCTTCCAAAGGTGAATTATGCAGGAAGTGGTGAATAGTTCTGTCTGCACCACAATTATGGAATAGTTTACCTCTAGAATACAAGAAGGTTCATCTGTTACTCATTTTAAGTCCCAGCTGAAAACTGACTTGTTTACGATGGCTTATGTAATTTTTATTTATTTTTCTGTTTATAATTTGTATCCAGTTATTTGAATTTATATGTATTTTATGATTATTTTGAAAACATGTTGTGCTTTTAAATCCATTGTGAAGCACTTTGAGCTGCTTGCTTCCTTTTACGAAGGGTGCTTTGCAAATAAAGGTTAAAAAGTTTTTTCTGGGTAAAAGTCAAAAGGTGTTTCAAAGATAAAATAAATTAAATTTTTACTGGGTTTTTAAATGATGTTGCAGTGGCACAGAAAGATACATTCTACACATTTTGGCATGGTTATTGATGCTATGTCTTTGATCACGCCAATCATGAATATTCACAAGGAGACAAAATATTAACATGTAAATGAAAGCACTTTCAGCTTCAAGGAGGTAAAGATGTCATTTTCAGTGTTCAGTCATTTCTGTTCACAGATGGAGTGTCTGTGGTGTTTTTTTGTCTCTGTGCATTTCCATTGGCTGTCCTTGTTCGGGCCTACGTCCTGCCAGACCCGATGAAGATAGTTCAGTCTCCTTTAATCTCCTCTGTTACATCCTGTCATCAGGAGTGTTTCTCTGCAGGCAGTAAGGTCACCAATGGGGGCTTAACTGGGATGTGTCCATTGGAGTGAGATAAATAGAGAAATTCATCAATAAAAGAGGGCCCAGCTCTGTCCCATCACTGTTTTCATGTAAATCTGGTTTCCATCATTATGAACAACCCGGGTCCTGGGGACCCACTGTTTATGGGTACTTTCACATATTGAACATGGTTCTCTAGACCGGTACCCTGGAGCGCTTCCACAGATTCCAAAAAATACGGTTTGCATTCACATTATAAACTTGTAAACGTTTTCAGTCTATGACGCAAAATTCTATTGTACGCACCACTAACAGTTAGTAAGTAGAACTTCAAGCCAAACTGAAGAACAACATCCCCTTTTTCGTTTCGTTTCTTTTATTTGTTTACTCCAATTAATTAGTTTAACTAAGCTTAGTGTTATCTTAACATTAGTAGTTAGTAGTCGTACCTCTCTCGACTGTTTCAGTGAGCGATATTAACTTATCTCGTGAGCTCACGAGTCTCACAGAAAAAAATGGAATGCACTATGTCATAATACCTGGTACCAGGAATCGTATCCTGGACAGACCTCCGCGACAGATACCAGGATTCGCTTGGTCCAGGGTTCGGTTCCCTTTCACATATGAGTCCTGAAACGGATCAGGCCTCTAAACGCCCCAGGAAACGGATCAGAGAGCCGTATGTGAAAGCGCCCTATATCTCATGATCAATTAAGGTTGCTGTGTTTAAGTTCTACCATAATTATGTCGTAAGAGGGTAAATCGTGCTTAAAGTTTTCTTAATTAAGAACAATTAACAGCTCATTACAATACAAAGCTTGTTACTACGGTTGGAACAAGAACCAGCATACACAATGGGTTCCCAGAACCTGGGTTGAGAAACAGTGATTATTTGATATTTGAGATGTGATTAGCCCATTGCTAAAAACCAAGGTCCCCAGCCAAGGAAACTAATTACACTCCTTTTGCTTTTCCAGGGCCGACATCACATTCTGTAGTGGACATTCACAGGATAATTCTTGTCTTGCTAAAACAATTGAACTGAATTGAGAGACAGTGACATAAAGAGCATGAGACTGAGAGTGAGTTTGTGAGAGGGATATACATGTATTTATTCATATACATTATGCTGACCCAAAGATATTCCAGAGAGCATCTGATTGTGGTCTATTCTCCAGAACAGTAGCACAGATATTAAAAACTAATGATATGATATCGTAGACAACTATCAAAAAACACATGCTACCTGTATGTTAATATACAAATTTTGTTAAAAGCACATCTGCACTATTGTTTTGGTCATCAAAGGTTTGGAGGCATTGTCCTGAGGGTGGTTTTGGTTTAGGGGTGCAATGGGTGCACCAACCTATATCTATATATTATTTCCCTCTCTTGGTCACAATTAATTGACAGTGATTTAGCCTCACTTACCAGCCATCTGTCAATCTTAATAACAAGCCTGGTGACCACTGACAAATATATAATCTGATATAAAGTATCCACAAAGGCCAAGTAACCAAAAGTGCTTTCTCATTCAAATTCAAGATTTATTTGGTTTTTATCAGTTATTGGTTAGGAGCCTCAGGAGCAAGAGGTAATGAATACATGCTTCTCCCTGAAATTACAGGTAATTACATGGTTATCAGTTATCACAAGAAGAATGTCTGGTTGGGCGAGATATTTAAATACACAGCTGACATGTGAGGGTGACTATTTACTGAAGCTTCTTGTTGTAGCATCTTGCTTAATGGAACAATAGCAATAGTGCTGTTCTCAGGAATCAAACCTTGAACCCTCTGGGTAAGAAAGGTTAGGGGGCCAAAAGCTGGATTCTCGGGTAAGGCTCTGCCATTGCACCCTTGAATTAATTTCTCAATGTGAATTGCTTCAATAACAAATTCTATGTAACGATCCGCTCCGCTCCTCGTTCCTTCCTTGATGTGTTCCTCTGTTTCCCCCGAACCTAATTGTATCATGTCTGCGTTTATTACCTGATTGGGTCTACATTACACTTGATTACTTACACCACATCTTATTAACACAACTCACACTTAATCGCCTTCACCGCATTCCTCACGCATTCTCTAATCGTTCAATCAATTCGCTGATCGCGCATGCATTTCCCGCAAGCTGTAGCTTATCAGCTCTAATGACACTAGTTATATTACCGTGCTGTTCCTGTGTTTCCTTGTCAAAGTATTACGGTTTGTTCGTGTATGGTCTTGTCGTCTTGCTTGTCTCTCCGCTTGTTAGCTTGCTACCCAAGCTGTATTCCACGGTCCAGTATTGCCACTCCTGTTTCCCGGTGTGGATCCTGGGCTACCTCCGTCCGACTCAAGCTGTGACCCAGGCTGTGACCAGCTACTAGCCACTTCGCTGGATCTCCTGTGCCAGTTCTCTGCGGGTTCCACGGACTATTCTTTATCGTTTATATTTGTTTTGCCGGCGTGGATCCGACCCGGAATATTCTTAAATAAAACCTCCTTAACCAAAGACTGTCTCGTCGTGCATTTGGGTCCGTCCCTGCCAGGACGTCACAGAATACTTTGACCAGAAATGGACCCAGCCGACGCGGAGCAGATTCGACACGCGCTCGCCTGCCAGACTACCCAGATCGCCCAGCAAAGCCGTCGCCTGGACGAAACCATGGCGATGTTCCAGGACATGATGGAACGGACCACTCAATGGGGAATTATGGTCAATCAGATGGCTGCCCAGACGTCAGGACTCCGTCCTGAAGCGGGGGATCCACCTCAACTACAGGCACCAGCGATGGTACTACCTCATCGGGAGCCTCGGGCCAACCCTCCCGAACGATACTCTGGCGAGCTGGGGAAATGCCAGCCCTTCCTGCTGCAGTGCGAGCTGGCGTTCCGTATGCAGCCGTCCTCCTACTCCGCGGATGCCACCCGCGTGGCATACGTGATCACTTGCCTGGGAGGAGAGGCGCGGGACTGGGCCGCCGCATTGTGGGAGAAGCAACCCGACCTCTGCACCCAGTACCTGGACTTCGCCAGGGAGATGCGGCGGACTTTTGATCATCCCGTGTGCGGGAGAGATGTAAACCAGCAGCTCCTGGCGCTGAAACAAGGCGAGCGCAGTGTGGCGGAATTCGCCATCAAATTCCGGATCCTCGCGGCGCAGTCTGGCTGGAACGACGCCTCCCTACAGGGCGTCTTCCGCTCCGCCCTGTCCGAGGAGATGAAGGACGAGATGGCCACCCGCGACGACACGCCCACGCTGAACGACCTCATTTCCTTGGCCATCACCGTCAACAACCGTCTGCGCGCACGCACCCGCGAGAAGAGGGCGTATGCGCCGAATCAACCGCCTCTGGGAACCACATTCGCGCATCCTGCGCCTCGCCATCAGGCGCCCGTGGCCTGCGAACTTCCGGAGGCCGGGGAACCTATGCAGCTGGGCGGCACTACGTCCGACCCTGCCGCGCGCCGCCGCCAACGCCGGGCCACTGGAGCATGTTTCTATTGCGGCCGCACGGATCACCTCCTTAGCTCCTGTCCGGTGCGCCCAAAAGAGAGGGCTCGTCAGCAACTCTAGGCCTACTGGCGAGCCAGACCCAAACACAGAGCCTAACCTCCGGCCGCTTCCAACTCTCTGCGGTCCTCAAGTGGGGCACTACGGCCTCCGCCACCGTATCTGTGCAGGCACTTGTTGACTCAGGAGCCGACTCCAACTTCGTGGACTCCCAGTTCGTAGACGAGTCCGGGATCCCCACGGAAGAACTGGAGAGGCCCATTAATGCCTATGCCTTGGACGGCCACCGCCTGGCCCACATCACCCACCGCACCATCCCCATCCAACTGCTCCTGTCCGGTAACCACCGTGAGACCCTGCAACTTTACATCATCAACACTCCCCACTCCCTTCTGGTCCTTGGTCAGCCCTGGCTTCATGAACACAACCCCCTGCTCAACTGGATCACCTCCAGCGTCACCAGCTGGAGCACCCAATGCCACACCTCCTGTCTCCACTCGGCGGAACCTCCTTCAAGCCCGGAAATAAAAACATCCGTTCCGGAGGCCGACCTGAAGGGGGTTCCCCACTGTTACCAGCACATGTCCCGGGTTTTCTCCAAGTCCCTGGCCTTGTCCTTACCCCCCCACAGACCTTACGATTGTGCCATCTCCCTGTTTCCGGGTGCCCCCCTACCCTCCGGCCGCCTGTACAGCCTATCCGGTCCGGAGAGAACGGCCATGGAGGACTACATCAAGTCCTCCCTTGAAGCAGGCACCATCCGTCCCTCCTCCTCGCCCGTCGGAGCAGGGTTCTTCTTCGTCAAGAAGAAGGATGGCTCCCTCCGCCCCTGCATCGACTACCGGGGCCTCAACTCCATCACCGTCCGGAACAAGTACCCTCTACCCCTCCTGAATTCGGCCTTTGAACTGCTGCAGGGCGCCCGGGTCTTCACTAAACTGGATCTCCGTAACGCCTACCACCTGGTACGGATCCGGGAGGGGGACGAGTGGAAGACCGCGTTCAACACCCCCCTGGGCCACTTCGAGTACCGGGTGGTCCCGTTCGGCCTGACTAATGCCCCAGCCGTTTTTCAGAACCTAGTGAACGATGTACTGAGGGATTTTCTCAACCGCTTTGTGTTCGTCTACCTGGATGACATTCTGATTTTCTCACAAAACCAACGGGAACACCAAGACCATGTCTCCCTGGTGCTACAACGCCTGTTGGAAAACAAGCTATTTGTCAAAGCCGACAAATGTCTGTTCCATGCGCCCTCAGTCTCGTTCCTAGGTTTTGTGGTGGAGAGGGGCGACATACGGCCGGACCCGGCCAAAATCCAGGCGGTTACGGAGTGGCCCATCCCTACCACTCGCAAGCACCTGCAGCAGTTCTTAGGATTCGCGAATTTCTATAGGAGGTTCATCCGGAACTACAGCCAGGTAGCCGCACCCCTCACCACCCTCACTTCCATTAAAAACCCTTTTGCCTGGAATCCCCGGGCAGATCAGGCATTCACCAGACTCAAGGCACTCTTCACCACGGCCCCCATCCTCTGCTGCCCGGAACCCGACCGCCAATTTGTGGTGGAGGTGGACGCCTCGGACACAGGCGTAGGGGCCATCCTGTCCCAACACTCCCCCCTCAACCACAAGCTCCATCCCTGCGCCTTCTTCTTCTCCCGCCGCCTCTCCCCCACCCAACGCAACTACGGGGTAGGGGATCGGGAGTTGCTGGCCATCAAGCTGGCACTGGAGGAATGGAGACACTGGCTTGAAGGGACCACTCAACCGTTCCTGATCCTGACTGACCACCGTAACCTACAATACATCCAGTCAGCTAAGAGACTCAACTCCCGACAGGCCCGTTGGTCATTATTCTTTGCACGTTTTAATTACTCCATCACCTTCAAACCCGGCTCAAAGAATATCAAACCCGACGCCCTCTCTCGGATCTACTCCTCCCCTGCCGACCTGTCTGTCCCGGAGACCATCGTTCCAGCTTCCTGCGTCGTGGCTGCGGTCCGGTGGCCCATCCAGAAAATCGTGTTGGACGCTCAGGTGACGCATCCCGACCCTCGCCCTAACCCCTCTTCTGCCCTGTTTGTCCCTAACCCGGTCCGCTCCCAGGTCCTGGAGTGGGCTCACTCCTCCCGACTGGCCTGCCACCCCGGAGGCAACCGCACCGTGGAGCTGGTGCGCAGGAGCTTCTGGTGGCCCACCGCCCGGCGGGACACCCTGGCCTTCGTCCACGCTTGCCCTGTCTGCGCCAGGAGTAAGGCGTCTCACTCCCCCCCTGCTGGTCTCCTCCGTCCCCTTCCTATCCCAGGCCGGCCTTGGAGTCACATCGGGGTCGACTTTGTTACCGGACTACCACCTTCGGCCGGTAACACTGTCATTTTGACCCTGGTGGACCGGTTTTCCAAGGCGGTGCACTTTGTTCCCCTCCCCAAACTTCCCTCTGCCCTCGAGACGGCCGACCTCCTGGTGCAGCACGTGGTGCGGCTGCATGGGATCCCGGCGGATGTCGTCTCCGACCGGGGCCCCCAGTTTGCCTCCGCGGTCTGGAAGGCATTCTGTACCGCACTCGGCGCCACCGCCAGCCTATCCTCCGGGTTCCACCCGCAGACGAACGGTCAGGCAGAGAGGGCTAACCAGGACCTGGGAGCCGCCTTACGGTGCGTGACGGCCCGCAATCCTGCCTCCTGGTCCCAGCTCCTCCCGTGGGTTGAGTACGCCCACAACACCTTGGTGTGCTCGTCCACGGGGAGGTCCCCCTTTGAGGCTTCCCAGGGCTTCCAACCCCCCCTGTTCCCCGCCCAGGAGGCCGAGGTGGCGGTCCCGTCAGTGGACGCCCACGTCCGACGCTGCCAGCGGATCTGGAAAGCCACCCGCAACGCCCTCCTAAAGACCTCCTCCCGGAATCGTCGCCTGGCGGATCAGCACCGGTCCGCAGCCCCTCGCTACCGCCCGGGACAGAAGGTTTGGCTTTCTACCTCCACCTTCTCCCTCCCCGGCACCTCCCGCAAGCTCCAACCCCGCTTCGTCGGACCCTTCACTGTGCACTCCATCCTTAACCCAGTCACTCTCAAACTCCGTCTCCCTGCCTCCCTCAAAATCCACCCCACCTTCCATGTCAGTCAGGTCAAGCCAGTGATCTCCTGCCCTCTCAGCGCTCCCACTCCTGCCCCCCCACCTGTCCGGGACATTGATGGTGCCCCCGCGTTCACAGTCTCCAGCATCCTCGATGTCCGGCGCCGGGGACGAGGCCACCAGTACCTGGTCGACTGGGAAGGGTATGGGCCCGAGGAACGTTCCTGGGTTGCCCCCCGTCTTATCCTGGACCCTACCCTCATCCAGGAATTCCATCACCGCCAGGCCCAGTCGACCAGAGCCTGTGGTCCGCCAGGAGGCGTACCTTGACGGGGGGGTACTGTAACGATCCGCTCCGCTCCTCGTTCCTTCCTTGATGTGTTCCTCTGTTTCCCCCGAACCTAATTGTATCATGTCTGCGTTTATTACCTGATTGGGTCTACATTACACTTGATTACTTACACCACATCTTATTAACACAACTCACACTTAATCGCCTTCACCGCATTCCTCACGCATTCTCTAATCGTTCAATCAATTCGCTGATCGCGCATGCATTTCCCGCAAGCTGTAGCTTATCAGCTCTAATGACACTAGTTATATTACCGTGCTGTTCCTGTGTTTCCTTGTCAAAGTATTACGGTTTGTTCGTGTATGGTCTTGTCGTCTTGCTTGTCTCTCCGCTTGTTAGCTTGCTACCCAAGCTGTATTCCACGGTCCAGTATTGCCACTCCTGTTTCCCGGTGTGGATCCTGGGCTACCTCCGTCCGACTCAAGCTGTGACCCAGGCTGTGACCAGCTACTAGCCACTTCGCTGGATCTCCTGTGCCAGTTCTCTGCGGGTTCCACGGACTATTCTTTATCGTTTATATTTGTTTTGCCGGTGTTGTGCCGTAGAATGCACCCCTGCCGTGGATTGCCCCCCCTGACGGGAGCGCGCATGCTTACGTCATTCTGTTTGAAAAGTTTCTGAATTCGCTTCGTTTCAATATCGTACCAAAATAATATGAAGGAGGTATTAATATTATTGTATTATAATGCTTTGTGAAGGGTATCCTTGTCTTAAAGATGGTAAGCAACCTTCGATTTTATACTAATTTCAATTTAGACTCAAAACACGGAACTGGCGAGGGGTATGTTAGACGCAAATCCATAGCTACTTTTCTTATGGTACGATCGCATTATGCTAAAATATAGCCCAGCTATAATTACAAAATTAGCTGGAATTTTACTGGGGTTAGCCTGTATGTAGCTACTTGTAGCTGGGGAAATAACAGCTTCCTTATCCAGCAGATCAGCTCGACTGAAAATTAAATGTGATCCACGGTTATCATATGCAAGTCATATAGCTAAACTATACTGGATACTTGGCAGGACCCCAACGATCACCGTCAAGTATTTCTGTAAATGTTTTCTTGCAGCTAAATGAATGCAAATAAAAATGTATCCCCGATATATCACTGACTATTGCATGCTTTGACCCTCCAGACACACAGCGGTCACATATATTTTCCCCAAATGTATGTCATATCATGCTGGAGTCAAGAGAGTGTTTTTTGTCCTGGCACAGCTGTTTTTCTAATTGCCGTGAAATGCACCCCCTCTTAACTTTGGCCATGAAGGTCTCACATCCATGAAACTCACAGTGGTAACTCATTGTCACTCCATATGAATGCCCTAAAAAGCATTTGATGCTGGGGTCACCAGAAAAATAATTAGAAGGGGGTGCAATTTCAGGCAGGGCTGTATTTCCGCTTGCCGTGAATTGCACCCCCTGCTAACTTTGGCTAGGAAGGTCTCACATCCATGAAACTCACAGTGGTAACTCATTTTGACTCCATATGAATGCCCTAAAAAGCATTTGATGCTGGGGTCAACAGAAAAAAAATTAGAAGGGGGTGCAATTTCAGGCAGGGCTGGATTTCCGCTTGCCGTGGATTGCCCCCCCCTCCTAACTTTGGCTAGGAAGGTACTACATACATGAAACTCACAGTGGTAACTCATTTTGGCTCCATATGAATGCCCTAAAAAGCATTTGATGCTGGGGTCAACAGAAAAATAATTAGAAGGGGGTGCATTTTCAGGCAGGGCTGGATTTCCGCTTGCCGTGGATTGCACCCCCCTCTTAACTT
The DNA here is from genome assembly GCA_022702515.1 of Ilyophis sp. 1 JC-2022. NCBI lineage: Eukaryota > Metazoa > Chordata > Actinopteri > Anguilliformes > Synaphobranchidae > Ilyophis > Ilyophis sp. 1 JC-2022. Next base: position 26,313,751 of record CM040396.1, read on the forward strand.
TGGCTAAAAAGGTACTACATACATGAAACTCACAGTGGTAACTCATTCTCACTCCATATGAATGCCCTAAAAAGCATTTGATGCTGGGGTCAACAGAAAAATAATTAGAAGGGGGTGCAATTTCAGGCAGGGCTGGATTTCCGCTTGCCGTGGATTGCCCCCCCCTCCTAACTTTGGCTAGGAAGGTACTACATCCATGAAACTCACAGTGGTAACTCATTTTGGCTCCATATGAATGCCCTAAAAAGCATTTGATGCTGGGGTCAACAGAAAAAAAATTAGAAGGGGGTGCAATTTCAGGCAGGGCTGGATTTCCGCTTGCCGTGGATTGCCCCCCCCTCCTAACTTTGGCTAGGAAGGTACTACATCCATGAAACTCACAGTGGTAACTCATTTTCACTCCATATGAATGCCCTAAAAAGCATTTGATGCTGGGGTCAACAGAAAAAAAATTACAAGGGGGTGCAATTTCAGGCAGGGCTGGATTTCCGCTTGCCGTGAATTGCACCCCCTCCTAACTTTGGCTAGGAAGGTCTCACATCCATGAAACTCACAGTGGTAACTCATTTTCACTCCATATGAATACCCTAAAAAGCATTTGATGCTGGGGTCACCAGAAAAATAATTACAAGGGGGTGCAATTTCAGGCAGGGCTGGATTTCCGCTTGCCGTGAAATGCACCCCCTGCTAACTTTGGCTAGGAAGGTCTCACATCCATGAAACTCACAGCGGTAACTCATTTTGACTCCATATGAATGCCATAAAAAGCATTTGATGCTGGGGTCACCAGACACATAATTACAAGGGGGTGCATATTCCGGCAGGGCTGGATTTCCGCTTGCCGTGAAATGCACCCCCTGCTAACTTTGGCTAAAAAGGTACCACATACATGAAACTCACAGTGGTAACTCATTTTGACTCCATATGAATGCCCTAAAAAGCATTTGATGCTGGTGTCACCAGAAAAATAATTACAAGGGGGTGCATATTACGGCAGGGCTGGTTTTCCGCTTGCCGTGAAATGCACCCCCTCTTAACTTTGGCTAAAAAGGTACCACATACATGAAACTCACAGTGGTAACTCATTTTGGCTCCATATGTATGCCCTAAAAAGCATTTGATGTTGGGTTCACTACATAATTACAAGGGGGTAATATTCCGACAGCGCTGCATTTCTGCTTGCCGTGAAATGCACCCCCCCTCCTATCTTTGCATGAGTTTCACATCTATGAACCTCATGCAATTAAACATATTGTCCTCACCTGTACACTACAATAATTGTATGCTAAAGTCAACAGAAACATAATTACAAGCGGGTTGTAAATTTCCATTGGACGTAAAATGCACCGCTTCCAAACTTTTGAAAAGAAGGCCTCTCATCCATGACAGTCACACAGATGAAACATAGTGGCCCCACCTGTACACTGCAAAAAGCATTTTATGCTAAGGTCAACACTAACATTATTATCGGGGTGCAAATTCTTGCTGGGCTGCTTTTTCCCTTTCTTTGAAATGCACCCCCTCCGGACATTGGCTTGGAAACTGATTTCGTGGAATTTATTATTGCTGAACAAAGTAAAAAATAATAAACACACGTATTTAAAATTTCACTTGTGAGTAGCTTTTTTCCCAAAAAGTATTAAATTAAATATACCTCATGAAAAAATATTATTTGTTTGTGCTTTAAGAAGAAAAAATATTTCAAAGTATTTAAATATTTTAAAGTGGAAATAGGACATTTTTACCAAAATTAAATTGTAAACATTTTACATACACAAACTTCATTGAGTTACAATTCATTGAGGTACAATTAACTGCACATGCATTGTGAATAATTTATAAAAATTTATAATTTAATAGATTTTTGTTCAATTCAAAATTTTGGTAAAAATGTCCTATTTCCACTTTAAAATATTTAAATACTTTAAAATATTTTTTCTTCTTAAAGCACAAACTATGTAAATGCCAAATAATATTTTTTCATGAGGTATATTTAATTTAATACTTTTTGGGAAAAAAGCTACTCACAAGTGAAATTTTAAATACGTGTGTTTATTATTTTTTACTTTGTTCAGCAATAATAAATTCCACGAAATCAGTTTCCAAGCCAATGTCCGGAGGGGGTGCATTTCAAAGAAAGGGAAAAAGCAGCCCAGCAAGAATTTGCACCCCGATAATAATGTTAGTGTTGACCTTAGCATAAAATGCTTTTTGCAGTGTACAGGTGGGGCCACTATGTTTCATCTGTGTGACTGTCATGGATGAGAGGCCTTCTTTTCAAAAGTTTGGAAGCGGTGCATTTTACGTCCAATGGAAATTTACAACCCGCTTGTAATTATGTTTCTGTTGACTTTAGCATACAATTATTGTAGTGTACAGGTGAGGACAATATGTTTAATTGCATGAGGTTCATAGATGTGAAACTCATGCAAAGATAGGAGGGGGGGTGCATTTCACGGCAAGCAGAAATGCAGCGCTGTCGGAATATTACCCCCTTGTAATTATGTAGTGAACCCAACATCAAATGCTTTTTAGGGCATACATATGGAGCCAAAATGAGTTACCACTGTGAGTTTCATGTATGTGGTACCTTTTTAGCCAAAGTTAAGAGGGGGTGCATTTCACGGCAAGCGGAAAACCAGCCCTGCCGTAATATGCACCCCCTTGTAATTATTTTTCTGGTGACACCAGCATCAAATGCTTTTTAGGGCATTCATATGGAGTGAGAATGAGTTACCACTGTGAGTTTCATGTATGTAGTACCTTTTTAGCCAAAGTTAAGAGGGGGGTGCAATCCACGGCAAGCGGAAATCCAGCCCTGCCTGAAAATGCACCCCCTTCTAATTATTTTTCTGGTGACCCCAGCATCAAATGCTTTTTAGGGCATTCATATGGAGTGAAAATGAGTTACCACTGTGAGTTTCATGGATGTAGTACCTTCCTAGACAAAGTTAGGAGGGGGGGGCAATCCACGGCAAGCGGAAATCCAGCCCTGCCTGAAATTGCACCCCCTTCTAATTTTTTTTCTGTTGACCCCAGCATCAAATGCTTTTTAGGGCATTCATATGGAGCCAAAATGAGTTACCACTGTGAGTTTCATGTATGTAGTACCTTCCTAGCCAAAGTTAGGAGGGGGGGGCAATCCACGGCAAGCGGAAATCCAGCCCTGCCTGAAATTGCACCCCCTTCTAATTTTTTTTCTGTTGACCCCAGCATCAAATGCTTTTTAGGGCATTCATATGGAGTCAAAATGAGTTACCACTGTGAGTTTCATGGATGTGAGACCTTCCTAGCCAAAGTTAGGAGGGGGTGCAATTCACGGCAAGCGGAAATCCAGCCCTGCCTGAAATTGCACCCCCTTCTAATTTTTTTTCTGTTGACCCCAGCATCAAATGCTTTTTAGGGCATTCATATGGAGCCAAAATGAGTTACCACTGTGAGTTTCATGTATGTAGTACCTTCCTAGCCAAAGTTAGGAGGGGGGGGCAATCCACGGCAAGCGGAAATCCAGCCCTGCCTGAAATTGCACCCCCTTCTAATTATTTTTCTGTTGACCCCAGCATCAAATGCTTTTTAGGGCATTCATATGGAGTGACAATGAGTTACCACTGTGAGTTTCATGTATGTGAGACCTTCCTAGCCAAAGTTAGGAGGGGGGTGCAATCCACGGCAAGCGTAAATCCAGCCCTGCCTGAAATTGCACCCCCTTCTAATTTTTTTTCTGTTGACCCCAGCATCAAATGCTTTTTAGGGCATTCATATGGAGTGAGAATGAGTTACCACTGTGAGTTTCATGTATGTAGTACCTTTTTAGCCAAAGTTAAGAGGGGGGTGCAATCCACGGCAAGCGGAAATCCAGCCCTGCCTGAAAATGCACCCCCTTCTAATTATTTTTCTGGTGACCCCAGCATCAAATGCTTTTTAGGGCATTCATATGGAGTCAAAATGAGTTACCACTGTGAGTTTCATAGATGTGAGACCTTCCTAGCCAAAGTTAGGAGGGGGTGCAATTCACGGCAAGCGGAAATCCAGCCCTGCCTGAAATTGCACCCCCTTCTAATTTTTTTTCTGTTGACCCCAGCATCAAATGCTTTTTAGGGCATTCATATGGAGCCAAAATGAGTTACCACTGTGAGTTTCATGTATGTAGTACCTTCCTAGCCAAAGTTAGGAGGGGGGGGCAATCCACGGCAAGCGGAAATCCAGCCCTGCCTGAAATTGCACCCCCTTCTAATTATTTTTCTGTTGACCCCAGCATCAAATGCTTTTTAGGGCATTCATATGGAGTGACAATGAGTTACCACTGTGAGTTTCATGTATGTGAGACCTTCCTAGCCAAAGTTAGGAGGGGGGTGCAATCCACGGCAAGCGTAAATCCAGCCCTGCCTGAAATTGCACCCCCTTCTAATTTTTTTTCTGTTGACCCCAGCATCAAATGCTTTTTAGGGCATTCATATGGAGTGAGAATGAGTTACCACTGTGAGTTTCATGTATGTAGTACCTTTTTAGCCAAAGTTAAGAGGGGGGTGCAATCCACGGCAAGCGGAAATCCAGCCCTGCCTGAAAATGCACCCCCTTCTAATTATTTTTCTGGTGACCCCAGCATCAAATGCTTTTTAGGGCATTCATATGGAGTCAAAATGAGTTACCACTGTGAGTTTCATGGATGTGAGACCTTCCTAGCCAAAGTTAGGAGGGGGTGCAATTCACGGCAAGCGGAAATCCAGCCCTGCCTGAAATTGCACCCCCTTCTAATTTTTTTTCTGTTGACCCCAGCATCAAATGCTTTTTAGGGCATTCATATGGAGCCAAAATGAGTTACCACTGTGAGTTTCATGTATGTAGTACCTTCCTAGCCAAAGTTAGGAGGGGGGGGCAATCCACGGCAAGCGGAAATCCAGCCCTGCCTGAAATTGCACCCCCTTCTAATTTTTTTTCTGTTGACCCCAGCATCAAATGCTTTTTAGGGCATTCATATGGAGCCAAAATGAGTTACCACTGTGAGTTTCATGTATGTAGTACCTTCCTAGCCAAAGTTAGGAGGGGGGGGCAATCCACGGCAAGCGGAAATCCAGCCCTGCCTGAAATTGCACCCCCTTCTAATTATTTTTCTGTTGACCCCAGCATCAAATGCTTTTTAGGGCATTCATATGGAGTGACAATGAGTTACCACTGTGAGTTTCATGTATGTGAGACCTTCCTAGCCAAAGTTAGGAGGGGGGTGCAATCCACGGCAAGCGTAAATCCAGCCCTGCCTGAAATTGCACCCCCTTCTAATTTTTTTTCTGTTGACCCCAGCATCAAATGCTTTTTAGGGCATTCATATGGAGTGAGAATGAGTTACCACTGTGAGTTTCATGTATGTAGTACCTTTTTAGCCAAAGTTAAGAGGGGGGTGCAATCCACGGCAAGCGGAAATCCAGCCCTGCCTGAAAATGCACCCCCTTCTAATTATTTTTCTGGTGACCCCAGCATCAAATGCTTTTTAGGGCATTCATATGGAGTCAAAATGAGTTACCACTGTGAGTTTCATAGATGTGAGACCTTCCTAGCCAAAGTTAGGAGGGGGTGCAATTCACGGCAAGCGGAAATCCAGCCCTGCCTGAAATTGCACCCCCTTCTAATTTTTTTTCTGTTGACCCCAGCATCAAATGCTTTTTAGGGCATTCATATGGAGCCAAAATGAGTTACCACTGTGAGTTTCATGTATGTAGTACCTTCCTAGCCAAAGTTAGGAGGGGGGGGCAATCCACGGCAAGCGGAAATCCAGCCCTGCCTGAAATTGCACCCCCTTCTAATTATTTTTCTGTTGACCCCAGCATCAAATGCTTTTTAGGGCATTCATATGGAGTGACAATGAGTTACCACTGTGAGTTTCATGTATGTGAGACCTTCCTAGCCAAAGTTAGGAGGGGGGTGCAATCCACGGCAAGCGTAAATCCAGCCCTGCCTGAAATTGCACCCCCTTCTAATTTTTTTTCTGTTGACCCCAGCATCAAATGCTTTTTAGGGCATTCATATGGAGTGAGAATGAGTTACCACTGTGAGTTTCATGTATGTAGTACCTTTTTAGCCAAAGTTAAGAGGGGGGTGCAATCCACGGCAAGCGGAAATCCAGCCCTGCCTGAAAATGCACCCCCTTCTAATTATTTTTCTGGTGACCCCAGCATCAAATGCTTTTTAGGGCATTCATATGGAGTGAAAATGAGTTACCACTGTGAGTTTCATGGATGTAGTACCTTCCTAGACAAAGTTAGGAGGGGGGGGCAATCCACGGCAAGCGGAAATCCAGCCCTGCCTGAAATTGCACCCCCTTCTAATTTTTTTTCTGTTGACCCCAGCATCAAATGCTTTTTAGGGCATTCATATGGAGCCAAAATGAGTTACCACTGTGAGTTTCATGTATGTAGTACCTTCCTAGCCAAAGTTAGGAGGGGGGGGCAATCCACGGCAAGCGGAAATCCAGCCCTGCCTGAAATTGCACCCCCTTCTAATTATTTTTCTGGTGACCCCAGCATCAAATGCTTTTTAGGGTATTCATATGGAGTGAAAATGAGTTACCACTGTGAGTTTCATGGATGTGAGACCTTCCTAGCCAAAGTTAGGAGGGGGTGCAATTCACGGCAAGCGGAAATCCAGCCCTGCCTGAAATTGCACCCCCTTCTAATTTTTTTTCTGTTGACCCCAGCATCAAATGCTTTTTAGGGCATTCATATGGAGCCAAAATGAGTTACCACTGTGAGTTTCATGTATGTAGTACCTTCCTAGCCAAAGTTAGGAGGGGGGGGCAATCCACGGCAAGCGGAAATCCAGCCCTGCCTGAAATTGCACCCCCTTCTAATTATTTTTCTGTTGACCCCAGCATCAAATGCTTTTTAGGGCATTCATATGGAGTGACAATGAGTTACCACTGTGAGTTTCATGTATGTGAGACCTTCCTAGCCAAAGTTAGGAGGGGGGTGCAATCCACGGCAAGCGTAAATCCAGCCCTGCCTGAAATTGCACCCCCTTCTAATTTTTTTTCTGTTGACCCCAGCATCAAATGCTTTTTAGGGCATTCATATGGAGTGAGAATGAGTTACCACTGTGAGTTTCATGTATGTAGTACCTTTTTAGCCAAAGTTAAGAGGGGGGTGCAATCCACGGCAAGCGGAAATCCAGCCCTGCCTGAAAATGCACCCCCTTCTAATTATTTTTCTGGTGACCCCAGCATCAAATGCTTTTTAGGGCATTCATATGGAGTGAAAATGAGTTACCACTGTGAGTTTCATGGATGTAGTACCTTCCTAGACAAAGTTAGGAGGGGGGGGCAATCCACGGCAAGCGGAAATCCAGCCCTGCCTGAAATTGCACCCCCTTCTAATTTTTTTTCTGTTGACCCCAGCATCAAATGCTTTTTAGGGCATTCATATGGAGCCAAAATGAGTTACCACTGTGAGTTTCATGTATGTAGTACCTTCCTAGCCAAAGTTAGGAGGGGGGGGCAATCCACGGCAAGCGGAAATCCAGCCCTGCCTGAAATTGCACCCCCTTCTAATTTTTTTTCTGTTGACCCCAGCATCAAATGCTTTTTAGGGCATTCATATGGAGTCAAAATGAGTTACCACTGTGAGTTTCATGGATGTGAGACCTTCCTAGCCAAAGTTAGCAGGGGGTGCAATTCACGGCAAGCGGAAATACAGCCCTGCCTGAAATTGCACCCCCTTCTAATTATTTTTCTGGTGACCCCAGCATCAAATGCTTTTTAGGGCATTCATATGGAGTGACAATGAGTTACCACTGTGAGTTTCATGGATGTGAGACCTTCATGGCCAAAGTTAAGAGGGGGTGCATTTCACGGCAATTAGAAAAACAGCTGTGCCAGGACAAAAAACACTCTCTTGACTCCAGCATGATATGACATACATTTGGGGAAAATATATGTGACCGCTGTGTGTCTGGAGGGTCAAAGCATGCAATAGTCAGTGATATATCGGGGATACATTTTTATTTGCATTCATTTAGCTGCAAGAAAACATTTACAGAAATACTTGACGGTGATCGTTGGGGTCCTGCCAAGTATCCAGTATAGTTTAGCTATATGACTTGCATATGATAACCGTGGATCACATTTAATTTTCAGTCGAGCTGATCTGCTGGATAAGGAAGCTGTTATTTCCCCAGCTACAAGTAGCTACATACAGGCTAACCCCAGTAAAATTCCAGCTAATTTTGTAATTATAGCTGGGCTATATTTTAGCATAATGCGATCGTACCATAAGAAAAGTAGCTATGGATTTGCGTCTAACATACCCCTCGCCAGTTCCGTGTTTTGAGTCTAAATTGAAATTAGTATAAAATCGAAGGTTGCTTACCATCTTTAAGACAAGGATACCCTTCACAAAGCATTATAATACAATAATATTAATACCTCCTTCATATTATTTTGGTACGATATTGAAACGAAGCGAATTCAGAAACTTTTCAAACAGAATGACGTAAGCATGCGCGCTCCCGTCAGGGGGGGCAATCCACGGCAGGGGTGCATTCTACGGCACAACACCGGCGTGGATCCGACCCGGAATATTCTTAAATAAAACCTCCTTAACCAAAGACTGTCTCGTCGTGCATTTGGGTCCGTCCCTGCCAGGACGTCACATTCTAGCTGTTATATCACCCTGAATAAGTGGGTCTGCCAACTACATTATTATGACTACATTAATAATAATAATAATAATAATAATACAAGCCCCTAACAACAAAACCACATTGCCAACCTGTACATGTGTGTATTCTTCCTCGTCTCTGCAGGAAACACATGTAAAGCTTCATGTGCCTCATTAAACAGACTTAGAGGATCCAGGGTTCAGGCAGATTTTCAGGGCAGTGTGTGAGATGTCTGTGATCTCCAACAGGAAACTAGGCAGGAAACATCAAGCCTGTGACCCACCCGCGTGGGAAGCCGGGAAGGAGCCTGGGCAAAAGTGTTATTTATGTAATCTGGTTATAGAACATGAATTCTACAGGTCTTGACTAATTTTGGTGATCATCACAACCATCATGTTCATCGTAATCATTGATATGATCATTGGAGTGTTAACCCATTGAAGACATTTAGAGACTTTTAGAGACAAGCTTTGAATGAAGCTTGAGCTGAATGTAGCCTGAAGTTGGGTTGCCTGAATGGTGAGGCCTTTCCCATGTATTGCACCTGCGAAATACCTTGTCCAAGCACAGTAACTGAACTAATGCATAGGCTACCCTCTTAGGCTACTATAATTTTCTCTCTAACTATGTAGCCTAATTCACTGCCCTCTTGTGGTAAAAAATAAAGCGGGGCAACTCTGAAATAATCAACATTATTTGAGAGTTGTCGTCAAAATGTGGATTAGAATAGATCCAAATGTGATTTTAACTACTGTCTTATTTTTCTACGGTCTGGAGACCAATGTCGTTCTTCCTCCAAAGCAGTGTTTTGCTACTGCTCTTTGCCACTCTTCTTACTTAAATTTAATTGGTTTGGACTTTACTAATACTAATAAGACTGGATAACATGTATCTCACATATAATTACTAAATATAATTTAATTAAATGCATTGCACTCTGCATTGATTTGTTTTTCCTGATCAACTAAATAATTTCTTTATTTGTTTTGTTTGTTTATTTTACCACGTAACGTTATCTCACTTTTGAGTGTACAGTGCTATTTAAAACATCGAATCTTTATTTGTAGTAGCCTAACACTAAAAAAATAGTCTTTATAGAGCATCCCTGTCCATTTCTACTGGCAGAGGACAAGCTCGTCCACTGCCCGTAAATACCACTCAATTCAACCTTCAGAACTTGATGAAGACAACCAAATTGTATATTTTCTGCTGCATCGGAATCGACTTAGAAGTGAACAGTGATACATAGCCTATCTCTATGTAATTCATTATTTTCCTTGCTGAGCTTGCTAACATTAGCCTACGTTACCTTTCGCGCCCCTGTATGCAGAATAGTAACGTTACTACCCTAACAACCGTTGCCGCGTCCTCCTCTCGAGTTGGAAACAGAGATTACAGGAAGGGAGAAGTTGGGTAATATTACTACTTGAGATGTCCTTTATTGTTTAAAGGTAACTTACGTGTTTTGTGTGATAAAGCAGGTAAAGTGCGTTGTAGAAACACCTTCTAACCAATTCATTTTGTTAGGCTGACGTTAAGCTGACGTAAGATTATGTCTAAATTAATAATAACGTTACAATAGTTACGACTGACGTTAGCTGTCAAGCTCCGTAGAATAATTAATGTTAGCTAGTAAATTAATGTTGACATAGGTAACGTTAACTTAAGGTAGCGTTAGATATAACTTAACTAGCGGGCACTTACTCAATATAGATATTGTAAACGCATTTGAGAATATTTATTTCGCTGTGCGTGATAACGTTAAAGTTCAAGTTTATTTTTGTTGGGTTTTCTTTCTAATTTCAGAACCATGTAATTTAACGTTAACGTTACGTTAACAAGCTAAAGTTAACGATTGCTGGCTAGACAGTGAAGTAGCTGTAACGTAAGTTTAAGTGCATAAACGTTATGTTAGCTTCCTAATTTTAATTAACTTTGATAACACAGTGATCGTTTCCAGTCGTTAGCATAGCGTTCTTAACGTTAGCTAGGCCATTTTTGTCACAAATGTCGAGTTAACTGAACTTTTCTAAGTTTGCGCTAATGACATGACGTGTTGCTGTAACCATAAAACAGCATATTGTTCAATGTAAACTCAACTCCAGTGGAGTAACTTACCCTAAGTATCATCAGGTCATTATTGTGGCTTATGAGTTGATTTAATTGAGAAGGTTTGTGTGTACACTACACAACTACGTTAGTTAACAGGTAACTTAGATAGTTTAAATGACAGCATTAAAGACATCACAGTCATATTTATCACTCATAAAACTTAATGTTACTTTGAACACAGTAACGTTACACAATATTTAGCCTACTACTTTAAGGTAACTCATTTGAACAGTCAACCTTTCTCTGCTGTGTAGCTTCACAAATGCATATATCCAAGAGGCCATTTTCTCTAATTGTGAACTGTGTTGTGGCAGCTGCAGATGTTTTCCTGAGGATGGAAGAGAGACAGGCACACAAAAGCCGCTCCCAGGGACGGGGTAGGCTTGTACCGCATCCCCCCCGCAAACCTGTTGACCACAAGCTGACCCCCACGTCCAGTCAGAGGACTAAGCTCCCACCGATCAAGACTTACCCTGTCATTGAGGAGAAGGGGTACTACTCTGAGCTCCTTTCCAGAGAGGCCAGCTCTCAACTGCCGGTAAACACGTGTCCATGCATGCACATACACATGTGCCCGTATTCATACACACTTAACACGTAAACACACACACACACACACACACACACAACTGCATGCATATCACCATACAGATACAGTTAGATGCACATGACTTATGGCAGATAGCTCCATTAACTGGTTACCCACTGATGCCCCCCTTAACAGTTAATTTCTCTCACAGCCGTTTTCTCTTCCTCCCTGGCCTCATGTTGACATGCTCACATGTGCCTGCAGCTGCATGCTAAAGTGTTCCCAGTGTGTTATTTTGAATTCACCAGCTCTCAAACAGGGATGGGTTTATTCTTTTAAGTTTAGTTAATTTTTGCTGTGGATTATACTGATATAACAAGCTGTACTTGTCATTTATTGGTAGAGGGGAAGCCAGCACTGTACAGGCAGACTTGCAAATGCAAGCACTCCATCCTTTTAATTAGTGAAATATCTGGAGACAGACAATTCATTAAGTGAACTGAAGTGCGTATGATTCATTGGCCCTCGTTTGGTTGCTGAATGTGCCTGTCAACGTTTGTTGTGTTTAATTTTGCAGCCCTCTAACCAGGGACCAGAGACTCAACAGAGTTTGCTGTGCCAAGCAGGCTATGAGTCCAATACCCCCAAAGGTGAGACTACAGTTTAGTGAAGGTGTATCATTCTGTACTGCCTGTAGGATGTGCTTGTTGGTTATTTCATGAATTATACAATGAAACAATATAGTATATAGATTTTTTACTGAAATTCCCAAGATATTACTGTAGAGATATACAGTATCTCTGAATGGACAAGTCTGTAGTCCTGCTGCATTCTGCTGATATATTCATTGTCAGCTAGCTCTGGAATACATTGTGGCTCTGAAGCCCGAGCAGTGTAAAGAGAATGCCTTCACCACAACTTGTTCATTTTGCAATAAAACCTTGTTACCTTGTACCTTGGGGCGGCTGTGGCTCAGGAGGTAGAGCGGGTCATCCGCTGATCGCAGGGTCGGCGGTTCGATCCCTGGCTCCTCCTGTCCATGTGTCGAAGTGTCGTTGGGCAAGACACTGAACCCCAAATTGCTCCCAATGAGCAGGCTAGCGCCTTGCATGGTGGCTGCCGCCATTGGTGTGTGAATGTGTGTATGAACGGGTGAGTGAGAGGCCATTGTAAAGCGCTTTGGATAAAAGCGCTATATAAGTGCAGTCCATTTACCATTTAAAAGGGTCAAAATGTTTTTGCACAATACTATTTTTGTCATTGTGCAAAAAATTTGTGGGATTCTCAGGAACAGCAAAGTTTTTCAGCCATCTTTCAGCACAACATTATGGGTTGGTCACCTGGCGGTTTGAGTCAACTTCATTCGTCATTTAGTTATAAGACATCTACACTATAGTGTAAAAATCCCATTAGTTATCTTTCACTTCAGTTGTCTGAAATAACACATTTATACTGTACAGATGTAAAAATGTCAAGTCATAAGTGTGTCTTAGCGTAGGATTTCCCTCCTCAAACGAAAGCCATGGAAATGCGTCTTCTCTGTATCCCAGTGACCACCTTTAAGACCCCTGTGGACTTTGACAACCTGTTGGCCAAGGACAGACATGGCCCGTCCACTCGGCGCCTGCTTCAGACAGACTTTGCCCCGGGAGGATACACCGCCAAAGTCCAACTGCCCTTCAGCTGTCAGCCGGGGGAGCTGCCCCGCAAGCTGGAGATTGAAAGGCGAGCCGCTACGCTCTACTCCCCCCCCCCCCCCCCCCCACAAAGAAAACAATGTCACGCATTGGACTCCATCCAACATCACTTTAAAACCAGTCCAGCGAAAACTGAGCCAGTTGCTTTATGCTTTACTTCTGATGAAAAAAATAGGCAGTTTGAGCATGTGTGCTGCCCAGTACAATTAAATTAATATTCGTCGGTATATGATCCAAAAACTGTTGTTACAAGAAACGCACACATGCGCACATAAATGCAACATGAATTTCTTACAGACGAAGACGGACGTACATGGACTTTGACATCGACCAGCTCCTGAAGGACATGGGCATCGACTCTGGGGATCTGATGCTCAGACACAAAGGCTACGAGGAGGGACAGACCGGTCCTGAGAACCTTGGTCGGCCAGTGTTCAACTACCTGCCTTTAGAGGTGGGCTCATGTGGCCTATTGAAATTGAACAAGGGAAACAGATTTTATCAGATTTTTAATCAGAAATTGAAAACACCATTGGATCTGTAGCACAGCTGTTACTATTGCTATAGCACTTCAAACAGGAATATACACAAAGCATATTACATTGACTGTCCCCCTCAGGTCTTTGACAATGAGGAGTTTGATGTCCGCACCCCAGAAGACTGGCTGTCCCTGGGCTATGAAGAGGGGTCTCCTGACCGCAAACCCATCCATGCCAAAGCACTACTGCCCAGCAATGACGACATACGACATGGTACTGTACTGTGCTCTGCAAGTGGGGCTGCTGAAGATGATTCGCTGTTGTGTGCTTATATTTAGACTTTATTGTCCCGAAGGGGAAATTCCTTTCCACAGTACTGTACACATCAGACAACCGTACATATAACAGCACACAGTAACAACATACAATGACAGACAACAGTACACACTCAGGCCTGTTCAGCGAGGCCTATTATTTAAGGCGGCTATAGCTGCGGGGATCAGGCTTTTCCCAAAGCGAGCTCTTCTGCACCTCAGTGTTCTATGCCTGCACCCGGAGGGCAGTAGGGTAAGGTGGTGATTGAGTGGGTGTGTGATGTCCTTGGTTCTTTATGAGAATGGGGTGCTGAGGTGAGGGGGGACGCATTATTATATTCTTTGTCTTTCTGACATTGAGGTGAAGATGGCCAATGTATCAGCTCTTTTGGATGTCTCTCTCGCTCCACATCTCCACCTTGAACTTTCGTACCCCCCCCCCCCCTCCAATTGTCATTGATCTCCAAATGGGGCGGTAGCCATAAGGACCAGATAGTAAACTTGTCTTTATGGCCAGGTGCAAGGCTGACTCACAGACTCTTAAGCCCAAGTTCAAATGCATCACATTGTCAAATGCAATGTATTGTGTTTTTCAGTAAATCTCTGTCAGTAAATCTCTGCACACCTTTCATCCTACGGCTCAGTTTTCTGCCTCCTTTTCTTTCCTGGTTCTGTAGAAGACCCAAAGAGGCTGAAGTACTGTTGGCAGCCTGTTGGAGTTCTGGATTACGACCCAGTGAAGAAGCTGTACCTGGTGCACATGGCTGACTGTAACAGCAGAGTGAGAGATGTAAAGGGAAACCCCGTGGTTATCTACGGGGGCCTGAAAGCTACAGGTGAGTTAAAGTCCACCTCCCTCTTTCTCACTCCTTATCCTCTCTGAAAAAGGCAATTTTTCAGATTGAACCAGTAAACCCAAGAGTTTGACTTTTATAAAACAAGAGTGATGTGTTCTCAGTTTGGTCCTGAATTTCAGGAAGTCTATGGTGTAGTACACCAGACGATAACGAACACCTCTATCTTCATTCAACTTTTTAAATATACAAACCCTAATTCCAAAAAAGTTGGGACAGTAGACACATAAAATGCACATAAAATCTGAAAGCAGTGATTTGTAAATTCTCTTTTACATATATTTAATTGAAAACAGTACAAAGAAAAGATATTTATGTTTTACCTTATCAACTTTATTGATTTTTGTAAATATATGCTCATTCCAAATTTGATGCCTGCAACATGTTCCAAAAAGTTGGGACAGGCAAAAAAAAAAGACTGGGAAGTTCAAAAAACACCTGTTTGGAACATTACACAAGTAAACAGGTGATGCTATCATGACTGGGTACTAAGCTATACTATAACCTCTTTGCATTTGAATGGATCTCTATGGGAATTTGGGGGTGGGACTAGATTAAGCTGTAAATTAAGCTGTGATATCCTTTTATACCCAGGCATGATAGCATCACCTGTTTGTATATCAGTTTCTGCTAGTCAAATGAAAGCTCAGTCTAAAGCTAGATTTACCCATCTCCCTTTATACAAGTCAATACCTTCTCTCTCAATTGAATTATTGTAAATGCAGATCAACTTTACTGGCCTAAAAAGCACTCAGCATTGTATTGGCAAAGAAAATAAATAATTGGTATTATTGAATAAGTAAAGGTTTTAATCGTAACAATTATTACCAGAAAAACAATACGCATTGTAACTGTTGAAGGTGATGGGAGGTGTACTCTCTCTCTCTCTGCCCCCTGTAGATGTAGGAGAGCTGCAGCCTGGGCAGTACTGGGTGCCCAGGATCCGGCTCAGCTTCAGTGCTGAGGACCCACGTGTGTTTGCCCAGAGGGTGCTGTCGGCCCAGCGGTGGCGGGAGAACACAGAGGCCCTTCTACTCTACCACCTGGCTGTGGACTGCATGCCTGTGTGGAGCGGCTCACCCTCCCTCGACCCTAAGTGGCTGGCCCGCGTCAAACAACACGCCCTCTCCACGCCCGGGCTCAAAATTCAACTGTAAGAGATGCCACTTTACTCTTGATTCATTCAAAATATCAGCTCTGTGGCTGCGGAATGGCTCATTCGGTTAAGACGCCACGCTATGGTGCAAGAATGAGCCCACCGGTCTCAGGTCGAATTTCAGACCGTACCTGTGCCAACTGGCCGGTAGCTCCATAGGGCGAAGCGGAATTGGCGTGTCACCCAGGGTACGGGAGGGCTCAGTTCGTTAGGGGTCTGCATTTCATCTATCTCCAGCGACCCTGGTGCCCGTGGACTGCATGTCAAAGACACTCTATGCAAGCTTGGTTATATTCTGTGGCGTGAAAAGAAACAAGTGGTGATGCCCCGTGTTTTGGAGGAGAGCCGTAGACTCTCCTGAATCGGCAGTGAGGTGTGTATGTGCATGCGTGTGAGAGAGCTTGGGTGCATTTGTGCGTGTGTGTGTGGATGCATGTCGTGTGGGCATGTGTGCATGCGTGTGTGTGTGGATGCATGCTGTGTGGGCATGTGTGCGTGCGTGTGTGTGTGGATGCTTGCTGTGTGGGCATGTGTGCATGCGTGTGTGTGTGGATGCATGCTGTGTGGGCATGTGTGCGTGCGTGTGTGTGGATGCATGCTGTGTGGGCATGTGTGCGTGCGTGTGTGTGTGGATGCATGCTGTGTGGGCATGTGTGCGTGCGTGTGTGTGGATGCATGCTGTGTGGGCATGTGTGCACGCGTGTGTAATGGCGGCTAAATGGTGTTTTTCTCTGCAGGCTGCAGGAGTGTGTGGGCCGTCTGGAAGAGGAAATCAGACTGGAGTACGACCGCACCATGAACCGCATCAACTTCGACAAGGTGGTGATGGCATGTCCAGAGGAGTTCTCTCACATCACCCTGCCGCAGCGCAATCCTGAGCATGTGCCAGAGACAGGTACGAGGAGCACTGCACACAGGCGAACGGGGATACTCTAAGGCAGGGCTGCCCAACCCTGTTCCTGGAGATCTACCGTCCTGTAGGTTTTCATTTCAACCCTAATTTGGCACACCTGTTTCTACTAATTAGCAGCTCAATCAGATCTCTAGCTGTTGAATGAGGTGTGCTTTGTTAGGGTTGGAGTGAAAACTTACAAAACAGTAGATCTCCAGGAACGGTTGTGCAGCCCTGCTCTAAGACCACTAATAAATCTGCGTTATATAACACGGTATACAATGTTGCCAACTTTTTCCAATGGAAAGTAGCTGACGCATGCGCAAAGAGTTGCTAAATGACGTCATATGCTAATTTACATATTTATGATATCATCATACTCCTTTGCATATGAAAATGTGCGTCTCACTGGTGGACAGTCGATTGTAGCTTCTCTTTGCACTCATTAACCAGCCGCTGATATGTGAACAGTAGAGCCATTGCAGAGTGTGAAATTAACACCAGCGACCAGCCAAATGCTGGTAAAATTTTGATTATGGCTGGTAAGATTTAAAATTTTGATTATGGCTGGTAAGATTTCCACTCTAGCAGCCACGTTGGCTGGTAACCAACCAGGTTGTGTTATATTGTAAAAGGTAATGTGGCTGGTAAAATGTTGAAAATGGCTAGTGTGTTTTTAAAAAATCCATAAGCCACTCTGGCCAGTGGTTGAAAAAATGTATTTCATATGCTGGCGATAGCAAGTGCAGGAAAGACTGCAGAGCAGTGTTGGCAACTGCTTTTCAATGAAGCTGATATCTGCTACAAAAGTTGCTAGATTTGTCGCTAGCCTTTTAAAAAAAAAAAAATCGCTAAAGGGGTCTGAAAAGTCGTTAAATCTCGTGACAAGGTTGCCAAGTAACTAACTGTATATCAGTGGTGGACAACATTGGTACTTGGCTGTAGGGAGTGCTAGTTTCTGTTTTCACTAATTTAGACCCAAGAACCAATATAATATGTATTTTTTGTTTCTATATATCTTATAACCTTGATATGGACCGTAATGTATTTATTTACTTTATTTTTATGAACATGAAAGGACAGATGATGGTTTTTAGCTTGTTTTACTTTTCTCTGGCATATTATACTCTTGTCCCAAAAATACCTAATTTAAGTTTTAAAAAAAAATTGAAGATACTTTTCTTTTCATTAACATTGCATTGGCTCCATGTTCAAGGCCCCTGGTGGGTTTATGAGGTTCTTGTTTTTCATAATGTGAGAAGTACTTCCAGCCTTTTCTTGTCCCCAGGCATTGTGCCGGTTCCAGACTACCCCTTCCAGCACAACCGGGCCTTGTTCATCCGCAAGTCTCTGCTGACCAAGCCAGAAGTGATTAGCGTGCTCTGCGGCGTACGTGTCCAGTGCAACAAGGTGGCAGCCATGAGCGTGTTCCACATTCCCTTCACCAAGGCGCTGCGTCTGGAAGAGTTTGAGCTGTCGCACTCCCAGACTCAATCACAGGTACCCCAGAGATAACCGGCCCTCATCCAGTCCCCTCATCCCTCCATCTCCCTCCCTCTTCTCACATCACTCCATATCCCCTTTATTTCCTTTCATATCTCCCCACGTTCCTCCTTTTGCCTCCGTCTTTCTATGCATCACTTAATCTTCTATACGTCTCTTGTCCATCTCCCACTACCTCTCTCTACACCAATCCATCGCCCCCGAACCTCTCCATGTTACTGCTCCTCCCTTTATCCCTCCACATGGCTCCATCTCCCTCTCTCTGTGCTCTCCAGCTGCAGCTGTTTCTGCGGGACACCTGGGTGCCCTCGCTCTGCTCCTCCATCCGCTACAACCTGCAGGACCAGAGCACGGGCTGGTTCTGCCTGTCAGAGTCCAGCTGGGAGGTGTACCGCCTGTCCAAGATGTACTGCCTGATGTCCCAGGTGCGCTTCAGCCTCCAGGACTCCCTGCGTTTCTTGGTGCAGGACTCACTGGTGGGCCTGGGCAGGCTGGTGCTGGACGCCTGCCACAGTGTACTGCCCCTGCCTGAGGACCTGGTGTGGGGGTCCGACCTCATCAACAGCCCTTACAAGTGCGTGCGCTCCTCCGCTGCCCCCCTCTCCCTATCTCTCTCTATCTCTCCCTCTCCCTCTCCCTCTCCCTCTCTCTCTCTCTCTCTCTCTCTCCTCTCCCTCTCCCTCTGTCTTGTCATCAGCTACAGGAGGAGCATATACTTTACAATCAGTTTTTTTGCTTGGTTCTTTTCTAAGGGTGGTTACAGAGGTATGTTTTTTAAATATGATGTTTTATGTTATGTTGCCAAGCTTATTTGTGAGAGGTAAAAGTTATATGGACCCCACAGTATGCCAGGGCATAGCTGATTATTCTGAACTCTTGAGTCATTTTGCTTCAGTTTTAGCTTCGCATTTTGTTCTTCATTTTGTTTTGTTTATAGCGGTTTGAGAACACTGTTTGTGCTTCATTGGTAGCAGATTGGTTACATTCTGTTACTCTATTTAAGTCTGTGAATGCAGGGTCTGCCACCTTAAGAAAGGGATTCTTCTCTCTGCAGACCCAAGAAGAACCCGATGTTCTTGGTGGACCTCGTCCTCGACCAGGCTGGAGTGCACTATAGCACTCCCCTGGACAACTTTGGGGCCTCCATCATCAGCCTGTTTGACAAGGGGATCCTGGTCACACACAACATACCTCAGCTGGACAAGGTGACGTCTTGTCTTTGTGGGTAATATGATTATAATTGCACTCTTGAGTTGCACTCACCAGTTTAATGAATATGCGTGTTTCTGTCGCAGTTTGTAAGGCAGCGCCATGTCTATCTTAGATTGCAATGAAGGGTGTTTCTGTGTCCCTGTTTGTTATGGAGGGGTATGTCTCTGTACCAGTTTGTTATGGAGGGGTATGTCTCTGTACCAGTTTGTTATTTGTTATGGAGGGGTATGTCTCTGTACCAGTTTGTTATGGAGGGGTATGTCCCTGTACCAGTTTGTTATCGAGGGGTATGTCTCTGTACCAGTTTGTTATGGAGGGGTATGTCTCTGTACCAGTTTGTTATGGAGGGGTAAGTCTTTCTGTCTCAGTTCGTGACTAACAAGGCCTGTCTCTCTGTCTCAGTTTGTAACTAACAGGGCCTGTCTCTCTGTCTCAGTTTGTAACTAACAGGGCCTGTCTCTCTGTCTCAGTTTGTAACTAACAGGGCCTGTCTCTCTGTCTCAGTTTGTAACTAACAGGGCCTGTCTCTCTGTCTCAGTTTGTAACTAACAGGGCCTGTCTCTCTGTCTCAGTTTGTAACTAACAGGGCCTGTCTCTCTGTCTCAGTTTGTAACTAACAGGGCCTGTCTCTCTGTCTCAGTTTGTGATGAAGCAAATGTTCATCAGTGGAATCCCCCAGCTGCAATCAGTGGCGTTGTGGGAGCCGGTGGTGGAAGAGATCCGGGACAAAATCCGTACTGCCCTGCGCAAGGCCACCGTGCCACTTAAGGCTTACGCCCGCGAGTATGAGCGCCACTTAGAGGTGCACAACTGTGACATCACAACCTACATCACGTAAGGACACAACGTCATATGCATCTAACTCAGATAGGGCCATAACATTGTTTAGACAGCTCTGCATTCAGGGAAAGAGTATTTATACCTGGTTTGGATAGGGGAATGATATTGTATATTAATATTAGGACAATAACGATATCTATACCTGACTCGAGTAGGTCAAAGGCATTCTGTAGTGAAGCTTATAGACTTTGGTGGTTTTCCCATGCAGGGAACACAGCAAGCCACAGCAGACACCTCAGGAGATAAAGGAAGAGGTTGATAAGCACCTGCGGGAGAAGTATCACCTGGACCACACCCTCCCATCCTCCATTGTCATTGGACCCTTTTTGGTCAGCGTGGAAGCAACACGCCAGAGCCTGTCCAACAAGCGCCGTGCCCTGGCCAACGCTGTGCTCGACCAGTTTGCCTTAAGACTACGCCAGCAAGTGGATGATGTGGGTTGTGTGTGTTTGAGTGTGTGTGTGTGTGTGTGTGTGTGTGTGTTGTGCTTTCATGTATATAGCCCTGTGTGTATTGTGCCTACATTTCTTGAATAGTTCTATGTGTGTGTTTCTTATTTCAGGCATGCGCGGAGTGTAAGGCAATCAGCATGAAGCTTTTCGACAAACCAAACAGCATTGAGGAGCTGACAGAGAAGCGTGATTGGATGAAGCTGATCCCAGAACAGGTCAAGAGCCATGAGGTATGGCTTGGCCCCGTGCCTGGGGCACCAGTGTAGATGGCTTGTCTGCACTCAGAATTCTGTGGAATGACTTGAACACACTAGTTTTGTGTCGGAGTCATACTGAAGAAACTGGAAGTGAATTTGACTGGTGTAAGAATGTTCTTCTTGGTTTGATTGATAGTTTTCTTATTGTTCAGTTTTCTTCGCTCCTGTTTTGAAGGAGTTTGTTTCCAAAGTCGTGGCAGATTACGAGTTCATCGACGAGTTCTTTTACAACCTTTCTGATGCTGACTTCACTGCAAAGTAAGTTGAGAAGTACCCATGCAGGCCCATAACCACTTGTTGTGTGTGAGAGTGGGAGTAAAGGAGAAGGAGTTTAGTGCTGAGTGTTTGTGTGTGTGTATGAGGTTGAGGCTGTGTTACTGAACGTGGTGGGGGCTGTGGGGCATGTGAAAGAGAGAGAGAGAGAGAGAGAGAGAGAGAGAGAGTACGAGGGTGTATGAGGTTGAATCTGATGGTTTGAGTTGGAGTGTGATGGTGTGTTAGTGGAGGTGTGAGGGTGAATTTGTGGGTGTAATTAGTAGTGTGAAACTGGGGAAAGGCACTGAACACACTTGTGTGCAGATGGACTGCAGTTGGGTGGCCTTACAAGGTTCTGACCCAGGTGGATGCGGTGAAGGTCCAGCATGAAGACGATGAAGAGCGTTTCCACAAGATCCAGCTGGTGGACCAGAACAACTTCCAGGAGCGCCTGGATTCCTTACAGGTGAGCCGTACACCTGGATACATTACTGCATTCAAGGTTAAAGACACTACTGTACCTCTATATATCCTCTTGACACTTTTTCTTAATTTCATTGGATAACTTTTTATAAATGAATAGCCATTAACTGTGACAAAAGGGTGCTTCATGTGATTTCATGATCTTCTGCTTTGCATAACTAGTTGATAGAGTATCTTGTTTGAATGCACGCATTGAACACATGTTGTTCCTGTTGCTCCTGTTACCATAGTGAATATTCCTTGTATTTAATTCTGTGGAACACTGGGCATTGGGTCAGGGGTAACAGAATTTCCCGATGCTGGCTGATCCTGATCATTCTACCTTCCCAGATGCTAGTGGCGGGCTTTTCCGCCTACACGGACATCGAGCGCGCCCATGAGATAGCCAATGAGGTGCGGCGGGTCTCAAAGCAGCTGAAAGAGGCCCAGGGCTTGGTGCAACTCTACAACAACCGCGAACGTCTATTTGGCAACCCCATCACCAATGTGAGCCTACACTCCTCTTCCCTCTCCCCACTCTCTTGGGTAGCCAACAGCCCAATCAGAGGGTGCTGCACCCAGATCTTCTCCTCCTCTGTTAGTTAGTAAAAATAAATAACTAACTCCATCTGCTCAATGGCCATTACATGGAAACTTAAGTAAAAGTAAGAACCTGCTACTTGTTATGCCCACTGAACTTAAATCCAGGTTTGGGGAAATTCATTGTTTTCTGCCTAAGGAGTCACAGAATATGAAGGAGCCATTTTCCATGCAAAAAAAAAAACATTCATCAGAATATTTAAGTGAAAGTAGATGCTCCAAGTCACTGAAGCAAGTAGGGCCCTTGTGCTGAGTGTGTGTTGTGCTTGCACTGTCTAGTACGACCGCCTGCAGAAGCTCACCCGCGATTTCCAGCCCTTCCGTGATCTGTGGGCCACCAGCTCTGACTGGATACGCTGGCAGGAGAGCTGGCTGAATGACCCCTTGTCCATCATCGACCCGGAACTGCTGGAACGCAACGTCAGTGAAACATTCAGAACCATGCACAAGTGCATCAAGCAGTTCAAGGACATTCCCGGTGAGTGAGTGAAAGCATCGGGGCCTGGAGAAAGAGCTCATTCAGGTTATCACAACTGTTTTTGCAATTATTAGGAACGCTTGTTTTTGTGGCTACGTTTCTCTGCCGCCATGTCCACGCCTTGTGTGTGCATCGTTCAATAAACAAAGCACTAACCTCCTCCATTGGGACCTTGATTGAAGCGGTGGCATAGGCTGTGAGTGCTAACAAATCAGGCTTTGTATACGCTAACCCTCTTTCCCCCTGGATCCTCACAGCCTGCCAGAATGTAGCGACGCACGTGCAGGGGAAGGTGGAGGACTTCCAGCCGTACATTCCCCTGATCCAGGGGCTCCGGAACCCAGGGATGCGCGGTCGGCACTGGGAGGTGCTGTCCGAGCGCATCGACATGAACGTCAGGCCCAAGGCCAACTTCACCCTCGCCCGCTGCCTGGAAATGGGCATGCAGAGCCACGTGGAACACATCGCCGCCGTGGCTGAGATCGCGGGCAAGGAGTTTGCCATCGAACAGGTGAGCATGCGGCTTTCTGAATCTTCAGCTCTTTATCCCGAGATGTTGGTCAGTGCCCCTCGCCTTTATTGACCTGCTGTCTTAGGAGTTTTCATCCTCTCTTGGAGGGTGTATGGTATAGACATTTTACAAACAGCCATGAAAGGTAACAATAAAACGGATGCAATTATGCATACATTGTATTAGATTATGTAGCAATGGTGTAGGGCTTATTTTAGATACAGTAATCTTTGTTCAAGGACTTCATTTGACCTTCATGCAGAATCACGCAGAATTCTCTGATCAATCTTGCTGTTTTATATTTTTGTGTTTGTTTATATTGTGTGTGTGCGTGTCTGCGTGTGTGTGTCTGTATGTTCTTGTTTGTGTCCTACTTGTGCACTTTTATTGTGTGCATGTGTATGTGTCTATATATTGCATATGTGTGTACATGTGTTTGTGTATCTCTGGTCTCCTAGGCACTGGATAAGATGGAGCATGAGTGGTCTACAGTGGAGTTTGATGTTATGCCCTACAAAGACACAGGCACACACATCCTAAAGAGCCCAGATGAGGCCTCCCAGCTGCTGGATGACCACATCGTCATGACTCAGAGTATGTCCTTTTCACCCTACAAGAAGCAGTTTGAGGAACGTATCAGCACCTGGGAGACCAAGCTAAGGCTGACCCAGGTACAGTGTCCCGGTGGGTTTTGGTGGGCTGCCTGGCCTTGGGGATCCTCCAAATATTAACTCAAAATATAATGCTGAGGAGTGAGTTGTGGAGTTACAATAGAGGGGTGTATTGGGGAACCATGATAAGTGTTTGCCTTTTGGGTGTGTGTCCTCTCTCTGACATATTTTTTCTGAAAATAATTCTGCTTAAACTGGCCATTCATTTCACTTAATATCTGCTCATTGAACTGCTCAATATCTCCCATTGTTCAGTGCTAACCTAGTGTCTTGTGAATGTTGTTCACGTTTTAGCAGTGTTGCTGTGGTGTTAAAGACTCTCTATTTCCCCTGCTGACAGGATGTTCTGGAGGAGTGGCTGACCTGCCAGCGTTCCTGGCTCTACCTGGAGCCCATCTTCAGCTCTGATGACATCAACCGGCAGCTGCCCGTGGAGGCTACACGGTACCAGACCATGGATCGCACCTGGCGCAAGGTCATGAAGAATGCCTTCGAGAACAAGCAGGTGACTCCCGGCCACTAGGGGGCCTTGTGAGCATGGTAAAAGGCCCACAGAAAAGGCCTCACAATTTTATCAACAGCCAACGATAAGCCAATGAGCTTTCAACCTGTCTGTGAGCTCTGGCTCTGCAAAGAAAGGAAGAGTTGGACTCTGTTCTGTCACAGCTTTGTATGTCCGCATTAAAAGCTGAAACAAAGGTGGAAATTAACTGGGATGTTTGCTCATAGTGTGGGCACTGACTGTACATACAGGGCATGAAATTTACTTTTTCACCCACTGGCTACAGTTGCTTGTGGATTCTAAAAATCACCAGCTATTTTCAACATTTTACCAGCCAGATTACCTTTTACAATATAACACAACCTGGTTGGTTACTAGAGTAGCAAATCTTACCAGCCACAATCAAAATTTCACCAGCATTTGGTTGTACATAGCTGTTTATTACCTTTTAAGGGTTCCCACAAAAATACTTGGAAATATTCAAATAAAACACAAAATCAAAGACCTCCAAAAAAAAGGTTCAAGGAACTGAGAAGCTGACCATGTGTTAAGGTGCTAACTATGTGTTACCCATGTCCCAGGTGATCAGCCTGTGTCCAGATCCCCACCTGCTGGAGAGCCTGAAGAACTGCAACAGGCTGCTGGAGCAGGTGCAGAAGGGCCTGAGCGAGTACCTGGAGACCAAGAGAGGGGTGTTCCCCAGGTATGGCCTGCAGGGTGCACACAACTGCATAGCAACCACGCTGTAAATCGGGTTTAAGCCCTATTTTCAGTCTTCTTCTGTCTTGTCTATGTTGAGCATGTGTTCCCTGGTCAAACTTAATTGTATGAACATTTCTCTAGATTCTACTTCCTGTCAGATGATGAGCTACTGGAGATCTTGTCCCAGACCAAAGATCCCACGGCAGTGCAGCCCCACCTCCGCAAGTGCTTTGAGAATATTGCCAAGGTATGACACTCGTGTATCTCTCTTTTTGTCTCTCTCACTTATTAGCATGAGATATTATGCAGTGTTACCAAAGCTAATTACAATTAATCATTACAGTCCCTCTGGGTTGGTTGGGGAAGCAATCATTCACATTAAAGATCTTTGTCTGTCGCTCTTTCTTTTTCTCAACTTCTGTTTCTCTCATCGCTCTTTCTTTCTCTCTGCTCGGCCCTGTCACTCCTCAGTCTCTCTTTATTTTCTGTCCTGCTGAAATACAGTAAATCTCAGAGGACAAACCCGTGTACTTTCAGTTTAAATCTAGTGTACCCCAGGATCCTGTTGTAAATCAGCCTGTCAAACAGGACGCATTTGTAATGGTCCGATCGCCTCCTCGCTCCGTCCCATTAATTCCCATTGTACCGTGTCACGTCCCACAGCTGCAGTTTCAGTCCGACCTCCTCATCACACACATGTACTCTGGGGAGGGGGAGGAAGTCAAGCTGTTTCTGCCTGTGATGCCCTCTGGGAATGTGGAGGACTGGCTGCGGGAGGTGGAGAAGTCTATGAAGGCCAGCCTGCGGGACAACATCGACCGCTCCCTCCAGGCGTACCCAGAGGTCAGGCTCCAAATGGAAAATAACACAAAAAACTCCGGGCTAAATCTGGAAAAGTTGTTACGCCAGAAAACGAGACGTGCAAATGAGGCAACAGCTCAAATGAGGCAACAGGTCCAGAACTTCAGCCTTTTACTTGGTGCGAGACAGCAAGAGTGCTGTGCAGCGCAGTTAAACAACATGGTGTAACTACCAACAGCAATAGGACTGTTGTCTTGCTGTTGCTTTTTTGTAAAATGCTGAAATTCACATCACCATAGTTTCTTGAGAGGCAGCAGGTAAATTCTTATGAAGATGAAGATGATGAGCTGTGAATTACCCATTTTTTTCCTGCTTTGCTTCTCCTCCCCTCAGAAAGCACGCACAGAGTGGGTGCTGTCCTGGCCTGGACAAGTGGTAATCGCTGGCTGTCAGACCTTCTGGACCATGGAGATGTCTGAGGCTCTGGAGAAGGGGGACTTAGCCAACCGACTCTTCCCCAAGTTACAGACCCAGGTACACTGGACATCTCTCTATGTCGTCATTGACACTTGGGTCGATGGCACCTTCAAGCCCTATGGTCTCCCTCTTTATGATCACAATGTATGTAGAACTTGTGGAAATGTCTGAGCATGCTCAGACTCAATGATTTGCAACAAAACATAGGAATGAACACATCAAACATCAGTGTTTCATCAATGTCAAATGATGATCATTTGGTAGAAATATGAGGAATCAAATCAAATTAGTAGACTACGTGAAGTCCTGTGTAGTGTGTGTAAAGTATACATGCATGTTGTGTATGACTGCTCGCCCTTGTGTTACTCGGGCAGCTGGGAGACTTGGTGCAGCTGGTGAGGGGCCGGCTGTCGATGATCCAGCGCTCCGTTCTTTCAGCCCTTATTGTCATTGAGGTGCACGCCAAGGATGTGGCGGCAAATCTGGTCGAGGAAGGCGTCTCCAGCGTCAACGACTTTGAGTGGATCAGCCAGCTTAGGTCAGGCAACCTCCCATCCCGGCACAAAGTCAACATTTGCCCTGTTTCCCACAACACTCATGTTTTAATCCCTTCAATTCATGTTGACTATCACCTGAAAGAAATGGGATAAAAGAGTGAAGAGCAGAACGGAATACGCAGTCATACATCTAGTGGCATTAGGGCTTGTGCACAGCGATATATACATACACACACACAGTATAGTGGACCTCATGTATAAACGGTGCATACGTACAAAAGCGATGTGTATGCCAGTTTCCCCGCCATCTGAGTCTAATTCCCACAGTCTCAAAAATGTGTGTACATACGCATGAGTCATTCTCTGCATAAATGTGCGCATGTTTTAGCGTCAAGTTTGTTTTTGGTGGTGTACGCATCTTTTTTGTACATATGCACTGCACCGTTTATACATGAGGCCCAGTGAGTATACACATAAAGCATGTAGAGTAGTTAGTCTTACCATAAATTCACTTTGAGTGTCTTATTCTCCCCTTACTTTGGCTGAGTCTGGTTGAAGCTGTGTCCATTTTGTCATTTTGACCAGGTATTACTGGGCCCGAAATGACGTGTATGTTCGGGCAGTGAACGCAGAGTTCCTCTATGGCTATGAGTACCTTGGCAACACAGGCCGTCTGGTCATCACCCCACTAACAGACAGGTACAGCCCTGGCCTCGCAATGCCTCAGTGTACCCTGGGTATCTAAAGACAGCGGTGTAATGTAATGAGCTCTCTGCCCCTCTCAACCACCCAAAGGTGTTACCTGACACTGACGGGAGCGCTACACTTGAAATTCGGGGGAGCGCCTGCCGGGCCCGCAGGGACGGGGAAAACCGAGACCACTAAGGACCTGGGCAAAGCTCTGGCTATCCAGACTGTGGTTTTCAACTGCTCTGACCAGCTGGACTTTATCGCCATGGGAAAGTTTCTGAAAGGTTTGGCCAGGTGAGATCCCACTGCTCAAGTGTTGGGATGTGTTTGATCTTATTCTAAAGGCTTTTAGGCCATCTTTAATGTACCACCTGCCAGAAGCTCACAACACTCCTGATTAAGTAGTAGTTTAACTAGGACAGGGTTCGAGAAGCAATATCCAGGTTCTCATATTTGCAGAGTGCCATTTGTGAAGCACTAATTTTGGGGCTCAAAAACAGATGAAAAATGGTTACACTTTGCAGATATTAGTTTGCATGTCCCATTGCTATAGGAAATAAATTGCATTTATCTGATATTTCATGTTGAGTTTCTATATTCGATTCTTTGAATTCAAAGCAAATAATGCCACATGTTTCAGCTCCTGTGAGTTTTGCTAGTCACAGTTCATCCTTAAGCTTTAGAGTTCCAGGTTGGTTTCAGTGCCTATAGTAAGGATATGTGACCAGCAGTGTGCTGTCCCTGTTCTGTTCTTTTCCCACCCCCCACTCCCAATCCCCTGCAGTTCTGGGGCATGGGCCTGTTTCGATGAGTTCAACCGTATTGATGTGGAGGTGCTGTCTGTTGTAGCTCAGCAGATCACCACCATCCAGAAGGCCCAGCAGCAGAGAGTGAGCAGAGCAGGAATAAACACACACACACACACACACACACACACATACTTTACACACGGTCACAGACAACTGCAAATACATGACTGTACACACACCCACACAGACGCAAAAATGAACACACACACACACACACACACACTTTACACACGGTCACAGACAACTTCAAATACATGACTGTACACGCACCCAGACAGATGCAAAAATGAACACACACACACACACATACTTTACACACGGTCACAGACAACTTCAAATACATGACTGTACACACACCCAGACAGATGCAAAAATGAACACACAGACATAAATGCACATGGATACAAGTACACTCACATGTACTTACACAGAGAAAAATACCTGCTGCTTTATATAGTAGATTTTGTTGCGATCTAATGGTGTGATAAACATGTTTTGTTTTGTGATTTTTCTATGTGTCTGTGTTTAGGCAGAGCGGTTTATGTTTGAAGGATCGGAGATTCCTCTGGTTCCCTCCTGTGCCGTATTCATCACCATGAATCCAGGCTATGCTGGACGCACTGAGCTGCCGGACAACCTGAAGGTACCTACCGGGGAAGCTGTGTTGTTGGGGAATTGGAATCCATGCTGGCCAATAGGAATTTAGAGTTCTGCCATTCAGACTGAATAGAGAGACCAATCATGTGGCTTTCTTTCTTTCTTTTAGTTTGAGATAGAATTAAAGTTACTCGTTCTTTTGTATTGTGCCCAGGCATTGTTCCGTCCTGTTGCCATGATGGTCCCTGATTACGCCATGATTGCTGAGATCTCCCTGTACTCATTTGGCTTCAGCGATGCCAAGGTCCTCTCCAAGAAAATCACCACCACTTTCAAGCTGTCATCAGAGCAGCTGAGCTCCCAGGTGTGTGAATACTGCACGTGTGTGTGTCTCTGTGTCTGAAATATATACACGCGTGATGGTTATGTATGAGATAGTCACTGTATTTGTATGCTTTTTTCTGTGAGCTGCGTGTATTTGTCTGTATGCAGTTTTCGCTTGTGTGTGAGTATTTGTGTTTATGTGATGTAAGTGATGCAAGTTTAGTGAGTGCTCTGCTTGTGTCTGTGTGTGTTGGGTTTGTGTGTGTGCTGTGTATTTGTGTTTTTGTGTGCGATGCAGGTATGTGTTTAAGTTTAGTGATTGCTGTGTGGTTTTGTCTGTGTTGTGTTTGTTTTTACGTGTATGCGTTTGTGATAGTACTGTGTTTTATGTCTGTGTTTGCCTCCAGGACCACTATGACTTTGGAATGAGAGCAGTGAAGACAGTGATTTCTGCTGCTGGGAATCTGAAGAGGGAGAATCCAGACATGAATGAGGTGAGACAATGTGTTTGTGTGTTTGGACAGGATTTTTTTAACTTCCTGTTCTTTTTTCCAGGTTATTGAAAACACATTGATTATTTGACCATCTTGGTGGGAAACAGACTCACAGGCTGTGTCTCAAACAGAAAAAAAGCTGCCTTCGCAGGTAGCATTCAAAGCCAGGAACGCATGTCTCATTCAGAAGTTAGCATAATATGATGCCTTCTAAGGTGCCTTAGAAGGACATATCTGAAGGCATCATCGGATGTATCATTCTCCGGGTACGATATCCCATAAGTCTTTGTGATTACCTCAGATTACCTTCCGTTAAAATAATGGCGGCTGAAAACAACGAAGCGGCAGTTGCAGTGACAGTGGAGGAGCTTGTTTACAAATGTGAATATACAGTGAACTCCATCATTTGCTGTAGGTATTTTTAAGGATACATTTTAATTATTTCATATTACATTCCAAATAGAACAAGCTAACATAGTGTAATGAACAACAGTAAACACTGATCTCATGTGATGTAATCCTGCCTTCAAAGCACATCCCAAATTTGTTGCCTTTTTTGTTGTTGATTTTTTTCCATTTTCTCCCAATTTGGTAGCCAATTGTACCCTGTCTAATTCAATTTCCTGTGTAGCAACCGCTTTGTGAATTTGTTGCTAGTTGGTAGTAGGAAAGAGGTCACCACGCCCTCTTCAGGCTGTGACTTCTCAAGCTCCTGACCGTGATTCCAGCTCGCCCAAGGTCATTTTATACGTGACAATTCTCGCCCACCGAGTTCTCCCCCCACCCCGGGAGCGGCCGCCAATTGCCGCTCCCTCAAGGCACCGGCCATACTTGGATTTGGCAGGACCGGGGATCGAACCCCCGATCCTCTGGGCGCAACCGCACAGACAAAGTCTGCGACTTAGACCGCTACGCCAACCGCGGCCCTCAAATTTGTTGCCTTTTGAGGGTTTTTTTTCTGTTAAGACGCTACCTTCAGTGGGAGCTCACTTCTAAGGATGCAGACAGCAAGGCAGCTTTCTTCTGTTTGAGACACAGCAACTGTATAGTCTGGTCTTGACCTTCTGATCTCCGACCTCTGACCAATAGGAGCTTATCTGTCTTCGGGCAATCCGAGATGTCAACGTGCCCAAGTTCCTGCAGGATGACCTGAAGCTCTTCAGCGGCATTGTGTCAGATCTCTTCCCCAAGATTCGTGAGGAACCCATTGACTACGGAACCCTGGAGGAGTCGATCCGCAACATCTGCTTCAAGAAGTGCCTGAAGGATGTGGACGGTGAGTGGGGTCAGGCAGAAGGGATAGCAGCTGAGCACAGTGAGTGAGTAGGGGTTCTTTTTCATAATCTGAGCTCAATGTCTCGCTATGGGATGTGACCCTCCGCAGCCCTGACAGAAGTACCTATCTCAAATAACCAATCCTGATTGGTCAGAGAAGCGTGTCCCTCCGCTGCGTGATGTAGTCCCCCCCACTACAAATACCGCAACAGGAGGACACGCCCGCCATTCTAAAAATTCTTCTCACCTGGAAGCATTATCTCTCTGAGCATAAGTTAGTTTAACTGTCCACAGACGGAATTAATTAATTATTAGCTTCTGTCGACGGACGCTAACTCCGCTCACGATATTCGCCGAGGTTTTGCACGCCAGCTCTCCTCGACGCTTCCTGCTAAACACACCAGTTAGCATCTTGCTTTTGACACGCCAGTCATCAGCCTACCTGCTCCTAACACACCAGTTAGCTAGCACTTAGCGTAAAAAACACCCGCACACCAGCCGGTGCTTTTTGCCCCCATGGCGTCCGCTGCTCCTCATGCCAGAGGAGACTCTCGGCCCTGCTCCTGTGGTGCCCGAATTTCGGGGAAGGATACGCACTCCGTGTGTGTGAGGTGTCTCGGGACTGACCACGCCAGGCTGTCCCTATCCGTCCCCGGTTCGTGTATACATTGTAAAATGTTCACGACGAAAAGCTTGAGACGCCGCCTGGCTCGCCAAGCCAGCCTGTCCGACCAGGACCCGCTTCTGACCGCCGCTGCCCCGGTAGCCGCTGACGAAGAGGAGCCCATGGTAGAGGAGGAACAGGAGGTGCACACCGACTGGGCCACCCTGTCTGTGATGTCCCCGGTTCCTGCCTTTCCTTCCGACGATGTGTTAGAGCTGGAGTGTGTAGAGGATGACTCCGATTATCCCCCTCTCATTTCAGAGAGCGAGGATGAGTATGAGGCCTTTATCACTCCGGTGCCGGCTGCAAAGCCGGGGCTGCTTTCCGAGGGCTCGGAGGACGGCGGGGACGCACGTCCCTCGTCCCCGGTTCCTGTGGTCCTGCTCGACACGTGCAAACGTGCGGCAGCGAGCATGGGTATTCCCTGGCCCGCTCCGGTGACACAGCCCTTGCGCTCGCGCTACGAGGGCAGGCTATTAGCACCGGGCGGTAACACGGCTAAGCAGCTTCTTCCCGTCTTTCCTGACTTACTGCTCGAGCTCACCAAGATGTGGAGCGACAAGCCGTACAGCGGAAGGAACCAGATTCCGGGTGCCTCCGTTCTCGACACCGAGAACATGGAAGCCCTGGGTCTCCTCGTCATGCCCCCGGTCGAGTCCCCGGTTGCAGCGCATCTGTACCCGGGTGGCGCCATGGCTGGCTCAAGCAGACGTCCGTCCCTCCCCGCTAAATCGGAGCGTCTTCAGTCTGCTTTGACCGAGAGGGCGTACAAGCAGGCCGCGCTCTCGATGAGGGCTTTGAATGTGCTGTCGCTTCTCTCCGCTTACCAAGCTGACATTCTCCACGGCGCACCTAGCGCCGCGGTTTGGCGCGAGGCGGGAGTGATTACCGACCTGTGCCTTCATGTCCAGCGGGTGGCTGTGCTCGCCACGGGGAAAGCTATGGCTTCTCTCGTGGTCCAGGAACGAGCCAGGTGGCTCAACCTCGCCAGGCTGACTGACAGAGAGCGAGATGACATCCTGGATGCGCCCGTCATACCGGAGGGTATCTTCGGCTCAGCTCTGACCTCCATGCAGGAGAGAGCGGAGGCGAGGAAGAAAGACAACGAGGCGTTTGCGCTCTGCCTGCCGCGTAGAGCCCCCTCGCCGTCTCCCCCGCCCCGGGGAAAATCTTTCGCCCAGGCCGCTGCTCAATCTGCGCGATTTAAGATCCCTAAGAGACCGCAGCAGCAGCCTTCCCCGGCCCGATCCCAGTCGCCTGCCCCTCGGGCTGGTTGGAAGGGTCCCCCCAGCGCTCAGCCCGCAGCCCCGCCGCCTTCACCGGCCGCTTCAGCTGCGCAGGGTAGGAGGAAGAAGAAGGCTACTTGACCGCCTTCGCCTCTTCTCCGGGTGACGCGCCCATCAGTTCCCCGTTCATGGGCTCCACCAAAGAGTGTTTTAAGTGCTCATCTCCAGTCGCTGATCTCCGCCCCAGGGCCAGACGAGACGAGGAGGGACATTGCCACCGGGCTGTTTGCCGTTGCACAGCCGTGTTCATATGTCCACAAGCACGCACACACACACAATGTTCTGCCTTTATTAAAAGAAATAAAGTTGAAAACAAAATGTGTGAAAAAGACCAAAAACAAAGCAAGTACAAACAAAATGAATGCTTTGCACATAAGCAGCATGTCCGCTGGACAGGCTGTCCCTCTGTTGCCGGCGATGGGCACCCCATTTCCGGCTACGGAGGAATTTACCCAGACTGCGGCGCGAGTTCGCGCATGCGCAGTACGGCCCGAGGGACATTCTCTCACTCTGCCACTGGAGGGAGCCATACTACCGCTTATGAGCCCTCCCGTGTTGGCAAAGCCTCAGCCGAATTTCTCCCCTTCACTGTGCTTTCACATTCAAAAGTGGAGAGAAATAGGGGCTCATCCGTGGGTATTACGCACGATAGAGCGGGGTTACCGGCTACAGTTCAACACTGTGCCGCCTCGTTTTTCCGGCATAATACAGTCACGAGCACAGGGACGTTTAGCTGGCGTGCTAAAGGAGGAGATAATGTCTCTTTTAGAAAAAAAAAAGCTATTCAGATCGTCTCTCCCGAGCAGAGTCAATCCGGGTATTATTCAAGATATTTTCTCGTCCCCAAACGGGGGGGAGAGGAATTCGCCCTATCTTGGACCTCAGGGCTCTGAACTGTCACTTAAGGAAATACAAGTTCAGGATGCTGACACAGGCATCACTGTTGCGTCTAATAAAACCAGGCGACTGGTTCACATCAGTGGATCTGAGGGACGCTTATTTCCATATAAAAGTGTACGCTGCCCACAGAAAGTATCTGAGGTTTGCGTTCCAGGGAGTGTGCTATCAGTACCGAGTGCTCCCGTTCGGACTTTCCCTCAGCCCGAGGGTGTTCGTGAAGTGTACAGACGCGGCGGTCGCCCCGCTAAGGCGGGGGGGAATACGCCTGGCCACATATTTGGACGACTGGCTTCTCCTAGCGCGCTCGGAGCAGGAGGCCAGGTCGCACACGGAGTTTGTCACACGTCATCTGTCAGAGTTGGGCTTTGTGATAAACACGGAAAAGAGCAATCTCTCACCGGGTCGAGAAATAATCTTCCTCGGGTTACAGCTGCTATCAATGCCGTTCACGGCGCGCCTCTCGGAGGAGAGGGCGAACAGTTTCAAGGCATGTCTTGCTCTTTTTCAGAGACACTGTTACGTTCCATTCAGGGTGTGTCTGCGCCTGCTGGGCCTGATGGCCTCGGCTATACACGTAATACGCCTCGGTCGCCTCCACATGAGGGAGTTTCAGCGCTGGGTTGCTGCGCTCAGGCTGGACCCCGTGCGTCATGGCGCACGGAGGATTTTGGTGACGTCGGATTGCGTGTTGGCCCTACGTCACTGGCGGGCACCCTCTTTTCTGACTCAGGGTGTGCCCCTGGGCACCGTCCTGTCCAGGAAAGTGGTCACTACGGATGCCAGCCTCCAGGGGTGGGGCGGCATTCACGAGGGCAGATCTGTGAGGGGCCGCTGGAGCCTGGGTCTCCAGCGACATCACATAAATTTTCTGGAGCTCTCGGCAGTGTTTCTCTCTCTGAAACATTTCCTCCCATTCCTCAGGGGTCATCATGTCCTGGTGAGGACGGACAATACGACCACGGTGGCGTACATAAATCACCAGGGGGGTTTGCACTCACGTCAATTACACATATTGGCACGCAAACTGATCCTGTGGAGCAGTGTGCGTCTCCTGTCATTGCGGGCAACGCATGTCCCGGGGACCCTGAACGTGGGGGCGGACCTCTTGTCCAGGGGTGCGCCCGTATACGGAGAATGGACTTTACACCCTCTCGTGGTGACGCAGATTTGGTCCATTTATGGCCGCGCCAAAGTGGACCTGTTTGCGTCGGAGGGGAACACCCAGTGTCAGCTGTTCTTCTCCCTACACAGTCGGGGGGCCCCCTTGGGGCTGGACGCTCTGGCGCACGACTGGCCTCACGAGCTGCTCTATGCGTTTCCCCCTCTGGCGCTGGTTCCTCCCACCCTGGCGAGGGTGAGGGAACACAGACACTCTCTTATCCTGATAGCTCCACACTGGCCGGCGATGCACTGGTTGGCGGAGATTTATCAGTTGCTGTGCGCCCGGCCTTGGCAGTTGCCAATACGCAGGGACCTGTTGTCACAGGGGGGGGGGACGGTGTTCCACCCACACCCGGACAGGTTACAACTGTGGGCGTGGCCCCTGAGTGGCTCTCTATGACCACTGCGGGCCTTCCTCCGAGTGTGATTAACACTATTCAGAATGCTCGGGCCCCCTCCACCAGGTCTTTGTACACTGGTAAGTGGGGGGTGTTTGAGCGGTGGTGCCATGATCGGAATCACGCCCCTTTTCAGTGCTCTGTTCCGGTGGTCTTATCATTCCTGCAGAGCCTCATCGATGATGGCAGAGCCTTCTCGACAGTCAAAGTGTATCTGGCGGCCATTGCCGCCAGTCACGTGGGCTTTGGGGACAAAACAGTGAGTCAGCACCCTCTGGTGTGCCGCTTTATGAAGGGTGCCCGTAGACTGCTCCCAGTCTCCAGGCCGCTTATGCCCCCATGGGATCTGACGGTGGTTTTGGAGGGGCTTAAGGGTCCCCCCTTTGAGCCGTTACAGGGTGCTAGTTTGAAGCATTTGTCTCTTAAGACAATGTTGTTGCTGGCGCTCGCTTCCGCGAAGCGGGTCAGCGATATTCATGCACTCTCGGTGCATCCATCATGCACTCAGTTTGCCCCAGGGGACGTAAGGGTGTCGCTGAGACCTAACCCAGCCTTTGTGCCTAAGGTGGTGGGTTCATGCTCCCCGATTTCTCTCGCTGCGTTCACAGCTCCAGCTGCTGACCAGCGGGCTCATACATTGTGTCCGGTCCGGGCCATACGTTGTTATGTGGACAGGACTCAGTGCTTCCGACGGAGCGACCAGCTCTTTATTTCCTGGGCTAATCCCAGGAAAGGTCAGCCTGTTTCGAGGCAGCGCCTCTCACACTGGCTGGTGGAAGCTATAACTTTGGCCTACGCTAATGAGGGGTTGCGCCCGCCTGCGGGCCTGCGCGCTCACTCTACGCGGGGCATGGCTGCATCCTGGGCCTTGTTCAGGGGGGTGTCTATTCAGGACATTTGTGCGGCGGCGAGTTGGACTTCGCCTCTGACTTTTGTCCGATTCTACATGCTGGATGTGTCGGGCCCGTGCGTTGCCAGCGCGGTCCTTCAGACCTAGCATCTGGACATCTGGACCCTCCCATCGGTTGGTTGCTGTTCGATAAAGCTGTCTGGCAATGCGGGAGTAACCACATCCCATAGCGAGACATTGAGCTCAGATTATGAAAAAGAACTTTAGGTTACTGTCGTAACCCCGGTTCTTTGAGTAATATGAGCGAGATGTCTCGCCAGACAACCCTTCTTGCTGGGCGGTGAGAAGGAATTTCGGGCTTTAGAATGGCGGGCGTGTCCTCCTGTTGCGGTATTTGTAGTGGGGGGGACTACATCACGCAGCGGAGGGACACGCTTCTCTGACCAATCAGGATTGGTTATTTGAGATAGGTACTTCTGTCAGGGCTGCGGAGGGTCACATCCCATAGCGAGACATCTCGCTCATATTACTCAAAGAACCGGGGTTACGACAGTAACCTAAAGTTATGATTGTGTATAGTAAATGTGAACAGTGAGTGAGTAGGGATTATGATTGTGTATAGTAAATGTGAACAGTGAGTGAGTAGGGGTTATGATTGTGTATAGTAAATGTGAACAGTGAGTGAGTAGGGATTATGATTGTGTATAGTAAATGTGAACAGTGAGTGAGTAGGGATTATGATTGGGTATAGTAAGTGGGAACAGTGAGTGAGTAGGGATTATGATTGGGTATAGTAAGTGGGAACAGTGAGTGAGTAGGGATTATGATTGTGTATAGTAAGTGGGAGCAGTGAGTGAGTAGGGTTTATGATTGGGTATAGTATGTGGGAACAGTGAGTGAGTAGGGATTATGATTGGGTATAGTATGTGGGAACAGTGAGTGAGTAGGGATTATGATTGGGTATAGTAAGTGGGAACAGTGAGTGAGCAGGGATTATGATTGGGTATAGTAAGTGGGAACAGTGAGTGAGTACGGATTATGATTGGGTATAGTAAATGTGAACAGTGAGTTAGTAGGGATTATGATTGGGTATAGTAAATGTGAACAGTGAGTGAGTAGGGATTATGATTGGGTATAGTAAGTGGGAACAGTGAGTGAGTAGGGATTATGATTGGGTATAGTAAATGTGAACAGTGAGTGAGTAGGGATTATGATTGGGTATAGTAAATGTGAACAGTGAGTGAGTAGGGATTATGATTGGGTATAGTAAGTGGGAACAGTGAGTGAGTAGGGATTATGATTGGGTATAGTAAATGTGAACAGTGAGTGAGTAGGGATTATGATTGGGTATAGTAAATGTGAACAGTGAGTGAGTAGGGATTATGATTGAGTATAGTAAGTGGGAGCAGTGAGTGAGTAGGGATTATGATTGTGTATAGTAAGTGGGAGCAGTGAGTGAGTAGGGTTTATGATTGGGTATAGTATGTGGGAACAGTGAGTGAGTAGGGATTATGATTGGGTATAGTATGTGGGAACAGTGAGTGAGTAGGGATTATGATTGGGTATAGTAAATGTGAACAGTGAGTGAGTAGGGGTTATGATTG
The DNA here is from genome assembly GCA_022702515.1 of Ilyophis sp. 1 JC-2022. Taxonomy (NCBI): domain Eukaryota; kingdom Metazoa; phylum Chordata; class Actinopteri; order Anguilliformes; family Synaphobranchidae; genus Ilyophis; species Ilyophis sp. 1 JC-2022. The sequence continues at coordinate 26,351,702 of CM040396.1, forward strand.
TGTATAGTAAATGTGAACAGTGAGTGAGTAGGGATTATGATTGTGTATAGTAAATGTGAACAGTGAGTGAGTAGGGATTATGATTGGGTATAGTAAGTGGGAACAGTGAGTGAGTAGGGATTATGATTGGGTATAGTAAGTGGGAACAGTGAGTGAGTAGGGATTATGATTGTGTATAGTAAGTGGGAGCAGTGAGTGAGTAGGGTTTATGATTGGGTATAGTATGTGGGAACAGTGAGTGAGTAGGGATTATGATTGGGTATAGTATGTGGGAACAGTGAGTGAGTAGGGATTATGATTGGGTATAGTAAGTGGGAACAGTGAGTGAGCAGGGATTATGATTGGGTATAGTAAGTGGGAACAGTGAGTGAGTACGGATTATGATTGGGTATAGTAAATGTGAACAGTGAGTTAGTAGGGATTATGATTGGGTATAGTAAATGTGAACAGTGAGTGAGTAGGGATTATGATTGGGTATAGTAAGTGGGAACAGTGAGTGAGTAGGGATTATGATTGGGTATAGTAAATGTGAACAGTGAGTGAGTAGGGATTATGATTGGGTATAGTAAATGTGAACAGTGAGTGAGTAGGGATTATGATTGGGTATAGTAAGTGGGAACAGTGAGTGAGTAGGGATTATGATTGGGTATAGTAAATGTGAACAGTGAGTGAGTAGGGATTATGATTGGGTATAGTAAATGTGAACAGTGAGTGAGTAGGGATTATGATTGAGTATAGTAAGTGGGAGCAGTGAGTGAGTAGGGATTATGATTGGGTATAGTAAGTGGGAACAGTGAGTGAGTAGGGATTATGATTGGGTATAGTAAGTGGGAGCAGTGAGTGAGTAGGGATTATGATTGGGTATAGTAAGTGGGAGCAGTGAGTGAGTAGGGTTTATGATTGGGTATAGTATGTGGGAACAGTGAGTGAGTAGGGATTATGATTGTGTATAGTAAGTGGGAGCAGTGAGTGAGTAGGGATTATGATTGGTTATAGTAAATGGAGACAGTCAGTGGGAACAGTGAGAAGCAGAGTGAAAGGTGGACCATGGTTTGGAGTGTGATTTGTTTCCTGTCCTGCAGGTTACATCACCAAGTGTATACAGCTGTATGAGACCACAGTCGTGAGACATGGCCTTATGTTGGTGGGACCCTCTGGCTCTGGCAAAACTAAGGTAAGTTTTTCATTTTGCAGTGACCGTTAACAAAACAGTGCTTTCAATGTTTGCACTGAATGGAGAGGACTGACCTTCTCAAATGTTGTGGCCATCACTCTATAGATAGTTCAGTTAAATTTACATTTTTTTGTTGTATGTGTGTATGTTTGTGTGTGTGTGTGTGTGTGTGTGTGTGTATGTGCTTGTGTGTGTGTGCATGTGTGTTTATGTGTGTGTGTGTGTGCGTGCCTCAGTGTTACGAGATTCTGGGTGCGGCACTCACAGCACTCCGTGGCCAGCCCTCGGTGAGTGGGGGCGTGTATGAGGCTGTGAAGACCTATGTCCTCAACCCTAAATCTATCACCATGGGACAGCTGTACGGAGAGTTTGACCCAATGACACATGAATGGTGAGGTGCCCCTGTACCCCCAGACACTTACACATACATCACACATGCTCACATATGGAACATTACAAAACACAAACACATGCAAAACACACACATACATCCAAACGCATAAAGCATGTCCATACCCAATATAAACATATATTGGCATCAAATGCTAAGAGCCTTTTTGGTGCCCCCTGCAGGACAGACGGGATCCTGTCTTCTCTGATCCGGGGCGGGGCAGTCTCCATGGACCCACAGAAGAAGTGGTACATGTTCGATGGCCCAGTGGATGCAGTGTGGATTGAGAACATGAACACAGTACTGGACGACAACAAGAAGCTGTGCCTGAGCTCTGGAGAGATTATCAAACTCAGCGATGTGAGAGAATTCCCTCTCTCACCATTCACCTCTCCTTCTCTATTCCCCCTCTCTCATCATTCGCCTCTCCTTCACTATTCCTCCTCTCTCACCATTCACCTCTCCTTCACTATTCCCCCTCTCTCACCATTCACCTCTCCTTCACTATTCCCCCTCTCTCACCATTCACCTCTCCTTCACTATTCCCCCCTCTCTCACCATTCACCTCTCCTTCACTATTCCCCCTCTCTCACCATAAACCTCTCCTTCACTATTCCCCCCTCTCTCACCATTCACCTCTCTTTCACTATTCCCCCTCTCACCATTCATCTCTCCTTCACTATTCCCCCTCTCTCACCATTCACCTCTCTTTCACTATACCCCCCCTCTCACCATTCACCTCTCTTTCACTATTCCCCCTCTCTCACCATTCACCTCTCCTTCACTATTCCCCTCTCTCTCACCATTCACCTCTCTTTCACTATACCCCCCCTCTCACCATTCACCTCTCTTTCACTGTACCCTCTCTCTCACCATTCACCTCTCCTTCACTATACCCTCTCTCTCACCATTCACCTCTCTTTCACTATACCCTCTCTCTCACCATTCACCTCTCCTTCACTATACCCTCTCTCTCACCATTCACCTCTCTTTCACTATACCCTCTCTCTCACCATTCACCTCTCCTTCACTATTCGTATCTCACATCTTCATCCCTCTTCCCCCTCCTATTTCTCCTCCACTTCGGGTTAATATGCACTACACATCAGAAATCATTATTTAGCAATATGGTTTCAACATATTTTTAACCTGATCTGTATGCCATCTTTGTGAATATGTGTGTGTGCGTGTGTGTGTTGCATGTGTGTGTGCATGTGTGTGTGCATGTGTGTGTGCATGTGTGTGTGCATGTGTGTGTGCATGTGTGTGTGCATGTGTGTGTGCATGTGTGTGTGCATGTGTGTGTGCGTGTGTGCATGTGTGTGTGCGTGTGTGTTTCCTCAGGTGATGACAATGATGTTTGAGGTGCAGGACCTGGCGGTGGCGTCCCCTGCCACTGTGTCCCGCTGTGGGATGGTGTATCTGGAGCCCAGTATACTGGGCCTGACCCCCTTCACTGAATGCTGGCTGCGCACCATCCCCGCCTCCATGCAGCCCTACTCCGAGCAGCTCACCTCCCTCTTCTCCCGCTTCCTGGAGGTGACACATCAACTCGCTTCTCTCAACTGTCAGCTGTGTATACCGATCACAGAGGGCAGACTGAATCTGTCCTTCTGCCCGCAGGACGCCATCGCGTTCGTCCGCGAGTCTGTGAAAGAGGTCATCACCTCCATGGACAGCAACCTCACCTGCAGTCTGCTGAAGCTGATGGACTGCTTCTTCCGGCCCTTCATTCCCCGAGAGGTCAGAGGTCACGAGAATACTCAAGCACAGGGATACGCACAGCTAAACAGGCACACGTGGTGAAGTACATTACGTGGTGAAATACATTAAACACACAAAGTGGACTGGATGAGGTGGCTAATCCAGTGGATGCTCTTGGTTTCGGTGTGATTTGAAGTTCGGTGTCATTTAAAGTTTTGTTTTCCTCCTTTTTCATTATTTTATGAAATCAAAGACATGTGATAAGCAAAAGTAATAAGCCCTGCCAATCAGAAATATACACATAAACTGCCAGTCATTTACCTGTTTTGGAGGGGCACACTTTACAATCTAGAGCAGGTAATGGCTGCACACCTGTATGTCGGGGGTGGGGCTTGGGGATTCATCCATTGCCCGATTGTGTGTTTGTGAGACAGGGGGAGAAGCCACACCCCCGGGAGAAGCTGTCTCGCCTGAGTGAGCTCATCGAACCCTGGTTCTTATTCTCAATGGTGTGGAGTGTGGGGTGCACGGGTGATGCCGACAGCTGCCAGCGGTTCAGTGCCTGGCTCCGTGGCAAGATTGCAAAGGAGAATGTGAGAATCAGTCAATCAACCAATCAACCAGCTAATCAACCAACCCAAACAGCCAGTCAGTCAAGCAACCAGCGAATCAACCAACCCAAACAGCCAGTCAGTCAAGCAACCAGCTAATCAACCAACCCAAACAGCCAGTCAGTCAAGCAACCAGCTAATCAACCAACCCAAACAGCCAGTCAGTCAAGCAACCAGCTAATCAACCAACCCAAACAGCCAGTCAGTCAAACAACCAGCTAATCAACCTTCCCAAACAGCCAGTCAGTCAAGCAACCAGCTAATCAATCAACAAATCGATCAGCTAATCAAGTCAATTGCTGTACAGTGTGTGACATATTTCTTGATGAGCAGTCTATTGCAGTAGACAATCAAAGTTTGCATTCTGAGAGTCTGCCTTCCTATATGTTTGTGTCTTTCTGTCTGTCCCCTTGCACATCCTGTAGGTGGCGCTGTGTTTTCCAGAAGAGGGACTGGTCTATGACTACCGCCTGGACGATGCAGGGATAAGCAACCCGGAGGAGGATGAGGACGAGACTAATAAGAAGGTAAACAGTTTCGCCATGTTTTTTAACAGATTCAATCCCCGTGTTGAAAATGGTGTTGAAGCTGTGATTCATGGGTCAGCTTTTAGCTTTTTTAAAGTGATGATTGTTATTGTGTGTCCAGGTGCGGTGGGTCAGCTGGATGGAGTCTGCCCAGAGCTTAGTCATCACCCCAGACACCAGCTACTCTGACATCATTGTCCCTACACCAGATACCGTGCGCATATCCTTTCTCATGAACATGCTGCTGTCCAACAAGAAACCTGTAAGTCCCCCTCCACTTAACGCATTTAACCAGGCTTCTTCCTGAGGTAGAAGTGCTGGTAGAGAGAGTGGATTTGAGTGTGCTAGGGTGTTGGATGTAGCATGAATCCTGTGCAAGTGTTGTCTGTAGTATTAGTGCTGTGTGTCAGCAGTTTGTGAGGTCTGTGTACAGTATGTAAGTAAGCAAGCAATGGAACCTGTGGTGTCATGTTGTGACTGTGGAGTCTGTTCTGTGTGTTAGTTCTCTGTGCTTTGTTTCAGTTGTGCATGTGGTGTCAGTACTAATTGTCAATGTGCAGCATATGAGTAGTGTTTGTTTTGTGTGTGGGTAGTGACTATGCTATGTGGGAATTATACATGTTTGTGTATGTAGCATGTTATTAGTGCTAGTGTGTGACTAGCTAGTGTGTGAGAGCAGTATCTTCTGTTGTGGTTGTGTTTGAGTTGTGTTTGCTTTGTGTGATTAGTTTGTCGGTAGTGTTCGTTTGTGTGTAGATGTCGTCTGCTGTGTTTGAGTCACATGGGCTGTGTTGAACAGGTGCTGTGCATTGGGCCCACTGGAACAGGGAAGACCCTCACCATGTCAGACAAGTTGCTGAAGAACATGCCAGATGAGTACATCACCCACTTCCTCATGTTCTCAGCTCGCACCTCCGCCAATCAGACACAGGACTTCATTGATAGCAAGCTGGATAAGAGGTGCTGCCACCTTGTGGACTCCCCATCCTTGGGTGCCTTCATTGTTGAGTCCTATCTGTGGGCTGTTTCCATCAGCAGTCTCACTCTTTTTGTTCTTACCCGCGATTGGCTGTGAGAAACAGTAACTGACGGTGATTGGCTCTTCCTCTGTGTGCCAGGCGGAAGGGTGTCTTCGGACCCCCGATGGGGAAATACTACATCTTCTTCATCGATGACCTGAACATGCCAATGCTGGAGACGTATGGCGCCCAACCCCCCATCGAGCTGCTGCGCCAGTTTCTGGACCATGGCGGCTGGTACGACAGGAAGCAGATTGGTGAGGGACACACCCACTGTACACCTTCACAATTTTGGAGCACTGCCCCATTCATGAAAACTATTTTAGAACTGTATTTATATTGAGAATTATACATGTCTCTTGTGTTAACCTCAGATGGGGCTGGTCTCTATATAGTCTCTTTTTTATGTACACTACATGGCCAAATGTACATGGACACCTGCTAATTCCAAAATAACGGGCATTAATATGGAGAGTGGAGGCTGCTATAACAGCCTAAACTCTCCTGGGAAGGCTTTCCACTAGATGTTGGAACATTGCTGCGGGGATTTGCTTTCATTCAGAGCATTAGTGAGATTGTGAACTGATTTTGGGGGATTAGGCCTGGCTTGCAGTCTGCTAATTCATCCCAAAGGTGTTCAATGGGGTTGAGGTCAGGGCTGTGTGCACTGTGCAGGCCAGTCAAGTTCTTCCACACCAATCTCATTTCTGTATGGACCTCGCTTTGTGCGAGGAAAGGGCCTTTTCCAAACTGTTGCCACAGTTGGAAGCCCAGAATCATCTAGAATGTAATTGTATGCTGTAGCGTTAAGATTTGCCTTCACTAGAACTAAGGGGCCTAGCTCGAACCATGAAAAACATACTTTTGGCCATCTAGTGTATCTACAGAAGATATTTATTTTTATTACATCACTTCACGGTAAAGCTTGCTATTTTAAAGCTAGAAATACTTGTTTTTTTACGTTTCTGAAAAATGTAATTATAGTCTGCCCTGAAATGACTTAGTGGAAAAATAACATTTTACTGAAAGCAAAACAGTGCAATCTCTGGTCTCTGACAATTCTGGTCCACAGGAACATTCAAGCACTTGGTGGACATCAACTTTGCCTGTGCCATGGGCCCCCCAGGGGGTGGAAGGAACCCCATCACCCAGCGCTTCACACGCCACTTCAACTTCCTGTCCATTACCGAGATGGATGATGCCAGCAAGAAGAAGATCTTCTGCACCATCCTTGGCAACTGGATGAGTGAGCTCAGGGGGCTGTGGGAGGAGCTGCGGGGGGGGGCGGTTAGAAGCCTGCACGGCTGAGTGCATCAGATATAAAGGAGCTGTGAAGGAACAAATTATACTCATATTCAGCACAGATACTCTACTGAGATTCTACTCATATTCAGCACAGATACTCTACTCAGATTCTACTCATATTCAGCATAGATACTCTACTCAGATTCTACTCATATTCAGCACAGATACTCTACTCAGATTCTACTCATATTCAGCATAGATACTCTACTCAGATTCTACTCATATTCAGCACAGATACTCTACTCAGATTCTACTCATATTCAGAACAGATACAGTACTCAAATTATAGTCATATTCCGCACAGATTTTTAACTCTGATTCTATTCATATTCAGCACAGATGCTCAGCTCAGATTGTAGCCATTCTCAGTTGTGGATTTTGTCACATGGAATGTGGGGAGAGTGGCCTTTCCTAAGTGGATTTGTGTTGTTTTACAGGTGGAAACATGAGTAAAAAGGAGCGTGGCAGTAAGTACAGGGCAGTCGGACACAGTTGCACAAAGAGAGGGAGAGGGATCACCACTGAAGAACTCGTTTAATTTATTTGACATTTTAGACATGCCAAACAGGGTGATGTGACAGAACAGTGTTAACATTCTATGTTCCTTTATTAATGCACACAATCCTCACATACTCTGTGTCAGTGATACAATTAAATTAAAACAAAAATGTTTTCAAGATGGAACTGAAAAACCAGACATCCCAAGTCGTGGGATTTGGCCAAATATGTCACTGTACTTGAAAAAAATTCTCTTTTTTGCATTAGGAATGTGTCTCTGCTATCTCACTAGCTTGTTGTAATTTAATATCAAGTCAGCATGCTAATACTGCTGTCATATTAGTTAGTTAAATTGGTTCTTACATTCAGCCCACTGTCATCGTTGACTGGAGTCAAACCAGCGTGTCTTTCAAAGAGTATTTCCCCACTTCAGTGTCACCTTTCAAACAGCCATATTTATGGGATATGACTTCTCATTTACCTGTTTGGCCTGTGCACTCCAGTTCCAGTGGTGGACATACAGCCGCTGAACGAGCCTCTTGTGGCCGCCACAATCATGGTCTACTCCACCATCACCTCCCAGCTACTACCATCACCCGCCAAGTCCCACTACACCTTCAACCTGAGAGACCTGTCCAAAGTGTTCCAGGGCATACTTATGGGGGAGGCCAGCATGTTCCCGGTAGTACACTTTATCTATTCAGCCTTAGCAAAAGCTGTCTATGGGAGGACTCCACTGAGGTTTTTATGTTTATAAAAGGTATTAGCAAAGTAAACCACAAAATATCTGTCAGCACAACAGGTAAACTCCTGATATCAGGAAGTATTTTTGTCTGTCTCACATGTTTACATAGACTAGGTAAATGAAGAGCCTAGATGGGCTGAATGGCCTGTTTGCGTCTTTGTTTCTTTATGTAATACACCTTCACAGAACTTCGCAAAACTCAATATAGCAATGTGGTATAGCTCAGCTCCACTATAAACATGTGTAATTTCATTAACTACAGTATTTCTTTAGCTAAAATTTTATTTAAATTACACACTCTTGAAGTGTAACTTAGTTGCACTGCATAGTAAATTCGCACTAATATAAAACAGTTCAGCTGCTAAAGTTCTGGCTGATTGACATACAGGATAAGGTGAAGCTGCTGCAGCTGTGGTACCACGAGAGCTGCCGGATCTTCCAGGACCGGCTGGTGAGCGCAGAGGACCGACACTGGTTCGACCAGCTGCTGCAGGCCCGAATAGAGGAGTTTGAGTGCAGCTTTGAGGAGGTAGTGCCCAGCCAGCCTGTCCTGTTTGGGGACTTCATGGTCCCAAACGCCACCAACAAGGTGTACCAGCTCATCGAGGACATGGAGAGAGTGAGCATTCTCAACATTCCTTTCATTAACCAATTACCTCCGTAATTGTTTTCCTTTCACATACATTTGGAATTTCTAATCATGTTCATACATGTGACTCGCTGATTTTAAACATTCACTGCCAAATGTCTGCTGTGCTCTGTGTCTTGCAGCTGGTCACAGTCATGGAAGAGTACATGGAGGACTACAACCAGATCAGCACCACCAAGATGAAGCTGGTGCTCTTCATGGACGCCATCCAGCACGTGTGTCGGATCAATCGCATCCTACGCCAGCCCCTTGGCAACGCCTTGTTGCTGGGGGTGGGGGGCAGTGGACGCCAGTCCCTCACCAAGATGGCCACCCACATGTGAGTCATGCACATCCCCATTTTCTTCCAAGTTTCATCCCAGATTCTCTAGGATAACCAGATGCTCAGCTTCTTTGTTTTTTCTGTCCTGTCTACTTCCTCTTTTCGGAAGGTTCTGTTTGGTATAATCTTCCGTTGCTGTACTATTTTGAATATATACTACAAATAGTCTTGAAAGGCATGCTGAAGGACAGGTCATCTTTTTCCACTAGTAGAGTTCTTGGATTCACCCTTCATGAATATGCATAAGATGCATGCATTTGGAAGATAGCCACTTCAACGTACAGTATTATGGTACCTTTCTTGAGCATGGCTGTAATAATTTCTGACACCAGTTGGAAGGCTACCACGAATGTATGGTAAATGCTTACCATATTCTGCCACTAGGAGGAGGTGGAACCTCAATCTGGACTTGTCATTAAGCTCAACAAATATTTATCAATTGAATGTATAAGAAGTTATTATTTTATCTATATAGAATTGAGGGATAGGGTACGATGCCTACCCTTCAATGATCAACTAACTGTAATGCATGCATGTATTCACAGTTGCATTGTTCCTCAAATATCTATGTTCAGCAAGAGAATTCCTGTCACTGTTTTCTCCCTCAGGGCTGACTATGAGTGCTTCCAGATTGAGCTGTCCAAGAACTACGGCCAGACTGAGTGGAGGGACGATATCAAAAGCATCATGCTGAAGGCTGGCCTACAGGATGAGCAAATCACTTTCCTGTTTGTGGACACTCAGGTAAGCCTTTTTCACCAATCACTTTGCACATTCTTGTCGGTAAGCAGCGCACACATACCTGTTCTTACATATTCTCACGTGTTCTGCACTACTCTTTGCTGGTTTCAGATCAAGTGCGAGTCATTCCTGGAGGATGTGAACAACATCCTGAACTCGGGCGACGTGCCGAATCTGTATGCGTCAGACGAGCAGGACCGTATTCTGGTGGCCATGAAGCCCGTGGTGCAGGATCTGGGCCAGCAGCCTACTAAGTCCAACCTGATGGCTGCATACATCAAGAGAGTTCGCAGCAACATCCACACTGTGCTGTGCATGAGGTACACACATAGGAGCCCACGCACACACACACACACGCGCATGCGTATACATACGTACACTTTAAAGTGTTCTCTCTCTTCTCGCCATGCCTCCACAGTCCAATCGGGGAGGTGTTTCGTGCCCGTCTCCGGCAGTTTCCCTCCCTGGTCACCTGCTGCACTATCGACTGGTTCAGCGCCTGGCCAGAGGAGGCGCTGCAGTCTGTAGCAAACTCCTTCCTGGGCGAGCTGCCGGAGCTGGAAGCGGAGCCTGCTGTCATGCAGGGGCTGGTGAGGGGGGGGGGGGTAATGGAGAGGATGAGGGCTGGAGAAGAGTTGCAGAAAGGTGGAATTGGGACGATGGGTGTGCTTGGGGGCAGGGCTGAAGGATGGTGAGTGATTGCTTGTGCCCTCTGTCCTGCTCAGACCACCATGTGCATGAACATCCACCAGACGGTCGCAATGAAGTGTGAGCAGTACCTGGCCGAGCTCTCGCGATACAACTACGTCACGCCCAAGAGCTACCTGGATCTGCTCGCCATCTTCTCCGCTCTCATTGGCCGCAAGAAACAGGAGCTGCACAGTGCCCGGCAGCGAATGAAGACCGGCCTGGACAAGGTGAGAGGAAGGACACTGGCATGCTGGAACACTTTTTTGGAAGACGGAGATTTGCTTATTTCATTATTCATTGTAACTTTTTTGTGTGACTGTGCATTTCCCTCACTGTGCTAGTGACACATGACTCACTGTGTTCCTGTAGTGGTCTGTGTTTCACATGCCTCTGTGTTTGCCACTGTGCCTGATTTTGTGTATGTGTGCACGTATGTCCCATTCCTGTGCTGCTGCAGCTGCTGAATACAGCAGACGATGTCAGTAAGATGCAGGAGGAGCTGGAGGTTATGAGACCCCAGCTGGAGGAGGCAGCGCAGGACACCCTGGTTACCATGGAGAAGATTAAGGTTGGGCCAGCACACCTGGATACCACTAGTGCTTTAACAACTGCAGTGAACCCTCATTCTACAAAGCGCGTGTGTTTTTCTCTGTGTGTGCGTGCGTGTGCAGGAGGACAAGGCGGTAGCAGAAGTGACTCGTGTGGAGGTTCAGGCAGAGGAGGCCAAAGCTTCTGAAAAGGCTCTTACGGCCCATGCCATCGCTACAGATGCACAGAAGGACCTGGACGAAGCGCTGCCGGCGCTGGACGCCGCCCTCGACAGCCTCAAGTCCCTCAATAAGAACGACGTGACTGAGGTATCGCAGCCCCAGACACAGCCCTTGCCCATGCTGTGTGCACTGCCACACTGCCATCTCCCCAGTCTCTGTGACACCATTCAGTCTCATTTGAACAACAGCACAGGACCATGCTGTGTGCACTGCCACACTGCCATCTCCCCAGTCTCTGTGACACCATTCAGTCTCATTAGAACAACAGCACAGGACCATGCTGTGTGCACTGCCACACTGCCATCTCCCCAGTCTCTGTGACACCATTCAGTCTCATTAGAACAACAGCACAGGACCATGCTGTGTGCACTGCCACACTGCCATCTCCCCAGTCTCTGTGACACCATTCAGTCTCATTAGAACAACAGCACAGGACCATAATGCAAGTTGTACAGGAATTAAGTGGAATGTAAGCAATTGATATCTGAGAAACCACTGTAATTTTCAGTTTGACGCGAGCATGGCTCTGTGTTTATGTCCAGCTTGAGTCTCTAAGTGAGTTAACTGTCTTTTACTGTACTTGCTATTGTTCTTATAGATCTGTTGATCTGTTTGTATGTACTTTGTTTTGCACGTTGCTCTGGATACGTGCTTCTGCTAGACGTGTATAATATGAGGTAATTGCCCTGATGTCCGGCAGGTGCGAGCGATGCAGAGGCCCCCCCAGGGTGTAAGGCTGGTTATTGATGCTCTGTGCATCATAAAGGGCATTAAGGCCAAGAGGGTGCCTGGGGAGAAGCCTGGCACCAAGGTGGACGACTACTGGGAACCGGGCAAGGGCCTGTTGCAGGACCCGGGCAAGTTCCTGGAGAGTCTATTCAAATTTGACAAGGTAAGTGAGGCCTGCTGACCTGTGAGGTAAGGTCCACACTTGTTCTGCTCACTTTCTCTCTGAGCCATGCCTATCAGCCATGTTGTGCTCTATACAGTATATGGACATTAATAAAAAAATTCGTGAAATGTCCAAGAATTCAAATGTACTTTCCATAAGATTCAGTACATTCAGGATTCTTCTCTTTTCGACCTCAGGAGAACATCCCGGACTCGGTGATCAAGCTGGTCCAGCCCTACATCGACAATGAGGAGTTTCAGCCTGAGTCCATTGCCAAGGTGTCCAAGGCCTGCAAGTCCATCTGCCAGTGGGTGCGGGCCATGCACATCTACCACTTTGTCGCCAAGGGGGTGGAGCCCAAACGGGTGAGGCCCTACGTGCTCCGCTGCAGAGTCTCTCTGTCTCTGTCTGTCCGTTATTCTGTAGCCTGCTAGCAACACCAGAGCCGCTCACTTCCAAGCTGCAGAGCAGAGGGGAGCTCACAGACCTCTCACTTTCTCATGTGATGTACCATGTGTCTTTATACAACCCCTTTCAGATGCATATCTGTTGCAGGGAAGTTCATGCTACTGAATTTGGGGAAAGGTATAACATTATCACTGGGAGATTATAAAGGCAGCCAGGGAGGACATATGATAGCTCCAGAGTTTTCTATCGGCATCCCACCTCACCCCTGTCCTGTCCCATCCTGTCCTTGTCTGAGCAGCAAGCCCTACAGGAGGCTCAGGAGGACCTAGCAGCCACCCAGAAAATCCTGGATGAAGCCATGGGCAAACTGGCGGCTGTGGAGCAGGGCATTGTTGCCCTGGAGACTAAGTACCGTGACTGCCTGGCCAAAAGAGATGAGCTGGACAACAAGTGCTCACTGTGTGAGGCTCGGCTGGTTCGGGCTGACAAGGTCAGTCTGCGAGCACACCGTGCAGAACAGCTCTGCCATAGCATCATGCAACTCTACTCAGCTACACACTACTACCACCTCACACCGTGCAGAACAGCTCTGTAATAGCATCATGCAGCTCCACTCAACTCACACTACTACCACCTCACACCGTGCAGAACACCTCTGTAATAGCATCATGCAGCTCCACTCAACTACACACTACTACCACCTCACACCGTGCAGAACACCTCTGCCATAGCATCATGCAGCTCCACTCAACTACACACTACTACCACCTCACACCGTGCAAAACTCCTCTGCCATAGCATCATACAACACACCTCAACCACACACTACTACTACCTCACACTGTTCAAAACACCACTTTTTCAGGGATATTGAAACCATTTTTATGTTGCTTCATTGATGGTCTGTGGCATTCATGACATTGCCTACAGTATAAGTTTTATGGGCCCTTGAAATTGAGGGAATGGGACCTTAGAATGACTTGAAACGCCATAAAGTTGTTAGCGAGGGAACCCCGTGTACATGCATGCACACAAACGCACATTGCTACATCTGTGTGTTCGTGTGTTTATGTGGTGTGAGCACAGTTGATTGGCGGGTTGTCGGGTGAGAAGGTGCGCTGGAGCGAGACTGTGCAGGAGCTGGACTACATGGTGAATAACGTGTTGGGAGATGTGCTGCTGGCTGCGGGATACGTGGCGTACCTCGGCCCCTTCACCGTGAGTGCCTTCATCTGTCCTGTCTCTGACCATGAGCGCAGGGTAGTTTGACATGACAAGCTAAACTCTTTAAAGAAAGACATAGTTTAGTTAACCAACGGTGCTTGTTTGAGTGAGATTGATTTCTTTTTGAGCGGTGGTGTGTTCCGTTTAAGTAATGATGAGTGTAAAGATTAGTGTAGTTTCTGTAAGCTACATGTTGTTTGAGTAAGGATGTGTATTTTACTTCAATAAGCATGTTGTTTGTTGTACAGCTGGGGGTGCATGTTATTTGAATAAGGAGGATTTTATTTCAGTTAGGGTGTTGACTTAAAAGTGTGCATTGTTTCAGTAAGGGTGCAGGTTGTTTCAGTAAAGGTGGATGCTGTTTGAGAAAGAGCATGTTGTTGTTTCAGTAAGAGTGGATGCTGTTTGAGTAAGAGCATGTTGTTGTTTCAGTAAGAGTGGATGCTGTTTGTGTAAGAGCATGTTGTTTCAGTAAGAGTGGATGCTGTTTCAGTAAGAGTGGATGCTGTTTGAGTAAGAGCATGTTGTTGTTTGAGTTAGAGTGGCGACTGTTTGAAAAAGAGCATGTTGTTGTTTCAGTAAGAGTGGATGCTGCTTGAGTAAGAGCATGTGTTGTTTCAGCAAAGATTGATGCTGTTTGAGTAAGAGCATGTTGTTGTTTCAGTAAGAGTGGATGCTGTTTGAGTAAGAGCTTGTTGTTTCAGTAAGAGTGGATGCTGTTTCAGTAAGAGTGGATGCTGTTTGAGTAAGAGCATGTTGTCGTTTGAGTTACAGTGGCGACTGTTTGAAAAAGAGCATGTTGTTGTTTCAGTAAGAGTGGATGCTGCTTGAGTAAGAGCATGTGTTGTTTCAGCAAAGATTGATGTTGTTTTAGTGAGAGCATGTTGTTGTTTCAGTAAGAGTGGATGCTGTTTGTGTAAGAGCATGTATTGTTTCAGTAAGGGTGTGTGTTATTCGTATAGGGCGAGTACCGAGCGGATATGGCAAAGGAGTGGCTGCAGCGGTTCAAAGAACTAGGTGTTCCTCACACATCGAACCCGGATCTGATCAGCACCCTGGGCGACAAGGTCAAGATCCGATCCTGGCAGGTGAGAGCCGCTCGGAGCAGCACAAAGCGAACGCTGTATAAAGCTGCTGCTAACATGATGATCACATTGTACATATATGAACCCTTCTGGTATGCATCTAAAAGTCCCTGGAAGAAACTGCAGAATATGATAAATTAGATCATGTAAACCCATCCTAAGCTTTATGCAACAGTGGCTTTCAGACGGCATTGTGCTGATATTGTTTAACATCATGGCTTCATCATTATCGTCCTAATATGTCCTTTTAATATGTATTTTACCTGTGTGTATACTACCGTTCAAAAGTTTTTGCTTATGAGAAACATTTTTATGTTTTTGAAAGAAATTGATACTTTTATTTGCCAAGGTAGCATTAAATTGATCAAAAAATACTGTCAAGACATTGATGTTACAAACTACTATTTCTATTTCATTATATTTCTACTTTAGTAACTCAAAGAAAGACATTTGAAAGCTTGAAACGGGCACAATTGTTTTCAGCTGTGCTTAAAGCAGGAGTACACAATTTTTTGGGGTGAAAAATATCTGGGAACGGTCATGCTTAGTTGGTAGCAATCATTGAAATAACTATTATGAGACAAATCCAGCAGCATACGCTGTGTTTATACCCTCAAATTCTGCATTATAAAACCAGCGATTCGGTCCGAATTTTGTTTTCAAAACAACTTTTCAGAACAAAGTGGCTTATGACCATCGACTGTAGAACCAATCGAAGAGATAGGCCGGTTCACATCGTGAACCAATCAACAGTGAGATTGACCTTGCCAGTTCACCAGCTAGAAATTTTACAGCGACCCGTTACACCGGCGCTATTTCACACAAAGAAAAGGGAATTGGATAAAGCTTGCTCGAAAACTGGCGTGAACATCGGAGCTCATTTTAGAAGGTGGCGAGATGTTCGGGAGCTAATTGGTTTAAAGACATGGAACTCCTACATTCTACTGTACAGGTAGGTCAAAAGTTTCAACACAAATTTACCTGGACTTTCTGCTTGCCAGCCAACTGTAATTACCTATAGTGAATAGTAGCTAGGTTGCTATTATTGATAACGTTACTTTATTCAGTGGCTAGTTCTTGGAAGAAGGAAATGTTTATGTCGTATCGATGGCGTTAGCTAGAACCAGCTACTCGGCTATTTACCATATTTAACATATAAGTTACCATGCATAGCCTACCAGCTGGAGCCAAATAATGCCTGGTTCAGACTAACGCTACACGAGCTGTGTTATGCAACAACTCTGCGACAACAGAAAAGATTCCGTTGTTTTACCTGGACTTTTAGATGACATGCTTCCTGTAATGTTAGCGACACCAGTCTGTAATCTTGCAATCATATGTAGAAGACTTACACATTCACAACGAGGTCTGTGGAAGCAGTCGGGTGGAGGTTTGTCTCTTTCTCTGTGGGCAGGGCCAAGGGATGTTATGACTTTGAAATGTTTTCAAACAAAACAAAAAAAAGTTGGGAAAAAGTTGCGTACTCTAGCTTTAATATAATGGGAATGGTTTCTGTAGTCCCAAATTAGCACATTAGCATTACTTAAGGATTACTTAAGGATGAGGTAACACAGTGTGTTGTTAGTACACTGGAGTAAGCGCTGCTGAAAATGTGGCTTTACAATCATATGTGAAGATTGAATTAAAATTTAAATAAATTTAAATAATTTAAGTTATTTCAAATAGTAATTTGTGACTGTACTTTTTGATAAATCTAATGCCACCTTGGTGAATAGTATCGATTTCTTTCAAAAACATAAAAATTCTTTAGTGATTGAATAGTATTTTATGTGTGTGCATGTGTCTATATGTGTGTATGTGTATTCACATGTTGAAATTATTTATGCATACACGGGTATGTCTGTGTGTGTGCATGTAGATCACAGGGCTGCCCAAGGACTCTTTGTCGGTGGAGAATGGGGTGATCACGCAGTATTCTCCACGCTGGCCACTGTTCATCGACCCTCAAGGACAAGCTAACAAGTGGATCAAAAACATGGTGACTCTAACAAGCTTAGTGCTGTTTTTCTAGAGCAGTGGTGCCCAATCATATGCCATGGAGGGCAGAGAGTGTGCAAGTTTTTATTCCAACCAATCACTACACCTGATTTCACTAATTAGTTCCCGCCCCTCTGGTTGAAGGCATGTTAATTAGTGAAATTAGCAGGTTTAGTGATTGGTTGGAATGAAAACCTGCATACTCTCGGCCCTCCATGGCACATGATTGGGCACCACTGCTCTCGAGAATGCATTTCAGTCGGTCAGCATCCTCTTTGCCAACCCATACTCCTGAGGATATTGCAGTATCTGCAGAGCATTGTAAATGTCTAAAGGAACACACATCCTCTCATTAGCGGTTGCTCTCCTGATATTATGAATATGTAGGGTGCTTAGGTCCCTGCTGTTCCCGTGGTGAGCTGAAGCCACAGTGCGAACCCCACTTCCTGTGTCTTCAGGAGCGTGAAAACGGACTGGACGTGATGAAGCTTAGTGACCGGGACTTCCTGCGCAGTCTGGAGAACGCCATCCGCTTTGGAAAGCCCTGCCTTCTGGAGAACGTGGGCGAGGAGTTGGACCCAGCGCTGGAGCCAGTCCTGCTGAGACAGGTCTGAATTGAACACTGACCTCAGAACTGGACTTACTCAGCACAGTCCACACTGAACATACGACCAAACTCACTCAACACTTACCTCACTGAACTGTTTAGGCGTGTATATGGGATATATTTGGTTGGGTTGCACAAGTGTATGCGTGTTGAGGTCTACATTGTTATATGTGTATGTTGAGATTTACAGTGTTGCATGTGTTTGTGTTGTGTTACCTGTGTGTTTCTGCTCCTTAGACCTTTAAGCAGCAGGGCAGCACAGTGATGAAACTTGGAGACGCTGTCATCCCCTACCATGACGACTTCAAAATGTACATCACCACCAAACTGCCCAACCCCCACTACACCCCTGAGATCTCCACAAAAGTCACTCTCATCAACTTCACCCTGTCGCCCAGGTACCCATACCGTCTCTGCACTGCAGGTCCCATCCCCACCTAAATGTGTCCAATACGGCATTTACAGGGCTGTGTATGTGCTTCAGACCCACTGGTGAGCTGTGAGACAGAGTGAACTCTCAGGTGTCTGTGTTTTTATATAGGCTGCAGTGTTACCTGTACTGTTACTGCTCTTGAAACTTGGAAAGACCAAAGATTCAATTTGTCATGATAAGGTTGTCATATTTTTTGTTGAAGCCTCAGTCGTGAAACCAGTGTTGTTGCTTTAAACCTTCTTGTTTAGTATTTGGGGCTGATCTAAGGTCCAGGCAGGGTTTTGGAGGTGATCTCACATACAGGCAGGGTTTTGGAGGTGATCTCACATACAGGCAGGGTTTAGGGGTTTAGTTGGAATACACACTGGGTTTGGGGTGAGCTCTGACACAGAAAGGGTTTTGGGGTACACTCTGACACTTACAGGGTTTTGGGGTGAGCTCTGACACAGACAGGGTTTTTGGGTGAACTGACACAGACAGGGTTTTGGGGTACACTCTGACACTGACAGGGTTTTGGTGTGAGCTCTGACACAGACAGGGTTTTGGGGTACACTCTGACACAGACATGGTTTTGGGGTACACTGACACAGACAGGGTTTTGGAGGTGAGCTCTGACACAGACTGGGTTTTGGGGTGAGCTCTGACAGAGACAGGGTTTTGGGGTGAGCTCTGACACAGACAGGGTTTTGGGGTACACTCTGACACAGACATGATTTTGGGGTACAATGACACAGACAGGGTTTTGGAGGTGAGCTCTGACACAGACAGGGTTTTGGGGTGAGCTCTGACAGAGACAGGGTTTTGGGGTGAGCTCTGACACAGACAGGGTTTTGGGGTACACTCTGACACAGACATGGTTTTGGGGTACAATGACACAGACAGGGTTTTGGAGGTGAGCTCTGACACAGACAGGGTTTTGGGGTGAGCTCTGACAGAGACAGGGTTTTGGGGTGAGCTCTGACAGACACAGGGTTTGGGGGTGACCTCTGACAGAGACAGGGTTTGGGGTGAGCTCTGACACAGACAGGGTTTTTGGGTGAACTGACACAGACAGGGTTTTGGGGTACACTCTGACACTGACAGGGTTTTGGTGTGAGCTCTGACACAGACAGGGTTTTGGGGTACACTCTGACACAGACATGGTTTTGGGGTACACTGACACAGACAGGGTTTTGGAGGTGAGCTCTGACACAGACAGGGTTTTGGGGTGAGCTCTGACAGAGACAGGGTTTGGGGGTGAGCTCTGACAGACACAGGGTTTAGGGGTGAGCTCTGAAGTAGGCCTCTGACCACAGCGGGCTGGAGGATCAGCTGCTGGGCTGTGTGGTTGCCGAAGAGCGACCGGATCTGGAAGAGGCAAAGAACCAGCTGATTGTGAGCAGCGCGCGGATGAAGCAGGAGCTGAAGGAGATTGAGGACCAGATCCTCTTCAGGCTGAGCTCTGTGGAGGGGAACCCTGTGGATGACGAGGAGCTCATCAGGGTCCTTGGGGCCTCCAAGGTCAAAGCAGGAGAGATAGAGGTCAGCTCCCACACCTGCTGCACATGTGTTATTACACACCTCGTACACACGAACACCCTGATGATGTTTACCAGTGTTGCTGTACAGTTAAGTCTTTCAAAAAGGAATTTTCCTATACAATGACTGACAGATACATTGTTATCTCTTTAGATATTATTTGAGAACTCACATTTATGAATAAAGGTATTTCACATCAGGAAGTATACAGTTGTAAATTAATTGCCAATGCTGTTCAGTAACATGCTGTTCAGGTATTCATTGCTTCTCAGTGCATGTTGATACTTTTCAGTGACAATGGCTGTAATGATGCATTTCAGTAAACATTGATCTTTTCTTGTCCACTGGAAATACAGTAAGTATGTGGTTTGCAAGTATTGCTGAATGGCATGAGTCTTTGAAATGCAGTGATGCATATGCTCGCAGCCAAGCATATGCTGTGCATACAATATCAGCGCTGTCTGCAATGCATGTACAATGGACATTGTATTAATGTCCTCAGCTATGCAGGCATAGTGCACAGTGTATACATGTTCCCAGGCTTGTCGTTGCTCAGTATGTCTTTGAGGGATGGGTGAGTCACAGACAGGGCTCTGTGTGTGCGGGTGAGTCCCGCTGACCCCCCACCTGTCGCAGGCTAAAGTGATGGTGGCGGAGGAGACGGAGCGGGACATCGACGCCACGCGGCAAGAGTACGTGCCGGTGTCCGTGCGCACACAGATCCTCTTCTTCTGCGTCTCGGACCTCTCCAACGTGGACCCCATGTACCAGTACTCCCTCGAGTGGTTCCTGGGCATCTTCATGGCGGGCATCGCCAACTCCGAAAAAGCAGGTACTGGTCCGTACCTTTTCAAGCAACAACTACCCACTCTGCACGTCTCATACATAAGCTTATATGATACCTTTCATTATTCTCCCTCACTCTGCTCCTGCAGACATCACATTGAACATTGTTTTGTTGTATCTGGCTTTTGTCTTTTGTTTTTATCATGGTCTGTGTGGTACGGGGAAGCGGATGGAGATTTTTTGTGGCACTCTGCTGCTCGTTTTTTATAATATTGACGAATTGTCTAGCCGGGATGATTTTGTTTGTGATCGTCACCATGGAGACGCATTCGCATTATGCTCGGGAATGTCCATTGGATCTACAGCCACGGAGTTTACCATCGCTCTTCACCGGAGTTGAAGATGTCGGGACTGATCCGAGACTGCGGGAAGGCCACCAGGGAAGGAAAAAATTATGCGGAGGAGTGAGGCGGCGACTGGGAAGGCTGAGCTCCGTTTCGAGCGTGTATGGAGGAAAGTCTAGTTTGTGGGTTGGACTGCTTATTATTAACCACTATGAGCCACCCAACAACTCTTGTAGAGGATGACTAACATCAGTGGCGGCCGGTGATTGGCTGACTAAGTGGGGCGGGTCATGACAGACACGGAGATCATAGAGTAACATTGTGGCCGACTCGAGTGCACAAACAGGGCTTTTAACTGCAACAGTTGTAGTGCTATTTTTGCCGGAGCCCAGTCAATCAAATATGACTCATCACGTCTATATTTAGCTCGATTACATTTTGACTGTTTAGGCTAATGCACATTAATAATGTAGGCTACCTGCTATAGGCTATGCTCATATTCATGCAACAGAGGATCGACTCATTAAAACACCAGTGACATCAACAGCGTAGGGAAAAAATAATAGGGTATTTATTGACATTACTAAACGTTTGTTGTACAATCAACGTGCATCTCTTTACCGTTTATTTATTCTCATATCCAGGGGTACATTCCTTGCGGCTCCCAAACTAGAGAATTTGAGAAAAAAAGGCTATTTCTGTAATTTGGGTTGCGACCCCTGATCTAGGCTATATAGAAAACTACTGAATTTGTTTTCTAAAGAAAATTATTCATAGATTATTCTGTGATCATTGATCATGGTCGCACTCGCAAACAATATAAAGCAAAAAAATATATCCTTGACAGCGGCACTGACACTGGAGAGCGACAGCGTGTAGCTGGGAGAACAACATGACGATCTCGCACACAAAAAAAGGAAAAATAAATGAATAGGCCTAGCCTACCTTACAATGTTGCTCCACACTGCATGCCTCCTCGCTTATAAAGAAACTTTGCAGGGCCAGGTAGAGCACCTCCAATGGCATCTGCAGTCGTGCCTCCTTCCAATCGAACAAAGCCAAAAAATCTCTCCTGCACCGTGTTGGCAGTATCGATGTAGCGGTACACAATGACGAGCTGACAATGCGTCGTTATGTCGGTGGTCTCATCTGCTTGGATAGACATGTAATCCGTGCTTTGTAGGTCCTGGACAATGTGGCCTTGCATTACAGACAGCATACAGTCCAGTAGCTCATTCTGTATGGTTTTTGAGGTGCCTTTAAATCCGGTTGCATTCTCCAAGTGCTCTTTCATTGCACCGTCCAGTGTCGATACAAAATCAACAAGTCCCCTAAACACACCTGGATTCTCGGATGATTCCGTTTCATCGTGCCCCCTCAAAGCTAGTTCAAAGGCCCCACAGAACTTCACACAGTCGATCAATTTGGAAAGGATATGTCGGTTGTTGTCTGGCGTGATATCCATCAGACAGCTGTGTAGCTATGTTAGCTCTTCCTAGCATGGATAGCTTAAGGCACGCTTCCATGTGTGCTCTGCTCGTGTCATGTTTTTTCACTCGTTTGGAAAAGTGCTTAACGTCTGTTATCCCTGTTTTCGTCCACAGCATTTCACCCTGGCCCTGTTTTTCTGAACGGAACAGAAGGCAGGGAAAACAAAAAAGCGCATTCCGAATTGGGCAGCCACATAGCCATGATTTCTTATCATACCAGCTCCTGGAGAACACTCGTGTGTAGGGCTTCCCTCTGTCCTTAGCCGCCTGCTGTAGATGAATATCTGGCATATCCGGACCTAGCTCTTTTAAACAGAGTTTTTCTTGTAGACTAAGCTTCTCAAACTGAGTTGTAAAAATAGACTCCACGCTGTTGAGTGCTAACGTTAATGTAACATTATCTGCTGCAGCCGCCATGTCGCTGGAAGATAGCGTAAACAACGAAGTTCACCAAAGTTCGTCGGACGAATGTGACATTGCGTGTGCTCTCTTGCGCCATCTACCGACCATGACTACAATGTTCGTTTGAATGGGGTTAAATGAGAATGGCCAGGACGTTCTGCCCAACGCCCCAAATGCTATCATAGACCTCAAGCTAAAGTGCAGTCCTTCCAACAACCGCTAGGTAGCAATGCATGTCAATGTAGTGTGTGAGGGGCGTACGATTCGACGCCCCAGAGCAACAGAGACGGTAATGATGTCCGCAAATCAACCAAAGCCAATTATTCAACATACATGTATTGAGTAGAATTTATATACATTTATATGAATTATAAATACAATCTATAAAATGTTTTCAGATGAAAAAAATAATTTAAAAAAATTATATATTTATTTTTTATTTTTTATTTTTATTTTTCTTCTATCCAATCAAGTGGGGCGCCGCCCCTAGCGTCCCTATGGACGAGCCGCCACTGACTAACATGCTACACTACAGGAGCGCCATCTAAATCCACTGCGCCTATATCTTACTGACTGTGTGTGTGCTTGTGTTTTTTACAGATACGTTGGAGCAGCGGATTGTCAACATCAATGAGTTCTTCACCTTCAGCCTGTACAGCAATGTGTGCCGCAGTCTGTTTGAGAAACACAAGCTCATGTTCGCCTTCCTGCTGTGTATTCGCATCATGATGAATGAGAACAAGATAGACATGGTGAGGCAGAGACACGCGTGTCCACCCTTGCCTCTCCACCCCTGTCTATCTCAGCATGGGGGGAAAAAACCTCCCTAAGTCACACTCAAACTCTGCCCCCTGATCAGATAAATTAAATATGCTTAAATGTTAGCCACTATTGTGGTAATTGGGAATTTTTTATTTTTGGTTTTGAGTGTGTCTTCTGATGTGATTAATGTGTCTCTTTAGTATGGTTTTTGTTCCTTCTGTGTTAAGTGTATTTCCCTAGTGTTGGGTTTGTGCTGTAGTGTTGACTGTGTTCCTCCGGTGTTGGGTTTGTGCTGTAGTGTTGAGTGTGTTCTTCTGGTGTTGCGTTAGTCCTGTAGTGTTGTGTGTTGCTCTAGTGTTAGTTAGTCCTGTAGTGTTGTGCATGTTTCTCTGGTGTTGGGTTTGTGCTGTAGTGTTTACTGTGTTCCTCAGGTGTTGGTTAGTCCGGTAGAGTTGAGTGTGTTCCTCAGGTGTTGGTTAGTCCTGTAAAGTTGAGTGTGTTTCTCTGGTGTTGGTTAGTTCTGTATTGTTGAGTGCTCATATCCCTGTCCCAGGCGGAGTGGCGTTACATGCTATCGGGGGGCATGGCCCAGGAGCAGCTCCCCAACCCTGCAGAGGACTGGCTGTCCAACCGCACCTGGCAGGACTTCTTGGGCTTGAGCAGCCTGCCCACCTTCAGCAGTCTAGCGGAGACCTTCCCACAACATGAGGCCCAATTCAAGGACATTTTCGACAGCACCCAGCCTCACAGGTTTCAACACATACAAACACATGCACACACACACATAGGCGCTGATCATGTGGGTGCTCAGGGTCCTGGGCACTCACAGGCAATTCGTATTGCCAGGTGAATTGTATTGCAGAGTGAAGTTATAGTTTGATGCAGGTTACGGGTGGTTTGACCTGGTTCGATGCACATATGAAGCACGTGAAATAAACGTGAAACAAGCAAACAATTAAAAAGCGCTGTTTGTTGAGGTATGCTACATACTACTGACTCTCTAGCGTGCCATCTATCAATAAGACATAGTTCGCTAAAGGTGATGTGATGTTGACTCTGCAAAATTGACAAAGTTTGTAATAAGAACTAAACCCAAAACCCACACATAATTAATCATCATTGTCATGGGTTGTGGCTTTCTCTCTTGTTTGCGCCGGTTAGCAATCTATCTGATTTTTTCCGCGTTCCGTCTCGGGGTTTTGCTCTTCCCCGCTAATTATTTCACCTGTTTCCCTTCCTGTTAGGTATTTAAGCCTCTCGTTTCCGCTTCCGGATGCTTCGTTATCATTTTGTGCCTTTACAAAGTCAGGGTTAGTCATTTCTGTCTCTCTGCAGTTTTAAGAAACAGATTATTTTCTTTATTTATCGCAGCTTGAGATTTTCTGGCCTTGAAGCCAAGGGAATTCGTTTTTCTTTTCCCTTTTTCTCTTTCCTCTCTATGCTTTCACACTCGTTTTCTGAGGGTGTGAGTTTTATTTTTGTTTTTTTTATTTCACCAGTTATCGGGCGTTATAGTCACGTCCCAAAGGTGCCTTGTTTTTTTCCTTCTCTTCTGTCGCTATTTTATTTAGTGGTGGCTGTTCAGTCTCCTCTCTGCCCGTGTTACAAGGCTAGCCCGTTTTATAGGGGTGTGCTATTGTTTGGCTACAGCCAGGGCCTTTATATCCCTTCTTTCATTGTTATTCTGCACGGTGTAACTGCAGCCTGCATCTCCTGCTCAGTGTGCATCCCCCGGTTTCCGGATGTATCGACCCCTTATTGGATACAAGGCTAAAGCACTTTTACACTTGCATAGGCTACGTATATATACGCCTATTCATGTATGAGATTTGTGCGAGTTAGTAGCCTGTCAGCTAAATAAGTTATTATAGCACTGCAAGCAAGATAAATCCAACATTTAGGCAATATGAAGTCAATATAATTTAATGTGGCTTTTAACAGGTCTTTTTAGGGCACCCCCTGGTAAAGAATAAACCAAGCGCCTATGCACACATGCCCACATGCAAACGCACACGCAGATGCACACACAGAAGGTATGCATGCACATTCAAAGAGACACAGGCTCAGCTGACTGTAGATTGTGTGTTTGTGTGTGAGTACAGGAAGCCTGTACCAGGAGAGTGGAACACCAGGCTGGACTCATTCCAGAAGCTGCTCATCCTGCGGTGTCTACGTGCTGATCGGCTCACACATGGAATGCAGGACTTTGTGGCAGCTCAGCTGGGCCAGCGCTTCATTGAGCCCCAGGTACTGAACGCCAATGCAACAGTCTGCAAGACTTACATTGTACAGTTACACCATCCACAGTTTATAAAACATATCAAGGACTTGAAAATTCTTTCTGTTTTGACAAGGTAGATTAAAGTGTTTGAATTAATGAGAGATTGAAAAGCGTTGCATATTATAGAAATCAGCCCTTTAATCCTAGATCAGAAACCACAATCTACTCAAAAAAGGTTTGGGGATTGGACATTTTTTTTTTCAGTTTTTCAGAGACTATTATCATTTTTTTTATTTTTTTTTTATTTTTTAATTTTATATTCGCGCTTATCATATATATATATATATTATATATGGGGGGATCATATAAAAAAAATCGGAAAAAAAATCGATAAAATAATTTTAAAAAAAAAAAAAAAAAAAACGCAAAAAACTATTTACATAGAGGGCGCTACACTAACTACACTAGCTTGGGGGGGCTGGGGGTGGGGGGGTCTCTCTCTCTTCCATCTCTGCATCTCTGTCATCACATTTGTTTTTGTGAAAAAAAAAAAAAGCTAAAAGAGCTCATAACATTGCATAACACACTGCAACTGCACTGCACACTTGCGGCGAGTAAAATTTTCTCCCAACTTGCACATGTGCAAACATCAGATGTCAGTGTTTTAATGATTCAAACGTAGGTTAGGTTGTAAAAGTAGTGAGCATTCGCGTTCGTTAACTCTGTCAAACCGTTAACGAATAATGATATGTCAAGTCAGTAACGTTTTTAGCTGAGATATGTGATGTGTAGGCTACGTCAGCGAATCAAGCAGCCAACATGTGAAAGCAGAAACATAATGTTAATTTGTTTTGTGAGAGAGTGTTAGTTACTTGCACGTAACTAATTGTTCAACTGCAACTACATCCTGCATTACAACTTACCACTCTTGGCCTGAGGCTATGAGGTAGTTAATTTTCTGACGTGGCCAAAGTATTGTTGACATTGCAAACTGTAATATTGCTGCCAGACAGAAACTTGTGGGCAGGAAGTCACGGTTGTATCCCGTGACTGTTAAAGTAATTGATGGCATACAGCACAGTTTGTTGTTTAGTAAAGTGTGTGAACACAGTTCATTTGTGAGATACTTTTTTTTCAATACAACAAATTAATTTTGAATATTTTTTTAAATATATTTTTTTTAAATAAGTGGATTTTTCTTGTCTAAGAGCATTGTTCATTCTCATGAGGGAGGTTCTCTAAAAGGTTTATTTTACATAATTTGAATATTTCTTTTACATGACTAGTTTGAATTCATGTGAGAGTTCATGTTATTTATTTTAAAGAAAACTATTGATTTGTTTTATATATTTGCCAGTTTCTGCATTGATGCTATTCATTTTTTTGATTATTATTATTATTATTATTAATAATAATAAAAACAAATTGTGAAATATGTTTGTGTTGACTAGATAAAGCACTGTTTCTCTAAAACTATTGGTGTCTGTTAAATCTTTGACCGAAACTGAAAAATTAGGAAAAAATATTGGCAGATAATATCGGTTATCGGAAATGCATAGCTGTTATCGGTATCGGCGACAAAATTGTCATATTGGTCGAGCCCTAGTTTGGAGTGCTGTTTTTAATTCACAAAGCACTAACCTCTTGCTCCCCTCATTTTCCCAGACGTCCGACCTCTCTGTGGTGTTTAAGGATTCATCTCCCTTCATCCCGCTCATTTTTGTGCTGTCCCCTGGAACGGACCCCGCTGCTGACCTCTATAAGTTTGCCGATGTCATGAAGTTTTCCAAGAAGATGAGTGCCATCTCTCTGGGCCAGGGCCAGGTCAGGCACCAAACGTGGCCGTGTTTAAAACAGACTGTTCTCTTTACTTATGAGGACGCAGTAATTAAGTACATCTCTTCACTCTTGCTCTAATTGTGAGTCTCATTAGTGCTTACATAAATGGCTCATGTTTGATGCCAATGCCATCTGTCACAGGCACCTGAAAGTGCAAGCTTTCCCTGAGCACAAGTGATTCTAACCACTTCTGACCAGTTCCACATGGGGAGTTATCCTTTGTATTGACCAGGCTTTTAAAAAATGTTTCAACAGAAGTGCATGGTTCACAAACTGACAACCTGACCAATTGCCACTTGAGCAGCGCCAAGTGAATGGCCAATGAATAAATTTTTTTCACGGTTGCTGACTGTAGTGTAATGCCATTGTGTGACCAGTCATCCTGGTTCCTGTTATGCTGTGATTGGGCTGTGATGTTCTGGGCCTGTGTTTCAGGGCCCGTGGGCAGAAGCCATGATGCACAAAGCCATGGACAAGGGCCACTGGGTCTTCTTCCAGAACTGCCACCTGGCCCCTAGTTGGATGCCCTCCCTGGAGAGGCTTATTGAGAACATTGACCCCAACAAGGTGAGGTTACATCACAGGACCATCGCAGAAGGTTACATCACAGGACAAGCTCCTGAAGTTTGATTTGAGAGCCTAAAGATGATGGAGGACTTGGCATCTTACATTTAAGTATTTCGACTATTTTGTCTGAAATTACTTACAACAGACTAGTCTAACACAGTAGAAATGTATTGCAAAGCTAATTGGACGCAGCCACCATGCACGTGAATGAAAAGCAGAAACAGCTTCAAGACCTGATCTTCTGTTCCCTCAGTAACTGCAGTCCTATAGACAAGAAATCATGAGGTAAGGAAAGGGCAGCATTAACTGTTAGGCCGTGATTGGGCTGCGTGGCGGCACGGTGGTGCAATGGTTAGCACTGTGGCCTCGCAAGAAAGAGGTTCTGGGTTCGAATCCCGGTCCTGGTCCTCTCTGCGTGGAGTTTGCATGTTCTCCCCCGTGTTTGTGTGGGTTTTCTCCAGGCACTCCAGTTTCCTCCCACAGCAAAGACATGTATGTCAGGTTAGGTAAACTCCTGCCATTGCCCTTGACCAAGGCACTGGTTGGTCCCCGGGCACTGCACTGCGGCTGCCCACTGCTCCTAAGAATTTAGGATGGGTCAAATGCAGGGGACAAATTACCCCACGGGGTCAATAAAGTATAACTTAACTTAACTCCCAGCCCAGCTCACACACGTACCCCGCTCTCCTGCAGGTACATCGGGACTTCCGCATCTGGCTGACCAGCCTGCCCAGTAACAAGTTCCCAGTGTCCGTCTTACAAAACGGCTCCAAGATGACCATAGAGCCCCCGAGGGGCATCAAGGCTAACCTGCTAAAGACTTACCTGAGCCTGTCTGATGAGTTCTTCAGCTCTTGCTCCAAGGTCAGACCCCCTTGTTTTCTTCCTCCCTCTGCCTCTCCAAGTGTCTACAAGTGGCCTCTTGTCACAAACTATTTTCACTTCTGATTTCATTCTGTTACTAATTGCTGTTATTCTGTTTGCTCTATTCAGTTTTTACATTATTCTCTGTGTGTTGCCATAAGCCCCCCCTAGCCCACCCAATCAGACCAGCTTCCAAAACAAATGATGCAGTACTCAGGCTGCCCTGATTAAGGTTCATAATGATTTATTGATTGACTCTGGTGTCATTCCCCATGGACCACAGTGTTGATTGTGCCCATCCCCTCTGAGAGCCCACTGCTGCCTCTTACCCCATGTGCACCTCTACCTGCTGCAGGGAAACTCATTCAGTTCTTCATTTTAAGGCTGGTCTATTATAGTTCCGCCTCCACACTGCTTTACCCAATGATGCAGTTCACTGTGAAAACTCTGCAACACAGAGGAGCCACAAACAGCCTATTTCTGTTCTGACTTTCCTTACAATTTAGTGTCCAGTCCGGTCTAGACTTAAGGTTCTCCTTCCTCTTCTGGCTACAGCTTCAGAAAATTAATCAAAACGGAAGTCGGGTAAAAAAAAACTGCAGCGAACAGACAACACAATGTCGGAGTTAGACTTGGTCGCGAAGAAAGGCACAACTTCGCCAGTCTGGCAATACTTCGAATGTAGGCCTATGCACGAGGAGACCCAAGACATGTTTCCGTGAAATGTTAGCCTAAATTTATAAGTATAAAATTATGCGAATAATTTTAAGTAATTCCAAGATTTTTCCGTGAAAATATTTTTGATTTTAGGCTTATTGTCTCAATGTGGCAATTCAAACACGTCAATGCACTGGAGGAGAGTTGGAAGAAGGGTATTTGTGATGAAAAAAAGTTAAGAAATCGCACCTAATAATTAGGCTATATTATTGTAACAGCGCAGTAGCCTAATTATTTTGCAGTAATCACAGTAAGTTTGATGAAATCGTTGAAGTAGAATCTGAAGTAATGGCTGCTCATATTGAATGCACTACGCACGGGCTGTTGAACGTTATTCAAAGGAGATAATGTTCGCTTAGCTGTAGGTAAATTCTAATCTGTAGTTTTATGACACATAGCCTAGCGAGACAAAATGTGTTTAATCATTTACATGAGTGTGTAATTATCAATAACTTTTTTAGCTAATAAATTTTAGGGCGCATGCAGTTTATCTCGCTCCAGTTTGCCAACGTGAATTCTTCACAAATCCTTTAAAAAAATTTTTTTTTTTAATAAGGGACGCAATATGGGAAACAACTGTGACAGGGACTAATCAATTACATAATTTGACATACAAATATAATACCAACTGTTCATTTTGATAGCCTACATGTTTAAAAAGTGCACTGCAGTTCACAGTGCACTGTTATTTAAACAAACATCATGATGTCTCAACCATGTCTCAATCATGGACGATGACATCATCCATCGAGCCAACCCTAATACAAGAGGTTACAGGTGATTGTCGTGGAACTCTTTTCTACAGTAGTCTTATTGTTTTAATTCTGTAGTGAATTAAAAAGATCTTAAATATGATCAAATTGTCTGTAAATAGAACATGTTGTAGCACAAGGCATCGGGTGTATCAGGACTCCCCTGACATCTCTGTTGCTGTTATTCCCTCTCACCCTCTCAGAGCTGCCACTTCAAGTCCCTACTCTTCTCTCTCTGCCTGTTCCACGGGAACGCCATCGAGCGCAGGAAGTTCGGCCCGCTCGGCTTCAACATCCCTTACGAGTTCACGGATGGGGACCTGCGTATATGCATCAGCCAGCTCAAGATGTTTCTGGATGAGTACAAGGACACGCCCTACAAGGTGTGTGAACTCAGCCCTGCCGCAGCACCGGTACACGTCCTGGTACACCATGGCTCCCCTGACCCTCTTTAGTTGTCCTCTTTCTTTTGGGTTACCCTTTCAGATAAACTTTACACTTAGTGATTACAAATGTGCGGTCTGCGCCCTTTGTGGTAATATTGCACCAACTAACACTGATGTTTTCCGCTTTTCTAAGTCGCTCTATATAAGTGCCCAAGCGATTGTAATTGTACTCTGAGTGTGTGTGTTCGACTGTGTGTGTGTGTGTGTGTGTGTGTGTGTGTTTGTGTGGTGCAGGTGTCCAGTATTTCAATGGCTGACTGGCCTTTATGTTCCCCCAGGTCCTGAGGTACACGGCAGGAGAGATTAACTACGGTGGCCGTGTGACAGATGACTGGGACCGACGCTGCCTCCTGAACGTTCTGGAAGACTTTTACTGCCCCGCTGTCCTGAATGAGGGGCACAGCTACTCCCCCTCTGGAGAGTACCGTCAGATCTGCACGGAGAATGATATCAAGGTGGGGGGAATGTACTTTCCTGTCCCCCAAATTTCTGATATCTCTACCCAGGTGTCAATCAAAGCCACATATGGCACTTGTCCTGGGGTCAGTGATTGGTCAGGTACATTTTCATGACGGTAATTCTGTCTGCAGGGCTACCTGGATTACATCCGCGGCCTGCCCATCAACGATACACCTGAGATCTTCGGTCTTCATGACAACGCCAACATCAGCTTTGCCCAGAATGAGACATTTGCTTTGTTGGGGGCTGTGGTTAAGCTGCAGCCGAAAGCAGCGGCTAGCGGCGGCAAGGGCCGGGAAGAGGTACAGAGCTACATTACTGCAGCATACTATTTCACTGTGCTGCAGGACACACAACAGAACGCAGAGCATAAGTGTCATTCCATAAGACAACACAGCACAACATATTACCCTAGAATGCAACGCAACGCAAACACAGTTCAGCACATCATATCATAAGCTCAAGAGAGCACCTAGCAACACAGATACCCCAGATAGCAACTTAAAAAGCAGACCCAGGTGAAACGTCTCCCTTTGTCCTCCTGTTTCTGTGCTAATAACAGAAGGGGAGATGAGGGAACCGATATGAAGAGAAATTCAGTCTCACGTATCAAAAAATCCAAAAGCCCTGTAGATGCCTCCAACACTGCCAGCAACAAGATACAGTGCAGTGGTGCCCTGTCAGTGTTGCGTATCACTGTGTGCTCTGTGTCGCCCCCTATAGATCGTAGAGGAGATTGTTACAGGCATCCAGGAAAAGGTTCCTGAGCCCATTGATGTGGAGGAGGTGATGATGAAGTACCCCATCCTGTACGAAGAGTCCATGAACACAGTACTGATCCAGGAGGTCATCAGGTACACAGGCCCTCCCATCCAACACTCCAACTCCTCCTCTTTTACTCACTCCCCACTTAAAACAAGAGGCTGGACACAGGTGTATGTGACCTGATAAAGAAATTAATAAGTGTCATTGCGATTAGAAAGCAATCGCTTCTCCCATGTGTTGGTGATAAAACAGATGTTGAAAGTCATAACTGACATTGTTATTGATGATTATTAATACTGTGTATGTGCTATTGTTATTCTTTGTGATGATCTCTCTCTCTCTTTCTCTCTCTCTCTCTCTCCCTCCCTCTCTTGCTCAGGTATAATAGACTGCTAGTTGTCATATCACAGAGCCTCAGTGATCTGGTCAAGGCCCTGAAGGGTTTAGTGGTGATGTCTTCAGAGCTAGAGCTGATGGCCAACAGCCTGTTCAATAACGCCGTGCCAAACATGTGGAACTCCAAGGCAAGAGTTTACACTCCCCCTGTCTGGCTTATGCTGCTGTCCTTTCTTTATTTATTCATTGAAGAATTACAAATGACTAATGAATGTTGCTGATTTACCATTTAGGTTGAGGTCTCAACCCTATAAAAAACTTCACAGTCTCAGAGTGCAGTCTGATGAGTATCTCGATAAGCAGTGTCAAGATTCAGGATTATTAAAAACAGGAGATGTAGAAGGTTCTTGTAGTAGGTGGATGTATCTTTTGCATAAAAACGACATCAAGGAGCACCTGTTCAAATTCTCAAATGTTTTTTTACTTCCAAACGAATAGAGGGCTAATTGAAGTCACATATTCTCTTTTAAACATTTGTGATGTTGTCATATAGCACTGTGTTGTTTCCATCTTATGCCAGTGGCATGTTAGTGCATTAATTCCCTTCCCATTTTCCCATAATAATTTAATCAAAATGTCCT
Organism: Ilyophis sp. 1 JC-2022; assembly: GCA_022702515.1. Lineage (NCBI taxonomy): Eukaryota > Metazoa > Chordata > Actinopteri > Anguilliformes > Synaphobranchidae > Ilyophis > Ilyophis sp. 1 JC-2022. The sequence continues at coordinate 26,384,404 of CM040396.1, forward strand.
TGCTCGGATTTAGAAGGTCGATTTCCTTAATGTGCAGCACATGCATAAAGCGTAAAATTACATTTACATAGAGGGCTACTCCTCTCCTCTTTTTTTAGCTCTATCCTTTCCGTTTATAACAAATTATATTTTACTCATCCTCATTCCCTATATAAGACCACAAGAACCACTCATACCGAAAATGTCATGTTTTATATTTATAAAATTCAAGACTGAAGTGATGTCCTCTTCTATGGTGCCGAGAGAGACAGCGTGTCTGACAGACAGTATACCCCGTCACTCTCCCCTCGTTCCAGGCATACCCTTCCCTGAAACCGCTGTCCTCCTGGGTGTTAGACCTGCTGCAGAGGATCAGCTTTGTGCAGGGCTGGATCTCAGACGGCATCCCTGCCGTTTTCTGGATCAGCGGATTCTTCTTCCCGCAGGCGTTCCTCACCGGCACCCTGCAGAACTTCGCCCGTCGCTCCGTGCTCTCCATCGACACCATCGGCTTCGACTTCAAGGTGACGCCAAGGAACTCGCCGGGGGGACGGACACTTCCCACGGCTCCTCTCTAATGTACCCTGTTAGCGGTGACATTTTAGACAGGGTATAAGAAGTTGGCATCAGCACATCACACTATTTCAATGACGAATGGCAGCATGCAAAAACATTTGAGTCTCCAACTTCGTTGTAACTGACAAAATGTGTATCTTTTATGAATGTAGTTGTAATGTAATGAACGAAATTTTGAACTGCCTACCTCTGCTGCCTACCTCAATGATAAGAGCACAAATCATTTATATTTAAAATATACCTAGTAGAAATATGCGTGTCAGTGTAGTTTTTGCACTAATGAAAAAAGCTTTCGCATATTTTCTCCCATCTAAAGCAGCTCTATGTCGGAGAACAGGGTTGGCAGTACCAGGTGACTATCTTGATGTGCTGTGCGCCCTCTATGCAGGTTATGAAGGAGTCCGTCAGTGAGCTGACAGAGCGGCCAGACATGGGGTGCTACATTCACGGGTTGTTCATGGAGGGGGCTCGCTGGGACCCCCAGGCGGGCTATCTGATCGAGTCACGGCCCAAGGAGCTCTACACCGAGATGGCCGTCATCTGGATGGTGCCCGAGCCCAACCGCAAGGCGCCCCTCTCCGGGGTGTACATCTGCCCCATATACAAGACCCTCACCCGCGCAGGTCAGCGATCCTTCCCCGTCCAGCACCCGTGAATACATTTCACCCCGCTTTACGCCCACCCTGAAAACACCAACCCGTACTGCCCCTCATAAAAATCACACTGTGAAACGCCACTTACTATGCGCTCCCAAAACCCAAATACACACCACACCAAACAGCACTTATTATGAGGGGAACCACTGCACATTCCAAATTGGACCAATATGCTAGTAATAAAGTATTCTTAATGAATAACACTAATAGCAGTAATAGAAAAATGAATTATTCAAGAGCACATATGTATTTAAAACAAGCACATATTTATAACAGCAACATACAGTAGAATAGTAATACCCCCATGGACCCTAGCTGCCGCAAAATAAATTGCTAGTGGAAACAATACACATAGACATACACACGCATGCAGATGCACACGCAGACACACACGCACACTCTCACTCATGTGCACACACGCACACACACACAGACACAAACATACGCACGCACACACACTCACATGCATGCACGCATTCACACACACACGCACTCTCACAAACGCAGGCACTCGCGTACACACCCACACACAAGAAACACACACGAGCACACATACAAGTGATGCAAGAGGGGGAGTGGAGAGGCAAGAGGGGGAGTGGAGAGGCAAGAGGGCTGCAGGTTTAAGTCCCCTCAGTAGCACTGTGTTTATTCCACAGGAACCCTGTCTACCACGGGTCATTCCACCAACTACGTCATCGCTGTGGAGCTGCCCACTGACCATACACAGAGGCACTGGATCAAACAGGGCGTGGCGCTCATCTGTGCCCTGGACTACTAAAGACACACGCACACACCCGCACACACACACAGCCTTCCAGCAGAAAAGCATTAGGGCTGGGGTATTAGGACTGTTTCAGTCTTTTGGGCTGGTGTTTTAGAAAGATGTAATATTTTGTTAGAAAGCTGTAATATTTCATGTTCAAAACCTGTTTAATTCATGCTGCATGTTTTTGTTGTTGTTGTTGTTTGTTTTCTTATGAAGCATTTAGGACAGTGATGAATTCTGTGGTTGTGCTGAATGAAGAGATAGTGATCCTTTACTATGGGTCTGTCTGTGTTTCTGGATTAGAGCCCACCTCTGTCACTGGCAGGGCCATTACCATCCTTCCTCAGGGGTTATTCTGGGATTGAGGCAGCTTTGTGATATGTCTAGCGCAGCTGTGACATGTTCCTTTTCATCCAACGAGCTTCAGGAATGTCCTACGAGAAAAGTGAGGGAACAGCACACGGGGAAAACTCTGAATATCTGACCCAGAGTTTCGAACATATTTTGTCCGTGTGCTGGATTAAATGGTTGTTTGTCTCCATACATTTAGCCGTACCTGGGTGAGAATTAAAAATTGCTAACGTGCAGGATGCTACTCGCGATCACTTGACATCTCTGTGGTACAGACCTATATGGGCACTCCAGTGCTGAGAGTTAAGTGTAATTTACTGTGAGGCCTAGAGTGAGCAGAGACAAGGGCTTTATGCAGTGGACCCAGCCAGGGTTCCTCAGCAGTGACATGGTATCTGCTGCACCTCTTTTTCTCCTTTTCTCTCTGTCTTTAGCCATTCCTGTAAGCTGAATGGTACGTGATTTATCGCCTTGTATCCCTCCTTCTCCCACATTGTCAGAAAAAATGTGCAAAAATTGTACCTATAGAGGTTCAATGGCTTGTCACTGGGGCAGTACCCTCATAGGTACGCCCATTGTACCCTTTACACTTTTAGATTTGTATTCTACGGTACAAATATGACCCAGTGAGGGAACACTGTACCTTAGAGAACAAAAAAGGACCCCTACCGTAACCCTTTTTCTGACAGTGCAGTCGGGCTCATTTTTTGAGCAGCTGGCCTCACTTTCTGTCCGTCGATTTCCTGTGGGCAGTCTGCCTCTTCGGGCGAGGCACGACATCATCGCCACCCCTCCCAGCCATGGAGCCTCTGTCCACATCACTTACAAAATGCCATAACTCTGGTGCCAGAAACACATTATGAACGGAACCACACAGGCCAGAAAGGAGACGGGGAAATAATGAGTGTTATGGAGGAAACGGTCTGCACGCACACCCACATGCACATTGCGCGCCAACACATACACATACATACATGCACATGCATATAGTATGTCCTGACACACATGCACAACATTACACGCATAGTCACACGGAAGTACATGACCTTCCAGTAGAATGGGCACTGGGACTGATGTGTGTACACACAACACACACACCTCTATAGTTCTCATAAGACCTACTTTATTAAACAGCTCTGATTATAATGGAGCTGATTCATAGCAGTTCTCACCCAGTAAGATAATGAATTACCTTTCATCTGCTTGCTGCATCTCCAGCTTCTATCATTATGCGAGTGCTTTCTCTCCTCCACCTCAAGACTGCAGACAGCAGCAATGACCCACTGTAAGTGTTTGAGTGTACACTATACTTTACAAAACGAAGAATGCAAATAGATGTAGGCCTACAGTAATTTTTAAAGCAAATTTAATTTAGAGCAAGGGTGAGTACTCTCATGGCAAACCACAATATAAAATCGCAGAAGATGTATGCTTTCCCAGTTTTTAAAAAATCTCTAGGCTATGTTTCTGAGTGAGTTGAGATCTGGAAAACGGTGTTGTGATACTCCAGTCCTGCGATTTTCTTGGGCCTGCGCTGCTCGTTTACACTGTTCCTTTAAAAGACTTGAGCGGAGTAGTGTTTACGTAACGAGTTCGTCCGAAAGGGACTGTGCAATTAGCTGAAGCAAGAAGTGGGGACAACGGTTCAGACCGAAGTTCTATTCGCACCGTTTAGGTTATTATTTTTTTTAAATCGCAGTATTTATTTTTTACAGGACATATCGGTGGGATATGGGTTTGAATTTATCATTTCAATTTATGGACTGATGCGTTGAACATTCACTAAAAAATTAAGCCAACTATAAAAGTAATGTAATTTTTATCCACATGGATGTTTAAACGTTGTTCCATCACAGGAAGGCTACGCTTATTGTAGGCAACATTTAAATTTATATTTTTGGTCAACGTATATTTTACATTTTAAAGTGAAACTTTTCCAATTAAAGCTATATATTTTAAATAGTTGTAGACCTACACGTTACAACATTCTAGCCTATTTAAAGAAATCGATTCGGATGTGGGCTATGAAGAATCTTCATTTATACGGGAAAGAACCAGGAACACCAACTTTTAAGTTCTTGTTGCCAGTTAAAGGCGGTGCGGAGATTGATCAAGAAAGAGAAAGTGCTCGGCCGTCGCTGGATTGTCTTAATTAACGGCCATTACTCGTGTCTCATTTCTCCACGACTGACCGTTAGCATACTTTACAAACATCCCTCGAGCCTATTAATTTTTAATCGTTGAAATAGCCTACAGTTTGCGGCTGAATCGGTGATCGTAAGGACCAGAGCGAACATGCACCACAATGGTAATGGTAAGGAAAAAGATTCCGAACCTCCAAAGGAGAAATCCGAGCGTGAACAGGCAGCGAGTGACAGCGCAGCGCATAGCACGGACAGAGACGCCAGCACCACTCATTTTCCGCTGCCCTGCGTCGCCAAGCCGGATTTCAAGCGTCATGCGGTGACGGACGACTACAAGATTTCCACTCAAGTACTTGGCTTGGGCATCAATGGAAAAGTGCTGGAATGCTACAACAAGAAAACCGGGGGAAAGTGTGCCCTGAAGGTACAGCCAGACACCACTCCGTTATCACCATAGGCTGCCCAAGATGTGTGTTTCGGTATAGCCTACCCTGTACTTTTAAGTAGCGTATACTAATTTTGATAAACTATTAGTATACTTGTAAGTGTACTATTTTGATACTTATTTCAAAATATAGTCTCAATATATTGATATTAAATTGTTCCAATTTTTAGTTAATAAAAGTATAAAGTATACTAAGTAGGCAATTTACATAAATGTTTTTATTTAATAAAAGTATACTTCTATGTATTATTTAAGTATAGCCTACTTTTAATAATTAAAAAGTGGGTTAGTTAGTATAGGCTACTTTAGTAAACTAAGTCAACTTTAAACTTTAGTTTACTAGTTTTTTGTAAGGGTATACAGGTTTAGTTTTAGGATTTAATTTATTGTACTGTTATCATTCACTGTTCAAAAGTGCCTTCCAGTCTTCAAGAACCAGCAACTGTGTCAAAGGCAAACCAGATTAAGTAGGGAACTTTGACCTTCAGAACATGCACATCTCTCTCTCAAGAAATGAACCCAGAGAAAGAGAGAAAGGAGAGCGAAGGGGAAAGAATACATTTACTTTTTTTGTGGTTGTTAAAGACACATTTACCATCAATTTGGCTGATACATTATAAATTATGACTAGTAGCTTTAGCTGTTAGGTTACATGTAACCCCCTCTCACAAGTAGCCTAGCCTGTGTGGTGTTACCATGACCTGTCCCAGAAACAAAAACATGGATGTGCATCACACGTCTCCCAGGCAACCATTACGCACAAGCTGCTTAAATGCCCCTTCCCCATTGAAACATTACATTACATTACATTACATTACAGGCATTTAGCAGACGCTCTTATCCAGAGCGACTTACACAGCATTTTTGCATTTATACATAGTATCCATTTACAGCTGGATATATACTGAAGCAATGCAGGTGAAGTACCTTGCTCAGGGGTACAACGGCAGTGTCCTACCTGGGAATCGAACCTGCAACCTTTCGGTTACAAACCCAGTTCCTTAACCATTGTACTACACTGCCGCCCATAACGTGTTGGGGACGTGTGTGAAAACTGAATGGTATGGTGATGTGACAACTGGGAATGACAGAACTACAGTTCATAATCCAAATAAGTTCATTTCGTCTAACTAGAACTATTTAATTTATTGTTCATATAAAAAGACGCATTTATTTTTTGTTAATCGAAACAAAGCAGTCGAAACTGTCAGGTATAACAAAAAATAAATGCGTCTTTTTATATGAACAATAAATTAAATAGAACTACAGTTCCCTGCAGTGGAGACTTGATTCTTTAACAAGGATCAGGTTGTGTGTATATTGAGGATGCAAAGTATCCCGGCCTTGACAGCATTTGTCCTGTGGCTACTGCACATGCGCACTTTCATCTTCATGTTAATTAATCAGCACTTTTAGTATAACTTGTAGACCTGTAGCATGCAGCAGTACACTTGGAAAGGCCCCATAATCGTATATGAGGAGCTTAGCAAATTCTGTGACGAAGTTTATTCTATTCAATTTAGAATAAAGTTAGTTTGTCTTAATTTAAATTACTCCGCCTAGTAAGGAAGTAGAGAGAAGGAACAGAAGAACTGACCCTCTGGTTATCGCAGAGCGTCTGTGGTCCTTGAAAAAAATGCCAAAAATCTTCTTCACGAGGGAAAAGTAAAGTAGCCGAGCCTTTGTTTAGGCCCATTTACACAAGTGACTAAAGGGAGGGTGGGATAATGCTAAAAGGAATTGTGCTATTCACTGAGGACATTAGAATCCAGTCCTCGTCAGCCACACAATCGCTCAGCCAACCGTCTCATTAGTTTACAGTGAGACCTACGCCTCGATAATCTGAGGGAATCGCCCTGTGGATGTGTCCTCAGAGGTCTTTTACAGCTCTGTGCTCTGTTCATCACTCAGTGCAGATCATCCATTCTGTGCACATGAAACTCTTTTCTCCATAATCCTCTTGCCACTCACCTGATGATGCAGGAAAGGGCATCTGTTGATCAGAATGATTAAAGTAAGATTCACTCTCCATCCGCAAAGCTCTCTGTGTCATTCACTGTGTCTGTGATACCTAGAAGGGCCAGTATCGGCATCCAGCCATTAACCAAACACTAAATCTAACCCCAAAGGAACCACATGCAATTTGTGTAACAGTGTGTTGTTTCGTAGCAGCTACAGAACACTTACTTTTTTGACTACAAGTCTAACCACAGAAGTAAATGAACAATTTCATGCAGTGCGACTAAACATTCAACCCAAAAATGTATCTTATTAATTCAGTACATTTAATTGTAAGCATTGACACGGGCATTGCATGACCACTGTAGTGCACGCAACCATTGTGACTCATAAAGCACAATGTAGTATTATGGCTGTGTGCACATATTAACAGATAACCTGATATGATCACGCCTCTAATTAAACATAAATATACTGGCATATTTCATAAGATACCAGAAGTTGGTGTTCATTTGCTATGCTTACTAGAAGTGACACCTACTGTGATCTCTGCTGGTAGTGTCTCTTCACCTCTGCCCCCTTGGAGCAAAAAGTGGGTGTGTGGGGGCAGGTTCTAGTAACCACACAAATGCTACGGGTAATGGCCAGTAGGGGAATCCGTTTAGCCTTCCAACTTCCAGCCTGTCTGATTTTGTGCCAAGTGCTCATGTAGTGGTAGGAAACGCATACGCTTGCGTGTGCGTGTGTGTTTGTGTGTATGTGTGTGAGTGTGTTTTCGCATGTGTGTGAGTGCTACTCACAGGTATCAGTTACCAAGCTGAGTTGGCACCAGGATTCGGGTTTCCTGTAAGCGCAGTATTACTGGGGGAGCTAAGAATTGTATCTCCAAGAGCAGCCTGTAACGTGACGCATGTTTTTTTCCGGGTACACAGTGGAAAGCTGTCATCACAGAGCTGTGGAGTCAAGGATTTACACCCGACTCTTCTCCTGCGAGGCTCAGGGCCCTACACCAAACAGGTGCAGGTTTATGTCACTGCAATGCCTGGAAATTATATCTAAGTGTATTTAAATGGATTCTGTAATGACTTTGACAATACAATGCAATACAATCTTTATTGTCCGACCAAGGTTGTATTTGTGACCTCACCTCGGGTACAATAAAATCACACAATTAGACAATCAATCACTTTCCAGTACAACACATAGGGACAAGAAAATAGTATGTACACACTTATCATTTATATATGTGTATTGTAGTATCAGTTTATTGAATTATTCCCAAGTTATTGAAGTATTCCATTATGGGGTCATAAGAGATTCTTTACTTTATGAGTTGGAATCAAAACGTTGACTTTCCAAAATTATCTTTCCATGAACAATTTCCAGCACACAACACATTCCCAGCATCTTAAATGTCACACTCAACTTCTGGTCATTTAGCTGCTAATTACTGTCACGGTTGATATAGCAAATAAGGCTGTGATAGAACTGAAGAGGAAAAGCAAAAGGCCATTAGGTGGCTATCGGGGGCTGTTGGGTGACTCCTCCTGTTAAAGCACTGGTTCTCAGTATAGGCTAGTGATGCATCATGGTCTGTGGCTGGCAGCCCCATATTGGAAACACATCGTATTAAATAATAAATCAGGGGACACTCAGATAAGTTTTCGTTTAATAACCAGGACCTGCGAAAGGCTCTCTGTCAGTGTGGTGTGTAGCAGTTAAAATTGTGTTGTTAATTTCAGAACATCTGCTGGAGAGATTTTTATTTGACCAGGTGTGGTTGGATGTGGTTGTGCATGTAAGGTGGGTGGCATGCACACGGCCTATTGCAGGGTGGTGTTCTTAATTAAAATTTTCTTCCTATTTAATGCAGTGCTGCATTTGATTAAGTTTCCTTGTTTTCCATTTTGAGTGCTTATTTTTTCTCTTGTTTGGAATAAAACCCCACTTTTCTTCGGAGATGCAGATACCTTGACCCTGGCCCCTGTCAGTCTACTGAAATCCCTCTCTTTGGGCAGTTTCACCTGTTTCAGCCCTTCTGACTCGATCAATCAATGCACCGTGGCTCTCATTACTATTGAGTCCATCTATGGACTAGAACTGCATAAACACAGAACATGTCCTGACTAGGGATGGGACGATTACTGCTTATTTGAATATATCGTGATAACATTTCTGACGGTTATCATACCGTGTCAAATTTTCATGATCTCATTTACCGGGGTACCGTGTCAAATTTTCATAATCTCATTTATCGTGGTTTTATACGACTAATCAGAATGTTTGTAAACAAAGGTTGCCAAGATACTTCCAAGTGGATAACTGACATCCTGTCAGCAGCGGAAGTAGTTCATTTACGTGGTAAATATGAATCAACTGAACAAAACATTAGCGATTATGCCGAAATTGTGTTGTGTTTGGGGTTGTAATGCCAAATGTACCCAGGCACATAATGGATTAGGTTTAGGCTTTTTCCGTTTTCCCGCTGTAAAGTCTAAATCGACCCAGCCGGAAACTGGATACAGAGATTAAGACGGGAGGATAACGTTAACATAGATCCTACAGCCTTAGTACGATTACCGGGCGGTCTCGCATGTTCTTCTTTTACTACTTGAATTTCAAATGTTTACAGAGGTTAGAATATTTATCCAAAAAAGTACATAATGCTTTTGATAATTTTATTGTTTTATTTATTTGTGGTTTATTTATTTATAGTGTTAACCAGAGGTAAATAAAAATGTTTGTGTTTCAAATACCTTTGGTGAAATAATTTCAGTATTTATTAGCACTTTAAAAAAAATTTGAACACATTTTAACAATACCGTGATAATACCGCAAACCGTGATATCTGTGGTCACAATAACCGTGACATGAAATTTTCATACTGTCCCATCCCTAGTCCTGACTTCTGTTTATCACTATTTAGCTCTCTTTTTCTCACTCTGCCACTGGCTGTGTTTACAGTTACATTGACTTTGTTATGCTAGCTCAGTGACCTTTGACTGTACAATGACTAGCAGAGTAAGTGTTTCTTTCTTTCCATACACTACATTCTTCTTATGATAATGCGCAAACTGCTGACTGTTTTCACATCTGTGTCATTCAAAAATGCTGTTCTGTCATATAAAAAGGATCTCTGCTTTCATGGATGATTCACAGTGATTTTTTATAGTCTAAACAAGGCCTTGGGAATACTGTTCTTGGGGTTTTTGGGACAGAGAGGCTTCAGGAACGTTATGATCGGTGATGCTGCCATGTTGGGTCAATCACCGATTTGTATAAACTGGCCAAAAAACTCCAAAGAACACTACAGTCGGTTCAAATTATTACGACATGGTAGCACTTGAACACTACATCCAATTTTTGTGATGTTCTCCTGTTATGGTGCGCATTAGTTAGTATTTTGATACTTCCACAAAAATGTTAAATTCGGGAATGACTTAAGAGTTAAGGGTGGTATCCCTTCTTTTTCCCCAGGGATGTGTTGAAACAACTAGCCTAATCTGAGGTTGGTTCTAGGACTGCCCGTAAACAGCTGTCCCGCAGGCTGCTGTCAGTTGCTTAAAATACTGGGTGACGGAAGATATGCACTATGTTGAAGACCCGCGTCTATTCCGGGGCGGGGAATGTGCCGTGAGAGAGAGGAAGTGGAATAACAGCTATGAAATTGATTCTATTGGGGGTGAAAATTTGGGGATTTGTTTGCTTGTTAACATGGTTATGTGGCTGAAGTCACTTTTTCATGGTGAATTCCTGATAACATGCTGCTGTCTATACAGAGTGAATTCTGTCCTGTTGACCTTCTTACATTCAGCCATCAGGCAGGAGAAAGTCACAGGATCATATTCTGAACACTTATTATGGGACGACTAGCCCTAACTATGCTACATCTGTTACATGTTATTCTGTAGGTTTATGTACTGACTCCTCTCTCTCTCTGTTTGTTTGTCTGTCTCTCTCTTTCTCAATTTCAATTAAAATTTTACTTGACTGGCATAGAAGAAAGGCATTCCAATGTTGCTAAAGCAATACAGTATTGATAATTATAATTAATAAATAAATATAATAAATACAGGGTGGTATCTGGTTATTCATGGCCAACTTATGCAATGGGTGATGATTCTCTCTCTCTCTCTCTCTCTCTCGGTAGATTTTATATGACAGCCCTAAGGCACGGCGGGAGGTTGAGCTTCACTGGCGGGTCTCTGGGGGCCCGTACATTGTTAGAATCCTCAACCTCTATGAGAATATGCATCATGGGAAGAAATGCCTTCTCATCATTATGGAATGGTAGGGACCTGCTGCGTACCCCAGCATGCCACACTCAGGGCACACTTTGTTTATGAAACATTTCTCAGCCTACCCAACCCTGTGCTACCAGAGTATCACTGTCTTATCTAGAAAACCTTGGGAACCTGCTAAATCCTGTAAAACATATTTTTATTTACATTTTCAGTTTCAAAATATTGTTATGCTATGTACAACATACACTTAATGTTGCACAGTATTGACTCATAAATAAATAAAGATAAAATTGTGTGATTCAAATACCTACAAATATCTCCGTTTTGAATTTGTCTGAAGATACAAGGGCAGGGCAACACAGCAGAAGTTCTTCAGACAGTTTTTCAGGAGCTGTCTGATACTGGTCTCAGCTCTTACAAATACTAAACCCTTCCCATTAAACCTTTATGTCTTTTATGATGTTGTTATGTTAGCTCAGTGATCCCATCAGTGTGCACTTTGGAGGCCACGTGACACATAAACTGTCCTGTTTGTAAGGTATATTAACTGCTCTATGAGTATATTTTACAAACAGCATGTGTGGGTAAAGAGGGCTCATCAGAAGTACTCCCTGTAGAAGAACATGTGAGAATCACACAGAGAACTGACCCTTCCTCTGAGTTTACACTGGCTGAAGCCGGTCAGTCTCAGAAACTCCAACCATCCGCATCCACCTTCATTCACCTCCTCACCAGGGTTCTCATTTCCCCAACACACGTATTCCTCTCCACATCCGTCCCATCTTCTCATTCATCCAGTCCTGTAATCATTACATAGAGTTGAAACTCTGGGGTGTGCAGAAGCATAAACGCTACACATAATCGGAAAACCACAGAAAGGGCAAAGTGGGGCCAGAGGTACTCAAGGGTCTCAGCCAAGCCAGCCTCACAAGCTGTAATTATCACTACTATTAGAGAGAAAGTGGCAGCGCAAACTGTATTGCCTTTCATGTAAGTGAAATCTTAACGACACAAGGTCGAATCATCTTTCCTATGAGGGAAATTTAGCTGTCATCATCTTTCCTATGAAGGAGAAATAGCCAGACAAGCTGTAGTATTTCTTGCTTAATGAACCCACGTCACTGTTCCAGTACATAAAACTGAGTCACTGGTTTTAGTTGTGAAGTGAGTCTCTCATATTCACCTGCTTCCTGCCTCTGCCCTACATTAATATCACCTCTGGGCCAGCCAGCCCATAAATGTCACATAGGACCCACGTTAGTGCATACACATGCACACAAGAGCACACACATTCTCTTACAAGCACACACTCTCTCTCTCTCTCTCTCTCTCTCTCTCTCTCTTGCTATCTCTGATAGGGTTGGTTTCTGAATAAAAAACAGGAAATGAGCATTGCACAGATAGAGGAAGTTTGTTCATTACACTGCCTTTTCTATGTGACTAGCGAGTGTCGCTGTTGATTAAGGGCAGCGTGTAGGAGAATGGAAACATTTATTTTTGCTAAGCACTTAACTTTCAAGGTCAAAGGTTAACCTTCCTATTATGTTAGGGTGTATATGACCCAAAATTGTTGTTTTTGTGTAACTTCAAATAGGTGATTTTCTTCATTAAACATCTTGAAGACACCCTAGAGAAATCGGAAATACATGTACATTTGTAACTTTAATGTTTTTTTTGTATATTGACCTGTGACAACACACACAAATGGCAGTAAAATGCTAACATAATAAGAAGGTTAACCCTTATTGCCATGTGTTTCAATAATTATGTACTGTCTCTGTTTCTGCATGGATAACTATTCTCAGATTTTTTTTTTCTGTCTTGCCATCTCCACTTTTGTCGTCCTTGGTATTCTTGTGTCAGCACATTTGACGATGAGAACTACGGATATAGTTAAGCCTATTCACGATTCAACCTTTGGTCCACTGCAGGGCCCGGCAATAATGACCAAACACAGTCCTATTTGTGTGTGAATTAATTGTTGTGTGTTGTGTGTATACATCTGTGGAGGGGACCGTGCTGAGTGTTTGACGTGTTTGTTGTGTCTTTACACCAGTATGGAGGGGGGAGAGCTTTTCAGCCGGATTCAAGCTCGAGGAGACCAGGCCTTCACAGAGAGAGGTAAGGAGTGGAGGGAGGGAAGGGGAGGGGAGGGGCTGAGCATTCTGGGAAGCCTTGCTAGTGTTTCACGGAGTTCAGAGGTCTGTGTTCCACGGGATTGTTTGTCTTAGCATTCTTGCTGTTGTGTGTCATGACTTTCTGTGTTCTGTAATTGGTTCACAGTCTGTGTTCCAAGGATTTCAGTGTTCTGTATTCCATAGTGTTCTGTGTTCCATGGAGCTAATTATTCTCTTTCTACTTTTTGTTTTGTTCTTTTAGCTGCATGTTCTTGTTTAAGCATTGTTTTCTGGTTCTCTTCACTCATTTTGTCTCCTGATCCTGTCTCCACAGAGGGATCACAAATTATGCGTCACATTGGGACGGCCATTGAGTACCTCCACAACATGAACATCGCTCACAGAGACATCAAGGTGAGCGTGGCACAGTGCAGCCAGCAGCACAGCAACGATGCAGACACAAAGGAGAGAGAGGTTGCAGTGGCAGCCATGTTTGATTGAGAACTTTGGTGGTGTAGAGAAAATGGCGTTATCACACAAGCATGTCACCTGTCTCCCCACAGCCAGAGAACCTGCTGTATACCACTAAGCAGATCAATGCCATTCTCAAGCTGACAGACTTCGGCTTCGCCAAGGAGACCACACTACACAACCCCCTACAGACGCCCTGCTACACGCCCTATTATGTAGGTGAGTGTCCCGGGCTGAGGGGGGTCAGGGAGGATCATTATGAAGGTGACCAAAAGGAGAGGCCAATTTGTCCAAATTTTGTGAAAAACTTTTCAAAAGAGATAAGTTCAGTGTGACAGGCCAAAGGTAGACGTCTGTGCGCTGTACATGGCGCGTGTGTCTGGTCAATATGGCATGTGGATAACTATTTATTGTGCAACTGACTGTTCATCTCTGTCAGCTCCTGAGGTTCTGGGCCCAGAGAAGTATGACAAGTCATGTGACATGTGGTCTCTAGGCGTGATCATGTACATCCTGTGAGTATCAAGAGCACAGTGCATCTATATACTGTGTGGTATGTCTGTGTGTTTACTGTGTGCATGCATGTGTATGTGTATGAGTGGACACATGTGCGTGTATGGCGAAAACATATGTTTTCATAACAGTACAGAATACGTGTGTGTGCATGTGCTTGGAGAAGCAGAGAGAGAGACTGTATGTGTGTGCACATATTGGTCTGTGTATGGAGAAACACACACTTTCACAAGTCTGTAGGGGTGTAGTGGGTTCCTGTATTTTCATCCACTTGTCTTCCTCCTGCGACAGCCCTGTGACCACCTTTCGGCCGTCACATGACATCATATTACATGACTTTAGAACTTTTTACTCTTATTATGAGGTTTTTATCTTTTAGAGCCTGAGGATTTAACTCCAGTTGTCTTCTTATTCATGTCAAGTAATTATGAAATTGGACTGATTTGTGAAAATGACTCTCGTCTTTGGCCCCATCTACAGGCTGTGTGGCTTCCCTCCGTTCTACTCCAACACAGGCCAGGCAATCTCACCCGGGATGAAGCGGCGCATTCGCATGGGCCAGTACGAGTTCCCCAACCCTGAATGGGCTGACGTTTCCGAGGAAGGTGAGAATAGGATAGCAGAACAGGGGGATCATGGGAGATTATGCGAAGAGCGTGCCCTGGTACAACAACTGGCCCTGTCACTCTTCACTTCATTTATGTGTGTGTGTGTGTGTGTGTTTCGATAAATTACGCTTTAATTGCTGAATCGGATCCTTAAAAGCACATGACCTGTAAAACCTGAACTTGGTTTTTCACTCAGTTTTTTATGTGAACAAGTGACTGATGTATTTGTGAGGCCACAGCCACTAAATTCCTTGTATGAGAGCATCTCAGTCTTATTGGCTTTACGCAAAGAAATACACTTGAATTTGGTTGGCTGACTAAAGGTTTGGGTGTATTTAAAAATAAAGCATTTAATGCCTCTTAAGACCATATTTACACATGACTTACTGGCTAAGAGGGGGGATACAGAGCAGCTGGTAATTACCATAGATATCCTGGCAGAATCTGTGGATTCACTTGGGGAGAGGGTTCACCTCACGTATATGTATGCTTGCTTTATTTGAACACAACAGCTTGCACCGGGGTCTGGGTAGGCATGTTGAGCCTTTGACGTGACATTTATTTGGAGCTGTAGCCTAATAAAACTACCTCTTGTCCCCCTTGCAAAGGATCTTTCTCCATATAAAATTATAAAATGATCCATATCCAGCTCACCAGCACTCTCCCCCCCCACCACTCGCATACACCTGCCTGTTCATGGAAGGGACCATTTTAAATTACAGATCTACCAGCTGACTTTGCTCAACATGTTGGGTAACATCAAAAGGCTCACTTTTACATAGTTGTGACATTGACAGTTGACCTCTATGATCCCCTCCACCACTGCAGCCAAACAGCTAATCCACCAGCTTTTGAAAACTGACCCCAATGAGCGAATGACCATCACCCAGTTCATGAACCACCCCTGGATCAACGTAAGTCCATCTAATGCTGTCCTCATTCCAGTCATCCTGTTTTTCTCTATGCAGAACATACTCTGATTTGTGTGTGTGTGTGTGTGTTTATGTATATATGTGTATTTTGTGTTGTCGCAGCAGCAATCAATGGTAGTGCCCTCAACGCCACTTCACACTACCCGGGTCCTGAGAGAGGATAGAGAGCTGTGGGATGATGTGAAGGTGAGAAATGCTGACACCCTCTGGCTACCAGGGGAAGTGCATTTTTAAAAATGCCATGGTGATATAGTCACTACAGTTATGTTTACAGTTTTTTCTAACCAGGTCATACTGACATACTGGACATGCACACACAGTCTCTATGTGTCCTCACGAGTCTGCATGAGATGAAGAGCATAAACTCAGGAACAAGAGGATTGATATTTATATTTAATTCCATGTGGTCCTTTAAATTTTGAATAGTAGTGAAGATTTTCACTCTCAGGTCTATTTATCATCCACCCATTTTTTTCACACAATACATTTTTAATGCAAATGCATCACTAATCTTCTATGTTATGTTATACCTCCCAGTGGACATTGGACGTTGATTTTCTTAATCTCCCACTAACATACAAATTCCTTATACAGTGACTGACTTTTACAAGTCCCTACAACCAGGACAGCGCGCTTGACTCAAACTCCCTCTAACGTAAAAAGTTTGCTCTCTCACACTCATACTCTTGTATATATGGTATTTCCCATAGGAGGAGATGACCAGTGCACTGGCCACCATGCGTGTGGACTATGACCAGGTGAAGATCAAAGACTTGGACACCTCCACCAACCCTCTGCTCAACAAGAGACGGAAGAAGGCAGCCGCAGGAGGGAAGGGGGGCAGCACTGTGTGTAACAGCCAATGAGAGATCAGAGGCAAAGCAAAGGGAGTGGCATCAGGAAGGGCTGGTTGTGCAGAAAGGACTGACCAGGGAAAGTCGTTTGGGAAAGGTCCAGTGCAATGGTATGCTTCTAATTCCATTGTTGAAGATGGATTTGAAGATTAAATAATTTGTCTTTATGACTGAAATACTTTGCCTCTCATGCATTATGTTTCTTTTATTTTAGTGTGTGTGTGTGTGTGTGTGTGTGTGTGTGTCCATATGTGAGTGAGTGTACACATGTACACAAAAAAGGAATTGTGCTGGAATTAATTCTATGCTTACTCAAACAAACACTTCAAATCAAAAAATCAGATCAAAAATGTTAATGTTTTTCTTCTATCCATGTAAATTAATTTTAAATATATCTTAAGGGATAAAGGAAAAGGAATAGGGCACCAGCACTCTGAATAATAAACAAGATTGTCATCATTGTCAATATTATCAGTTTTTCAGGAATTAAAAAATTCTGGAGATTTTGTACCATCTGTCGGGGCTGGGGTCTTATTGTCTTTTTTAGGATCTCAATGGCTAAACAGAACTAGACATTGTTGAAGAATGTACTGCTTAAAGGTGAAATGGGGGCTCATTCTGTTCTACTGGGTGGATGAGCCCCATGGTCTTGTGTTATCGCCAAACTGTGGCCAGCAGCCCATCAGGGGGTAATTGCCTGTAGCTTTACCCGGGGAGGGGATTTCAGGTGTAGCTTTACCCGGGGAGGGGATTTCAGGTGTAGCTTTACCCGGGGAGGGGATTTCAGGTGTAGCTTTACCCGGGGAGGGGATTTCAGGTGTAGCTTTACCCGGGGAGGGGATTTCAGATGTAGCTTTACCCGGGGAGGGGATTTCAGATGTAGCTTTACCCGGGGAGGGGATTTCAGGTGTAGCTTTACCCGGGGAGGGGATTTCAGATGTAGCTTTACCCGGGGAGGGGATTTCAGATGTAGCTTTACCCGGGGAGGGGATTTCAGATGTAGCTTTACCCGGGGAGGGGATTTCAGGTGTAGCTTTACCCGGGGAGGGGATTTCAGATGTAGCTTTACCCGGGGAGGGGATTTCAGGTGTAGCTTTACCCGGGGAGCGGATTTCAGATGTAGCTTTACCCGGGGAGGGGATTTCAGATGTAGCTTTACCCGGGGAGGGGATTTCAGATGTAGCTTTACCCGGGGAGGGGATTTCAGATGTAGCTTTACCCGGGGAGGGGATTTCAGGTGTAGCTTTACCCGGGGAGGGGATTTCAGCAACCCTCTCTGGTCAATCACACACCCAAAATCCGCATGCACAAACTGCACATGAAGCGTCCTCTGATTCTCTGGTCTGGAAACATTGTTAGCCAGTTCTGGTACTATTTATTATTCATGTAAATCAGATGAATATGCCTATGTTCTACATAAGTCACTCTGGCTAAGAGTGTCTGCTAAATTAATGTAGCCTAAAGTAATAATACGAAGCAGAATCACCAGGCAGAGCTTCTTTTTGTTATGTTGTCCTTCCATTGAGTTTGTTAAATGCAGAGACAAGTCTGTTTCTTATGAGACTTTATGAACAGGCATTGGCTGCATAATTTGTCTATTTCTTATGAGACTTTATGAACAGGCATTGGCTGAATAATTTGTCTATTTATTATGAGACTTTATGAACAGGCATTGGCTGCATAATTTGTCTATTTCTTATGAGACTTTATGAACAGGCATTGGCTGAATAATTTGTCTATTTCTTATGAGACTTTATGAACAGGCATTGGCTGCATAATTTGTCTATTTCTTATGAGACTTTATGAACAGGCATTGGCTGCATAATTTGTCTATTTCACAACTGTGCACCTTGAGGAAGTCGGAGCAGGAACTGACAATTTCCTCACAAGGGATGTGCTGCTGTGTTGCTTCTCAGCTCTTTGCGCCGTTGTGGTTAAATAATAATTTTGAAACCCACTAAACATCCAGCTGACTATACCTGGCATGCCGCCACTGCCTGTACCTGTAGATCTAGTTTTTAATTTTAATTTTATTTTTTCATTTATAAAGTTGCAAGAAGCATTATATAAACATCTCAGCCTTGGAGATGCTGGAAGGCATATTTCCCTCACTTCACAGAGCTAAGGTAGAAGCTGTGCTAGTGGCTTCCATCTGCAGCCAGCGATAGAGCTAACACAGTTAGCATGCAGCACGTAGATATTGTCTAACATCTCTGTTCTAGACGCACAGGGTTGAAACTGTCTTCTTGTCTGACTCTGGGTAAGATACTCAAAGCGAATTTTCAAAAAAGTCAAAGTATTTATTTAATTAATGACTACAAGAATGTGCTGAAGAGTAGGGCAATTAGAATGCATTCAAGTCATTCAGCCCTGTAATTTGATCTAATAATAGGTTTGACCATTTTAAGTTTTTTTTGATGCTTGAATATTTTTTAAATATCTGGTATCAAGTGGTATTGCATGTCCATCCCTCATGTTCCCTCCATTTTAACACTGTATGGCTAGATGTATAGTGGCCCTAATACACTGTGACTGCATTACATCACAACTGACAGTTATGGTAATGTAGTAATTCTGTTCTGTGAACACAATTTTTGTTATATTAAACTTCAGAAATTCAGTGCCACTTGGTTGCTGAAAGGTGCTCAAAAGGCAGAAAAATAAGACAACCTTAGAACTGCAGCAAGTGAAACCTTATTTATTTTTTAGGTCTACCCTTCTTCTCCAATAACTTGTTCCCCAAAGAGGGACTGGAAAATTGGAAGATGATGGGAAAGGAGGAACATACAGTGCCCTCCATAATGTTTGGGACAAAGACATTTGACACAACTTTCATTAAAGGGCATTTTTATACATTTTGTTTTCGCCAAGTATAAATTACAGCACTTTTTATACAAAGCCCCCACATTTCAGGGCACCATAATGGTTGGGTAATGACTTCACAGGTGTTTCTGATTAGTCAGGTGTGTTCAAATGGTTTATTAGTGCAGGTATAAGAGAGCTTTCAGTATCTAGTCTTGATTATAGGCTTTGAAGTCTGTTATTGGTTTTTGTCAACATGAGGACCAGAGTTATGCCAATGAAAGTCAAAGAAGCCATTATGAGGCTGAGAAATAAGAAACACAGTCGGAGACATAGGACAAAGCTTAGGCTTACCAAAGTCATTAAGAAGAAAGAGCACTGGTGAGCTCAGTAATCTCAAAGGAAGACTTCTACAGTTGATGACAGGCGGCAGGCATGGATGTGTCAGTGACTACTGTACACAGAAGACTTCATGAACAGAACTACAGAGGCTACACTGCAAGTTACAAACTGCTAGCTAGCAGGATGGCCAGATTACAGTTTGCTAAGAAGTGCCTAAAGGTTCTAGAAAAAGGTCTTGTGAAAAGATAAAACCAATATTCACTTGTATCAGAGTTATGGCAAGAGCAAAGTGTGAAGGCTAAAGGGAACTGCCCAAGATCCAAAGCACACCACCTAACCGAATACGACCCCTACACCTTTTTGAGGGCGCATATTTGAGTCCACTTCATCAAAAAGCTTTTGAGCAGGTGACTTTTTCTCACAAATGGGGGCACTTAAAATACCGGGATGAACACCTTATTTCCAGGGTTTTGTTGAGGGAATTCAGGAGCACACATCTGCAGAATTGTGCACTCATTCGACAATTTCAGTAAGTAACCCGGAAGTAAAAACATAAGACAGAGCGTATATGCATATCTATGGTACAAAAGTGGGTCATATTACAAAATAATCTTTAAAAAAAAATTTGTTAATTCAAATCATTCATAATCTACACTTTGTAACAATCATCATAGGTCTACTGATTGATATTCTCAATAAAAAGAATTTTAAAAATATATATATTACAAACTACTTTCTCACTAGTTTTGCGGAATTTCTCTCGCACACTGCTTACAAAGTGAGGGGACAGGGCACATAGTAGACAGGGGTCTGAGTGGACAGGGGACAGTGGACAGGGAACAGAGGTCGTATTCAGACAGCCATGGTGGTGGTGGTGTTACGGTTTGGGCATGTATGGCCGCCACAGGTACTGGCTCACTTGTCTTCATTTATGACGTAACTGTTGATAGCAGCAGAATGGATTCTGAATTGTACAGAAAAATATTATTTGGTGAAGTTAATGCTAATTCCAAACATAAAGCAACTAAAGCAGTTTTTCAAAGCCAAAAACTGAAATTCATGAATATCTAAGTCAGACACCTGATCATAATCCAATTTAACATGAGTTTCATATGCTGAAGAGAATTTAAGGCAAGCATGACATGAAAATGGCTGCAGTACAGGCCAGGCAGAGCATCACCAGAAAAGATACTCAGCACTTGGTGATGTCTGGGTCACAGACTTCAAGTAGTCATTGCATGCAAAGGATATGCGACAAAGTACTAAACATGATCACTTTCATTTACATAACATTAACATGTCACAAACCTTATTGTGTTACGTTTCTCCCAACTGGCATGGACCCAAACGCAGGACTCGGAGACAGACTCACAATAAGCTCCAGCGGAGCACTTTGTTTAAGGCAAGCAAACAACAATGAAGAGGGAGAGCAAGGTGAGGGTCTGGATACGGGGTTGGCGATAACCAGGGACAGATGATCAGAAAAAACAGGAGAAGAGCTGGGCGAATGGCAGACAACCAGTGACAGACTGGAAGCAGGGTTGGCGAGGGCAATGGCAGAGCAGGGAATGCAGGCTGGTGGGTAAACTGGAAAGGCAGACTTGACACGTTAGCAAAACACAACAAACAATGGCAGAGTAACAAGAGCAACAAACATGACTTGTCGTAACGAACTGGCAAAACATGAACAGAGAAGGGAACATAAATAGGGAGACTTGATGAGTAAAGTGTGCGGAATGTATGCGAGAATGAATGAGCTAACGAGAGTGAGTGTGGAATGAGAAAACAGGGAAGGCAAGTGATTGGCTGGGAGATTAAGAGAGGGGAATGAGGAAACGAGGGAAATCTCTCCCTGCACAACGAAAGAGAGACAGGATAAAAGTAAAAACATGACATGAAACGAGAGGAATGGGGAACACAGAGAGAACAATAAGAAAGTGGACTGGAAGCAAGCGGCGGACGTAACATATTGTGCCTTATTGAAACCCAAATGTATAAAAATACTGTTTATAAAAGCTGAGTATCTGCACTTTAGCCACATGTGAATTGATTAATTACAAATCTAAAATTGTGGAGTACAAAGCCAAATAAAAAACAAAAATGACTCAATGTCACAAACATTATGGAATGTGTATGTGTGGGTGGGGGAGGCACCCCTGTTTTTTGCCAGCAGCTGTGCTGTGTAGTAGGGAGGGAGGGGCACTATTCTGACCTTTAGGAGGAATGTAATGGAGATGACACAGTGTACGCTCTTCTCATAGTGTCCCAGCTGGTTTTTTTTCCTGGGTGCACTTTGCTGAATCTATTTACTGTCCCATTAAATTTACTCTGTCAACCTCATGGAAGCCCCCAGTCCCTCCAGCTTTACTGACACCCACCCCCACCTCTCCTCCCATGCCCACACATCTATTAAAAACCTCCCAATTCACTTCCAATGATAACCCCCCCCCCCCCCCCCAACATATACACAACCCTACCTCACCTCCACCTCCTCCTTAGCCCCCACCTTAATCTTCAGCCTCCTCCACATGCCCCTGCATTCATTGCTGCTTAATCAGGAATGAGAGTGAAAGTATTTTCTGACCTATCACCATCAGTATCATTTGCAGCACAGATAGAGGGTATCATTACATGAACAGAAATAGCCATGGCCCTCGTGCATCACGTTGTTCAACTGCCAATGGAGTCACATTGTCAGAAAAGGGTGCACCAGTCTTTTCCAGGCCTCAAGAATCATTGTCAGTTTGTGGTGGCCAGGGTCAGGCTGAGTGGTCTGCCACTGTTACATTAACCCATGTCTGTCTATTGTCTCTATGACTCTTAAAATGTACATGTTTGGTTGCTTACATGACTTTTCAATGTCACTATATTGTCTTATATTATCTGCAAGCTTTAATATTTTATTACACCATTGTATAGATGCAATAATCTATTGCTATGGGGTGGTAGATAGCCACAGCAGATTATATAACTCTTTTAGGTGTTGTAATAGTTGGTTTAACCCCTACTTATTGCCCTTCTTTAAACATTCTAATTTTAAACTTAATTGTTCAATGTTATACCACAATAAATTTAATTTGGGTGTATACATTGATTTATACTTTTTGGAACAAATCACAGGCACTGAAGGTGTGAATTTGGGGACGCTAAGGAATAGCAATGTTCACAGACAAATTTGGTTTGTCCCACTTTCCTAACAAAACCTATTCAATCTTTCTGCTCCATTTGGTTGTAAAGATAACCAAAGTCAAAGTGTCAAAGTGTTTTTATTTATCAAGTGCACAGTATAACACAAGGTCATTCTGAACAATGAAATTCTTAGGACATGGCAAGCAACAACTATGTAGTAGGCATTAAAAACAAACAAAAACAAAAACAAAAAAATATATATATTAAATTGTTTAAAAAAAAGTCAAATAAGGGCAAGAATAACATAAATATAAATATACATAGCAGTAAAACACTAGCAGCAGTTCCAGATATGGACAGTAGGAGTAGGAGTATTAAATATAAAGTGTGGAGGTGCCGATATACATGTACAATAAATTAAATTAAGGTGATGTACATTGAATGTACATAAGAAGTGCATGTACATAACCGTTTTGTAAGCTACAGATAAACTGAACAAAGTAAGGGTTTGCACATTTTCAGTTGTGAAATTAGAAATATGCCAAGTTGACTGCATTCTAACGAGGTAGCCTATATGATGCATATGCAAGTAGCCTAAAGAAATTATGATTATGGATATTTCCAAAGTTATCCTTTATTTATTAATATTTGGTATTATTAGCGTGCCTTATTTTACAATTTAGCTTTGAAAATGAGTTTAGCCTACTACTTCTCAGAAACCGCTTGGTTTACGAGCGCTTTGTATTTCTTCAAGGTTGCACAAGATCAGTAGCTCCAACTGCACGCTCCATTGTAAGCGAGCGCCACTCACTCACACAGTCCACTACTGACCCGGGCAACGAACGCCTCTTTGAAAACCCGGATAATGAGGGGCTCTAGTCGTTCCAAAAGCACACAGAACCTGGACAGGACTGGTAAGAAACGCCAGTATTTACTTTTTATTTTGCTTAGTTGTCATTTTGGGTACATATTTGATCGCAGTTCAAACCGATTTGTTGCACAGCTACTGGTATTTGTGCAAGACGGAAGAAGTAAACAAGACTGTGCACGTAGGCAGTGTCAACCAGTGTGATATATTTCGGTTAGAACAAGCAACGTGATTCTCGATATGCGGGAAAGTGTGAATCTACATTGATGCATACGTTTCGGCCATGCTTATTTTATTTGCATTTTACTGGAATTGCTTTCATGGGCCGTGACAAGATAGCGTAGCTAGCTTGTTAACGTTACATACAGTGTAACAGCTGTTGGACAAATATTTCCCCATGCAAAAACGGCATTCCAAATGTAAACAAATAGTCCCAATCGTTAACTGTTCTGACAGCAAATAAACTACAAGCACTGGCCAGCAATATTTCATAAAGTCTCTTGTTTAGATTGAAAGCTAGCTAGCATGGTTAGCTATGTATAGCTAGCTATTTACTTTGCGTTATTTGCTAGCTAGATTTGGTTTTCCATTCCAAATGACAGAGGCAAACTTGAGTGAGTATTTCAAGTAGGCTAGTTTTTATCTCACTAGAAATGATGGTGGTCTAATGTTAATTTGCTTGCTAATAAGTCAACACATCTTGAGCAGCCTGTTGAGAGATGATGTACGTTACTGAACTGGAACAGATTATCATACGAGGTCGCCTGTTGTTGTTTTTTTGTAGATAAATGGCTTTTTATCTCAAAAACAGCTGACTTTACGAAGTTTATAGAGGTTAGCAGATACGTTAGATACGTAATCAGAAACGTTTACGTTGGTATTACTTGTCAGAGCAGTGTGAATAGTTTTTTTCCTGTATAATGTTCTTACTGCCAAAATAGACTCGTAGTTGCAGCTAAATATGTCAATTGCGGCTATGCGTTTTATTTCGGTCAGAAGTTTATAAGGGCCGCCTAAATATAGCTGCTCATGTTCTCCATTAATGTGCAATCCTGTAGACTACGCATTCTCCGACATTATGGAAGGAACTTCATATGTAGCTACACTGTAGCCTACAATAGCTCTGACTGGAAAGGTGAGTATTTTAGTTTCAACTGGCGTTCTGTTTCCTGTTCCGACGGCGATGTGGGCCTGGGGTCGGCGTGAATGTGTGTTCACTGGCATCTTAAAAGCACTGTTCTAATTTATAGCAACAGACAGAATTGAGCATTTTCTGAATGTAGAAATTCAGCTGAAGGTATTGTATTCATCTTTTTTCTACGCTGTCGCAGCGTTCTGACAGGTGGCTCTATTTTGAAATCCATTGCTTGAGTATCATCTGTTAATCTGGGTTGGAATACACGGGGGAATTAAAATAACCTATCCTATATTATGGTTCCCTGCATCAGGGACAAGGGCATTGGTAGCAGAAATGTAAACATCTGGTACCCCTATTATCACCTAGAGGGGGATCTCAATTGTTCCAAATAGGATACTTGCTATGTAGTTATAATTTGAAAAGTGGGATGCATAGTTGTGAAAATGTGTGATGATGTGATTATGCACTCAAGAAAAATCACTATGGGAGATGGTGTTAAATGTTGCAGCGAAAAACGAGATGCCCTTCACCACAGAGATTACATTGGAGCAAATTTATGTGTTAAATAATAGACTACACTTTTTTTTTGCACTTATAGCATTGTACATTGTAGCAGCAGGTTATTATTCCTCTTATAACTACTATTCTCTGTACATCCCATTAAATATGGGAGTGTGGCAGTGAAAGTATTATTATTATTATTATTATTATTATTATTATTATTATGGTGCCAAGCACCCTGTTGTTTTTGTAAGTTTTATTATTCTTCCATATTGGTTGTCTATGGCATAATTTTGGTTTGGTCGCTTTTTAAAAAAAACTTTAAAATAGGGCCAAGCCATTAACCCTTTTCCCCAATTTCACGTTGATCGGACCATGCATTTAGATCTAGCACCACCATCAGGGCAAATTAGCTATTTTCAAAGAGCTGGTTCTCCCATGCCATATGACCTCCAGTCATGAAACTGCTGTCAGAAGATGTAGCTAGGCCTGGAGAACAAACTTTATCCTCAAGGACCCATAACTTACCACCATGATGGATTTTCTGCCATTTAGAATTTCTTTCAAAACCTACTTTTGGGTCATTCCATGGGATGGAATTGCCTTCTTGGATCTTTTTGATATTTGACATGTAATCTTGGAGTAATGACCATTGTTATACTTTTGAGGAAGAAAAAACACAGGCTATCATTAAGAAAGTTAGGGACAACGTGTCCATTTTCACTCCAGTTTTGGCCTACCCACCTCTACTTTCGAGACCTACCGTTTGACAACCGTAAATGATAAAAACTATATCTTGGTCTTATTGTAATCACAAAGACTTGTCATTTTTTTTATCAAAATGTGTCATTTTTCAAGGCTTTGACATTCTCTGCATTAAATAATAATTTATATTAATAATATAATTATCTCAAAACTACTTTTTAAAATTTTGCTAAATTTTTCATATGTTTTTCTAGATAGTCTGGTGTATACACATACTAATTTACAGAGTTAACCAGTCAATCACCCCTTGTAATAGAACTGTAAAGCAAAACGTATAATAGATCCCACACTGTAAATTGGCATGTGTATATAAAATTTTAAAAAGTCGTTTTGAGATAATTAGATTATTAAAGTGACTGCCAACTCAAATCAATGATTCAGCTTTTCAATGGTTAATTGTTGTCATCCTGGGGTGGAATAAACATAACCCAAATATCAGTACTAAGTGATGTGCCTAAATTAAGATATGCCTTCCTTTTTTCACCATTGCCTGTAATTGATCAGGCAAGGTTTTGAGCGGATGGGATTCAAACAGACTTCAGGACGTCATCAAAGTCCTATCAGCCAATGATTAACTATCCAGACATTTTTTATGCCCTCCTCTTCCCCAGAGCAGAGATCTCTCTCGATAGAGTACTAAAATGAGTACGTCAGACGTGGGCGGAGTCTGGTTCGGAAGTAAATTCCATTTGGCGGATAGAACGGGTTTTGGAGACTATCGACTATTTCTTGAAATCTGATTTATAGAATGAGCCGAAACGTTTCTGGATTAGCCTGTGTGGTATAAGGATATAGATCATACATCGCATGTTCCAATTTAAAAAAATTTAAGTAATGGATTAATGCTATGTTGTACCGGTAATGTTACTATTTGAAAGACGTGGGCCTCTGAGCTTAACGTTAGTATTATTATGTGAACGTATCTTCTTTAGTTCAGGGCTCAAACATATGGTACGGTTGCAACTTGCACCACACACATTCTTTTTTAGGCTATTAGCTATCGTTTGTTTTGCTAAATGGTGTTTGCATTTCTGAGTCTGCACATAACTTGGTTATTTTATAATATTTTCAAGGTAAAAATACTGCATAATGCACCTTGAAGTGCACTGCCTGCTTCGGAGGCAGCATGCAATATTTGGCGGATCTTTGCCAATAGGTGGTGCTATAAGCAGCAAATAACTTTACATGCCTATAAATCTTCAACCGTTTGACCATTCAGGTTGCAATTTTGCATCCTACATAACATCTCTGTGCAAGGCGCTACCAGTATTTGCAATGATGAAACAATATCTTAAAAAACATGGCCGCCATCAGCCAGTCTGATATCAGTAGCCATTTGACAGGCTTAGTAATGGCTGATCATCATGAAACTTGGAGTGTTTCTCAATACCAAGTCTGCACAAGTACTTACAGTCTTGTGATGCATGTAGTTGTCTAGTGTCTCTACAAAAGGGCACTTGCAAAAAACACGTTCTTGTGAATAGGGTGACGTCATATAACGGGCCAAGTTCTGTTCAAAAGCCAAGAACGCTCAAAGATCCCAGAAATGTACTTGGATATCCCATCGTTTATTGCACGAAGCGATGGCAGACAACACGGGATAAGCTTTACACATGGGAAGACTGTCAGGAAAAGTTGCTGCCTGGTTTGTAGCATAGACTGGTTTGTCGCTATTTTCTTAATTTATGGTTTGTAGTGCATGCATTGCATGTCAAGAAGGCTACGCAGATCAGCGTTCTCTGAAGCAACTGGTTTGCGACCCAAACTTGGCTCTCCTGTACACAAATGTGTAGGCTACAGCAACATTCCAATGCAATCAGGCCTATACAAAATGGTAGTCGCCAATCTTAATGCTATACTGTATTTGTAAAAATAAATGCAAAAAATTTTAAATTGACAATTTTTTTTTTACTGTTCACATTTCACTTTTATATGATTGTGTAAAATCCTACTTGATTTAATCTTGTTTTGGCGCGTCATTCTTACTGCACTCCAGGAGATTAGCCAAAAAGAAGATAACAGTTGCAGAAATTAAGGCGTCTGTGTTGCAAAGCTAGCTAGTTATATTTCAGTGTCAAGCAATGTAACGTTAGGCTAATGTTAACGTTACGTTAGTTCGTCTTTAAAATAGCCAGATATTTCGCTGAATAGTTTTGGCAGAATGTAATGTTAGACTAACTAAAATCCTACCAACACAACAGTTGAAGAGTGATAGTATAACGTTAAGAGTTATTTTCGGTACAATGCAACGAAAATAATTATCTTAGCCTAGTTAAATAACGGTCGTTAGCTAACGTTATATTACTTGTATATTGCTCTTACAACAACATAAGATTAAAGGGTAATTCCACCCAAAAACAACATTAACCTTATTGAACAGATCAAGGTGCAAATAATTAAGTCTTTCTTTGTTGCTGCCCAAAATATAAAGTTATTTGAACATCAGTAATAAGTTATTTTAATATAAAGTCAAAATGACGTATACCTGTACCACTTCCTCGTTTTTGAAAGACTAGAGTGTTTTGAAGTGGGCGTGTAAATTACATAGCAAGTAGGTGGAGCCAGCGAGGGAAGAATTGCTGCCTGCATCTCACTGTTCTGAATAGGAACGGGATACATCGTAGATCAAGCTATCAATCATTGCTATTTTATTATAATGGCAGGAAATGACATTGATAGGCTACGTTATTTCTTAAAAATGTTTTGGCAAACTAAACCAAACAGGACTTAAGTGCTGTTGGTTACAGAGTGGAGCTCCGACGGTATTCCCTGATTCCCTGTAGCCTACATCTTTCTCTGCCATGTCAACTAACATTACATTATGATTCATGATCATTAAGTACACTAACATTAGCTAGCTGACCACAATTGAACGGTTTCACTTTGAGCATTCGATTACAGAAGCAATGTATTTTTTCTGGGCTAGTGTGTTAGCAATGGGTTTCTTGGCAACAAATAGGTTTTTAAATATGTTTGCCATGGAATAGGCTATAGAAGCTAACCTTGCATTCGGATATTGGGGTGATGAATGTGTCGTTTTCATGTTTTCACCGACATCAGTGCGTTCGAGTTGCACTGGCTTTGCTAGCAAACATAGCTAAAACGGCTAACAAGTAGCCTACAACAATGACGTTTTAACTTTTAATTGTATATGTTTAATATTCTGTATCGGCATGTTGGTCGATACAAAAGCATTTCATACTTAAAAAACATAAGGTCAGGGTTGATTTTCTGGCATGGAACCAGGGTATGTAGCCTAGCTAAGTGTTGTAGACTTCTGGCTAGGCTGGCTAATGTTTTCATGATACCAAACATAGATAAATTAAGGGCCGTATTTCCCCCGTTTTTCTGGAGACTGAGCTATTGATGGTGGTATTTTCTCAGTATAACTGTTACATTAGTGGCTAACTTGCCAGCGAGTTACGTGGCCTTTCTCGTCTCTAAGAAACGCTGCAGTGCAGACTGGCAGTACGCTAGCAGTAAAATGCCCAGCTCCTTGGTCTCCACTTCTGTAATGTCATTCAGTGGGCGTGGCAACCTGTTGTCTGAACTGTAAGCTTCTTGGCTGTTAATTCTAAGGCAAGTACCTGGCTGGTACATGCACAGTAGTTTGGGGCTATATATCTGCTCTCACAACAGGTATAATGTTGGCTGAGAGCTCATTTTAATCAGGAGGAGAGCTACGTTTCTACAAACCAAACATCATGTTTTGGGTGGAATTACCCTTTAACAGCTTTAGCTAATCATTGCAATCCAGGCTTTTTGTGCTTTTGACATAAAAAATCTATTGATTAAAGTAGGCTACATCCCAGCAAAAATATGCACTGATGATGAGTGTAACATTAATAACAAATGTTTGGTTTCATCCTACGATTTTTTGTCTTGCAGCTTTCCCCCGTATTATGCTTCATTGATAAAGCCTTAAATTATGTTAATTTCACTATACCTTTTGTGATGAATTGCCTGCTAATTTCAGTAACTTTTCTGCCTTCATTTAGCTTTTAGGTAGTCTATTAAAACATGGATATGGTCAGCAGTTGAACAATGAGTTGTTAATTCATTGTTTTGGTCAAGTATGGATCGATATCCTTGGGTCAAAAAAAAAAAAAACTGTGCACCACCCCTGCTCTGCACTGAACGCAGAACGCTTATACAGTTTTTTTTTTTTTTTTGAAATAAATAAAAAGCGAATGGGTAAGCTGCCGGTATTGTACTTATAGTTTATGCTTATACAGATGTGCTCAAATTTGCTCAAATTACCAGGGGCACCAACAAATTTGAGCATGTCTGTAGTTATATTACATTCATAGAATACCTTTCTTATTTTGTAATTGCATTTTATATAATTATCGAGCTTCTTCATCTCTGCTTTATCTGTGTGGGTTTCTATTTATAGGCTATGTTTATACTAGCTGACGTTAGCTAGGTTTGTTCAGATCAGTGCATGCTGCATGGGCTGCAATATGATTATTAATGGATTTAGCTTGTGAGCTAGCCATCAGAGCGTGTCGTTTTCTGTTCTTTTGAGACGTATAACATGAGAAAACTGAGTAGATCTGTAATAGAAACAACCGCGTCTCCCTGTTAACTTCTGTAATGAACTCCCATGATTCTGTGCGCTGTCTGTGTGTATTGCCCACAGTTCTGTGGTATTGCCAGAGAGGTGACGTGTTCAACTCTGAATTGGCTTCATGCGCCAATGAGCAGATCCCATAGGAATCCATGGAACCGGTAAGCAGAAGCTGTCTCCGTTTCTTTTTATTTATCTCAATGGTTGAACTTCATTCATCAAACCGAGGTTTCCCCTATGCAAAAGGTCTGTAAAAATCATATATGATCATACTTGCAAAGTTTTATAAAAAGCTTGTTGATTAGTAGCCTATTATATTATATATTTCTATACAATTCTTATACAATCTCTCAATGTTTTTTTTTATAAGGAGTACCATGTATTAGGGAACTATTTAATTTTAGCATGAAATGTATATGCTAGGTTTTGTATATGGCATATGTGATTTTTACAGACCTTTTGCAAGTGGGATTACCTTCGTAAACCTTTAGGAATCCTGTTATTTGCAGACTTTTTTGTTGTTGTTAGTTTAAGCCAACACAATCTCTCAAGCATGGTACACAGCAGATATAGAATGTCGATCTACAAAATACGCACTTTTGTTATTTATAATAATAATAATAATGCAATTTTATTTAAATAACTTTTTTTTACAGCAAAAGACTATTATGGTTGAGTGTTAATTGTTTGCTTACAGTAGACTATTTATAGGATACATTATGTTGTCTTTAATGAGTAACACTTTGTGAATCATAATGACTCTCGCATTCACTATGCCCCAATTTACAAGTTTCTGCATGTCATACAATAATGGTATATAATGTAAGGAAGACTTAAAATTCAGTTAAAGACTTAAAATAATTTTCCATGCCAAATAAGCGTTCACGT
The DNA here is from genome assembly GCA_022702515.1 of Ilyophis sp. 1 JC-2022. Classification (NCBI taxonomy): domain Eukaryota; kingdom Metazoa; phylum Chordata; class Actinopteri; order Anguilliformes; family Synaphobranchidae; genus Ilyophis; species Ilyophis sp. 1 JC-2022. Next base: position 26,416,022 of record CM040396.1, read on the forward strand.
GCGGCTCTCAAGCCTGCAATACTTCGGCATAACCAGCAGGTAATGTGCGTACGACAAGTGAAGACCTGACATGGAGTAAGTACGTAAGTAAGTAAAACTTTATTTATATAGCGCCCTTCTCAACACGAATGTACAGAGTGCTTTACAGAACAGTACACAATACACAATACAATACAATTATAACATGTACAAAAAATAAATAAATAAAATAAATAAATAAAAGAAATAAAAAAAGGCATGTAACACATCAGTACAAGTTTATGACGAAACGCCAATGTAGGACAGCTAAAAACTCACCTCCCCCAACACCCCAAAAGCTTGTCGAAAAAGGTGAGTCTTCAGCTGCCCCTTAAAAATCTCCACTGAGACTGAGGCTCTCAGGTCCTGGGGGAGTTCATTCCATAGCCTTGGGGCCACCGCCTCAAAAGCACGGTCCCCCTTAGTTTTTAGTCTAGTTCGTGGCACCCTTAAAAGGCCTTGCTCGGAGGACCTCAGGGCCCGGTTTATTCTGTAAGGGTGGATAAGGTCGTGAATGTAGGCGGGGGCTTGGCCATGGACAGCTCTATAAGTGAAGACGAGGACTTTAAAATGTGTTCTGAGATGGACAGGGAGCCAGTGCAGGGCAAAAAGGATCGGGGTGATGTGGCATGTTTTTTTGGACCGAGTGAGTAATCTGGCTGCAGCATTTTGGACCTGTTGTAACCGATTTATAGAAGTTTTGTTGAGGCAGGAGAACAGAGCGTTACAATAGTCGAGCCGGGATGAGATAAAGGCATGGATAGCCATCTCCAGTTCTACGTTAGATAGAAAGCCTCTGAGTTTGGCAATGTTCCTGAGGTGGAAAAAACAAGTATGGGTCAGAAGTTTGATATGCTTATCTAGTAGCATAGCATGATCGAAAGTTACACCAAGGTTTTTTATATTTGCCCTAACGTTACCACTAAATGATCCCAGATGGCTTGCTATCTTAGAGGCAATGTTATCAGCCGCTAAGATCAGGACTTCCGTTTTGGACGCATTGAGCTGTAGGAAGTTGCTTGACATCCACTCCTCAATGGCAGACAGACATGCAGTCAGGGTGATTAACTTTTCCATTTTGACGGGTTTGAAAGAGAAATAAATCTGAATATCATCAGCATAACAATGATACGAGACCCCCTTGAATTTGCTAATTAAGGGGCCTAAGGGGAGCATGTAAAGGGAAAAAAGAAGGGGGGCTAAAACAGAACCCTGTGGCAGGCCGCAGGATAGGGAAGTGCTGTAGGATGAAAACGGGCCCACAGCCACGGAGAAACTTCTCCCACTGAGGTACGAGGCAAACCACTGGAGGGCAGACCCTGAGATGCCTACCCACTCCCTGAGTCTATCTAGCATGATGGCGTGGTCCACCGTGTCAAATGCTGCACTCAGATCCAACAACACCAGAACTACACAGTCACCTGCATCCGATGCCATCATGATGTCATTGGAGACCCTGAGGAGAGCTGATTCTGTGGAGTGGTGTTTTCTGAAACCTGATTGGAATTTGTCCAGGATGTTATTGTGATTCAGAAATGTGTTGAGTTGGTTAGCAACAACTTTTTCTAAAACTTTGGACATGAATGGGAGCTTTGAGATGGGCCTGTAATTCTTCGGGAGAGAGGGATCTAGGTTGGGTTTTTTAAGGAGGGGCTGAACAACCGCCTGCTTAAAAAATGAAGGGACGGAGCCAGAGACAATGGAGCTGTTTATAATGTGGAGCAGGGACGGGGCGACACATGAAAAAACTTATTTTAGCATGGAAGTTGGTAACGCATCCAGGGGGCTTGATGAAGATGTCATAGAGCTCACTACAACTGTCAGGTCGGCTAAGGTAATGCAGGAGAACTTGCTCAGTGTGGCCTGCCTAACTGGACAGATAGGGAGGTGGGAGGGGGTGATGCTCGACCTCACATCAGCTACCTTGTCTACAAAGCAAGAAAGAAAACGGTTGCAGTCGTTGTTTGAAAAAATAGGAACAGAGGGGGTTGACGGGTTTACAATAGTATTTATGGTTTTAAATAATACTCTGGGGTTGTGCTTGCTGGAGGAGATGAGATTGGAGAAATAGGTAGCCCGGGCATTTTTGACCAAATTGTTAAAATCACAATAAAGGTCCTTCAGATGGAGACGGTGTACCTGGAGGTTAGTGGTTTTCCACAGCCGCTCAACTTTGCGACAGAGCCGTTTCAATCTACGGATGTCCTCTGTTAGCCAGGGGGATGTGTTTACCGCTAGAGAGCTGCGTGTCACCAGGGGAGCGACGTCATCTAAAATGGCGGAGCAGTGTGAATTGAAAGCGTTGACTAAACAGTCAACGTCATCAACATGAGACCCCAAAACATTGTTGGCAAAGGCTGCTACAAATTTCTCCACAGCTGCACCATTTATAATACGCGAGGTTTTTACTCGCTTCCCCTGAACATAAGCGTTGTCTAATGACATGATAAATAGTGCACCTTTATGGTCGGAAACAGATAGCTCTTCAATACAGACATTGCTGATATTCAGACCAATTGTAAACACGAGATCCAATGTGTTGCCTTTGTTATGCGTTGGACCGGACACATGTTGACGGAAGTTAAAAGATTCGGTGATATTAAGGAAATCACTAGCAAACTTATCAGAGCAGTCATTTACATGAATGTTGAAATCCCCGCATAAAATAACTCTTTCATAGCGGATGATGGAGGTTAGGAAGTCACCAAGATCGGCTAAAAAAGAACCATTTTTGCCTGGAGGGCGGTAGATTAAAATACAATACAGTGGGTTTGAGCGACCCACCTTTGTTATTAGCACTTCAAATGTTGGGAAGGATCCCGTGCTCACCATGTTGGAGCTACGAACATTTCCTCGGTCAAATGGCAAGTCTTGCTTTTTTAAATGGCATTTTAGGGGTATGTTAACAGTGATTTATACATCAACATTTTGGTTAATGTATTATTTAGACTTGTACCGTTTTTTTTTCAGTATACCATTGTTTTTTTATTGGACATTTCGCTTATATAGCACTATTTCTCATTCTCTCCTCTACCTAACAGGTTAAGGAGAGGATATCTGCCTGCCTGGCTGACATTTCTATGTGGATGGCCACTCATCACCTCAACCTTGACAATACAGAACTGCGCTTCATACCTCGCAGGACCTCCCCACTGCAAGCCCTCTCCATCACCGTCGACGGTACTATGGTGGCTGCCTCCCGCTCTGCAAGGAACCTGGGGATGGTCCTGGATGACCAGCTGGATTCATGGAGCACATCAGGGCAACAGCACGGTCCTGCAGGTCCCTCCTGTACAACATCAGGAGGATTCGACTATACCTGACCACCTACTCGACCCAGCCTTCTCGCCCAGACCATGGTTATCTCACGCCTGGCTTACTCTTCCCAAAGTTTTCACACATCACCCCCCTGCTGAGGTCAGTCCAGTGGCTGCTGGTTGCCACTAGGATCAGGTTCAAAGTTTTGACCCTGGCCTACGCTGCAGCCAAAAGGACAAGCCCTTCCTACCTGCAGGACATAATACAACACTAAACTCCAGCTCGACCACTTCGCTCTGCTCGTCCGGACTGCAGAGCTTCTCCACCCTAGCTCCCCAGTGGTGGAACTAACTTCTCACTCCTCTACGTTCTGCTCAAACACTGCCTGCTTTCCGTCATGGTCTGAAGACACACCTCTTCAGACTCCACCTTGACTGACTTACCAATCTAGTACCAGTACTGTTTTTCACTTGTTTCCTGTTTCTTAATTCTTAGTTGATTTTATAGTTTATAACGTCTTGTTGTCTTAGCCATAGCTTACTGTACTATACTCAATGTTCATGACTATGGATAGCTGCTATGTTATGATAAGAAATTAGCTCTATCTGAACTGATGTCATTGACCTTCGGTATATGCACTTATTGTGCGTCGCTTTGGATAAAAGCATCTGCCAAATGAATGTAATGTAAATAAAGTTTATTATTATTATTTTATGCAAATTTATGCACCTTTTGCCTTGTAAGTCGCTCTGTATAAGCGCATCTGCCAAATGAATAAATATCTGTATTGATACACTTCTGTAATGTGATGGACCCTCTCTAGATTAAATAAGCTAAATGTAGCTGGAAGATGCTGAAGTTCCATACGTCTCTGAGTGAATTGATTCAAAATTTATTTTTGTGTACACTATATATTGATGTATTATAAATGATCTCTTATTTTTCAAAACCTGATGACCAATATATAGCATATAGTAATAATAATGTTTATCATTTTAGTTATATAAAAGTTAGAAATGATATATACCACAACTATATATCTGATATTGATTACAATGAAAAAAACATTTAAAATGGGTAAAAAATTATTTTTATATGATTACCAATAAAATCTCAGATCATGGGATAGACTGCATTAACTTGGGTTAAGTTGGGTTCATGTGAGTAGCGTGATCCCAATCGCAATAAATGGAGGGCATCTTCGTGTGTGTTTACGGTTGTATCAAGTGGAAGTACATTTCAGCGCCGTTTTATTGCTTCGCGCTAAGGAAAGTATTACTGGGAATTGTAGTTTTTTTTTGCAAATATATTCCCTATATGCGTAATTATCTAGTAATTGCTACTGTATTATCTAGCTAGCAAGCTAGTTATGCTAGCTACGTTCAACCAGATCTAGGTACCTAGCTAGCTACGCGTGTTTTAGCTGCTGGTAGACAGTTAGGATATCAATTTTCAATATTAATAGCTTAATATTAATATTAATAGTCAAACATAGATGGCAGTTCTATAATGTCATTTTTACTTAAATGTTCTTATGACTGATGTTTTCTGACTCGGCTTGATCCTAAGAATCACCTCAGAAAGTGTTGTACATGAATTCAGAAATTTAAGTGGCGCCCCCTGTCGAGAGCATATACTGCACTTTTTTTAGCTAGAGATCTGGTTCTGACATTATTTGTAGTATGTCTAGAGGTGGTCTCGATTCCAAAATTTCAGTATGATACATCATTCGGTGTACAAATGGCGAGTGCCCAAAATGTTCAAAAATCTCATATTCGAGGGGGCGCTACAGAATCTGTGTTCATGCTAGGGGTCTGGTTTTGGGCGTGCATGCTCGAGGCCCTGATGAGACTCAGTTTGCAAAATGTCATGCTTCTACAATTTTGGGAAGCTGAGTGCAGTGTTCAGCAGTAACTCAAAATGACCTATGAACATTCTAACAGCCTTCATAGACCTATTTTTCATCGTTAGTCAAATCAGTTAGGACAAGTTTAATTTATGCTTACATGCAAATATATATGTCATAGGGGGTGCTGAGAGTCCTTGTATAATAAATTTGGGAGGCTTGGCTGCCTTTGTGCTCCAGGTAGGAGGTTTAGTAGGATAGTTTCCTTTTTTGGTATATTTATATTCTAATTAATCCATGTCAGGGTGGTCAACATGCCAGAAAATTGCAGTTTAATGACATTACAGATAGAGGACTGCCATCTACTTTGGACTATCAATAGCTATTAATATTGAAATGAATAAACTGTCTACTAGCAGCTAAAACACATGAAGCTAGCTAGGTACCTAGCTCTGGTTTAAAGTAGCTAGCATAACTAGGCTGTTAGCAAGATAATGCATTATCCATTACTATATAATTACATATATAGAGAATATATTTGCAAAAAAAAATTACAGTTCCCAGTCATAATTTCCTTAGCGCGAAGCAATAAAATGGCGCCGAAATGTAGTTTGCTTGATACAACCGTAAACACACACGAACATGCCCTCCATTTATTGCGAATAAATCACCCTACTCACATGAACCCAACTTTTAATACTCAGATAATTATCTTAGATACTTCTAGGCATTTATGATGCTTTCCAAATCCAGCAGGTTGATACCTAACAAGCAGTCAGAAGTGAACAGCATGCAGTAGCCTAGTGTGAAAGCTTTGTAGGGATGATGGCTTTCCCTTTGAATACATAAAAATGACAAGGGTGTCAGCTGTATGTATAAAAATATGTATTTAAAAAATAAATAAAATAAAAAAAGTTTACGTAGTCTATCCCATGATCTGAGATTTTATTGGTAATCATATAAAAATTATTTTTTACCCATTTTAAATTGGTGTTTTCATCAATATCAGATATTGTGGTATATATAATTTCTAACTTTTATATGACTAAAATGATAAACATTATTCCTATATGCTGTATATTGACCGTCACATTTTGAAAGATGAGATACTTTACAATACATCAATATATCGTGTACACGATGCACTGTAAAATAAAATTTGAATCAATTCACTCAGAGACGTATTGAACTTCAGCGTCTTCAAGCTTTTATTAGCTGGACACTTATTTAATCTAGAGAGGGTCCATCACATTACAGAAGTGTATCAATACAGACATTAATTTGGCAGATGCGCTTTACATTACAGTTATTTGGCAGACGCTTTTATCCAAAGCGACGTACAATAAGTGCATATTGAAGGTCATTGACACAACTACGAAGCAAATCCAACAAAGCACAACTTTCTCACAACGTAGGAGCTATCGCTAGTAATCAACATAATACACTCGGCTATACATTCTAAGCTATAAAATAGCTAAACCAAATAGAAAATAAACAGAAAGAACGTACTATATAATTGGCCTTATATATGTAGTTATTCAAGGTGGAGTCTGAAAAAGTGTGTTTTCAGACCACGACGGAAAACAGACAGCGTTTCAGCTGAGCGCAACTGAGTAGGGAGTTCATTCCACCACTGGGGAGCTAGAGTGGAGAAGCTCCGCAGTCGGGACGAGCGAGTGCCGTTAACAGGAGGGAGGGAAGTGCAAGTCGCCCTGCACCAGCAGAGCGAAGTGGTCGAGCAGGAGCGTAGTGCTGGATCAAGTCCTGTAGGTAAGAGGGGCCTGACCTTTTGGCTGCAGTGTAGGCCAGGGTCAGAACTTTGAACCTGATCCTGGCCACGACTGGCAGCCAGTGGAGTGACCTCAGCAGGGGGGTGACGTGTGTGAACTTCGGGAGGTTGAACACAAGCCGAGCAGCCGCGTTCTGGACCAGTTGTAGGGGCAGAATGGCACAGGCTGGCAGGCTTGCGAGAACTGAGTTGCAGTAGTCCAGACGTGAGGTGACCATTGTCTGGACAAGGAGCTGAGCGGAGTGGTCAAGTACGGCTAAATCCTCCTGATGTTGTACAGGAGGAACCTGCAGGACCGTGCCGTTGCCCTGATGTGCTCTCTGAAGTCCAGCTGGTCATCCAGGACCACCCCCAGGTTTCTTGCACAGCGGGAGGCGGTCACCATAGTTCCGTCGACGGTGATGGACAGGTCTAGAAGCGGGGATGTCTTGTATGGCATGAAGAGCAGCTCAGTCTTATCGAGGTTGAGCTTCAGGTGATGGCTAGACATCCACTCAGAGATGTCAGCCAGGCAAGCAGATATCCTCTTTTTAATCTGCGGGGTAGAGGAAGGGTTGAGTGTCATCAGCATAACAATGGTAAGAGAAGCCATGTGAATTAATGACCAAACCAAGAGACTTAGAGTAAATAGAGAACAGCAGAGGACCCAGTACAGATCCCTGTGGGACTCCTGTAGAAAGAGGATGAGGTGCAGAGATAGAGCCCTTCCAGGAGACTTGGTAGGATCTATCTGTGAGATAAGATGTAAACCAAGAGAGAGCAGTTCCAGAGATGCCTATCTCAGCCAGTGTGGAGATCAGGAGTTTGTGGTTGACCGTATCAAACGCTGCAGACAGGTCAAGAAGAATCAGGACAGAGGAGAGGGAGGAGGCTCTAGCAGTGGAGAGTGCCTCGGTCACAGCCAGGAGTGCAGTTTCAGTTGAGCGTCCGGTTCTGAAGCCAGACTGATGAGGGTCGAGCAGGTTGTTCTGGTGGAGAAAAACAGTTAGTTAAGGGCAGCGCGTTCAACAGCTTTTGACAAGAAGGGCAGGAGAGACACAGGACGATAGTTTCTGACATCAGCGGGGTCCAAGCTAGGCTTCTTAAGGAGAGGGGTAACACGGACAGATATGGAAGGACCTCACCGGATATAGATTGGAGGACTATATCCGGTGAGGTCCTTCCATATCTGTTTATACAAAGCACTTATACAGAGCGACTTACAAGGCAAAAAGTGCATAAGTTTGCATAAAATAATAATAATAATAATAAACTTTATTTACATGACATTACTTTGGCAGATGCTTTTATCCAAAGCGACGCACAAGGTCAATGACATCAGTTCAGATAGAGCTAATTTCTTATCATAACATACCAGCTATCCATAGTCATGAACATTGAGTATAGTACACAGTAAGCTATGGCTAAGACAAGACATTATAAACTATAAAATAAACTAAGAATTAAGGAACAGGAAACAAGTGAAAAACAGTACTGGAACTAGATTGGTAAGTTAGTCAAGGTGGAGTCTGAAGAGGTGTGTCTTCAGACCAAGACGGAAAGCAGGCAGTGTTTGAGCAGAACGTAGAGGAATGAGGAGTTTAGTCCACCACTGGGGAGCTAGGGTGGAGAAGCTCCGCAGTCCAGACGAGCAGAGCGAAGTGGTTGAGCTGGAGTTTAGTGTTGTATTATGTCCTGCAGGTAGGAAGGGCTTGTCCTTTTGGCTGCAGCGTAGGCCAGGGTCAAAACTTTGAACCTGATCCTAGTGGCAACCAGCAGCCAGTGGACTGACCTCAGCAGGGGGGTGTTGTGTGAAAACTGTGAAAGCCAGGTGTGAGATAACCATGGTCTGGGTGAGAAGCTGGGTCGGAGGACCGTGCCGTTGCCCTGATGTGCTCTCTGAAGTCCAGCTGGTCATCCAGGACCATCCCCAGGTTCCTTGCAGAGCTGGAGGCAGCCACCATAGTACCGTCGACGGTGATGGAAAGGGCTTGCAGTGGGGAGGTCCTGCGAGGTATGAGGCGCAGTTCTGTATTGTCAAGGTTGAGGTGATGAGTAGCCATCCACATAGAAATGTCAGCCAGGCAGGCAGATATCCTCTCCTTAACCTGTATAATGCTATATAAGCGAAATGTCCAATAAAAAAACAATGGTATACTGAAAAAAAAACAGTACAAGTCTAAATAATACATTAACCAAAATGTCAGTAACATGGCAAGTGTTGATGTATAAATCACTGTCAACATACCTCTAAAATTCTATTTCAAAAAGCAAGACTTGCTAACAATTAATTCAGGGAGCAAAGATGCAATCTAAACAGGCGAGTCTTGAGTCTACAACAAAGTAGTGATTTATAAAATTTCAATGTGACTCCATTTGACCATGGAAATGTTCGTAGCTCCACGTCAGGTCTTCACTTGACATACGCACATTACCTGCTGGTTATGCCGAAGTATTGCAGTCTTGAGAGCCGCACGTGAACGCTTTGGCATGGAAAATGATCGGTGTTGCTATCAGCCTACAAAATTAGTTTAATTCTAAATTGAAAAGGAAACTGATAGTCTAATTCCTGAATTTTAAGTCTTCCTTATATTATATACCATTATTGTATGACATGCAGAAACTTGTAAATTGGGGCATGGTGAATTGTGGATATGGATGGATAACTTGAATGGTTTCTTCTCCTGACTTATTTTTCCCATAGAGTTCAGTCGGAAGATTTGTCAGGAGAAACAACCCTTAAAGTGATCCATCCATATCTTCTGCATATCGGGCAGCAGAGTGATCGTTTGAGGCTTGTTCGATACGTCAGACCCTTGATGACTTAGAACCATTTAGCCAACCATGTGTTCCATACTATTCCCGTGTAATTTACAGCTAAATTTAGTCCCACCCCCCAATTCCCATAGAGATCCATTCAAATGCAGAGACATTTAGTATCGCTTGTAAGAGTACCAGAAAATAAGGTATCAAGAGTCTTTTGATGTTGTTGGGTCACAGACATCAGGAAGTCATGGCATGCAAAGGATATGCGACAAAATATAAAAAAATAATACTTTATTCTATATATAAATGCAGGGGTGCCAATAATTGTGGCCAACATGGTTTTGTTAAAAATTATTATTTTTTGATGAGGGATTTTTTTTTCATCATAATAAATGGACGTAAATTAAAGGTTGGATTTTTCTCATTTTTTCAGTGTGAGATTAAGCTAATTGACCAAACAGAATTTTTTATAACCTTTTTACTCATCTTTACCAGGGGTAGCAACAAATTTGAGCACGTCTGTATAAGCATAAACTATAAGTACAATACCGGCAGCTTACCCATTCGCTTTATTTGACCGTAAAATAAAAATGGTGGATCTCCGTTTTGTCTCGTAATTCATCTGAGAAAATCGTAGTCACGTGGTGTGGAATCGCTGATTCGTAGGATATGTACGATTTTTCGGGTATGGGCTGTGAGACCAGGTTGGTTAGGGATCAAACACAGGGCATCTCAGCATGCTCGATCAGACCCTTCCATTAGCGCCACATCTCTGGTCCATTGTTTGCTGCATGTCTCTTTTCAGGAAGAAACAGTAAATTGTATTTCTTGTCTTGCTTACAGATTAGGGCTGCACGATTATGGAAAAAATTATCATCACGATTATTTAACACGATTATTCATTGGTTATCGGAACATAATACTTTTATTGCACTTTAACATTTAGAATAAACAGAATAATGCTTATATTTTCACATTTTCGAACCCTAAACCCGCAAATGTGAGGGCGGTAAAATATGAGTGCTTGATTTTATATAGAACACCAGAGAAATTCCATTTAAGTGAGAGTTTTCACTTGTAAACAGATTGTGCCTTCAAAATAGTAATTCTCGATTATTCTTGTTTAGCAATCGTGGAAAGCCAAAATTGTAATCACAATTAAAATTTGATTAATTGTGCAGCCCTACTTCAGATGTTATCGCTCAGATATTGTGAACAATTTTGTTTACTTTTTATCCTGATTACTCAGTGATATCTGGGCTGGACAGTAACTGTTCTAGAAGGCTTATTATACACAGGAGTAGTCTGTATGACACTGCATTCATCAAAACAGTGCCTTAATCCTCATTGCATGCTTGTCTGGTTGGTTAGGCTGATTTGTAATTAATCAGTGTCATTATTGTAACTGAAGGTTTGTGAATTGCCTACATTTCACTACCACAAAAATCGACAGTGCTAGAGGTTTTTATGGGATTCTGCCTCGTATTGTCAGGTGGTTTCATGTTTTGCCATCCATGGTTTCTTGTCACACTAAGGTGTAGGCTAGTCTATTTTAGATCTTGCCAGCCAACCTTAGAGTCCAGCCAGCAGTGTTCCACTGGTGTGCGTTTGGGCCATCCTGGCTCTGTAGGTGACGAAATGCTAGTGTAGTGTTAACGCCTCAGTGTATTTTCTCTTCTCAAATGTTTGACACCTTAAACCCCCCCCCCCCCCCGCCACACCAGCCTACATGGAAAGCAGAGGCCAAATTCCTGCCTTTGACCAGTTAAACATGCTGTTGCCTGTTGGGTGCACTGGACTTCCTTGTTGATATATCAGGTGGCCTTGTTAAAGGATTAACATGGTGGTTGGTCACACTTTCTAGGTTTTTATATGCTATTTGCACAAGAGGGCATTGAAGAAACACGATGAAAGTATTAAATATGTCCGTTCTTTAGTTTTGGAGAAGTAGGCGTGTTAAATCTATCGTCCTATTTTCAACCAGTTGAGAATGTTCTCCTCGTAGTGCATCACACGAGGATAGCCACTCCCCTATCCACACCCGTAAAGAAATCTGACTGGACACACCTTCAACTGGACCAGTTCAACACGTTTAAACATGAACATAACATCCAGTCATTTGTATGCATTAATGGAGCTGCACACTGAAGCAGAAGCTACAGTTTTAGTGTTGCTCTTGCTGTGTCCACTTCGCTACATATTTCTGTTTTAACTCGCCAGAGGAGTGTACTACAAAGCGAGATTAAGGGGATAGCGAACTAAATTAAGCTTCAACCCTGGGTTTTCTGTATCATGAAGCCGACTCACTTTTAATCGGGGTATATTGCCACGGCAACTTACTCTGCACGGCCAAACTGCTCCGGGGCAGGTTATGTTCAGGATAACAGATTGAAACATATAAACGCCAATCAACTGCTTGGCTTTGGAAAAAGGCGTCTCCTTTCCAAAGGATCCCATAAAGATATGTGCAGATATTGAGGGAATCTCTTCGCAGGGTGAAATTAGTGAGTTCCGCAAAAGATTTTCTGAGTACCGGAAAATGCTTGAGAGACTTTTTTTAATGAAAAAACATTGATGTGATTGCTTCAGCAATATTTTAAACATGCTGTATCAAGTTTAGAGTTTAGAGCTCTAGAATGTAGTAGTACAGTTGTCACATTAGAAATAAACTGTATGACAATGTAGCCTTCTGAGAGTATAGATTTATTTGTTACGAGTGGGAAGGTGAATAAGGTATTAACTAGCCTAACGAATTTAACCTACACGATGAGCATTTATTTTTTTTTGTGATCAATTTTTTATTTATTTATAATTTTTTCTTCACAAAACACAAACAAAACAAATACAGCATTTACATATAACGTTACAAACAATAACAAACATTCAAACCCCCCCTCCCTCCCCATAGGACCCATCAACCCATCCTTCCAACAACAAAAAATGAGAAACAGAAAATCAGCCCAATCAGCATAGCAAAAACAATATAGCCCCACACATTCTGAATAGGTCATCGAATTACCTCCATATCCTGTACAGCAGTTATAGATTCAATTACAGCTAATCATTCAGTGACCACACGCATAGCTTCAATAAATAAAGACCATAAGTTAATATTTTCCGCGTTAGCGCCATGCATGCGGGCCACTGACATCTCCATATTAGCTAGATCTACTACAGAGGATACCCATTGATGATATGGCAGTGTGTGTGGGGCCTTCCATCTCTGGGCTATCATTTTTTTAGCTGCTGTAAGGCCAACTAGCAGCCGACGCCTCTGCCTCATTGTCAGTTCAAGTTCAGTGAAATCATTTAATAATAAAGTCACGGGGGAACAAGGGACATCAACCCCCAACACTAATGACATCTTCCTTGCCACTATTTTCCAAAATAATAAAACCGCTGAGCATTCCCAGATCATATGAGTAAATGTACCAGGAATTCCAAGAGGGCATAGTTCACAGTTGGGATTTTGGGATAGATTCATCAAAAATAATTTACGGGGAGTGCAGTATAGCCTATGTACATAATTATAATGAATCATTTGATGATTAGGGTTTCTAGATGACAGAAAAATATTCCCCCATACCATATTCCAATTAATTGTATTTGGTGAGATAGAGAGATCATGACACCAACGGATGTTAACTTGCAAGGGTTTTTCTGCAGCTTTGGTAATAAAGCAGTAAAGACAAGAGGCCAACCCCTTGGTGGATTTAGTTGTGCAAAGTTTGTGAATGGGGTGGGTCTCTAAATCTTGTCCCCAAGGGACCCCATATGCTCGTAAAGCACTACGAAGTTGTAAATAAAAAAAGAAAGAAGTGCCAGGTAGGTTATAGTGAGACTGAAGGTCCTGGAACGTCCGCAGCCTAGTATTATCATCACATATATCAGAGAGGGTATTGATCCCTTTATCCCTCCATTGGGGAAAGGAAATCGGGCGCCCCCCCATAAGGACTGCATAGTTATTAAATAATGGTAAATGGGGATGAGATTCCAGGTGTATATTGGCATGTGATTCTACAGTTCTCCATGTGGCAATAAGATGTGTAATTATGGGGCCATATCTAGATTTACAGGTTTTAAGAGGAATGTTGGAATAAATTAAGTCTTGGAGTCTGTATGGGCTAACCAACGCCTCTTCTATTGCACGCCAGGCCACCTGGGAATCTGGGTTAAGCCATGTATGAAGAGCTCGTAATGTATACGACCAAAAATAAAATTTAAAATTTGGAATACCTAGGCCGCCGGAGCTTTTTTGTCTCTGCAAGGTCGACATTTTTAAACGTGGACGTTTCCCTTTCCAGACATATTTAGTTATTATTTTGTGCAACTTATCCCAGTGACCAATAGGAGGTGAAATAGGGAGCATGGAACTGTAAAAATTAATGCGTGGTAGTATATTCATTTTAATAATAGAGACCCGAGCTTGAAAAGAATCTAAGATGGATGACCAACGTTCCAGATCTAACTCCACCTGTTTAAAGATTGAATCAAAGTTGTTTGTGATGGTGGTTTGTAAGGAAGGGTAAATGTCTAAGCCAAGGTATTTAAATTTGTGGACCACCGGAATATTTGTATGAAGTGAAGCAGTTGTCATAGCTTGGTTCAAGGGAAGCAAAGCGGATTTGGCCCAATTGATTTTGTATCCAGATATATTGCCAAACTGATCAAAAATAGACAAAAGATGAGAGGTTGATTGTACAGCATCACCTAGAAAAAGTAATATATCATCAGCGTATAAAGAAATGTAATGGTCGGTATTATGTACTGAAATTGGAGTATGTGGTGATTGACGCACTGCTTGGGCTAAGGGTTCTAAGGATATTGCAAATAGCAGAGGAGAAAGAACACAGCCCTGTCTAGAGCTTCTGGAGACTGGAAATTGAGAAGAACAAAGATTACCGGTCATCACCATTGCAGTCGGGGAAGAGTATAATGTTTGAATCATATTTATAAACTTAACTCCAAACCCCATGCGTCGCAGGACTGTCCACAGATAATGCCATTCCAGGCGATCAAAGGCTTTCTCCGCATCTAAAGAAAGTACGGCACATGGGGTTTGGCTAACAGAAGCTGCATCTATAATATGTAGAAGTCTACGGATGTTATCTGATAATAGGCGAGATTTTATAAAACCAGTTTGATCAGGGTCAATGAGCTGAGTCATAAAAGGCACCAGACGAAGAGCCAACACCTTTGCGTATAATTTCACATCAGCATTCAGGAGAGAAAGAGGACGGTAATTAGCACACTCACTAGGGTCTTTGCCCTTTTTAAGAAGTAACGTAATAGTGGCAGTATTTACATCTCTTGAGAAAGAACCAGTTTGTGTGGAGTGTTGGATCATATTTAAGATCAAATTGCCAAGTTGAGGCCAAAATGTTAATAAAAATTCCGGGGGAATCCCATCAAATCCTGGTGATTTGCCTTTGTTCATGCACCGCAATGCTGCTTCCAATTCATCTAACGTGATAGGTTTCTCCAGGGACAGAGCATCGAAGGGCGACAGTTTCGGGAGATGTAAATTATTTAAAAAAAGATCTGATTTGTTAAGATCGTGTGCAACTTCAGAACAATATAGATTGGAGTAAAAAGTGCGAAAGGTAGAGTTAATTTGTACCGGATCGACTACTAAGTCTCCTTGTGGTGTTTTGATGGATGAGATGTTCGCAAAATTCTCACTGGCCCGGAGGCTCATAGCTAATGATCGACTTGGACGTGAACCTTCAAAGTATTGATTCTGTCGTGTGCGATGTATAAGAAACTCTGCCCGCTGCCTAAGCAAAGAATTCAACTCTGTTCTGATAGTGTTCCGTTGGAGTAACATATCTGGAGTAACATTGGAATGCATAACATGCTCAAGATCTAATAGATTTTGTTCAAGTTCTTGTATCCTGCGGTAACGAATTTTATGTAGATTAGACGCAAATGAGGTGCAGTTACTCCTAATAAAACCTTTCACCGCATCCCATAATATACGGGGATCGTCCACAGAATATTCATTAAATATGATAAATTCGGCTAGCGCGGGCTGGAATTGGCTAATAAAATCATCATTTTGTAGTAAAGCAGTGTTGAAGCGCCAACGGGGTGCACGATTCCTTTGTGCCGTCAGTGTAGCCCTACAAATTACAGCCTTATGGTCTGACAGAGTGAGAGGTGTCATAACTATCCGAACCCTTTCAAAAAGATCTTTAGAAACAAAAATAAAGTCAATTCTAGAAAAAGAATTATGTCTTCCCGAAAAGAAAGAAAAATCTCTAGCCGACGGATTAATTACTCGCCATAAATCAACCACTGCAATATCCTCAGCCCATTTCTTTAAAGCTACAGACGCTAACCTCTGGTCTCTCCCCTCTGCTGTGGCCGTCCTATCCACTGAATGATCCCAAACAGCATTGAAATCGGCACCAATAATTAAACGGAATTCCAGGAGATCCAGCATCATTTGGGTTAGTTGTGCATAAAAATTAGCATCAAATATATTTGGAGCGTAAATGGATACAAAAGCAATTTTTTTATTGGCGATAGTGGTTTTGATGAATGTTATTCTACCCTCTGAGTCTCCCCCTGTGCCTAGATTGGTAAATTGAAGATTGCGGCGAGCTACAATAAGCACTCCTTTAGTTTTATTAGGAGATGATGAGTGAGTCAACACGTGATAGTGTTTGTTCTGCAATCTATGCACATCTTTATGTAACAGATGGGATTCACTAACCATGGCTACATCCACTTTCTCCCTTTTAAGAACATCTAGGAAGCTAGTGCACTTATATGGGAGATTGAGGCCACGAGCGTTAAAGGAGAACAGAGTTAGACTAGTCATTTACCCTAATGGTACAAAGCACATATTGGTAATAAACTGAACCAAAAAGCAAAATAAGAAGTATGAGCAAAGTCCTGTCCCCCCCCACCCAACCACCCCCCTCCCCCCACACACACACCCGCGCACACACACGCGCACACACACGCACACACACACACCCAATAGGCAGTGAAATAGACATTGAAACAAAGCTAAACACAAAACAAACAAAGGACCAAGATGAACAAACACAACCCACAGCTAAGCCACTAGGCTTAACTACCATGTAGGCTGACATAAAATGAAGAAGGCAAGCCCTGTAACTCTGGGGAGAAAAAACACTAGGTCCATTAGAAAATAAGTCATAGCCACCAGCCAGAAAGATATTCTCATGAGATTTTACTACAATATGCAGGGTAAAAGAAAAGAAAATAATAATAACAAACAGAATTATCATTCTTTAAACCCTCTTTACAAGTAGGCTAGGCTAATACCACCTTCAAAAAGGGGAAACTATTCGGACCTAAATCAAAAGCCATTAAACGAAAACACATTCTCAAAATATTTTAGCTTAATGCCTGGAGGAGAAAGGAAAAAAAATAAATAATAATAATAATAATAAATCACTTGCAAGAAGCTTGAAAGGCTACAGGCAGAACGCATTGTCCAGTTAGGCTAAAGGTAGGTTAGAGTTAAGAGGGGACATAACAAAACAGATTTAGCCTATTTTTCTATCTTTATTTATGACCAAGCAATTGCCACAAGCATAACCCTAGGGCAATGTTTGGCTAAACCTATAGCCTATCACTTACCCCGAAATGCGCAGAAGGGTTAGAGACACGACTGCAGCCCAGTAGGCTAGGCTAGAGTCACTTAATGTCCGGGTATCTGGATTTCATTGCAGCCGTGGCAGTCTTTACATTGTCGAAGCTGTAGGATTTGCCATCTATCCATACCCACAACGTGGCTGGATCCCGGACCTTGGTTGGAAGGCCCTTTCCGTGCAGTTGTTGCCGCAACGGCCAAAATTCACCCCGCATTCTTCTACGACGAGCCGACATGTCCGTGACAATCCTGATGGGTTGCTCCTTGAACTTCAGACTACGGGATTTTGCTGCTTCCAGGATGTCCAGTTTCTTTTGGAAGTGATGGAGTTTGAATATCACTGTCCGGGGCTTGTTGGATTGCAGTGCAGAAGAGCCGATCCTATGGGCAACTTCGATATCCTCTGCATGGATCTGGATTTGCAACAGCCCGGAGAGAGTGCCGGCGAGAAACACCGCCATTCCGGTGCCAGACTCACTATTCTCCGGTAAGTTAAGAATTCGAAGGTTATGTCTTCTTGAACGGTTTTCAAGTTGGTCAATTTCGGAGAATGCCTCCTGTAAATCCTTTTCCAGTGTCTGAATGCGAAATTCTTGTTTGTCGAGCTTGGATGCCTGGTCATAAAGTTCGGCTTCTGTTTTCTCCAACCTATTTCCAATGGACTCCACAGACACCGTAAGACGGTCAAGTTTGGAGGAAAGATTGTCTATTTTGTCCATTTTCTTTGTTAAGGCTTGGTTGGATTCCACCAGAACATTCAATGTTTGCTGTAGCTTTTCCATCTCTGGTTTGGAGCGGGTTGACATTTAACCTGAGAGGCAATGCGTTTTAATTGTTTGGGTGTTCCAACTGCGACAAACTTTTAGCGTTTCTGGCCATAGACACGTAAAACAAAAACAAAAAAAGCTTCACAGCAAGATTAATTAGGTAACTCCTGTACTCCGTAATGCTCCTAGATGGCTAAATGTGTGAATTAGAAGACCCAATTCTTCTCCCCGAGTCAGACCAGCACGTCTCTACTCACTGCCGTCCGCCATTGTAGGTTAGCCGATGAGCATTTATTATCTTTTTTTTTTAACAAAAGCT
Organism: Ilyophis sp. 1 JC-2022; assembly: GCA_022702515.1. Taxonomy (NCBI): domain Eukaryota; kingdom Metazoa; phylum Chordata; class Actinopteri; order Anguilliformes; family Synaphobranchidae; genus Ilyophis; species Ilyophis sp. 1 JC-2022. Next base: position 26,434,394 of record CM040396.1, read on the forward strand.
CTTTCCTGGCTTTGTTGGAGGCAACGGCGTTGCTTTTTGCTCATATGATTGTTTCATGTTCTTATCCATCCATTATATCTGTCCGTATCAGTCTTTTTTCCCCTCAGGAGAGAAATACGTTGCTCTAGTACAGCCTGCACCGCTATAGTCTCGTTGTTGCAGACACCGCCCCTTTTATGGGAACGCACATGTACCTTGATTAATAAAGCCATTGTTCACTTATCAAATTGATAACCACGTTCATAGTACCGGTTAAGCCCATAGACTGTATAAAAATATGGACAAAGTCACTGAGACGTCACCCATTGCCTTCCCACGGCCTCGTAAAAACAGTTTTGAGGCTCCGGAGGTTTTTTTGCCGCCCGTTTGTACAAACTGCGCTGAAGTGACGTTGTTTGGAGCCGGGTCAACCGGATGTGGTCTTCATGGTCCAGGCACAGATGATTGACAGTTCGGGGTGGAGAAGGTCATGACCTGACCAAACCCACCATTGTGCAAAACGAACTTGCGGTAAACTTCCTTAAGTTGCTAACGTTTTATAATATAACATTTAATTTTCATCCTCAATTTTACTTTCATTTTATTTTAATTTTCACATAATTAACATTCATTCAGTTATCTTCAATTTATATTCAGCTAATTTGATTAGATAGTTAGATAGCATAGCCTACCACCAGCTGAGCTCGGTGCACTGCATCACCAATCTATTTCTTTTTTAGATGCACTGCATCACCACATACAGACAAACATAGGGTAACGCTATAGAGTACTCAAGTGAGTACGTCAGTGGGCAGAGTCTGGTTTCGGAAGTAAATTCCCGATGGAAGATAGAATGGGCTTCAGAGACTATCGACTATTTCTTGAAATCTGATTTATAGAATGAGCCGAAACGTTGCTGGATTAGCCTGTGTGGTACAAGGATATATTCCACATATCGCGTGTTCCAATAAAAAAATTTTTTAAGTAATGCATTAATGAATTTAGTTTGACTTTAACGGACTACATATTCAGTACTGCAACGCACGGGTGGTTCTCGACCAATAAGATACCATCATCTCGTCTGTCTGGACATTCTTGGGCAGATGGGAGTACTGCAGCTGAAGATGAGCTAACGTTAGCTTGCTAATTTGAGAAGCCCCCCCAACAAGGTCAGAAACTATGCTACGGTTAACCTCATAAAGCAATTCTAGCTTTTAGTCCTTCGAGCTAGCTAGCTAACGTTAGAAAAAAGTGTTTAAAAACGGAGCTGTGTGCTACTGCTGGCATAGTAGACACATCATAGCTCGCTCCAAAATGAATATGTGATGACAAACATGTTGAAGATGAGCGAAAAGGCAGTCAATTTATTATGTTACGAACTTCGTCCACAAAACAACAGCTTGTTCACGGTAGGCTACTAAGGGATGTTCTCCATCGACTTCCACTCAAAAATACAGCGTGTCTTCCTGTCCCAAGCATAGACTGTATAAAGGTCCCCAAGATGCCAGGGCGCGTTTTAGACCAATGACTGTTCTCTCATTCTATATGGTGAGAACCATATAGAACCTATTTTTAGCAGTGACCCCAGGACTCAACCTGTCCCTGATTGGTCCTGAAAAAATGTTAATACACTGTCCAAACAACACAATATTTTTTAAAAAATCTGCACATGCACAGGCATTAGATCAGTGTTTTTCAACCTTTTTTGAGCCAAGGCACATTTTTTACATTAAAAAAAATCCTGAGTCACACCACCAACCAAAAGTGTTACTAATTAAGTGAGGTTGGATCATTTCCCACGGCACACCTGACGATCTCTCACGGCACAGTGGTTGAAAATCACTGCATTAGATGAAGGAAAGGCACCTATTGCATATAGCCACACTAAAACCTCAAGAAACATCTCATTTTGGCCAAAACTCCATAAACATGAACATTGACCAGTCCTAACCGTTTAACTGTTAGCTAAGTTAGCTAACGTAGGTATCTTGTGGGCTACTGTGTCATTTTTAAATCAGTCCTGCTATTTGTTTTTCCCATGGCCTCAAAAAGCGGGAGAATATGCAGAGAGGGAGAAAGAAAATGTGATTTCTGCGATTAAATTAATTATAGGTTTAGGTTTATTTATTTAAGAAAGGGACAATGCACATTAATAAACGTAAATGTGCCAGATTTAGCCATTGGGGCTAATTTTCATCTATAGTCCCTGGGCAGGTTGATGGAGAAATGTTTGAAGAAAAAAGAAAAAGAAAAAAGAAAAAAAACGTATTAGACTAGATTTTTCAGAGCATAACCATATACGCCCGTTTGCCTTTGAAACGTTGGAAAAACCGTATATCGTACAGGCAAACTGTATGGGTTGACACCTATGCGATCCTCTCTCTATCAATAGCCTGTTGCTCACACAAATGCTCCTCTCCACAACTTGCTGGATTTTGAAAAAAAAAAAAAACTTATTTATAGTGTAAGGTGGAAGGGCGTAGCCAGATGCACCAGTTGGTGTGACATGTACTGCCACATCACATACACTGTACAACAGCCAATAGTAAATTACAACTGCAATAGCCTACGTTTCACCACCAAAACACTAGTTAGCCAAAATACACTAGCCTACTCTTCCTATAAAAGGCTAAACATTGTGATGAAATGTCACGATTTGCAACAGGATCAATCTCCAGCACATGGATATGTCCAAATATATCAGTAATCAGCTAAAAAAAAGTGTTTTTAGGATTTACTTACCCTTTAAGTTTTTTTTGTAGTATACCCCCCAGATTTTTAGCTAGCTCTGTCTATTTGTCCAAGTTAATTTTACGCAACTTGCTTTGTGTAACTATATCTTGTGAGGTAGATTGCTAAATGTGTATTATTAGCCAGCTATCTTCAACAAATGATCTGCTGACGTTAGCCACTTAGCTTGCTAACTAAAATAAAATGACACTACGGTAACGGTAGTAAACTTGTTTAGACTGCTTTTTTATATGTAAGCTATGAAAACATGACTACAATATGAAAAGGGGTGTGTTCAACCAAAGTGGTTTGGTTTACAGCGCAAATTTAATCAGTTTTTCTCGCTTTTTCTTATTTGTGGACCTAACATAGTTAAGGCCTACCATAACATAGATTTTGCATTAACCTTATTAACTAAATGGAACTACATAAATTGACAGGACAGTAGGCTACACCCGACCGATGGCAACAATTTGGTGCAAAACACTCCTACCTAGCTAATAAATGTTTATAATTAAAATGATTAGGCTATGTACAAAAAGCGAAATAATGTAATGCTAGGTAACTACGCTACAAAACTGGCGGAGAAGCTGTATGATACCTCGCTTTGTTATATCTGTCATAGCAGAAAAGTCAACAGGAGAAGGAGTGGGGATAATTTATCTTCCGGAACGGAGCAGCCTGTTAGTGACGTGGCAACTTTGGCTCTTTATTGACATTACCACACCCAGACTGTTCTCATTACCACACCCAGACTGTTCTCATTACCACACCCAGACTGTTCTCATTACCACACCCAGACTGTTCTCATTACCACACCCAGACAATTCTCATTACCACGCCCAGACAGTTTGGGCTCTCTATTGACTGTTCTCATTACCACGCCCAGACAGTTTGGGTGAACTTTTGTAGTGGAAAATTTAGGCTTAGAAGTTTTAAAATACATTTAAATGACTGAATAATAAAAAAAATATGTGCATTTGTTTTTGTTTTTGCCTAAAAACAACTGGCACGTGTCACATTCAACCACCATGTTAATTTTTTAAAACTGCATGAAGCAACATTCCAAATCTGACTTCCCCATTCTTGCCCAGGTTATTAAAATAGGGTTAAGACAGACTGTGATTATACGTAGACTGTAACCAACCAGCTCTCTGTCTTCACATGACGAGTTAACCTCAAGTTTGACACCAGCAAGTCGATATGTCACAGTCTGTCTGAACCCTATTTTCTTAAATCTCATTCTGTCCACTGCATTGGCAAACATAATTTTGGTGTTTTTTTTTGGTGTAGGGGCTGTGATGTAGCCTAAATTCAGTTCTGCATTCAGAACGTCTGTTTCCATTGAGTCAGCTAAGACAGTTATACTGACCCTTGTTTGACACAGTGGACAATATTTTTTCACCACCAAAAATGTGTATTCCGTCATAGCAACAAGATCAAGCCAACAATAGCCCGAACGTATGCTAATTCAACTGTGGAAAACCCTGCTCACTCAATAGAAATGTAAACAAGTGAAATTCTTGTGTAATTATGCCACGTCATTCTAGTATACAGTGCCGTTAAAATGTTTTTGCCCCCTTCCTGATTTCCTCTATTGTTGCATATTTCTCGCACTGGATGTTTTCAGATCTTTAGATGTTTTTTTGCATTTGAATGGATCTCTATGAGAATTGGGGGGTGGGAGTCGTGGGACTAGATTTAGCTATAAATTATGCTGGAACAGCATGGAATACATGGTTGGTAAAATGGCTGTAAGTCATCAAGGGTCTGAGGTATCAAACGAGCCCCTGGAAACAACAAACTCCATACTCTAGCTTCATTAGTATACGATTCAATATCTACTGTATTTCTGGCAGCAGAGTGATGGTTTAAGGCTTGTTTGATATGTCAAACCCTTTATGACTTTGAGCCATTTAGCCAACCATGTGTTCCATACTGTTCCAGTGTCATTTACAGCTAAATCTAGTCCCACCCCCCAATTCCCATCGAGATCCATTCAAATGCAGAGAGGTTATAGTATCGCTTGTAGGAGTACCAGAAAATAAGATATCAAGAGTCTTTATAGTGAATTTAAAGTGAAATAATCTGTCTGTAAACAATTGTTGGAAAAATTACTTGTGTCATGCACAAAGTAGATAAACTAACTGACTTGCCAACACTATAGTTTGCTAACATGAAATCTGTGGAGCGGTTAAAAATGAGTTTTAATGACTTTAACCTAAGTGTATGTAAACTTCTGACTTAAACTGTAATATAGACTATGGCATATTTATATCTCCCTGGGCTATACTTTGGGCATGGGAAATTTAATTTCTAATTTACTTTGAGCTGATATATGCTAGATGAAGGTAAAATTTTCCTTAGAGTGATTATGCATGGCAACATTTTTTAAAGAAACTACAGAGAACTATCATCCCAGGGTATGCAGCAAAAGATTACATACTGTAGAGTACAGAAAAAAGTGATGTTTTATTGAGGTACAAGAGTGAATGATTAGGCTACATATTTAGGTGTGTGTACCGGTGTGATATCAATGTTTTCATCTTAAACCAAGGGGCAAATGTATATACTTTAGAATGGACAAAACAAATTGTATTCATTTCATGATACAGGATCTCCCAACCCACAATCCTTAGTATCTGAGCCAAGGCCCCTAACCCAATTGTGCCATCTTGTGGAATGATTACTAAATCGATATTAGCTTGGGGATTTTCAGATAATCTATTTGCAAGATATGAAACCTGCTTAGGAAGGTTCTGGCTAATTTATTAAGGTGCCACACTGACACCACCTGTCTGAAATGCTTGCAGTTCTGTGGTTCTGTGGCATTATTTTGCATGAAGGTTTGGTTATGCAAAGCTCTGTCATGTTTACAAGATGGATTCCTGTAAGCAGTATCTTGTCAAAGCAAATAAAGTGGCTAAAGATGCATACAGATCTTAAAAAGTCTCTGTTTAAGCTCATTAAACAGTAAAAGTTATTTCATTGGTGATAGTAGTGGCTGATTTTAGTTTTAAAAGTGATCTGCACCAAAATCTTCCCTGATAATGTTTCAAACATGTGGAATCCATCTAAATATGCCCAAGGACCCCCAAACCCGACTACAATCCTACCCTTTTAGACAGCATAGAATACAAGTTCTCTACGTTGGACAACACATGAGAAACTGTGGCTTTGATTATTGTTTCTTTATATCTTTATAAATATGCACAGTGAAAATGGTGACGATTAAATCCACCCATGAAGTTTACCATTTTGATCACAAGATGGTGCCATTTCACTATCCGTTATTCAGTATTGATTGAAATTCCAACCAGAACCATCAAGAGCATAAATTGAAAAGTTAATTGACCTCAGCATTCTATTGGCTGAGAACTAATTGGATGCATAGCCAGTTTATTGAAAAGTGGCCTGTATCATTTTGTGTTGAACAAGCAGACCAGAAGACTACACCTGTTGTACCGCCTCTACTGTTCTTCCAAGGTAAACTTATCTAAACTTTCCATCTTTTTTGCCAGTGCTTTAATAGTTTACCATTGTGTTTACTGGTAGCTAAATGCAGTACATTAAGATATATTTTTTTATTGTTTTGTTTTTAAAGGAGTTCTGCACACATGTCTGCAGATAAATGTACCATAGGCATAGCCTTATCAGAGAATTACCCTACCCAATACCCATGCGTACAAAATAAATTCTGTGATCCTTTTAAAAAGCACAAGAAACCAGCAAAACTATCTTTAAAAGAAGTATGTCCAGAGCTGGCTTAGAAGGTCAAAGAAATTCAGGGGGATGTTTGGTACAGGAAATTCGGTACAGGATGTCGTGATTTCATATATCGGCATAATCAGCATTGTTTGCATTCGTTTATGTGCTAAAAGTGTGCTTTTGAGACCTTTTTTGCCATGCAATGGAAGTGAATGGAGAGAGAAAAAACGTAATTCTTTGTTGGTCAGTTTCTGACCACTGTAGCAACTCATGAAGGTGAGCGTGTTGTGTAGATACTATGCAACATTATGTTCAAACAAAGTTGAGTATGCCTTTAAGATGAGGTGTGGCCACGATCATTTTTGGCATATTGCTATCTTGAGCCAGCAGAAAGCGCTTGCGCTAAAACCACCACAAACCTGGTCAGGAATTACTGGGAACCCATGCCGCATGCCGGTGTTAAACCCTAATGTTTAAGATTACTATTGTGTATATTAAAACATGTAATAATGGGCACAAGCATGTCTGTTCCAACTTCCTGTTCCGCTTTTTTTTTTTTGCAGTCTTATTAAATCCGCCATTATATTAGCAATCCGCCAAGGTGAAAATGCAGGTGGCTTTTAAAGGGAATGGGAGATGACACTGATTTGTTTATTGCATGTTGCGCCCAAGACACACCTATAATTAATGAAGAGGCTAAGTTCAGCCCATTTGAACCTTGCACCTTACTTTGCGCTCAAAATATGTGCCTTCGAACTAGCTAAAGTGGAGTTTGACACGCCTTAAATGCACTTTCCAATGCGTCTTCAACCATGGGCTAAGATTTTCAAGATGGAGCCCATGGTTGAAGACGCATTGGAAAGTGCATTTAAGGCGTGTCAAACTCCACTTGTGAAGCTGCTCATCCACACACGTCCCAGTTTATGCACGGACCCCACGGTCTGGGATAAAATCCTGACTGTGCCCCTGCAGACCATGGCCGGTCACCATTTGGTGATATAATTGGGGGTCACAAGGTCCAGGGTTTGGGAGGATTCATATCTCATTGTTCTCTAGTGACCTCTGCTGGCCAGTGGGCCACAGTGTCTTACTCTGATCCTCATGGCTGGGCAAGCTTGGCTTGTGGGCTGGCTGCGTTGTGAAAAGAAGCAGCAGGTGACACCATGTGCTTTGAAGGCAAGCGTTTGTCTATGCTGCCCTCTATCAGTGGCAGACTTTGAGGCATGAGCATGACTCATTGGGCTTTCTAACTTGGGGAGAAAAGGGTGGAAAAGACGTGGGCTGGGGTAATGTAGGGGATGTTGGGACTATGTTTATGTCAAGGGAATGTGAGGAGTGTAATAGTTTTGAAGTAGATGTAAGAGATGTTTCACATTTCTGTTAAAGGCATGGGTTCTCTTGCAAAATCTAGTCCTGCCATTAAAGGTATCGATATCAAAATGAAGCCAAGTTACAACAAACAATATTGGCTATCTTAGCTCACACAAATTAAACAAGCTCTATTCCAAAGCAATGCTACCCAATGTTTCCTAAATGATTACATGTAACTTGGCCCTCTGTATTTTCATCTTACCATCTGAAGAGAATGCGGTCATTCAAACTTTATGTGTGGCTTTGTAAGCAAGAGTAACTTGGTATTTTTGTATGTTGAAAACATTTTTGTTGATTTAATTTGACTGTTTTCTTTTAAAGCACAACTGAACTTTTGTAGAACTTTGGGTTGTGTAGTTACCTGGCCATGAGTCCAAATGGTGGCAAAATATGTTTGTTAGTTGCTCTGTGCTCCCCTGGGGGGATAATACAGAAAATGGTATTTGTCGCTCTCCATTCACTTCTATAGGGCAGCTAAAACGGTCTCAAAATGACACTTCTAACACGTATACGAACTAGAACGAAGCGGATTCTGTCAATACAAACAATAACCAGTCCTCGTATGTATTTTTTCCCCTGTAATTAAAATTTATTATAAAAGTACAATTTTCTTCAATGTTCTTAGCAAGCACCAGAAAATACTTGTTTACCATAGATCAGGAACGCTTGCTTCCATGGAAATTTGGACAAATTAGTGGTTTCTGACGCATCGGCGCATTAACACTGTTTCTGGCGCAAGAATTACCTACCAGATCTACGTTCCAAATAAAATATGAAAAAGCCAAGAAAGGGCCATTTAATTTAAAAAATAAAAAATACGTAAGAGGACTGGTTATTGTTTGTATTGACAGAATCCGCTTTGTTCACGTTCGTATGCGTGCTAGAAGTGTCATTTTGAGACCATTTTAGCTGCCTTATAGAAGTGAATGGAGAGCAACAAATACCCTATTCTGGATTATCACCTCAGGGGAGCACAGAGCAACTAACGAACATATTTCGCCACCATTTGGACTCATATCATGGCCAGGTATGTTCTATTTCTTGTATTACATTATATTTTGTATTTGTTTAATTTGATATGTGCCATAGTTTCTGAGAAAATTGCAGTTTAATTTTTTATGAGTGATTTCAGTGTGTTATGCATGTACATGTTGAAACTGATTTACAGTATGTACAGATGTTGGTTTTTCTGACATTGCAGTGGGCTAGAAAGTACATGATACTTTGCCAAAGGTTCCTATTATAGCTGTACCCAGGTAAGATGGCTGCCAAATTGTTCCATTTCAGAATTCCAAATTACTATTACATTATGTGTTATGGCATATCTATGGTTCTATATCTATGGTTCCACTGACTGTGGGTTGTTCTGCGGTGGTCACTAACCACGCCCTCTCTATTCTGTATAAAAAGTGGGTTTTGTGCTCTTGGTGCGGTAGCCGCAATGACTTCCTTGGAAGACAACGCGAAGCGTCCAACGGTGGCATCACCACGGGAGCTCACTCAAAACCCGCTAAAGAAAATATGGATGCCTTGCAAAAATGGCCTTCCAGAAAAAAATATTTCTCAAAGAAAGGGTAAGTGGAGCCGTAAGCTCCTCACCAATTGCTTGCACCGACTCTGGGTAACCAGGTCGCTAGCGTTAGCTAGTAGCTAGGTCCTTGGAGATTTCCCCCACGGGCCGCATAACGTTAACGTTAGCTATATCTTTTGTTCTGAATTAACTTACTGGTAACATTGCATGTTACAGTGACGTTAATTTAGAACAAAGGATACAGCGGGGATTACAAAATGTTAGTCGTATTGGAGTAGTTGCATTTGACAATCCAATTAGCGTTATACCTTTACATGGCATATAATGTTACGCTAGCCAACGAATGTTTTAAGTGTAACGTGGCTTGCTTTCTTGCCGATAGACTTGCATTGCTAAAGCTAACGTTAGCGAACAATTCATTGTTAGTGGGTATATATGGGGACCTATTTCGAAGGTGACGTTAGTTAGCTGTGAAAAACGTGCTTTAAAAGCTCACCACCTCTTGATTGGGAAGCATTTATTTTCTGTTGTGCGGCTTGTTTCAGCCTAGCTCACCAGATGGATGTTAGTTGGCTCGCAACAAGCTGTGAACACTTGTCGTAGTGCTAGAGTAGACGATGTAAGTTATAGAACTGCTAGATATTATGGTTATTTATCCATGTCCAATAAAGGTAACTGGTCTCCATTTGTCATTGTCGACACCATCAGCGTCACCTAACGTTAGCTGACTAGCCGTCACGGTGTCCTGCCGGACGCATTCATGCAATCTGGGCTGGTGTTTTGTTTATACCACTGACACCCGCCCCCGTTCGGTTTATACCACTGAGTTGCAGCGACTACATTTTTATTATATAGCCATCAGTAACATTAAAAGTTATATCGCAATGATGGATGAGCACCTTCCCCACCCTGCAAATTCAATCTTATCCTTTCTGTGCTATAGGAATCCTGTTTTCCTGGTTGTTTGGCTGGGTTTTGAGCAAGTATTACAGATATGTGTAAAGCATTTGTTTAATCTATGCAAATTCAAGCCAATTTTTATATGACTACATTTTATTGGTATGATTGTTTGATGGAAATTGCTCTTATTAAAGCCTAAGTTTTATTCAAGTTTTCCTTTTTTAAATTTGGCCTTTATCAGGAGCCTTTATCTGCTATTTGTGTAGGAGTCTAGTCTGTTTGTCTCCTGCACTGTCAACAATTCTGTCACCACATCTGATATATTATTTTTGGAATGTTTGTGATATAATTCATGTGAAAATGTCCTAAAAAAATTAAAACTTTAGGTTTGTTTCAGTTTTTTTTGTTTCACCTCTGCAGCTGTTAATGCACTACCTGATCTACACCAGGGGTGCATTCAAAAATACAAGCGTCAAAAGAGGATGGACCAGAATCATTTCAGAAGGTTAAGATTCAGATGTGTTTTAGATTGCACATTCCAAAACATGTGGTGCTCTTGTCAATAGAATGCTTGTTCAGGATGGCAGGCATCATATTTTTTTATGAACTTAAATGGTTCTGTGTTGTCCTGTTGCAGAGCGCTGTTACTACTGCTGCTGACAAGGCAGTTGTGCGCAGTGTAGCACAGTTTCTTAAGTGTGTTATTCCCTGCTTCTGGTTACAGTGCAGCCATACCCATGAAACGAGGAGTAAACATTTGTTGAAGATTGTTGCGAAAGGTTGCGAACATTTGAGAAGAGCGTTCAAGGCACAACTGTAAGCAAAGGTCTTGCATTTTCAACACACCCCAGATGAAGACATCTTCCTTTGTCATGTGGACATTGTACACTGCAGCATTAAACTCCCAAGTAGGATATTTTTCCTTAAATAGTTCACCTAGCTACTGCACATCAGTGCTGACTTTAAAGGGGTTGTCCACTGTAATTAACTTTTAGGCTAATATTTTAGAATTTCAGCAATTTTCCACGCTTTATCTGTGATGGCTGCTATGAACATTGTGAACTACAATGACGTCACTGAATTGCATTTCTGAAATGCACCGATATCTCACAGCTTTATGCCTCCAACTCCCATACATAATTTCTTCTTTGCATTATATACAAGTAAATTCATCCACAAGTCCTCCACAAAAAATGTAAAGGTGTATATAAAAAAAAGTAAGTAGCGAGCTAGCTAATCCATTTCTGCCAGTGGTCTAGGTAAAGTGAAGAATGGTGGTCTTATAACAAAGCAAATTAAGATCAAGCTTCCAAAATGTGATATCCGCACAGTGATATTTTGAAATGTAGAAATCCTCCAGGGTGAAAATTGCAGTGATATGTCATAGTAAAATAAATGCACTAAATATATTTTGATTAGTTCTATTGAGGTGGACTACCCCTTTAAGGTACATATTGCTGCATGAATTGCCACGCCTGTGCTCCCGTGCTGTTTCCAAGGCACTCTGTTCATTATGGAGTCCTGCTTGATTTGCACGACAGGCCTTTGGCACCACGCATTCGACTACCCTTTTCCGCTTTTGCTGAGTTGCAATGCCCCTGTCCCAAACCAGGAAGTGACAACTTGCACAGTTCCTCAGCAGTCTAACAGCCACTGCTCAGCCATTCCACACAGCAGTTCGGGTTTTTGTCTCTGAGCTCTGGCCGAGAGTATTATATTAGTGGATTAAAGGGGATTGAGTGAAGGGGGGATTGAGTGAAGGAGCGAGTGAGAAGGGAAGAGATTGATTTCTTTTAGAGGGGGGCAAGGAGTGGTGTGACCTTGGATGAAGTCTTGCAGATACGCACCCTTGTCACAGTTGGGCTGCTTTGAGCTGTATTGGGTAATTTTAATCTCTTGTTACAGCAGTGGAATATCAATGACCTATGACCCAGTCTGCACAGTCTGGAGATGCATGTCCTTCCATCCAGTTATAGCCCTACTTTGCCTGGATTATCAACAGGGGAGCAAATGGGTGTGGGTTTGTCAGGTTGTTTTGCACTAGTGTAGAACTTACGAGTGCATGTGCAATATTGACCTTTGTCCTTAGTTGATTACATCCAGAATAATTATTTCCTCTTCAAAAAGAGTGATAAAACAATATTGGTATAATGATAAAGGTGTGATTCAAATATCTGGTTGAAAATTCCAATCTTTTTGGCTTGAAAGAATTTGAGAAAGTGAGTGAGTGAGAATTGGATAAATATTTGTCAGAACTAGCTGTCAGTCACCCAACAGGTGTGGTAGGTTAGTGGAGCAGTATGCACACATTTGGTTTCGGGCCAGTGTTGATCAGTCGGACACCTCTCCTGAGGAGAGAGGCTCTTCGTGGCTATTGTCATCTTCTCATTTTATATTTGTAATGGCAGTTATTTTCTCTCTGCAGTGTGTATGACCAACTGCCCCACCCTCATTGTAACAGTGGGCCTCCCTGCCAGAGGGAAGACCTTCATCTCCAAGAAACTGACCCGCTACCTGAACTGGATTGGCGTGCCCACCAAAGGTAATGTTCTGAGTTCCTGGCTGCACTTGCAGCTTGAGCTGGGTGAGACGGGACATTATCTCATGGGCCACAGGACGCACTTTGATTTTGTTATGACTTCTGTGGCCATTTATATTGAACTTTTCAGTTTGTGTGCGCTTCCAACTAGTCGGTAGTGCTACTCATGTTATTTTTGTATGCTATCTTTGGCGATTCAACGACTGTCCTGCATTTGCCTTATTTCATGCTTGTGCAGATGAAAGGCCAAGGAGATCCTGTGGTGAAATATTTGTTTGCCTTTCTCTGCAGGGTTCCAAGCCTAGCTTGATATGTCTTTTTTTAAGGAAGTGACCTGCAAGAACTAGAACGAGTTTTCACACACTGCTCTTTGTCCCCCCCCTTCAGAATTCAACGTGGGCCAGTACCGACGTGAGTGTGTCAAGATCTACAAGTCCTTTGAGTTCTTCCGTCCAGACAATGAGGAAGGCTTGAAGATCCGCAAGTAAGAGAAGCATGTTTGAAACGCAGCCTGGCGTTTTGCATAAGTGAAAACAAATTGACCACCAAAAAAAGGGGGGTGGGTGGATATTTTTCTCTCTCTGCAGAAGACGATACAAACACCCAGAACATGATGTATGCAATATCATGCTTGACAAGATGGCACTATCATTTTACCCTTAACCACTAACCAATGCTTAACCGTCCTGTTGTGTGTCGGTGCCAGGCAGTGCGCGTTGGCAGCATTGAATGATGTCCGGCAGTATCTTGGAGAAGAAGGAGGGCAGGTGGCGGTGAGTCAAGGGCATTGGCTTGATGCCATTACATGAAAGCAGCTTGATGAAGCCACATTACACATGACCATGTTTGGGTTATATGGGTAATAATACACATGCTCTCTTCCTGGATCAGGTGTTTGATGCCACAAACACCACGAGGGAGAGGAGAGAGACCATCTTAAGGTTTGCAGAACAGAATGGCTATAAGGTATGGCAACAGTTGGAACTACTGCAAGCATCCTTTTTCTGTACAAGTGAACTCGTCTCTCTGTGCAGGTGTAAAATAATTGTGTCTCTTATTCTCAGGTGTTTTTTGTAGAGTCTGTTTGCGAAGACCCTGATGTCATTGCAGAGAATATTGTGGTACGTGAGTTTAATCTCATTCCACAACAACGGGGAATAATATAGTGGTCTGTGAATTTAGACTGAACCTTGATATTTGCATACGGTAAGTTGTTAACCTTTTTCAGCAGTGAAAATATCTGGGAGAGTTTTGATTGGCTATGCATTCCCATTCCGCACCTCCTCGCTCATTAGCGGCCAGATTGGGTGCCTGCCTGCAGGTGGGCTGCAGAGTGAAAAGATGTGGCTGCTGCCTGCGCATGCTTTGGACGATGTGTGCTAGTCTGCTTTTCCCCCAAACTGACAGAAGATGTCGCATTGATGGGATATGACCATTAAAAAATGATCTTCCAAATTTGGTGGGAGATACTAAGGCCTGTACAATCAACATACAGTATCCTGAACTTTGACTTAAGTAAACAAAAGTTTTGTTTTTTTGTGACAAACTCTGTTTGGTGGGTTTGTGTTAGTGATTGAACTCTGTTTGTGAATTTAAAAATGTATAATTAAAAAAAATTAAAAAAATGTATTGGTTAAGGACAAATGTTGATTGAATTCCGGTCATAAGTGTCAGTGGAAAAATGCAAATGCACATATGAGGGTAAATGGTTTTCTATTGGACACAGATGATTTCCTTGCCTGAGTTCCTGTCTGTACTTCCTCCTGTTTCTTCAGCAAGTGAAGCTCGGGAGCCCAGACTACACAGACTGCAACACAGAGGAGGCAGTAGCGGACTTCATGAAGAGGATAAAGTGCTATGAAAACTCCTACCAGACACTGGACGAGGTCTTGGACAGGTGAATACTTTGCTCCCCTGGTTACCTATAGACTGCCGTATACTACAATGGGGGAAATAAGTATTGGACACGTCAACAATTTTGTTATCAAACATATTTACAATGTAGCTATTCACATGAGATTTTGACCAGACATTGGTATTAACTCAATAAAACTACACAGCTAAAGAAATTGTAACATTCCAATTCTTAAAAAAAGTTATGTGCAATAAAGTGAAATGACACAGGAAAAAAGTATTGAACACGCTAAATTAAATGTGGTAGAAAAGCCATATTTTTTATATTTGGTTGCATATCCTTTGCATGCCATGACTTTATGATGTCTGTGACCCAACAACATCAAAAGGCTCTTGATATCTTATTTTCTGGTACTCTTACAAGTGATACTATAACAGCTCTGCATTTGAATGGATCTCTATGGGAATTGGGGGGTGAGACAAGATTTAGCTGTAAATTACACTGGAACAATATAGAACACATGGTTGGCTAAGTGGCTCTAAGTCATCAAGGGTCTCATGTATTAAACAAGCCTTTAACCATCACTCTGCTGCCAGAAATACAGTAGATATGGAAGGATCACTTTAAGGGTTGTTTCTCCTGACAGATTTTCCTATTGAACTCTATGGAAAAATAAGTCAGGAGAAGAAACCCTTCAAGTTATCCATCCATATCTACTGTATTTCTGGCAGCAGAGTGATGGTTAAAGGCTTGTTTAATACATGAGACCCTTGATGACTTAGAGCCACTTAGCCAACCATGTGTTCTATATTGTTCCAGTGTAATTTACAGCTAAATCTTGTCTCACCCCCCAATTCCCATAGAGATCCATTCAAATGCAGAGCTGTTATAGTATCACTTGTAAGAGTACCAGAAAATAAGATATCAAGAGCCTTTTGATGTTGTTGGGTCACAGACATCATAAAGTCATGGCATGCAAAGGATATGCAACCAAATATAAAAAATATGGCTTTTCTACCACATTTAATTTAGCGTGTTCAATACTTTTTTCCTGTGTCATTTCACTTTATTGCACATAACTTTTTTTAAGAATTGGAATGTTACAATTTCTTTAGCTGTGTAGTTTTATTGAGTTAATACCAATGTCTGGTCAAAATCTCATGTGAATAGCTACATTGGAAATATGTTTGATAATAAAATTGTTGACGTGTCCAATACTTATTTCCCCCATTGTATATCAGTTACCTTTGAGACGGCCATCATTGTTTCAAGCACGTTTGAGTTCCCTTGCTGTGTTTGATGCAAAACATTTGATTCAGATGTTTGATCTTCAATTTTTGCCATTTTAAAATGGAAACCTTCCATCCATCTTAGTATTATTTGTATGGTCTAATGAAACGTTCATTTATATTTTTGGATATAGGCCCTTAGTTACCATAGGCCCTTATCTACATGTTGTGGGTTTATGGAGCAAGTTCTTTCTTCATAGAACTCTTTGGTCACAAGTGGTGGAGGTTGACACCATACTTTACCATGCCTCCTGCATTTAGGCACATATTTATTTTTCAGGTGAAACTGAAATTTTTTGTTCTGTTCTTGACAAGTTTTTAGATGCATCAAAACAAAACTTTTTCAGCTTCAGTGGTTTAAAGATGGCATCGGCTTCAACAATCCAGATGTTTCTAGAGTAAGGAAGTAGAGGACAGAAGGTGGCAATGTGGTTACTATATGGAAGTTTTGATCAAACCCATCATTGCAGAGAGCTGTCCTACATCAAAATCATGGACGTAGGTCGACGGTACCTGGTGAACCGGGTCCTGGACCACATCCAGAGCCGCATCGTGTATTACCTGATGAATATCCACATCACGCCCCGTTCCATCTACCTGTGCCGGCACGGCGAGAGTGACTTGAATGTCAGGGGCCAGATTGGCGGTGACTCTGGGCTGTCCATGCGTGGTAGGGAGGTGTGTTTCCCTCTGTAAAGCACTGAGCACGTGCTGTAATCGATGGCTTTACAAATGCCATTCTTTTACTAGTCATTATTGGAATGGGTATGTGAACATCTTTGATTGCAGTAGTACCTGCATTTAGATTACTTGGACATTCTGGTTTTACTATGATGAAGATAACATGTTAAATGGCTAAATCTAAAGAGAGAATTGCCTACATAAAAGGATTTGTAGCCCTTTTCATCATTTGGCTGAAATAGTTTTTTTTCCCCCCTGGTAACATGAAATCCAAATTCTCCCTCCATCTCTGTTCTCCCAGTTTGCAAAGTGTCTGCGGAAGTTCATCCTGGACCAGAATATCCCAGAGCTGAAGGTGTGGACCAGCCAGATGAAGAGGACCATTCAGACGGCCGAAGGACTCGCAGTGCCTTACGAGCAGTGGAAGGCCCTCAACGAGATTGATGCAGTGAGAGCCTGACTGTCCCCCCCGCCCACGTTTGTGTGTGAATGCATTCGCTCGGTCTCCAGGGTGTGTGAATGTCTGCATCTCTCACTGTGCGCATGCATTCGCTCGGTCTCCAGGGTGTGTGTGAATGTCCGTGCATCACTGTCTGTGCGAATGCATTCGCTCGGTCTCCAGGGTGTGTGTGAATGTCCGTGCATCTCTCTCTCTGTGCTAATGTATTCGCTCTGTCTCCAGGGTGTGTGTGAGGAGATGATGTACGAGGAGATTCAGGAGAACTTCCCTCTGGAGTTTGCCCTGCGGGATCAGGACAAGTACCGCTACCGCTACCCCAAGGGGGAGGTGAGAGCGCTGCATCTGGGCATGGCCGTGTCTAAGATTTCCTGTATTTGTGTGTAACTAGAAGTGTGAACTACAGCTAGATCTATTTGCGGGCAGTTTTTGTATCAAGGTAGATCTTGACACTATTGTTTCACAATGCTGATTCCAGTTGGCTAGCAATGACTGGAGCATGGTTAGTGTTTGATTATGGCCTTGTTTGCTTAGGGTGTGTGACAGGAGCTTTTGTTCAAATTGATTTGTCGGTTGCTGACAGGCAGCTCTATGTGGGCTCAGTTCGCAATGCACAGCAAAAATATGGCAACCAGGGGTCCACCAGCACTTCTCTCACCATTACCCAGTGTTTAGAATTGAGGGAAGGGCCATTAATTGTGCTGTCTTGCCTGAGGGGTCCCCTGTCCTCCCTGTCATGAGAAGGCCTCCTGATCAGATTTTTTTTTTTTCCATTTAGTTGCTGCTCTAGAGTCAGGCTGCCACAGAACTGGCACTCGGGGGGTTTTTGTGTGAAAGGACGGCACCAGGTCTCACTCTAAGGTTTCAGTTGCAGGATTTTACCTGGTGTAGGTGCTGGGTTACAGAGCGTGCTGCCATTTCAGATGGGGAAATGTAAACAATGGACTTTTTTTGACAGGTGGCATGTGTGCTGCCTGTGCGCTGCTGTAGTGGCCCTTGTCTTTCTTCATAACAGAAGAAAGATGAGTGACTGTAACAGGTGTTGGTTTGAGTGAACGTGTGTGTGTGTGTGTGTGTGTGTGTATAACCCCTGTATGTTTCTTTTAGTCCTATGAGGACCTGGTACAGCGACTGGAGCCAGTCATCATGGAACTGGAGAGGCAGGAGAACGTGCTGGTGATCTGTCACCAGGCTGTCATGCGCTGTCTTCTAGCCTACTTCCTAGACAAGTCTGCAGGTCAGTCACTGTGTGTGGCACTGTCCCTCCTGCCAGCCTCCCTTCCCCCCCTGTACATTAGTTTTTCACTCTTTTCCTCACCATCCCAAACTGCAGTGGTGCATAACCAGACCACATTCTCTACTGGTTTTCAATTGTATGCTGTGTAGATACCTATAACTTGTATTGTTTAAATCAGCTTTTAATCTTGACAAATTGCACAAGCTGTTTGATGAAAAGGGCTGAATCTAGCCTTGGAGAAGGGTAGTGTCTTACGGTCCTGTAATCCCCCCCCCCCCCCCCCAGATCAGCACGGGCAGGTGTCATGTGTCCCAACTGTTATTCTGGTAATGGCAGTGAGCTTAAACACATGTGCCTTGTCATATACTGGATGGCTCCTGGTCTATTAATTAATTTGTCTGTTTTGCCCAACAGGGGAGCTGCCTTACTTAAAGTGCCCTTTGCATGCGGTACTAAAACTCACACCAGTGGCTTACGGTAAGCATTTATTTAGACTTTTAAAAAGCTGCAAATATGGTTGTCACTGAAGGGAATTAATTTTATATTCTTTGTGGACAGCCATGTCTCATTCGGTATGGTAATATTATTTTATCATATTGGCATAATGAATTTTATTTAATGTTAATTTATGTTTAAAATTCTGCTCAGATGTGCAAATGTGTTCAAATGACCACCAAATTATTGTGCGTCTCATTTATTAGAATCATACCAATCATGGTGCTCTAGAGAGGAGTCTCACATGGTGGCTCCACCCGGGTTGAGCCTTGACAAAGCCTCATTTTTCTGTTTGTGATCCAGATGCAGTCTACCTCACTCACTGCAATCCTCCTGCAATGTATTGGGCTCCTTATTCTATGACAACCTAAAACCACAACTTTGTGAAAGAGAACTTTTTCACACATTTTAACTTGGTAATGAAAAACACTTAAACCAGATTGTGAGACATGCTGAGGAGAAATGTGAATGTTTTGCCTTAGATTCATGCTTTTGCTTGAATACACTGCACTGTGCATAGAAGTGAATTGTGGTTTAAATGAATAATTTGAAGGTGGCAGTTGTTCTTTTAAAAGTGGTAATATAATGTTCTGAGGCTCTACTGAATTCAATGTCCTGTTTTTGTGCTTCTTCTGGTAGCTTCCTTTTGAATACCAGTCATACAAGTTTAGGTATTCCTAAAAGGATGGGGTGTTTTTCTAGTTTCACAAACCACAACATGAATGTAAAGAGACCTGTCGAAAAAATATATTTATGTCACTTGCCTCCAAGCAATACATGTGAAAAGTTGCCCTCTGGTGGTTTGTGAATGAATAACATTTGCACACGTTGCTCCTCTATGGCTTGATTTTTGTATAGGCAGGGCCCCAGCACAAGCATTCCTGAATTAACTCCTTTTGTGACCCTTGTTTTTAACCCCATGTCAACAGGCTGCAGGGTGGAGTCCATCTGCCTGAACGTGGAAGCTGTAAACACCCACAGAGAAAGACCAGAGGTATGTCGGGCTCTTCTGTAGCTATGTCTATGAGTGGGTTTGATTTAGTGAACCAGTGTGCCGTTACGCCCACATTGGTGACACTTCTTGTTCATTTGAATCGGCACAAACATGGCTTAACCAAGCTGACCTAGCCATAATCGCTTCGTGGTCGTCGTCGTCATAACGTTTTGCCGCCCAGCGCATTCCAAGAGTACACCGCTTCTTTTAAATTGCACGCAATCGGTGCTAATGCGGTAAACCCGGTCCATGCCTGGACGCTTAATCGAACCCTCTCTATATAGGCATTACAGGTTGTAGTGCCCTCAGGAAGGCACTCTGGAGTGCATTGCATGATTGGAAATGGTGTTCAGAGAGAGGAGATTAAATGGGATGGATTGCAAAGGTAGTACAGCTTGCAGGGCGGTTGTGTAGCATCTACTCTCCTTAATTTTATGGTCATGGCAGAATTCAGAAGCTGTCAGATATTTACAAGATGGTGTTGGTGTGTACCAGCAGTTTGAAAGGGCGAGGGTTGCTCATGGAGTGTAGGTTGACATGTCTTTGATTGTTATGTGTATTAAGGTACTGTGGGATTTAAAAAATGTTTTGCTGCCTTGGTGTTCACAGAGGTTAGTGTAGTTCATAGCGTATTACTCTAGTGTTTCTACTTTATTTAGATTATCATGGAAATTGTTCAAATCGGTGTTTTCCAACCTCAGTCCTGAAGGACCCCTGTGTGTGCTGGCTTTCGTTCCAATCACAATTGCATTCCCAGAATTTGAACAAGCTGTTAATTCTTCATTGGGTGCTTTTCATGTTTAGAGGGATTATTTGCCCTCTTAAGCCACATTGTCAGAAATGGCTACGCATACCATGAAGAAGAGGAGGGTAAATAATCCCACTAAACATGAAATGTGGCACAGCCCAGCCTCGTCCATTATGAAAAAACTGATGTGCACTCCTACTCTTAGAAGCTTTATGAATACTGGCCCAGTACTTTTACAGGGTTCCCACTTGCCCTTGAAAATCCTATAATATATCTCATGGCTGCCGAGGCCAAGTCTGTGTGTATGCCTAATGGCGTTTACTCCCCTCTCCACATGCGCGCACACACCATTCCGTTATCAAAGCAGCCCTGTTTCATAAGAATTTGACTTTTCGCAAAGGGTGCAAACAACCACCATGAACGGTACTTGGAAGGCATACAAACAACATTTATTGTTCATTCTCACATTCCACGTGCGACCATCTTCTGAAGTGTCTAAAGCAGTGCCTGTCTGAATTGTGGAGATGCCTGTCCAAGAGCTCTAATTTGATTGGCCTCTTGCCGATTGATGGGATGGTCTGTGCCTTGCCCTTAGCCACAGGATTGAAACTCCCACCCTCTCCAGCCCCGTGTCAGTATTTGTGAATCCTGCAGTCATTGAGTTGTGATGTGTTGCTCTTTCCTGGAGGTGATTCCCTGTGTTCTTGTCCTTGAACAGAACGTAGACGTGACCCGCATGGCAAAGGAGGCCCTGCTCACAGTGCCCGCCCATCAGTGAGAGAGAGTCTGTTTCTCTTGTCATTTAAAAATCCGTCATTTGTAAATATGGCACAGTCCAGTGATGCTCAGAAACCTGCCAAATCCAGTTTATTAGTATTTTGAATTTGTTATCATTTTTGCTGCAGACAGAACAGTTGCATCAGAGTTACTGTATATTATGGTAATACGAATATCATTGAATATTCTGTTAATTATTTTTTCTTGATTGGGAATTCCAAGTACATTGAGACTCACAGGGCAAGTCTGTGACAGAGGGCCTTGGGAGCTCAAGTCTGCAGCAGGACTATTTAATACAAAATCCGTTCTAAATGTCTGTTTTTGTTTACATTTTAATTCATGGTTTAGGTTTTTATTTTTCATGAAAAACACATTTCTCATTTTTGTGTATTTAGACAGGCATTTGAATATCTTTTGGTTCACTGTGTTCAGTCTGTGAAGAGTGACCGAAACGGTGCAGTCTACCTCAAAAGATGTGTTTTTAAGGTTAAAATAAATGTTTACAGCTGAGGGTAACCAAAATGGCATGGTGGGGTGGGATTTGGACAGACTGAAACCTGAATGCATTGCCTTTTAAAAATGTTTTATTTGGTCTCCAGAGTCTGCTACCCTTTCCCCTTTCTCTCAGTTTGGAATGTTCAAGTAATATTCATCAAAGCTCATTGCTGCAACAGGTGATACTGATTCAGAGTGCGGACAAGCATGTGCTCTACTCTGAAGTATGTGATGTCAGCCAACTTTTATCACACTAGCCTTCAAGTGGGGCTTGCTGCGCACTGCCGGTGTGACAGGGCCCAGTTGACAGGGCTCACTACTGCATGATGTGGCGATGGCGCTCTGACTGAATCCCTCCTTTCTCTAGCAGCCGTGAGTGTTACACTGTGGGGCTGGAAGCCGCTGTTGGCACTGGCATGGTCTCGATTATAAACCAGGCTATGGCACCTATCCACATACACTCCACAGGGGGAAGGGGGGAGGGGATTTCATACTGCTGTATGAGTGAGAGGCTTTACTTGCATAATATTGCACAGTTTCCTGTGCTTTCATTGTGGCTAACAATCAGCATGAATGTTACTTGTCCCAGTAATTTATTTCGTTTTTTTTTGTTTTCTGTCCCTGTAATGAATGTGTTTGTTATGATGGTGGTCTTTATGTAAACAATAAACCTATGAAAAGCTGTCCTGTGTGTCTCCCAAACCCCCCATTGCCCTTTCTGTTGTCTTCGGTTCACACTTAAGCTTCTTTTTTTCCTCAATTTTGTTCTGTTTTAGTGTGTACTTGCCAACCTTTAATGGTGAACTCTGATAATGTCGGTTTGTAGCTATGTATTTCCTGCATTGTAGCAGTGCACAGTAGTGATGTGCGAGTTTGAACGAATCATTCGAAACTAACGACTCTTTACCGACTCAGAAGTGACCTGTCCTCTCCTCCACTAACTCCTTCACTGACCCGCCCCTCCTATCTGCTACTTGCTAATGCGAACTGCGAAGACGAGGCTACACAATGTGTTACTCACACTATTGTGCAACTCTTATATTTACTGTGTTTGTGGAAATGCATCAAGTAAATCACTGTATTAACCTGGCCCTGTGAGAAAGCAACCACTTTGGCGCTTGTTTCAACTACGTACTCGCTCTCCCTGCTCTGAGCTGAAGGTCTGGCTGCACGAATCGAATTTAGTGGTCAAACCGTGTAATTACAACTTCCAGGTCCGAAAATAATTTCTCGCACGCAATCATGGGAAAAGGAGCGGCTGTAAAACGGTGGATAATTTTTTTTGAGGGTCACAACCCCTGCAAAATAACTAGTTTCACTATCAGAATTTGATCCATTCGTTCCGATGACATTTGGAAAGTCTCGAAGAGCCACACTATTACATTATTTTATCCCATTCAGGAGGGCTAAACCAGAAGTTAGACTGACTTAATGACTCAAGTCACTCCAAAACCCAACTCTCTTTGGTGAGTGATTCATACAAACTCGAGTTGGTAAAAAGAGTTGAACCTCCCATCTCCAGTGCACAGTCGTTTCTGAAAAACATTTAAGGGTTAAAACGTGCAAACCCCCCCGCTCCCATTCCTCCAGGCTGGCAGTGACTTTACTTTGGGATTTGCACTAGTTGATGTGAATTGAGAGAAATGGTCTGTTTAACAGACTTTTTCACTGGCATCTCTTAAGTATGTAGAGAATTGTATGAAATATGGCAACAGCTGGAAATGCTGTGAGTGCAGATCAGCCCTCATGTGAATCTGGAAGGTTGAGGCCATAATGTTCTGGGTCGGTATGAAATTAAGTTTTTGCTCACTGGCCAGGTGGGCGTTATATTGTTAAAAAAATATTTTATGGTATAACACAACCTGGTAGGTTACTGTCCAAAGTGGCAGCTAGAGTAAAAATCTTAGCAGGCACGATCTAAATTGTACCAGCTGGTGGCTAGTGTTAATTTCGTACCCTGTTCTGTATCATAACTGCAAGGCCAGGCTAAGGATAAGAGGAGAACAGAATCTTAACTCGATCACATTTATTACAATGTGGAGGGGAGTAAGGGTAAGTCCATGCAGCGCACTCCCCTGACATCGCAGCACATACATCAGACATGCCTCTGTAAGACAGTACTCCAGATATAACCCTCTACATGCCTGTAAAACGGGGTATAGAGGGCCACCTGTTTTCTTGCATGATAATTCAGTCGTCCACCAGCTAGACGTCGCAATACTCTCTGTCAAGCCACTTCTTGATGACCACATTTGCGTCACCTCAATCTAAGTTGATAAATTATTTGGCACTAATTAAGCACAGACAATGATTGACAGTGATGTTTAAAAATGACACATTCAATTCGGTTTGATTACTTACAGTACAAACCATGGACATGCTGCAGTATTTTAATATACATGCTGTATTGTAAATGTTGTACAGGGAGGGGCATGTTAGGTTTTAGAAGCAGTGGGAAATGGCCACATTAAAATTGAGTTGTATAACATTTAACTTGTACAATTGAAAAAAATAAGATAAATATAAGTTCATGATTAAACTAATTAACCAATCGTGGTCTTCAATCAAGAACTTATACCTATATTATCAAATTTAACACATGACCTTCTCTTGCTCTCTTACCTCGAGTGAGCTATTACGTGGCAAAAATGTGTGACGCAGCAAGTGAACTTAACAGGTGCTCTGCAAGGGAGGATAGGCAAGGAACAAACCAAAACGGAACTAAACGGCCTCCAAAACCAATATAGGAAGTGCTAGCTAGCTCAGGGGTGGGCAACTCCAGGCCTCGCGGGTCGGTGTGTATGCATGTTTTTACTGCCACCAGTTACCACGGCTCAATCAGCTAATTAGTCATACGCACAATCACGATTCACTCGTAAATTACAGAACGATAAAACGCTAAAATACACGCATACCGGCATAAGAACATTCTTCAACTGCTGTTCATATCGCGGATATGTCGATTAAAATATCAGATCATGTAAACGATTGGGCTAATTAAATAATTGATAACTGGTGGCAGTAAAAACATGCATACACACCGGCCCGCGAGGCCTGGAGTTGCCCACCCCTGAGCTAGCTCATAAAGCTGAAACGTGACCTACTTTTTTCATGTGGAGCATTGTCACTTGACTGTTGGAGTGCCTATGCGGACACCTGGAGGATAACCATTGAAATACAAGTTTAAATCACTGCAGGTCTCATGGTGGAGACAAACTGGTGGCCATACCTATGCACTGACCAAATTCAGCTTTTGGCACACTTCAGTGGTGGTGTTAGGGCTAGGAATGACCAGACTTTCCTGAATAGAATATTAAGGCTGAGAGTATGCACTGCATCACATCAGTTTGTGTTGCAGATATAATTCAGCCAGGTCCTTTGCATTTTCAGAACCCTATTTCAGTCGATAGTATGTGCATAGCTACCGATAGCATATTTTGTAATATACAACTATTGTATTACATATACAGTTTGAAATTATCTTCTGCAAATGATGTTTGAACAGTCCTGTCAAGCGAAGGAACATGGATGTCTGATGGCTCTACCAAATAGTAGTGTCTAGGTACACAGTTAATCACTTTGGAGACCCATATTACAAACAGACAAGGCTCACAGACTAGGTGGAACAGAATAACTATGATTATTATTTACTAATGGAGCATAAACTCCCTCTTGTAGTCCTTTCCTTTGCCATGGTCTCCAGTTCCAAGAGCTGTGACCGTTCTCTATGTTTCAGTCTGCTGACGTGCTAGGAAATTAGAGGATATCTGCATTTCTTAGGTACTGTGGTTTTATTCTCCCAGTCTTTGCAATACCCATTTTTGTTTGTTTCTGTTTTAATTAGACAAATGATTCACCACAATGTATTTTGTTGCTTTCTGTTCAGTGCCTTATAAAATATGTTTGTCATTTAACTTGGAGAAGGAAAGACAGGTATGTGTTTTATTACTGTATTATTTCTGTTGTTAGTCGGCACTAAGAGGAGTCTGCTTCCTATAGATCCACTTGTACTGGTTGGCTATCATTAGCTTGAGAAAGCCTGTCCACAGTTCCTCATCATTTTTCCAAACTGTCTGTCTTACAGAATATTAATGTACACCGCACTACAGAGGATGCCTTGCAGACGGTCCCACCACACCTTTGATCCCTTGACCTCTGCCAGATGTTGGAGCTCTTGTGCTCTCTCTCAGGGACCTTCAATACTCCCATAATTGGAAAACACTCCCCTTCCCCCCAACAGTCCACACGCTTCAGATGATCTGACAGATCCAGGGTAGGGACACCTCTTTCCTGTCCAAAGAGTGGCGACAATCTGTAGCCTTGGTTACACTATGTAATACAGAAACCGTTTTATTGGTCAAAGCTGTTAACTCAAATGGACTGGACTACACTGTATCTCTGCACAGTGGGTTTGTATTGCAATGCATGTTTATTAATTGCTTTCTGAAAAGGGGAGGAGGAATTGTGTGTTCAGAACAGGCTGCTTTTCCTTGTACTAGTGTCACTCATGTTGGGAGGGGGTGTGACAGGCGAGGAGGGGAGTCTAAGCCACTGGGTTTAAACCACTTTTGGTTTTTGTGTGATGATACTCATTTTTGGACCACCCATTTTCAATCACACAAAAATAGGACCCAAGCACTCCAGTCAGTCTGAGAGCGCAACTTCCTAGAAACAGAAGCGGTACCTTCATGAATGGACAATCTTGTCATGTTGTGTTTGCACTGAAAAAGTGAGGATCTTCAGATCATTCTGATATATGATTCATTGTAGAAGGCTTCTAAAATGTGACTGGTGCGCTTTGTTAATATATGTCTGAAAAATTAAGTTGATGTAATTCCTGTGATTATCTGTGGTTCACAAAAGCCCTTAATGTACTTTCTGGGGTAGAAGCAGGGACAGTTATGTGTCGTGAAGGAAATGTTTTGACTTACTGCTAAACGTTCTTTATATCATTTGTGGATTTTTTTTTATACAACCATAGCTATATTTGTCTGCACATATTGTTAATTAAAAAATATTTAAGGTTTAAGTGATTGGGGATAAGGATGATTTGTATGACTATTTATTTGTTGAAAAACATTTATTGTTGGTAGAGAAGAGTGAGAAATAAGATTGCTGCTTGAATTCTCAAGACAACTGAAGTGAAGAAGGCTGGGTCAGATGGGGTTGTTGATTTCATCAGGCAGAGTAATTACTACTGGTTGCCAAAGGTATGATCTATAGATAGTCAAATCTGGACCCAGAATCCGGCCCAGGTTATTTTCTCCCAGGTAATTAACTGAACAATTAGTGCTACTGATTGGCCATACTGTTTTCACACCTGACTCCCAGGTAAAGGGAGGGTGGAAAACCAGCAGTTTTGAGGACCGTGATTTGAATACCAGGTAGAGCGAGCAAGTGTAAACAGGATCTAGAGACACACACACTACTCTGTTAAACTGATTTGTAATTGATTAGTCATGCAGTATCATTAGAAAACAATTAAGTCACAAGGTTTCATAAGTGTATCTTTATGTCTTTATGGTCATTGTTGTACTTTTAGGAAATCAATATTCCTTTTTTATTTACAAACCCCAATTCCAAAAAAGTTGGGACAGTATGTAAAATGCACTTAAAAGCAGTGGTTTGTAAATTCTCTTTTACATATATTTCATTGAAAATAGTACAAAGAAAAGATATTTAATATTTTACCTTATGAACTTTATTGACTTTTGTAAATATTTGTACTGAATTTGATGCCTGCAACACGTTCCAAAAACACGCGGACAAAAAAAAAACTGAGAAGTTCAAAAAACACCCGTTTGGAACATTCAACAGGTAAACAGGTGATGCTATCATGACTGGGTATAAAACGATATCAAGACTCTTGATATCTTATTTTCAGGTACTCTTACAAACAATTGTATAATGTCTCTGCATTTGAATGGATCTCTATGGGAATTAAGGGGTGGGACTAGATGAAGCTGTTAATTACATGGGAATAGCATGGAACCCATGTTTCGCTAAATGGCTGTAAATCATCAAGGGTCTGAGGTATCAAACGAGCCTCAAAGCATCACTTTGCTGCCAGATATACAGTAGATATGGATAGATCACTTGAAGGGTTGTTTCTCCCGACTTTCCTATAGAACTCTGGAAAAATAAGTCAGGAGAAACAACCCTTAAAGTGATCCATCCATATCTACTGCATATCTGGCAGCAGGGTGACTGTTTGAGGCTTGTTTGATACCTCAGACCCTTGATGACTTACAGCCATTTAGACAACCATGGGTTCCATACTATTTTGTGTAATTTACAACTTAATCTAATCCCACCCCCCAATTCCAATAGAGATCCATTCAAATGCAGAGAGGTTATAGTATCGCTTCTAAGAATACCTGAAAATAGGATATCAAGAGTCTTTTGATATCCTTTTATACCCAGTCATGATAGCATCACCTGTTTACCTGTGTAATGTTCCAAATTGGTGTTTTTTGAACATCCCAGTCCCAACTTTTTTGGACCGTGTTGCAGGCATCAAATTCAGAATTAGAGTACATTTACAAAAATCAATAAAGTTGATAAAGTAAAACATTAAATATATTTTCTTTGTACTGTTTTCAATTAAATATATGTACAAGATTATTTACAATTCACTGCTTTTATGTGCATTTTACATACTGTCCCAATTTTTTGGGAATTGGGGTTTGTATGAGTGCTTATTAAAGAATAAACATGTTAAGTGAAGAGCAAAATTTCCATAAGATTGGTGTGATGAGAGTAGATCAACAATTTGTTGATTTGTAACTCACTGTCCATCTACCTATCAACTCCTGAATTGCAGTACAGTTGTCTGGCACTTTCCCCAAGAATGCACCATTGTTGTAAAGATGTAAAAAAATAATAAGTTAGCAATTTGTTGCCAGTGGAGTTTTATCTTTTTTGGGGGTGGGGTGGGGTGGGGGGGCAATTGTGTGATGTGTGAATTTGTGTGTTGTATAATAAAGTCATGAAAGCTAATGGCTAATTGGTAAACCATGAGAAACGATAATCTCACACACATAATCAGGTCATCAAGCTTCTGACATGAGCCACTTGTTTCATTTGTAGTATTGATTGCACCCACAACCTCCTTCACTGCTTCGGTTGTGCACTCGGGCTGGAAAAGACATTTTGCTTTTTATAGTCTGAAAGGCCTATTAGAGTAACACGGTACACCTGCTTCAACAGGTTCAAGTGGGGGCACTCGACTGTACCTCCTGATGTACTGACATTGATCCTGTGTTCTAGAGCCCTGTGGTTTGACTAGCCCTTCTTAAGTGCACCTACAGTAATGAATTGTACTGTAAAAGCAAGGAAATGATTCAGCGGTTTTTTCAACATGGTGAGTGACCACAGCTCTACTCAGCATACTTTAAGTGCCTCTGCTCCCCCTTCCCCACAGGGTATACTGTTACTGTACTAAGCTTTATACCCTCTCAATGAATAAGACACAGGCTGTATCGTGCTGCACAGCTGGGGATGGAGAGGGATTGGTTAAAAAAAAATGCCATGTTGAACAAATCCTGAGGAAAGAAAAGGCTAAAGAAATTGTTTTATCCTAGTCAGCACTTTCAGCCCTGGACAGTTGTCTGGAAATAAGAAAAGGCTAGTACGGTGGAATTCTGATTCAAATAGGAGATGACAAGTCAAATAGAAGACGAGCCATTAAGTTACCATTTCTTCTTGCAAATCTTTAGGCATTCATGTTTCAGGTATTCATTTGATACAGGATTGTCACATCTTCTGTACTTTTTCTTGTTTTTCAATAACTGAAAACTTAGATCATAGCAGTATGTGGTCCTAGGACAGTGGTCCGCAACCCTATTCCTGGAGATCCACTGTCCTGAAGTTTTTCATTTCAACCCTAATTAAGACTGACCTGATTCTACCAATTAGCAGCTCAGCAAGATCTCTAGCTGTTGAATAAGGTATGTTTTTTTAGGGTTGGACTTCAAACCTACAGGACGGTTGGGGACCACTGTCTTAGGAGCAACTGATACAACTTGGTAAAAATCCTTTTTTGCTTTTTGCTTTGCAATGGCCTCCTTATTTCAACCACTCTAGTGGCTTAGGTGCGAGTTTCTGGACCCAGGGCAGCGCCTTCCTGCTCTATATTAAAGTTTTTGGCTGCCATTTACCTGGTCCTGGTGTGTTGGTATTTTGCTTCCATTTTGGAATTATAGGACTCATCACACATCTGCTCAGAAAGTCTGAGAAATGCGATATCATCACTGCCCTTTTTAAGCAGAGACGTGGCCAATGGCAGTGAAATAAATCCATCGCCAGTTTGCCACCAATCTTCAGTGATGGAGAAGTCCAGTTATAAGGGCAGCAATGTGAAGAAAATTTGTGGGTTTGAGCCATTAAGTACCTATAACAAAACCACGAGTTCACAGAAAATTTGATACAATGAACTTTCTTACTTTGCACCAAACTCATCATACATTAACTGCTCTGGATATGTCGTACAGTATAGTCATCATCCTTAATGGTTTCCTCACGATGCATAAAAATAGATGACCATGAATACAAACGAGCACTAATTGGGTTTATTGTCTTTGTAATCAGTCATCATTGTGGTTTCTCACCACTCACAGGGTTTTGTGAAAATACAAGTGTACCCACTGTTCTTCATGATAAGAGCAAACAGTTTGATGTTTAATGTCCACTGTAACAAAAAGGACCCATGTAATATAGATATCAAAAACAGAACAAGCTTTCAAATTGTTAAAACAAACTTCTCAATGTTTTATTCTCTGTTCTCATGAATATTAATTTGGCTTTTAACTATAAGGACCAGCCCTGATACTAGTTTTGTTCTGAAAGGCAGAAAGTGAGGCTGAGAATATTCATTATGTACAAACATCAATATTCATGAGTACAGGGAACTCTAATGAGGGTCACACTCCCTTGGCATTTGGTCACTTTTCCGTGGTTCTCCTTGCTGATTGGCTGTCCACTTATAAGCTCCACCTTCCCGTCCTGGCCTCAAAGCTTGTCCATTCCAGAAACCATGGTGATAGCCATATCAAGTGATCAGCATGAGGAATGATGGGTTACATTCTCAAAACTGCAAAAAAGAAATGCAGAAAAAAAGATATGCTTATTTTGTAATTTTAAGTCCTGCTTCTTTAGTATAGTTGTTAAGACTTAAGGCTACGATATTGCTTTACATACTAACATTACCTAAGCCGAATTGCACCTCTCATAACAGAAACTGATAACTGACAGCACGGTAGGAACTCACGTTCTTAAGGAACTCCTCAGCAACAATGCGAGCACGGGCATTGACAGACAATTTCATCTCGCTGATCTCCTTGTCAATCTCCTCCATGAAGTGGATGACAAAGTCCACCAGCTTGTGTTTGTACATCTGCTCCGTGTGGAAGTTAGTGATGAGGAAGCTGATGTCATAGCCCTATTACAGAGACACAGTGAGACAGAGGAGAAACTAGGTCAGCAAATACACCCCACCCACTCCCAACACTGCTCTACAGGTGCAGCTCAAAAAATTTGAATATTGTGAAAAAGTTCAATATTTTTTGTCACTCATTTCAGAAAGTGAAACTCATATAGATTCATTACACATAGTGAAATATTTCAAGCCTTTATTTCTTGTAATTTTGATGATTATGGCTTACAGCTAATGAAACCCAAAATTCAGTGTCTCAGAAAATTAGAATATTTTGCTTTAACATATTTTTAAAGTATCATATTTAATATTTGGTCGCATATCCTTTGCATGCTGTTACTTCCTGAAGTCTGTGACCAATCAACATCAAAAGACTCTCGATATCTTATTTTCAGGTACTGTTACAAGCGATACTATAACCTCTGCATTTGAACTGATCTCTATGGGAATTTGGGGGTGAGACTAGATTCAGCTGTAAATTACGCTGGTACAGTATGGAACGCATGACTGGCGAAATGGCTGTACGTCATCAAGGGTCTGAGCTATCGAACGAGCCCCAAACCATCACTCTGTTGCCATATGGAGTAGATGTGGATGGATCACTGCAAGGGTTATTTCTCCTGACTCATTTTCCTATAGAACTCTATGGGGAGAAAGTCAGGAGAAAGAACCCTTAAAGGGATCCATCCACATCTACTCCATATCGCTTGTAACAGTACCTGAAAATAAGATATTGAGTCTTTTGATGTTGATTGGTCACAGACTTCAGGAAGTAACAGCATGCAAAGGATATGCGACCAAATATTAAATATGATACTTTAAAAATACGTTAAAGCAAAATATTCTAATTTTCTGAGACACTGAATTTTGGGTTTCATTAGCTGTAAGCCATAATCATCAAAATTACAAGAAATAAAGGCTTGAAATATTTCACTATGTGTAATGAATCTATATAATATATGAGTTTCACTTTCTGAAATGAGTGACAAAAAATATTGAACTTTTTCACGATATTCACATTTTTTGAGCTGCACCTATATAGTGCATTCTCTCATTTTAATTTTGCTGTTTAGTAACTGAAAAGAAGCCCTTAATGAAATTGCCCCTCCCTCCATTCTCCACACCACCCCTTCTCTCTCTCCTTCACGCTGTTTGGTCTCTCCACTCCTTTCCCCCTCCTCCTGTTTTCAGCTCTATCTCCGGCTCTCACCTCCACAGATTTCCTTCGCAGGATGAAGAAGTTCTCTGCTCTCATCATCATGAAGCGCATGAACTTGTGGCACAGGATCTTTTCGATCTCATCTGCCTGTGTAGACCAATCAGAGGACAGTCCTCACATCTACCAGGTAAAACTCAATGTTCAGGTGCCACATCCATCAAACATGGGAAAAGTAGCTCAAACATTTACAGACAAACTGAAAATTGCTCATCATTGGCACATAAACAATTACATTAGCAGCAGTTATGTTTCAGCAGCTATTTAATCCTGACATTAACCATGACAAAAGGGTGAACCAGAACTGGAATTTTTGTACCACTTCATGAATGATCTCAGGTATTTGTCCCAGTAAAATTTTTGTATTTTATCTTTTACTGGTAAAACTAAGGGGAAAGCTTACAATGGGGGTCTTGGGGGGGGGGGGGGGGGGTAGGACCCCATGGCAGTTTTGAATGCAAACAGTTTGACAGCTCTTCATGCAGTGAGAGTGACAGTATAGGGTGAATGGATGGCACATGACTGTCTACACAAGGATGTGGGGTCAGATGCAGTGTAGCAAGCGCCCCCAAACTGACCTGCTTCACAGCAATGCTGACACGAACAGAGTTGATGGAACCCTCAATCAAAACCTTCTCCTTCTCATTGCGGCTGATGATCACAGGCTGCAGCAACAACTCCTTACTGCTCCTGCAGGGAGAGAGAAGAGAGGGTTTACACCAGGGAATTCAATTTTCACCCACTGGCCAGAGTGACTAGTGGATTCTAAAAATCACCAGCCATTTTCAACATTTTACCAGCTACATTACCTTTTACAATACAACACAAAACCTGGTTGGCTACCTGCCAAAGTGGCTGCTAGATTAGAAAATCTACCAGCCACAATCTAAGTTTTACCAGCATTTGGCTGGTGTTAACTTCATACCCTGGTTTACACACAACCAGTGACCACTCACAAACTGAAAGGACTAGATCCTCTGTAACATAAAATGGAGAGATGAGTAGAAATACAGGTTGAAAGAATATAAAAGGGGAAGAAAGTTAAGACATAAACATGCACGGTCAAGCACACACACAGGCAAGTATACATGCACACCTAAACATGTTGACTCACCGGACCTCCACCTCTGGTTTGTTGTGGCGCTCTACCACCTGAGATGAGAAGTTCTCCAGACATAGGGCTGCCTGCAGAGTGGCACGCACAGCGTTCAGGTATGGGCGAAGGGTAGCGGTCTGTAAGACAGAGAAGCACACTCCAATACATGGCTTTGGGGACAGATGTGACAACGTGCCAGTGTGACTTGATCACGTCACTGTTAAAAGTTGCACGGAGCCTTGATAGCAATAGGTAGAAACTACAGATAATGCTCCTCCCTTCAGCGTGTTGTATAGCAGGCCTCAACCTGCTGATGGAATTCGTGGACTGCTCCAGTTACTTTTTATATGGAAACGGTAGAATTTATGCCCCAATTTTACCTGTAGGCTCTTGTTTTTTTCCTGTGCAATCAGTTCACTCTCACAATAACCGAACGAGGTTATAACCCATGCCAGATTTCCCCCAAATGTATAGTTCAACGTAAACGTAAATCCTCCTTCGGGGGAGTAACGTTAGTCAGGCCAGATGTACATACATCTTAAGTATAAAAGAAGAGGACGTCCACTGTCAATGACAAATGCATAACCTACTGTACCAAGTAGGTAAATGAAACAAGCTCCTGAGAGGGAAGCAAATCATTCTACTTAAATAGCATTTTTTTGTTTATGAACAGCCATTAAGTGTACAAATAGGGAAAAGAAAAGTAATGCAGCTAGCTAATGTTAGCTCATTCCAAATGAGGAAATAAACTGCAGCTACACAGCTGTTAGCTAGCCAAATCATTGACTATTACTAGCTACCCAACGTCACCAAGCTGAAGACTCATTACAGTTAACGTTAGCTATTCTAGCGGACTAACGTTATGCCTTTAGCTAGTCCTGTATTTAATGCACTATTAGCGTGCTAAGAGCAATACAGTGACCTCGCAGAATAGTTAGCTAGCCAAGTTTAGGAAGCTATGAAACTCGGCACATTTACAGGAACTCGCCACGAAGACAACATTAACGTTAGCTGGCTAGGTATTCACAAATTATACACCAAATTATTCCATTAGCTCACGAACTATCTACTAGTAACGTTAGAAGTTAGAACCAAACCTGGTATAACGTTACAGCGTGCATCTTTCTATAAAGCTTCCAAAATCTCAGTGACAGAGCTAACGCGGCTTGCCAAGACGGTGCCAGGGCTCCGTGGCTAACTAAAATATGTAGCTAGTGGTAGCAACAATCAGCCTACTTCTTAAATTCTGGGCTAACTTGCTGTTAGCCAACTGCATATAGGCTCCAAACAAGCGGATCCTGAGCCTCATACCATCGTCAAGCTAATAAATTAACAGGAAAGTTAGCAAAGGATAGCTAGCATTAGCCATCTATCTGAAATTTGGGTGGAGA
Source organism: Ilyophis sp. 1 JC-2022 (assembly GCA_022702515.1). NCBI lineage: Eukaryota > Metazoa > Chordata > Actinopteri > Anguilliformes > Synaphobranchidae > Ilyophis > Ilyophis sp. 1 JC-2022. Next base: position 26,469,316 of record CM040396.1, read on the forward strand.
TTCCTGCTGGCAAAGCGACTTTATGACTAACGTTACAAGACTTTCTGCCAGTTAATATCTCCATTACGACCATAAAACAATCACAATTTTCTTCAAATATTCTACCACACTGACAGGGTTATAGTTCCTATGCGTGCTACAAAACAGGTAGGAAATTTCGACATTTATGAAGAATCGAATGGCTCAGACACCTTACCATTTCACAGTATCCGCAGGGGAAGAAGACGGAAATGCACGCCTGCGTACGACAACTCTTCCGCGATCCTCCCACCGCACCAACGCCAAAGATGGCATTTTTCATACAAAGAACGCACAGTCAGAACTACCTTTCCTTTCCTGTAACTACGCCCAGCACTAAACAATACTGCTGGCCGTTATTACTTCCGATAACTACCTGGCCCGATCAGATGGCGCGTTTGTGTAAAAACGTCCTATACCTGAACCCACATTGTTCTTGAAGACCTTACAGTTATGGAGGAAATTCATGCAAGCTCATAAAACATTACAAATACCACTTATTTCGTAATTTTAACAAATCTATGTGATTTAGGCCTAGCCTACGTGATGAAAAAAATTAAATTAGCCTGCACACGGACGTTCTGAAAACATCCAATCATAAATGCGTTCTCCTTCTTTCCAGCAAGCGATTTCAAATTATCGAACTGATTCTGTTTTACGACACATTGCAAATATGAATCACGCATTCCGAATTTATTATCCAAAGCAAGAAAAATGCATAACATTAATATTCGATCATTGTCGGCTACCGTGCACGTGTGCTCTGATGATTCAATATGTTTTTATTGTGATTTGATTGCTTCACGAGTTAGTCCCAGACGAGTGGTATTTAGTTCAAAAGAGACTTCCTTATAAGGTTACGAGGGACGCCCGTGTTTCATTTGTTCGTGTAACGACGAATGTAGAACTTTATATAAATTTTACATTATAAAATGTAAACATTTTTTAGAACCCAACATAAAAATGCGAACTCAACTGACTAGCTAAATTGACTATTATCCCAACTACCACTTTATCGCGGACTTCTACACTCTCCCTACAAATATGCAATAATTGCCTTAATCCACATCTTAATGGACACAAAATGTTTGTGAAGTGTTTTGACATTGAATTGTTTAAAAAAAGAAATGTGCTTTACAAATAATTTGGAAAAGGAATATGTAGGTAGATATCCTTGGGGAAATTAAGGGTTTCTTGTTGGGTGGAATCAATACTTCAATGCTCACCACCATGTGAGAATGAATGATACCAAAAAGACAACAATGTTCACATTTTCATACAGTGCACATTTTTAATTAGCCTACAGGTAAATTCTTAGATATTGAGGATGGCTCTGGCAAGATCTGGCAACCCTGCGTCCCACCCTTGCACTGCCATGTCATGTATTGTTTTTGTTGTATTTGAAGGAAAACGTCAGCGAAGCTGCGCCTCACAAAGCTTTACGTCATATTTACGTGACCACCAATGTTTGTGTACTTCTTGAAAATTGTGCTCCCGAATGTACTCAGCGAAACCCCGGAAGTAAGAGTGTCATCTGGGTGTTTCAAGTATACTGCAATTTGAAAAATGTTCACCTACTCAACAACTACTCACCAAAGCTACTCAATAGTGTGGAAGAGTGCCGATTCAGACACGGCCCCAGTCAGGGTCGCGGGGAGCCTATCCCAGCATGCATTGGGCGAGAGGCAGGAATACACCCTGGTCAGGTGGCCAATCCATCACAGGGCACGCACACCATTCACTCACACACCTATGGGAATTTCACCTAACCTGCATGTCTTTGGACTGTGGGAGGAAACCCATGCAGACACAGGGAGAACATCCACACAGAGGCCCTGGGCCGGGATTCAAACTCGTTACCTTCTTGTTGTGAGGCGACAGTGCGAACCAATGCACCACATGCCGCCCTCACGTGGTTCCATTCAACCCTATTCAATTTAGTACTTCTGCTAGTGGCACCAAGATGGCTGCCACGGCCCGGAAATAGTATGCCGATGAGCTCTGCCATGTATTTCCTATGGAGCGTTGCACAATTCAAGTCATCCCAGCCCAATTTCAGTACCAAAAGCTCACACTATGGTAATCAGTCACGTGATAACCATAGTAGAGTCACAGCTTCCTCATGTGATGAGGCCTAGCCGCATTGTAGCTTCAGATTCACCTTCAAACCATGGAAGTTAGCGTTAGCTAACATTATCTAGCAGACTATTTTCAAGCTAACAGTTATAAAGTTCGCTAGCTAAGCTAGCAGCAATAGTCATTGTGTCATCTTGTGCATAGTAATAAAATGGTTTAAAATGTTTTGACGCAAGTAATATTTCTTATGACAGACTTGTTAGACTGCCTGTAGCATACGACGATGAAAAATATTGTATCAAATTTATCCTATATACTATAGGGGTATACTAGCTTGTTGGCCAAAATAACGTTAGGTTAAGCCCACTTTGCCTGTTTTCATATGACTGACATAATCGCAAATCCGTTTAAATCTCAGCAGAGACCAACTAAGCTGCTACGCTAGCTAACGTTCTGTGACCGTTGAAAGCCATTGAAGCTTCAATAAGCTATTTTTGATAGACTTTGCATGTCCAGAGTGATTGTTGTGCAGTAGTTTTACAGAGGAAAACTACTTTTAGCATTTTTAGACTTTTGCCAACAATTTATATGCATCCAGTCATTAAAACGGAAACCCAGTCTAAGGATTTAGCTTTTGAAAATGGTGGCAGAGGGCACCAAAGCTTACAGAAAAGGCATTGGAGGAAATGCTCCACAGGCTGATTGGATTAAGGAGATCAAAACTAGCTATGAAGGAAATAGGAATAGATAGTTTCAAAGAAGATGACATGGATAACCTGGATAAGGTTAAGTCAATGTATGTTAGTTGAATAGAGAGTTTAATGAACTCAACAGACAAATGTCAGCTCTCATCTGATGACTGGAAAGCAGACCAACAGTACTGGTTTAATCCAAAATCAACCTCCATCGAAGAGTTCATCCTTAGAACTGACAAGTGGAATTCGAGTGTGCAGACGTACAAATGAAGAAAAAAAAAAAAAATGTAGAGCAGATAGAAGATGTTACACCACAAGACAGTGTCTCAATAGCCTCTGCACTGCGACACAAGGCTAAAGAAACTCTTAGCTCTGTGACTGGATGCGTCTCAGTTTCTAGCTCCAAAACCTTTTCAGCACTGATTAAGCATGAAGCTCAGCATGCAGAATTAGTCACACGTGTCAGCTTTAAGGAAGAAGCAAGCACTTGAACTTGGAGGCTCAGCTAAAAGCCAAAAGGGAGGAACTGGAGATAAACAGCAATTGCAAAGTCGACTGCCAGGCTTAAAGTGTTACAGGAATATGTAAGAAGTGGTTCTCAAGAAGATCTGAGAAGCTACATCCGGTCAGTTAATACTGAAGCCAAGGGAGAAAGAAGAGCACCCCTTTACTTTTCAACCTGAAAGAAAACTGACTGCTCCATTCCAATCAGTCAGTTCAATCTACAGGAAGAGAGGACATGCAGTGGAGCAGACTAGATCTTACTGATAAATGACGACCTGGGAAAAATGATGACCCACTCATCTACAACAGGGCCTTCAAACATGCTATTGACAAAAAAACAGAAAGCAGCCAAGTCGTACTAATTGGAACAGCTCCAGTGGTGAGCCACAAGTCTGCAGCTGTGAACACATGAACTCTGACGAGGTTACAGAGAAGCTAGGAAGCTACTACAGACACATTACGGCAACAATATTAAAATAGTTCATGCATATGGACAAAGCTCTACAGTGGCCTCCGATCAAGTCAGAAGATGGAAAGGTGTTGAACACATTCACTTTTCCTGATTGGTTGTCAGAACACAATGGAAGATCATAGATTAATTAAGGTTCATAGATCAAATGGACAATCCTACAAACATGCGAGTGGTCATCTCAAAGCTTCCTTTTAAGTTGCATGAGAAGTGGAAAGTGACAGCCTTTGAGCATTAAGACAGACAAGGAAGAGCCAGGTTTACAGACTTTAATTTCATCAATGGGAAAGTCAAAATTGCTGTTCAGAGACAGGATAACCACTCTGCTATGAAAGGGAAAGGTAGACAAATTTGCTACAGCAAATAGCTTCCAGAAAAGTCAGCAGACGGAAAGCAGTTTTACCACTAGCGTCACTCCAGCTAGAGAAGAACCCTTATGAAAATTAACTGGTTCACCATGGTTTTCACATGGCAACCAGTTTTACTATGGTACTTTATTGTAAATATGGTTATCATACTCACCATGATACGTTGTGGTCTATGGTTATCATGCTCTTAACCAGGGTTTTACTATGTTACTTGGTAACTGATGTGGTTATCATACTCTTAACCATGGTATGGTCAGTGTTGGGGAAGCTACTTTGAAAGCATAGCTTTGCAAGCTACTAATTACTTCCCACTGGAAGAAGTTAAACTACAGCAAAGCTACCCTAGGGATAAATCTAGTTTGGTTAATTAAACCCATTTAGAAAAAGAAGTTCAAACTAAAAAAATATCAAATTGACAATGTACATGTGATACAAAATTATAACAAAATAGAATACAAAAAAGTCACATGCCAGCAAAAAATGGCACTCAATTGCAAAAAGTGCCCACTTGTTCACAGGTCATACATAAACCAACAAAATAAAATACCTCACTATTTATGGGAAAGTGCAAGGAATGACAGCTTTGGTTTTGTATACAATGTCCATCAGTTAGACACCTGCCTTCCAGAAACTAGAGTCCAGGTGTGGGTATTGTACCAAGCAGGATTACTCAGTTAGCCAGGTAACTTCTAAAATAGCACACAACTTCTCTGAACATTTGTTAATAAATAACAATAATCAATACTTATGGCTAATTCACACCTAATATATTAAAGTTTAGTTTGACAAATTCAGATTCAAAACATTAAAAGCTATAGACAAATATTTTTCACAGGTGAGCTTACAATCCAGCTTCCTGGAATACTGTACAGGAGTGAATTGGTTGGAGGACCAAACATGACAGAAGGGGTTTCAGACAAGCGACCCCGGAGGGGCACCAATAAAACAGAGCGAACTCTGTAGGAGAGAAAGGGGGAAAAGGAAAACAGAAAAGCTCCAGCTTCCAATAAGAAGGTGTGAAAGGAGACTTAAAAAGGGGAGAAAAGGAAAACGACCCAACGAATCGGGCGAACTGACTAAACGTCAGCGAGAAGAAATACACAGAAAGAAAAACCTCTTCTCTCAAGAAAAGAGGAATCTAAAGAGGTAACAGAAACGAACGATAAGGAAAACAACCCGGGAGTAGTGGGCGAAACGCTCGTAGGCTCGAGCAAGAAAATAGAACAGAAAACAGGCTCGCTGGTGTTTTGAGCCCTCACCGTTGACTTCAAGGCAGCGACTTAGCAGTAAAGTAGCTTGGTTAAAATAACGTTAGCTAGTTATGTTATTCTATGTTCTCAGGTCCAATTAACGTTAGCTGACGTTAGCTAGCGTATGGGTAAGGCAGCTAGCTTAGTTGTCTGGTACGTTAATTGGACCTGAGAACATAGAATAACATAACTAGCTAACGTTATTTTAACCAAGCTACTTTACTGCTAAGTCGCTGCCTTGAAGTCAACGGTGAGGGCTCAAAACACCAAAGACCAGAAAACAGACTCTCACTAAATGAGAGGAGAAAATAAGCCACTTTTCTAAAAGTACAATTATCAAGTCCCGCGTTGTTTAAGCAAAACCAGAAACAAAGCGGTCGACAGCGCGTATAGTCCTAAACCTTAGCGGCCAGAACGTTAAGTGAATTAACATGGAAGCGTCGAACCCGGACGACGCAAAGTATAAATAGCCGGCGGAAACAACGAACAGGTGAAAACACTAAGTGCCGAAGTGAAACGAAAACCCGGCGTGGAGCACGGAAAATCCGATAGACTGACTAATACAAGTAAAATTAACGAACACCCGCAGAGATAAGGGAAAGCAGGGACAACCCATGACAAATACCCCTGAGACCTAAACCTGTCCTAAACAAAACAATCCCATCTGGGCTTTTCACAAGGACAAAATTGCAAGGTCAAGTGTGTGGTGGTGGCTGCCTGACGAATGCATTGCCTGGGCATGCCTTCACAGCAGTCAGCATGAAAGAAAAAGGGGGCGGGGCTGGTTAAAGGGGGTTCAATTACAGTAAAGAAGCAATGGTAAAATAAAATAAAAAAATCATTCCTTTCCTTTCATGGCCCAAAATTGTTTGTAGTTTCAGTAGTTATCTACACAAAAAATGGCAAAAAAGTAATTTAACTACTTGAATCACTATGCAAATATAAATGTAGTTGAACTACCAGCAAGCTAATGCAAAATGTAGTGAAACTACTAGTTTAATTACATGTAATTCACTACTCCCCAAAAATAAATGGAAATATTTTAAAATGTGATGCCCACCAACAGTAGTGTGACTGCTGTTTTACCATACACTTTTTCACAATACGATGGTGATGTTCATAGGCAAAGCTTTAGAAGTTTAATAACATTTTGAACTGAAGCAGAATTCACTGTTAATTTAAGTTTAGTGCATTTCGTAAAATGTTCCTGCGCTTACAGAACCGTGCTGCAGTATGCAGTTTGACCTAGCGGGAAACCTGCGCACTTCAGAGCGAGTCGAGAGCGGGACTCACTGTCATCTAACGTTACAGAACGAGAACAGTTTGGTGTGATTCTATCTTGGAGTGAGAAGTCTGGGCATGTCGATGCTGACCGGAGCAGTTGTGTAGATTTACAGCATAAGTTACTCTATTCGTTTCAAAAAGGTAACAATAAGTTAGCTGTGCTTGACCCACTTGTTCTTACTTATGCAACGTAAAGCCTAAATTAAGATGAAAACGGTAGCTAATTAACGTTAGTTAGCAAGCGAGCTAACAACATGAACAGCTAACAACGTTATAATGTTAATTCGTTTTCCAAACAATCTACGTTACCATCTGAGCTAGTGAACGTTACTGACCAGTTAGCACTAATGATGTAAATAAAGCTAGATAGATCTAAAAATAAAATCAACAAATTGTTAGCTGACGTTATAAATGATTTAACGTTGATACTTTATTTAGCTCGCTAATCGTAGTCTAATAATAACTGGTTTTCTTTGTAACGTTAGGATGAGGAGGACAGTGACGTCGCTCAAAATGGATGTATCTGTATTTTAATGGGAAACGCTTAACAAGATCTTGGAAAATTATTGAATTTAGTCGCTCAGTATTAGAGCTGGCAACAACTTCTTGCCTACAGCCATGGATGCTACGAGCTTCCGTGTCGGTCGGAGCTACGAGCTTCCGAGTTCACAACGAACGCAACATAAGCCGTCGTTTGTTTCGCTAACTTTGCTTACACCCTGATTTATGTAACGTTACATCTAACCAAAGACATAGATGGAATAAGACTAATCTTTTTAGAATCCCCATTCCATTTTAGGCTGGTACGGGTCTGATATGTGTGGGCGAACCGCTTGCACCCTTGCACCGGATGAGATTAGCCGGGCTTCCAAATACCGGGACCGTGCTGGGCGGAGGCGCAGGCCACAGTGGAAGGATGGAGACGCAGACAAGTATCGGCCATCCTACAACAAGAGCCCCCAATCCAACAGTCCAGTGTTGCTGTCCCGCAAGCACTTCGACAAGGTGAGAATACGTAAGAAGAGTGTTCTTAGCTGAATTTTGTGAAGGAATGTGTGAGGAGACTTAGAAAGAACAATCATAGTGTTTCCAAGAACATTGGATGTGTTGAGGTTTATTATGTATTCGGTCTTAGCGTTACCTGAGGGTCTCAGGATGTACAGCCATTTGGGAGGGGTTTAATTAAATCCACTTTAATAAATAGACGATAATCTCACCTCCTGCAACAGGAAGCTCCAGTAGATGAATGTGTCCTGACTGCAATGCGTTGGGGTCTTGTCCCATCCTGGTTCCGGGAGAATGACCCAAACAAGATGAAATACAGCACCAACAACTGCCGCAGTGAGAGCCTGCTAGAGAAAAAGTCATACAAGGTGCCTGTGCGGACCCATCACACCAGATCACATTACAAATGTTTGTTTAAATGTGCCATCCCTCCATGCTCAGAAATGTAACAATGGGTACGTTTACATGCACACTAATGCTCCAATATTACCCCGATTATGGCAAAACTGATTATTGAAATGGTCATGTAAACTCCTTTATCTTATTATGTGAGGTCATCATCAGCGTATTCGAAACCTGATTAACACACCTGGTTTTTTGTCTATATTTTGGTGCAAGTAAACCTCTTACTCAGATTTATTGTGGAGAGGGCACGGACAGTGTAAGGGCAAAAATATTCTGCCCGTCAAAATTAGGTTTCTTCGGGATCTCACTTCCAGAATTTTATTATTAAATTAACAAATTTCACAGCTGGCTAGCACATTAAATAACCAAAATGATCTGGAAATTGGCCAAACTTAGAGATTGGTAATAAAATAACTAGCTATAATATTAACAACTACTAGCTAGCTATAATAATACTCATTTTTGACGGGATTAGTATTTAGTATAATAATACGACATTTTTGTCCATGCAACGGGAAGCAGTTAGTTAGCTACCTTTTCCACAGAGCCGATTATGGACAGAATCATGGAATAATCACATTACTTGTATCCAGGTGAACGTGATAAGTTAAATACTGGCATGAACTGATTGCTTCCAATAATCGGATATTGCTGAGCATGTAAACATACTTTTTGATGAGCTTTGTGCACACATGGATGTGTGTTTTTCTGTGAGATGCCATTTTGCCTGTTTATGTCTAAATAAGTGGAATTGAGAAATGTGATGCTACTGGTTTCTTCACATTCAAACTGCAGGTCCTCAACGTCCACACAACACAATGATAGATGTAGAAGGCAAGCTGCAAAACCTCCCTCACTCCTCCAATGGGCACTCAAACTTAACCAATGGGTTGCAAAGCACAGACACTGCCATTTTACCCTTGGGGAGGGTACTTAACCTGAAACAATTTGACAAGTCTGTCTGCAAAGAAAATAAGTAATTGTGTGTGTGTGTGTGTGTGTGTATGCATGCTTTCCTCAGGACCCCCTGCTGAAAGGCCAGCGTTGTGTCGTACTAGCAGATGGATTCTATGAATGGAAGCGGGAAAAAGGCAAGCAGCCCTTCTTCATCTACTTCCCTCAGAGCCAGGTGCAGGGGTCCTTCGGGCCCACAGAGGGCCAGGTGGTAGGACTATCATGTCAGGACTCAAACAACCAGGCGTCCAAGGAAGAGGCCTCAGCTCAGGCAGAGGTGAGCTGGCCAGGGGGACATATGGTATACTTTTGAGAGGGAAAAATGCTACCTCCATCTTTTTCTGTCAGTGGCTCTTCAATACCTCATTCCTTATTCTGTCCTGTGTAGGAGGAGGACAGTGAATGGACAGGCTGGCGATTACTGACCATTGCAGGGCTTTTTGATTGCTGGAAGCCCCCTGGTGGCGGAGATGCACTTTACACCTATACTGTCATCACTGTGAACGCATCTCAGAACTTGCAAAACATCCATGACCGGTAAAGACAGCAGATACGCAAACATACACCTGCTCACAGCACAAAATGTGTGTCTTTTGTGAGCCATCTGATTGTGTTGTGGGATGTTATGTAGTGCATACGTGTGTATATGGCTTTTTATGTTCTTGGTGTAATACGTTTGTGTGTATTTGGGCTGGACAATATGGGCAAAATGGGCAATTTTGTTAATAAACAAAATGATACATTGTGCAGCCCTAACGCACATTAAGCTGGGATTTGTCTGTTCACAGGATGCCAGCAGTCCTAGATGGTGAAGAGGAGGTAAGGCGTTGGCTGGACTATGGGGAGGTCCGGTCATTAGATGCCCTCAAATTACTGCAGCCCAAGGACACCCTGACCTTTCATCCTGTCTCGTCATTTGTCAACAACTCGCGCAATAACTCTCCTGAGTGCCTTCAACCTCTGGAACCTGGCAGTAAAAAGGTACAGATCAGACATGGACCTTCCAGCCTCTACACAGTACCTTCACGCAGTCCAATAACTGGTTTCGTATCACCTACACACATCCTAGTCAATTTCACACAAACCGTATATCTGCACAAACCGCAACCGCCACATCACCGCAACCCACACCGCATACCGCAGCCAACACATGCTGCTTCTGCAAAAGATCCGGCCCGCAAGTATAGGAACCGTGAACCGACCAGCGCATCCATTTAAATTAGCAATTAAGATTAGAATGAGATGACGCTTCTGTATGCAAGCCACCTGACTGCAAAGCACACAAAATATATTAATACAATACGATACAAATGCTTCTCTGATTTATTTATTTATTGATTTTTTACAGTGACAAAAATAAGCCATTTGAGCAATGCACATGTTAGACTGTCATAGAAAAAATGGCTCCAATTTATTTTCATAAACATTGTCTATGAACAAAGCTTGTAGTGTTGCCAAAAAGATTGTATGTCATTTTGTAATTACATGTCCATACAGTGGTGCTCGAAAGTAGTCATACCCCTTCACTTTTTACACACTTTATTGTGCTGTAGATTTAATTTGAAATGGATAAAATTGACTTTTTTGCCCATCAATCTACACTAAATAACCCATAATGGCAAAGTGAAATTTTTTTTTTGAAATTTTTGTAAATGTATTAAGTCAAAACTGAAATCTCATGTGAATAAGTATTCATGCCCTTTGCTTTAATGTATTTTTAAAGTATTATATTTCATATTTGGTTGCATATTCTTTGCATGCTGTTACTTCCTGAAGTCTGTGACCCATCAACATCAAACATACTTATTCATATGAGAGATTTCAGTTTTTGATTTTGAATACATTTGAAAAAAATGTCACTTTGTCATTATGGGTTATTGAGTGTAGATTGATGGGCAAAAATGTCAATTTTATCCATTTAAAATTAAATCTACAAAACAATAAGTAATTGTACAATATTGCTTAACTGAGTCTTAAAAGTAGCCTATTATTAATTCATATAACAGTCCTGCTCCTGCAGGTGTCACTGTTTTTTATGGTACCGATTTTAAGCTCTTTTTTTCATGTCTTGCAAACGGAATATCCTTTAACATGCTCATTGTCACAGTTCACAATATGCCAACATTTAAAAAATGTATCTGCGGGTACCCGACCCGACGCAGGACTTTAACACACCTAATGACTCTCACACAGTGGCAGGCCCTGAGTCAGGTAGTCACCACTTAGCATGGTCACTGCTGAGTCATCTAACCTTCACCCAACCACAGAATCAACATGATGTACACACACACACACATAAAACATGATGTACACACACACGCACACACATTCTCTTCAGCAGACCCCGCACGCTTTCATCTAAACACCTGAAGGAGTTGGCCGCCATTCAATTTTGGGCTCCTGTTCATCTGGAAGTAGTACATAGTAGGAGCGAGCCCTTGGAACAATCTGAAAAATGTGTTTGATCACAGCAATCTTATTCAAGGCCCACCGACCCCTCACACCCTATGTACAGTACTGTAGAAAGAAATGCCCCTAGACATACCAAATTATTCAGGTACCCAGGACACAGCACAAGTAAAACAAGGGGGCGAGTAAAAGTTTTACACTGGCCTTTTGGTTAAAAAAAAGTTGTGACGTAACCTCTGTTATGTCTCCCCCCCCCCAGGAGCCCTGTCCATCAGCTAGTAGTAAGATGATGATGAACTGGCTGCAGAATGCTACACCTGGTAAGAGGAAGGAGCCAGAGGAACATGCCAAAGACGAGGGTGCCCTGGTGAATGACAAGCATGGCGAGTCCAGCAAGGGAGCAGGACCTCTCCAGAAATGGCTGCTGAATTCTGAGACCAATAAGAGACCCAGGAATACTTAAGTGGGAAGGATTTAGTTAAATACTTTTCGTTTTTATTTTATTATATTTTTGCCGTGTTTAAATGTTAGTGGCTGTGTTGTCGTATGCCTGAACTAAATAAAAAGTGGGCTTTTGCAATTCATAAAATAAAGATGTCCAAAAAGATGTCAAAGATGTCTAAAACGAAGAACTCCACAAGAAATTATATTTGACATCTTTTGAGTAATCCTGCATATTATTCAACAACCATACTGAAATAAATGAATTAAAAATGTTTTATTTTTGTAATTTTGTTTTTATTGGCAAACATCAGGGTTTGCCGTCTGCTGTCAGAAAGGTCCTATTGTAAAACGTCTAATTTAGCAGAATACCGGGTAACTCTGGGATAGAGGGTAACGTTAGCCTTGTTCACCAATTTTATAAAATATTGTGCAAACGTTCGCAATAAGATGGCTAAATTTAGACTTAGAACTTAGCAAAATCATCACTTCATTCGTAAGTTCGGTGACCAAATGCTAAAGGTTTCATTGCGTTATGGGGGCAGTGTAGTATAATGGTTAAGGAGCTGGACTTGTAACCGAAAGGTTGCAGGTTCGATTCCCAGGTAGGACACTGCCGTTGTACCCTTGAGCAAGGTACTTAACCTGAATTGCTTCAGTATATATCCAGCTGTATAAATGGATAAATGTAATAAGAAGTTGTGTAAGTCGCTCTGGATAAGAGCGTCTGCTAAATGCCTATAATGTAATGTAATGTTATTAAACTCTTAGCAAAAAAGATTTGGTTGTTTTACCTTGACTCTTGTAGCTGACATTTTTACTGTAATTTAGCTATACGAGTATGTCGGCTAATCCTGCAATCGTGTCTAGAAAACTTGAATGCACGTTCAGGACGCTGGAAGCTGAAATGTGTGACTGAAATATTTTGACGGCAATGCGACCGTTGAGAGAGTTGGTTAATGAGCAGAAGGGTTTTTAATAGCTCCTTCAAGACCCATGCTGCAGTATTGAATATACAGTATATTTGAAAAATTATTAAAACAGGTTTCACAAATCCATGGCTTATGAAATGTGAAAATCTAGCGTCTTCATTAATATATAATTAGATTGAAGTCGCTAAGTGTTTTGGTTAATCGGCAGCAAGCTTGTGAATATATCCTTTTAGTATTGAATATACAGTATATTTGAAAAACTATTACAAAAAATAATTAGCTTATAGGATTCACAAATCAGCCAAGGGTTGGAAAAGTGCATTCTCCCCAGGCATTGGATGTCCTGAAGAAGGACAGGAGGAAGCATGGACGGCCTGGGTGCACAATGGATCTTGATTGGCAAGGTGAAGGTGAATATTTTGTTAGACAAAATTAAAGGAAAACTTCAGGCTAACAGACTTTGACATTGTTACAATGAGCATATTGGTGATGTAAAACGCAGCAGGTCCTTCGTGTTTTGTGTTGCATTAAAGTTTTCCGCAGCTAAACACGAGTTTTGTAGATGACGTGACATCACGTGGTGTTCTATCGCAGCAGGCACAGCGCAAATTAATATGAGTGTGTCTTCAACTCGCTATAGCATCAACTAAATAATCTGGGAAATCCCCACTAATCAACTTTCTACGATACTCAGAGGAATCCATAATTTATCAAGTATACCAAGTTTTGCAGTGCTAGCAGGCTCAATAGTCCAGAATAGCAACAACAGCATGCTTTCTGGGGGCGTGGCCACAATCTCAGACTTTGGCTGTGTCCGAATACGACCCCCGTTCCCTTTCCCCTCACTTTGCAAGCAGTGTGTGAAAGAAATCCCGCAAAACGCTTTCCAAACTAATGAGGAAGTAGTTCGTAATATTTGTATTTTTAATTTTTATTGAGAATATCAATCAGTTAACATATGACGATTGTTACAAAGTGTAGATTATGAATGAAGTAGTTTGTAATGTGAACCTATCTTGTACCATAGATATGCACTCCATGTCTTTTACGTTTTTACTTTCGGGTTACTTACTGAAATTGTTAGATGTGTGCGCCACAGAACTATATAATAACTTATAGTTCTGTGGTGTGCTCCTGAATTCCCTCAACAAAACCCCGGAAATAGGGGTTCATCCTGGTATTTTAAGTGCCCCCATTTGTGAGAAAAAGTCGCCCACTCAAAAGCTTTTTGATGAAGTGGACTCAAATATGCGCCCTCAAAAGGGTGTAGCGGTCGTATTCGGATTCGGACACTGCCTTTAGACTTTTTGCTCATATTCTCACAAAGAGGGGTGGCGAAAGTACACTGCTCAAAGAAATGAAGGGAGCACTTAATCAACACAGTATAACACCAAGTCAATTAAACTTCTGGGATATCGATCTGTCCAGTGAAGAAGCGTAAACGATTGTGAGTCAATTTCACCTGCTTTGGTGCAAATGAAAGTGACAACAGATGGACAGGAGAGGCAACAGCAAGACAACCTCCAAAAAGTAAATGGTTTTGCAGGTGGTGGCCACAGACCATTTATCTCTCTTTATCCTTCCTGGCTGATTTTTCTGCAGCCCATTCAGGTTGCACAGGTAGTCCAGCTCCTCCAGGATGGCACATCCATACGTGCCATCGCAAGAAGGTTTGCTGTGTCTCCCAGCACAGTCTCAAGAGCGTAGAAGACATACCGGGAGATGGGCCATTACACGAGGAGAGCTGGACAGGGCCGTAGAAGGGCAACAACCCAGCGGCAGGACCGGTCGGTATCTGCTCCTTTGTGCGAGGAGGAACAGGAGAAGCACTGTTAGAGCCCTACAAAATGACCTCCAGCGGGCTACTCATGTGCATGTGTTTGACCAAACTGTCAGAAACAGACTCCATGAGGGTGGCATGAAGGCCCGACATCCTGTAGTGGGACCTGTGCTCACAGCCCAGCACCGTGCAGCTCGATTGGCATTTGCCAGAAAACACCAGAATTGGCAGGTTCGCCATTGGTGCCCCGTTCTCTTCACAGATGAGAGCAGGGTCACACTAAGCACATGTGACAGACGTAAAAGAGTCTGGAGACGCGGTGGCGAATGTTATGCTGCCTGCAACATCATCCAGCATGACCGGTTTGGTTTAATTGACTTGGTGTTATACTGTGATGATTAAGTGTTTCCATAGTTTTTTTGAGCAGTGTAGTTCTGGGTAACGTTGGGAAATTGTAGGGAGTACAGAATCGGAAGAAGCCTAACAGTGAAAGTGAAAAATTGTTAATAGCAATAAAGTAAAATATATTACACATATCAGATAATAAACCCTACAATTAATTTTACATGAATGCAACAAGTTTTAGCCCGGAGTTTTCCTTTAAACATAATAGAGTAACTTCAATTAAAGGTTGGGGACAAGAACCTGGCACAGCTGGAGAGACCACGTGAAAGCCACTGAAAACTAAAACACTATGCTTCAGTGAGTATCTCAACTGCATGTCCTCTGGTCTTCTGTAGGAGATGTGGTCGGCCCTTTCATGAGTCCCGTCTCGATTCTGTTTTAATTTAAGAATAAAGTGGTATGAAATGTGATTGGTAAGAATGTAGACATCTTTATAATGTGTAGAATAGAATAGAATAACTTTTATTTTCCCGTTAGGGAACTTCAGTTGTAGTTTCCAGCAGTATTAAGACATAGCCTAGACAGTGGGGCTGATCCACAAACACAAACAAACATGTTAAATAAAAACATGGGCCCTCATTTATCATTCAGGCGTAGAAAATCCTTACCTTAAATAACCCCACCAAACACATTTATGCCAGTTGACTTTCCTCAAAGTGAAGTTTATTTTATCTTTGTTGTAGCAAAGTAAGGTACTTTTTAGAAATTGTGGAAACAATCAGTGGGCAGGTGTTACTTTTAAAATAAATGTAAAACAAAATGGTTCCTTTTCAAATAAAATTAGTCTTAATGGTTTTTTGGATTAACTTTGCTCACAATATGAGAAACACTAAATAATGCAATATACTGACGTGCTCAAATTTGTTGGTAAAGATGAGTAAAAAGGGTTATAAAAAATTCACCATTTGGTTAATTAGCTTAATCTCACACTGTAAAGGCTTGTTTGATACGTCAGACCCTTGATGACTTAGAGCCACTTAGCCAACCATGTGTTCCGTACTGTTCCATCACCGTTGACGGGACCATGGTGGCTGCCTCCCGCTCTGCAAAGAACCTGGGGGTGGTCCTGGACGACCAGCTGGACTTCAAAGACCACATCAGGGCGACAGCACGGTCCTGCAGGTTCCTCCTGTACAACATCAGGAGGATGCGACCGTACCTGACCACCTACTCCACCCAGCTTCTTGTCCAGACTATGATGAGGGATTTTCTTTCTCATAATAAATGAACGTCAATTAAAGGTTGGATTTTTCTTCAGTGTGAGATTAAGCTACTTCACCAGTGAATTTTTTTAGAACCCTTTTTACTCATCTTTACCAGGAGTACCAACAAATTTGAGCACGTCTGTATATTCCTTCGTAGTCCAGTATACTAAACTACGCAATGCCAAATAGCCATTAGGCTACACACAGCGTTGCGACATATGACATTTTACCAGATCTTTAGCTTAAGTTATGAGTATGACATGTTTTACATTATATTCGTTTTCAAACTCCAGCAAACTGTACACGCACGGGGCATATGCTAGACTTCTCCAGGAATGACCGTCGATGCGAAAATGCTGTTGGTGCATTTTAATGTATTGTAGCCTAGTTGAATGCAATTCGTGATGAAGGGGCAGACATCAGATAGAATAAAGTAACGGATTTAAATGTTAATACGAGCACTTGATTTATAAACTAGAAAGGTGTGCTGAATAACACCATTAACATTTGGTGAAAAACAGTAAAGATAGCCTACACGGGCAAATTTTATTCTTATACCCGTATTTCAGTAGCCTAGGTGACTAGACTACCACATGGGTTTTCTTGTCACCCTGAACAAAGGCATCCGCCAAACATTCTGATGTGCCGTGCGCGGCGTTTAGTTTATTTGATAGTCTTGATAGTTTATTTGATGGAAAGATCAATTCACACATACATTTAAACAACTTTTATTTTGGAACCATGATGCAGAACAAAATTAAGCGGAATAAAACCACCTCGTTCGGCAGTACGAGAGGTCAGTCATTGTTCCATACAAAACAGTTTTATTTATGGCGGCTAACATTAACGTTACATGATTTAAATTGACCTGGTCCCTCCCACTGATGTCGCTCAACGGTTAAACGGGGCGCGGATATATACAATTAAAACAACCCCAAAAACCTTACGCAGTGCAGTAATCGACAAAAATGGACAACTGTACAAAATTAACATTATCCGTATAACCAACTAGCTGTGCAACATTTTAGATTTAACCCACACCACCGCCCCCTTTTATGAAACATAATATGGAAATGCAGATGTTTCAAACAAGCATATTCACTGTAAAGGCATAACATTAAATGCAATGAGTGGCGATTCGCCATCTCGAAACTAAAAGAGGTCCATAATGAAAAAAGAGATCTACCGATGGCTCCAAAACGAAACCGCATCTCATGTTTATAGCAAAGTCTGTGGCTATAACACTCTTGGAGTGCCTCCTACTTTCTACCCCTCGACGCTCTTGCACTTCTGGCACTTCTGACTTTGGGTAATTTGGGCACAGATGGCTTGCTGGTCCTTTTCGTCTTTTTCGCCTTCTTGGTCGCGGGGGCTGGCTTTTTAACCGCTTTCTTGGGCTTCGCAGTCTTCTTGGATGCCGCAGGCCTCGGCTTCGGAGGCTTCTTTTTCGGGCTCACTTTCGCCTTCGCCTTTTTGACCGCTGGTTTCTTTGCCTTTTTGGTCGGACTGGCTGACCTCTTCGCAGGCTTGGTGGGGCTCTTTCTGGGAGCTTGCTTTTCAAACTTCTTTTTGTTCAGTCGGAAGGAGCCATTGGCTCCGGAGCCCGTCACCTGGATCAGCGAATCGTTCACCAAGAGCGCCTTGATGGAGTAGCGCAGGTACGTCCGCCCATGCTGCTGGTCGAACCAGTGTACCTTCTTGCTTTCGTTGTAAATTTTTGCCAGAGAAGAGCCGTTTCTCTCGCCCATCTTTCGGATAGTATCAATAACCAGCTGGCTGTATTTACCAGGCTGGTTCTTCTTCTTTTTGTTTTTCTTCTTCTTGGCTGGGGTAGCAGCTGGGGCAGTGGCAGGCTGTGCTTTCTTGCTGCCAGAGGCTTTCTTCTTGGTCACCGCAGCAGGAGCCTTCTCCGCTGCAGAGGCTGGTGCATTTTCTTGGACGTCAGTGGCCATGGTTAGGAGCGATTTCTTGATCTTCAACAACAGCACTGAATGATATTTTGATTTCCTTCCCGCTAACTGGCATGCGTAACTTGACAGTGCTCAATGCAGCGACGTGGCTATATAACAAACGCGCGGACCTGTTTGAGAACAACAACAGAGACTGCTACGATGTGTGCCAGGTTGTGCTTTTTGTGGTTCGTTTTGACGCTATTTTCTTCATAATGTAACGTTTTTCAGCGGGTGAAATTCACCAAGCATGCAGTAATCTTTATGCTCTCTTGAACGGTGGAAGGAAAAAATAATAATGAGCACGACGACTGAGAAAATTGACAAAGTAAACTGCACACCCCTGGTATAAAACATTGCTTAGGATGGGGGCACTCACTTCGCGAGCGTCTATTTGGGAAATATGACAAAAACTAGTCCATCTAAACGTACATATTATTAAAGGAGCGTTCTTTTAATGTACCGAGATAAAAATGGTCTCTGGGAAGTAGTGTGTTTTTTAGATATTCAAAGTTTAATTTATTTTAAATAGCACAACAGACGCCCTCGCGTGGCAGAATGCTGCATATTGACAGAATGTTTTCTTTCTTGTCACACCTTGGGTAAAAATTAGGCTATGTCCACGCCGGATCTCAGATTGTAATTTGGAAGCTACGTTGGGAACATGTCAGTAGGACGCAATCATAGACGGCGTAATGCACTTAATTATCCCTGTGAAACAATGTAACCACCCTTGATCGGATAAATTAAAACGTCTCACTTAAACAATTATTTATTTAATATTTATTTATTATTTAATTTATAATTTCGTTTGTTTATTTTGTATAATACTATTGTTTGGCCATATTACATAAAGGCTATTATGTTTACAGAAGCAGTTATTCAGATGGCCCATTATAGTCAAGTATGCCATCCGCCAAGTCACGGCTTGGTGGGGCATGCCCCATACCTATACAGCACCGAGTTTGCACTTTTCATGGTTTCCTACAGAAATAACCACAATGACCACAGACTCTCAGCCCTTAAAAACATTAACCTCTTTACCTTCTGACCTCGTGTAGCCTAACCAAGAATTCAGATACAACTTCACACATCCACACAATAAATGGTTATTTTTGCCATTTTTCTTTCTTCTTCTTCTCCCTGCCGATTTCATTATCACAAATGCTCCATGCCCACAAGCAAAAATTGCATTGAATATATACCTACAACTGCCAATAACTACATCTGATCTAAGTAGCCTGATCCAAGTAGCCAATCGCAGGATACACTGGCAAAATGTTTATGCAGCGTGGCTGGCAGTCGCCAAGAGGCGGCCAAACTGCTTCACAAAATGTGTAATTGTCTTTAGTGCTGTTGTAGTTTGCGTTTTGGTTAGTGAAACAGCGTTTCCCGCTAGAGAACGGTGTTCAAGCCCCACCAGATCCCTCCCGTTAAATTTATTTTGGACAACAACGATGTGCACATGTTATGCTTTCCACACATAAGAATGTGATCATTTGAAAACCTCGGATTGAATTTCTCACTACTCTTTAACCAAAACATAATGTAGCCAGCTAGCCACATGCTTGTTTTCCATTCATACAACTGGTTGGCTACCTCTGGATTTTAATTAAACCAGCTGCATAGCTAGCTTGCTAACATCAGCTCTGTTCAGTTGTGCGTATGGCAGCCTTTCTTTTCACAACAACATTACACGCATCAACCAAAATGATCAGCCATAGGCCTACTGCCCAAATTATTGACAGTCAGTTTCACCATTCATGGCCATGTAAGTGTTTATAACGATTCCTTATGCAATATTGATATTCAAAATATATCAGAATGTTCAATACATGTTTAGAAAAGGTCACGAAGGGGGAGCCATATGGATTTAATAACGGCAGATTTATTGATTTTCTCAAAGTGACAACGACCGCTGCGTTTCTGGTTGTTTCTGCAACTACAGGCACTTTTAGGTCCCAACCAAGATAGCAAGGAAACATTGAATCAATGTTGAATTAACATAAGATGAAGCATAGATTCAATGTTGATCTCTGATGTTGATTCTGTGTCCAGGTGCTCATCGAGTTTACGTTGAATCAATGCATTGAAATAATATTGAAACAATGTTGATGTTAACAATGGAAATAAACGTAACTGATGTTAAATCAATTTATTATCAATGTAATCTATCATAGGTAATGATAATGTCACTTTATAACGACATTTTACCTTGCTCAAAGTAACCAATTCTTGCTCAAAGTATTCAAAATCTTTAAAATAAAATAAATCAAAAGGCTTTTGAATCGGGCTACTAAAATAGATAACACATTGACATCAATTTTAAAAATGCAAACCTCTTTATTGATTTTAAACCTCTGCTTAATGGACACAATAGCTACATGCAATAGTTACAGTTTCATGCTGAAAAACGAAAGTTGAAGTGATTTAAAAGCTAAACTCTAAGCTAAAGTCTAAAAATAATGTTTGTAACTGTTCACAATGTGGGTCGCGGTGTGAGCTGCCATGATGACGTGATGTCAAGTTCTTCCTAGTCGGGAGGTCGGGGTTCATTTCCCGATCCCTGATTTCTGAAATGGAACTCCTAGTTGAAAGGGCGTTTTATTATCGGGATTCCCACCATAAACGAATGCAGAATGAGCATCAACCACAAATACGCTTTGCTGTTAAGTCTCCTTTTGTTTATTTTCCTACGTAACCCGTGGCAACTTTAACCATTAACTTAACCAATTTAACCAAATGAATTTCACTTACCGCATAACACATACAGGTGCAGCTCAAAAAATTAGAATATCGTGAAAAAGTTCAATATTTTTTGTCACTCATTTCAGAAAGTGAAACTCATATATTATATAGATTCATTACACATAGTGAAATATTTCAAGCCTTTATTTCTTGTAATTTTGATGATTATGGCTTACAGCTAATGAAACCCAAAATTCAGTCTCAGAAAATTAGAATATTTTGCTTTAACATATTTTTAAAGTATCATATTTAATATTTGGTAGCATATCCTTTGCATGCTGTTACTTCCTGAAGTCTGTGACCAATCAACATCAAAATACTCTCGATGTATTATTTTCAGGTACCGTTACAAGCGATACTATAACCTCTTTGCATTTGAACTGATCTCTATGGGAATTTGGGGGTGAGACTAGATTCAGCTGTAAATTACACTGGTACAGTATGGAACACATGGCTGGCTAAATGGCTGTAAGTCAACAAGGGTCTGAGCTATCGAACGAGCTCCAAACCATCACTCTGTTGCCAGATATGGAGTAGATGTGGATGGATCACTGCAAGGATTATTTCTCCTGACTCATTTTCCTATAGAACTCTATGGGGAAAAAAAGTCAGGAGAAACAACCGTTAAAGGGATCCATCCACATCTACTCCATATCTGGCCGCATGTTATGTTCATAAGCATATTCTCCAATAGAATCAATACTATGGTATCTTCTTCTGACCCTCTCTCAAATTCCATGGAAGCAAGGTGAGGATTTTTTCTAGCCATGCTGAGGAGTTGGCCAAATTAGTAAAAACTTGCGAAAATAGCAGGAAATTAACAATCACACCTCGATGAGCAAATGTACATTCTAAGTTGTTTGCATAAAACTAGAAATGCTGTTATGACCGGCTGTAATTTATTGTTCAAAGCATCCAATAAGACATTGCAAACACTGTTGCAAAGGTTATAATGGCCTATATTGGATAGAGTTGTCAATGAAACCAAAATGAACAGGAATGCTGAGAGAGGTTTGAACAGCATGCAGGGTTTTACACATGGGGGTTTGGGAAGGTGTACTAGTGTTATACAGGGGTGTGTATTTCTCAAATGGATTGTCCAAGACCATAAATAACCACTGAATCTTCAAAGGTACATCTCTATGCGTAAAACCAATGGTAGGATAAGAACATGAAACAAACACCGTTGCCTCAAACAAAGCCAGGAAGGAGCTTTTGTAAAAATAATAATTTAAAAAATGCTCATCGTGTAAGTTAAATTTGTTAGGCTAGTTAATTATTCACCTACCCACTCGTATAAATCTATACTCTCAGTACATTGTCATAGTTTATTTCTAATGTGATAATTGTACTACTACATTCTAGAGCTAAATCAAAGCAATGGAATAGAGCTAGTTTATTTAGTGTGAGCTACGATAGGCAATATTGTTAGTTGTAACTTGGCCACATTTTGATATAAATACTTTTAAATGCAGGCCTAGTTTTTGCAAATTGGAATTAAGGATTTAGACAGCGCTCTGTAGGCTATGCGTGAGTAACTTGGCTTTTTTTTTTTACGTCAAAGACGTTTTTGTTAAGATATCACTTATTTTTGGTAGGTAACTAATGATGAATAATGCATGAAGATCATGACATTGAGAGAGACATGCATACAGAATACATGCATTCGAAATAAATGCATGCAGACATTCGCGTAACCATAATGCCCTCTACTGACGAGAATGAGAACATTGGTCTCATTACCGATAGTCCACAATTACATTAAGTGTTTGTAGATGAGCTGTATTTAATGTCTAATAAAATACAATGAACACCACCTGAGCTATGGATCATGAAGTAGCATGTAAATGAATTAACCAAGTCTATATGGAGACATGCATGCACAATAGGCTAGACGCAAACACATTCTAGCTGAAATACATACAGCCTAAATAGTTAGTACAGCCAAAATAGTTTGCATAATTAAATATGGAAATACAATTTAAAAATAGTTTTAAAATAGGCTTATTCGTATTCTATAGAAATACATTTAACGTTAGGCTATTGAACACCGGCTTGCCGGATGCGTTAAGTCCAAGCTTCCATGTGGTGGCTACGAGCTGTCGAGTTCATATAAGCACAGCAGAATTCCATCGCATTTTTTCCCCCGGTAGTGTAGCCTAACGTTACCTGTGGGAAATATTTTGGTACCGGACCATGTAGCTAGGTTTAGTTTAGTTTTCTGTAGTGCAATGGATGTATAAGGCATGTTGATTCGCTTCGTAGTAGCCTAGCTTCTACCTACTTCCTGACTAGCAACTGACTGACGTTTCTCTGGCAAAACTAATGTTGGCCAACAAGCTTAATTGAACGCATATTTCCCAGGAATCTTAGCCAGAAAGAAAACAATAGATACTAAGAAATTAGCCTACCAGAGATTATTTTTCTTATTATTATTATTTTAATTAAGGGTTTGCAGTAATGTTAAGTAACATTGTCTGCAGAGTAGCGTTGACGAGGGCCATGTTCGGAAGCTATTGTAATTTTTTTAAGTGACCAACCATGAAACATATTTTTGGGGAATTGGCGGTTTATAAACCCGATCTCCTAAGAGATTTCATCTTATAGTAGGCTATCATCAATTCTTAATGTATTATCGTAAATTATTCATTGTATGGTGACATTGTGTTGTGTGTGGCAGGTACTACAGTTAGCTGGACTACGCCACCTTGGGAATTTCACCCAAGGAATTAGTTGTGTTCTTTTACCATGCACCGAGCACTTTGCTTTTCTACTCAGGCACCTTCAATTAAATGAAGTAAATAGACGTGGATTCAATCAATAAAACAGAGTTTATTAAACCAAATAAAAGTAAAACATGTACCCACAGATATACAATAAGCATAGGGTATAATAAACACAATAAAATAACCACGGCCGTTTCCCCCCCAGGCCAGTTAGGGGCGCTGCTTGAAGTGTGTGAGGAAGAGAACGGCGCGGCGAGAGGGCAACTTACCGGAAAGGGACAAGCACACACTCGTGACTGTCAGACACGCTCGCTGGTGTTTTGAGCCCTCACCGTTGACTTCAAGGCAGCGACTTAGCAGTAAAGTAGCTTGGTTAAAATAACGTTAGCTAGTTATGTTATTCTATGTTCTCAGGTCCAATTAACGTACCAGACAACTAAGCTAGCTGCCTTACCCATACGCTAGCTAACGTTAATTGGACCTGAGAACATAGAATAACATAACTAGCTAACGTTATTTTAACCAAGCTACTTTACTGCTAAGTCGCTGCCTTGAAGTTTAACGTACCAGACAACTAAGCTAGCTGCCTTACCCATACGCTAGCTAACGTCAGCTAACGTTAATTGGACCTGAGAACATAGAATAACATAACTAGCTAACGTTATTTTAACCAAGCTACTTTACTGCTAAGTCGCTGCCTTGAAGTTTAACGTACCAGACAACTAAGCTAGCTGCCTTACCCATACGCTAGCTAACGTCAGCTAACGTTAATTGGACCTGAGAACATAGAATAACATAACTAGCTAACGTTATTTTAACCAAGCTACTTTACTGCTAAGTCGCTGCCTTGAAGTCAACGGTGAGGGCTCAAAACACCAAAGACCGTCAGACACACGCACTGCTAAGGGTGAAATAAGACAAGTGAGTACGTGCGGTTTAAATCTTCCCAATCAATCACTCAATCACACACACACACACACACACACACACACACAATAAAAGGTCCGCCTTCCGATTCGCGCTATTGCCCCCAGCTACACCAGCACGAAATCTCATAGAAAATGAGAATGGAAGCTGAGCTTAGCGCACCCAAGCCCCAACCTACCCGCAGTTTGTTTGTCAGTGAGACACGAGTCCCACACGTATCTCACATTAATACCTAAAAGACTGCTGGATAACCACCATAACATGCAGTAATAAATATAACACAGGGATAAAATAATAGCGGTTCGCTGCGGCGAATCTTTCGGCCGGCGACCCAACGTATAGCCGCCGTAGCCATGTGGTTACGACTCCGTTAAACGCAGTGTAGATCACCAGCTGGAGCGATAATATAGGCAAAACAGCAGCCATCAATGTCCTATAAGAAAATAAGTTACAACTAGGTAGCAATAGCGCCTTCTAGCATAGGCTCCTATTGTCCATTAGTCTGAGAAACAGACCGCTTTCACAATGTTACCTATAAAATAACCGTATGGATAATCCATGTACAGCTAATCCAACATGTCAGTTATATCTAAATACTTAGTTATTTTAGTACATTATGAAAGCGAAATGTTTCTCTGTGGTCACGGTACCCAGTTTAATAAAAATACCTTAAATCTGAATTATAGCAGTCTCTTCCGCCACCAGCCCAGCTACAGGAACCTATAATGGACAACACTCATCAGTTTACCTGGGATCAGTACAATCATTATGCATCACATGGAACTACCAGCCTACCTTCACAACAGAGGAAAGCAGTATGCCCAATGGAACACCCGGAACTGCAACAGGTAAGACCTTTCTCCTTACCTGGCTACTGCAGCCTATTTATATTTGTTTGATATAATTGGGTTTGTCTGTCAGCCAATCGGGCCTGAATACCTTCTCACCCAAGCAACAACTGTCCAACCAGATAGCCCTGCTACATGTGAAAAGGATAAACTGAACAGAGCTGAAGTGAAGAAATGAATGAAGACAAAATAAAGAAATGTTGGCCGAGGCGAGCGTTGAAGGTTCGGTTTCCAGTGAGTCAGACATGACTGCAAGAGCACAGCAGGCTCCACACAGACACATTTTTTAGCCAATGGCACAGTTATTTATATATATATTTTTTACATTAATGCAACAACGTAATGTTAACCAGATGATATTCTGTGTTAAAACTTTTTTCTTTGCTTGACAAATGGCAGTGGGATAGGCTACCTGTTCCCATAACATAAACTATTGCATAATTAACTGCCGTGGTGTCCAGTGACTGAATTGTTTAACTAACAGGCTACAAGTAACAATTAATATTGTAAACATTCTTGTATGAGAAAACTGGAACATGTGCACACTCTTTTCGTCCAAAATGAAATTACACTTTAGTACCAGGCGAGAAATCCAGGGGCCTCATTTATAAAACAATCTTACACACAGATTTGACCGTGCGTATGCTCAAAACCACGTCAAAGTTCAGATTGATAAAAACGGTCTTTAACGTGGAAAAGTACTTAGCTCCACTTCAGGTTCCAACTTGGCGTATGCACATTTCCTTGTGGCAATGTTGTTGTACTGCAAGTGTTCGGATATCTCAGCAGCACAGCGCCAAAACGAAGTGTGGAGGTCTGGCTATGCGAGACTACCAACATGTCTTCTGTTTTTGTTTATTGTCTGCACAATAAAGTCATTAATATATTAAAGCATAATTGACACGTCCTTGAAGGAAATGTATGTAATTGGTTCCACATGTGTAAAAAATTTAGGTCAATTTAATCAATTGTCTATAAAATCTCCTATAATGCAGCGGTTTGCAAGAGAAAGATTGGCAGCATTAGGATATCGCCAACCGCACAATACGAAGGGAGCGCGTTTTCAGAGATCGGGCAGACTTCTTTGTGCATGATGATGAATGGCTGATCAGCAGGTACCATTTGCAGAGAGCCACGTTATTAGAGCTTTGTGCCCAGATGGGCCCAAATTTACAGACACGCACCAACTGCATCCAGGCCATACCCGTTGAGGTGCAAGTCTTAACCGTACTTGGGTTCCTGGCAACAGGAACATTCCAAAGAGAGATTGGTGACTGGTCAGGCATATCCCAGCCATCGGTTAGCCGAATCATGCCAGCTGTACTTTGAGGCATCATTCGCTTGTCTCGTCAGTAAATAAATTTTTCTTACACTGCCGAGCAGCTACAGAATGTGAAGGACGATTTTGTGCGCACCACAGGATTCCCCAACGTAATAGGTGCAATAGATTGCACTCACGTTGCCATACGGGCTCGGGCACCAAATGAAAATTAGTATGTACTGTACATGTCAACAGGAAGAACTACCACTCAATAAATGTGCAACTCATTTGTAATGCCCGTATGGCAATCTGAAACGCTGTTGCAAGATGGCCAGGGTCGACGCACGACTCCTTCGTTGTGCGTAATTGCAGTGTGGGGAATCGTTTAGAGGCTATGGCAGGCAGAGACGGTTGGCTTCTAGGTAAATCACTGTTATTTCTATTTTGCTGCTTTGTTGCTTTTTTAATGTGCATAAAATAATGATCTCTACACAACCAGGTGACAGAGGTTATCCTCTGAAGCCATGGCTTCTCACCCCCATAGCGCACCCACAGACACCCGAAGAAACCCACTTTAACACGGTACATGCCCGCGCACGGTCAGTAGTGGAGCGCACCATCGGTATGTTAAAGGGAGGGTGACGGTGTCTGGATGCATCAGGACGGAAACTCCTGGCGTGTTGTGTGCTTCACAATATCTCGGTGAGCCATGGGCTCGAGATGCATGAGGATGAACTGGGAATGGACATGGAAGATCCTCCACCACTACCCGCTGACTGGAATGCACAAGCCACTAAGCTCAGGAGAAGACGGCACTTGATTCACATGTTATTCCAACAGGTAAGAATGTTATAGGGGTAAAAATCATGCTATAAATTTTTTCAAAAATATTTTATTTATATACACCATTTATTCATACAGTCGACCAGAGTCGCACCTGCCTAAGTTCCGCAGCCACCTCATTAACTCAATGAACCATGTCTCTTTGCGACTGTAGAACGGCGTCAGATAGGACCCTGGCCTGACTCTGATAGCCAGATGTGGATGATGGTGCGGGCCGGAAAGATTCCTCCTGTGCGGGGGTGTCCATGCTGGCTGCTGCTGCCGTTTGGGAGACGGGTCTGCTCGGGGCCGTTTTCCGCTGGAGTGGCTCTTCATCTTCATCTTAGATCAAATGTAGGATGTTTTCTACAAAACTTTTTATAAATGAGGCCCCAAGTCTCTTGAATACCAAGGCTTGACGCTAACCACAAGAACAAAGAGGTACAGTCACGTGATATAGGCTATTTGTCAGTGTCAACAGCAAAGATTTGTTTCCATGCTGCGTAACGTTACTTGAAGTGGTGTCGTCTGACTTTGACCATTTCGCTGTCGTACAAGTGAAACATTGAGCAATTAATATTGGAAACGTCTTTTGCCTTTGCAATTAAAATACATTTGTTAATGTGAAAATAAGTGTAATAAATTAGATGTATTTAACAGTTGCATATTGTTTTTGTCGAAAATAAACTTGTGCCCTGTTGGGCTGAAACCTCCAATCCTGGCAGGTAGTGAGGGTCTCTGGGTAGGCAGCAAAAATGGGAAGAAGAATAAGAAGAAGCAGAAGAGAAAGGAGAAAAACTGCAAAATAACACAAGTTTGGGGCTTTATTGTGTGGATGTGTGAAGTTGTATCTGAATGCTGTGTGGTTACCTGCGGTCACAACATACAGAAGTTAATGTTTTTAAGGGCTGAGAGTCTGTGGTAATTGTGGTTACTTATGTAGGAAACCCTGAAAAGTGCCAAACTCTCTGTGCTGTATAGGTATGGGGCATGCCTCTCCAAGCCGTAACTTCCGAATAAACTATGATGATAGCTTTAGCTTGCCAAGTCTGATAACTCCGAGTGGGGAATCTGATTTACTAACCTCGCTTGGTGGGGTTTCAAATGCCCAATAAAATTTGAAATTGTGCGTCCTCCATCGGATATCTTTGTTCCACACCTTTTGCTGTTCTTTTTTTCGTAGTTTGGTAGTCTAGTCTTTATATCCAAATGCAATCACGCGTGGTGCATCGCTTGCAGACATGATGTTCCAAATACAAAAAACTGACCCTGGTATTTTGTTACAGAGGTGTCTCTCTACCATTTATGATAGGCCTACTTGTTGCTATTGATTTATGATAAGCCTATGGCAAAAATTAATGGAGAAAATATTTAGAACCATTGGGTGTGCTTTTTGACGTGATGGTACTTTAGGACTTAGTCCAAAAAATGTCAGCTGCTTTCAGCATGCTACTGACAGAAACTGCACTTCAAATTACACCAAAAAAATACATTGTAAGCTGCTGCGGGGCAAAAGAAACAAAATGCTTGGTTGCATTCAACTTGGCTAGCAGCTAAGCCTCGCAAGCATGACACTCAAAACCTATGCTGTCATTTAGTCAACAGTTGTGTTGAGAAAATTATGCATGTTTGGAAAATTCTAAACAAAAACACACTTATACGACCGAAAAACACTTCCGGGTTTCGATATTTTACTTAAAGCGATCAAAAATAACTGTTCTAGCACTCCGTCAAAATGAGACGCACGTCACTGGTTTTTTGCAGTGAGGGGGTTACACGTGTCACATGCCGACTTATCTACGGCATTCGGGCTTCTTCAGTTTTCGCGGAAATCAATGTGTTTTTTTCGTCCTGTTTCCCTTGTCACGGTTCTGCGCTATTTCGAAGACTGCTTTCCTTCTGAATTAGTCCAATTTTTAGAGCTCTTCAAGACTGTCAGTGGAGAGGAACAGAAAGAAGCACAATGAGCAGCACAAAACACAAGCACAGAGCTGAAAATGCTGTTGCTGTTGAATGAGTTCAAGTGCACACAAAGCTTTCCAAATGTCCACATCGCACGGCGCATCTATCTCTCCATGATGACATCGAACTGCAGCGGAGAGCGATCATTTCCAGTTGAAAAGAATGAAAAAGTTAGAAGTTGTATGGAACAACAGAGACTCAGTCTGCTCTCTCTTATGAGTATTGAAAATGAGATTGTAAGATCACTGAGATTCACCGACTTCATTGATGACTTTGCCATGAGAAGTTTGTAAACGAACGATGTATTAATAAGTATGTGGATGAAATTCAATATAATTACAATTCAATTCAATAGAATTTCTTGTTTACTTACACTAGTAATCATTTTGATGGAAGGGCCCGTTTGAATTACAGCCAGGGGCCCCATGCACCCTTAATCTGGCTCTGCTCGCTCTAGATTTCATTATTTTATGGTTCATACATTTAAATGCATTATCATTATCAGTTACTCACAACAAAGAATTATCTGAAACGTTTTAAACGTACAACAATTCCAAGTATACAAAGCACTGTCTTTAAGTCATTAATTAAAACCATGATGTGCCACATCAAAGTGTCAAATAACAAAAACTGCCTGTCAAATTCCAATCATTTATATTGGAAATAATCTGCAATTCAGCTGACTAGAATGTTTGAACATTTAAAAAAAAATTTTTTTTTAACCAACCAAATGTGAAAACACCCTATATCCCCAGTCTCTTCAGAAAGTGAGTACACTTTACAACAGTGCTTATATTCAAGAACCTTTTATTCTCATTATTCCTTTGAAACCCAAATACATTTTTACACAATGTAATTGGCTGTGCATTTAATACCACGACACTTCCTAACAAGAGTTACCCATCCCCATCTTTTGTTTTGACATTCATTTAGAATTTTTGTGTTTCCCCCATAATTCAATTCAACTTCTAAACATGACAGTACATGAACAGATTGCAAAAGATTATCAGATCGGTTAAAAGTAATACCAAGCACTTATTAACAAAATCTTTGCCAACCTGAGCTACTGGCAGAGACAGAAAGAGAAAGATGGACAAACAGACAGTTGGCCTTCGACACAGACAGATGGACAAAAACAGACTAAGAGATCTGTAATCATACAGTTGTGCCACACGGCAGAGAACAAACAAACAGAAGACGTAGTACTAGCAATAGTAGTAGTGGTAAGTAGCATTCATTAAAAGTTCTACAAACAATCAGAACATTGCTCTCCCGTTTAATTCCCCACCCTACTGGTTATCGTTTCTCAATTGAATCTGCGTTTGACTGGTTTCCCTTCAGTTCCAGGTTTATTCAGCACAATGACAACTTGAAGAAGCAAGAACACTTGTGCTGGAACCTGGCTTCCATCTGCTGCAGGAGGAATGCTTAGGGGTAGGTAACGATAAGAGTGATCTTGGCTTCAGCTCTCACATAGGCTGCTAGAGTGCAGTGCTGAGCTGCACACAGCTAGTACGACGCTGAATTGAACTTTTGAACACCGCCCAATGAAGTTCGGTTGTAGCTCCCCAAAAGTGTTTTTTAATTTTTTAAAGGATTATAAATAAATCTATACGATAACAAAGTGCAAAGTAAAAGTCATGAATACTCATTTTGATTGGCTTGTAATTTTGCTTTTGAGCCATCTAAAACAAACAAGTGCAAGTGTTAATTTTTCCAGTACAATCAGTTGAATTTACAAATGAACTGTAGATTGCCGTGACTTAAAACTAACCTACACAATGACCTTCATGCACAATGATGTTACTTAATCAACCTCATCCAACCCTTCCAAACTGTGAGTTAAGAGCGTACCATCCAGGCCCCCAATGGATAAAAGTACTGCATGGAGTATAGGTACGTATGCACGTGTATGCGTGTGTTTATGTGTCTTGGGGGGGAATCAAATTAGAATTATTTTGATTCCATTCTCCGTGCTCTTTAGGCTTTAAATTCAGATACTAGGATGAGTCTGCATGCACGTACCTGGGCTACGTGTGCTTGTGCGCGTGTGAGCGCACGTGTGTGTCTGTGGGGTATATTTTACGGGAAGAAGCCTGCTCGTATCTACTACCACAACGAAGTACTTCTGAAGGCCAGTGATGTTGGGGGAAAAGGGGTGGGGAGTTTTCAGAAGGCCAGAAAGGAGGACAGAGACAGCAGCAGGGGGCCCCTGGGGGACTTCAGCAGCTGCACGTCTCTGCTGAAGGCTTGGCTCGCTCATTCCGGTCCAGTTTGATTGGCTCTGGGAACTCATTGTACAACTCCACCTCTGTCTCCTGCATGCCAGGAATAAAATGAGCCTGGTTAAAACAATGGCATTGACAGTGCTGCACATCTTGGAACGCTTTAACTGTTAGCCTTGTTTTTAGACAAGATGTCATTAAGGGACAGAGTGGAGTCAGAGACAAAAAAGTAACAGTTCCCAAACGTCACATCCGCTGCAATTTGCATCCATCTCTCAGTGGTCTGGGCTACTCTACCCCTCAGCCCAACCCTCTCCCGTCTCCTCTATACCATCCGCTCATTCCCCTCTATACCCTGACCTCATACCCTCCTCTGATCAGCATTGTGCCCTTGGCCGTCCCCTGCCTTCTCTCTGCCTGGTGCGCTCACCTGCTTCAGGGCGTTGCGTGCGATGGTCTGGAAGGCCTGTTCAACATTGATAGCCTCCTTGGCGCTGGTCTCAAAGTACGGGATGTTGTTCTTGCTCTGACACCATGCTTGCGCTCGCTTGGTTGTCACCTGAAAGGGCACACAAGGTGACCTCACACTCCTCTTTTTACATCACCACTCACATCTGGACATATCCTTAACCACACGGGAATCTGCATGGAACCTCAGAATGACCAAGCCTGAAATGGTTCAGAGTGGGACCATGGCAATTTGGCTGATTATAGCACCTTACCCCTTCAAATACAACTTTATTCCTCACTAATATTGAGCAATTTAAATTCTGTAATGGAAATGCACAAACAATAAGAACGACAGGAAAAACAGTTGCTTTCATGAAGCACTGCTTTTGGATGTCACACTTGCTATACATCAGGGGAACCTTTTAGCCCTGAAAAGCCATTTTGTCCTTTTCATCCGGTGAATTAAAATTTTATTTTTTATTTTTTAAGAGCCACAGCACAGTTATACATTTCATAATATTTTATGTTTATGTATAAATATTGTAATAAAAACACACTGGAAACAGAATTAGGCTCCTGAGAACATTTATTTTCTTTATGGAAACTGCAGTATGAGGCACCGTACAGTATCATGTTCTAGCAAACTGCAGTATTCATGTGCATTGACAGTTCATTTATCAGGTTAGAATATGGAGGAATTCTATTGTATGTCAAAATCAACAGCATGCAACACGATGCAACATTTGCAATTCAGCTATCAGTCCAGTCGTTAAGGGTCATAGTTACCCACGCTATTTATTTTTATTTATTTATGTCGTCAGATGAACAGTAGGCCAGGGTCATGCTAAATATAACAACAATATTAACTTACACCGGTAAATTCTTAACACAGAACTTAAGATCGGTCCAGTCTTTAAGTGCCATAGTTGCCCATATCCAGCAGGTGGCAATAACACTATATATATATATATATATATATATACACACACACACACACAGTATATTTACTTATTTCTTTTTTTACTATATACAGTGCAAATTTTTTTTAACAACTTTACCCTGTTTTTCCACTATAATTTGGAATTAGCAACTGTGCCTCTTGAGTTAGCGCACCTGCACGCTTGGAGCACTGCAGCTGAAGTGCGCACTCCGATACACTTGCCTGCAGGCCACTCCAGCAAACAAAGTCATGTGAGACCAGAACACTCCAGCTGAGATTAGGATGCACTTACCTGCCTGTTCTCCAGGTCGATCTTGTTGCCTAGCACCACAAAGGGGAAGTTCTCAGGGTCGCGCGGGCTGGCCTGGATCAGGAACTCGTCCCTCCAGCTGTCCAGGGTCTTGAAGGTGTTGGGTGCAGTCACATCGAAAACCAGCACACAGCAATCTGCCCCACGGTAGAACGCCACGCCCAAAGACTGGAAACGCTCCTGTCCCGCCGTGTCCCAGATCTAAGAAAACCAAAGGGTGTTTGTGAGTATGTGTGTGTATGTGTGTGTGTGTGTCTGTGTGTGGGATGAACATGCGGAAGTTTTACCGTTACTGGAGAGATATGCAGCTGTTGATATGGTTTTAAAACATTTAGGGAAAAACTGGTGATAGAGCAAAAGAAGTGGTTGGGAAAGAGGAAGGGCATAACAGAGGGCAGGACTGACACAGGAGATGGCGAAGGGAAGAGGAAGAGGAACAGTCTGTTAGAAAAACTACCACTGTTAGAAAACCCTGGAGTCTCCTTTGCCCCACACTGCTGGACTAAATGAAGGAGTTCCCACACTAACCTCATCACAAGATGATTTAATGTCTCGATAGCCAAATGGTCATGGGTCATACCTACTTTCTGTTACAAACGGATTAAGGGCAAACTTGTAAAACGCTATATAGCCTTTACATGACCAAAGAGAGTGCATGTTATACCAAAAACAAACAAAAAAACTGGGTGACCCAGGGAATGTCTTCCAAAGGGGCATACTCAGGGTTAAGGCCTATTCCAAACTGCAACTGAACTAGCTTAATTTAGTTTCACAGTTCCATGCATCACTGTCTTGCCTGACCTTATTTTAATAGCCTGTACAGACTTTATATAGACTTAGCATTTTCACTGTGACATCACAACATGGGTGGGGCATCCCACATGGCTGACTGTTGTGGGGGCAGGACATTCAACCAGTCCAAGTATGTGGACAAAGTACAGACACGCATATAGATGTAGAACAACCCAACGTTACTCAAGTACCTGCATTGTGACAAGTCTGTCATCCACCATCACCTCTTTCGTCAGGAAATCAGCTCCTATTGTGGCTTTGTACTGATTACTAAACTTTTTATTCACATACTGGTTCATCAGAGAAGTCTTCCCAACTCTGAAGAAAGGGAAAGAGGAGGGATGGTGAGGTTTATGAAATTTTCTGCAGAGAGAGATAACGGTAGATCTAGTAGAAGGTGATAAAAGGCCTTGGCTTTCCTCACATCTTCCAGACATCAACAGACAATCATTTCATTTGTAATGAGTGAGATGGCCTTAATACACACTTCAACAGAAACTTTGGCAGAATTCTGTAAGGCTGTCTGGCTTAACAGAAAGAGAGAAAAAAACTGTTTTTGACAGGACACATCTCAATCTTTGTATTTCCACCTTAATGCCAGAGTGCTCCTGAATACTAGAATCCCCGCAGTGCCCAGCCAATATGGCTGCCAACATTTTAAATGTTTAGATTGATCCTGTCAATGTTCAAACCTCTAATAAAATACATTACTTTATCTATTGAACAGAATTACTAGTTAATCATTGGTGATGTGTAATAGTGAAAACAGTTTTCCATCAAAATCAGCTCTTGCTTGAGTCAGATTTTACCATTTGTAACAGGATGACACCATACGTCTCAAAACCTTATAATACTGGCAGGAATAGGTAGAAACAGGTTCGTTAAGCATCCCATGAACTTTATTTTATATGAATACCATTTCATCTTTGAGTAAAATGCTGATGGCATCCACATTTGCCATGTTCACTGGGTAGGATTCAGATAGAATTCTGTCAATATTGTTTCCAATATCTGATGTGTACCAAACTTTTCCCAGATACAGATTCAAACATGGAGAATCCAAATAAGTGTTTGAAATCTATCCAGGGACCATCCAAACCCAACTGCAGGCCAACCTGAGTTTGGCTCAGGCTTTTCGTCCTCATGGGTTGAATATTTGTATTGGTTTAGAATGGATTGAGTGTGGCTTCTTCATTTCAAAAAGGTCTGCATCAGTTGGACCATACCCGGTGAACAAGCACACCATTCTTCAAAAGTAAATGTTCCTGAATACATTTAGTTTTGATCTCTCTTTCTATTGTTTTCTATAAAGGTGTTTTTATTATCTGGTTTATAATGGTAAATGTTTAAAGATAAATGTCTCATTAAACATTTACCAAATGTTCAACCCATGAGGACAAAAAGCCAATCTCTTTCACTGAGTAGTAATTAACCTTATCTGAAGCCAATTAACCAGTTTATTGATACATTCTAGTATGTTCTGCTTTTCTCAGTACCAATTACAGTCATGTGAAAAAGTAAGTACACCCTCAAACAGTGGTCAGTTTTTTGACCACAAGTTTATTTTATTTTCAACCATATTGATTGATTAAGGTAAACAAATGATGCTAAAAAAGTACTTTGGAATCACTTAAGCAATTGAAATGAACATAAATGCAAATTCCTCATGAGGAATCGACACATCATATCCAAATGGAGACAATTCCACATCACCGGAAATCTACGCAGGACAGGCCGTCCCACCAAATTCACCCCAAGAGCCGACCGAAAGATGCTCTTACAAGTCTCCAAGAACCCCAAGGTAACATCGAAGGACCTACAGACTTCACGTGGAAGTGCACGAGTTAACAATCAGAAATCGATGACACAAACTTGGCCTAAATGGGAGGGTAGAAAGGAAAAAGCCGCTTCTCTCCAAAAAGAATATAAAAGCATGACTGAACATTGCCAAACAACATCTGGATAAAGTTCAAAACTACAGGGAAAATGTAATCTGGACTGATGAGTCAAAGTTGGAGTTGTTTGGGTGCAATGCAAAACGTCATGTTTGGCGAAGATGCAACACTGCCTGGCCAAAAAAAAAGTCGCACACTCTAATATTTCGTTGGACCGCCTTTAGCTTTGATTGCGGCGCGCATTTGTCGTGTTATTCTAATTTTCTGAGACACTGAATTTGGGTTTTCATTAGCTGTAAGCCATAATCATCAAAATTACAAGAAATAAAGGCTTGAAATATTTCACTCTGTGTAATGAATCTATAATATATGAGTTTCACTTTCTGAAATGAGTGACAATTTTTTTAAAACTTTTTCACGATATTCAATTTTTTTGAGCTGCATATCTGTACACACCCTTAGCCTAATACTTGGTTGCTGCACGTTTGGCAGCGATTACAGCTTCAAGGCGTCTTGGGAAAGAAGCTATGAGCTTGGCACACTTGTTTCTGGACATTTTTGCCCATTCCTCTTGGCATATCCTTGCAAGCTCCATCAGGTTGGATGGGGAGCGTCGGTAGCTTTCCGGCTTGACTGTGTGTGTGTGTGTGTGTGTATATATATATAAACATCGAACAAAAAGTTCTGAAATTTGTGTTTGGTAGATTATTTCTCTGTTGTAACAATGCTTCTTGGCAATACATTTTATACCGTTGGAAAGCCTGTTTATTTCCCTTTTAAATGGTGCCCCATTTGTAAGGAACATGCATTTGTGGGATGAGCAGCACAGCTGAGTATGTGGGTTGCGCCCATGTAAAATTTGCCAAATCTTCTCTGCCAATACCAAACAGCTTACACCTGCACTGGAACCTGAACATGTGGAGGAACGTTATGTTCAGCGATGAGTCCAGATTCTGCCTACGGAAGTTGGATCGTAGGGTCAAAGTGTGGAGAAGACGGGGAGAACGCTATGCTGATTGCTGCACCGATAGAGTAACACCTTTTGGTTGGAGGCAGTGTGATGGTGTGGGGCGGCATCTCCATCACTGGAAAAACTAGGCTTGTCATCATTGGAGGCAATCTCAATGCAGAGAGATATCGAGATGAGATTCTGCAACCAGTGGCAATCGCATATCTCCACAGTCTGGGACCGAACTCCATCCTCCAAGATGACAACGCTCGCCCCCACAGAGCAGGTTTATCAGAGACTACCTCCAGAATTTGGGAGTAGAGAGAATGGAATGGCCTGCTAACAGTCCTGACCTCAACCCAATTGAACACTTGTGGGATCAGCTTGGGCGTGCTGTTCGTGCTAGAGTGACCAACACAACCACGTTGGCTGACTTGCGACAAATCCTGGTTGAGGAGTGGAATGCCATCCCACAGCAGTGTGTGACCACGCTGGTGACCAGCATGAGGAGGAGGTGCCAGGCTGTTGTGGCTGTGTATGGTTCTTCCACACGCTACTGAGGCTCCTGACTGTTAAATTAATACATTGTAAAATTGCCAATATGTCTTGTTTCTTCCTTGTTACTGATAGACTTCAATCATCCAATCCACCAAACAACACCAAACAAGAGTCACTAGCTACAGCAGAATAAGCTGTTTGGCATTGGCAGAGAAGATTTGGCTAATTTTACATGGGCGCAACCCACATACTCAGTTGTGCTGCTCATCCCACAATTGCATGTTCCTTACAAATGGGGCACCATTTAAAAGGGAAATAAACAGGCTTTCCAACGGTATAAAATTTATTGCCAAGAAGCATTGTTACAACAGAGAAATAATCTACCAAACACAAATTTCCGAACTTTTTGTTCGATGTTTATATATATATACGTATATACGTATATATATATATATATATATATATATATACACATACACACACACACACACACACACATTCAGATTGTGATGTTCAGATTGCCATTGACCTTCCTGAAAAGCAAAAGAAGCTCAGCTTACCCAGAGTCTCCTAGAATGATGACTTTCAGCAGCACTTTCTTCCTGGACGTCATTCTGCCACGGCTGGTGAGAGAGCAGGGACACTGAATGAGGACTCATCATGGAGAGCTTACAGCTGTTAGCAGAGCAGGTAGCTCAGTGACACACACCGGCAGATTAATGAGCTCCTTAATCAGAGCCGATCTGACAATCTCACATTGAGATGAGGCAGAACCACTGGTGTAGCACACCCCTGAAGCCACCACTGGTGTAGCACACCCCTGAAGCCACCACTGTACGGGGGACCCCTTGCGCAGAGGGCCCCGCCCTAGTCTGGATTAAGAATTTGACTATTTTTTTATTCACCAGTCAACACAGTGAGATTTGACTTAAGTGTTCATAGACAAGCAGGGGGCTCCTATTGGCTACAAGGTGAAAAGACCCCCCCCCAATCACCCAGACCAGACTGATCTCTACTCTGCTCCTAATAGGGCAGACATAGGCAAAGGCCCTCCATTTTTGTGTGAGAATGCTAGGAAGTGTGTGTGCATGTTGTATTAAAAAATGTTCAGTCATTCAATGGACAAACTAAAGCCATCAAACCAGTCTGGTTTATAAGAATACAGGCATTCTGCGATTGTGTCTCCTAAGATCGTTCCTCCTTAGGAAGTAGGAACTCACTATGAAGAAAAACAACATCTGGCTTTTTTCATCCCAAAGATCCCCCTTGGTCCATCCTCTCCTCTAAAACTGCAGTTTCAGAAAACAAACGAAGCCCAGAGCTTATAGCATCTCCTCCCCCTAAATTAACATTAAATACACATTTTCTTGTTGACCTATTTTCAGAGCGGTTATGTGTCTACAGAAATAACAATGCTGCCTCTTCCTTGTTCCCATTGTTCACTCAGCACTTAAAGTTTATCAGCTCTTAACAACTAATGGTGCATTCAGTAAAATGAAAGCTAATCAAAATAAATATTGTACTTTCATTTTTGGAGTCTGACAAATACCAGAACTCTTGGCAAACAAAGGATGAATACCTTGAGAAAAAGTATTGAAGCAAACTGTGATACTATGTAGCCTGAATTAAGTGCAGTTTACTCCACTCCACTTAACCTAACCTAACTTCTAGGTAGATAATATGTCTGCACTCACTTTTTAATGAACAAAAACAATACATGCACTTTTAAAATCACCTTGTCTTCTGTTAATAACAAATCGTCCCTCAAATTCATCACTTAGGAATGAAGGTTAAGCAAACTCATTGACTGTGCCAACACACATGTCACTGCTAGCAGCATGTGCTGCACACATGCCTTGGCCCAAGTCCCTACTCATGTCTCTCACAGACCCAGGTCACAATGTAGACTTCACAACTCAATGTCATGGACTTTTGTCCTCTTATGGTCACAGTAACAAACAGACTAGACTGTGGGAGGGACTCCAAAAACAATGGATCTTGTTAGTTTCCACCCTTACGTCTTCCATTTACCAGTTCGATATGTGTGACCACAGTAGAGGTCACACCCTCCCCATGTGCCCCCCATCAACCCCCACACAAGCCTTTTATGACAGAAGCAGTAAGAATCTCTAATGTGGGTGGAAAGGCAAAGACAGTCCATGCCTTCCTCATCTCAGCGAGGGGTAAAATGACAATCCATTTATAGCTATAGGCTTGTGATTTCTTATACAATACATGATACTTCACTCATTAGCCTGCACATATACACTCTGGTAGGACGAAGGGACCATTTACCATGGCCTGTCTGAGAAGGAGGTGCCTGCCTAAAGCAGACTCTCACTGTTCTTTCCTGCAAGGAAGTACGGAAAATATAGCCACAACCCAGAAAAAAAACTTGCATATGTGTGCAGCAGTGACATGACATTGTGATCGTTGTTCTCAAATTAATTTCCCTTTTAACCACCTTACATTGCTGGAGGCCAAAATTCACTTGCGTGTTTCTTCTACTTGATTTCCGTTTTGCCAACTGATGCTCGAGGAAAGGCTTTTCCTACTTGTGGCTACAGTACCACATAAGGGATGTGATATCACTTCTATGCCAACTACTGCCAACAATAATGGCCCTATTAAAGGCAGATTCTCTATCAGGATACACGACAATATCAAGGTCATACCTGTATTGGTTGATAATAGCTTAAAATGAACTTCTTGGCACCGGCCCAAAGCTAAAAGTACGGCCGCAACATACACACCTATACAACATAAACAGACAACATACGCTGACGCGTTTGACCTCCCACTGATACTAAATATTAAGTGAAAATGCCATGCTGAAAAAGCATTACAACTTATTTTGACATTACAAGATTTATATGAAGGACTCATCTACAATATTATAAATATTCTTAATATTTAGAGACCTAACAAATTAAGAACCTGTACTTAAGAATCCTACACTATGGAATATGCCAAGGAATGCCTAGCAAATTTATCAGAAGGGTCAACTTTTTATTTGTTTTCACAAAACTTGGCAATGACAATTCATTAACCACGCAGGTAGCTAACGTCACTTTAGTTGACGAGCTTCCCGAGACAAGATGAGTCTGCGAAGCATAGAAACTCGCCAATGTCCAAATGGTGAATTTTCTTCACGCTAAGTGTCTCGCAGTAATACTAGTGCGATTTCCTGGGCTACCGCCCGTATCCATATTTAATCTGCAACCCATGACATTCAGGCAAATCGCATCACATGGGACGCAGAATAAGTAAAGCCAAGCCAGATAGCTCCTTCTTTAGTTAGCGAGGACAGTGCTGGCACAGTAGCATTACCCCCCAAGACGTGGACACTTTCAAGACAGTTTCACACAGTATTGATAATTGAGGATAGTAGTTGCACGTCACATTAGTCTACCGTGAATTAGTCATTTCCCCCTCCTGATCAGCCCACCAAAATAACGCTGTAATGCGACACTAACATGTGAAAACACGGAAAACCTTAAGCTAGTTCCCAAGAATAGCTGACGGCTACATACAGTTGGTTTCCTATTATAGGAAGTAGCCTATTTAAGATGAGTTATCCTGTTGATATATGGTGGCTACCAACTATCTGTGGAGAAGAACTAGCTAACGTTAGTTACTTCGTTAGTTGCATACATATATAAACTTCTGATAATACATAAACACTGGTTAGTCCTTTTCGACTGAAGCAATAACAATGTTATTTGAATGAAATATTAAAGATATCGCTATCACATAGCTAACAAACTGGCATTTGTAACTACTTGAATTACCACC
Source organism: Ilyophis sp. 1 JC-2022 (assembly GCA_022702515.1). NCBI lineage: Eukaryota > Metazoa > Chordata > Actinopteri > Anguilliformes > Synaphobranchidae > Ilyophis > Ilyophis sp. 1 JC-2022. The sequence goes on from CM040396.1 coordinate 26,510,613, forward strand.
ATAGCTAACGGTAATTAGAGAACAACAAAACAATGCTCGTATGGTATAGGTCTAAATATCCAGCTAATAGTCTTTGGTTACTTCGGCCTAAAGCCGTCTTGACAAGTGGGAATGTAACTTAGCTAGCTAACAGGCTACCTGGCTAATAACACTCACATGCAAGTCAGCAAGCTACCGTCCATCACTTGCAGTCACATTTATCCCTGTATTTCAGACGCCGTGTCTCCGTAAATCTGGTCGACAGTTGAGCACATCCATGTAACAAATAGGCCGGCGACTAATTCCGGACCTCGAACTCACCTTATAACGTTACTGCAAAACCGGCTTCCAATGAGCGTCTTTTGCAACTCTCACCCCCCAATTCGAAAGATGGCTAACCTTAGCTAGCTAACAAGCTATTATTTGTTCGCTAGCAATAGCTACATGTCGTTACCAATGTCATCAAATCTTACCTCGTAATTCCAGCAGTTTTGTAAAATGTTTATTCGGAATTAAATAGACGTCTGAGCTTTAATCGCTGTCACAATTGTTATCTTCTGTTACTTTGGAAAAGCTAACATTAGCCTGAAATGGGAATACTATTTTTCTTGCCTGGCGCGGCGGACCGGTAGCTAGCTACTTAGCTAGCAGGATACACGTCGCTTCTTTTCTCTCGTGCCTTCTGCTTTTTTTCGACCACAGCTGTCTTGTATTTTGTGTTTCCGTGGTATAAAGTGAATATGAAGGTTTTTCTCCCGGTTATCAGCGGGCTCTTCTTCTACACTACCTGCTTCCCTTTCTCTTTTCTTCTCTCACTTCCTCCAAAACAACCCTGGTGTCAGCGGTCGGTGACGTCATCGCGCACGTTCAAGAAGACACACCTTTAAACGTACCCACATTCGGTACCGTGCCCAATGAAGCGTCAGATCGCCCCTCAAAAATAATTTTCTGATTAATTATTGATAGTTAGGCAGCACGCGAATAAAGCTGAACCGTAGTTAAGGGTGACCATTATTACTGCTGTCCAAATTCATGAGAACTGCAGTCTGAACTATGTAAAGTGCCTTTGAGTACCATGAATACATGCTATAAAAATAAAATGTATTATTAGTATCAGGCAGCCTGCCTGATTTTCAACCTCAACAAATTTGCCCATGTCACCCCCCTCCTGTGTTCCCTCCACTGGCTGCCTGCATCAAATTCAACACTCTGGTGTTGGTGTACAAGGCTGCTAAAGGAGCTGCACCCCCACACCATCAGGCCATGGTCCAGCCCTACACCTCATCTATGCTCTGCTGCCACTGGGCACCTAGCTCTCCCCTCCCTGTGACAACCTGGTCATCACTCCCCCCGGTCCTTGCCTCTTCCCCCTACTGGCTCCAATGGTGAAACGATGTGCCCATCTCAGTCAGGACAGCATAGTCCCTCCCTACCTTCCGGCGTAACCTGAAGACCCATCTGATAAGGAAATACCTCACCTCTCCTTCTCCATCCTGATTCCCATTCCCCTCTTCCACATCTCCTATCTATCTTATATTTTCTTAAAAATAAATCTCTACCTTTCCTTCCACATGTTAATTCTAGTGACAAAGAATTCCCTAATCTAATGTTATGGCCTGACCTTTGCACTCTCATGAAGTTCGACTTGGAATATTGGTGATTTATGAACCTAGGCCTTTTCTTTGTGCCCTAATTGTAGTTCCCTCTGGATAACAGTGTCTGAAATGCACATGTCATACAATGTAATAAAAATAACCTGTTGTTGTATTGAAATCTTGGATATTTGCTTTTGACATACCATGGATTTATATGATTCATCTAAACATCCATAATATTGTCAGATTTAACACATTAAGGTTCTGTATTTAATAATCGCAAATGACTACACTGTGGAGCATGCTAAGAAAGAGAAGTAGCAAATTTATCATAAAGGCCAACTTTTTATTTGTTTTACAGAACATGGCAATGACAATATTCATTCTCATTCTAATGATCCGTTATATGAATCATATTTCGTATCATGCTCTATCTCTACGATGAGTTCATACCCATCTCTTTCCTGCCTCCATGTGGCCATCTGTCTTACAGACGGGCTTTACCTGCATGTTATACCTGCGCCAGGTGGACCGGTTGTAACTGCCTCTGTGTGCACCGAATAACCTGGAAATCCTTGTATTTGGGTTAAGATTTGTATTTTATTTTGGCATTGCTATCACAGTTGTTAAGCGTGTAACAAGTGTGCACCGACTGTATGGAGTACCAGGTTTAGCGTTTTATGCATTTCACGTATTTATATTTCCTTCTTCATATAGGCTAAAATTTACTTTAACTTAATTATGTAACAATAGTATGTTGTTGGGCTCATCGTATATTGCAATTTCAGTAGAAGTAAATCATCACAACATTTGCATGCCGGCTTTCTGTATTAATGCTGCTCAGTTTCAGCATAGATTGCAGATTTATTTTATATGCTGGTTTGGTGAATGGACTGACCGATGAATCTGCGCAGAATGTCTATCGTTTTTTTTCTTTAAAATTACGTTATGACGTAGCGTACTCCAACCTTACGTTAGTATACGTGGGAATGACTGAAGCGTCATCGCTTTGCTACACTACAGCAGGCACCGGCGAGGCCTTTCTTCTCCGAAAGCCATTTGGCTTTATTTTAACTCCCGGTGGTAAACAAATAAAACAGCTATTTTTTCCGAATAAAATAAGCTTCAACAATGCACGGCAGCGCGCTCTATTCCACCTGTTTGGTGCTAATTACCGGGCTAATCAGCGCCGAAAGCTCTCTGGTGAACGAGGAGGTGAAACGCACCGTGGACTTGAGTACGCACCTAGCCAAAATAACGGCGGAGGTCCTGCTGTCTAACCAGGGAGAATCTGCTGTACATACCTTCATTGTGGCGCTGGAACCCGAGTTGGCCCCGCATCTTGCCTACATTGGAGTGTCTGTGAGTAGCCGCGGATCGCTGCAACCGAGTTTAACTAACGTAGCGATCTCACATCCTTTTGTCTTGTTCGCTATAACGTTAACTCGTTTAGCCAACTGCCAAACACGTTAGAGTCGTGTGAGTTTCAGTTGACTGGTTAGCCACCAAGCTCGCTAGTTAGCTATTGGGTAGCGTCACCACTGATCGTGAGTAGCAAGGTTAGTTAATGCTATATCACTGCTCTGTTTAGAAATCATGTTTCGCAAATTAACGTTAGCTAGCTGAAATTGTATAACGTTAGCCTAATAAAGCACCAGGTCGTTTCCAGGTTTTCCGCCGTGTCTATCTAACCGTCGCATTTATGGAAACCAAAGTGAAGTAAGTTCATTGTCTTGTGATTTGCACTGGTTTTGAAGCTATAATCTAATAAACTATGGACATTATTTGCTACAACCGCCTTAATTGGCTCGGTAGCCATCTCCAGTCCTGATTCTGCAGCAGTGGGTCGGTGTGGAGAGGGTAGTTTGCGACCTATATTAATCTATTCAGATTTTTGCTTGCATGATTCAAATTACTGGTTTAAAACGGGTGGTGCAATTAAGTAAGTGTTTACATATCCGATATAATATATTTATTGTAAACGTTTAATGAACGAAGGCTGAAACTTTTGAAATGAATGGAGACTGCACCGGGAGATTGTACTTCCGCATGTCCCCCCCTCTGTCAGTGAGCTAGAGTGTGACACGTAAGCATTCAGAGTGGCTAGTTCCACTGGAAGGAGTTGCTGCAAACACGCGGCGAACTCATTTCCGGGTGTGAATAGAACAGAGACCAGTCACCAGTTAGGATAAATAACTTGTGTGTATACAGGTGCAGCTCAAAAAATTAGAATATCGTGAAAAAGTTCAATATTTTTTGTCACTCATTTCAGAAAGTGAAACTCATATATTATATAGATTCATTACACATAGTGAAATATTTCAAGCCTTTATTTCTTGTAATTTTGATGATTATTGCTTACAGCTAATGAAAACCCAAATTCAGTGTCTCAGAAAATTAGAATATTGTGAAAAAGTTAAATATTGGAAACTCATGGTGTCACACTCTAATCAGTGAATTAACTCAAAACACCTGCAAAGGTTTCCTGAGCCTTTAAATGGTCTATCAGTCTGGTTCAGTAGGCTACACAATCATGGGGAAGACTGCTGACTTGAGAGATGTCCAGAAGACAGTCATTGACACCCTCCACAAGGAGGGTAAGCCACAAAAGGTCATTACTAAAGAAGCTTGTTGTTCACAGAGTGCTGTATCCAAGCATATTCATAGAAAGTTGAGTGGAAGAAAAAGTGTGGTAGGAAAAGGTGCACAAGCAACAGGGATAACCGCAGTCTTGAGAGGATTGTCAAGCAAAATCCATTCAAGAATTTGGGGGAGCTTCACAAGGAGTGGACTGAGGCTGGAGTCAGTGCATCAAGAGCCACCACGCACAGACAAATCCAGGACATGGGCTACAAATGTCGCATTCCTCGTGTCAAGCCACTCCTGAACCAGAGACAACGTCAGAAGCGTCTTACCTGGGCTAAGGAGAAAAGGTCCAAAGTCCTCTTTTCAGATTAAAGTACATTTTGCATTTCATTTGTAAATCAAGGTCCCAGAGTCTGGAGGAAGAGTGGAGAGGCACAGAATCCACGTTGCTTGAAGTCCAGTGTGAAGTTTCCACAGTCAGTGATGATTTGGGGTGCCATGTCCACTGTGTTTTCTGAAGTCCACAGTCAACGCAGCCATTTACCAGGAAATTTTAGAGCACTTCATGCTTCCTTCTGCTGACAAGCTTTATGGAGATGCTGATTTCATTTTCCAGCAGGACTTGGCACCTGCCCACACTGCCAAAAGTACCAAAAGCTGGTTCAATGACCATGGTATTACTGTGCTTGATTGGCTAGCAAACTCGCCTGACCTGAACCCCATAGAGAACGGGGTATTGTCAAGAGGAAGATGAGACACCAGACCCAACAATGCAGATGACCTGAAGGCCGCTATCAAAGCAACCTGGGCTTCCATTACACCTCAGCAGTGCCACAGGCTGATCGCCTCCATGCCACGCCGCATTGATGCAGTAATTCATGCAAAAGGAGCCCCAACCAAGTATTGAGTGCATAGAAATGAACATACTTTTCAGAAGGCTGACATTTCTGTTTAAAATATCATTTTTTTATTGATCTTATGTAATATTCTAATTTTCTGAGACACTGAATTTGGGTTTTCATTAGCTGTAAGCCACAATCATCAAAATTACAAGAAATAAAGGCTTGAAATATTTCACTGTGTAATATCTATATAATATATGAGTTTCACTTTCTGACATGAGTGACAAAAAATATTGAACTTTTTCACGATATTCTAATTTGAGCTGCACCTGTATATAGCCCATCACTTGATTGAAGACCATTAGTTGAATCAGGTGTCGTAGTGCTGGGCTAAATCAAAAACCTGCACCCACATCGGCCCTTTTCAGATAAAATTAGACTCCTCTGTCATTAACGTGACATTTTTTGTACAAAACTAGAACTCCACTGGCGCTGTTTATGACCACTGCTTCTTTGACTGGTAATGTCAAATATCTACATTTAGGGTTGTTTACTTCACTTCCATCAGAAATACACCGCTTCACAAGGTAAAGGTAGTCAAATGTACCTATATGTAGATGTTTGTTTTGGACAGGTGAAAGGTGAGGAAGATGAGGACAGCAACTTGGAGCTGAAAGAAACTACAATTAAAGACCAGAGGTGAGCCTTTTTACCATTCTAGTTCGAGACAGGATCCTGTTCATAGATGGAACCAAAAGGGTGCTCAGCACTCAGTACATTACTAGCCATTTTGAATATGTGACATGTAAAAGTTTGACCTCTCATTGACACCCAGTACCTGCTCGTGGGATTTGTTGAATTCCTTCTAAAAAGCATTCTTTTCTGGTCCAGGTCCAGCATTGGAGAGAATGTGTGTCATACTTTGGCATAGGGCTTCACAGTGGGGAAAAATTTACTTTTTATACATTTGACTCTTCTACCTTTAACCTGGATCCTGTTTCCTTTACCTTACAGTGGGAAGTTTTTCCAGGTGCAGTTGACCTCCCCTCTGGCAGGGGCCAGTAAACTAAGGCTTCAAGTGGAGACTGTGCTGAGCCATGTGCTACAGCCCTTCCCCACTCAGATTACCCAGGCAGAACGGCAGTTGGTCGTATTCCAGGGCAACCACTATGTGTACTCACCGTACCCTACCCGAAGCCAAACCACCCGTGTTCGCCTTGCTTCCAAGACTGTGGAGAGCTACACCAAGTTGGGTAACCCCAGCAAGAGCGATGAGATCATTGAGTACGGGCCCTTCCGGGATGTTGCCCCTTACAGCCAGGTAACTCCCCCTGCATCCCTTACAAGTCTCCAAATGTACTGTACAGAACAACAGTAGATCCAAATTTATTAAAAATACATCAACGGATTTTGTACAGAGAACAACCAAGGGTGTATCATCTGTATGCAGGGTATGAGAGTTTTGATCCGCGGATGGATGTCATCAATGATTTAACCGATGCAGTTTTGAGTGCAAACCAGGGTATGTGAGCGGTGCGGAGTGGAAGCGAAGCGGCGTGGTTTTGCCTGGAGTGAGGAGCGGCTTTTTAGAAAGTCGGAGCATCGCCCGTTCTCTCGCTCCAAGATCGCTCCGATACCGCTCCATCCCACGAGCAAACACATGTTAAACGTCAGTGTTCACCACATTGTTAGACACTCTGTTAAGTTTAGCTGCAGTCTGCAGTCAGACTTGGAAAAGGACAAAAATACAAATGTATTATTTTTTTTTGTTTGTTTTTTGTTTTGGAGCGAACATGGAGCGAGTTCTCTCACTAGTGAGCGGGGAGCGGGAAATAAAATACCCGGAGCGGAGTGATTACAGAAAGCTTTGAGCAGGGAGCGGAGATTTCTGTCGCTCCGCTCCACTCACATACTCGCAAACCATCCACTAGAAGCCCAAATTATGTGCATTTCTTAATAAGCAATTAATCAATGACAGGACAGTCCCCTCTGCAAAACAGCTTAGGCAAAGGTACATACCATGGGCTGCTGATGAACAAAGAAAATATAAAGGTCAGCTAGCAGTATGCAGTGGTCACAGATGAGTCAAAAGCTGGCACAGACAAGTGGCAAAGCTCATGTGAATACCATACAGCGCTGTCAAAACGATAAATAACCAATGCATGAAAACATTCAGAAGTTGCAAAAAAAAAACGGACAACATATTAAAACCTGGTGCACTCCAGAAGAAACTGCGTTTCTTTCAATCAGCTTATGCATTGCTTGAGGCTGTTTAGGTTTTTGATCCCAAGTAAGTCTGCACATTTGACTTGATAAAACTCCCTCTGGACTGGATTCCAGGATTTGACAACTAATTTGTTCTTCCACACTTATCAATGACATATTTACACAAGAAAAAAATCACTGCAGTGGCACTAGAGGAAGTGCTAGGACAGAGGCAAGAAAATATTGCACAGAAAGTGAAACGATACTTGTCAATTCCAACCAACTCCATTGATGCAGAAAGATGAACAAGTTTACACCAATCATCATCAGGCAGTTACATGGAATACCACTTAAAAATGATGAATCGATATGAACAAAATTAATTATTCCATCTATTTCATATTAGCTGCAAACCATTTCATTATTATGAATGGCATTTATAAAAATTTTTATGCAGCTGGTATAAAATAATTCATTCAAAAATGTGTATAGGCTACTTTCAACAGTTTAAAAGATAAGAATATACTACTGCCACATATCTGTGGTTCTGATAACTACACTGAATGCTGTAAGTAACCATGTGGGAATATTGCTGTCAATCATCATTAAGTGGCAATTATCAATATGGTTGAATGGGGAGGTATAATTTTATATTCTAACATGTTGTCAAAGAAGGCTCTACCTTATGCTGAGGGACCACTGAAACGTATGCCAGGACTGCTTTGCAAACTGGTGACCCTAAGCATGGTGTAATCAATAAATATATTTTTTGCAGTCCCTTTCTGAACTACAGGTTTTATTTATTTTTTTTAAGCAGTGAGTGTTCCTTTGGCCCCTCTGTTATATTCTTGGTACCTACAAATCTGTATTTTAACAGGCAAATTTAGGACTGAATCAAGTGCGTGACAGCTCTTTCTTTTTTTTACTTATTCAGGATGCCATGAAGATCCACTATGAAAACAACAACCCCTTCCTCACCATTAGTAGCATCACCCGCACCATTGAGGTCTCCCATTGGGGGAACATCGCTGTGGAAGAGACCATTGACTTGCGTCATACAGGGGCCGTCCTGAAAGGGCCCTTCTCTCGCTATGACTACCAGAGACAGTCTGACAGTGGGATCTCCTCTGTGAAATCCTTCAAGGTGCGTTGGTTAAAAATCTTTTTAAAACCCAAATTTCCCTAGTCTTGCATTTAATCCTCTTCACTTGTCCCCCAGAAATTCTGCTCTCTTAATGTCCTGTTCTCTTTAATGCCCTCCTTCCCCCTCCAGACCATCCTTCCTGCCTCGGCTCAGGATGTTTACTACCGCGACGATATTGGTAACATCTCCACCTCACACTTGCTGATTCTGGAAGATTCTGTGGAGGTGGAGGTACGGCCTCGCTTCCCCCTGTTTGGTGGGTGGAAGACTCATTACATCATTGGATATAACCTGCCCAGCTACGAGTACCTGTACACCCTGGGTGAGTGGCTTGACTGCATAGCTCAATTCTGAGTATGAAACCGACTTTAGATTTTACACATATGCAAGCCCCTAGCTGCTATATATCAAATGAATCCTCACCTGTCTCCCCACCTCTACCCCAGGTGAGCAGTACGCTCTGAAGATGCGGCTGGTTGACCATGTGTATGATGACCAGGTGATAGACCTCCTCACGGTCAAACTCATTCTTCCTGAAGGGGCCAGGTGAGCTCATGTTCAAGCTTGGTTATTTTTACCTCACAGCGTGGGACTATTCTCCCTCTGTTCCATTAATGTCCACATTTGACCCAAAGTGTCACTGCCCCCTTCTCTCAGGAACATCCATGTGGAAACACCCTACCCCATAAACCGTGTGAAGGACCAGCTGCACTATACCTACTTGGACACCTTTGGCCGTCCCGTTCTGGTGGCCACTAAGAGCAACCTGGTTGAGCAGCACATTCAGGATGTGGTAGTGAGTTTTGGCAAGGGGGGCAGTGGTGGGCAGTAGCTTTTGAATTCGTTGCCAGACTCATCTTCTGGACCCATGCAACATACTGCTGAATTGCTCTGACAATGTTGTTGTGTGTCATCACTCTAGAAATTGTAATTAACTGAACAGACAAATGCACATGCATGCACGCACACAACCAAATATACACTTCAAAGTTTCTGATCCTGTACTTGTGTGTGTCTTCATCTCTCAGGTACACTACACCTTCAACAAGATCCTGATGCTGCAGGAGCCCCTTCTCGTGGTTGGGGCCTTTTACATCCTGTTCTTCACAGTCATCATCTACGTGCGCCTGGATTTCTCAATCACCAAGGTACGCCTTTCACTCACGCCACTTCATTGTCTCTTCTCTCTGTGTCACTTCCCCTTTATCTCAGTCACTCTTCTGCCATTCTCCCTCTTTCCTTGTCTTCCTTGCCTCATCTTAACCTGTCTCTCACTCCATCTCTCTCTCCCTCCCTTATCCAGGCTCTTACTCTCACAGTTACTCCAATCTTCTTCCTTTCATTCTCTTTCTGCACTCCCATCCCTCTATGCCTCCTTATTCACAATCAAATATGTTTTATTTGCATGCCTACATCGTAATCTATTGCAAAGTGAAACTTTTATACAGTAATGATGGATGAATAGTAAAATAAATTCTGTCTGTAACGCTCTCTCCCAGGACCCTGCTGCAGAAGTGCGCATGAAGGTGGCGTCCATCACAGAGCAGGTGCTGACCTTGGTCAACAAGCGCCTGGGGCTGTACCGTCACCTGGACGAGGTGGTCAACCGCTACAAGCAGTCGCGCGACACTGGCGCCTTCAATAGCGGCCGCAAGACCCTGGAGGCTGAGCACCGCACCCTGACCAATGACATCGCCTCCCTGCAGGCCCGTCTCAAAGCTGAGGGCTCTGACCTAGCAGATAAGGTGGGGGCCATGTGCAGACACACACTTCATTCACAATTTCATGTCACGGCACCAAAAAAATACGAAACATTCTATGACCAAAGGTGTACAAGGTGGGTATATGGTAAAATTGGGCATGGATTAATTGTAATTACTTGGCGTAAATGCATATACTAATGAACGTGTTCTTAATGGAGAGTATACACACACTATCGAGGTGTATAAATGGACTAGTGAAAGTACAGTTGTGTATAAAGTAGACGATTGTATGTGAAGAATGTGCGTTTGTGTTCTTGTATAATATGTAGCCTGTTTATAACTGCTTCCTTGCCCTCAGGTGGGGGAGGTGCAGAAGTTGGATGGCCAGGTGAAGGAGCTGGTGTTCCGCTCCTGTCAGGAGGCAGAGCGTCTGGTGGTAGGGAAGGTGAAGAAGGAGAATTACATAGAGAGTGACAAGTCACTGGCCACCAAGAGGCAGGAGCTGGTCACCCGCATTGACAGCCTGCTGGATGCCCTGTAAACACACGTACACAATATACCTTTTGTGAATCATGCAGTTCCACCCTTACACACACACACACACACACACACACTCAAACGCACACACACACACACCAAAGCGTACACTTCTCCCTCTAATTTACATATGCGTGTCTACATAAACACTCTCACATGTGAAGTTGTAACCCTGTTTGCTTCCCTTATCGCCTCATTAAAAAGACATGCTTGATGCTGTGATTGGCTGGCTGTGTGGGAGAAGGCGAGTGAGTCTTGTGTTTATCCCGCAGAAACGCTGTTTTTTTATTTTTGGGTTTCGATTTTATATGGCCATTTCTTTCACCTTTGCTTGAATGATTGCTTTAGTTGAAAATAAAATGTTTTTTGAATGCGCGAGGAAACATGAACATAGATGTTAATACGGATTTGTGACACTTCTATTCTAAGTTGCTGTACAAATTTATTTTCTCCCCCTTCCTCCCTCACCTCACCTATGAAAGGGCGAGACACTAAACCTGAGGTTGCTTTGCGGACACCTTGAGCCAAACACAATGCCGTGTATGTTGGAGGCATCTGTTAATAAAACGGCTCAACTCTGCATTTGATTGCTTATTTTTGGTGCTATTTGTCTCGCCAACCCATTTGAACAACAACAAAAAAAAAAGAGCTGAATGCAAGTCAGTCCTTGTGCAGTTGGGCACATTTGTTTTGTCAGCGACTGCGGTTAAGTTTATACTTCTTTTGACAACGCAATTTTTTTTTTCTTTTATGTGAATTACAAACCCCAATTCCAAAAAAGTTGGGACCGTATGTAAAATAGACATAAAAGCAGAAAGCAGTGATTTGTAAATTCTCTTTTACATATATTTAATTGAAAACAGTACAAAGAAAAGATATTTAATGTTTTACAACTTTATAGATTTTTGTAAATTTGATGCCTGCAACACGTTCCAAGAAAGTTGGGATGGACAAAAAAAAAAAAAAAAGGTAAATGGGTGATGCTATCATGACAGGGTATAAATGGATATCAAAATACTTGATATCTTATTTTCAGGTACTCTTACAAACGATACTATAGCTTCTCTGCATTTGAATGGATCTCATTGGGAATTGAGGGGTGGGACTAGATTAAGCTGTAAATTACAGAATAGTATGGAACCCATGGTTTGCTAAATTGCTGTAAGTCATCAAGGGTCTGAGGTATCAAATGAGCCTCAAACCATCACTCTGCTGCCAGATATGCAGTAGATATGGATGGATCACTAATGGTTGTTTCTCCTGTCAAATTCTTTCCAGAGTTCAATAATAAAATAAGTCAGGAGAAACAACCCTTAGTGATCCATCCATATCTACTGCATATCTGGCAGCAGAGTGATGGTTTGAGGCTCATTTGACACCGCAGACACTTGATGACTTACAGCCATTTAGCCAACCATGGGTTCCATACTATTCCCGTGTAATTTACAGCTTAATCTAGTTCCACCCCCCAATTATCATAGAGATCCATTCAAATGCAGAGAGGTTATACTATCGCTGGTAAGAGTACCTGAAAATAAGGTGTCAAGAGTCTTTTGATATCCTTTTATACCCAGTCATAATACCATCACCTGTTAACCTGTGGAATGTGTTTTGTGTTCCAGGCATCAAATTCGGAATTGGCTTATATTTACAAAAATCAATAAAGTTGATAAGGTAAAACATTAAATATTTTTTTTGTACGGTTTTCAATTGAATATGTAAAAGAGAATTTACAAATCACTGCATTCTGCTGTCATGTGCATTTGACATACTGTCCCAACTTTTTTGCAATTGGGGTTTGTAGAAGCCTTATGTAATGTGAGAATTGTACCTACATGAGATTAGTGTGTGTGATTTGGGTAATGGAGGGAAATGAGTTATGTTGTGGCATATGTGAACTTACAATGGCATGAAAGAAAGAAATGGAAATGACCAGATTTGGAATAAAAAAAGTAAACTCACTCTCAGTATGAGTCTTGTCATAATATAACCTAGATAAACCAAGAAAATACAGATTTCATGTTGACACACAATTAAAAAAAACTCACAATGTGCTTTTCAAGGAACATTTTAAATAATTGCGTGTTGATAATTCTATGCTTCCAATTCAAAAAGAAGTGTGAATAAACTACGTTAAGCCATATTGACCACCAGTAGAGGGCACTCATGTTGTGTTTTGATTGCTTACAAGTGCAAGGAGTGCCACTGCCCAAAATGTTTATAATATGAAGCAGCATTAAGTTATGGTATCACATAACTATCCATACATAATATCCATGGTATTCAACTGAATTTCAGTTATGACTCAATGATAATCTACGTAGTTTATCTTATCAAATCAAAGCTAAGAGTAAAAGTTTTATATCGACATATTAAAAGCAAGGCATGTCATATGCTGTCCCAATCACCTCTGCTCCTAATATGCTATGATTTTAATTAGTTTTTCTAAATTATTTAGACACTAAAATTGGTATTATGACCCTATAAAAATATTAAGTTTGTCCCAGAAGATAGACAATTTTTTCAAAATTATAAGCACTATTTTGCTTGTTTTAACACAAATTTCAGTCTAACACTTTTTGAATACATTTCACACAATTCTCCTGTTTTAGGCACAATTTTCTAAAAGTATATTTTGTTTTCATGTGAAAAACACTGCCATTAAAAACTATAAACTCCAATATCAATTAACACACACATTCTTCACAGGTAAAACACTAGTTGATTTAATTATTATCAGCGATCAGAGCTTTAGCACAAATAAAAGGGCAAAATGTGAGCTCTCCTGTATGTGGAGAACAATGGCTAACGAACATTTAGAAATGAGAATAGGTAGACCAGCTCAATTGTTATTTACTGTAACATATTAATACTCAGTTATTCCTGTACTAGAGTACCTAATTTATACTAATACAAGGGGACCTCAGTACAGACGGCATAGTGTGGACAAGGTGAGCTGGCAGTATCCCTCATGTACGTACTGAAGCCATCCCTACATGAAGCAAATATGGGAGAACCTGTCCCCTCTGCAGCTCAGAGTAGCTAAACACGGTCTTAGCATCTTACCAGCCTTACTGTAAAGAGGACCTAAAACACGAGAGAAATATGCCTTTTGCAGTGCTGCAGAAATGAGCTCCACACACATTCACACAGAAACACATACATATACACACACACACATGCACACACTTACACACACACAAGATAGACCAGAGCAGCTCACACATGTTGTCATATGGGACAATGTGAGTTTCCACCGTGATGCTCTTTTTACACTTTTTGTTTACTCCCAGTAGTATTTTATTGATTTATTTTACTCTCAACTACATTTTTGTAATTAGGAAAAATAAAAAATAATATTTGCATTGGCCATTACACTCAAACAATACTGAAGCTTAACCAATATAATGGTAATAGTGTCTTAATTTTTTTACACCAGTGTGTAATTGGCATTTATAATTTGTATTCATTTGTTGACTAGTGTTCATTATTTGAAGGAAAAATATAATTTTGCAGAAAGTGTTGACCGTGTGGGTTTTGTGCTAATAATTTTGAGAAATTAGTTTTAATTTTTGAAAATGTGTTTAAACAATTGAGAAAAACTAACATGAGACATGAAGAGGTGGTAATCTGGAATATTGTACTTCTGGAATAGATGGTTAAAAAAAGCTGAAAAGGTGAATAAATCAAATCTTTCAAGCCAATCATTAAAGCATACATCATGTAAAAATGGAGCAAACCTATGATTTGCAGCAATCAGTGGAGGTTATTGAAACCAAAGTTTTTGCTCATTTGAGACCCTATTTACCCATTTAATATGTTAATTTCTTATAAAATAATTTGTATAATTATAATATTCTGAATGTTCTGCCATCTACCGGAGTTACATCCATGGGTAACATCCATATAAAACCGTAAAGCACGCTATGAAGTCATTGCATAGGAAAAGAGTGCTAGGGTATAAATGGGGAGTGAGCCACCACTTCGTTCCACCACTGTGGGTCCAGTACAGACAGACATTGTGAATGGTACAAGCGACCAGCAGGGAGGGGATAGATGCCCCAAAGTTGCAGAGTGGAGAGATTTGGCTGGTGTGTATGTTCTGAAGGTAGTTTTGAGGTATTGTGGTACTATTCCATTCACTTTCTTAGTCTAGTACCAAGGTTTTAAACTTGATTTGATTTGAGCCCTAAGAGGTCGCCAGTGAAGTGAAATGTAGCTGCTTTCTGGTTTAGCTGTAACCATTTAATGGCACAGGCAGGGAGACCAGTGGGGTATACGATGAAGCAGGATTACTGAGTTAGCTGGATAACTGAGTAAAACCCGGAACAGCTCTATTTACTTCAGTCCATGTTCCAGATTTGGTTCTGGGTTTTACTCAGCGCAGTTATCCAGCTAACTCAGTAATCCTGCTTCTTCGTACACCCCACCCCCCCAGGCAGGAGGTGACCATGTCTAGGGACTAAGGTCTAAATATGCAATGGGCGGTATTGTTTGGCTTACAAGTAAAGACAAACTCAGGTTGGCGAGTTATGCTATGTGGGCTGGTTGCTATTTTCCTTTTGCTGCTTTAGATTGTGGAATTGTGGGCCCACCTTCCCATTGTAGGGACACAATGTTTTCTAACGCATTACATCATGGGCTGTGTACTTGACTGCAACAGAAGGTTAGTAAGGTGTCAGTGGGATTGGGTAGGTTTCGCTGACTGTATATTGCCACAATTTGGCCTTCTGCCTTCACTGACCTGCGTTTTCTTGAACAGCCGTCCTGTCCTACCATCCCCAGCTTTCACCCATTACCTGAGGTATTCTAGTCTGTTTCTGAGACAACTGGAACTCACTCAAGACTACACAGAACATAGGAAGATGGAGCAGAAGGGGAGGTGGTGTGGGTGACGGATGCGGCAACAGTAAGGGATGTCCCTCTCTGGTTGCTAAACTACAATGATATATGAGAAGTAACCGCTGTAATTATACCAGGGGCTGCAGTCATCCTGATCTGGGCAAAATTCCGTTTAAACCGGAATACATGAACAGACGTGTATCCTGATGTGGCGAGGAGTGTAAGCTCAGCTGAAGCCTGTGGGAGGGGCCAGGTGCCATGTGGCTGGGCTGAAACTCCCTCTCTCTGGCGAAGGATGGGGGGTTTTTGGGGTGTTGGGGTCCAAACCATGGTAAAGTGTCCTTTGTCTTTCAGTAACAAAAGTGAGCTGCTACAATTACATGTAAAAAATGTATACTATTTGTCTATAGTGGTGGTCCTGGGGATGCATGTTTGGCAAAAACAATAATAAATAAAATGAAGGCAGAACAGTGTTGCTGAGGTGGAGGTGGTGAAGGTTGCACAGAGACAGCCATGACATGACATCCCTGTATTTTACAGTTAAAGCTATGCAATTAGTAGACAAACTAACAACTTAAAAATTATTATATTTTGGGTGACTGCTGTTAAAAGCTATGTTTTTGGTAAAATCAACTTGAAAACAAAAAAAACTGTGCATAACTGAAATCTGTTTCATTTATCGGAGTATGATACATGTGCGTCAGTTAGAGGGTGTTATAGCCTCAGCCAGGAAGAAACTGACGAAGTGGAGATTGATTATAGTTGGACCACCTGCTCTCCTCCCCCCAAACTCCATCCTCTCATGGCAGCACCCCCCATGTCTGTGACAGTCTTCTGAGAGACCAGTATCTGTCAGTGACCAATATCCTGCACTATGGGCCTTGGACAGCTCATAAATCACCACGACAACAGAGGTACCACCCACACAATCTCACCTTGGAGAAATAACACACTCAAGGAGAGGCATGTACACTCACCTCCTCTCACAGTCAGACAAACAGACAACACACACACACACTTTTTGGGGAGTACTGCACCATACTATAGGTATCTTTAATTAAAATGAATAATCTCAATTAATATGAGCAAAAAGTGCAGAATTAAATTCAGTTTATCAAATGTCTTCTATCCTCACAATAATTAGAAAGTTATATAATTTAATTATGACATCATTGCTCAGAAGAAAAACGAACCTTTACTGGAAAATCATTTTTATATTGAGGTAGATGTGTGTCACAATTATTGGCATCCCTGTGTTTAGTACTTTTACAGGGTTCCCACTCGTCCTGAAAAACCTGGAAATTCAGAGACTAGATTTCCAGTCATGGAAAATTGACTAAAATTACCAAATATCCTGGAAAAAAATCTATGTTTTCCTGGAATTCTTTTTATTGTATTTTAGCCCCTCACTCAGATCGCCTATGTAAACCTAGGTGTGTACTTTGTTTGAAACTGTTGGTAGAATTATAGCGCAACCCAATTTGGTTTGGCCCCACGCTCCCTTTGTTTTGGACTGCTATGCCATTTGACAAGCTCATGCTTATTCTCCTTTTTTAAAGTGCTGTAAAATCTTAACCGTAATGACTACAAAACGCAAATTTTGTGCAGCTAAAAAGTACATAATCTGAGTTTTACGGCAATGTACAGCACAGTGCTACTTTCCTATTAAATTACGTACGTCATTTACGAGGTATTATGGTATTCTCTCTGAGCTGAGTGAATGATGAATTTACACCACTTGCCGACACGTGGTTTGCTACACTTTCTGTCAAAAAGATGTCTTTCCTTTTAAATATATTTATGCTCCCAAAAAGAAGCATATTGCTGTTTTATGTTTTTTTTTGACAATCAAGTTGGCAAATTAATAAAATTACTGTTAGGCAGATCAAATAGTGTTTTTATTATTTTAAAGTTTTATTTTAGATTTAGAATGTACAGTTTTGGACCCATTTAATTGCTTGTTTTCTCAAGGTTTAGATTCTTTTATAATTTTTTTTAAATTAAAATGATAGACCTATGAAAGGTTCTGCTGTATGAAGCACTTTAATTTCAGTAAAGCTTACCTTTTAAATTTTAACTCTTGAGTTGAGCTGTTTTTTTGTTGTTGTTGTTGTGTGTCAGTGGTTGTTTGACAAAAGTAAATTTTACTTAAACTGAAATTAAGATTTTATGCATCAACTATAGGAGCAGCTATAGGGGTACATACAACCCATTACATTACCACCCGTTAAACAATGCTTTGACAATAACACCTTACAGTGTACATTATGGTGTGATTTATTACATTTTTTAATTGTTGCAGAGGTAGAACATAGTCCATTTTTGTCCAAGTTTTAAGTTCTGGAGTATAAGCCAGTGTTTGGAGTGAGTATTGTAACTGCCACAATTCAAGTAAGTGTAACACAGAACATGGTGTTTGTTTGTTGAGCTTGTAAGTAAAAAAACAAAACAAAAACATACCAGTGCTGGTCACATCTAACAACATGAGGAGGCCAGATGACCTTATTGTACAGTTAGCAGTGATGTGTGTAGCAGTCACCTGTAATGAATGTGAGACACTTCATCATGAATCCTGCATCATTCAAAAAGGAGGAATAAAACTGGGGTTAAATGTGTCGATACTAGGCCTACCGGTAAATTTTATGACCGTTTGTGAGCAAGTGCTGTCCTGGATTGTCAATAAAAACTCCTGGAAATGTCCTGGAAAATTATTTCTCAAAAAGAGTGGGAACCCTGTTTTAGTACTGTATTTGTGCACAAGATAACAGCACTGAGTCTTCTCCCTTAATGTTTGATCAGGTTGGAGAACAAAAAGCAGCCACCGGGCGTCACCGCTCTGCCTGTTAGAAACTCTAGGTGGTGAAGCACTTGTGAATGACGTCAAACTCTAACGATTTCAAAGTAGTCATGCCGGTTTTTGGATCTTTTGATTTACTTATGATGCATGCTGCCAATTAGGCCGCTCGTTTATACTCGATTCCAGCAGCCAGGTGATGCAGGATAGCCAGTGATGGTCAAAACGAGTCCACCCAATGGGTTCAGGTCAGGGGACTGGGATGGATATAGCAAAACCTTGATTCTGTGACCAGTGAACCATTTTTGTGTAGATTTTCAGGTATGCTTTGGATCATTGTCCTGATCCAACCGCGACCAGCTTTTAGCCTTCAGGCAGAGGCAGCCAGATTTTGGCCTAAAATCTCCTGGACTGTGTCCAAATCAGCATCCTTCCATACTACCGAGTAGGCTTGTTGAGTTGACAGGATGTGAAAGTAGTTAAGTAGGCGAAATTTTCTCTAAATGTAGTATACTTACTTCCGGGGTTTCGCTGAGTATACTTGGTAGCATACTTTTCAAGAAGTACTCAAACATTTTGGTTGCATAAATATGATGCGCAGCTTAGTTTTTAAAAATGAGGCGCAGCTTCACTTACATTTTCCTTCAATAACAACAAAAACAACACGTGACATGGCCGTGCTTACATGGACATGACGTCTCATGACATTTCCACAGAACAGTTGGAAAATAGTATGGAGGATATTTTTTGTCTTTCCGCCATACTATTTTCCAACCGTACTGTGGAAGTGTCGTAAGCAGGTCGTCCCACCACTTTTGCCATTTCCACGGTTTTACAGCTAAACTTTCAAAGCGCAGTCACAGGTAAAAATGTAAAGTCGTAAACCACGCACTTATTTTAAAAAGTAAAAATATGATGATTTCTATTTAAAATACGTTGGTTTCGGTAAAAAATATATTTTGGGCTAGTTTTTAGTTGCCATTTGGCTGGAAGTCTTTCAAGATCTGGCAACCCTGTGTCCCACCCTTGTGCAGCCATGTCACATGTTGTTTTTGTTGTATTTGAAAGAAAACGTCAGCGAAGCTGCCTCAGTCTGATCTTCAGCAAGTGAAACACATATTAAATTGGATTCAGATTGGGGGATTGACTTGGCCAGTAAAGAACATTCCACTCCAAGGTTGCTTTAGCGGTGTGTTTGGAGTCATTGTCCTGCTGCAAGGTGAAGCGCCGTCCAATGAGATTTGAGACATTTGGTTGGAACTGAGCAGATGTTTCTGTACACTTCAGAATTCACCCTGCAGCAGCAGTCGCCTCATCAGTAAAGAGAAGTGAGCCAGTTCCAGTGGCAGCCATACATGCCCAAGTCATAACACACGCTTTACCCGATATGGCTTGTAAATACCCACAAATTAAAGCTGACGGAGTGCAGTTTAGCCTCGTATTCACCGTTTAATTTCAAATCAAATGAGTAAAGCTCAAACAACAAAAACTGTGTCACTGTCCAAATTTTTACAGACTGCACTGCACTTATATATGTACTGTCAATAAGGCATCTTGAATTTGACACATCTTCATATTTTATTTTATTCCCTCCATCCCAGCTTGATGCATCCCCTGCTATTGCCTAGCTCCAACCAGGCATCTTTTCCCCACTCCCCAGCTGTAGTCAGAGTCCAGCTGTGTTGGGCTGTGTAGAAAATCAAATAGCCATCCTATAGACAGGAAACATTCCCTTGTCACACCTGCTTCCTGTGCAATGCTATTTGCTTTCGTAGCTGCCCGGTATTCAAACCCTTTTGGGTGAAAAAAAAAATGAATTATCCGAACACAAAGCACACTATTATTGCTATGGTAACCATGCCCTGGTGGTCATAGAAACACAGGTACAAGCAGATTGTACATGTTATGTGAGAGAAGACATACAAGTGCTGCAGTCAAGCAGAAGGGTAAACTAAGAGAAGAAATATACCGCCTTCCAGACTACTGTTCCCTTCAGTATCCACATGATTAATTCCTCAAATCTCATGCAGCTGCCATAATCAAAGACTAACAGTATAAGGCTGATCTCATCAAACTGTTATCTAATTATTTCCTCTACTGAAAGAACCTCATGGGTGATCTCTGGAGAACTGAATTTTTGGAACACCTCACTTTAGCACTAGCTTAGCTTAGCTTAGCACTGCCCTACCTGGTAAGCAAGTAGTCACCATGAATTTGTAATCTTTCTGCCCAATACTACACTATAACTCTTATCTTCAATCCATTTATTATACCCATATTGCCTAATATAATGTATATTGACAAATGTCTCTTTGCTACCCCTCCTCTGTCACTCCCCACCTCCCCTGTATAAACAGAGGGTGGGATGGATAATCAGGGTGGGGAGAGATGGATAAAGGGAAGGATAAAGAAACAAGAGCGAGGGCAAGTCGGAAGCATTCACTGACAGGAAGACACTCAATTTCTCCCCACCCTGTACTTGCCCTCCCAGCACACACTTCCTGTCAGGACTCCACACACTTCCTGTCCAGCTGCAGGGAGTCTTGGCTGGAACATTCCAACAGTGTCTCAGAGTACATGTAAAATATGCACACGCACATGCGCAAATGCATAGTGCACACACATGCACATACATACAAACAAACACATGCACACTCACTTGTTAAAACTATAAACTACACAAACTACAAAAACTATGATCTGCATCTGTTAAAAATTATACAAACTCATTCAAACACCCAAACATTCAGCTACTGGAGCTGAGTTTTTAAATCCCTTTCATTTTAACACATTACGTGTTCAGTGACAATTTAACTCCAATAAATCTTATTTTAGTCCAAGAAAAGGGATCAAATGTGCTCTGTCAGTGTGAAATGTAACAGTTTACTGTGTATGGTTGAGTACAACCCATTTTTATGAACCCGTAACAAATCTCTTAATGATAATGCACTCACAAATTGATTTCCACCGGCTGCCCACTAGGTGTCCCTGTCTGCTAACAAACGTGGCTGTGCAGAGCTGTAGGTCCACATGACTCCGCAAATTAATTTAGCAGACCGTAAACATGTAGCCTATGAGAGTGAACATGTATCCCTGCCAATTGAATAAAATAATATTTTATTCAATAAAATAATAACACATTGAATGTTATTGAAACACATTGAATAAAATAATAACACATTTCGTGGCTGTCTGATTAGACATTACTTCACCCTTCAGGCTACAGCCCTCTACGTGTATTCTGTTATATTCCCATTTTATAAAGAAAAGCTCATTAGATTACTTACAAAACGAAATTATGTCAAGGCTACTTCAGAAAGTGCACATTTATGCGTAGGCTATACCTGCACATTCACTAAAAGGGTGAAAACACCAGTTATCGTGACTTTGCTTTTGACCTTTCTGGAAAGAGAGCTAATCCCGGAATAGAATAGACTCTGGTGGAGATATGGGAAACTGCTGCACCGTTATCTGAGTTGCCTGGGAGACCATCTGGGTGCTGGGCCGGTGAAGATACTTTGTTATTAAACGATGAGTTTGTGTATATTGGAAAATACAGATTTTTGTCACAAGTGACACTCCGAGCCGTTAATATATAATGTTCTTCTCATGATAATAAATGAAAGGCTTTCTCATCCTCACACACTGTTCCTTTTCCTTATTCCTGGCTGCCAAAGTATGAAGGCATTTTCCTATAGGCCTAGAAAGGAACATGTTGCTAGCAGCCTACACGCTTGTCCCCTCTGTTTGTAATAAACCTTTTCATGAATAGGCCTACGTCTGTAGGCTCGAATTACGTTTATATCTTCAGTGCATTACACATCATAAGGTAGTATGCTTTTCCGGCATTGAAACCAGATAACGATCAGATAACGATTCAATAGAGATGATCAAGTTACCATGCAGTGTATAACTTTTTGGCTCTGGTACAGGGTTCCTCGGCCCAATAAACTGGAATGAACGAAGAATAAAAAAAGCTTTAGAGGAGTTGAGTGAACCCAGGGATGAAAATAGAGAATTTAAATAATGAATTTAGGGTGTAGGCTAATCTAGTTAACACACAGACACACACACACAAACACCACGTGTAGGCCTACAGACAGACACTTATTAGGCCAGACCATTCAATATTCAATAGCCTAATAAATAGGAGACTACTCCTTCTACACTACTACCGCTAACAACGACACTCGACTTAGAGTTAGACACTTTCTACGAATAGCTACTATTGCTAACAATCCCTAAGCATATAACGCTTGTTGTTTTCTTTTGAATTGTAGCATACGAACATTAATATTAGAAGCCGTTTTAAATACCCGAAAGTCTTGAATAGTTCGGCATATTTCAAATGTGATTGAAATAGGCCGAACTATTCCAGACGTTCGGGTCTTTAAAACTACAGTAGCTATGTTACTTAATTATAGCTACATTTCTAATTTCTTTCCACCTAGACTACCAGTCTATTATTGAGTCGGTTATTGAGACGCACAATTCAGCACAGCCCTGTAGCATTCCAATTGCCTCACCAAGCCTCGTCTCCCCATAGCCTATAAGGTATAGGCTAAAGCTAAACCGAACACAAACTATTTATGTCAATTACATTTAAATAAAACGAACAAATTTAAACATTTAAAATACCATAATAAATTGTTATGAACTGTTGTAGACCTAGGCTACATGGTTTAAAATGTATACACAATGATAACGGAATTTGCTGACCTAGGCTATTTTAGCGCTATAGAGCCATATAGGCCTAGTAAAATATTCATGAGTAGGCTATCCTATAATGTGCCATTGTTTTCGTAACAAATCTAATGCCACTCAACATAGGCTATGTGACGATACTATTGCGACTAGTTATTAACAATAATAACAATAACCATGGAAATATTCACAAATAGGCTCATACTGACACATATAGCCTATAGAAACAGTAGGCTATGTTATAGAAATCTTATGTCAAGTACATTTGGCTTCACTCACTGACTTAGAAGAATCGGCAGCCTATTTTTCACCAATTTCTGTAATTTATGTGAGCGTTCTAACCACTGGAAATGCAGTTTGCATGTCCAGTGGTTAGAATGCTCCGATCGCTCAAATCTGGTTACAATTCCAGATCGCTCAAATCTGTTCATATTTCTGGATTTAAGTATGATTGGTGATTGAGTATGATTTAAGTGCCAAACCGCGAATCTTTCAAGTCGTCCAGCGCACCTTAGCCGCCCGCCAGTCTGGAGAAAGAGCCGAATTGTGACATTGGCGCTACTCCCAATCCACTCGCTGCACACACCGTGCCAGCTAATTACAACTGCTAATTAGGTGTGGTTGTGAAACCACATTATTCATTACATGACGTTATATTGTAACCAGTAACAGACGTTGCAGGAACATCCCCGAATGTCCCATGAAAGTTATGAGCACAACGGAGGGGCGTTGCTTGAACGTCCCTGAAAAATTCTAATTAAATGTCATATTGTAACTAAACAGTGACCTTTCTATGACTTTAATAACGTCCTATTAATGTTTTTAGGACATCCCTAGGGAACGTCAGTCACATCATAACTTTGAGAGGATTAAAATGGTACGTCCCTAGGACGTCCACTGTTTGCTGGGTTATGACATCACAATGCCTTCCTCTACAACATTGTTATGACCCAACAATACAATTCCAGATGATGTGACATTGGCCACGTTAAATAACTACGGGAGCGCTGAGCAACTATCAACAACCGTTTGATTTTGGAAAAATGGCGACGAGAAATTCCATAGCTAACGACGTAGCCTACTTCTGTCTCTGATCAAAATCCAAAACGTGTAACGCTTTGAGCGGCTTAGAGTGATCGAAACTGAGCAACCCGTTAAGTGCGTTCTTCGCACTTCATCACAATTCATTACTTCTTTGTATCACTTCCAGGTTCATTAGACTATTTATCACAACATACTTCACTGTATTTTAACACGCTCACCTTCGTTAGATCCCTTTACCGCATTAATACTTATTAATACTTACAATTTCCACCTCTTATTTTCCACCTCACACTATACCATATTACCATCTTTCTATACCATTTTCAGCAAATGATACCACTGTGAAGCAACCACACCTACAATTTCTTTAGGAATTGTTAATCTAGTTGTAATTACATTCTTTACTGATTAGAAACAGAATTCGGCTATAGGCCGCATGCGCACGTTTGCAGAACAGAACAGCGCTATCATTACAGCTTCTTCAGTAAGACTATTGCATTTATTTATTTATATTTATATAGCCTATGTTTTTTTTTTTTTTTTTGGCGGGGGGGCGGTGGTGCAGAAAGACAAAGAGAGAGAGAGAGATAGAGAGCAAGAGATAGATCATACTCTGTCTCAATTGATTTAATTTCCTCAAGCTTGCCTAAATGTGTAATTATTGTATTTATGGAATATTCTAGGTTCATAATAAAACATGCAAATTATATTTAAAATGACCAAAAACTGCATGTATTGATTTAGTTTGTGTGTTTTACCATCAGGGATGATTTTAATAACTACTGAGACATTTAGGACAATCAAAGTAATATTGGGACATGATTTGCTTAGGATTGTATACACAAATAACAAAATAACAGCAAAAAAAAAAAATGAATATTGTTGTTTTAGTCACACAATACACTGGTACATTTCCTTGCAAGACCTACAACTATACTATCCACAAAACATTTATTTTTATTTGGTTATAAAAACTTTAGGTAAGATGTGCATGAATTATGGTGGTGGCAGGCATGCCAGTCAGCAAAGTTATTTATGAGTAGTATAGAGCATACTGACACATTTGTACATCAATGGCAGTTATGCATTTTTTGTACAAATATTATATTTCTGTACTGTCTGAAGCCAATTTAAACTCATAAAAACCAGATACAGCTTTAGATGGCCACACAATAAATGCGCAGCTGAATATCTTCTCCTTCTGTATAGCTTAATTTCCCTTTTTGTTATAACACTACTCCAGTGCCCCTAAAATCACTTGTCTCTCCTCCACGAGAGCCTGAATATTATTTAATTCAGCCAAAAGTAACATGTGTCCCTTGTTGCCAAAACAAGGCAAATGGCTGGACTATCTAGGATTCCACTTCTAAGCTTCTTTCTCACGTGTGACAGCTAGCAAGATGGTGACAGACTGCACCATGACAGTCTATGTCCCTTGGCATATATTTATGAAAGGTGATGCAGTGCTTATAAAAGTGTTATGCAGTGCTAACAAATGCTTTCTTTAAATCTTAAGCAGTGACTTGTGCTTCATTGCTAATGAAGCAAAAAGTGTCAGGGAATACACCACAGTTTAAAATGTGGAATATGACAAACATCATTTTGTTGTGAGCCAGTGGTTCTTCGGGACAGATGATGTTGTATATGCTTTAGAATTTCTGAGTACATTGTGTGCAACTGTTTAAATATACATACAGACTAGTCTCCAACCCTCTAGCTAAATGTATCTGCACATAGGCTACTCTGGCATTAGCATTCTGGCATTACGAGCTTTGATGCGACTTAAGTTTGAAAGACCACATTATCCACAGATGGGCACACACAGTGACTATTTACAGGATACAATTCCAGGCACGTGTAGAACAGTACTAGTTTAATTGGTCAGAGGCAATGTGGCCCATATTGTTTAATTTTGTATTATTCCGGTAGACTGGTTTTTGCAGATGTTCATTCCAACACTTTTAGGGAAAATATGAATCGTACATGCAGGTAACTTGGGTTTTTTTCCTTTGAAAACATTAGGATACAGCTACACTTAGCAATGGCTTCCGCATGCAGGCAAGAAGCATTACGTGATATTTGTGGACAATCATAGAAAAAAAAATAGACATTTATTGAATATGTATTTTATATTTATATCATAAGGCAAAATATTCCAGAAATATTGGGAGGAATTATAGGTGCAATTAAATAGAAACAGAAATACACCTACTGTAATTTAATTTAACGAATTTCGAAGATGAAATACGCTAACACATACGGCTTGTCCATATCCAATTTCACAAATATATACAAATTGTTGCAGTATAGGCTTACGTAGTAAGACACATTTTAAAGGCTGCATATAGCCAATGTTCATCCATACACAACAAATGTAGCCCAAACTGACTTATACATGATAGCACGTTTTAAACGTGTAAATATTTCTCTGTCCCATCCCCTATCTGTCTCTATCAACGTGCGAGATCTTCTCAGTAAATGATGCATTAGATGCATCCAGTGTATTTGTTGTGTGAGTTTGAAAAGGCGGCGATAATCTGGTAGTGAGAGATAAGAAACACCATTTATTCAGCAGCACTTTGGAGCCTATTTCCAGCTCCGATCCGCCCCAGTCTCCCGACACCTCCAGCAGCTCGCTGATAAAGATTAGGCTATTTATTATCTCCACAAAGAACAAAGATTAGCTACCACCGATGAAAAATTACCCCTCGACGGTAATAATCAAAAGAAGGAGGATCCTGGGTTCAGATGAGCATATTTTTTATCCCCCCACCCCAAACACACACACACACACACACTAAAATGGAATTTACTTCGCATTTTAATGTCTACGTCCATGAGATAAGGCTGATGTCCAAATAATATAAGCTAAACAAATACACAAATTCAACCACTGCATCATAGCCAGTTATATAGGCTACTGCAATCAAAAATATGCCAATGATGACAGACGATGAAGAAACAATGTGTTTTTTGAATTTATTTTTTTTAATCGAATTGTGCCTGTAACAACAAATTATGAACGAGAAAAATTTCGGATTTTTTATTTCGAAAACCGTGCAGGTTTGTAGCCTCACAAATGCATCTTAACCCAACCACATGCTGCATGGATGTACCGCCACTAAGTTGAATTAACTTTAAAATGTGAATGAGAATAGTTCTAATTGTGGTCTAATCGAACTTTACATTTTTTGTAACGGCTGCCTATGTGAATGACTGTGCGCGTGCGCGCGCGTGTGTGTTGCTATGAGTGTGTGTGCGTGTATGCGTGTGAAAAAGAGTGAAAGATGGCCAATAGGTCTTGCTAACGTGACAAATTAAAAGTATTTCATACTGCAGGCTCCAGATAGAAGTGGATGTTCGGTACAGATAAGGCTTTATCGTGCGCACATCAAGAGCGCACTGTTCTCTTCCCAGTGCCAGATCGTGAGGCTTTCAGCTGAACACCACTAACATCAAAACTGATTACAGCATCTTCTAATTCCCACTGCCTTCAAATGTTCACCTCAATTATAAAAGTTATCTACGCAAAATACATCCACGAGTTTGTGTAAATAAGAATGAAAATACACTATAAAAATGACAATAAAAAGCCATCAGCGACAATGATGTCGACAATAAAACAACGTTTAATTAGTCGAATTATTATAAGTTAGGCTACTATTTAAATCAGTGAGACGCGGTGGCATCAACGTAGAATCCTCTGCAACGTCGGGTTGGTTTGAAAAATGTAAGAGGCTCTAAAAATTCATTTGAAACTGGAAAGTCAAACCGTATAGACAGCTGACAGGAGGGCAGCACAAAAGATGCAAAAGGAGCACAATGACACGTGCTTGTAAAGATATTGTAATGATGCAAATGAAGACGAAAGTACGAAGTGGCGTCATTATGTTCATGCAACATTGTGTGCTCTGTGTGCAGCGTTTTGCCATTTAAGAACCACCTCAGAGATTGCTGACACGTTGTACCAAATATCGTGGCAACCTCTCACTGACCCCCATCCCCCTTGGAGTCTTGAGGAAGAAAAAAAAGCCGAAAAGAAAAAGAGGATGTGAAAAAAGCAATAGGGCCTATATGGGACATGGCAGGGTGAATGTCCATTTTAACGTGCTGTCATGCGTTGATTGAAATGTGGACTTAAGATGGCGAGACTCTGCGCGTTATTTTTTTGTCCTGTCTAACACCGCATTTCGGTGCGTTTTCCAATCTGATTATGCACCGCGAGGCTTCAATTGATTCGGTCCATATGTCCAATGCCTTAAAGTATTTGACACCTTATTAAATTACATTATTTATTTACTTTGCAGTCGCCCTTGCCCAGAGCGACCTGTGCTCACTATTTCACGTCTTACGCGTTTTGTATTACATTTACTTTCTACGCTACATCTGGATTTTACACTCGAACAATTGAAGTAAAATGACAAGCTCAAAACAACAGTGTATAGCCTATCACCAGGGATCCGACTTCAAACGACAGTTCCATTCTGTTAAAATACATAATAATATAGCAACAGACTGTGGCCTTGATTAAGTAGGCTATAGCCTAACTCGAATGCGCTTTCATTTAACTTTGAGTAACGGATTTAGACAAATGTTTGTTAGGCCTATATTATTATTTTTGATGCTTGCTGG
Source organism: Ilyophis sp. 1 JC-2022 (assembly GCA_022702515.1). Classification (NCBI taxonomy): domain Eukaryota; kingdom Metazoa; phylum Chordata; class Actinopteri; order Anguilliformes; family Synaphobranchidae; genus Ilyophis; species Ilyophis sp. 1 JC-2022. The sequence goes on from CM040396.1 coordinate 26,539,220, forward strand.
GATTTCACAATTACAGCGACCACAGAAATTATCGAAGAATGCTTCAAGAAAAAGAAAAGTCCACACATTCGCTTAAACACTGGTTTATGTAGGCTACGTGTTCTCAGGTGCACGCGTATTATTGATTTATTGATATTTTATTTATTTATGTGGTGCAATAACATAAACAATGTGTAACTACTTTATCTGAGTTATAGTATTATTGTATTATCTTCTTGAACGAGATAATACAATCAGTTCAGTCGTAGTTCACGCTGTCTTTTCTTTCACTTTCTGTTTTATGGACATTGTGGCCACGGTCGCAAGACGCAGTAGCCCAAACGCTCTTGCACCTGCCCGACTGCAGCAGGAGCGCACGAGCCATGGTCTCGTGCAGGAGATTTGGTGGGGCTTTGCATGTTTTAAAAAGTTGTGTGTGAGGGAGAAAAATGGGGTGCAGGCAGGGTATGCTGTTGTTGTGGTGGGGGTGAGGGACTTCTTGTTCTCAAAAGCCTTGCTGAATAGGCTTGAATCGAATTTGTTAAGCGAGTGTTCCATGTTGATTTCGATATTTCCATCGTTTATTAATGTATGCACATCAGCGATATACAAAAATTAACAATTTGGAAAACCACACAGATCCCAGTAAAAACTGACCTGCAAGGAATGACTGAGAGAAGCGATAACTATCTTCTGCGAATAATGCGCCATTTGAAATTTTAGACTACATCATGGGCAGAAATAGCTGTAAAATCCCACGGTCTATAACACTTGTAACCACGATTGAAAGAAAGGAGTTGTGGAATAGCACTTTAGGAATGAGCGAGGACTCATCTAATCCGCATTCGCCAGAAATGTCACTTTATTATCCAATCATTAAAATAATCAGACAGGTCCATAGTTCAGTGTCGTTTCTGTTATTCATGAATCTGGCAAACTTAATTTCTACGTGTACTGGATATTTTAACATTCCTTGTTCTGAATTAGCCTACACTACATCGGTGCAAATGATCACTGTTGTCTCTATTTACGTAGGCTATAGCCTACATTTACTACTTTAAACCCCAGCACCTGTACGTGGTTTTGACATGCCAATGGTAGAATATAATCTTGAATGACGCTCCATCTCCCGCTTAATGCAAAGATGGTTTAAATAAAATTACTGTAACCAAAACATCTCCTTGTCCCATTCGCTTTCATGCACGTGGGCGTTGACTTGAATATTGGGATAATGTTGATATGCTTTGTTCTCATTCTTCACTGTAGAGTTGTCAGAGCTCTGGGCCCTCGCAACAGAAGTCGGTATCAAGTGGAGCAAACGCCAGTCCTGCGCTAGCAGGCTTGTAGCCGCTCAAGACGAACGTCAGAACCGCACACACGCCATCGGTCCACAATTCCGCCCGTCTGAAAACTGCAAGAGGTACGAGACCCAGAGGACAATATAGTCAGGTGAGGTGGAATTGTAATCTAATGCAAGGTATACTTTTATATCTGGTGTTTTGTGTTTCTTACAGAGAGAGAGAGCGAGAGAGAGGTGTGTAGATCTGTGTGTGTATGTGTGTGTGTGCGTGAGGGTTCTACTTTGGCGAATTGTGAAGACGGGACAACAGCGACTTTGCACTTCTCTATCAACTCATTGGCCTTTATCACAAAGCGTGGCTTTGTTGTACATGAGAAAGGGTGAACCGACGGACGACCAGTCACAGAATCCGACAGGGTAACGGGTTGCCCCTTTACCAAAGTGAGTCACCGTTCTTCTCGGTTTCACCACTGCTGTGCTAAGCTAGTCTCAGTTTTGACTGAGTTCTGCTGCAGAGGGACAACTCAGTAAAGCAGCAAGGGGGGAAAAAGTGTTTACAAGAGGGAAATGAAAAGCCCCCATCAGATTTACCGGTAAGCTTTTTGTTCTTTGTTTTAATACAATGAAGTGTACAGGCTCAACTTTAGATGTAACCTCCTCTGTAATCATTTTAAAGACGTAGACTACCGCGTATTATTCGAATTAGATTTTACTGTACGAAACGACAGTAAGCGATATTGCTCATTGTGTGTTTTTATTTGTAAGACGCGAGTCTTGATGCAGTTGGTGTTTTTAGCGTCATAAACGCATTAGAAGCGTTATATGTAGGCTTCAACAAAACAACTTACACTAGAGAACTCAAAATAGTGTACATTATTTTGAGAAATTGAATATTACTTATTAAATTATGTTAAGCCTTGAGAAGATAATACTTTTAATAAGATAATACGTTATTGTGCAAAATAATAAAAACTGAATTTCAATATGCTATTGTTAATTATTAATATGAATGGAGTGAACAATAAGCAGGATAAGTGAAAAACAATATTGTTTTCACTGCCAAATGTAATGCAGTGTAGCCTAGGCTGTACCTGCGCAGCGCGAGACACGGACCCCTATAGCCAAACCTACATATATATATAAATATAAGCTTAACTGTGATTTTAAAATGGTGAAAAATAAATAATATCTTACGCGTGAATAAATGCTTGCAAATAGTTTTATAATTATAATATTTATCTGTAAATAGGATTTGAAATATGGATAGGCTACGCGGCTATTATTTTTATTGTGTTTTAATTTTGTTGTTGGTGTTGTTAAACAGTAACTACGTGTTTATATTGTTACTGTTGGAATACTTCTATATTGAATTATCTTGGAGATTAAAAAATCCTGTTATTCTGCTTGAGTAGGTAGTCTGATAAACGCAAACTCGGGGAAGGCTGTACTCATTGAACGGCAAACCAAGCGTATGATGGCTGATATAAGACGGCTGCATCCCTACTCTGTGCCTTTGTCAACTGCGGGGCCCCTTGACACAGAAGGCAATCTTTTTAAATCCGTGAAAATTTACTGTAAAATCTCATTTGCTTCCATCGCATTATATTTTCTTGATCTTGCGTAATAAAATAGAATGTTGTAACGAATATTGAAATTTATTTTAAATGCTTGTCAGCTTTTCTGAAAAGCATCCATGCGGGCCGCTCCCAAAATCATATAAAAAAGGTTTGCCTTCTGCTATAAGGCAATGTTCCTTATCCGTCATCAAATAAAAAACACACTTGCTGCCTCAAAAAAGAAAGGCTTAGGGTTGCAGATTTGTTATTGTTCGCTTTCTGTATCCTTATGGCTTAATATTCAAGGCCAGTGAGGGATGCTGATTTATTCTGGAATAGTGAAGCGCTGGAATTCCCGTTTCTGGCACAACAGAAACGACCTCTCACAAAACCTCTCGCATTAATTAATTTAGAGAGGGAAACCATGACGTATATAACACAACGCTCATTACATACTGAATTTCCCACCTCGTTTGCCTTTTCCGTCCGTTGATTGATAAAGCGTGCTGTAATCTCAGTTAAAATACATATTTTCAAATATTGTAGCATAATTGTATATGCCACCATCGGTGCAAAAAATTTAACTTTTACGCAATTGTTTAAAGTAGTTAAGGGTGACTTCCATGTATGCATTTCATTTACTTCAGAATATCTATTGCCCTTATCATTAACCACATCGCTTATCACTTGTAGTGGCCAAATCAGAGGTCCCGTTTAATTATTTTCCTGAATACCAGATTCATTGAACACCGGTGCAATGTAAAATATGACCTAGTCAATAGACTTTACTTCTCCCGTGTGGCATCAGAACTCAGATCCATAGCTAATTAAAAGTGTCAGTTTTGAGGGTGGACTTGATTTCAAAATACCCGGGCAGGTATTCCCGGGATATGACTTGACTGTTATGTGGGATTCTAATTATCGACTATACTTTACCTGTAGCCTTATCTATTTCAATCGAAAACGTGAAATATGACACACTGTCGTATTTTTTCCTTATCAAGGGCAATTTGCACTGCTAACATGTCTAGTATAATTTGTTACATTTGTATATTTAAAAAAGCATATAGGTTATATACCATGCTAACTTGCATCTATGCTGTACAGTTCTGATGTATGATCCAGAATCCAGCTACAGCTTTTGTATTGCATTACTCTAAATTTAGAGAAAAAAACTCACACTCATTGTGGAAAAACTGGCCAAATAAGGACCTTGTATATAGACTAAACAGTGCAACTTTTTGTTTATTTCCATGACTGACACTCGCCAATAAGTTGCCTTATCACAGAGGAGCGTGTCAAATATCTATCCATGTCCATGAGCACATGGTCAATCAGACAGCTAGTCTGATCACACGCTTACATTCAACCTATGATGGATCTTTGAACAAATGTAATATAGCTCAGGGAAAATTGAAGGAAAAGGCCCGGAGCCATCCCTTCCTATGATCCGCCCTCCCTGGCCATGGTAACTGTACCCATTCGCAGCAGCTTTCAGACCTCTGTTGTGCTGTCACAATCTAATTACCCGCGAGGGAAAGACAACGATACCTGCCGCTGGTTTATGTCACTCTCCCTCTCCCTTGCTTATCTGCATGTGCAGCCCTCTGGTCCTCCTCTCACTGCTCCTCCTGGACTGAGGGAGGCGATGATGCGCTATAGGGTAGACGGGTCACAACAAGATTATCCATGTCACACTACTGGCTAATTAGCTTAGCTCTGCGTCGCATTTTGCCGATACGAACATTTCAATAGCACTTGGCAAGGAGCTGGTTGGTTGTCTAAAAAGCATAAGATGTTGTTCATGAAATATTTCTATACCAGAAAAAACAACAAGTGTACACAGCAAAGGAATGCTTAAGTCGAAGTCACTCATAAGCTTACATGCGCACATACATCAACTGAGCGCGTCAGATGGGAGGAGTCCAGCCAGCTCTTTTCAACGCCTAACTCATAACAACTGTGCAGACATGGCTTCTTCATTAGGGTAGCAGGCGTGTGAATATTGTATGCATTACCGTCTTCCAGGACAGCTGATCTTGTGTGTCTTGGTTAAGCATGGGTTAAAATGCAGAACGGCACATCGTTGCTGTACCCTTCAGCCAGACGCATCATGTCCATTCTGTATGTGTCTCGATGAAGGCTGCTTGCTACAAAAATGAGTATGAGAATTAATTACATAACAGCTACAAATAACCCCAAACATATTTTGAATCCAGATCTGCAAACTAAAACAACACAAGAAGGTCCCATCATCAGAGAATGGGTGAGAAGGGTATAGGAAGCCACGTGAGCAGAGGTTGCATGGCTTCCGAGAGCAGTGGCCTGTACCCTTGTCCAGTAGGGAGCCTACCCCCAAAGTGAATTAATATGATTACTTAAGTAATGAATTATAAGCTTTTATACGCAAAGACCAAAGGCTGAATTTGTCAGTGCTCTTCAAGAGCAAATGTAAAATTTCCCTGTAATATATTCTATCCTCTAGAATTGGTTCCTTAAACAATTATGAAAAGAATATACGTTCATAAATAATTTTATTAGTTGAAGTAATTATGTTAGTTGAAGAAGGCATTTAATTCACACATATATGCAGTTCACTAACTTTCTTAAGACATTCAGTGATATTTCACCAACATGCATTTAAAAAGGTAGCATGGAATATACCACGTTAAAAATTTTGGACGTTTAAAATCAGTTTTCCACTTCCTCCTGAGAGACACAGGTATCCCACACAGATTTTACTACCCCATATCCCCCATTTTTAGAATGACTGTCTTCTGCATACTCTCTGGGGTCAGTTCAATGAGACACATTTATGAACATACACGCCAATATTCAAGAATTACAGCAGAGTAGGTCACTTTCTCCAAAAAACCAAAACCAAATAAAATAAGAATCCTTTTTAAAAATAATCTAACATTGTATCTTTTAATTCTTGTGTTGGGGGTATATCCATACATTACATGTAGCTTTATCTGTAGTTTATCTGTCCTTATTTTTATGATTAGAAGTTCTGGCTTTGATGGTTTTTCTTCACTGAAATGCGATGACGTCATAGCAGGCGTCAGAGTGGCTGCCAGTCGGGGCCCTGAGTACCCCCAATTATTGCCTGTCACTCATTTTCAGTTTCCCGCCCCAACTGTCAAATACATGGAGGCTACGTGTCAAGTTGCTTATAAATAAATCTGACGACCTGAATATTCCCTTTCAAAAAATATTAATTATTACAGTTCCCATCATGTGTAGGCCCTAATTTACTTTAGTGAGAAATTTCTCGAATTAGTATGACAATAATTACGGCAACTGAGTGACATGTATTATGGTAATTACGTAGCCCACCAGTTGCAGGTTCAGGGTGTTGCACTGTTTCGGGTAATAGCCTATCCAACCAACTGTAGGCCTACATATTATCTACCGTACATTCATCCATGCATACCCATGTGCAAGCCACAACTTCTGTGTAAAATGTATCATCTTTAATTCCATTCATATTATGTCAACGTGGACACCCCTAAATTCCAGCGGAAATCCCGGCGATTATTGGAACTTTTGTTCACAGCTGCTTTCCCAACATTTTATAATAAGCTAGTTTATGACACGGTGAAAGTGATCAATGGGCTGTAGGCGAAGACAGCCACTGACCTGTGTGGCTCCGCAGAAATTAACGCCTCAGTCAGGCGAGTGTATACGGTTTGCTCAGACATCCAACCCCGTAGATCGTAACATTCTGGACAAGCAAGTCCACTGAATAATTTAAACACAAGAAGCGTTGTTGCCAAGACCCACAACCGCTGATAGGCGATAAAATTGAGCGCTGCCGAGTAGGCTTCTTAATGTAATATGTCCGAGCTCTTACGCATTAGGAATAGGAACTAATTCGTTCCTGCGAGCGCACAAAAATAGTTAGAAAACAGCATACATTTGTTTCTAAATAGAAACGACAACTAGCAAAGTTATTTCTGAATCGTTTGTTGTGGACAGACATGCATTGTAAAGTTAAGCACTTTCAACGCAAGCATGCCAAATGCAACTCAAGCTACCTACGCGTAACTCGCCGTAGCCATATTTCAGTTAAAGGTGGGCCTATAATTAATGGACTCAAATTATGATTATCTTCGTATGATGAAGGCTCAGAGTTGCAAAGTTTCTCGTACCACCAGATTGCAAATCAGATCCATTGGCGACGCTCTGTCTTTGGGCTTGAGGGTGGGCCATCTCACTTGTTTTGCCACCAGATAATTGTGAACAAGACTTAACACACTGCTGTTAATGGCCACCAACTGTCTTTTCAGTCAAGCCCTCACGCCCTGTCTATGTCGCCAAGAGAGAGAAAGGGGCTATTAAGATGTAAAGTGACGTTTGATCGCTTTAAAACACAGACAAAAAAGTTTTGTGAGGAGAGGAATGTAGTGAGCGCTAATTAAAAACAATTAGACGTTCGCAACAATTAGGCCTCACCTTAGAGAACGTGAAAATCTCCACAATCATTGAATTGAGAGTTGTTGAAATATTTGTTATCTTTAGCTACTCCGTGTGAAATATAACACCTCAATTTAATTTTATATGGAGAACCGTATAAACAACACGAGAAATACACCCACGTGCCACACATTATTCCCATTGCATGCCAAACACGGCAATGTTCTAAATAGACTCATATGACGCTCATAACTGTAAATGTATTGTTTTTTCTCTCGATATAATTTACTACGAGAAACGTCTTGCGTGTTTAACAGAAATTGCTCTGTGTGGTTAAATTCTCTCAAATTTGTAGATAGCCTATAGCCTAGTGGGTGTAGGCTACTTTAATTTTAATCAAAAATGTGAAGACGCACAAATTCACACTAAATGGCCACTTCCCCAGCTATTTGTGTGTGTGAAAACAAGCTATTGCCGATGGGTAATTATTCTGGAGATTCCAGATCCTGGAAAATATCTTAATAAATGATCTTGTTGATTAATATGTTCAAGTTTTTTCTGGAACGTGCGTTGTTCTGTCAGTGAGCTAGTGTTTTGGGTGTTAACTGAAGACTGTGGATAATCTGCGGATGGCGTAGCCAATTGCTACAAGGCGCTTGTAGATTGGCTAGCAGGAGGTCATTGCCGAACCTGGGACCCCGCCCCTGTATGAATGATATGGAATTTACTGGCGCCAGCTCTTAACAGTGCAAACTGCGTGCGGTAAAACAGACTTTCGTTTACGAGTACAGCGGCTTAACAGGCACAGCAAATGACGAATGCTTTTCTTTTCATATAAAAGCACAACATCTCAGAAGAACAAACTGCGACATTGGACTAAAAATCATCCAATGGGACTTTGCTAAATTAATCTTTGCAAAAACAAAAAAACCAAGGAATCTATGTTATATTTATTGCTTCTACATGCCAGTGCTATTTATTTGTTTTTGGTAAGTCAAATCTTCGTGCGATTGATTCAGTTATTTAAAGTATAAATATGTTTTAAATATACTGTACTAGCTTTGTGTCGTGTGGTTGATTTTTGATAAGCCCTGGTTTATTTTAGTTTGGTGACAGACCTTGTGATCGTTTTGAATAAATTAAATTCCATCTTTCGTGTGCAAGTAAGTAAATTTAAAAAATAAAAAGTCCACATATGAGCGCAGCATTTTCTTTAAGAAGGAGCATTGACAGAATGTAAATAAAACAGCTAATGAATGTTCAATGGTTTTCTTGCAGCTTCCGAGTTGGATGAGAACATCAATATTGTGACAGAAGCTTTTCATATTCCAGAAATTAACAATTATAGCCTACGTCTGGACTATAACAGTGAATATATTCATTCAAGAGGAGAGGATTCATAACAAAACGATTCCTTGGACAAACAATTAGCCTATTTTGCACAGCGCTATTTAAGTGTAAGACGATTTGGAGATGGAAGTGGCGGCTGACCAGTCACGGTGGATGGCGCATCACCACGCTGTGCTGAACGGTCAGCACCCGGATTCGCACCATCCTAGCCTGACACATAACTACATGGAGCCCGTTACACAGCTACTGCCGCCGGATGAGGTTGATGTTTTCTTGAACCACCTGGATTCTCAGGGGAATCCATATTACCCCAACTCCCGGGCCAGAGTGTCCTACAGCCAGGCGCACGGTAAGGCACATTGCCAACTAACCTGACACCATCAATTCTGCTTCTCCAACATATAATACATGTTTGGCATCTAGTCTGGAAACTCTAAAAGCTATAATCATACAAATAGTTTTAATGTTATTTTAAGGAACTACTGCGCATGACATTCAGCATTCAGATCGAACATGCATAGCTTTAAATTAATATAAGATCTCCGTTATATTTAGTTTTGTCAATGCTTGGTGTAATCTCACACATATGTCGGTTTTTAGTTTTATTGTAAGATACCGGTTTCAAAAGTAAATGTTTTGAAATATTTTTGAGTGTGTAGTGTTCATGTAGTTTGTAGTAGCCTACACAGCCACAGCAGGCTACCCAATGCAAGAACACAAGGTTAAACTCCGTTAAACTCTCGAGGAATCTGTGACAACAAGCACGTATGTTGTAAGGGCAAGCGCCCAGTTGCCTTAATTAGAAGTGTCTATAGCTTCATTTTTAAAATGGCGTTGTTTTTCATAATTTTGGCTCGACTTGTTACATTATGAATATTGGCCATTGGTTACCTCCACCAAGAAATGCTACTGGATAGGGAAATAGCCTATGATAAAATGACAGGGGAAAGGAAGTCAGTTAACCCCTGTCTTTAGAGCTGGTGCTTTCAGATGAAAAAAACAAAAAAGAGAGAGAGAGAGAGCGAGAGAGCGAGAGAGACTTCCCGGACATGGAATAAAAACGCAAAACGCTAATAACGCTGTTACTAGACTATTTCTTCTAGAGGTGCGCAACTAACTGGATTAATGGCCAACATGCTCCTCAATCAGGCTGTCTTTACGCATGCGGCCGAATCTCTCCTTGTGGGATTTTTCGACTGACTGTTTTTGTCTAGACGAAAATAGGGTAGAATGTTTTGTCAAATTACTTAGTGTAAGATAATGTTGCTGGTAATTCAACGTAAAACAGGAGATGACGACATTAATCATTATGTTCATAAAAAAGGATTTAAACACTAAACTAAATAACTAAAAAATCTTGGTATGCAATTATTTCTGATGCTATTTGATTTCGAACTTCCTCGGCTCGGTATATAGCCTACTACGTTCCCGTTCAATGTCGGGGTTATATTATTCCAAGTCTGAATCAACAGGTGAGAAACCCACTCTACTTGTTATGCCTCAATGATGGTTAGACTAAAATTATTTTCTCATTTGAATTTTTACAGTATTGTTCTGAAGCAACGACTGTTGACAATTAAGTTATGCTAGCCTATATTTATTTGGAATTTTCTTTCAAAATGCCTTCTCACCACAAACTATTTTGTGTCATTTTCTAGCGCGCCTCACTGGCAGTCAGGTCTGTCGACCACACCTTATTCACAGTCCAGGCATACCGTGGCTAGACAGCGGGAAAACGGCCCTCTCTGCAGCTCACCACCACAACGCATGGGCGGTCAGTCATTTCAGCAAGCCCGGGTTGCACCCCGCCAGCTCCGGCTATCACTGTAGTAGTAACTCCAGCACTGCTCCAGTGTCTTCGCTCACCCCCGCGTCCCACTCCAGTCCGCACCACCTCTACAGCTTTCCGCCTACCCCTCCCAAAGACGTGTCCCCGGACCCCGGCGCCACCTCCCCGTGCTCTTCCACAAGAATGGACGAAAAAGAATCAATAAAGTACCAAATTTCGCTAGCAGACGGGATGAAGATGGAAGGTTACAGTCCGCTGCGCAGCAGCCTTGCTTCAATGAGCGTCCAGCCGTCCACACATCACCCTATTCCAACATATCCCTACTCTATCCCTGCGCCTCACGACTACGGCGGCAGCCTGTTTCACCCCAGCGGTCTGCTCGGTGGATCGTCTTCCAGCTTCACTCCGAAGTGTAAAAACAAAACCAGGTCGTGCTCAGGTGAGCTTCATTTTTCCCCCAAAATATGTCTAGTAATGGTTATGTTTTAAAAACATCAGGGTTGCCAACTTTTAAGTATAACCCTCGTAGGTGTGTAGTAGACTAGGATAGGATATAACGTAAGCTAATAAAATGTATAGCTACTCTATATAAGAGGATTCATATTTGGTCGGTTTGTAACTGAAATTCTCTTTTAATTCCCGTAATATCTTAGTTTCAGTTTGGGGCAACATACATATTTGACTTGGAAAGTTGTTCAGCGCCGCAGTTCAGTAGCCTAGGCTACTACTAGTTCATAAATTCGCTTTCTGGTGGGGGAAAGTTAACTCAGAATAATGTAAGAAAACACTCGTAAAACACTGTAGAAGTTCAAAAAATAGAGTTTGTCAAAAAATTACATTATCGCCGCTCATATTCTAGTAACAAAAATGGCAACGTTCTAATTTTACGTATAGGCTAAGGGCAGACGCGTGCACACACATGGTTATAGAAGGGAAAGTGCTAAGATTTGAGATGGGTCACTAAAAAAACTAAAAAACAACATGTAGCCTACCACCCCAGCCAACATCACAAATTAGGCTATTTTGAAACTGCGCAAAAGTCCAGAATGTAAGCTATGCTTGTTGTCTCTTGTCTGTCATATTTTTGTGGGCTATTGAGGTGGCCTATCTTATCATGAGTGTTTTAAATAACTGGTATCAGCACCTCTTATCACCAACCTATCGATCTCTCACCACATGTAAACACAATCCGATTCAAGCTGCCACTCAGTTTTACGCAAACCAAGCTACCGGCACAAAACAAAAAAAGTGCTCATATATTGCTTCAGGAACACGGACCTATTTTAAAAAACTTCACGCATCAGAAAGCTCACCATCATTTAAACTTAAATTACACTGGGAAATGCAACCAAGAACACTGGCAATACAGAACACATTCAGCATACATAAAAATGAAGTGGTCGAATATTTACTTTTAATGAGATTAAATATCTACAAGTCTTTCTCCTTTATTTTTCATTAGCCTGTACTGTATAGGCTATTACTGGATAGGCTAATTTGGGGGGTGGGGCGTTAACAGGGCGTTGCTGTAAAATAGTGCTCAGTCAACCTACCCTGTATAAATACATGTTAATTAATAATAGGAACAATACACGAATAGGCTAGCTAATTATTGCTGCAGTTATTTGTGGTTTCTTGTCATTGTTATTATAATTTTTTTGTTTTCCATTTGTCGCCAGCTTGAATAACGTTTTCATTGGTTATTATGTCTCCCATATGACTTTTGGCCTGTGATCCATTTTGATGCGTTTCTAAATGTAGATTGAATCACACTGATAATAATGCAGCAGACACAAAGTTTAGTTTCTTGCCATGTCCTGTAGACCTACCTCCCAGTGAGCTATGCACGACATAGACAACCCCCCCCACACCTAATACCTACAAACCAACTGCAGGACATGCCAAAGTAGGCGACAGAGGCCTGCTGTTTATTTTCAAATATCTCCTCTGATTGTCGTATTTGACAGTGAATCAAGGGTAAATATAGGCAGTAATACTAATACAATACTAATGATAATACTAGCAACACTACACGTATACCCATACAAATGAAAACAACGTCACTAATATTAATATTAATGTTGGAACTTTTACTTCAGTAGCTAATCAACTTTTGAAACGTCCTAAAATAAACCCCGGCCAAATAGTTAGGCTACTTAAATAGCGTAAACAGCACAATATATAAATTCATAATGCAATTGAGTAAATAAACGTACGCAATGTGCATTTAATCTATCTCAATCTGACGCAAAAAAGAATGAATATATTTTCAGCAAAAACAACACAGGAAACTCAGCGTGCCGATGATCTATGTGCTAAAAGGAAGCAAGTGAGTGCACATTGTAGGAGAGACAGAGAGAGAGACAGAGAGAGCGACAGAGCAAGTCACCCCGTTCATCACGAGCGCTCCCCGTCTAACAACTTTATCAGCTGCTTTGTTCAAGTGAGAGTCAATTATTTGTGTAAGGCGATAGCTGAGAGGAATACCAAGCAGGGCACACTCCTTGTATCAATGCTTTGGCAACTGAGTGCCCAGCTATTTCGTTTAAGAGAAAATTGCACCGGACCACAGACCCAGTATAACGAAGGCTTTAAAATTGAGTTTAAAGGGAATGTAAAAAACAAATACACGCATTAAAAATTTTTTTTTTCTTTTCTTACAAAAACTATGATATCTATTTCCAGGCTTGCACTGTGGTTACAATGCATACTGGATAACAGTTAAGAGCAGTTTGGTGTTGGATTCCAAAATTGATAACGGTTAGGGAACTGGGCTTGCAATGTCCAGGTTGTAAGTTCAATTCAAAGGTGGGGCCTTGCTGCAGCATTGAACAGAGTAGCTTACTTAAACTCAATTGCTTCAGTAAACATCCAGCTGTATGAATGGCTTGTCTGCAAAAATGGCAAAAAATGCATTTAAAACTAGTGTAATTTTCATGTATATGGAAGCAAGGATATAAAAACAGCTCACACTTCAAAAGATCCTTCCCATTGTTCAGAACAGATACTGTTGTTTATGTGGGTTGGGGAGGGAGATGGAAGGTGTTAAAATAGTAAGAGAACATGCTTGAGACAGAAATAGCCAAATGAAGCAGATACTAAGGGAAAATAAAACGCACAATGCAGGGAATGGATGAAACAAAATTACAAATGCGTGTGCACATGAACTCTTATGCACACACAAAGATGAACAAGAGGTCTTTTAGCACAACCCCAAACCAGAAAAAAGTGTCACGTATAAGACGGTTATTGGCAATCATTCAAATAGCTACGGAAGGGAGAAAGATTTTAGATTAGTCACAAAACAAACAAAACAACCTGTACCAGCCCATCCAACATCACAAATGTGTACAGTTATAGAAGGAATGCAGGTGAGCACAGTAGAAATGTGCCCAGGATGTGCCCGTCTGGAATGCTTAACTCATCAGCACTTATATCAAGCTGTTTAGTAAGGTGCATAACATGATAGAAATGAAACCAGGTTGGATGTGCATCACCCTATAGCTGCATGTTGATAAAGGGGGGAGACATGGAACTCAGCATTGGCTATAACTGAAATTATTTCTTTAATATCTAGGGAAAATTACTGCACACACTGGCACTACATCATGCAAACAGTCAGTAGCTTTCTAGAACTCACTCTCTCAGTCTCCCTTTGAATTAAGAATGAAGGGAAAAGCAATATAATAGAATATGTGCTCCAAACAGTCTCACACATAGTACCCTTGGACAAACACACACACACACACACACACACACACACACACACACACACACACACACACACACACACACACCAGTGAACCTAACTCAGCTGAAACCAAACTTTCAAACAGTAACATAACCCAAACCAAGAAAAAAATGCTACTTGGTACTGCTGTTCTAAGAACCCACAGACAGCTAAAACCACATATTCAAATACACTCAACTTCACACAAGCTCACTAAAATACTATTTAGCTTTTCCACTCACTCAAATAAAATAAATATATAGAGTAAAAATCCAAATGGATGGAGAGATTCAGAGTTTAATGATGAAATGGTTCCTATTCCATTGCACTCATTTAAGCACTTGGTGGGCCACACTAATGCTTTTAGTCTTCAAATGATAGCATAGAATATTCAGTCTAAATGATCTATGAAATCATGAAAATAAAAAATAGAAAATTCAAGAAATAGAAAATGTGGCAAAATATGTGTAGTTTACTCTGAACAAAAGAAAAAAACAACCTAAAACGAATACATGACCGTCAGGAATAGCTTTACAACACAAATAATTTCACTTTGTGTGTGTGACACTTATCTCTGCACCCCCCCCCCCCCCCCCACTCTATATGTCTCAGAGGGCCGTGAGTGTGTCAACTGTGGCGCTACGTCAACGCCATTGTGGCGACGGGATGGGACTGGACACTACCTTTGCAATGCCTGTGGCCTGTACCACAAGATGAATGGCCAGAACCGGCCACTTATCAAGCCGAAACGGAGACTGGTGAGTAGGCTATCAGAAATAATACTGGAGTGGGGGTGGGGAGCTTTGGGAAGAGGGACAAATATGAACACAAGTGTAAACACAATTCCAGGAAAAGTTATATTTTCCCAATCAGCTTCCTGGAATTGTGTTTCTCCCTCATCCCCGGCGATCCATGCGCTGCCCGCTACAATACTGCTACTATCGATATTGTTATGGCTGGTATTGTTGTTTGTAATGCCACTACTTCTGATACTGTCACTGATACCAGTTCTGGAACTGGTTTTATTAACACTGCTCGACTGAAGGAACAAATGAACAGGAATAGTTCAGCGGCCACAGCTGATTTTGTCATCTCGCAATACAGCAGTTATTACTATAAGGGAACTCCTCTTTGTCATTCAGGGACAATGTAGCTTTAAGAGGTGCTTGTATGCAGAACAAAACATGTTACACAGTTGATATTTCAGTTTTTCAGAGTTTCTGTTGTATAAATACTGTTATTACAGCAGGCTACAAACGACTGCATCACTTATCTCATGAGCGCAATTATCTTACTGTCCCATTCTTACTACTCAAGAAGACTAGAGCTTTCAATTTACAAATCATTAAGTGGTGTAGCGGTACATTCAGCATCATTGGGTTATATGTTTAAGGCCTACAATCCAAAGTAATTGTAAAGCACTTTTTAGGATATACAGTATCTTATTGGTTTTATTAGCTAGCTACTTGTAAAAATTTAAACAATCCATACCTAATGTTTAAAAATAAATCTGCAGGCCTACTCTAATCATTATATTAGGTTATTGGTTATGTTTTTTTAAATATAGTACAGCAAAGTATAACAAGAGAAGCTAAAAGTACAAGTGATTTAAAATTAATTTTAGCGCAATATATGTATGTTGTTAAATTATAGACTTCACTGTAGCCCATCACTGATGCACCTTTGCTTTGGGAACAGTATGCATGAGATGCATAGACAGACCATTTCAATCCTTTAAGTCGCATAACCATAAATGCAGTATAAAATTGGATTATCATTTAATTTAATTATTAAAATGATGAATATACTTTTATTAATTTATCATTTATTAAACCGATTTTATTTTTGTAAATAAAAAGTGATTATTGTACATTTCAATTATACACCACTGCCATGGACACTTACGTTTTTACATTGCCCCATAAATGGTTATTTACCAACCTGTACAAAAATTGGGCATATTGGTGACATTGTTGTTTGCTCTCAAAACAAATACAATTCTATAAATTAATCATAAAATCGTAATAATTTATTATATGACATACTATTGGGTTTTGCACCACAAAAAACTCAACGTTTCAGGTAAGGCTTTTGCAACAACTAAACAGTAGAAGACATAGGCCTACCTTTTCTACACACTGAGAACCAATTAAAAAAAGGGTAAAAAAGATTGTATTTTGCATTAGAACATTTTGTGATTATTATTACTATTGTTCCGATTTATTTGTAAATGTAAACCTACTGCTTACCATCACGAGCAGGTAATATTACATTAATGGGTAAGAGTGCGTTAAAGAGCATACAGGCGTTGCGAGAGCATGATAACATAAGGGTACATTGGTTAGGCTCCATTCAAGGGAGAATTATATTTTCTTGCCTATCAAGTCATGAACTGCTTCGGTAACTCATTTGAAATCAATGCTGTCGACTTAGTTGAATTAACATAGAAGTAGGGTTATCTAGGCCTATGTGGTATCTATAGCCTATGTGCATCGATCTAAAACCTCTTGTGTCTGAACTCGGTAAATGAAAAACATAATATAGCCTAATAATAATTTAGCAGAGTTAATACAGGCAATACATTTGTAAAAATGGACAATGCACCTGCTGACAGCTGTTGCTTTCAATCGACTGACTGCAAGTTTTTTTTGTTGTCAAAATGACAGACATTTATCAAAATGCTAATAATTATTTATTATGACACTGACAAAACTTTTTGTATGCGTTGCTCTTTATAACGCTTCTTTAATAAATAACAAAAATGGAATTTAACGTTAATAAGCTAACCCGCTGTGCTTTTGGCATTGCGCGTGCACCAGGTGCAAGTTTGACCACTGCTACTACGGGTAGCTCGGTTTCATTAGATAATTAATTAATCAATCAATTAATTAATTAATTCATAAATGTACAGTTCCATACTAAAGTACTAAAACGGAGTAAACACGCATAGACTATGCGCCCATTTCCCACATTTTTGTCCAGCCTACTTCGTTCCTCTGAAAAGTCCATATTTTTCCATGGAGTCAGACGCCGCAGCTTTCTGCTTTTCAACCCAAGTGTTTTCAGAGCTCGTTCAAAGGCCATCCAGTTGTTTCCTATCCGGATATCTGTCCGGGACCGATAAGGAAACTGGGCTCACGCGTGTTTCCGTCTTCAACAAACCACACTGAATTTTCTATAGCCCCGGTTGGCCAGACTTTGACATACACTGTAAAGTGATTATCACAACACTGGGACCCTGTAATGTGTAGAGAAAGAACGTGAGGGGTGTTTGGGGATTAGGAAAATAAATGGATTTATGTTCTGCCTCTCTTGTTTTTCAAGGTCGGTGCGTACTGCCTTTATGTAGTGGAATGCGTGTTTTTGTTGTCTGGTTTCTGTTTACATTGGGCCAGCGTTAGGCCTGCATGCTGCTTGCTTGTAATTTGTAACGATTAACGCCCGGTTTATTACAAAGTCTTAGTGTATTTTATCATGAAATGGGGGAAAACTCGCAATACATTTGGCCTTAGGACACTGTATTGTATACTTGCTAATGTTTCTTATTAAGTGTGAAAAGGGGGGGTCTTCTAAAGACGTAAGGCTCTGTATAGACTAGGCTTCGTTTTATAATACATATTTTGATTATGGACCAACACCAACGAAGCCTGCAAAACATTCTAACAATAGCATGGTATGTTAAGTAGGCTATTTCTTATGTTTTTGTAAATACGAAACAGATTGGGAAATTAAATTAAACTTGTATAAATGTGATGCATTTAATTAAAACAATACACTGACTAGGGCCTGCAAGCTATTTATGCATTCAACAGGAAAGACGAGTGCTTTGATGTCGGTCAGGTATTAGATACGCTGAATGATGCAAAATATACATAGAAACAGAGAGACTGCTACACGCCAAATATGCCACCAGCATTTCGCGATCCCATATTTACCTAAGAAAAACGCATGTACCGTTTAATACCTTTATGGTGGTAAGCGGCGGAGGGTAGCCTATGCTGCCTACATTCGCTTTTTCTACGGCCTGCAGGGGAACCGCCTGTTTGTTATCTCAGGCCAATTTCAAATGAAATGAAAATAAAGATTTAATTAAACAGTTTTGTGCACATAGAAGAACACATGCACATCACTTAATGACACACCGTGGGTTTAGCCTCCTGATGAATAGGCTACATTTCAAACAGCAAGTTTAAAATATATATATCAATGTGTGCTCTGGAGCTCAGTTCAGCCGCTTAAACTTGAGTGTCATTTACCAGTTGGCCGATTACTTATTCAATAGTATATTCAAATAATGTATTTGTTTTCTCCCCAGTCTGCCGCGAGACGAGCTGGCACCTGCTGCGCTAACTGTCAGACAAGCACGACCACTCTCTGGCGGCGCAACGGGAATGGCGACCCGGTCTGCAACGCCTGCGGGCTTTACTACAAACTGCACAACGTAAGTAGTACGCCAATGACGGCAAACTGTGGCTACCTTGGTCAAGTGGGCGGACAGCTTGCATTGATTACGGCAAGGAAGGAGATTCAAGGGCGCAAAGCCTACTTACTCTGTCAAGCACGACCCGGTGGCCGTTTTTCTTTTCCTTTCATCCTTTTTGTTTCAATGGGGGCGTTATCCCCCAGAGAGATTGAAGAGGGGAGCTGTCATTCAAGCAACGGTTGTTTGAAAGCAGCGCTTTGACATTTAGCGTGGCTTCTATCCCCTGGTTGGCTACACCCGAGTGTGAATGGGTTTTCAGAGAAAAGACCAAACAGCAAATGCATCATGGTATTGGTAGCCTACTAACTATTTCACGACTATAAAGATATATTTTTGTATTACTTTGCATAGTGTTTTCAGTATATGTTTAAAATACAGATACATTAGAATTTTTTTTTAACAATAAATAAATAAAGCATTCCAGTTGGAAATAAACAAAATTAATAAGTAAATAAATAAATAAATTATTTTTTTGTTGTGCAGTTGAATTGACCCCGTCCCCAAGTCTAAAGAAAGACTTCAATGGCACCACAGAATGTACCTACACAATACTGTACATGCAGAGGTAGTGACCAGTGTGTCTGCAGTCACGTGACCTCTAATAATTTCCACTGCACAGGTGAACCGGCCTCTGACCATGAAGAAGGAGGGCATTCAAACTCGCAACCGCAAGATGTCCCACAAGTCCAAGAAAAGCAAGAGATGCGGGGACGGGTTTGAAGAGCTGTCCAAGTGCATGCACAACAAGGCCTCGCCCTTCAGTGCGGCGGCCCTCGCCGGACACATGCCACACATGGGTCACCTGCCACCCTTCAGCCATTCTGGCCACATGTTGCCCACCCCAACCCCAATCCACCCCTCCTTTGCCCACCCTCACCACTCAAACAGGTCACCTCCCTGGGCGGAGCCCCACTGACATCCCACCCTACCCAGCCCTCCTCCCTCTACACTTGCCCCCAAACTGCTGGAAGATGACTGGGCACAATTTGTGAGCTTTCCTGTCTTCTTTTCATTGTGGAACAGTATCAGGATGATTTATAACCTCATTTGATAAAAAAAAAAAAAAGATATAATATGAAGGCAGTTTCACGTCTGCCTCCATCAAGTGGACAAAGAAGAGGGTGAAACTGAAGAGCCATTTTCAGTGTTCTGTCTTCCTGTCTTGCACAGAGACTAGTGTTAATCAAGACGAACGTTTTGGGACTTTTTACACCCACTCTTCCCCCACAAGGATGCTTTCTGGCAAATCTGGCGCCCCCCCCCTCCATATTTTTTGTACTTGGTACCACCAAACTGAGGGTGTGAGGCTACTGCTGCCCAAGATGAACAGTGTGTGACCATGCCCACTAAATTATTGGTGTTCCGTCTCACTCCTTGGACCTGGACCTGCTGGGGTCACACGTGTAGAAATTGTGAATATTGCGAATGGCGGGAAAGTCTCTGTCCATATCATTTAATATATATATATATATATATATATATATATATATATATATATATATATATATGCTGGATTACTGATCATGGACATTGCATATTTTTTAAAGGACCTTATGAAAAGCAAAAGGCAAAGAAATAAAGAAGTTTATGAACCTAATTTTAAATGTTTATTATTCTTATTGTTATTAAGATAATTTATTTTCACAGTTTTTATTATTTTCTTTCTCAAAATGTGTTATTTTAATTTTTGTTAGTACAATTAATTAAATCAAACACTGATTGTTTTTGGCCAAGATGTCGTTCCTGAGATGAATGAAGAAATTTGGTAATTTTGTTTCTCATAAAAAAATAAAGGTATTGGGTTATAATGCAAATACGTATATTTGTTAAAATCATTGAAGGCCGAGGTTCATCCGAGATATTTTTGTTTATGTGAAATGCAAAAACTGTTATGTAGAGATGCTATGGGTCACACAGTGAACGTTTTAAGGGGCAGTGATGGCTCCCAGGATTGGACACACATTAAAGAATTCCTCATACCAACTCGACATGAGAGTATTTTGGCGGTTTGTAATGAGAGTCAGATCCTTGTACAAGGTATCTTTACCCACACCTGGCCTCAGCACTAAAATACACACCCCCCCCCCCCTCATGTTCTGATTTCCTAAAAGTCAGTTCTGTGGATGACAGGGCTTGCCATGGTTTTGTGTCCTCACTTGTACATAATTTGCATGAAACTGTTCAAATGCATACACCAGAAAACCACAGCTATCAGAAAAGCTCTCAAAGGTGAAAGCTCATTTAAAATACATACATTATGTCTGATCAGCAGAATCCAAATGGTTTAATTGAATCTTAAACTTAAACTAAGAGGCCAAGTGTGTTGTCATTAGCAAGCGCATCATATCAGCCGGCTATAATTGTAGTTTGCGTTGCCAAACTTGCCATGGAGAAAAATCCATGCTGTACATCTTATGCCTTTCTACTAGAATTTATGACCAGGCATAACATTTTGTACCTGTGATTACCAGACATTAAATCTCATTATAAAACAACTGAATAGGCCATCCCCCAAAAATTGACTCGTCCAGGGATAATATGTCCTGTGGCAGCTTTGTTTTGGGACAGGGAGAGGTTCCCAAACTGGGGACAGGAACCTCCTGGGTCTGTACAAAAGGTTAAAGGGTGTTTGGGATGATAACATTTTGGAACTCCGATGTTAAGAAACTTAGAAACTGGGCTTGTAACCAGAAGGCTGCAGTTTCAAATCTAAGACAGGGCAGTGCTAGTGCAGTGCAAGCAAGGCGCTTAAACCAGTGGTGCTCCCGTGTAGCATGCCTCCATCTGTAACACTGTAGACAGTGTCCTGTGTGAGCTGCCCTGGATGAGGGTTTATAGTTGAGCTAGATAAAAAAAAAAAAGGCTATAGCACCCCTTTCATCAGCCTCATTCCTCATCATCAATCATCTTATCTTATCTTATTTATGGTCGTGGTTGTTCTCCCAAAGCCTGGGTCCAGATGGGTGGTCCTTCCTTTACATGTAGATTTTAGCAGCAGTGTCTAGATATAGAGGGAAGAGATGCTGACCACCACGGTCACGTGTCTCACACGCAGAGGTGATGTTACTGTTGTAATCATAATATTAATGCTGCAGTCAAAGTCACTGTCTCTGGAACTGTGACTGAAGCATAACTGGAAATCTAAAGGCACTGCAGTGTTTGCCTTCTTCCCAGCTAACAAAATGACGTCTTTTTGTAGGGTTTTCTAAAGGTTACGGGTACATCACAGAGAACGTTCCCGGGACGTTTTAGTCACGTCCCCAGACATTCAGAGGATGTTCAGGGGACATTATTAGAATAGGTTGAATACGTCGCAGGGACATTCTAGTGACTTTCTGATGACCAGTAACAGACGTTGCAGTAACGTCCCTGAATATCCCATGAATTATTAGTTATGAGCACGTCATATCATAACCAGATAGGAACGTTGCTTGAACGTCCCTGAAAATTTTTAATTAAATGTCATATTGTAACCAAACAGTGACCTTCCTAGGACTTTGATAACGTCCTAGTAATGTTTTTAGGTTTTAACGATAACTTTGAGGAGACTAAAAGGGGACATCCCTGGGATGTCGCCTGCTAGTTAGGTTGTGACTCAGATCAAGACTGTATCAGATGCAGTCAAAGCAAGCTCCTTCTGCTATAGTGTCATGTTTTTTTGTTTGACCCCTTGCTTGGGTGAGGCCGAGTTTACAAGAAAGGCCGTCTTTGTGGGGCTGATGCCCCAGGGTGTACTGCTGCTCCATCAGTAGGCTCCAAACACACAATGAGCTAACTGCTTCAGGACACATGCTCACACACTCATGCACACACACACACAAAGGTACACCTGAGTGCAAGCGTAACACACACACACACACACACACACACACACACATCTCAAACACAAATATGAACATGCGCATGCACACACACACAGACACACACACAGTCTCTTTTTGTAATTGTATTTCTCTCAACATCCTTAACCCTCTCCCTCCCAGCATGCATCTCTCCATCTCTCAGAAATTCTAAGTGGAGCGAGAGGAAGGACATTGTGTCTTTAGTGGGAAAGAAACAGGAAGGAAAGGCAATCAGGCGACCTGTGAGCAAACATTTGGGGGCAGGTTGGAAGCTTCACACAGATGTGTTCACAGCTGAGGGCTCCAGGAAACAGCCTTTGGCACTTTATTTTCTAACGGTTTAACAAATTGAGGAACTGAGGAAATCATGGCTGGGGCAAACAGCTAATGAGAGCAGCACATTAGGGCCCATTAGAACAGGCCATCCCACACCGCAACAGTGTTTTCCTGCAGTCGGTAGGTCCCCCAGAACATTATGGTTTGAGCATGACAAGCTCTGGGAAGGAGCAGGAACAACCTCTCTGCAGACAGCCTGGGACTCAGCAGGTTGGAGTGACGAGCATCGCTGACGGTTCTCTTTTGCTGTTTTGGCTTCCCCCTCCAACCCGAGAGCGTGAAATGGGCGGCAAACTTCAATGAGGCCTTTACGAGAAACAAACCGTCTTCCACAAAGATAATAAGTGCCCTACGAATGTCAGAGGGGCGGGGAGAGAGTGGAAAAAGGCAGCTTTCTTCAGCCTGGGAGAGTGAGCCACTCTGTCTGCCTGCCATGAGCCATGAGAGGATCTCTTGCGGGGTGTTGGGGGAGGGGGGTGGGGGGGCAGTGGCGCGTGTCTCTTCATCTGCATCTCATGTGCATGTTTACACTGAATGAGGCGATACGGTCAAGGGATGTTGACTGTTACCAGAAGCTGGCAGGTCCCATGAGGGGGCATATCACTGTTTTTGTATGTTTGTGGAGTATGCTTACCCTGGACTGCATCAGATAAAATATCCAGACTAATATCTAGTAATTGTATATTATTATGTATATATTGCAATTGAGCAAAAATATGTTTTATTTGTGTGCCCGCCACCGCCCCCCCTTTTTTCGGAGGTAAATTTTGGGTCAGCAAACAAAATTTAATAAAACAAGACAAAAAAAACACAAAATAGTACCAAAAACAATAAAAAGATATATAGGTGATAAATAACCAGGTGGGATAGATGCAGACAGACTGAACAACCAGAATGGGACAAACATAAACAGAAATAGACCAAGGTAGACAGGACACAGAGACCTATAGATAGATAGATAGTTACATAAATTAAATGAGAAACAAAAAAAAAACAAATCAGGAAACTAATAATAATAGACTGTAAGATAGAAATAAATGGGACATAGATGGTGAATTTGGGAGTGTGAGTATGGGCATTAGTATGTGGGTTGTGGGTATGTGAATGGGTTAGATAATTTTGAGTGTGGTCTACATGATACATTTGGAGCTAAAATTGAGGGTGTATGTGTGGATGAGTATGGTTATTGTGAGTCGCTTGTGAGTATGTGTGCATGTTTGTGCACATGAATGTGTGTTTGTGCTAGTGAATAAGTGTGTAAGTGGCACTAATTCGCTGTCAAGTTTAAGTAAGTGATGAAAAGTGTCCAGATTTTTATAAAAATTTAATTAATCAAATCATGGTCAATAATAAACTGCATCCATTGTGAGGTGTTGAGTTTATGTCTGGTTTTGAGTATCATTTTCTTGGCGATAGTAAGGGCGACTAAGATGAGGTTAGTGTTGTGAACAGTTGGGTTAAAGATCTCCTAGTAAACACAGTGTGAGGCATAGTGGAATGCTGCCATCCAGAAACAAGGACATAGTGCTGGTGACTTCTTTCCACAATTGATGAACTGGAGGACAGAGCGTGAAGATAAGTTTCAGGTGTATCACTAGAGCAATGAGGGCAGGAGTCGCAGTCAGTGAAACCCATTTTGTATATCTTGTGCTGAGTCATACGTGCTCTGTGATTGACTTTGTATTGAATTAGTTGTGCATTAGTGTATGAAGTCATTGTTTGAGCAGATTTGTTTCCAGAAATCGGTATTGGACAGATCTTTTCCCCCATTGTAATGTTAAACCGAAATGTTAAAATCAGTTTAGACATGCGTTTAAACATGTTAATCATATTTTTAAAACATATTTTTAATCATTATAAAAGAATATAGGATAGGATGAATATATCTTAACAAGCATGCACACATACATGTTCATACACTATGGGGCAATAATGAATTGAGGATAAAGGAAATATATTGAATCACTATATATTTTATTTGGAGTTTCCACCCTGGTTGGAGCTTCATTAGAGAGGGCGAGACAACAGTGACTCCGTAGTATAATAAAATGAGAAGAAACCTAGTAAATAAAACCATTCATGTACACGGCTTTCTTCCTTCCTGTAAACCACAGCATGAAGTCAAGAAACAAATTTCTGATCATTTCTTAGAGTTAGAACAGAACTGGCCCAGTGGGACTTCATGCAACTTTGGGGCCATGTTGACCAAGTAAATCTATGCCAACAGGTGCCCTTTCTTGGAAGAAACTTGAGGATCCCCCCTTTTGAGGAGTTTTAAGAAAAGCTTCTCATACACATCTGTAATTATGAAATATTTATACAGATGCTACATGGGTAATCGCCCCCTCCCCCTTAAGGGACACCACGGGAGTTCTGTTCTTCCAAATCCATGTTGACCCCAGAAGCACATGCAGTATGCGATAGAATGGAATGACACGGCACAGGACTAAATCGCTTACACTCAAAAAATTATGAAATGGGACAAAAAAAAAGAGTCTCTGATCATAAAAAAAGACATGAACATAGAAGTAGATGAAGCAGCAAACTGATGGGCCAGATCTTTGAAAAAGAGCCTGTGTTGGGGCCCCATTAATCAGCTTCCTGAGAGGTTTACAGGCCCAGGGCTGGCATACCTCCTTATCCCCTCCCTCTCCTCTCCATTTGTTTTTCCAGCAAATTAAATTAATGGAATCAAACGGAACGTGAGCATTCACCGGGCAGAGCGGAGCTTGGAAGATGACAATAAAAGATGAAAGAAAAAGAGAATGTTCAGCCCCAGGTCCCTGTGATGGTGTGTATTTGTGTGTGTGTGTGTGTGTGTGTTTTTTGTATGTGTGTGGGGAAGACGAGGGCGGGGTTAGATCGTCCAGGAGCCATTTCATAGCTTGAACTCCACTCTTCACATAGTGGATGCGATTTGGTCACCTGAACCCGTGCTGTAATAGCTTCATTTATAAAAGGTATTAAGCATCTGGGGTTGAAAAAAAAGCAGAAATGCCCCAAAAATCTGCAGTGGTACTAACAATTTGAAAGTTGTTGACATGCTCTTTTACACCGCAACAAGCAATACTGAGAATATGACACCTGGCAACTGACGGAGAGTGAAACTGCCATAAGAACAGGGGATGAAAAGTCAGAATAAGTTTCTCTATTCAGAGAGCTTGCCTGTGCTTGTGAGGATGGGTGCAAGTTCTGGACTCTGAGGGGACAGGGACGATTGAAGGAGTGAGCCAGCAAGGGAGGCGCACCTGTGTTTAGGGCTGAGTCAAGAGGCCAAAACCAGGCCTTGCTGTTGAAGCTCACTTACTGGTCCAGTGCAGTTGGCTCCAGTATAGCTCTTTCAGGCCCGTTTTTCAATGCAAGTCAATGGTACAAAATGCAGTCAAAACACAAAGTCAATACATTTTTCCAACGAGAATAGGTATTTTTTATTCATCTAATGTCTATCCATATGCCGATTTGTTCAGTTATTGTATCGTTTGGGCACTGTATGTACAAACCCCAATTCCAAAAAAGTTGGGACAGTATGTAAAATGCACATAAAAGCAGAATGCAGTTATTTGTAAATAATTTTTTATATATATTTAATTGAAAACAGTACAAAGAAAATAATGTTTTACCTTATCAACTTTATATATTTTTGTAAATACACTCTAATTCCGAATTTGATGCCTGCAACACGTTCCAAAAAAGTTGGGACAAGGGCAAAAAGACTAGGAAGTAATTTAAAAAAAAAACCTGTTTGGAACATTCCACAGGTAAACAGGTGATGCTATCATGACTATTATTGGGTATAAAATTATATCAAAAGACTCTTGATATCTTATTTTCAGGTACTCTTACAAGCGATACTATAATATAACCTCTCTGCATTTCGCTGGATCTCTATAGAAATTGGGAGGTCGGACTAGGTTAAGTTTATTATATTATAAGATATACTGTATGTTATATTAAATATATAAGTCGGGAAAGGGATATTATAAAACCCGTTGATGGTAGGCTAATGTCCGTGATTCAAACGTTTACCAGACGATCATGGACTGAAAGCTAGGGGAGTGATTTTCTCCAGTTACTGAGACAGTAGCACAGCAGTAGCCTAGTTTGTTATATTTCCCACTTGATTGTGTTACATTTCTTTATATGCTTGGTCACTGGCGCAGAAACGTGTTGGTACAAATTGACGGGAAAGCGTTATTCCCACACCCTGATTTTTATTACATTTTTTTTTAAAAAAACAAAACATTTAAAAATCTAAAAATTTTTTTAAATTTTTTTTTTTTTAAAAAAAAAAAAAAAAAAAAAAAAAAAAAATAAAAAAATCGTTAAATTTTCCCCATCCCCAACACAGACAAAGACTTTTACTGGTGTTGATAAAAAAAAAAAAAAAAAAAAAAAAAACGACTCGAGTCAGTCAGTCACCACTTTAGACTTCGAACGTTTCGTCGAGTCGTAAAGTCGCCCCCACGCACTGAATGAGTTAGGGGGTTTGTTTCTACTTTCTTTTTTTTCCTGAACTTCTAAAAAAAAAAATAAGTCCTTCACCTCTTCAATCAACACTTAATCACTGCTTTTTTTTCATTTTTTTTTATACTGTCCCAACTTTTTTTTTTTGGGTTTTTGTTTGTTTTATTTTATGTGGACCAATCAGGGACAGTTCCTAGTTACTGCACTTCACTACTATCTCACACGCTTAGTGGACGAACCTGACCCGGCCTGGACGCAATGACCATATAAGGGTCCCCGGGCTCCAATTTTGTACAGCATGGCAGTACTTCCGCAGCTTCAAAACACTTTTCACAAGCCCATGGAAAGTTTATGGATGACGTCAGTCACTTTTTCCATATTTTTCTACAGTCTATGGGCTGATTCTTCCAATTATCTGGAGATGTGAATTGAACAAAAAAGCAAAACAAGTAGGCCTGTAAAAAATAGCTTCATGATCAACAATCCCCTGGGAGTCACGAATAAGCCTGACTCTTTAGAGTAAAACGGCAGCTTCAGTCCTACATTCTGCCCGTTTTTACGATACTTCTGCTCTTAGAGGCCTTGCAAAATGAGACCCCAACAACAGTCAAAGTCAAAGTGATAGAACAAGCCTTGACAAACTTCTTCTTTTAGCAGTCGCCAGATTCATAGAAATGCAGTCCCCTGAGAATACAGTATCAAGATGGAGGACTGCAGGTTTAGCAGTTCTGTAGGGTGGGGGAAGAACACACATGCACATACCGTATATACTGCCAACACCTGGTCTAGCCTGCCCACACATTTGCCACACCAGTTCACAAGCGCCGCAACACACATTCACAACAGAACAGACAGAAGGCTAGCAGTCATGCTGCTGCTCCAACGAGCCTGGTTAATATCAGTACTGAGTACTGTGACACCTGGGCAGCAGCGTGGGAAGATGAGAGACCCACAAAAAAAAACTAAAAAACACTTGAACCGAGACCAATACAGGAGAAAGGAGGTTGCATAACCTTCAGTGTGGCATCTCAGTCCATGGCCACTCATACTAAAACCATTTTGTTTCCTTTGTTGAGCAGGACTCTGATTTTCACCGGAGAATTTCGAAGAATGAAAAAGCAGGGGAAAGGGGCATGACACATTTCCTAACCCATTTATGTAAAAAGAAAGTTGCAGTTGTTGTAAAAACTCGCAAAATGAGTGCATGAGGGTCCAGAGACAAATGAAGCCCTGACTCATTTCAAAGAGCCAAGGCTGCCAGGAAACAGAGACGGTCTAATGATCATTTGAATATACAATTCAGAATAGAAGCAATGAATCTGTAATATACAGTATATCAGAATAGCCATCATCTATTTAACTTGTGTCGGGCACTGGGGAAATTGTGTGTTCTCTCTCTGGAAAAGGAGTGGGCATACACAGTAGATGGTTTGGTTTTTGGTAATTCAGATAAAATGTATTATCTAACAATACATTCAAAATAGATGGCAAAATATCCACCAAGGGATGCTGACCTGTTGATTAAGAAGACAATATAAAATGCGTATTTTAATGTATGTAGTCTGTTATATATTATTTAAAGCCTATTAAACAACTACAGTTGTTATTATACAGTGCCATTCAAAAACCAAAAGACTGTATAAAATAAACAACAAAATATATTATTTTATACTAATACAATAATACAATTGCTCAGAGAACAATAAGTACTATACAGTGCACCCCAAAAGTGTTAGGACAGTGACACATTTTTTATTGTTTTGACTCTGTACTCCAGCTCATTGGATCTGAAATGGAACAGTGACTATGGGGTTTCTCCTGAACTATTTTTTCATAGAGTTCAATAGGAAGATGAGTCAGGAGCAACAACACTGAAAGGGATCCATCCATATCTACTGCATATCTGGCAGCAGAGTGATGGTTTGAGGCTCGATTTATACCTCAGACCCTTGATGACTTACAGCCATTTAGCCAACCATGGGTTCCATACTATTCCTGTGCAATTTACAGCTTAATTTAGTACCACCCCCCAATTCCCATAGAGATTCATTCAAAATGCAGAGAGGTTCTAGTATCGCTTTTTAAGAGTACCTGAAAATAAAATATCAAGTCTATTGATATTGTTGGGTCACAGACACCAGAAAGCCATGGAAGGCAAAGGATATGCAACCAAATATTAAATATGATAACTTTATTCTACATGTTAAACTGTCCAATTACTTTTGGTGCCCTAAAATGGGGGGGGGGGGGCTATGTGTAACATGGCTACAATTTCTACATGGTTCACCCAATATGGATGTAAAAACCCTCAAATTATAGCTGAAAGTCTGCACTTTAACCTCATAGTCACTGTTCCATTTAAAATCCAATGTGCTGGAGTACAGAACCAAAACAACAAAAATTGTGCCACTGTCCTAACACTTTTGGAGTGCGCTGCATATTTGTTTTATTAAGATATACTGTATGTCAGACTTATTCACATCTCTAATAATTATTTTAAATAAAATGCATCATGCATGAACATGGGCCTTTTTATCTTCATCTCAAACTTAGATAACTACATTGTGCATCCAGTTTCACTGGGGTATAAAAATTTGATAAACATATAAAATCCATCAGCGTTGGGAAACACAAAAAAGTCCCAGAAGAAACAAAACAAGGGATTGTTGACCTTCACAGGTCATGAGATGGTTACAGACAAATAAATCAAAAACAAAATTAACTACTTTTCACTATTATGTCAACAATGAAGAAGTTTAAAAACCTGCCTGGTAGTGGACGCAAGTGCACACAGTGAAGGCTGATGGGTTGGGAGGCAAAGACAAATTCAAGGGCCAAGCTGGAGATCTACAAAACTTTTGGTTGTATGAACCATCAGATGCTACTTCCATGACACCAGGTTTTTTGGAAGTGTTGCTAAAAATTGATCTGTTGAGGGTAATCAACAAAAATAAGCATCTGGAATTTTCTAAATTACATTGTAATTTTGATTGGATCCTGGTGTTATGGCCAGATGAAACAAAAATGTAGCTTCTTAGGGGGCCATGCTGATCAAAGAAACTACAGGCCAAATTGTAATTATTCTTTGTAAAAAAAACACTCTCTTAAGGAATACCCAACTTGGTAATGCTTAACAAACCTGTGGAAAAAAGTATGTTTTGTTGATTTGTTTTGACTCAAATCACAAAAACATTAAACACAAAGAGCCCCAAGATTTTTCAGATTGAGTTTTGTCAGTTGAACGGGGAATAGGTGAAAATTAGCCAATGCAAATTCTACCAGGATATCAGAAAGTAGTTTTTAAGAGTGTTGTCAATACATGGGGACAGCTTCCCAGGTCATGTACTAGAGGTTATTCTAGTCCTGGCTTGATGCAGTGTTGGATACTCCCGTCTGAAAGTGAATGATGAGCCTGGATGGAATGATTAGCCTCTTCTCATCATTATGTATTCTTTTATTTTTATGATTGCTGGGCCATGTTTGGCGGGATCTTTGGTGAGGAAGACAGCTCAAATTGTCTAAGGTCATGTCAGCGTGGAATTGTGAAGAAAAGATATTATCCACAAAGGCAAACAGTGGGCAGAAGAGTATACTCTATAGGATTGTGATGTTTCTACAGTTATACAAGGTGTAAGGCAAGACAGGCAGGCAACAGCAGATCAGTTGTCAGCAAACTGCAACCTGGGCCAAGAACAGGTAGTTCATTAAAATGGTGGTAGCCTAACACACTACTAAGTGATGACATTAATTTGAGCAATATGTTTTAAGTGTAGAGTAGATTATGAATGGAGCAGACAGCAGGTGCAGTATCCTCCCACACTCAGTTTAAAAAGTTGGTGTCAGTGCTCTCTAAATGGGGTATTGGACATGGCCTCTTGGTCCTTCGGGCAAGTGTCCTTCACCTGTGTCACTGTTAGCATCAAGGGAAAATAATTCTGGATTGATCAACACTGACCGTAACCCAAAAAACACACGTTTTTTGTCATGCCTCATCCCATGAAACACCCACTTACTATTAGGCTCCACCTTACAACAGCTGCATTTTAGCTTCACTGAGCCCAGACTTTCCCATGTATAACAAACAGGAAGTGGAAACCTTTAACAGGAAATACTTATGGAGACCAATAAATACATAAATAAATAAATAATCTTTATTTAAAAAAAGGGGGGGTTGTTAAAGCGAGGGGATGAAAAGATAGGCAGATGAAGAAAGTGAGTAATACGGCGAAATATTCTCAGAGGGCACAGAGAAGTGAAAGAGACAGAAAGAAAGAGACAGTGCAAAAGGGTGGTTTCATATTATTGGTAGTGGTTAAGAGCCAGATTCATTGCTTCTGTTTGTGGTTTCATAATGGAGAGAGAGGCACTGCTAACATAGCAGTATAAAGCCCAGCACCTGAAGTACAATGAAATACAGTTCTTTTCTCAGTGTTCTGAGTTCTAGAAAACAGCACATATACAGATTATTTCTACTCCAGTCAAATTTTCTCTCCTTATCCATTACTGGCAGCTGTTATTTTACAACCACCACAAACATGTTCTGGATAATTCTGCACAATTCAGAAGCTTACCAATTTAAATTAAGTCAGCCTTTAGTAGTGAGTAGTTATGCTTGAGATTGACATTAAATATTTTTTTTCTTTAGAAAAACAAAAACAAACCAAGCAGAACATACCAACTGGCTTTAAATGAAAGCTGATTTCATATGCCTTTGTAATAGTTACATTAATTCAATTTAACCAAATGTCATAATGCACATAAATCTACTGTAACAACAACAACCATTATATTATACACAATGAACAACTGAAGAATGACTCTTCCTTAAACTAGCAAGGCAAAAAAAAACAAAAAAAACAATCAGCAAACCTATTTGCAGGATTTTTTTTTACCATTGCTATCTTTGCTAAAGGGCTAACGACTAGTGTCTATATCCGAGAGTGGCTCAGAACAGCTTGTCTAGTGTCTGTGTGCCTGGGTAATATATATCAGTAACTATTTAAAAAAACACCGGTGTTGGTGCTGCTCTGAGTATATCAGAACACCCATGAGAGAAGTATCATTGCTCCCTGCTTTGCTTGCTTTCTGTCACTGCCCTGCATCTGTTCTTTATTATAACAGGCGATCATGTTGTTATGAGAGGACAGTGTTTTAAGATCATATACAGTCACATAAAACAGGGCACTATTGCTGTTTTAAATGACACCCGTTGGTTTTTTATGAAGAAACCAAAAAACAAAAGAAAAAAAAGGAGCGTAAAATGTTTTTAAACTCATGGGCACAGTGATGGGACAGGAATTGCTGATGGGCACTGTGGGGTGGAGTACAGCCTCAGCGCGTTCCTTTCAAAAACAGAGCAGCCCACCATTTTTCTTGCCGGAAGCAGACAAATGCATCTCTCTGTCCCCACACAATGGGCTCTTTTGATGCTGTCCGCAAGCAGCAGAAAGAAAACTCCTATTTATTAAGCGGGGTGAGCGCTAACATGCCGGTCTTGCTCTCTCAGTGTAGGCGCGAGGGCTCGTGGGACTGGGCGTCCAGATGCCCCGCTATCCTGTTCCGCTGCTGACAATGGCCTGCAGCTCCCCCCTGGCAGGTAACCTGAGAGGTGAATCTAGGCCAAGGAAGGTGCCAGGAGGCGGGAACCTACAGGTATAAGTGTGTGTCACTGGATCGGCCATTAAACCCCAGTGGGAAAACTGTCCAGCCAGCAGTATTTCTACTTGTCTTGGGGGAAAGGCCTCTTACATGTCCTTTACATTGTAGTGCTGGACCCTGGACCCAGGCCGGCTCACATGTAAACCCCCCTCTGCACCTTTACACTACAGCTGAAGCCTTCACTGTACAGCTTGGCTGAACTTGGCACAGTATGAGGGTCTGCCTTTCACCCACGTCCAGAACGGCAGGACATGCAGTCAAACTGAAGGCAGGTGTCTGCTCAGGTCATAAGAACCAAAAAGGATTTGTTATCATAACATTACATTACAGTTATTTGGCAGACGCTTTTATACAATGTGACGTACAATAAGTGCATATTGGAGGTCATTGAAACAACTACAAAGCAAATCCGACAATGCAAAACTTTCTCACAACGTAGAAGCTATCCCTAGTAATGAACATAGAATACAGTCGGCTATACATTCTTAACTATTAAAATAGCAAAAAACACAAGTAGAAAATAAAAAAACAGGAAGTACGTACTATATGATTGGCCCTATATAGGCCCTATAACAGGCAGTTCCACCCACAAAAGTCTTCTTCCAGTCCTGTTTCGAGTCTTGGGAAGCTATTCTTTGCATTATTGATAGTTTTTGTGGAAAATAAAATCAAGATCTATGTCCTGAATGTACAAACCAAAGTGGTTGTTTTTCCACTGAAAACAAAGATCCATATTGACCATTAGAATTAATTCTCTATACATAAAGCAATGAAGGCCTATCACTGAGGAGGGAACATGTGCAGCTGTTCTGTGATCGATTCATCAGCCTGGCCCTGGAGACAGACTGCTAGGCCTCATTACCATTCCCTTTGGCTTGACTCTCAACCCGAACGGCACGTCGCCAAGCGGTGGCGTTCCCAGACAACCCGGGCCAATTATATGCAGGCTGTGCTGGTATTTGTTGTGTCTGAGCCCAGCCCTCATGGCCTATGCCGTCTCCCCACTGTCTGTTCCACTTCAGAAACATTCTCGCTCTAGTTGTACCCAAGAGAGGAGTGCTATGCATTTCTGAACTGCAAACAAACAAACAAACATAGGAGCCAAAATGGCTGCCCCATGAACTCTTGCTTGAGGTTCAGTGCCACAACGGGCAACCCTTTGGAGATCAGCTGTATAGTTTGTGTGAGAGAAAGTTTAATCCTTTGCACAGATGCCTAGTGGTCATGGTGCCGGCGGCAAGATTTTGCTCAACTGAGATATTTGTTGCTCCTGCAGCCTAACTATGAGTGGGGAAAAAAACTCAGTGTTGTATCTTTATTAGTATACAATTTGTGACAACTCTGCCAAATATGGAGTTTCTAAGGGTCACTATTCTCCCGTAGCAGGCATCCCCCCAGTCTCTTCTATATCTATGTGTGAGATCATCTATAGCATCTATGTGTGAGATCATAAATATATTTCTTCATCATCTAAAATTTGTTGAATTACTCCACGTTAACTGATTGTCCGGTCCAAAAAAACAAGTTTCCCATTTCAATTTACAAATAAAACAAAACATTTTTGTTATATTGAGCCTTTTTTATGGCTACTCAGAACACAAGCTCCATAATATTTCCAGTTGTGTTATACAGTACTGTTTCATTCTCACTGAACTTATATTACATGATTTTTTATTTAATTACATATATATTTTTGAAATTTTTATTTGCAACTTTCACTAATTACTGCAACTTCATCGCAACAAACACACACAAAACATCGCACTTTGCATCTCAACTTTTAAGAAAAGCTGCAAAAAAAGAAAAAAATGCAATCAAGCATTTTAGGCCACAACAATAAATAAAAAACTCAGTGAGATCTTGGTGTGACTGAACAATAGCCTGATCGTATGCCAAAAAAGCAGTGAAAAGCTCTGCTCACTCAAATGCAAAATAAACATGAAATTCTTGTGTAATGAAATCACATAATTCTACTATGAATATCTGCTACTAAATATGAAATAGATATACAATCCGACCATTAGTTTCACACATAGAGATGTCCCTTTCAAAATTCAGTGGTCATTTATTGTCTTGACAATCTGTTGGAAAAATTGTTTAGAATGTTATTACGCAACATGAAGCGTCTGCATGAAACACCCCACATACTGTACCTGCAACTCTGAAGTATTTCACGTCATTCCGGTTTTATTCACAACTGTTTTATCTGATAGATGAGAGTATATCCTTCTCAACGGTGTTTGCAATTTGTTATTGGGTGCTTTGAACAGTAAATAACAGAAAGTAACAGAATGTTTCATTTTATCAATGTAGTATGACACAAACAGCTACAGAAAATGTATTTGCTGACGGGAGTTTTTCATCCTCGATATGATATGTAATATGCGGTTCTTCTCGCTGGCTACATATGTACATTAGTTTTCCCACTAAATCACCGTGTTGTCCAGTAGGCTATGTTAGATATTATTATCTT
Source organism: Ilyophis sp. 1 JC-2022 (assembly GCA_022702515.1). Classification (NCBI taxonomy): domain Eukaryota; kingdom Metazoa; phylum Chordata; class Actinopteri; order Anguilliformes; family Synaphobranchidae; genus Ilyophis; species Ilyophis sp. 1 JC-2022. The sequence continues at coordinate 26,574,599 of CM040396.1, forward strand.
CACATTTTTTGTGCATTTCACACACTGTAGTGTAACGTTCATTTTCATTGAAGCTAGAACATTTTGCAGTATTTTCCTGTTGGAGGAATATAATTTTATTGTAATGTTATCGTACATAATATAGGCTATAGGTTTATCTTCCTGGGCTATACCTGACACTTAGGGCATGGAGAATACTCATTCCAATTTACTGTGTGCTGATATATAGATGAATGTAACATTTTCCTTGGAATCATTATGAATGGGAACATTTTCTATTTTTTAACTACAGAAAAATGCGATCCCAGCGCAACAGGGGAAACTGATGTTTTATTGAGGTACAAGAGTGAATGATTACGCTACGTATTTACATGTGTGTAACAGTGTGATCAACGTTTTCATCTTGAACCATCAGAAGGGGCGTATGCTTTATAATGGACAAAACTAATTTTTTTAATTTTATGAAATGTTTTGGTTAGAATTTTGGACCCATAGATATCTACCCCCCTATACTGATGAAAAGATAGTAATACCCTCTTGAAAATTATGCTAAAGTGAGTTTTATGAGCCAAAACTGTTGATTTGTAGTTAAATATTATTATTATGATTTAGAGCAGTCCACAATTTAGCCATTTGGATAGATTTGGAGACACTAAAAGACAACAGGGTACACTGCCTATATTTTGCATAATAGATCTTTAGTAGTTCTGCATATCATCCTCAGGTTTTGCACATTTGTGGACACAGAGTTTATGATCCAGGAAATGTATAGATTTACCTGTTTCACATATGTAGCTCCGCCCCAAGGTTTCTTTGCATTTGTGGCACTTTATTTTGACTTAAATTATGAAAATAAACAAATCTTTAAAATAAACAAATTTGTATTGTAAATGGTACAACTGTCTTTTCATTTAAGCCATTTACCAAGTTTCTGTGAAGCTCACACCTGGAGTTATAAAGCCTTAAACAGAGCACCCCCTAAATAGGTGAGAATTGACCAAATTTGGCATCTGTGGGAAGGGGTTAAGGAGATATATGCCAGGTGTCACCTTGATGAATCCAGCAGTTTTAAATAGGAATCTGACCACCCTCTTTTCAACACAGTTTCTTCACAATTGACCCACTTGTGATTTCATGTCATTTTTAAATTTCTGCTCAACCAATGTAAGAAGCCATCTAAATCATTGTAATAGTATCTGGCATGGAAACCACATATACTGCTTGGTTCATAAAAAAAACACTATACAAAAACTGCTGCATTTTCACAAGTTTGCCATGTCCTCAGAGGCCTGTAACATACAAAAGTGTAATTTCTTATTGTAATGGCTGACCCCCTGATGTCATGGGACTTTTACTCTCCTGTGTGTACACTCAACTTTGTATGATTTCTACTTTTGTCGCTTGTGATTATGCCTTTTTTCTTTCTTTTTGCCCGGACGCAGCACGCCTAAACGTTTGAATGCAGGTAACTAAATGACTGACTGCAGCTGGCTGCCTGATCCCCCGATGTTGAAAACGCATGCGTAAATTTTGAGTAATTACGGTAAAAAGTTTGCTGTCTAACTCCCCATCCCCTTTTACTAGTACAAGTTGTAGCACCCAAAAATCATGAATGAACAACTGTGGATATGTTTAAAGATACAGGTCAATTGGCTGAAAGGTATAATCTCATTATCGCCCAGTCAATATTGTTTCACCAGCGGGAGGGGGACTTCATTGGTATTGAAATTTTAATCCCAACCTTTTACTTCAGGGAAGTTAGGCCAGATAGCTACACTCTCCAGAGGAAGACATCGCCCATGTTTTAAACTCAATCAATGTCAGAGGAGCAACAACTAACAAAAAGTAAGCCTAGTTCAAAGCAGATTATTTTTTAACTGTGGTCCCGGCAAATACACGACCTGTCGAGTGACAAATAAATAAATAAACAGCAATTCAAAGCATTTAGCCTCCTGTTCGTCGAATGGTACTTCGATAAATTTTCTGCACAAAGGTACAAACAACGACATGCCTATATTCTGCACAAAGTCTAAGACCACGTGTGCGTTAACTGTTAATGCTGATATATGTCTGAATTAACGTTCTGTAGCCTTTAATGAACTTGGCGGATCGCTACTTCTAATTTATTTTAATTTCTGCTCAACAACATGGTTTGGTGACAGTCGAGATTTAAAAGAGTATATCTCGCTCAATATTTGGAGTAGAAAGATAATATTGTCATTGGCAGAAAGCTGAGACTATCCTATTTATAATACTCAAAATGGCATAGCGTCCACCCGCCCCATCCTCTTTTTAAAAAAAATGTAATAATATATGGTCACCCTATACAGTGGGCTACAAAAGAAACTAGATGATAACAACTATAGTTACATAATTTGTATTATAGTAAAACAATAAACGACTTGTAGGCATCGCATTGGAGTCATGTTTGCACTTTAGAAGGCAGTGACCCTTGTGACGACATTCTCAACCGAACATTCTAATGATACGTTCTAATCACATATTTGTGATGGTGCGCTTTTGGGCCAGTTCTGGAATGATCACATATTTGTGATGGTTTGCGTGAAAGGGTTAAAAGCAGGGGTTGCCATGCCCAAATTGTGAGTAATTACGGTAAAAAGGCGGCAGCAAAATAATCGTTCATTACAAACACCGATCAGACTTAAACCACCCACATAAGACAACGTATGTAGGCTATTTGCGGGTGTCATAAGCTACTGTTGGAATTGATTTGTTCCGTCTGGACGCTGAGGTTCAGTAAACATTCTATTTTGGAAAGGAGTGGAGACAAGCAAACTCTGAGTAGATCAGAGGATATTGTTTTTGAGCAAATAAAAAACTTGTGAGAATGCTGTCAATGTGTGCATTCTCTGTGTACAGAAAATGTCAACAGGTCATTAAAACAATTTTAATTTTATTGTTAGCCTATATGAAGATTTTATTTATATTTTATGATTAATACATTTATATTTTATTAACTAAACGAATGTGGTATCTAAGCAAAAAAATGTGATGTCCATTTTTATCACAATATATAAACCGGAGCGAACTGGAGCTTGTGGAGTGGTAATGTCCTAATTGTGCTCATCACAATTCAATTACGTCCGCTTACCCTCCTCGCTTGCTCCCGCTCTCATGACACACACACCTTTGAGAATCAGATGCACTCCGTCGCCCCGGTACGTAGGCCAACCGGCATGCTCAGAACAATATCCGCCATGCCTTGTCAAATGTTCCCCACTGGCTGGATACAGGTGTCCGGGGCTGAGCTAGGCTTGCCTAGTCTTGTTTTAAAAAGAGAGTGGACAGTCTGCAATCCGTACTTATTTTTTCATTTTATTCAGACAGGGGGAAAGCAGAGAGGGCCCTTGATTCAATCAAATGCACTTTTAAGGGCATATGCCAGTTTAAGGCATATGAAATTCAATCAAACCAGACTTACATTTTTTTTTCAGATTCAATCAACCATACTATTTGTCCGTTAACAGTAATAAAGACTGAAAAATCCAAAAAACAGGAGAAGGTGCGGCCTGAAAATTGCGGTGCCCGGGCTGGAAGCACAAGCTTTTATCAAAAAGCAAGTGAGCTTGGGATACTGTAAGCAAAGTAGTCCTGATTGAAATACAGTGCTGGATTAATTTAGAGTTTGATTGAATTGCATACAGATATTGCAGAGATCACAGTACAGAGAGTGCTATGGCAGGGAATCAAACCGCTAGCCGCACAGAGGGATTCGTATATGGGTTGAAAGTCAGCCGCCCTACAGATTGCACCACGCGGTCACCCCAGTCATTATGCTTTCCTTCAAAATGTCATGTTTATATTGGCATATCCATGTATAATACATTCTTATATGCAAAGTCCATTTTTCTATATAATAGAATGAATAAGTACCTCTTGCGTAAGGTGTGTAAGCTAGTATAGCCAGGCTAGAAATATACCTTCAGAAAAGTGAGGAAGACTGCCGTACTGAAGACTTGTAGATATGCTTAGAACAATGGGCGCAGGTGCGCGAAGCTGGTACTGGACACATTTACAGAAATTTTTTTTTGTCTGCACACTGCCCAAAAAATTGTCTTTTCTAATAGACTTTTTTCACTTTAGTATTTCTTAGTATATCTAAATTAGGATATTTGCAATTTGGTGTATTTGTTTAGCAGTGTGCAGAAAGCATTCTGTTCTCTCGACTCTGAATATCCCTTAGATTACAATTTAGGAGAAAAAGAAAAAGAACTGTTAAAACAGGTCTGAAAGGGGGTTTGAACGGTGATCCTGTTGAGAGTGCGGCGTTGTCAGTGATCATTTATCCCTCTCCCGAAGACCTAAACCACACACTTCCTCCCTGCGTTACCCGATCCCAGGTGAAGAGTGGGCTCGCATGAGTCTTACAGCTGCTGAACAGTGTCAGTCTTGTTTCAGACAGAGATTTATCTGAGAGATCACACTATCCTTGCTGGTATGAGAAACAGTCCTGCCTGTCCGGCGAGATGTTGCAACGCTGGCATCCTGTAACCCTTATCGCTGTGCCGATAGGCATCTGAAAACCTTGGAAATAACAGCTACCAAAACACGCAATGAGTCAAAAAGAAAATACCACAGTATCGCTTGTACATAGGAACCAGCTACAGTTGCTCATATTCACACCTACACCTACGTCAACACCTTGGCTTCCCAGCTCGCCCTCCCACTGCAGCCGCCTCCATTTATCTCCTTCCAGTTCCATCAAAATTAAGTTGTCTTCAGCAAGCGCCACACCCGACAATACTGCCACCCAGCCTTCGCAAATACACATCTGACAAAAAATGACATCGTTCATACCATTTGCTGTAAATGTGCACTTGCTGTAATGTAGCCATTAATCATCTTTTGCAGTAAAGAATCGTTTGTTTCTTTGAATGACATTCCAATTTCCTCATTTCATTTCAAGACAAGGTATTCTTCTGGCTTGTATTTACAAAGCTGATCTCTGGTGTTTAATGCCAATGTCAGCCATTATGAGAAGTCCAACGTGAATTACACAGAACAGAACAAAATGGAAAATAACAGAATATAATAGAACTGGTTTAACATGTACATGGAAAGGAACACCATACCAAAAAACGGTCTGGCCTGCACCACATTTCTCAGTTTTCTTTAATTTGAACTTAGTTCGATACAACACTTTAATTTCCTCCAATTATTGCTCCTTTATTTGTCTGTTTCCCTCTTTGACACACACAAACACCCACCCGCACACACACAGTCCCTCACGCACATGCGCACACGCGCACACGCGTACACACACACAGGTTTTTGTACACTGCCAGTACATTTCCTCCCTGTGTGCTATTTACATTGAAAACTACTTTTACCAGCAATATACTCTATGCACCTCATCACTACATGATACATTACGCAACGCTTCCAAAACATAACATGGTCATTAATAACAATACACAACTTTCCTGACCACCTATCAGCACGCTTAAAGATACCTTACCTTACACAACTCTTACCGAACTAAAGAAGGTAATCCATTAACGCACTACTCTCATGAACACTCATCACCACACTTAAAGTTACCTTCAACAGCTCTTACAACACTTAACAAATCTGTTAATAACATTTAGACAGCTCTCATGCACAATTATCCCCACACTTAATATATTACTGATTGGTTATAAGAATGTCATTAGTATAGGGAGGGAGAAGAACAGGGGGGGGGGTCTATTGGGAGATTAGGCAGAATTATGGTACCTGGAACACTGTGCTTTCTTCCCCCTCCATGTACACCATGTGTGCAGCTCTCTGCATCATTCATCACATTCCTGCTGATTATATCCTGTATGCATGTCTGCAGCTATACATGCGTGCATTCAGACATTCCCACAGCCATGGGACCAGGAGGACTCTGTGTGCACTGACCTGGTATCATAAGTGGCTGACGCACACAAACTGCCATACTGCCCTTCAGCACGGTATGGATGCCATTTTCCACCCAAAACAGGGAGTTGTTAATATATGAAATGGCTTGCCAGACCATCTAGTAGAAGCAGGAACCGTTGGGTTGTTCAACATCAGGATAAAGACAACATCAGATTACTCTCTAGACAGCAGACAACAATGTTGAGCCTACTTTGGATGCGCTGCATGGCCTGTTCCCATCATAAACCAATCCTATGTTCTTATGTGCCTGTTCAGGACATGGTGGGTCTCATACAGCCCGTGTCTCTCCCATTCCCTCTGTGTCTGTCTATTTCTCTGTTGGAGGCCATGAACCATATGGCTCTAATTGACTCCCACACCCAACCTCCCAACTGGCCAGTCAATCGCGGGTGGCTGTCAGTCACAGCATGGCAATAATAACACACACAGGCACACACACACATAGGCGCACACACACACATAGGCGCACACACACAGGCACACGCACATAGGCGCACACACACATACATACCACACACACACACACACACACACACACACACACACACACACGCGCGATTGGGCATGGAGTCATTGTGGATGACTGAGGAAGGCCATACGCTACATGAGGTAGCTTCCCCACAGAGAGACACTGGCATCAGAGTAACAGACCACACTGGCAGTACAAGAGCTCCAGGGCTCTGTCTCACTCTTTCTCTTTGATTGGTCTGGATCAATGGTAAAAATATAGCAAAATATGAACTCAAAAAATCCACACCATATCTAAATAAAGAGGCTGTCACAAGTCAGCCTCTCACTTTCCTTCTCTCTCAGAACCAAATGCTCCATGCACTATGCGTCTTATATACTACGTAATGTATTGTATTTTGAATGTGCAATTGTCTTGTTGCAATTTCATATTCTCAACATGATAAATAAAATAGCTCTAACACCAACTCAAACTCTCCAAGAGTTCTTGTCAGTAACCCATTCCCCTGCTCCCTGACCTCTCTTAAACTCAGAGACCTAAGCATATTTTGGCCGATTTTCCCTCCTCTTACTTTTTAACTCGTAATTTTAGTCTACCTTCACCTTTGACAGCAAGCTATGGCTTATTTCGTTTTTCAGAACAATCTCAGCTACACGAACAAACCATCAAACAGTAATTGTGTGTGAACTGCAACCCCAAAAACAATGTAAGTGAAATTATTCTATTCAATTTTTTCACACACAGCCAACACACCATGTGCAACAAGACTTTTTATTTATGTTTTTATTTATTTTTTCTATTTAAAGTCTTGGCATGAGAAAACAATAAAAAAACAACAGCATACATTACACAAAACATAAAAAACATCTATATAATTTCACGCAGACCAAATCATAAAACAAAACTGTGCCAGGCATCAGAGTAAACAATCAATAAATATAACATCCAAGAAGAGTCAAAATAATAATACTAACAACAACAACATAATCATAACAATGTTGTCTGTCAAAAAATGGAAGATGGGGTTTTCTGTTGTGTGTAATAGAATAGCTCAACCCCAAATTGGTCAAGAAACACAGGACCAATTGGTTCTATGAAGTTGTCCGTCAAAGTTACCAACCAAAGTATGGAAAGAGTGCTTTTTCCACTTTTTATTGGTAGACTTCTGCTAAATCCTACCCCCATTTAAATGAAAATTGAAATCTGTATATCTCAGACACTCTTTACCAGAGTAATGTAACAATGTAACCGATGCCTCGATGACAATCTGAGGGATCTGAGAATGTTGTGGGTGTGTATGGAAGGTACTGGAAGGTGTGAATTTGAGTGGGTGTGTGCTTGTGCGCATATATGTTTGTGTGCTTTGTAACAGTGACCCAGAGTACTATAGTCCTAATGCGAAGTCCACCCGGCTGTGCACACAGCTTGTATTGTCCTGCTCCCTGTCAGCCCCATTTCTACAGTAAGGACTCACCCAGCCACAGGCCCCTGCTAGGCCCCTGGAGCCACCCATTACTCCGGTGTTGTGTAAATAAAATGACACTGGCTCACACCCTCGGCCAGGGTCTGATTTATCAGAAGAGTATATTGGAGATGACAGGACACCCAGAGCTGTGGGTAGCACTGGCGCTTCCTTTTCATAAATTGAATGCAGAGGGGCGAGCGAAACGTTTAGAGAAGAGATCATTTGTACATATGTGTGTGTGTGTATACATGTGTATATGTACGTGTGTACACATGTATACAGTACATGTGTGTGTGTGTGCCTATACTGTATGTGTGTGTAAAAGTGTATACATGTGTGTGCGTGCCCTGCCACAGGTTCCACTGTTTCTGTTTTGAGTGTTTATTCAGGTCTCCATTGGGGCTACTGCAGTCACACCAGGCCAACCTGCAGGGGCACCTATTGTGTGAGTAAGCAAACCCCAGACGCATGGACACTCACCTATTTAGACCCACCCAGGGGGCACAGTTCCACCAATTTCTACCACAGGAAGAAAGGCTGGAGTCAGCTTGCACACCAAGGATGCTGGGAGATTCATGGCTGTAAGCATGGGGGAGGGGGCAGGCTAGGGTACAGAGAAAGTTTGATTATGACTCCAATCGTACAGCAATCATAATTTAATCATTTAGGGGTAACTACAGTCCAGAGCTCTCATACGTTCTGAAAACTCTGAGCTACATTTCAGGTAAGCAACACTTTTTAACAGTTTATATGAATACAATCCTACAAAGGATAATGGTCAAGAACTGAGTTTATTGAACTGAATGAAATTAAATGGAAAACTTTAGTTTTGTCTGACTAATCTGCAAAATGGATTTCACATTTGGCCATAGAAACCTTACCGCTAAATAAAGTAAAGAAGTAGAGCGGATATTATGGTCATAAATGTGGACAACTCTTCAGGCAGCCGTCATTTCAGAGTGAACAAACAATCATGAGTGTAATAAGGCTGGAATAACAATGATTTTACAATGATTAAAGCCAAACTGAAAGAAAATGCATTGTATACCATGAAAAAGGCTTGCATCTAACACTCAGAATAAAGAGTAAAATTACAATTCAGTCTGTTATTCAGAGAAGTGTGTGAACCAATAAAATAGTGGGATTAAGTTAAATGTATAAAGGATACTACAGGTTGCCATAAATATTGGGTCTACCCTGACATTTAGTCCTAAACAAAGACGTCGCCCTTCATTTTACAAGCTGGAAGTCTTCATTGTGTTTCAGCAGTGATGGATCCATGGATGAGTGAGAGAGCAGAAAAATACAACTTAGGGGCATTTTGCTAGCCCAATATAAAGGAAAGTCAATGTGAATTAATATTGAACAGATTCTGAGATATCATAAAAACATTGTACATGGTAAGGCTTGCATTTGAAATAGCACCATTTCTGTCAGGACAACTCACATATTGAAATGACATGTTCTAATGAATGTGCTGCATAATTACTTTGGTTTGGTGCGGAATGGATCTGCTTCAGTACTACTCTGGAGCACGGCCATCTCCCCCCGCTAAACAGGAGATGATCACAATTCCCCCGTACCAAAGCGGATCCAAACAACAGGTGGAAGCTGGGGTGGTGGAGGGTGATAGCAAATTCTTTTTAACACAGAATCCGCAAAGCAAAGAAAGGTCAGAGTAGCAGTGAGAAGCACAGGGAGGACTGATTCTTGGTTTAAAAAGGGCGCTCCATTAGTGGTGTGTGCATGTGATTGGTTGAGTACGAGACGCATGGTTCCTAGCCGACCAATGGTCGGCTACAGCAAGAGTTACCCGACAGAACTTGCTAAGCAAAGGGAGAGGAGGTTTGGGGCCCGTTACAGGCAACGACACCTCAGTTTGGCATCTGAGCATTCCAGTGAGCAAGCAAAAGTGTTCTGTAATGTTATATAATGCCTTTGTCAGACCACATTTACAATATCAACTCTGGGCACCTCAATATAAAAAGTTAATAGATGCCCTGGAAAAATGACAGAAAAAGAAATCAGGAAGGACATCAACTTTAAAATGTTTGAAGGTTTTTACATCTTGGATTACAGGAGCTATTTCAGGCTTCTGAGTTCTGTTAGCAAAATACGAGGACATCGGTAAAAAGGAAGAATTGCTAAATTTTTATCTCATGCTAGACAATAGACAATAGAATGAGAGCATGGCTCATCATTAAACTTATTTATTTTTCTTACAGTTTTATCGACCCAAAGTGACTGTTTAAGTCCCTGCTTCACTGCCACCCTATGAGAAGGAGATGAACAGGGCAACTGTGGCACTGGCTGTTAAGCTCCGCCCTTCTGCAGTTCACACAGGTCATGCATGATTATTAATGCAAATTTGAATAGAAGGGTTCAAATACAGAACAGGCCAGTTATGTGACTGGAGGTAGCACCCTCCCATCTAACTTCCCCCCACCCACGGCCGGCGCCTACACGGTTTGTTATGAGTCGTCGATGCGTCTCGTGATTGAGTGCGCACACACTTTCTAAAACACATACTGAGTCATCCTACTTCTCTTCATTCATTTGGTGGAGCATTTCATCTTTGGGCTCTTCGAGGGTTTACAAAAATCATAATACAATTCATTATATTTCCCTCAGACTTCAACTGTAACTGTTGAGCTCTTGTGGCAACATGAGGTATGCAAATATTTTGTACACAAATCCCTCCCCCAGTTGAGTAAGTACTCCTGGGGTGCCTTCACAGGGCTTCATCACCTCTTGAGTTATATAACTGCAGCTCATGCTATGTTGTTCTCATTTCATTTTAATTATTTTATTGGACTTCAACAGCAACGAGATGACCCTAGGAAGGACCCTAACCAAAACCAAAAACTCATTTTGTCCATCATTGACTCAGTCTGTGTCACATAAACCTCTTTACTTTTTCACACCCTGTACTCCTCTGCTCCTTCTTTCCCTACCACTCCATTCCACTCCTCCCCTCTCCTTTCCTCTCCTCTCAACTCCACACCTCCACTCCCCTCTCACATCTTTCCATCCATTGGCCATCATGGTCTCACAGTCATGTTCCTGTAACCTGAGTATTGCTGGCTCTGCAGTATTTAGGAAACCATTAGTAACATCAAATCACTACAGGGGTAGGGGAGAGGGGTATCAAGTTGCCCCATGTTTTCATACATTCACTCCATTACTGTAATATGTTGGGGGCCAATTTAACTAATGCATGAAAGCAAACTGATACGCATATTGAACAACATTACACAGTGAATTAAGGTCAGAGAGGGAGAAAAAGATACAAACACAGGCACTCATGTGCCGGTGCATGCACACACACACACACATGCACAAGCACACACAGGCATGCACGCGTGTGCGCACACGCACACACACACACACACACACACACACACGCACACACGCACACACACATTCAAGTTTCACACTTTCTCCTCTCTCACATGACAGCACTGTCAACCTTACACTAATTCAGTTCAAATGTATACAGGCTTAGGTCTTCATTCCACACTTAAACCGTATCAAATGTATCAAAGCTGGGGCTCCAGAGGGGTCATTCTACGGACACCCAGGGCCACAAACCCAACTCAATTAGCCTGAGAGCCAGAGGGGGAGCCAGGCTGTCTGTCCACAGCTTGGTGTCAGTGTGTGTTGTGTATGTGTGTGAAACTGCATGCGTATGTGTGTGTGTATATATATATATGCATGAGTGTATATGTTTGTGTGTTTGTGCATGTGTGTGTTTGTGTATGTGTGCGCATGTATGTGTGTGTATGACAGTTCCGTGGAGGCCTCCATGCGTGCGGGGAAAAGCATTTCTATTTGTGGTGGGGCATAATACAGGGTGTGTGTGTGTTTGGACAGTGAGAGAGAGTGAGAAAAACAGAGTAAGAGTTTATCTTGTGAGCGTTACAAAGAGAAGTCTCTTTCATTCAAACACAGAAAAATGTGAAGGGTCATGCGCGAGCTAGTCAGTATAAAGCAGACACTGTTTGGTTACATCACTCCTCTTCATTAAAATAAAAAAAAATACATCAAGAGCATTTAAATTTTCTGCAGGGCTGTACAGTGCGACATATCTGTCGCACATGCTACGAAAAACTCAGTCTGTGCGATAAATTAATTTACTGCAGTAGCACCCGTGCGATAGCCTGTGTGTGAGGAAAAAACTATTTTTATTTTGTGTGTGAAGTGAGGATTTGTGTGAAGTGAATCGATGCGCCTCAATATTCTATTTGGTAGTTGTAGTCTATCGTGCGATTAAAAACCATGTCCCCGTCTGCGTAGAGTCCATACATCCAACACCAAATCCCACAATTCCTAGCGAACAATTCCATTTTCCTCAGCTAGCAAGCTAGCTATCTATTTGGGACACCAGGATGACGACAAAATGAAGAGGTATTTTCACGTATTAAATCAAAGTAAAGTAGGAGAAGTGCAAAACAAAACCCCCAAACGAGCCCGCGAGGAATCACTGCCAAATGAAAAGTGCGAACACGAGCTGGCTAGCATAACCAGTATGTTTGTATTTTTGTTTTAAACTAACTTAGTCATTACCATTTCTCTTGAACGTTTGTATCACAATATACCTGATGGCCACCTCCATTTAATTCATTAGCATATTGATGGTGGACAATTCGAGGGAAACCAGGAAATATATATAACCATCACATTAACGTGTGTGTGAGAATAGATGGAGCTAACGTTACAGATTAGCCTCTGTTAACTAACTTACGACACTTATTCATTTAGGACAGCTTGATCAGAGTGACCGTGATCTCCTACGTGCTCTATATCGCCATCTGGTGTTCTGAAACTACATAGTATACCTTTAATGGGAAAATGCATATAGCCTACATTCTACACTTTCCACAAAGAGCTAGTAAACACTTTAAGCTCTGAACTCTGTGGATTTAGAAAGTCGACGGTCTGCTGAGTAGAAATGCCACTATGCGGACACAGCATTTACAAAGCAAAATGTACTTGGCTATGGGGAAATGTATTGTAATAGCGCCGCTCTGGTGGTGGGCTCTGGTACATACACGTGTGACACACAGACAGAAAGATAGACAGACAGACGCACACACGGGGATCAAGTGGGCGACAAAAAGAGGCCAGCAGACATGCTAGATCTGTGACGCGTCCGCTCGCGGGCACACACACGCACACACGCACACACACAGTTTGTTGTTTTTGTTCTCTTATTAGTGATTTACACACTTTCTCAATTTAAAATAAAAAAATATTGTATGATGATATGAATTTAAACTGAGATTTGCACTGCTAATTTGAAGCGTAACATATTGATGTCTTGTATACAGTTGTAATGTCCCTGTAATTTACCATTATGGGCAAATAAAAAATAAATGTTTGTCTGAAAACATTTCTTGTTAAGGTTTGGATTTTGTGTGCCCTGTATGCAACATTCATGTCCTTTGCCAGTCACATACCTGTTTAAGTGATGAACTGCATTACTTGTGGTTGTTTTTAGAGATTTTAGAGATGTTTTATACTCGTGCTACAAGTTTTTGGCCTGTGCTACAAAACTATCAACCTCTGTAGCACCAGTGCTATGTGCAAAAAAGTTAACGTACAGCCCTGTTCTGAATTGAAAAGTGTAGCCCTTTAATGTGCATACCCCTCAGGGTTCACTGCAGCAAGTGGACAAGCGCAAATGCGTGACCCACACTCTGGTGCTACCCATTCTACTCCCTGGAGCATCTGCAAGGCTCCCTGACTGACTCCTGCGGGACCGTGTCATACGGCCGCTATGCACAGCCTCCTGTAATGGTCCTGACGATGATGATGATGATGAAACTGCTCTTCACTCACTGCGTGGGAATGGTGTGCAGTGGCATCTCCCACTCTTCCTATTGTTCCCCCAATACCTAAGAGACCCACATCACTGAATGCTTCCATCGGTTCCTCTCTATCTCCCCGTCACAGCCCAGACTCAGCTGCCTACAGAGTCCCTCTGCCACAGGGAGCTGATTGGCTTTATTCATGAGCATCATGGCTGTTCTGGGTCACCCTTCTGAGGGGACATGGCTGGCCACACCACATGCTCCCATGTCGGCATTGCCCCTGGCTCCGCCTCTTCCTTTCTCAAACACAAAACTCATAATGCTACTGAAACCAGAAAAGAGGTCCTTATCAGATCTCCCAGCATTCTCTGGGGACACCCCCCTCCCCCTCCTCCTCACCCTTAGCCAAGCCAAGCCAAGCCAAGCTTTTACAAGCCCTCCTCCAAAAAAAGGCAGAAACAGTCCCCCAGAGGCTTGCTTTCTAGGGAGAGCCTCCACCTTCTCCCCATTCTCACCCCATACCATCAAACACACCCCAAATTCTTTGACTATCTTTATCTACCCGCATCACTCACAGATGTCTCCATATTTTCTCCAGCAGTGCCTAAGATTCCCCTGGTAAGGACTGGTTTGGGGGGATGTTGCACTCACACACTAATTCCCACAGAACTTGACCACCAGAGATTTAATTGTGCTCTTAATTAAGAGTAGCATTTATTAAGGGGAGATCAGCATGTGCAGAAGGTATATTGAATTATGGCTTTGACTGAAAGAGGACAAATAGGCTCCAATGTTATCTATATGTCTAGCTCTGTCCTTTAGTGGAGACGACATTCTCTAATTACTCCCCGTCTCTCTGCTATCCCCACAACTTCCTTATTTCAATAGACATGTTTCCATCAAGCCATCTTATGCACATTTTGTACTTTTGAATAAGAAAACTCAATGGAAACGCCAAATATCTGAAAATTTTTAGATATTTAGGAGTTTTGTTATCTGACGAAGATCCCAAACTTTAGTTCTGAGTTACGGTCCTATAGGCTTGTTTCATTGAATCATAAAGCCATGGTTTGTAGCGATGTTAGACTCCACTGAATCTGTAGGCTATCATTCGCATTGGCTCGCTTCTGTATTATCAGAATGGCGCCCACTGTCCCCATTCACCCCGATCTCACATTTACATGGAAAGTGGCAAGCTCCTCTTATTAGCCGAACATGATAATACCATTTGCTAGGTTAGATATTCGCTTTCCTGAGGTAACGTAACCTAAACAAATCCATTCTTCTGTGTGTGGCCAAGCAGCCAATCCTAGTGAGATTACCGCAAATCTAAACACTCATTTCATACAGTTTGTCACTAACCGAAGAGAGTCTACAAACTATAAATGCAAATCTATTGAATTGTTGATAATTTCCTAAAACGGGTCACAAAACACGAACACATTTCAAGCAGTCACATTTTCTATTTATTTTTAAATGATAGTAAATTAGTCTTCAAAAAATGAAATTGGCATTTTATATTTTTAGGCAGGGCGGGCCGTATGGTAGGGGAAACACTGTCCATCAACTAGATGAGACCTTGCTGTGCACATAATCCTCCCTTTTCTACTCATTCATTGACTCATGTACTCACTCACTCAGATGCAAACATACATGTAGACACTCATTGGTTTGCTCATATTAGGCCTGGTAATGTGTAGATTCCTTGAAGCTGGAATGGAGTTGAACTGAGACTCTTCCATTCGTTCTGACTCTGCCTGTCTGACCCTGTGCCCAGCTTCTGTCTCTTCCCTCCCATCCCATCCCCCTCTCTCCTGCCCTCAACAGTAACGGTGCTCAGAGACATCTGTCCAATGCAGAGCTGCAATGCATGTGGTTTCATGTTATCATTCAAACACACCAATGACAAGAACCGAGAGAACCGAACAATGTATTACTCAACACGTAGGCTACCCACATATAACGCACAGCCTACATAATCCTAAAAAGCATAACCAAAACGTAGTCACAAGAAATACTAAATACACAACCCTACCATACAACTATTGTATCAGTACGGATGTTGTAAATTAGCACAAGCAAGAAACACTGATCTAACAGATCTATTAACTCTGAATTAAATATGCCAGAGTGCATTTAAAAAAAAAAGATTTCTCCTTTATTTTACCAGGTGAGTCCCATTGAGATATCCATCTCTTTTTCAAGGGCGCTCTGGCCAAGAGAAGCAACAAGCAGTCAGATTACAACATAAAACAGCATTACACAAAGCAACGCCAATAAAACCACTAATTATACAGTACATATTTCAGATAAAACACAAATTATACAATTACACATTTCAGATAAAACAACTACATACGTATATCTGTGCCTATCAAATCAAATATAAATGAAATAAAATAGACATAATGTAATAAAAACCCAGCACGTACAACCAAACATACAGTCAGGAGACACTTGTGACACTCTGAAACAAGCAGAGTTTTTAATGTTTGCAACAGCATACCTGGCCTCATAGTACAACTGCAGATGCAGAGACCCTCGGGTGTTCAAGAGCAGGTTTGACACAGCAGTAAATTCATCAATCGACTGATAAAACAGCAGGGAATGATGGAGGGAGATTAAATAGAAATATTTAATTCCGCACAAACACTGTCATTGGTAGCGTTGTACTTACATTGTGTATCATCTGTTCATTTGCCATCTCTCCCTCCCTCCCTCCCTGTGTCTAATTCAACATTGCACTGCATGCTGGAGTCATCTCCTACCACTTAGCCTCCTTTTGATCTCTCCATCTTTAGAGTTCTACCAATCTGTGTAAAGTCTAAAATTGTGTCACAACATAAAGACCAATAACTACACAGTCAGAAGACTGTGAAGAGACTGCTAAACACACTTTCATTTTGAATCAGTCAGTCATGTAATGAAGCATCGGTCAGAAAAAAAACAAACTACGTGCAGACCTGTCATACCAGAAAAAATCAAACCCATTTACCCATCACACGTTTTTGCAACCCTCGGTTCTGTAGAAATAGTAGAAATAGTACGCATTTGAGTTGTCCTGTATTCAGATGCAATGTGCTTTATCCAGAAGAAAATGGATTTGGTCTCACCTATCGCCCTCAGACCACCATTGACTGCCCACATCAGCCACAAACAAATTAGACCTCTCATAGAGGCCTCATGTCAAACTGTGAGTGGTGGATGATCATTTTATTCTAACAGGGGTTTAATAACTGTCTCCTTTTTCTCTCTTTTTCCTTTGTGTATTTACTGTAAGGCCAAAGCCATAATGGAGGTTGTGCACCAGCATGGGCTTGTACCTCAGAGGCTGCAGGTTAAAATGGCAGCTGGGGGTGCCATGGTCCCCTTGGGCAAAGCACTTAACCTGTTACAAATTCCTAAAGTGCTATAAGGTCTAGTTTGCTCACACAGATTGATGAATGCTATATACAAAGTGTACTGGGTAAATAAGGACTGGAGAATAAAACTGTCTGTCTATACCTTAGCCAACTGAGAAGTTCAATTAAATGAAGGTACTGAAACATGCAGTTAATTATAATGCCCTCCTAAATAGGCCTAAGGGATAGGGGATGTTTAACACCAAGATTCTCTTTTATTTTTCTGTGAAGTCAGGGAAAGGCACATCGAGGTTAGCCCATGAGCAGTTGATTAAAATTCTTTAATTAAGTTTTTATCAAGGCCAGATTGACTCAGGATGAGTTAAAAGTGGACAGATAAATAGACAACAAAAGAGAATGGACTGGAGGAGTGTTTTCATGGCTCTGCTTGAAGCTCTGATGTAGATCACACGTACAAAGCCTTTAAAATCCAGACCTCGTGTGTATTTAACCCTCAAACTGACCTCAGACGGTCACACACGTGGTCAGGAATCACAGACAGAGAGAGCAAAAGAACAAGAAAGGCAGAGTGAGAAAGAGGGTAGATAACAATGAAATATCCTCACCATGCTCCTCCCGACATTTACTAAAGGGACTTTTGAGATTTGTTTCCATTATCATTTGACGGTAATTATAAGAGATTAGCACGAAAGATCAAACCTGCCCTGTGCCCTCATACATAAATGGTGACCCCATTCATTACCATTAAGAGATCTACTTCAAATAAAGACATGGAGGATTTGAAGCGACTTGGATGTAACAGCTTTTTGGTTCTTCCTTTCAAAGACATTTCTATAGACACACCCTTTTTTGTATGATGTTTTTCAATGTCCTCTCTCCCCTTCCCATCATCTTTATGTTGGCACAGTCACAGGGTTATAATATTAAATACCCGGGTAAAAAGACGCTCAATGGCTGGTCTCAGAGGTGCCTCAGATAAAGCACACCCATAGAGAAGCCCACACACCACATGAACACATCACCACATACTTGTGCAAAGACACCCATACACCCAGATACACTCACAAGCACATAACCACACACTTCTGCAAGCATATCCATACACCCAGATACAGACATCCACACCGATACCCCATAGCCCATACACCCTCAAACAGATACCCACACACACAAGCACATAACCACATACTTCTGCAAGCCTATCCATACACCCAGATACAGACATCCACACCGATACCCCATAGCCCATACACCCTTAAACAGATACCCACACACACAAGCACATAACCACACACTTCTGCAAGCATATCCATACACCCAGATACAGACATCCACACCGATACCCCATAGCCCATACACCCTCAAACAGATACCCACACACACAAGCACATAACCACATACTTCTGCAAATATACCAATACACCCAGATACACACAAGCACAGTTATCCCATACACCCTCAAACATACACCCGCCACCTAAACACATAACCACACACTTCCACAGAGATGCCATACACCCACAGAAATAAAAGCATAACTATGCCAAATGAGATGATATACACAGTATACAGTTTAGTTACATACTACAATTTACAGTTACATATTCCATAAACTAAATTTAAAAAAATAACCCCTTAAAACAGCGTATTAAACAATTGATATTGGAATGTAATACCGATGAAATTCAGAAAGAGATTTAACATTTTTAGATTAGCTTGTAGTTTTGTAGCATGAGTCAGTGAATAGGACTGGGCAACACACACACACACAGCCTACAGGTCATCCTTAATTCAGTCCAGATCGCTCTCCCTCTTTTTCTCTTACTCTATCTCTTGCTCAGCTTCTCCTTCCCTTTTTTCACACAGTGATAAGATTGACGCTATTTTATTTTCAAAAGCCTTTATGGGCTGAACGGCTTGTTCCCTACATCAGTATTAATGATTTAATTATGTGAATTGCATTTATACTGGATTCGCCAGAACTAACATGACAGTTTTGTTAGAGAGAGAAAGAGAGAAAGAGAGAGAGAGGGGGGTGGGGGGGGGAGTTAATTACACCGGCTCTGGGCATGGAGTGAGGGATGATGGGAAATATAGGTGATGGGAGAGATAACAGTACACAGCAGAGCCTAATGCATACAAAACATCAAATCTCATTTCAGGGTAGTTACACAAAATGGTGGTTTCAAATGAATTATCAACCAAACAACACAAAATTGGAAGGCTTTTCCCTTATGAGTGAAATGTGCAGTGTCACAGATCATGGTTCACATGACACCACAATATGTAAAATAAACAATACTCAAAAAATAAAATAAAATAAATAAAAATAAACTGGTGTAATTACAGTATCAGAAAAGTAATAAGGGAGTGGACCCTCAGAAAGGAGATTTTTCAGGCATCGCCCAAGTCCTGTGTGATTGGTCCCCCTGACTGGTCTCCATGTGGGTCAGAGATGCGGGTTGTTGCCTGTGTTGGCTAAACAGATCAGATGAATGGGTTTTTAGAAACCCCAGGGGACAGATGTGGATTGTTGTCTCTACACTGGCCCATCCATCCATCCATCATGCATGTTTCTTCATGCCTCTTGTGTAGTTTACATTGCCTAATCTACACTGGAAACACCAAACATTCAGCAGAGCGGTGAACCTGGGGGCTGAATCTTGCATTTTAGCATACAGGCTACGTCATCCATTTATACCGTCAGTTTAAAGGATAGGTTCGCTATTTTTCAGCCCAGACCTTATTGAAAGGTAATTTCCCATAATTTATAATTGTGCATAGCACAACCTCACTGGTAGCTTTATTATTGAGAAATTAACCTATTATCCGCAGCTTCTCGTGGGTTTCAACAGGTTTCAACGGGGCAAGTTGTTCTACCTTCAAAAACCACAATAAATCTCTTTTTAGAAACGGAAAACTCACAGTATATTCGGATTTTGGACATGTCATTTTTATGTTCTACCGAAAAACGGGAAGCAAACCACGCTTTCTATCAGGTTTTATTTAATCAATTCTGCACTTAAACAAATCCCTTTATAAAACAGAAGCTAGCTGACAATAACACCGATTTCGTCTTCTTCTATGGGGCTGCTGCAGGATCTAGTGCGGAAGTTTACAAATGGTTGGGATGTAATGCGGCAATTGCAAGAAGTAGTTAACTGCAAAAAGTAGTTCCAATTCAAATATGATATTACTACTTTTCAAAACATGTTCTGAATTAACGTAAAATACACAAAAAGATGAGTGAGTACACGGTGAGTTTCCCGCTTTATATAAGGAGATTTATTGTGGTTCTTGAAGGCCTAACTACTTGCCCCATTGAAACCCACAGAGAAGCTGTGGTTACAATCTAAATTTCTTGACAATAAAACTATCAGTGAGGTTGTGCTATGCACGATTATAAATGATGAGAAACGACCTTTCAATAAGGTCCGGGTTTAGAAAAGGCAAACCTATCCTTTAACTTCTAAACGGGACAACAGCTGTATGATGCAGTTTGAGTTTTTACCAGAGAAAAATGATTCCTCTTCCTTAGCCCTCATTCCCTTCAGACCTCAGCAGCCATTGATGTGTATATCCTAAACACAGAGACCCCAACATCATGTACTACTGAACACCATGTTGTGACACATTCCCATCTCTCTTGTAGTATCAAATTGATGCTGTTTTGTTGGCATAATGAAAAATGAGATTTGATATATTTTGTGTGTGTGTGTGTATTCATTGGATTTTTTTTCTTTTCTATTCTTTCCATTTCACCCAATTGCTGCTTTTAGGCATGACGTCAGTTAGCCAAGAGAAAAACAGCTCCACACCCACATAATCCACCCTTCCCACAGCCCCCCCATAATCCATCACACTGTGGGTGTGTGGGTTTGGGAAGGGTACCAGGGGAGGACTGGGGATTTGTGCTGCCAGGCTATGATCTGCATGGGTTTGTGTGGACCATGCAAACTGGGTACAACTCTGTCCGTTAACTGGCTCTCTGTCCATCTCCTCTCTGGAGACACGTGTCAAATATATCAATTTTTCCTGACTTTCATCCACAAGCCCTCCCTCCCCTTCCAACACTCACCCCCCCCCCCCCCATTGTTATCCTCAAGCCCTGCTCTTATTTGGTCGGACGGTTACCATGGGAACCACCATGATGTTGACTTTTGATTAGCTGGCGACTCCCAAATGGAATGAGAAAGATGATAAGATCGAGGGGGCGCCGGGGTGGGGGGAGGAGTGGGCTGGGGATGGGGTGGGGGGGTTGTAGTGTGAGGGACAGCGAGTAGGCCTAGGCAACACATACATGGTATTGGAGGAAACCCTACAGGTCATCTTTCATTCAATCCAGATCTCTCTCACTCTCTCTTTGTTTCTCTCCCGCCCTTTTTCATACAGTGATGATGAAGTGGTTAAAATGTGTAAAAACAGAAGTTTATCATTTTTGTTCTGATTTCCTGATTTTTTCCCCACTCAAACCCACCCATTTTCGATTTGTTTTGTAGAAACTGTCACAAAAAACATCATCCCATTTGGACCCAAGACACACACACACACACACGCACACACAGGCACGCACACACGCGCACGCACAAACGCGCACGCACAAACACACACACACACACACACACACACACACACACACACACTGGCCTGAATATGAAGGTCAAATGAGTTTGATATTGCTTTCACGTGGACACACGGGCATCTTATATGGGCAAAAATACAGGATTGTGGGAACTGAGCGAGGAAAGCTGTAGAGATCATTCCCACAGGGCCAGGCACCAAAATGCCCCATTGTGTCTATTCATGTGTCTATTCACTTATTTTCAATGTGAACCATGAGGTGAGCTTTCATCAGTCTAGAGGTGGGAACGGGTGGTGTAAGACAATGAGAAGGATGTCAATACAAAGATCTTCCCCTACCTATGGGGAGGAATAAAACATGATCTCACACCAAAGGACATGGACCTGCCTGCTCTGCATTATATCCAACAGCTTCAAAAGAAACGGCTTAGTATTTATACTACTGGATAACACTACATATTAAGTTAAGGCATATTGGATAGGTTAGTCACTGGTAACGAACAATATTATGTATCTTGTGCTTGGGATAGACTCTTCAAGGCTAGATTAGGACAATTTACTACCAAACAAAAAATACAAATTCACCTGTGACTGCATAGAACAATTTATCACAATACAATAAATAACTTGACTGCAATTGAGAAATGGCATGTTTTTTTAGAGTGGGATTGGACTACACAAACAATGCTGAAACCAAAACAAACCGTGAATGAGTGAAGCAGTGCAGAAACAGCTGAAATGTGCTGCAGATATGGCATATGAGGCTTTTTTGCTAAATACATAACTTTACATAACTTTAATATTTTGTAATGCAGATATCTCATTGGAGTGTGAAAAACCAATTTTAAGGAGCTAAGAGCTATGATATGTTTTTTGTTTTATGATTCATGTTTTTACAGGAGACAAATAGTTCTTAACGCGTAGTCTCTTTTCAAAATAATGTATCTTTATAAATAGCTCGCACTCACAACTGACGACAATTGCTAAATAGAATAGAACTGAAAGAGATGCAGACACCCACGTGAGTGGGCATAGCACTGAACCCTATGATATCGAATGGATGTAACCGCTTGCTTCTATTGGCGAAGTTGCAGAAAACAATATGTCCAATGCACCGCAACTCTCAATTTCCCCTTAGGCCAGGGGTCCTCAATCATATCCAGCAAGGGCTGGTGTGGGTGCATGTTTTTGTTCCAACCAAGTTTTAGCACATCTGATTCTACTAAACAAGGTCCTTAGCAAAATATGAAAATATGACTGTAAATCCCTTAGTGTGGTAGAGAAGGGCAGGAGTCTCCATTATAGCCTATGGGGAAACGCCATTGGTTGTTGCAACTCCTGGGGCTCCTCCCGCCTCTCCAGTTCCTATATACGCTATGGGGCAAAACGGCACGTGTTGCTCTCCCCCATGTGCACCCTCCCACGCTCAAAAGATGTAACAACAACTCCTCCAACGTTCCACATAGGTGGAAATTAATAAAAGATTTAACTTGTCCTTGACCGATTTGAAGAATATTTGAGAATTCAGGTCCTTGGCCGGCTGTCAACATATGTGCAAAGTTTCATCCAACTCGGATCAGAACTGCAGGCACTAAGGCAGTTACGGACAGACAGACAGACGGATAGACACATGGATGCGAGCAATTGCAATACCCCCGCACGCAACGCTACAGGTGTAAATATGGATGTATCTACACAGGTGTAAATTTGAAAAAAATTCATCAGTTCTCATCTTTGATTTCACTTAAAGGAGCTACACAGTACGTAGCGTTCAGAAAATTCTTCTCACTACTGACACCGGTGGCCGTAAGTGAACTGCAGCCAGTTCTGTGACTGCAGCAGCAGAGAGAGGGAAGGCAAACCCAACCCAAATTCTTTACATAAAAATCAACCCATAGACTCTAATACGCAACGGAGAAAGTCGGGGAAGGTCTCATTTTTTAAGTTACATTACAATCTGTTCATACATTTGCAATTGAAAATGATTCATGCAGAAACAGAAAGAACAGAAAATAAAAAGGTAACCAAAAACAAAGGGGGAATTCGGGCCTCCCCACAACAGGAAGCCCAAACTATAAGTCATAGCAACTTTCTAACCAAAACTAATGTAACTAGAAACCACAGTCAGCCAGCCTAGTAAAGTCAATACAGATTATATTGTGCATGTAATGTACTATATTTCCTTTTATTCCCAGATTTCAGCAGCACCCCCTGCACCTACAGGGCAGAGAGCTACCTAGGATCACAAAATACAGTAAAGAAAGTAGATGCACCAAGAAACTCACAGCAGCATGACAGTAACAAAGTAGAGAGAGAGAGAGAGAGAGCGGCTGGGCAGGTTGTGAGAGACATGGGGAACCTTCCTGCCCTCTCCATTTGCTAATAAACTCCAGCAATCAGATCATTTCTAGTTTAAACAGGGGCTTGATGGCAGCAGCCTGCATTAGCCACTTTTACTCTCCCAATCCGATTAGCCTGAGACAGTGACACTTGCCAGCTAGCGGCAGGTACCCTCTCCCACACAGACATGCACACCACACACACACACACACACACACAGCCCCCTCAGGCCCACTGTATCCCTTTTCACAGGACCCCTGATGGCCATTTTGGGACACTAATTGGATTGGCCAGCAGGAGATGTCATTATTGTTAAGCAGTCAGGCACTTGATATTTCCAAGTTGTTGCCAGTAATTTGCCATAGTAATGGTTTTCGTCAAGAGCAAAGAGCAAAAGTCACAGTGCAAATAAGACTGTGGTGAGATATCAAACTTTGTACGTCTGTATTTATGAGGGGGAGGAGGGAGAGAGAGAGCAGAGAAGTGAGATAGGCTAAAGTTCAAGGACTGAAAAACATATGCATGTATTGCTGTATAAATCTTTCTGTTATACAAATTAATATAACACACTGGCTCAACAGATGCACTGCACAGAGAAAACAATGAACTGCCAATTTGACACAACATTCAATGAAGTTAGTGAGAAACTTACTATTACAACACGACTATCCCTGTTGGTGTCAAAATACATTAAGCTATGCATTTTTACACTTCAGTGGCAAAACTAAATTTCATGTTTACAAAGAAATTTAGAAAGTAGTGTTTGCAACAATCTGGTCCTGTTCCTGGAGGGGTTCTGTGTGTGCTGTGTGTAGCAGCTTTGCACCGCAGAATCGAGAGATAATCTACAGTCCTGTTTCACTGCAAACAAGAACAAAAACACACACTGTGCCAGATATGATCAAAATGTATTACTATTTATTTGCTAAGCAGCAAAGCTTACATGCAGTATAACATATTCATTTATGCAGATGCATAGTTATGAATGAGCATCCAGAGTGGGTGCTTGGCTTGAGGGTAGTTCAATATGCCTTACCTGGATTTTGACTGTACAACCCTCCTATCACAAACAGAGCACCCTGATAACCATGGCATGCCACTGCTCCAAAAGCTTTGGTAATGCTATACAATGGGAATTTAACATGCTGTGGAATGGAGCTATGCTGGACACGCTTAAGGGGAATTTATCTGACTTTATTCCTGGGAAACATCACATTTCACTCTCCTCAGTCCACAGAGAAGAGATACAGAAGATGACGGCAGTATAGTATTGTTGTCAGGAGCTGGACTTCTAGCTCACAACTTTGTTCAAGTGTCATATGAGACACTGTAGTTGTAGCATTGAGGAAGTTACGTAACCCAGTTCGATCCAGTTGTAAGGATCCGGTTCGCATATCTAAAAAGTCAAAACCAGTGAAAGTTTCCCTGGAGAAAAGCATCTGCTAACCAAGTACGTAATGACAGGCGCTTTTTTCCTTTTTTGATTATTGAGAAAGATCAAATGAGAGAGGGAGGAAGTTATGGAGAAATGAGAAGGACCATCAAAATTTGCACACAAAGCTACCATGATCACCTCTGAGTGGGTACTGGGTTACTCCACACAGCCTCAATGGGTTTGCTTCTTTTCAACATTAGTCTTTGTGTGCGTCTGCCTTTGACAATTTGAAAGTATACAGGTGATCTTTTTCTCCACTCCATGCTCTCTCCATATTGGCATCTAGTTCCTCTCTTTACTCTTTCACTCTATCTACCCTGCAGTCAGGACCGGGTCTTGGTTTGCTGGGAGTGGGGACCCGGGCTAATTATATTTTTGAGACCCCTTCTATACAAATATAGGCCTATATATAAATGTTCAGTCTACTATATGCATGTTCAAAGCAATGTTATTTAACAGCAGGTCGGGACGTGGAAAATGGATTGCTCAGTGCTCGAGCTACAACAATGTATTAGGCTATTAATGCAGTAACATAGCCTGTTCTCTATTTGCAATGGCAACGCATAGAATAGATACAATGGAGTACTCATACCAATCCACACTATTTGAATGTAGGCTACAACTTGACAAAAAAAGTTTGCAAACTCTCTGCAAAGCATTTCCAAGTAGCAATGGTCGGCGCTAGTAATTCGGTAGCTGCGCTACTCCAACCAGAGTATTAAATCACAGTCGTCTTACCTTTAAAAAATCTGAACTGCCGTTTCCTGGCTTTCCATCTTGAGAAATCCTCAATTATTTTATTAGCATGAATGTATTTTGCAGCCGACTCATTCTGAGATTAAGATCTCTATGGTTAGGCTATTTCTTTGTTTATTGCTTGACTAAAATAGTATGCGGTGAGTTTGTGTGTTATTCTTTTCATCTCGTCTTCTTTAGCTATTTTTATTTCCTGTAACTTTCTCTTTTGAACACCCCTGTCCTGTTTCTTGGCGCTGACATTTTGCTAGCTAAATCAATTGGTAGGCTACACAGCAGACGTGGCTCAGTTGCATGTAGCCTACACATCTCGTTTTTTCGCGGAAACACGCCACTACTACGGTATGCCAAAAAGACAAAAAATGCAAAAGAGAAACAATGGTAATGCATGCGACGTCATATGGCTGAGTCTGTCTTTAAATATTCCAGTTTTATTAATAATACTTTCATTTTCATTTTGGGGACAATTTTGTTCCCCCTAACGTGTGGTTCCCCTGGGCAGAAGCCCTTATACCCCATTGGGATAAGACCAGATTTCAACGCTGTGCACATTCTGCCTCACTCAGTGGAGAACAGCATAAACTACACTTAATTCACATGCACATTTACAGAACAGTGCATACAGTATTTACATGTCTGTTTGGACATGGCTCCATACCTGTATTTACACAAGTTTGTGTGTGTGCACTACATATGTCTCTGTGAGTGAATTTGCATATGAGTTTGTGTGTAGGCAAGCTGTGTGTCAGTGTTTGCATGTGTACATGTGTGTTTGTATGTGAACATACATTTGGTTGTGCAAGTGTGTGTACATAAGTGTGTGTATGTGCACATAAATGCATGTGCACACATATAAGTGTTTGTTATTCTCTGTGGAATCTGAAGGGATAGCTCTCCTTGTCTTTGTAACCTCCACAGGCAGTAAATAAGGTGTTGTGCAGGGAGGACGTCGTCCATAAAGCATGTCCATAGGGAGAGGGGCACAGGGTGAGGGAATGCTCACAGGGCACAGCTGTGGGGTGGCAGCCCACACAGACCTCCCTGCAGTTCCTGTTTTGCTTTGACTTGGTGCACCACGCCATGTATTTTACAAAAGCCCCTGAGTTTTACGGCTTCCACCTTCCACTTGAAAGCAATCCTTCTGTAAATCTCTGTTCCCTAATAAAGCTGTATAAATTAAAGTCCGCTCCTTTTCCCAGTTTTAGAATTTACTCCTCCCAAATGGCGCGACCCAAAACCAGAGGGAGTGGAGGTTGTGAACTCTTCTCCTCAGAGTGAGTCCAGTTATTCCCTGTGCTCCAGACGTACATAACAGAGACTGGAAATACTTAAAAATTATTAATGAAGCTGAAATATATCAAATCAATCAATCAAACTTTATTTATAGCACCTTTCATACAACTAAATGCAGTTCAAAGTGCTGCTACATATAGCAGGGAGATACAGTTTGTGATACATCATTCTACATACATGAGTAGTTTTAAGTGGTTCATAATATCAAGGCCCAACACAAGACTCCATCCAAACATTGGACCTCTGAGTCTGAAAGGTTTTTTCTGAAAACATTCTTCAATGGGAATGTTGAGACCAGGGATCTGGGCTCAAACCTGTATAAGAAGTCTATGGCCATGGTGACGTGCACCCTCCTACAGACAGCAACACCTGGGTGGGCATTAAGGCCTCCCTGACCTGCACCACTCATCCATCACACAAAGGGCCGTGCTCCTGCTGTCTTTAAATCAGACCGCTCCCGGCCGCAGCCTCAGGACGCACCCCTGCCCTGATCCATCACCCATCCTCCACCCTGAACTCACGGGCCTACCCCATGCCTCACCCCCACTCGTGCCCACCACCATCCTGCCTTGTAAAGTCTGATTTGTGGATGCTATGGCCTGACATTCTCACCCTTCCTGTGGTTACAAATGAGGAGATAAACAACATGTTATCCCAGTTTTACTCCTGTGTTAAGGATCATACTGATAAAAAAGTGGAGAAGACAAATTTCAGAACACATCTCCAAACCCCCTCAGACCTACGGAGTACGGCCTCTCTAAAAGTCTAAGACTATATATGCCCTTACCAAAGGGATGTTGAACCTGTTCGGATAACATGAGAAAATGAAGAAAATTCAGAAAGCAAAACATAACCTAAAAGGGGGTCACCACATGTGACTGTCCAAACACGACACCATATTAGTACATTAGTTAACGCTGTAAATAATACAGAGCAACTAAACCCACATGCAGATTAGAGGGACACAACATTTAGATTAATACTGCAGAAATCCTACAAGGGACTGTGAGAGATGGTTAACAACAGTGTTAGATAACCATTAATGTCCCCAAGTATTTTATTAAATCGGAATGCGAGATAAATAATAATTAAAAAAATAATAATTCAAAACTTAGTTTTTTTTTTACTGAGAATGACACTGTTTACAGAACTCTATAGACTAGATCGGGGGACAGGTCTGTAAATACATTTGGGTTAACTGACAGAGAAATACATACAGACAGACACGGAAGCTGGGATACACAGGCACTATGTTTGATGTTCCTGTGGGTGTAAGCGCAGAGCAGTCATGTTGTCTGACCCTTTCCCGGGTGTGTCTGGGCTCTGTGCCCATAGGCTTTAACAATCACCATTGGTAAGAAACAGAGCTCTTCCAGTCAGAGCTGGAGGGGTCTTGTGACCAGGCCTTCATCATGATAAGGTCTGGATGCCCCCTCCCCCAATTCTAAGAACGTGGTGGCGAGTTTCTGCATTGCCCCAACTATGAGGGTTCTAGTGTGCCCTCTGTTCTCCTTGACCTCTGGCCAGGGGTCAAGAGTAAAAGGTCAGGGCCAAGATATTCTGCCCTGCCATGTTCTATAACGCCCCTTTCAGCCCAAAGAAGGGGGCATTCACAATGTGACACACTGCAGTGGCATTCTGTCCAACACATCAGTCATGCTGAACATTCGAACATTCATTCGAGTTCAAACAGTCTCCAAAGTAGCATCTTGTGTGTTACAGTGTGTGTTTGCTTAAGAGACACAAACCCTTCATTACGGATGATTTAGGGCCATGTTGTTTTACATATTTTACTTAGTGTTTGCATATTGTTAAGTACCTTCTGGATTAGGCAAGAAGTTGCTTCACCTGCTGAGTGAGGATGAGTTTTAATTTGTCAGCATTTGTACC
The DNA here is from genome assembly GCA_022702515.1 of Ilyophis sp. 1 JC-2022. Classification (NCBI taxonomy): domain Eukaryota; kingdom Metazoa; phylum Chordata; class Actinopteri; order Anguilliformes; family Synaphobranchidae; genus Ilyophis; species Ilyophis sp. 1 JC-2022. The sequence goes on from CM040396.1 coordinate 26,603,907, forward strand.
TCCATTTTCATCCATTAGTGCTTGGCTGTTGACTGATGACCATTACTGACCAGGCCCTGGCTTGCTACTTCTCTTTTATCTCTTGAGCCTTTGCAGCTCCTAAAAAAGAACATGACGCCATTCCAAACCGGATCTGAACATTGCAAACTGTGATCCACTCAGATGACATGACCCGCCCCCCACTAATTCTTCTTTGGGCTCCACTTGCACTCTTGTGGCAAAATCCGCCCTGTCTTGCCAATAGGCGGGGGCCAATGAAGGGGGTTCTGTCTCAAGGAGTGTGGGGTGGGACCATAGGGTGGGACACTTTTGGGTAGAGTGGGGGGTGGGGGGTATCAATGCCCAGGGACGGCACGGGGAGGGTGGGAGATTTAAACACAGAATGTGCCCCTGGGGTCACCTGGCAACGCGCACGATTTCTCTCAGATTAGGATCAGAATGGGGCAGATAACGAGTTTATTACCCTCTAGATGGGGCTGCTGGAGCCACGGAGGGAGGGGGGAGGGTATTTGTGTTTGTTTTAACGTGGAGAGCATAGAGCTCTAACGTGGGGGCAGCTGCACGGCTCATTGTAAAGGAACACCAAGGCTGTAAAAACCAGCATGGTTAGAATACCAGTGGCTGTCAGGACAAGGACAGGACTGCCAGCACGGGCCTAATCCATCAAGGCCAGACACCCTTTGAAGCACAGCATTCAGGCACCGGGACAGCAGCACAGCACACAGAGACATGGGGAGAGAGCTTTTAGCACAGCAAAACCCTCGATCATCAATGAACACAGGCACAAACACATGCACACACACATGCGCGTGCACACACACACACACACACGCACAGACACTTACACAAACACATACACACACATGTGTGCGTGCACACACACACGCACGCACGCACGCATGCATACATACACACATAAACGCACACATGCATGTGCACACACACACACACACACACACACATGCACGCACGCATGCATACACACATGCACGTACACATGCACGTGCACACGCACACACACACAAACAATATGTATACAAATGCCTCTTTCTTGTTGATGTTTTCTGAAATGAAAACACAGCATAATCGCCTTAATTGTTTGCTTGTTTATTGAGGTTTACTGGTGCTCTGTGAAGTAAACCATCCTGTGCTTATCTGTACAGCTGGACTGTAGTATGGACACTGATCCAGAGGCTTGTACTAGAAAGTGAATCTGGAGGAGCATCTTAGTTTTTCAGCATATGGCATGTTACCTTAATTTGGTCTTTTATCTATTTATTGTGTAGTACACTGATTGCATTGGACGAGAAAAAGTGTATTAAATATAAGTGTAGTCCCGCACTACGTCTCACCTAGGTTTCCACAATTAGGGCAATAATTAAGAAGTTTGAAGCAAATTAAGCTGTGATGAACCTGCCTGGAAGAGGACGCAAATTTAGTTTGAGTTTGCCTAGACGCACAGCAAATAGGATGGTTCTAGTGGCAAAAGTTTCTGTAAAGATCACAGTTTGAAAATTGCAGAAGTTGGTTGCATCACCAAGTCTTTAAAAGTACAATTAGATGCCATCACCATGCTAACAAGCTATATAGAAGGCTTGCCTGAAGGAAGCCTTTACTGGCATCATACCACAAACATAAGCACATGGAATTTCCTAAATGTTACCGGAATCTAGATTTGGACCGGGTGCGATGGTCAGACGAGATGAAAATTGAGCTTTTCGGCAATAAATTCCAAAGTTGGGTTTGGCGTAATAAGAGGTATAGTTATGCAGAAAATAGCCTTATGCCCACTGTGAAGTATGGTGGTGGATCTGTGGGGCTGTTTTGTCTCCAATGGCCTTGGGAACTTCGTTAGAATACTTCATCATGGACTCCATCAAATATCAGAAGATTTTAGACCAAAATCTAGCTGCCTCCAACAGAAGGCTAAAAGTGGGTCATGGTTTGATCTTCCAGCAGGACAATGAACCAAAGCATACCTCAGAATCTATACAAAAATGGTTCACTGACCACGGAATAAAGGTTTTGCTATGGCTATCCCAGTCCCCTGACCTGAACCTCAATAAGAACATGCTTTCACTGAGAGCACTGCAGTGTTCACTAAGCTTCTGGCCACCTAATGCTTTCAAACAAGCGCTAATGTTTCACATCTTACATTTATTCTGCAGGACAGCGATCACTCAAAGGTTTGGGCCCAATTCAGTAAATACATCTAACTGTTCTGTTTTCGCCTCTTTTTTTTGTAAAATCAAGTATAACCAACCGCTCCATCCATCATTGCAGGGGGAAAGCCTTCAAGGTCTCATATCGTAAGAGAATTAAATCCATCAAAGATCTTCAACTCTATAGCACACCAGCTTTTAACAGTTCCTCTACCATGAAATTCATCTCCCAAAATGCATTTCTTCAAAATAAATAAAAGATCACCCCTTGCCCAAGTTGCTCCCTAGATCACCATTAGGCTACTTATATTTCAGAATGATGTCAAATTCCATAGTATTTGCCTTCCTTCTTTGCTTGATGCCCGTTTTGTTTGACTGGAAGCAAGTTCTTCCACCTTAACACACTTACTACGCACACACACACACACACACGCACGGACACACACACACACACACACACACACACACACACACACACCGCACGCACACAAGCTCAGACACGCTCACACACAGTGGCTGACGGGTGGAGGTCTTCGGATTGTGGGGGATTTGTGGCCCGGCACGCGAGCTGCTCTATCAGCTGTGTTTGCGCAGTGACGGGCGAGGGGCACAGAGAGGCCTAATGAAAGGTCTACGCCGGCTGAAAAGAGGAACGAGCAAATCCTTTCTCCAGAGGAGGAGGCGGGGGGAGGGCGGAGGAAGGCCCGGGACAATGGTTGCATTGCTGCAGGTGCAATTCTCTGCGTCTGGGCCCAGCCTGTCTTATTTGTGTGTGTTAATAGAATTAAACAAATGGATGGAGCCTGGACCTGCTCCCTCGCTCTTTTCTCTGCTTGTTTAACTTTCTGCCAATTTGCATGTGCCCTTAGAAGCTCAGGAGTGCCTGTGTGTGTGCAAATGAGGGCTACTGTGGCTATTCAGGCAGAGAGGGGGCTGGTTGTGGGGGCACGTTGTAACTTAAGTTGTGTAAGTTGTAACTTAATTTGGTCTTTTATGGAGTCTTGTATGGGATGTTTATACCTGTATATTGTGTCCTTCTGGCTCTTTTCTCGATGCATATTTAGAATAAACTCCAATTGATTTAGAATTAGATACAAACTACATGGTATCACATGTTATACATATGATTATATTTATACCATGTAGTGCTTATATCAGTGATGGGAAGTATGACGGATTGACAGCTGACTGAGTGCTCGTATATATATACATGATGCAAATCAAGCGTCATGTATATCAGTGAAGATTTTGTTTGTCAACAAAGAACTGAATTAATTGCTGCTATTCTAATTGCTAAGATGTGTGTGTGCACACGTGTGTGGTCTTGTGTACAGATGTGCAAAGGTAGTTGTGTATTTGTTTATGCCAGAGAGAGAGAGGCAGTGAGTGTAGTGGTGTTGGGGAAGGAGGAGGCGCAGAGGGGTTAAGTCTCCTCTTAGAGAGCAGTTTGTGCAAGACCCCCTGGGATATATGGCCTAATCTCAGACACTACACACTCTCTTTCTGAGCAGTCCATCCCCTGAAGTCCTCTATACTATGCTAACTTTTGTGTGTGTTTGGAGGTGGGGGATGTTGGGGACTCGTCGTTCTCCCACTGTTAGTTCTTCTACTAAATTAACCTTTAAAAAACAGTTTATTTGTTAGCCATTACTGTATTTGCCTAAATGTATGAAGAAACTAAATTTGAATTAGCATTTCATTGTTAAGGCCAATGTGAAGTCAATATTAAAAATACACGTTTAATCTAGGCCATTCTCTCCAATCGTTCTGAAGGGGGCTGTCAGTGTATGTAGTTTGGTCGGAGGAATCATATCATTGCCCTCACTTATGGTGGAAAAACTGAACTTTTTTTTCTATGTTGAACAGTACTTCCACTGTAAAGCCTGGAACAAGCAGAAAAGGTATTATGAACTCGCCAAAAGCCTTCCACAACTGCTTTCTGAAATTGATTGCGAGCAAACCGATAAGATGCCTAAAACTTGCTATATCAGGTGTTCCTGAACTGTTATAATTGCAGTTGTATGAGCACCTCTGAACTGTGAATCCAGCAGGAATTAACTTTTTTGCATGTGATAAATGAAACATGTTTAGTGCAGTTTCACAAGCTTCGTGGCAAGAAGCAATGCAATGCTACTGCAGCTTACACCCCACAAAAAACAAACACAAAAGAAAACACTCACATCTCTAGTGCTATCATACTCTGGCCTGTGCACCAGGACATGGTCTGACCCATCTCAATAAAGTCCACACCTTGTTTTCAGTCTGTGATTTTCATATTGGCTATGAAGTAGAAAATCATAGGACAGCGTCCCAAAAGAGGCCTTAGCAGAAAATACATTACAGGCACCTGATGCTCAAAAAATAGTATAAGGGAGAATACATGTTTCAGTCACAGGGGAATCACCGGTTGTTGTGGTGACTTCTAAAACCTCTGAGCAAATCACACGGGACACTACAATTCATTTTAAAAACTGTGTGCAGCAACTTCAAAAATTCTGCAGTAAACAAGAGGTAAACCTACAGTACAGTACAAAACTGCAAGAGAAAACAATGAAAAACAAGACTGATCACAACCCTAAACAAAATAGCCACCCTTACTCTCCTCCTCCCTCTAATAAGCATTGAAAACACGCAAGTGCGCGCACACACACACACACACGCACACAATTACTGTTAAATATATTTATACTCACAGCCATACAGATAAGCACGTTTTCATATGTTCACAAATGCACACAAGAGTAATGCTTAAACGGCTGACCGGAGACATTCACATATAGGCTACTTGTATGCTTGCAAACACAGCAGATGGAAGAAAGGCAAAGAAGACAGAATAGGAAGGAAATGAGCTTGAAATATAGCTGTAAGCTTCCACAGATCTTATTACACAGGAGAATGATAACAATCTGAGTTAAAATAATATTTAGCACATGCTGCACTTTTAATTAACTATTCATATCTGCAGTGAAATAGAAAACAGAGTTTTTTCCCCTCAGTTGCAGGTTTTCATCTATCAGCCCCCACCCCCCTCATACTAATAATTTTCTTTAATAAAAAAAATGTAGTGAAGAGTGGGTGGAGAAGGGCAGACACATTTCTGTCTGAAGTGAAGGTCTTCTTTAAAGTGTTACATACTTCTAAGTGAGAGCCCCAGGGGCTGGGCTGGCTGTGCCAGGGAAGCATAGGAATGTACGTGTGTGTGTGTGTGTGTGTATGTGTCAATGTGTGTGTGTGGTGTGTGTGTGTATGTGTGTGTGTGTGTGTGTGTGTGTGTATGTGTCAATGTGTGTGTGTCGTGTGTGTATATGTATGTGCTAACGTGTGTGTGTTAACGTGTGTGTGTGGTGTGTGTGTATGTATGTGTTAACGTGTGTGTGTATGTATGTGTATGTGCTAACGTGTGTGTGTGTGTGTGTATGTGTGTGTGTATGTATGTGCTAACGTGTGCGCGTGTGTGTGTGTGTGGGAGGGGACATCTGGTGGTCAATTTCAATCTCTGTTCCTTTGCTGAGGTTTTTTTGGCAGTGGAATCATTTTTTGTGTTGTTTTTAAAAGATCACTTTTCTCTTTTTTTATTGAGTTGATGCATTTCCATGCTAAATGTTGGGAGTTTTTTTCAGGTTGGATAAAGCGGTAGGGATTTAAAGTGTTTTGGAACATTTAAAGAACCATTTGCTTAAATCTTCTCTGCAGAGCACAAATTTTAAGACACTGCCCACCTCCCCCACACATATACAACACACACATACTCTTCCTGGGAGTCTGAAACCTGTGCTCAACACACACATACTCTTCCTGGGAGTCTGAAACCTGTGCTCAACACACACACATACTCTTCCTGGGAGTCTGAAACCTGTGCTCAACACACACTCTTCCTGGGAGTCTGAAACCTGTGCTCAATACACACTCTTCCTGGGAGTCTGAAACCTGTGCTCAACACACACACACACACACACACTCTTCCTGGGAGTCAGAAACCTGTGCTTAACACACACACACTCTTCCTGGGAGTCTGAAACCTGTGCTCAACACACACACACTCTTCCTGTGAGTCTGAAACCTGTGCTCAACACACACACACTCTTCCTGGGAGTCTGAAACCTGTGCTCAACACACACATATACTCTTCCTGAGAGTCTGAAACCTGTGCTCAACACACACATATACTCTTCCTGAGAGTCTGAAACCTGCGCTCAACACACACACGCTCTTCCTGGGAGTCTGAAACCTGCGCTCAACACACACACGCTCTTCCTGGGAGTCTGAAACCTGTGCTCAACACACACATATACTCTTCCTGAGAGTCTGAAACCTGTGCTCAACACACACATATACTCTTCCTGAGAGTCTGAAACCTGCGCTCAACACACACACGCTCTTCCTGGGAGTCTGAAACCTGTGCTCAACACGCACATATACTCTTCCTGAGAGTCTGAAACCTGTGCTCAACACGCACATATACTCTTCCTGAGAGTCTGAAACCTGTGCTGTATTTTAAGTTCTTAGGTGTGAAACCAAAAAATAAATATGAGTCAGATTTTGCTAATTGCCATGACCTTTGTCTTGGAAATTACAGATATAGTTGAAATGCAATGAATAAAGTAATTGTGCACATCTAGAATGCCTGTGCAATTAATATATTATAATTTAAGCACATCTATCAGGTAGAGTTTTTGCACAATCCTGAGCATTGCCAATGCTATTTTTGATTCATTGTTCTGAGGGATTATTGTTACCAAAATTTTTTTTTTTACATAATATGATGATATGATCATTATTTTAGCTTTATTTATAGCTTTGTAAAATATCCCTTGAAATAACACGATTGCAATTTGTGTTGGTCAAAAATCAATACAATGGCTTAGACATGAGCCCCGAGGTATGAACACGTTGTAAAAGCATGTATGTTTTTCATATATTATAAGCTGCTCTGGATCAAAGTGTCTATTAAATGAATGGAACGTAACACAAAGCACAAAACTGTAAAGAAGAAGATCATGGAAGGATTGTGACTCATATCTATATTAACTTAGCTAACATCATATCATAACACAAAGGTCCTTTATTACTATGTAATTCACCACTGAACTGCCATATCTTAGAGCTTTTTGCCATTAGGGACAAAGTAAGATGGAGTTGCCTGTCACTAAGGCCAGCCACATTAAAGGAGTAGAAAACAGTACTATAAAAAGAAAAGGAGAAAAGGAAAATGAATGATAATTTGACATAGTGTATAGTGTATGTTCGCACTCCAAGAAAAATACTTTCAAATTTTGCTATAATTTTCAGTTGCGTTACTGTGTTAAAATGACCAGATCAGCAACACCTGATACAAAAATGGGTCATTTATGCCCTGCAGCACAATAAAGCAACGGAAAATTGCAACAAAACTTTAAAGAGTGCGAAACCTCATATTGTTTGTCGTCGTTTGAAAACTGAGCACTAACCTTTCCTACAAGCTTCAGCCGATAGAGCGCGATGGTTCATTTTCAATAACATTATACTGTATGTACCAAGGGGTTTTCATTCTGGTGATTCCTTGGAAAAAGGATTGACTGGAGAGCAGTCGCCTCCCTCCGCACTCCAGACAATAAACAGACACGAGCCGAGTCTGGCTGCTTTTTCATCCCCCAAGAAAGGAGAGAGACAAGACATGAATAACACAATGGCTGTGCCCCCCTCCATTATAAATCTATAGCATGAAAGTACCATCCAGTGCTGATCAGAACGCTGCTGTGTGTCCCCTCTTTTTATCTCTCCCTGGCCCTCCACATTCCTGCAGATCACTACTGCCCACTAGTGGCTGTGTCTATACTACAGTTGTGAGAAATTACAGGATTTGGTAAGACATGTTAAAATTACTCAAAAACAAAATGTCAGGCATATCATGCATAGCATGTTTATCTCAGCTGCAATCATTCTGTAGGTTTTGGGTTTACATTTTTTAAATTATTGTCCAGTTAATTCATTGTAATTAATAAACACATTCATAAAATGTTATTAGCATGTATTTCAGTTGTTAACATACTTGAATTGTTCTGTAGCATGGTGTTCTTATGCATGCATAAATAAATCCTTATGATGATTGTTGGACATTAGTAAATGGTATAAGGCATTGAATAATGTTAGCGGTGACTATTCTAAGGTCATTTTCAGGGGGCAACTGGTGTGCGAACAAACGCGTGTTCCATGGATCATGCTAGAATCTTTGTTGGAAATGCACTTGGGTAAACAGGACACTGCTCCAACATTGCATACAGTTAGCCTACACTGTATGAACTTTAGGACAATTTTCTCTGAAATAAAAAACAATATTACAGTATATCACAGTATAATTAGACAACTTCCTTTTAAAAATCTCTTTTTATATGCCAAAAATTAACTTTTAAATATTTGACTCTGAGTGTATAATGTATGTCAACGAAGAGACGTGATCCTACTATAGCAGACCATCTCAGTCAAAAAACATAAAACAAACATAAAAACAGGTTGTTGTGCATACCGCATGCACACAAGCAAAGATCCCAGGATAGGGTTCCCAGAAGCAGCCAAAAGATATCCTTCACACATGCCATCATGCTGACATCACACTGTCCTGTAAGGTAGGTGGGAAGAGCCATGCTCTGTGATGTCATAACTGGCAGTGCCTGTACGCTGGTCACCCTGCATGCATGTGGACAAATCCTTGACCTTGAGACAAAGAGGGGACATATGTATGTATCATGGCTCATTTCTAATTATCTCTATTTTATCCCCTCTTCCTTTACTTTTGGAGAAATACAAGTAACACTCTCTCAACTCAAACTACAAAAAGGAAAAAAGCAAATGCTTTAGGAAGAGGGCAAATAGAATATATTTCATTCAATAAGTATGATAAACAGACTGCAGGAGGGGAAGTAGACGGGAGACTGGGAATTAGCCGGAAAGGGGGGTGGGGGGGTGGGTTGGAGGGGGGATTAAATGTGTATATTTTAAAATGTTAAAAAGAGACAGAGGGAAAAAAAGAAAAGAAAAAAAAGAGAAACTTCAAAAATGGTCTTTGAGGAAAATCGAGTGTGTTTTGGCCTTAAAAGAGATCACAGGCTGCAATTATATAATTCCTGTGGAGCGATGGTGGCGATAGGCAGTGAGGGGCACACATGCCGGGGCCCCTGCCACAGAATAGACTCCTTGACTCCTTTTGCATGTTTGAAAGTTTTGGAGGTCATCCAGGGGTCAGCCACAGGAAGGAGCTGGGGAGCCCAGGATATAATCACCAGCCCCCTCTGTTATTTCCCCCCCCCCCTTTTTTTTCCCCCTCCTTTTTTTGGGGGGGGGGGGAAATGTGTACTGTGATGCCAGGCCTTGATTTGCAGGGGAACAGACCCTCCAGCGTCTGATATGAGTGAGGGCTGCAAGCGCACTGTTACCCAGGGGATTAAAGGCCTCAGGATCACACACGGTCTGTGAGCGGGCGACAAGCTCACCAGGCTCTGTTTTCAGCAGAGCCGCTTCCCTGCTTCGCTTTGCTGCTCAGGAGACTGAGTGCTTGAGTGACAGACAGTGATGGCTGGTGTTTGATTACCGCAGCTCCTGAAAGGACTGTTTGGGCCCTGAGGGCCACTTGTCCGCCGACCGATTGCAGTGGCACCGCACTGATATTAACTGGGCCGGGTTTTTGATCTCTGTGCAAAACCGCACCTAAGAGAACGCATGAAGTTAGTCTGCATTTTGCACGCAGCACATCTCGCGGCTCTGTTTACTAGTTCCTGGCTGCATTCTGTGTGCAGTGCAGAAGCAGAGGGTGAAAGTGACCACCCGAGCCCCCCCCCCCCCAAACCTTGGTGGGACAGCCTGGCTGGGGAAGGGGGCGGAAAAGGTTCCCAGGAAAGCAGAGCGCCTTGCATGAAGGCACTTTGTCTGCAGAAAGACTGGCAGTCTCCAGCAGAGATGCCTATCAGTACCCGGCCACAGCCTGCAGGAGCGGGGAAAGGGAGGGAAGCAAAGACAGAGAGATGGAGAGAGAGAGAGTGACCGAAAGGGAGGGGGGAGAGAGGCAGAGAGGGAGAGAGAGAGACTGACGCTGGGGAAACCTGGCTCCATCACTAAGTAGATAACAGAGATTTGTCCGGATCTATTTACTGAACCTAGTTCTGTTCACAGAGGCCCCCGCCAACCAAAAATGACCACAAACACAGGAGGGACATTATAATGCTGTTGATCAGCCCCACCCCCTCCCCCCTGCATACGCATCTTAAAAAAGGGAAGGAGGGAGAGAGAGGGAATGGAGGGGAGAAGAATGGAGAGAAGAAAGCATAGAAAGGACACAAAGGTAGAGAGGAATGATATATATAACAGTGGTTTTCTTAGATTAGGTTCCAGGGCAACAGTGAAATTCTGGCTCAAATATCAAATATCACAGCCTGGAAGAGGATGATGCTCCTGGTACACATTGGGGTGTCAAAGCTGGTGACGCAGTGGAGTGTGTCACAGCTATACATTCAACTTTCCACTGCTACCCACACACACACACATGCCAGCATGTGTGCTCACTCACACCCACATTTAACCACATATACAAATACCGTATACAACCCGCAAAAATATGCACCCACACTCACACAGCACACCTGCATACACGCATGCATGCATACACACACACACGCACACACACGCACACACACACACACACACACACACACACACACCACCTTACCTCTTTCTCACCTCAGCTCTCATGGCTGGAATGTCATTTCACCATTTCCTTCTCTTAGATACATAAATAAATTGAGTGGTTTATGCCTGGGGACTCAAGTTGAAATCACAGAGGAGGGAGAGAATGAGAGAAGAGAGCTGTAATAATTTCTTTATATTTCCCTAATAACTGCCCTCCTGCGCCCACGCCTCCTCCCTTTTCAATCACAGCAGAGAAGAACGCTCAATTTAAAAGTATGAGTACACATGACCCTGCAATCATAGCAGACAGAAAGAGGTTTATACTAAATACCATTTCCACACTGTAGACTATTAAGTTTGAGAAGTGTTTATATTCTAACCATGTCAAACCAACACAGAGTAAAGGGCTCACAATGACAATTCCATCTGGACTGAGTATTAATTTCCCTGTTGTAGCATAATTCCCCCCACTGCAACTACACTATGTTTCATAATTTAACAAAGAATTACGAGAGACTCATCCAGGACAACTTGCAAAACCATAATGGCAAGAAACATATGGTGCATTCTTACAATCAACAGCCCGAATGTTGCTCGATGCAAAGAGCTAAAGCTACATTCCATCTAATGTCAAGTAAGCATAGCTTGTTACATAAACTGCCTGATGGCCCAACAATATTTTCAGAGCTTTGCTCTTGTTCGCATAATATATTTGAATGTTCCCTAGGTTCGTTGACAAGTTGTCAATCAAGCCTGCACTTTTTGCACTATACTTTCCCCCTCGGTGGAATTACTGCATTTTGACCCCAATCATTGCACATGTTTGCATTGTAAGTCGCTCTGTATAAGAGTGTCAGATACATTCCAGTAGTGTAATGTAATGTGCGTGCGTCCAACTTGAATATTTCTATTCCCCACCCTGCTCCTGCACCTCTGACCCTATTTCGCAGTGAGTACAATTTAGCAACCTGATGCTCTCGAGTTCAAATAAATGCTAATTTAGCCTTTTTCCATTTACTTTGCCACGGAACACTAGGCAGTAGAGGGCTGTGATTTCCTTAATGTGTTTACATATGTTATCAAACCATAGACCAGTAGCTGTAGCTATTCATAAGAATGCAGGTGTGTACTTGTATTTCCACAAATGTGTGTGTGTGTGCACGTCAGCTCTTGTATGTATGAATATGTCACTGTATGTCTGTGTGCTTGTATGCACGTGCGTGTGTCTGTGTGCATGTCTGAGCATCCCTAACTCCACTAATATTTTTTGTTCAATTATCATTGTGAAATAGTTCAACAAAACAAAGTCTTTTCTGAAGGAAAAAAAAATATATATATATATTTTTTAAAGTGACAGAGGAGGCAACTACTGAACCTCTCTGAATGAGTGACTCTTACACATGTAGACAGTCAGGCCCCACCCAAGCTTTGTCTCACACAGCAGTCCTCCATCCCCATAACTACAGAGTCTTTTCCACCACGAGCCGGAGAAATAAAGTTTAGACCATTTAACAAACTTCATAGTGCACTGGCGAGGGGATAGGGTTAGGGGGGAACAAGAGGAGGTTAATTCAGTTTGATCTGTATGAAGGGCTTCCATATGTGTGGCAGGGAAGATACAAAGATGTGTCTGTCTATCTGCACTGCGCCTCTGCCAATGCTCATGGCTGCAAATGTGTGCATCATTTGTGTGTTTTCCCCCCTTCTCATAATGGAAAAATAATAGCTCTAAGGTCCAAAAATAATTAAGTTCCAAATTTATTCATCTAATTTAAAATGGCCTTGTGCAATGATAGGGTAGCGTATTTAGCACCGTGTGCTGGGAAAAAAGAAAGATTAATTACAATAAGTTATTCTACTTTGAGTGTTTACTGTAACTCTCCCACATCTGTGCTTGGCAACCAAGCCAACTTAACCATCAACCAATCAACTTGCATACGGGCATGAAGATGCAACCCTAGCCAAGCAGGAGTTGGGAAAAATCGAATTTTGCATGGAGGGTCCATGGTGAGCGCTGTGTAAGTAATTCAATAAATACAAATATAAAATGATTATCTGAAACTCTGTTTCAAATATCAGAGCCTGGACAGTTTTAAACAACAGGTGTAAACAGAGCCAATGTAGGGCTACTCACAGTCTTGGAGGTCCGGGTTGTGCAGAAATTCTATTGCATTCCTAGTCATTGTTTATTTTCTAAGCTCCATTTGAATAGTGACTAAAACAGTGACCTCTAGTGATCATTAAAATAATAGTGTGATGCAATACTACACACATTGGACACTATTTCACTTTAAAAATAGCCTTCACTTGACCTGGCTTTGACTTTGCCGACCTTGCCAGCTTCAGAAGAAGCTTATACCAATTTCCTCATGTTCAAATTTCAAAAGGTTGGTCTCACCCTTCTGGTGCAGTTAGCCTCCTCATTGTGGCTTGAAAATCAGATCTGTTATAGGTTGTTGAAGGTCAAAGTCTCATATATATCTTTAATTAACCATGGAGGAATTTTATAAGGGTAATGACACATTCTACACATTAAATGTATGCAGATATCTGTAAAATGTGAAAGTTATGATGCTGAACAAATATGCCCACGTGATTTTCTAACGATATAGTTGATTTTCTAACATTGAAGATATACCACAACACAATTGTATAATGGTTTATATACATGCTTTGCTTACATTTTTGCTATCCGTATGTTCGTAGTGGTTGCTTTAGCAATCGTTCAAAAAATCTGATTGATATCTATTATTTAAAGAGTAAGTGCTATCTGAAAATGTTATGTCAATAAAATATGGTCATTCTGGACCTTAATGGAACCTTTATATTTGATAAGAATTCAAGGCTCAAACTTCATTTTTTTCATATGGGTGGTTGAAGAATGTGTACACCAAAAATAAACTGGTTTTGAACAATTGGCCCGCCACCCTCATTGAAACTGTGTGGTTTGACTCCGATTAAATGTATTTTGTGAAATGACACAAATGGACAATGTATTTTGGTAAGGATGCATTATTAAACAGACATAAAATGTTCTTCCCCTCCGATTCACACAAACACAGACACACACACAGGCCTACACAGGTGCGCAGACAGACACATACAACCCTTCGTGCCCTGATCAAGGGGAAGATAAGAAGAACTCTAATGTTAGGCAGCTGGAGGAGGCAGTGCTGTCCAGTGCAAGGTTAATCTGTGTTAAATGATCTTGATGAGTAGGAGGGGGACACCTGATCCCAGGGATTTGGGGGTGCTTAGCGCAGCGGGTCTAGTGGCAACACAAACCTCTTATCAGAGCGCAGCTTTGGCAGAGGGGTGACTAAGAGGCCGATCCTGATTGAGCAGTTACCCAAAAACCCCACCCTGCTCCTGCACCTGTGACCTATTCTGACCGCTCCGAGTCCTCACAGTGTCATCTCTGTTTATGGTGCCGCAGCTTACTGCAGTTTATGCTGTTCATTCATGTTGACCGTTGAAGAAAATTGAAGTAGCTCTAAGCATACCGTTTGTGTGTGTGTGTGTGTGTGTGTGTGTGTGTGTGTGTGTGTGTGTGTGTGTTTTGAGAGAGCGAAAAAGAGTGAGCTATGTGTATATTTCCCTCCAGGTGTTTTCTTTATGACATATTTCCCTTCTTAGGAAGTATTAGATATTATATTGCATGACTGATAAAACACACACACACACACACACAAAAGCATCAAAAATACTTTTTGATTTTGCTCTGACGAAAAACCACATAAGAATAACAGAAAGGGAATCTTTTCTCCAACAATAGCTATGAAATCACCAGTGCTGGCTAAATAATATCTTCCCCAGCGCATAACCATAATCATCAGTGCCAACCTCTCCAGGTGTGTGCTATGACTGGAATTACAGCAGAGTGCCTACTGTGAAAGAGCCTGGAGGGGCCGGGGGACGGGAGCACTTTGTGCCTGTCTGCCTACCTGCCGGGCACCTATGATAGCACACACTAGAGCTGCCTCTCTATTATCACCATGGCGACCAATCTAATTACACCCCCCACCCCCCAAAACCCATGGCGCTAACATCTGTACTGCTGTTAACAGCTAAATGCACCTGCATATATTTGAATACTTTGTTTAATTCCATTACAGCAACTCAAATATTAAAAGGGTACAATGTTGAATGTTTAGATAATAATGCCTTTTGTTTCTTTTAGGCAAATACAAATTCATACCTGAAAATTTATATTTTCAATGAAAAAGTATTGATAGACTTCATTGCTAAGACACAAAACACTGTTTACATGGCTTGCAGTGTGTGGGCTGTACACTACCAAATATTCCAATCTATAGTTGTATCCAAGGTTACATGCTACCAAACACACACACACACACACACAATGCTTCATTTAACAAGCCGTGCCTGGTTACAGAAAGTGTGGCTCTCCTCAGTCTTGGATCTCCACCCTTCGCTGTTGGTGTGGATGCTGCAATAAACCCTGGTGCATCAATACCTTTGGATACACACGGCAGGGAAAGGCAGACTCACAATAACAGGCCAGAGGGTGAAACTGGGACACTCTGCTGGAACACAGTCAGAGGAAAACCTTTGTTTGCTTTGGAACTTTGCAACTGTAAGGGAGTGTGTGTTTGCATGCATTTGCGTGTATCAGAATTGAGGCTGTCCCCTCCGTTGGTCAGTCAGTCTGCCTGTGCGTTTCCAGTGCTCCTACCCTGGCCAGTATTTATAATGAGGTCGGGTTGGATATTAAGGGGAAAAATTAAGATAAACATATCTTTACTCCATGTTCTTGCTAATGAAATTATACCTTCCTGAACTGTGACAACACATCCACATTTCTGTGGGAGCAACAGGAAAGGCAGAGTCCAGGAGGAAAACACACAGTCACGCCACACAACAGAATACCTAGAACAGACCGGAACCGTGTTTGTTTCGGCAAGGTTCCAGGGTGTACCTGAATGGGAGGGAGAGAAAAAAAGAGAGAGACAAAAGAGGATGGAGGAGGGAGAGAGAGACAGAAACAGAGACAGATGGGGGACAGTGGAGGAAAAATGCTCCTTTCACTTAGAAATCCACACACCACACACTTCTTTTATCGCTCTATTTTGAGGGACCTTCCAGCTGGATCAGGACTTATAGATAAACAAACTTCCTCGACCATGCAGCAAATACTATACCCCCCTGCACCCTTGAGGATCAACCAACCCTGCACAGAAACCATTTGCTCTCAATCACCTTTCCAGAGGCCGTATGACAGTTACATGTCCACGCGTTAAAAGTAAACATTAATTCTGTGAACACAGGCTGCCACCACTCCACTATGAAACACAGATCATTCTGAGCTCTGGGTTAAATAGCCCATCAGTGAACTGGAATGACATCACAGGAACTACCAAGCAGCCATGCAGCCACAGAATGTGAAGAGGAAGCCACTCTGAGCCTTTGCGGTACTGTACTTCCTGAATGTCCAGTGTCTATTTGATTCAGGAGAAGACAGAACACACACACACACACACACACATTATAGCCAGTAGGAGGCCTTCCAAGCATGGAGCAGTGTGGCATGCTGGGAAATTTTTATGTTTAAATTTTCACAGTTTTTTTTTTCAGCAATTGAAGTGAAATGACCAGAGAAATTAATCCTTTTTATTATATATTAACATATCTAAAGTGGCAAGCGACTCTTTGGCAGAAGGGCTAGACATTTCTGTGACAGAACAAGAAGAGGAGCAAGAGGAGAGGAAAAAGAATGGGAGAGGGGAAGAAATTGAAGTACAGTGATTGTTAGCATCCTAATATTGCAATGCACGGTGATAAGATGGGCAGGAAAGAGAGTCCTTCCTACACCCCCCACCCCCCCCCCCCCCTCCCCACCCACAAAAAAGAATAAAGAGAAAAGCAAAGCCCTGAAGCAGGAACACTTTCGGTTCATTACGTTGAGAAAAAACATAACTACAAAGGTAGGAATATGAATGAATTATGAAAATGTAAATTCTACAACACTAAACTACATCCAGATGAGACCGCTGGATAACTTCCAGATCTTTTAGCTTTTATGCAGATTGTTTTTTTTTCTATTTTGTATTTGAAGGGTTTTTATAATATTATATTCAAAAATGATAAACTAATAAAAATATTTGGATCTTTCTGGATCGTGAATATTAACAGCAACTGGAGGTGAACAACTGTTGCACCAGAACTGGGTGAATGAGTATGAATGAATGATCTCTCCTCTGCACCAGCCTGCATACCTATTGATTCTCAATGGTATGATCGCTTTCTCCACTGCAGATCAATTTAAGCATAGGTTACTTTACATCAAGCCTTACGCTGCCATATTTCTCTTTGCACATCTGTTACAGACTGACAAACAGTCCAACTTATAGAAGATTGACAGACAGAAATACAGATTGAAAGAGTTACAGAAAAACTACCTTAATTACAAATAGTCGGAAAGCGAGAGAAAGCGAGAGCGAGAGAGAGATATACTCAGAACAATAATAATCCAAACACATAGTTCAACGTTCATAAAAAGCCAAAATTCCACCATCATATGCAACATGCCACCTTGGATAGGGGATCGCGTGCAATAATATCAAACATTTATAGCGATTGCCGTTTGAGCATTATCTCCATATAGAAATGGGATCAGGAGTTAAGCCAGCACTTGAATTCTAATGTTTTAACATCAAAACATTGCCAAATGAGTGCTGATTTCATTGATCCTGGTGGGATTTTGATTTTGAGTGCTTTTCCGTGAGGATCTCTGAGATCCCCTCTCTTTAATTCCTGAATGTAAAAGTCAGTATAAGGAACTATGATGTTCCGCATCCAGCTAAAATGAGAAGTGCAGTGGAACACCCTACCGTCTGCGGCAGTGTTAATTGCATGGCCAGTGACCCTGCATAGCAGCACATAAGTATCACCCAGGTGTCATGGCAGCCTCGGTTGTTTCTGAGGTCGTTATTATTTTTGGCGTTGTCGGGGCGTTCTATCTGATTTTTTCTGTCTCCTTTCCGGTGTTTGGATCTCGCCCGGCTATTATTCCTCTCGCCTGTTTTGAGTTTCCTGCCAGTTATAAATAGCTCAGGACTTCTGTCTTCCTGCACTTCAATATTGTTTTTGCTATTTTCACAAACAAAGTCGGTAAAGGTATAGGAATTCGGTCACTGCATTTCTGGTTTGCACAAATAAGAAACGTAGCAAGTCCGGTTATAATTAGGATTAGATTGGTTTATTCTTTTTCTTCCAATCTTTCGCTTTATCCTAAATCTTTCGACCTGTTACCTTTTGCTACAGGAGCTTAGGTAACAGGTTTGACTTTCTCTTTACCCATTTCCCTGGGTTTTTCTTTTTGTTTTCAACCTCTCGTGTGTGCTCTTTGTTTTAGAGCGTAAGGTTCTATTGTTGTTTATACTCGCTATTTTCGAGCCTCGCCTCCTTTTGAGATAGTTTTCCTTTGGCTTCTGCCGGGACGTTTTTCTCCCATTCTTTTGTTTCATTCCTTCCCTGGTGCAGTTATATCCGTTTAGTGGCGTAACATCTAGATATGCTTTTAGATTTATTATCGGTCGCGTCTGGTTCTCCGAACCTTACACCAACCCTTACACCAGAAAGGGAAGGTATCAGCAAATAAGGCTGTCCTTGTCTCAGAGTCATTACATATGCAAAACGCTAGGGGCTAATAATCTCCCTGTGCCCACTGCATTAACCGTACTCCTCTGGTACAATGAATGCATAGCTCAGCTGGTGGACTGCTGAGCGAAAAGAAGTGGCTGCTAACAGAATAAGAGAGCGCATGCTTTTGGGCACCCTCCTGAAATGATGGAGGGGGTGGAAGGGTGGATGAGACACTAAAGCATGATTTAGCTTTCCAAATTGAGAAGAAAAAAAGCACTGGAGACAAAAATGGAGAATGGATAAGTTAATCGGCCCTTGAATTCGCATCGCCCTGACCCCTGGGCAAGAGCCCATCGCCCCATACCCACCAAAAAAACAAAAAAAACATCAACAAACCCATGATTAACACTGTAATTGGAACAACATTTCTGACCACAATGTCCAACTCTGACTTCCAGCCCTTAGGGTAAGACCATCCAAATCATTCCCAAACTACAGCTAGAAGGTAAGTACAAAAATAAATACATGCTGATACCTCATTTCCCAAGTACAATTCTAGAAGACAGTAGGAAGCATTCTGGATTTATTTTTCATGTGGAGTGTGTCCAATCGTGTTTCCTGTAATGCTTTCACCTGGGGACGTACAGCACCCTGAGCCCAGCAGAGCCCAGCCGGAGACACAGGGGTTTGGAGATGCTGTCCCACACTTCAGACCGCAGGCCTGTCACCGAACGTTTGAGCACCTTTACCGCTATGCGACAAACATGGCGGGCGGGTCACTGCTGATAATCTTGCCCCAGTGTGCAACTGCCAAAAAAAAATTTAAATTAAAATACTGTAGTGACTGACTGCCACTAAAGAGAAGTGGAGTATATCTACAGTGCAGTCCAAAAGTACTTGAACAGTGACACACTTTTTGTTGTTTTGGCTCTGTACTCCTGCACATTGGATTTAAAATGGAACAGTTTCAGCTTTAATTTGAGGGCATTTACATCCATATCGGATGAACCTTGTAGCAATTGTATCCCTTTTAATACATGCCCCCCCTATTTTAGGGGACCAAAAGTAATTGGACAAATTACTCATATTTAATATCTGGCAGCTGAGTGATGGTTTGATGCTTGTTTGATACCTCAGACTCTTGATGACTTACAGCCATTTAGCCAACCATGTGTTCCGAAAATAAAATATAAAGTCTTTTGATGATGTTGTCACAGATATCATGTGATGGTATGCAGTGCCATCCCAAGGTTTTTGAGAGCCTTAAACAAAACGTCTATACGGGGCCCTCTGTTTTGGTCGAAAACCACCCCCCAAGCCCCAGCCAGCAAGATTTGGCACCAATAGAAATATATTTAGATGAATGAAAAAGCCATTGTCTTAGGGAACACAATTATTTATCTAAATATATATATTAAAACAACCTAATGTAGCAGATTTGAACAAAGTTCAAAGAACAGGCTATATATCTAATTGTTAAACAAGATAAACTGTACAACATAAAAGTGCAATAAAAGTACAATAAAAGATAAAAACTATAGAAAAAGTAAATAAATAGTCAGAACCATAGGCTGCCTGGACCTCAGAACTTCTGCTTCCTTGCCTTTCTGGAGGCAAAGTCATCTATAACTGCATCATAACACACCTGGCTGCCAACTTCGTGGTTGATGCTAATAATAGCCAGTCCACTTAGGCGCTCCTGAGCCATGGATGACCTCAGGTAGGTTTTTATTCATTTCAGCTTGGAAAAGCTTCTCTCTGCAGATGCGACAGTGACTGGCAAGCAATGACAAGCAACAAGTCTATAACGTAATTCTGTACGATATTTTCTAAAACAACAATTTTTGTGTTTTTTTTTTTTACCATGATACGTTGATAAAAAATGGTATCTATGACAAAATATAGTCAGTAAAAATAAGTTCTCCAAAATAAAAAAATAATCATTCTAATGGTCTGTGTCTCTTTTAGCCTTGCAACTCTAGGCTACACTTAACTGTGGTTAACGTTATTGCTATAGCAGCACCTAGTGGTAAAAGTTGGTACCTAGGATTAATTTCAACGGAATTGACCACCAGGGCAACAACTGGGCTATCAGCCAACTATTTCCAATTGGGCCTAACCAATGCACAATTAATAAAATAAAGCAAGAGCGTCAACAATAAAATAAACACTGGTCTTACGCTTAGATGTGCTTTCATCTTGTTTTCCTGGCAGAGAAGTCTTTGATTATGTCCGTAAAATCCAGTTTACAGAGAAAGCTAACATTAGCTGCTGCTGGACTAGCTGTCAGTTGGTGGCTTTTGCTAACGTGCTGCTAGCAGTCTCTATGTTTCCCCTTTCCACTGGTTGAACGGAAGATTTGAAAAACCCAGTTAGCTTGGGAATTTTATTTAGCAACTTCTGTTCACAGATGTCTTTTTTTTTCTTTCTTTTTTCGTTTTTGTGATCCGCTGGCTTGCTTTCATAACTCCGACATTTTAGCTTCTGACAATAACAAGCAAAATCATCACGTGTAAGTAGGCGTATAGCCACCAAAGACGTAGCCAAAATATGACTTTGCAAACCCATTGCATGAATCTGACCAAACTACTGGTAGCCTATGTATGTTTTTTGCTTTTTGTTAATAAATGAATTAGTAAATAAAATTAATTAGACTTACTGGCAAATTACAACATGATATTCTGGCCAATCGAGTCCCTGAGATTCAGCCCATGTAGCCTGTGCATTAAAGCACCCCTGACGATCACATTTGTACGTCATATTGATAGGCTAATTATTTAAGCGAAGATAGCCTATGCATGATTTGTTTTTTTCTATCGGCAACACACACACATAATATATAACATTTTTAATTGACATTAACAGAGAGTGTGACAGTGTCTGTGTCCAGAAATGCTCCATGAGTCCGTGATGATCCTTCAGCTTGACTGCCGCTTCACTGACAGGACAACGCGTTGATAATTGCCAACTAACCAACTAACGTTAGTACAGGTAGTCTAACCATGCAGCAATCGGCTACACGCTGCTGACCAGCTTAGTTACCTCCTCCGGTTGTAGCCTAGTGGATTGAGTGAGCTAAATCAACCTCAAATCCTCTATCGTTAGCATTTGTATTTATATTTAATACATTATTTGAATTGCCATGTCCGGCCAGGGGAAGGCATTGCCTTCCCCAGCCTTACACACCATCCGCCTATGCATATATGCTTGCAGCTTACCTTTTTCTCAACTTCTTTTCTCCTCTTCGATTTTTTATTTATTTATTTTTCTGACCCAGATGGGTACATTCGTTTTATAGTGGACACCTAGCTACTACTGCTGGCAGTTGACAGGCAGTAACAGTGTAGTAGACACTAACCTCGCTGCCCCGCGCAGCCTGCAGCACATCATCCGCGGCGCAGCACCCACAATTTAAAATCCTCCTTCCTATAGTTCCAAAATTAGGTTTAAGAATTTAAAAAATATATAAATAAAAATAAAAATAAAAATAATTATCTTGGAGGGAGGGGCTGGGGCCCCGAACCAATCGCGGGACCTAAACAAATGTTTACTTTGTTTATTGGGTCGGGCCGGCCCTGATGGTATGCAAAGGACATGCAACCAAATATTAAACATGATGACTTTATTTATGGCTAAAAAGGGCTACAGTTCAAGGTTCACCCAATATGGATGTAAAACCCCTCAAATTAATTAATGTCGTAGTGACTGTGTTCCATTTCAAATCCAATGTACAAGAGTACAGAGCCAAATTAACAAAAAATGTGTCACTGTCCAAATAATTATGAACTGCACTGTATGTGCAGGCAGTGTGTAGAGAAACGAACTCGCAGAGCAGGCAGAAAACAGGAAGAACAGAACACCCGGAGCTATCTGTTTAGCTCGAACACACACGTACACACACACGTACACTCACACGTACACACACACGTACACACACACACAAAGTCACAGTCAAATTATTCATTCACCATATAGAATGCATTTCAATACTGCATTTTGGCTCTTTCTCTTAGCATACTGGTGTGGTTTGTACTGCCGTCCCATTGCTATAAGTCTGCAGACACATCAGGTTGTGGGGGGGGGGGGGGTCCGGGCCCCACTTCGATGCTGAAATAATTTTCACTGCTCAAAATGCAGTAACTGCCTGTGACAGGCAGGGCAAAGAGGTTGATTAGCTCCTCTACAGCACTCTGAGCTGCTTTTCTTATGCACTCCATGTCATATGGCCCCTTTTAATTGTCTCGTGATGCATGGTGTAATGCAGTTTAGTGTTCAGATAAGTTTGGCTTTACATTATCAAGTGTGTGTGTGTGTGTGTGTGAGAGAGAGAGAAAAAGAGAGAGAGAGTATGTCGGTGTGCATGACTGTGTGGGTCTGTGTGCATGCTATTCTGTAGGTGTGTGGTTTCCTGTCGATCAAGTGGTGTTCTAATTAAAAGTTGCTGTAAAAGGTAGGGCATTGTTGCCCGGGACAAAAATCACTATCAGACTCGCATTTTCATATGAATAGGCCTGTTTTAATTAAATTCAACGGCTAATGAGTGCCTGTATCAAAATCATGTAGCAGTTCGCCAGACAAAAAACCCTGTGAAAACTGAAAGAAGAGAACACGTGACAGAGAGAGAAAAGTGTGCTTTAAAGAAACAGGAGGATTAAGAGTAAAAAGCAAAGAGACACAATGCCTTTGTACCTGTTGTGTGTTTTTGTTCTTACTGAGGATTAGACAAATGCTATTATGACATCACAAAGGACAGCAAGCACTGATGCCTTCAAATGGCGCCAACAATGGCAATAAATAAATAGAAGTTGTAAAGAACTTATCTCCCCAGCAGATGAAATGTGTGTAGCACGTCTAGAATGCAAGCATGTCGCACTCCCATTGAAGGTTAATTAACTGTAATAGTACAAAGCAAGATTGAGGTAACACAGCTGGTGTTCTGCACTGAGCATCCATAATAAACATAAGGTACTTATACCAGTTCAAAATAGAAAACACTCAAGACAGTTGTCTGAAACTATAAACTGTGTGAAAACATTTATTTGTCAGCACTCATTCATACATACACATTGTGAACCCATGAACATGCATTCATACTCACACACACACACACACACACACACACACGCATGCACGCACACACACACACACACACACACACACACACACTGGACGACTACAGCAGAGTTTGCAGCTGCTCACATCCAACAGAAAGAACACAATATAAAAACTAAGCATTTAGAATTGGCAAAACACTGCTCATGTCACTCTAAGTGGTAATGAACCTGACAGCCAGTCACACCAGCATATAGAAACTGTCACACTCTTCATCTCCCACTCACTCTATTGAATCTCTTTTTTTCTATTGCTCATTTTATTTTTTATTAAACTTCTAACATTGTGACCCCGGGACACATTTGCAAACTATAACAATAAAATTAACTTGTAATGAACAAAATAATTGCACATCAAACACTGCACTTTGGAGAGCAGTGTTCAGAAGAAAGGCACAATTTAGAGATTACGTGGCTGGCAGCTAGCCCCGGCTGGAAACGCAGGGGGATTGGTTGGGAAGGGGAAAGCCTTTCCAGCATCTCCCCACCATTCTTAAAACTTGTGTAATGGATATGCTGCAGGCCACAGTACATTAAACATGCACAGAATCTCCATTCTGCACGCACAACTTCAAAGGGAGAGGAACTGAGTCTGAGGCAGCCAATGGGGCAGAAGCAAGAGGGGAATGAACTGGGTGACGCACATGTGTCTCTCAGAGTGATGGCAACTGGGGGTGAAGTGAGGGGAGAGCAGTTGTTGGTGTTAAGCTGACTGTTATCAATGATTTTGGGCACAGCCATGTTTGAGTTGATACTGTAGCTCTCCCAATCTTCAAGAACAGGATGGAAAGAAACAGCAGAGGGAAATAAATGAGAAATAATCCACCTCAGAGGAGGAAGTGATTTTAATAACTTTTTTTCTTCCACAAGAGTGACGTGGGAGTGAAACATGGCAGTATGACGGCCAGTGAGTGAGGCACCAGAGGGATGCTGGGAAAGTGAGACAGATCCACAGAGTGATACTTTTAGAATGGCAATAACACTACTCACACATTCATAGACCACAGTCAAGCACCAACCACCCAAAACACCAAATTTAGTGGCCATCACTGACCACAGAAAGCACATCCCACCAACCATACTCTCAAGCACTGATCACATTAAACACAGCACACACCTGATGTACAAAATCAACAGACCAGCAATGATAACACGCTCATATGTACAGACCAACACAAGCACTGATATAACTGATAAGAACTGTTGCAATATGTTAGCAATGATTACAAGAGTTGCAGTGAACTTTGCTCTGTCCAAACTGTGAACCATTTGAAATCGGACTGCAAATATGAGATGCAGTGTCTAGTGAACTGGATTTCCCAGAAAAGGAGAGACTGGAAAGAGAACAGAGACAGCAGTCAGTAGAGGAGAGGAGAGGCAGGGGTGGGATTGCCCATTGCTATTAAAAGCTTATCAGAAGGCTTTTCAAGCTGAAGTTAATATGGGTGTCTCAAAGAGGAGCAATGGGACACTGATGAATTACCCAGCTGCTATCACCAGCCATGGTGTAGGGGCTGGCTGCTGTGGTGCAGAGGTATACACAAACGCAGCAAACCCCTCCTCAACCAACCCCCCCCCCCCCCTCCACACACACACACACACAAACACACACAAAAAAAGGGACAGCCAAATCCTTTCCACAACTCTACTCTACTGTAGCTACATCACTGTTTTATATAGGCCCATGCTTGTTTATCATTTTACCATGACTAGCATTGCGTCTCCTCCGTCATGTCTGCTTCTGATGTTAACAGAAATGTTGCAATAACATACACCCCCTCACCACCAAAAAAACAACAAAAAAAGCATGTATTTGCAGAATAATTTTGGATTATTCCTCTCCTGTCCTAATATTATTTTTCTCTTAGTTCATTCTCACAAGCTTTGCTCATTCCCTGCAGCAAGAATGGCCGCCTACACAAACCGTTAGTGTTCCCATTCGTTTTGCTTAATTTCCCCTACACCGCCCCATGACTCCAGCGCCATTAAGCCCAATTAACATTCCTACGTTTGTTTTCTCTGAAAATTAGGTTACTTGTGCAAATTTTACATTGATTTACTTAACTCACGTGAACCCGCTGGTGGTTCACATTAAAAAGTCAACTGTTTACTTAACCTGTAATACAAACACAGTTTATCAGATGCAGGTTCATCGGCAGGACACTGTTTTTTATTATTCCTTTTTCCTGCGGTCAAATGTCGCAAACAAGCGGAGTCTGACACATTTTGTGATGACAGGTGGCATTGATTTATTCTCCACATTACCAAGAAAGATTTTGCGTCTGTCATAACTGCACGCAGTGCATTATACAATACTTTAATGAATTCTTGTTTACAAAGATGTACTGGAGTGGACTATAAACACTGTCTGTACTAAACAGACCAATATGCATACTTAGATCAGCTGTCCCTAAATATGTAGAAATATAATGCTACACTGTACAATATTTTAGAAAATTATGAAATTTCATTATTAATTCAATAGGATATTGCAGGCATGAAAGTGTCAAAGGCAGGCGACCCATTTTATTTTTATACATTGACGTATACAGTAAATGTATCTGTACATTTGTATTTTAACACACATTTGTTTATGTACTGTATTGTACTTGTGTCATGCTTGTAGAAGGGAAAATGGAGCGTACTCTTTGTAAGAAATAAAAAGCAGGATATAAACAGAGACGTAGAAGGCTGGAATGCAGCCAATGCAGACTGCCCTTCCTCCTTGACCCCTGACATCATCATTTCCAGGTCGTGCAGCGGCGGCTGTTCCTTGGGTTGATCGGCATGCCGGGGGTTTTCACACGACCCCATTCACATCAGAGCCAACCCTCAGACTCTAGACCCTTGTGTCCCCTGGTGTCCCCCTGCCAAAATTGTGCCCCCAAACCTCTGCTTAAGCCACACTGACAAAGCCTCAAGATCCACCCCCCTCAGCACACCACAAAACTGTGTTTGAACTCAAACATCAAGTGGTGATAGCTCATCAGTGTGTGGGTGAGTGAGTTAATGATTATGGTTAGATTGCTCTATGGTTAGCGTGTTCCCCATGGCCCCCTCATACTGACCAGCAAGCTATGAGGCACATCAATGAAATGATACAAATATAGGACCGGACACTTCAAAGACAGACCACTCAGGCAGTCCCAAGCTATGATGTCATGGCTTCCTGGGCTTAAATGGGCTGTCCATCACATCAAAATAGATGTTAATTCATCTGCATGTTAACATTCACATTACAAGCATAATTCCAGCCAGTTGATTATCGTTCCTTTATTTTGGAACTGCCAGCAAATAATTTTGTTCCAGATGGATTCTAGCAGCTTACATTTACTAAGGTTGACGTAAAACACTTTGGCCTCAGCTGTGCGGCAGCATTTTATGATAATGTTTGCAGAGACTGGAGTTTGGAAAGTCTGACATCCATCATCTTCCCACAATTCTTTAACCCATCAGAGTGACAGAGCAGAGGAGCATCGCCTGTACAGCTGAATGTAAGGGGCAGGGATTTCTTGAGGATCTTGGGATCTCTCCATTGCCACAGGATGCCCAAAAACCTCTCTGTGAACTTTGTATTCTCCCAGACCTGCCCTGGAAACAGAGAGCATTGTGTCTGGGGCAATTACATGAAGTTGAGGAGTGCGAAGGTTAATTAAGGGTGGCCAGGGTCCCACGGTTAACAGTTCTGCTCTCACCATTTTAAAAATTCCAGCTGGTAGTGGGTTAAAAGAAAACCATGAGGTGGACTTAATATATATTTATATTATATTATATCAGAGACAGATAGAAATAAAAAAAGAGGGGAAAAGTGAAAGAGGGAGAGAGAAGGTTGGAGAGAGAATGTTGGAGAGAAGAATTTTTTTTATTTTTTATGGTACAGTAATACAGTAATGTGTCTTGGTTCAGTAATTAATTCACATAGATTTTCATACCATAGTTATGCTGATGATACTCAACTCTTCCTCTCTTTCCCTCTCTCTGCCCAACAGGTGAAGGAGAGAATATCTGCTTGTCAGGCCGACATCTCTGATTGGATGACTACCCATCACCTGAAGCTCAACCTTGACAAGACAGAGCTCTTCTTCATGCCATACAAGACCTCCCCACTACATGACCTCTCCATCACTGTTGACAGGACCATGGTGGCTGCCTCCCGCTTTGCAAAGAACCTGGGGGTGGTCCTGGATGACCAGCTGGACTTCAAAGACCACATCAGGGCGATGGCACGGTTCTGCAGGTTCCTTCTGTACAACATCAGGAGGATTCAACCGTACCTGACCACCTACGCCACCCAGCTTCTTGTCTAGACCATGGTCACCTCACGCCTGGACAACTGCAACTCCATGCTGGCAAGCCTACCAGCCTGTGCCATCCTGCCTCTTCAACTGATCCAGAACGCAGCTGCCCGGCTTGTGTTCAACCTCCTGAAATTTTCGCATTTCACCCTCCTGCTGAGGTAACTCCACTGGCTGCCAGTTGCAGCCAGGATCAGGTTCAAAGTTCTGACCCTGGCCTACACTGCAGCCAATAGGACAGGCCCCGCCTACCTGAAGGACTTGATCCAGAACGATGTTCCTGCTCGACCACTTCACTCTTCTACTGCAGGGCGCCTCGCACTTCCCCCCCTCCGTGTCAATGGCGCTCGTTTGTCCCGACTGCAAAGCTTCTCCACCCTGGCTCCCCAGTGGTGGAAGGAACTCAACCATTCCCCTATGTTCTATGCCAACCCTGTCTGCGTTCCGTCGTGTCCTGAAGATACACCTCTTCAGACTTCACCTGGACTGATACGCCTATCTAGGATCTCTCATGGTACTTGTTTCTTGTTTAACTGTGTGTTTAAATTCATAATAGTATTTAGAATAGAATTGTAGTAGAGCTGATTTACCCAGTTCACTGTGAACTGCATTCAATGTTCATTACTAGGGATAGCTGCTACTTTATGGGAAGGATGTGCTTTGTCTTATCTGTTCTGTAGTTACTTCAAGGACGTTTCTGTATGCACTTACTGTATGTCGCTTTGGATAAAAGCGTCTGCTAAAAGACTGTAATGTAATGTAATACAATCAATTACAGCCGTGGTTGTCTTGTTCAGTCAGTGTTCACTCAGACCTGACTTTTATGTGTTTTACGTGAACATGTTAGGGAAAATGAGAGGAATAAAAAAACATTGGGCCTCATGTATTAAAGGTGCATATGTACAAAAAAGATACGTAGGCCACTTTCCCCAGGGATTTGGGATTTAAAACAAACTTGATGTCAAAATATGCACACATTTACACAAAGTATTATTCATGCGTACACACATTTTTGAGACTGTGGGAATTGGCGACTCTGATGGCGGGAAAACTGGTATAAGCATCCTTTTTGTACTTATGCATCGTTTATACATGAGGCCCATTGTGTGAGAAAGTTGTAGACAAGAATGCATGTGTATGCATACCATTCTTCCTACACAGGTAAAACCAAACCCACAGTACTTATTAAGCATGTTCCTAATTACAGACGGACCTTACATTGTGTCGACACTTGTATCCCTTATCTACACAAAAGCATTTTTTCTGAATTCAACAAAGAGAGGAAACTACTAACTCATCCTGGACTGTAAAAAGTTGGATTAACACTGAGCACTTCACTGTTTTGGTATTATTTCAGTAATATCTTCTGTGATCTGTCTGTTAATGCTATTCATCTGTACATTAATCTTGAATTATTTTAACAGTCTTGAATGAAGGCTTGTGTACTGAGCACTTTTTGAGCAGATTATTACATCCTTATGTGGCTGTTAGATAAACAGATAGGTAGCACATAAATCCTTTTTGAAATGGTGCAATTGATATGATGTACAGAGTTGAATAGATGGGTACTGTAAGAATCCCGTAGCATACTTAAATAATCATATATAGTCGAAAAATTAATCTCTCCTCAAAAACCATAATTCCGAAGCTTCTACGGACAAGCAGTCACAAGAAAAACTGTTAACAGAGAAGGTGAAGAATAAGGAGAGACAGGCATGTGAAGGGAGGGAGAGAGGGAGGGAGGGGTTGTAAGTGGCTTGAATACAATGCCTGTTTCCATCCTGAGACTCACACCCTGACGTACTGTCACCACACACCCCAATCTCTATCCCACAGGCACGGGGACGGGGTGGGGAAGGTGGGGGTGGTGGTCATGCCCATAGAAGTCCACCTTCAGCATGCTTTCACACACATTCAAAAACCATACAAGTACCTGTCGTGAGATGGCAGACAAGCAAGCGCAGAGCCCAATGCAAGTCTGTGGTCTCGTGGGGTGTTTTCATAGGTTCCAAATTGTTTTACATTCTATGTTCTCCTATCCAATAGCAGCTGGTAACCCACTGGCAGGAATTGATTGATTGACAGTATTTTCGCTCTTTCTCATATGCTTGGTTTAACTGTTTTATTAGAGTGTTGTCAGGTTCAATGTGCTCTGTAGACAGAGAGAAATACAATGCAAGGCTTAAAGCTAGAGATGGGGGGGTGGGGGTAGTAAAGGAACAGAATATCAATATTTTCTGCTTTGATAAGGTGTCTGTGTTAATTTGCATAAATGCTTTCCCTTGAGTGTATAACAAAGCAGCTAGAGATATGCAAACAAGCCAGCGGCGATGAGAGAATAATGGTGGCCTTGAAGGGTCATTTGCTGTGCTTTTGCAAAATGTTTTTTTTCTTGCTAACAATTATACTCAGTTTGTATATGAGAATTTATGTGAGCCTGTGTGTATAAACAAAAATTATATATACACACATATACATACACACTTATCCAGGCACCAATTACACACACTTACTTGGATAGAACTGTGTTTGTGTGTGTGTGTGTGTGTGTGTGTGTGTGTGTGTGTGTGCGTGCATGTATTTGTATCAATTGCATACATGACCAGCAGGATCAAAAATTTAATAATTTACTTGGTTTACAATCTCTGTTCTAAAAAGACAAGATACATTATAACACGAATAGTTTGGTAGACAAAACAGAAGCGAGCTGTTGTGTTGGTCCAGTCCCATTCATCACCAGTGACACACCAGTGGGTGTTGACCAGGGATGGAGGTGGTCTCTCATCTCGGCCTCTCTCTCTTTATCTGTATGACGGCAGACTGGAGCTGTCCCTGGTGAGGAGCACGAATCACCAGGATGTTGATTTATGAGGGGCGTCGCCACAGCGCTCTGCTCATTGCCAAACGCTACTCAAAACCAATCTCTTCTCTCCGCTTTGCTCTTGTCCATCTTTTTAATAAGCACCAGCCTAATTCCTCCCCTGTTCTCTGTTACTTATATCTCCCTCCTGTTAAATCTCTCCTCTTCACTTTTCCATTCTTCACTCCGTCAAATGAGTACACACACACACCTCTGATGGTTGGGAAGTTTCTTTTTTCTTCTGAGTGAGTGTGTGTGTGTTTGTGTGTGTGAGTCATAGAGAATTGTTTGCAGGAAGAAGTAGAAGTAGAGTTTGCTGGCACTAACCATTTTACTTGGAAGCACACACTACTCTCAAGTACCCCTGAAACAAAATACCTTTTGGGAGTGTATTTTTTATATTTCCATATAATAGCCCCAATGTGGTTACTTTCCCAAGCCATTTTGATGGGTAAGGCATAGCTAGTTGCAACTGCCCGTGTGATGCATTGCAAACATTCACCATGAATCGTTTCAGTTGGAGATGAAAAATATAATTTATCATGATTACCGAACTGCAAGAGCTAGTTTCCTCGTTGTCTGATCTCTTGATGAAAAATATATGATCTCCCTTACCCTCTTTAAGTAGCAAT
This sequence comes from Ilyophis sp. 1 JC-2022, assembly GCA_022702515.1. Taxonomy (NCBI): domain Eukaryota; kingdom Metazoa; phylum Chordata; class Actinopteri; order Anguilliformes; family Synaphobranchidae; genus Ilyophis; species Ilyophis sp. 1 JC-2022. The sequence continues at coordinate 26,635,227 of CM040396.1, forward strand.
GTAGGCCTGATGGGGCGGCAGTGTAGTATAATGGTTAAGGAACTGGGTTTGTAACCGAAAGGTTGCAGGTTCGATTCCTGGGTCGGACACTGCCGTTGTACCCTTGAGCAAGGGACTTCACCTGCATTGCTTCAGTATATATCCAGCTGTATCAATGGATACTGTGTATGAATGCAAAAATGCTGTGTAAGTCGCTCTGGATAAGAGCGTCTGCTAAATGCCTGTAATGTAATGTAATGATCACTTGCCCTCTACTACTCTTCTGCTGCAACAGTACTTGTGTTTGATCACTATTACAGTAACTGTGCCGGTGTTTTATCTATCATACTGCAACAGTGGTGGTGTTTGATCTCTCATATACTGTAAAAATGCTGGTGATTGATCTCTCATACTATAACAGTGCTGATGTTTGATCACTATTACAGTAACAGTGCTGATGTTTGATCTCATCTCTATTACAGTGCTGTAGGCCTGGTCGCTTGCCCTCTACTACTCTTCTGCTGCAACAGTTCTGGTGTTTTATCTCTCATACTGTATCAGTGCTGGTGTTTGATCTCTCATACTGTATCAGTGCTGGTGTTTGATCTTTCAAACTGTATCAGTGCTGGTGTTTGATCTTTCATCTCTCATACTGTATCAGTGCAGGTGTTTGATCTCTCATACTGTATCAGTGCTGGTGTTTGATCTCTCAAACTGTATCAGTGCTGGTGTTTGATCTCTCATACTGTATCAGTGCTGGTGTTTGATCTCTCATACTGTATCAGTGCTGGTGTTTGATCACTATTACGGTAACAGTGCTGGTGTTTGATCTCTCATACTGTATCAGTGCTGGTGTTTGATCTCTCATACTGTATCAGTGCTGGTGTTTGATCTTTCATCTCTCATACTGTATCAGTGCTGGTGTTTGATTTCTCATACTGTATCAGTGCTGGTGTTTGATCTCTCATACTGTATCAGTGCTGGTGTTTGATCTCTCATACTGTATCAGTGCTGGTGTTTGATTTCTCATACTGTATCAGTGCTGGTGTTTGATCTCTCATACTGTATCAGTGCTGGTGTTTGATCTCTCAAACTGTATCAGTGCTGGTGTTTGATCTTTCATCTCTCATACTGTATCAGTGCTGGTGTTTGATTTCTCATACTGTATCAGTGCTGGTGTTTGATCTCTCATACTGTATCAGTGCTGGTGTTTGATCTTTCATCTCTCATACTGTATCAGTGCTGGTGTTTGATTTCTCATACTGTATCAGTGCTGGTGTTTGATCTCTCATACTGTATCAGTGCTGGTGTTTGATCTCTCATACTGTATCAGTGCTGGTGTTTGATCTCTCATACTGTATCAGTGCTGGTGTTTGATTTCTCATACTGTATCAGTGCTGGTGTTTGATCTCTCAAACTGTATCAGTGCTGGTGTTTGATCTCTCATACTGTATCAGTGCTGGTGTTTGATCTCTCAAACTGTATCAGTGCTGGTGTTTGATCCTTCATACTGTATCAGTGCTGGTGTTTGATCTCTCAAACTGTATCAGTGCTGGTGTTTGATCCTTCATACTGTATTAGTGCTGGTGTTTGATCTCTCATACTGTATCAGTGCTGGTGTTTGATCTCTCAAACTGTATCAGTGCTGGTGTTTGATCCTTCATACTGTATCAGTGCTGGTGTTTGATCTCTCAAACTGTATCAGTGCTGGTGTTTGATCTCTCAAACTGTATCAGTGCTGGTGTTTGATCCTTCATACTGTATTAGTGCTGGTGTTTGATCTCTCATACTGTATCAGTGCTGGTGTTTGATCTTTCATCTCTCATACTGTATCAGTGCTGGTGTTTGATCTCTCATACTGTATCAGTGCTGGTGTTTGATCTCTCATACTGTATCAGTGCTGGTGTTTGATCTCTCAAACTGTATCAGTGCTGGTGTTTGATCTCTCATACTGTATCAGTGCTGGTGTTTGATCTCTCAAACTGTATCAGTGCTGGTGTTTGATCCTTCATACTGTATCAGTGCTGGTGTTTGATCTCTCATACTGTATCAGTGCTGGTGTTTGATCTCTCAAACTGTATCAGTGCTGGTGTTTGATCCTTCATACTGTATTAGTGCTGGTGTTTGATCTCTCATACTGTATCAGTGCTGGTGTTTGATCTCTCATACTGTATCAGTGCTGGTGTTTGATCACTATTACGGTAACAGTGCTGGTGTTTGATCTCTCATACTGTATCAGTGCTGGTGTTTGATCTCTCATACTGTATCAGTGCTGGTGTTTGATCTCTCAAACTGTATCAGTGCTGGTGTTTGATCTTTCATCTCTCATACTGTATCAGTGCTGGTGTTTGATCTCTCATACTGTATCAGTGCTGGTGTTTGATCTCTCAAACTTTATCAGTGCTGGTGTTTGATCCTTCATACTGTATCAGTGCTGGTGTTTGATCTTTCATCTCTCATACTGTATCAGTGCTGGTGTTTGATTTCTCATACTGTATCAGTGCTGGTGTTTGATCTCTCATACTGTATCAGTGCTGGTGTTTGATCTTTCATCTCTCATACTGTATCAGTGCTGGTGTTTGATTTCTCATACGATATCAGTGCTGGTGTTTGATCTCTCATACTGTATCAGTGCTGGTGTTTGATCTCTCAAACTGTATCAGTGCTGGTGTTTGATCTTTCATCTCTCATACTGTATCAGTGCTGGTGTTTGATTTCTCATTCTGTATCAGTGCTGGTGTTTGATCTCTCATACTGTATCAGTGCTGGTGTTTGATCTCTCAAACTGTATCAGTGCTGGTGTTTGATCCTTCATACTGTATCAGTGCTGGTGTTTGATCTCTCAAACTGTATCAGTGCTGGTGTTTGATCCTTCATACTGTATTAGTGCTGGTGTTTGATCTCTCATACTGTATCAGTGCTGGTGTTTGATCTTTCATCTCTCATACTGTATCAGTGCTGGTGTTTGATCTCTCATACTGTATCAGTGCTGGTGTTTGATCTTTCATCTCTCATACTGTATCAGTGCTGGTGTTTGATCTCTCATACTGTATCAGTGCTGGTGTTTGATCTCTCATACTGTATCAGTGCTGGTGTTTGATCTCTCAAACTGTATCAGTGCTGGTGTTTGATCTCTCATACTGTATCACTGCTGGTGTTTGATCTCTCATACTGTATCAGTGCAGGTGTTTGATCTCTCATACTGTAACAGTGCTGGTGTTTGATCTCTCATACTGTATCAGTGCTGGTGTTTGATCTCTCATACTGTATCAGTGCTGGTGTTTGATCCTTCATACTGTATCAGTGCTGGTGTTTGATCTCTCATACTGTATCAGTGCTGGTGTTTGATCTCTCAAACTGTATCAGTGCTGGTGGTTGATCCTTCATACTGTATCAGTGCTGGTGTTTGATCTCTCATACTGTATCAGTGCTGGTGTTTGATCTCTCATACTGTATCAGTGCTGGTGTTTGATCTCTCATACTGTATCAGTGCTGGTGTTTGATCTCTCCTACTGTATCAGTGCTGGTGTTTGATCTCTCATACTGTATCAATGCTGGAGTTTAATCTTTCATATTTTTCATAAAAACCCAGACAATCCACCAAAACCCGCCAAATAAGAATTTGTGCAATGTATTTTATAATATATTTATGCCTGGTCAAAGCCATTTTGTACGCGCACAACGAGTTTGAAATAAATACAATTGGGCGCGAAATTGCCCTGGCAACACTAAGCTAAACGGGAGTTTGACAGTTACGAAAGCTTCTCCTGGGAAGCCCGGATGCTTGATCTCTCATACTGTATCAGTGCTGGTGTTTGATCTCTCATACTGTATCAGTGCTGGTGTTTGATCTCTCAAACTGTATCAGTGCTGGTGTTTGAGCCTTCATACTGTATTAGTGCTGGTGTTTGATCTCTCATACTGTATCAGTGCTGGTGTTTGATCTCTCATACTGTATCACTGCTGGTGTTTGATCTCTCATACTGTAACAGTGCTGGTGTTTGATCTCTCATACTGTATCAGTGCTGGTGTTTGATCTCTCATACTGTATCAGTGCTGGTGTTTGATCTCTCATACTGTATCAGTGCAGGTGTTTGATCTCTCATACTGTAACAGTGCTGGTGTTTGATCTCTCATACTGTATCAGTGCTGGTGTTTGATCTCTCATACTGTATCAGTGCAGGTGTTTGATCTCTCATACTGTATCAGTGCAGGTGTTTGATCTCTCATACTGTAACAATGCTGGTGTTTGATCTCTCATACTGTAACAGTGCTGGTGTTTGATCTCTCATACTGTATCAGTGCTGGAGTTTAATCTTTCATATTTTTCATAAAAACCCAGACAATCCACCAAAACCCGCCAAATAAGAATTTGTGCAATGTATTTTATAATATATTTATGCCTGGTCAAAGCCATTTTGTACGTGCACAACGAGTTTGAAATAAATACAATTGGGCGCGAAATTGCCCTGGCAACACTAAGCTAAACGGGAGTTTGACAGTTACGAAAGCTTCTCCTGGGAAGCCCGGATGCTTCACCTTTTGCCTAGTGAACATAAATCAGAATTTCAGAAATTTGAATCTGAGAAATTTGTATTTATGGATCAGAATTTTTTAAATTAGAATTTCAATCCGAATTGTTTATATTTGGAAAAAAATCATTGTTTAAATGCAAATTTATGTCACACGTATATATTTCAAACTAAATTCAAATTCAAATACTTTTGTCAGTTCTTGAGCTCCATAGGAAATTTATTTCAAACAAAGTTGCACCCTGATGGATGCACCCGTCTAAAATCCAACAGCTGTGGATTTTAGACGGCACTCTACAAAGTTTTGTGTTGCTGCTGCTCGCAAGATGAGGAGACACAGTTTGAAGATGTCAGATTAACTCACATACTACAACTGCTTGAACCACAGTATGGATTTCCATTGCCTCTGGGACAGAAAGAAACCATACCTGACACGGCAAATTGACTGCTTTAGCATAATATATGCACACACGGCTAGTGACAGGTGTGGCCAATATGTCGGGTGGTGAGTACAGTGAGAGGGAGAAATTACATTTTCCCACAACTATTTTAATATCCCAAACTGGGGTTAAAAACCAAAACAAAGAAAAAAAGAAACGGAAAGAGTACACAAAGAAGACCTTGGATCAAATACATTTCTGAAATACTTTGAAAAACAGATTTGACAACATGCAGATCCCTGAGAATGTTCAACAAAATATTTTACAAACCAAAATGTATAATAAAAGACCACATAAGACCACTCCTAAATAAATGTAATGCAATAGATCTTTTGACCAAAACCATAAAATGTGTATTAGGTGCATCCCTAGTCTTGATAACTTACTCTGGTATCCACTGACACAGTGCTCTTACAACTCTTAAGGGTAATTTACCCTGAATCTCATTGCATGGCAGCAATGGAGACAGGCACAGACCAGTGAATCACACTGCTGCGGTGGCCATGTTCAGCTAAAGTCGTTGGTGGGTTCGCGCAGAATAAAACATGGCTCAATATTTCTCGATGGAGTGGTCGTCCAGAGTGTCGATGAGCATAAGTGTCTTATCATCCCTGTGGCTCCCTTTGATAACGTAATCCTCCTGCCCACGCCACCGGCGAGAACTGAGACATCGGCAGTGACCATATCCATGTGTGTCGGACGTTACTCAAACTGTGTCTCATCTCCCGCTCAACTCTTATCTCTCCGCTCCTAGCTTCTGACCCACGCATATATTTGTGAGAGGCTTTGCCTCGCTCTATATATGCAGCTACTCTATAGGTCTGTTTAGGGGTGAGTTTGAATATATCACAGTTACCTTTTGTGTGCCTGTGTGCGTCAGGAAGGATTTGTGTAAGTACCTGTGTGTGCGCGTGTGCAAGCGTGCGTTTCTGCATGTGTGTGTGTGTGTGTGTGTGTGCGTTTCCGATGTTATTTTACAACATGCAGAATTTTCTTTCCACAATACTCCCCCCATCTTCCCATAAACCTTCTGCTTCATCTCCTTCCTCTCTGACAGTCTGCCTCTTTCTCTCTCTCACTCTCATCTCAGCTTATCAATCAAAAATATATTAACTGCAAACTCGACGCCCATCAAAGCGTGAATTCTGCAGACGAGGACAGATAAGGCCCGTCTGGGTAATAAATGCTTTGCCGTCTAAAAAGGCCCGCTCGCCTCATCCCGGCCCCCTCCCATTCATATCTGCTTATTAATCTCCTCTCCCCTCTGCCATTCCCCCTTTCATACTGCCGACAGAGAAGGTTCCCTGACGGGCCCATACATCACAAACATGCATGCACCCTCACACGTGTAAACACATTCACCCAGCAGGGATTCGCAGAAGCACACACCTGCTGTGTTAAAGGTACAGATAATGTGCAGCAACCTCCATCTTCTGCAAAAAAAAGTCTACATGATCCAGAGGCCATTTTGGCCAAAAGGAGAGTGCAGTGAGAGGGGAAATAGCAGACATAAACGGGACGATGCACGACAGAGGGGGCAGCATTTGAATGGAAGAACAAAGAATGGAAAGAAGTAAAGAACAGATGGGGAGAAGAAAAAAGCATGGGGAGTGATGGACAGGAAGAAAAGGGGGGAAATAAATTGGAGGTAGAAAGACGGGATGGAGAAAAGGAGAAACTGGAGAAAAAGACAAATGAAGGAGAGAATGGGTTAGCTTGGTTTTCTGTAAAAGTAACTAAGACAGGATAAGATAAAGCTAAAAGGGCCGTCAGTCTGTCGAAACAATCCAGGCACTGTCCCTCCCCAACCATCTCCCCCTCTCGCCCTCAGTCTCTCGCTCTCTCCCTCACTCTCTTCTTCTTGCTCTTTTCTCACTTTCCCTCCCTCATTCTCTTTCTGTCCCTCTCCCTCGCTCTCTGGCTAATCGCACGACAACTCAGATTTCCAGCGATGCCTGCTCTGATATAACTGATCTCAAGAGGGATAGTTTATTGGCATGTCTAGATTCATGCACCTGCTTTACAATAACACAATGTAGATCGCTCTGTTTGCCGTCTTGCATGGACTGCATAGAACTCATAGATTTATTGGAAATCCACACTCTTTTTTCTGACATGTAACCTATGTACACCTGGAAATCTGACCAGAAAGGCTAGACTGTGTTCACACAGAACATTGTTTTTTTTATACTAAACATACAGGCTTGTGAAAAATATGATCTTATTTCTGAATGTTCTGGTCCTCAAGCTTAAAATTAGCTCTGCAAACCATTATATCGGTAAACCACTGGTTATAAAATGTATGCACTTGAGACCGTACATTTAAAAATAAATAAATAAAAATTTCAGAGTGAGCTGTCACATTTGTCAGCAGCCTGACCTGACTACTAGCATCCCACTCACTTTATGGTTATGGTGGTTAAAGGACCAGCAGGCTGTACAGAGAGATGTGCCTGCTGGTATCCTTTATGTCTGCAGGTACGAGCAGAGGGCCCTAAGACAACTTATGCCTCACGCCAGTACTCAAGCAACTATTGTTCTGCCACTGGATACAATGACTTCCAGTTTTCTACCCAATACAGCTCTTATACTGTAGTATTCCCATGACAGTTCATTAATGACCGCCAAAACTATATGCCCGTACCAGAATCTCACAGCTCAAACAACTGGTCCGGGTTGGTCCAAGTGAGGCAGGACTTGCCAAATGCGATAGAAATCAGGCCAAGCTGAATGCTGAATGAGCACACAGCAGGGAGAGTTGCATGGCTTACAATGGGGGTATGATGTGGAAGGCATCATTACCCATACATTTTTTTTGGACCAAGCAGAAATGTCCCCAGGTGGCAGGTCCCCAGTAGGCATGTAGGGCTCTCATTCCAGCAAAGATGGAGAAGATTAGGAAATAATTATCAGACACTGCAAACAAAACAAACAAGAGTCTGTCTTAAGTTTTAGTCTTCTAATGAAACTTAACATCTTATTTTTATTCTCTCAAGTAGAAAATATTTGTTTGTTTTATAACAACCTAGTCTCGGGAAGGCCAGACTTTGTGATAAACACAAAGTCTGGTCCATAGACTTGCCTAACGTGGTAAAGAGCCGCCCACTTTCACAAGATGGCGCATTTGATTGACATTCAATATAACCAACCACAGACCGCCTATGGTCGATCCAGAAACAGCACTACAAAAAGAACAGACCCGCGTGAAACAAATGTGGTTTACAGAAATGGCATGGCGATCTCCAGTAAAAAAAAAACGTTCTTCAATCCAGCGTTCAGCTCTTAGTCTTGGTCCGAAACACTCATTGTTCTTGATGGATTCACAGCATTCGCTAGCTACTGATTAGTTAGCACAACTTGTTTCCTGGCAGACTAATAAAACCCAATGTACCATGTCATACCAGAAATACGCACATACTTCTATGATTGACAGTGCTGCTAACCAATGAGTGCTGACTGTCAGTTTCCAACAGTCCTACCCAGTTTATGCAAGCCTATACATCAGACGTTGCTTACGAAGTGCGTCAAAGCGGCTGAGGCTGAGACTAATAACAAGCTAATATACAGTGGGGAAAATAAGTATTTCACCCCCTGCTGATTTTGTGAGTTTACCCCCTTACAAAGAAATGAACGGTCTATAATTTTAATGGTAGGTTCATTTTAACAGTGAGAGGCAGAATATCAAAAAAAAAATCCAGAAAATCACATTATATGAATTTTAAAAATATTTTTGTGTTTTATTGAGTAAAATAAGTATTTCACCCCCTAGCAAAACATGACTCAGTACTTAGTGGAGAAACCCTTGTTGGCAAGCACAGCGGTCAGACGTTTCTTGTAGTTGGTCACCAAGTTTGCGCAGATCCCAGGAGGGATTTTGGCCCACTCCTCTTTGCAGATCCTCTCCAAATCCTTAAGGTTTGGAGGTTGTCGCTTGGCAACTCGAAGCTTCAGCTCCCTCCACAGATTTTCTATGGGATTAAAGTCCGGAGACTGACTAGGCCACTCCATGACCTTAATGTGCTTCTTCTTGAGCCACTCTTTTGTTGCCTTAGCCGTATGTTTTGGGTCATTGTCATGCTGGAACACCCATCCACGACCCATTTTCAGTGTCCTGGCTGAGGGAAGGAGGTTCTCACCCAAGATTTCACGGTACATGGCCCCGTTCATCCTCCTCTCGATGCAGTGAAGTTGTCCTGTCCCCTTAGCAGAGAAACAGCCCCAAAGCATAATGTTTCCACCGCCATGCTTGACGGTGGGGATGGTGTTCTTGGGGTCAAAGTCAGTATTTTTCCTACTCCAAACACGGCGAGTCGAGTTGATGCCAAAGAGCTCGATTTTGGTCTCATCTGACCACTGCACTTTCTCCCAAGCCTCCTCTGAATCATCCAGGTGCTCATTGGCAAACTTCAGACGGGCCTGTACATGTGCCTTCTTGAGCAGGGGGACCTTGCGGGCGCTACAGGATTTCAATCCATTACGGCGTAGTGTGTTACCAATGGTCATCTTGGTGACTGTGGTCCCAGCTGCCTTGAGATCATTAACAAGCTCCTCCCATGTAGTTCTGGGTTGATCCCTCACCTTTCTCATGATCAACGTCACCCCACGAGGTGAGATCTTGCGTGGAGCCCCAGACCAAGGGAGATTGATGGTCAATTCGTGTTTCTTCCATTTTCGAATAATCGCACCAACAGTATTCTCCTTCTCACCAAGCTGTTTGCCAATGGTCTTGTAGCCCATTCCAGTCTTGTGCAGGTCTACAATCTTGTCCCTGATGTCCTTAGACAACTCTTTGGTATTGCCCATGGTGGAGAGGTTGGAATCTGATTGATTGATTGATTCTGTGGACAGGTGTCTTTTATACAGGTAACGAGTTGAGATTAGGAGTACTTTCTTAAAGTAAGAGGACTAATCTGTGTGCCTCATGGTCACATAACTGGTTTGTGGGAGCCAGAATTCTTGCTGGTTGGTAGGGGGTGAAATACTTATTTTACTCAATAAAACACAAATCATTTTTTAAAATTCATATAATGTGACTTTCTGGAATTTTTTTTGATATTCTGTTTCTCACTGTTAAAATTAACCTACCATTAAAATGATAGACCGTTCATTTCTTTGTAAGTGGGCAAACTCACAAAATCAGCAGGGGGTGAAATACTTATTTTCCCCACTGTATAAGTGAATTTGTCTTACCCCATTGGAAAATCTTGAATCAAGTCAAACTGTCTCACCACATTGGCAATCTTTTTGTCTTATTTTGCAAAAAAGTAATTTAAAAAAAATGAAGTAATTTTTCAAAATATAAGACTAAAATACTTGTAAAGATTGTATTATTTTTTGGTTTTTGCAGTGGACACAGCATGTTGCTCTGTTTCTCTGCTGTCCTCACACATGCCACAGGCCTTTTTTCACTGCTCCCCACATGTGAATGTGAAGACCACCTGAGCATGTCTTCAAACAGCCTGATCTGACATGAATACAACAACAAGAACAGTTAGCTAATATTAGCTAGATTTTGTAAATATCATAGACCTTTTTCTGTTTTCCATGAATGTTTGCTAAAGTTAGCTCACAGTCTGAATAGATTGGAACAAAATTGGTTGCTGAAGAGGAACATGAACAGTAAACAAGTAAGCTGACAATCATTTTGTTGTTATTATTCATCTCAATGAATGTAATATTTGTCCCCAACGTTTAAAAACAATCTACACATAATCTGCTGTGAAAATATCGTTCCTTCTAGCCATCACACTCATTAAATCAACGTCATCAGCAAACAATAAAAGCTTCAATATGAAGCGCTTCAGCAGTAACTTTTACAAGGAAATATACTGTAGTTGGCAACAATCTCCTTATACGTGCCTCTGTGTGTCCTTTGTGTGTCCTGTGACACACACGCATACAATGGCGCATACACGCACACGCACACACACACACACACACACACGCACACACACACGCACACACACACACACACACACACGCACACACACACACACACACACACACACACACACACACACACACACACACACACAAATAGTCTGTGATTTTTTTTCAGTGTTTACCTCACTCACACATATTGCACTGCACATTTCCTTCTCCAGCTTTTTACGAGAGAGAGATAGTCCCTAAAAGTGAGAGAAAGAGAGAATGAGAAAGGGCTGAGACTGGGGAAGGACTACCTGCCCAGTATTATCACCTGCAAACTCCAAACACTGCTCACTAATCCCTCAAAGCACAGTAAAACAAATAGGGACCACAGGAAGGTATTGATGAATAAAACATACAGACTCCAGAAACACAGGCAGTGCATAGACACCAAACCTCTTTACGAATGCACGAACAAAGCTGAAAATACTGTCAAAAGCATATGCCAGTGCTTGCAAAGAGCCGTTTCAGCTGATTAGAGCCTTCTGTTTTCTCTTCATATCTGCTTCAAAACAATATTTAAATAAAATGAATGAATGTTCAAAACATTGTCTTTTTCTTGTTTATATTTTAAAATATGGAGGTATGGGGAAAAAGATATTTGAGCTGAATAGAAAATGCCTTTGCAGCAACAGAAGACTGAGACTTGCTGCATTTGAAGATGCTCAAAATAATTAGGAACTATTGAGACACATTCAAAGGCTTTGGTTGGGAATAAATATTTGAATTACTTAACTAAAACCCCAAAAAACAACCAACCCTTTAATGAGGTGTAACCACTTCTGAGTTGAGCTGCTGAACACAATCCTGCAACATATTTCTAACACAAGAGATACTAACACACTTCCTTCACATGCACGCACGGATGCACGCACGCCATGCATGTACACACACTCGCCACAGTTGTGGTACACAAAACGAATACACTGAAATACATAACACAGTTATACCATACACTCCTAAAGCACTGAACTACTGAACACACGACTGTCACACACTCCTAACACACAACCTTTTGTGCTCCTCACTCTTTCACACAGGCACTTGAAGTGTGGCATGTGATGACATTGTGTAAGTTGGTAGACTTTCCTCTTCCCTTCTTTGTCCCAACTCTCTTTTTAAAATTATTTTTACTGATTAAATAAAGATGACCTTTTTTAAAGTCAAGCCCCACCACCCCCCCCCCCCCCCCTCTCTCTCTCTCTCTCTTTCTTGTGACCTACAGTGGTGATGATGCCTGTGGGCTGGAATAACTGTCTGGTGCCAGGCTGCTGAGCCCGGGGCCTTGTGGGGAATGAGGCAGGGGTCAAAGGAGGGGGTGGTGCACTCACGAGGTTTGCGCTCCAAGAAAAATAGTTTTTGTCATAATTTTCAGTTGCTGCTTCAGTACAATAGAAACAGCCAGGGAGAAATGGAGGGAGTAATACAAACAAACAAGCAAACAAAACAAAACAAAAAACAAACACCCTGAGAGGAAAAGACAAAGCAAAAGGGATATGGAAAATAGTTCTGTTATACTTTTTAGACTTGTTTCCATATCCATGCTGACATACTGCCTTTGAGCAGGATGTTTAATTCTACCTAATACATTAGGCCACAGTGTTCGAGAAAGTAGTGGCGCATTGTTCAAGTGTCAGACCATATGCTTATGCAGATTGAATACAAAGGCAGTCCAGCCCAGTGCATGTGCTCTGTGGACTTTGAGACATGCAGACAGTTGGGCAATGGTAATGATGACATTTTACTGGTACTGGGAAACAGTAACATTGTGGGAATGGCTTTATTGCTACTAGCACCCATCTGGGTGATGCACGGCAGCCATCTTGCACCAGAATGCTCACCACACATTAGCTGATGTGGAGAGAGAAAAAACTATTTTTATCCAATTAAATCAAGAGATAATTAGGTGGCATGTTAAGAGAGCCAGGTTGGGAATGTAGCTAGAACACCGGGGAACCCCTTACTCTTTGCAATGAATGTCATGGGATCTTTAATGACCACAGTGAGCCAAGATCTAAGTTTAACGTCTCATCCGAAAGACTGTGTCCCCTACAGCAGTGTCCCCATCACTGTCCTTGGGCATTGGGGTTTATTTATATCGGAAGATCTCCCCCTCCTGGCCCACCAACACCAGTTCCAGCAGAAACTTTGTTTTCCCAGGAGGTCTCCTATTAAAGTATTAACCAAGTCCACACTTGCTTAGCTTAAGGCTTTCAGCAGGAGCAGGGTGCATGGTGGTATGACTGTAGTAGTATGTAGTAGGAATATTAGTGGACCAGCTCTCCCAGGAGTGTTCTGTGAGAGTGAGGAGTCAGTCAGACATAGATATTCAAATCTAATGCAGATTATATAACACCCTGATGAAGGCTTTTTACACCCTGATGAAGGCTTTTTACACCCTGATGAAGGCTTTTTACACCCTGATGGAGGCTTTTTGCACCCTGATGAAGACTTTTTACACCCTGATGAAGGCTCTTTGCTGAAATGTTGGTGGCTACAATAAATCACGGCATATAGAGTGAGTGTGCAACTTTTTTCTTAATTTTTAGATTTTGTTCCATTGTCTGCACCTCATTGGATATGCATTCTTGACTTTTTTGTAACAGGTGAGAAAAATGCCTCACATGAAAAATAAATTGTTGACCACCTATTAACTCTATCTGGAGACAGTCACATAAGGAGATGGCTATGACTGGAGGCCCCCATGATGCAGGAAAAGTTATCGGTTGGTTATCAGACAGAAAGTGTGACTGTTAACAGCCACAGTGAAGATCTGGTTGTGATTTCGCTTACCAACGTCTGCACTTCCTTTCTCAGTGTGGTAAACACACAGGGTGACATGGGGGTCATGGTGCTCCGGGCATTCTGTCTGTCCAGGGGGAATGTAGTAGTGCATGGGCGGGGTGTGTGGACAAATCTCTCTTACAAATAGACTCTTAGATCTTGTCTTCTGGAGCAATCTATTTTCTCAGCTCTCAGATAATGAGTCACTTGGTGCTTCAAGCATGAATCCCAGAACACTGTTGATTCCCCTAAATCAGAGGTAGGCAACCCCGGTTCTGGAGAGCCGCAGGGTCTGCTGCTTTTTGTTGTTACTCGTCACTTAATTGATCAATTAAAGCAGCTGATTAAACCGTTAACTCACCTCACCTGGTTTCTTTGGTCTAAGTAGTTGCTGTATTTATGGTGAAAACAAAAACCAGCAGACCCTGTGGCTTTTCCAGGACCAGGGTTGCCTACCTCTGCCCTAAATATACTCTGCAAAAACCCGGAAGTAAGTATATCATCCTGAGGTTTTAAGTATACTACATTTAGAGAAAATGTTGCTTACTTAAGTACTTTCTCGTCCTGTTTTCTCAACTGCCATACTCAATAGTAGACAAGTGCGCTGATTCAGACAAAACCTGAGTCTCTACATCAGGCCACCTAAACACCTATATCTCATTGGCTATCCCTTGCATTCCCACCCAATCAAGTTCTCAGTTGACCTTACCTGATTAAATAAAGGATACATTTTTTGAATTCTGGGACTAGACCAGGGGTGGGCAATTCCAGGCCTCGCGGGCCGGTGTGTATGCATGTTTTTACTGCCACCAGTTACCACGGCTCAATCAGCTAATTAGTCATACACACAATCACCGATTCACTCGTAAATTACAGAACGATAAAACGCTACAATACACGCATACCGGCACAAGAACATTCATCAGCTGCTGTTCATATCGCGGATATGTAGATTAAAATATCAGATCATGCAAACGATTGGGCTAATTCAATAATTGTTAACTGGCGGCAGCAAAAACCTGCATACACACCGGCCCGCGAGGCCTGGAGTTGCCCACCCCTGGACTAGACTAACATTTTGACCATGCTGATCATGATAAAATAGCTGAAAAACTAGAACTAGAACATTCCTGTCGTTGCTACAATGCCACCTGTGAGATCCACTGCAAGGTTACTGATTCACATCAGATACATTGTTTCCATTTACATTTATACACAGCGGTTTAATTTGATTGTGTGTTTGTTTATGATCTTGCTCATTTGATCTTCACTAAAACACTCAACTTCTAAGAGATGAGGTCTTATAGTAGCACTGACTCTGGGGTACAGTTATTTGTAGTGCGGTTTTCCCACTGAAAGATCTGGCAGGAATTGAACAGGGCTGATGGATGTCGGCAGAGCTGTTGTGTGCTAACAGATATGGAATGGCACATGGCAAGATAAACATGATGCATCTAAAACAGAAACCACATAATGGTATTCTTACAACATAAGCCAAGATTTTGAGCCTGCCTCTCTTGGCACACTCTCACCCATATGAAAAGAGATAAGACAGTTGTAGACTAACCACAACTTCACCAGTTACATTTTATTTGATTCCAAAACATGTACACACGTACACACAGACACACACACACACACACACACAAACAGCAGGCTCACATCATTGAGCCTGCATTAATTGTGGACCTTTAAATGCATTTGCAAACCCCCCAACAAAAGTCTTTCATCCTTTCATCTGCCCTCCCTTTTCATCATTTGAATTCTTTCTATTTTTATGTTTCTGTTTGCTTGTTTTCCTTATCACTCCATCAGGAATTCTCCCTTACAGTCCTGATAAACAGAGGGCGCCACAGTCTCACTCTCTTTCTTGTTCTCTCCATCCCGTCTCCTCCAGCCCACTGCATGATGTTCAGCAGACGCTGCCGACCCACAGTAGCGTGACTGGTAAAGCCTTGCGCATGAAACAGAAAAAAGATAAACCCAAGCAAAGAAAAAGAGAAGAATGTAAAACATTCAACACCGACATTCCTTACATTCGAGGTGAAGTATGCTTCTGAATGTCTCTCCCTCCAACAGTATCATGGTGAATCCATGGTTATGCTTGTTGGGGTCAACTGTCTCCCTCCAACAGTATCATGGTAAATCCATGGTTATGCTTGTTGGGGTAAACTGTCTCCATCCAACAGTATCATGGTAAATCCATGGTTATGCTTGTTGGGGTAAACTGTCTCCATCCAACAGTATCATGGTAAATCCATGGTTATGCTTGTTGGGGTAAACTGTCTCCCTCCAGCAGTATCATGGTGAATCCATGGTTATGCTTGTTGGGGTCAACTGTCTCCATCCAACAGTATCATGGTAAATCCATGGTTATGCTTGTTGGGGTAAACTGTCTCCCTCCAGCAGTATCATGGTGAATCCATGGTTATGCTTGTTGGGGTCAACTGTCTCCCTCCAGCAGTATCATGGTGAATCCATAGTTATGCTTGTTGGGGTCAACTGTCTCCCTCCAGCAGTATCATGGTGAATCCATGGTTATGCTTGTTGGGGTCAACTGTCTCCCTCCAGCAGTATCATGGTGAATCCATGGTTATGCTTGTTAGGGTCAACTGTCTTCCTCCAGCAGTATCATGGTGAATCCATGGTTATGCTTGTTGGGGTCAACTGTCTCCCTCCAGCAGTATCATGGTGAATCCATGGTTATGCTTGTTGGGGTCAACTGTCTCCCTCCAACAGTATCATGGTGAATCCATGGTTATGCTTGTTGGGGTCAACTGTCTCCCTCCAACAGTATCATGGTGAATCCATGGTTATGCTTGTTGGGGTCAACTGTCTCCCTCCAACAGTATCATGGTGAATCCATGGTTATGCTTGTTGGGGTCAACTGTCTCCCTCCAACAGTATCATGGTGAATCCATGGTTATGCTTGTTGGGGTCAACTGTCTCCCTCCAGCAGTATCATGGTGAATCCATGGTTATGCTTGTTGGGGTCAACTGTCTCCCTCCAGCAGTATCATGGTGAATCCATGGTTATGCTTGTTGGGGTCAACTGTCTCCCTCCAGCAGTATCATGGTGAATCCATGGTTATGCTTGTTGGGGTCAACTGTCTCCCTCCAGCAGTATCATGGTGAATCCATGGTTATGCTTGTTGGGGTCAACTGTCTCCCTCCAGCAGTATCATGGTGAATCCATGGTTATGCTTGTTGGGGTCAACTGTCTCCCTCCAGCAGTATCATGGTGAATCCATAGTTATGCTTATTGGGGTCAACTTTCCTAATTATTATCCCTATTGTCACACTGACCACACCAATGAGATAGGCCTGGAAACTAATATTGATGATAGCCAACTGTGTGGAGGACAGACATAAATAAAGTTTATGTTAAATGAAAAAAAAATTTGCACTTATATCTCAATGTTGGAATGTATGTTGTAATTTTTGTCTCATGTAAAACTGTCCTTGGGAGAAGTACTCTCTTACATCCTTACACATCTTGTGCTTTTCCTGGATGGTGGATAACACACATTACCCTCATCATATTCAACAGACTGAGATTCCCATCCCTCCCACCTCCACGCTTATGTTGCACCTGCTGTAGATACATACGTATATACTGTATGCGTGTACATGAATCCAGTGTAGAACTACTGTTCAACGGAACATGGTAATATTGCTTTAAACTCAATAAGGCACAAGGCCTACTACTCTTCAATCTTTACCTCTACCTTCTCTGTGTGGACCAGAGATATAGACAGACAAGAGCAGACACTGAGGAAGGAGGAGGCAGCGAAGAAGGAAAAAGGAGTGAAAGCCGGCAAGAGAAGGAGAACACTCCTCAGTTCCTGGTCCGTTCATGCGTATCCAAACAGGCGGCGGTGTCAGACACACAGGCGTCAGTCTGGGCGTCGTGCGTGTCACAGCACCCCGTGCTAGGGGCCCGCATGCTCGGCCCCCGCACCCAGGCTCACAATGCTCACTAAGTATCAGAAACGTACCACCAGCATCAGAAATGTCAAATATTCAAGCAAAGGCTGATGTATCATTGGGTCAGGTGGGGGCAGGGGAGGCAGTCCTCAGCAATGGCTCAGTTATGTGGAAAACACAAAGCAAAGGGGAGAGAATAGACTGGAAAACTACAAACAAACATCAACCAGAAGCCCTCACAGAATAAAATATATAAACAGCCCTATAGTCTGATGCTGGAACAGTGGAATTTACCTTTGCACTCCTATTATGCAGTTCACTTTTAACAAATGGCCAGCCAGTCCACCCTATTCCCCCAGCACAATCCTAGTTACCTGTCCACAAGTCACCTGCAAATCCCACTGTCCATGGCACTCTACTAAATGAAAGTTACTGAAATTAATGCTGAGAAATATTAATGAAGGCAATTCATTTTGTTGTTCTTTCATTATGGGTCCAAAGGGACGCAGTATAATCAGGTAGCGTATGACACAAGGTCACAACACTAGATGACACACACACACACACACACACAATCCCTCACTTCCCCCTGCATCTCTTAACACAGGCTCTGAAAATCTGAGCATTAGAAACTATACTCATTTCCAAGGAATCCTTCCTTCATGACCAAAGTGAGCCAGGAGTCAGTTTAACATCTTATATGAAAGATGAAATCTCTGACAGTACAATGTCCCTGCCACTGCACTGAGACACTGCGGTTTATTTGGGGTTTACTGACTGGCCCACCACCACCGATAATATTTAGCAATTATAATTATCTTAATATTACACATGATATGATATGCCTGCTGAGTGTAGGTGTGCCTAGGAATGTGTCTGGTCTGAATTACCAGGCTTCAGCCTCTTGCCACCATCTAATGCATCTTTTGTGTCATCGTCCTGCCCTCAGCCCACCTAACAACTGTTCAATTAGACCTTGAGAAAAAACACATATGCATGTTTGCACTCACAAACACACAGGCTGGATATGAGCGAAGTCATCAAAAGTCCTAATCTGTTTGGACTGACTGGCTGTGGGTTAAAAGTGAACTGCGCATCAGGCGTGCAAAGCTAAATTCCACTGGTCCAGCATCACAGACTGTCGGACATCTGTCCTATCTGTTGGAGCTCCAAGCCCTTGGAGAGTACCTCAGCTGCAGCGATATGAAACTGAAAGAGAATTACACTGCCCCCTGGTGGGCAGCAAGTATAACTATAGAAATTATCCAGAGAAAATTTATGGTGCCCATTTCTGAAACTAAGGCACTCTTGGGTTTGGTTTCATAATCCACACCTGTGCCACAGAGACTAGCTGTGTTGCACAAACCTTTTGGTATGTTGGCATGGCAACACTAAAGCAACCAGATGGGAACCAGCCAGTAAATACATGAACAGATTACAATTCAACTAAAACAATAACCTCCAACCCTCCAAGATACACACACACACACACACACACACACACACACAAACTCAGTAAACGTATCCAGTAAACAAACCAGAAGGCTTTTTTTTTTTTTTAAACTTTGCAACTAACAAGATATTTATATGTATTTATATTAGAGCCGATTTATTTTTTAAATTCCCTTTATTTTGTGATGGCAAACAAGAGTCAGAAAGAGAGAGTTAATCATAACATTTCTTCTTTGATTGAACAGAAAGGTGCAAAGGAAAACAAGGAAATAGATATTCAACACTGGCATTGATTACAGTATGATAACCAAAACACTTTAATCTGTTGTCCCTTTCACTAAATTACAGAGTTAATCTTAGGTTTTCAGATTTTGATTAGCTGAATCCCTGTCTGACTTGTTTTTTTTTCAGCTCTTGGTGCAGCTCAGCTGGTTTTGAATATTCCAGAAACTATGTAGTCGCTGGCTCTGCCGTCTATGAGTCCTGTGCCGTTGTTGTGAATGAACCAGCATGGCACGCGTTCCCCATTCTTCACATCCAAAAGGAAGTCTCGTTGCCAGCCCCTGTGACCATAAAGCCGCATGTGAATGACAGTGAGACCAAAAAGTTGTTGAAAGGTCTGATTGTGTGTGTGTGTGTGTGTGTGTGCGTGTGCACGCCTGTATGTGTATATCATTTTCCATTACCTGGTAACTGAGAGTTCTGATCCCTTCACTATCATTGTGGCATCTGGTTTGTCTGAGTCATCTCCGTTATGAAGCTCGCCAACCTCAAAATGCACGCCATTGTAGAACTGGCCTGTATGTGAGGAGGGGGGGTGTTCAAATTACACATATTTATGCTGGATACAATAAAAAGAACATTGAAAACCAATTCACAGTGAGATATAAATTAGATAGATATAACAGAAAATTTAATGATTTCTCAAGCCAACCCAGTTCCCGGTCTTACCCAGCAGGCCATGAACATTGGGGGAGAGGAGGTGGCTGTCCAGGGTGTAAAAACCCAGGTAATCCCTGTGGTAGGGATGCTTCTCCCACACCTTGTGCAAGATGATGACAAACTTCACTGAGTCCTTAAGCGTGACGGTCAGACTTTGGTCCTTTGTCACCTGCAAGTCAGCGCTGCAAGATAGAGCACTATTGTTCAGCTGGGGGTGACTGGGGGGAGGGGTGTGTGTAGAAACTAGCGTTAATTTGACAAGTTGATTTGTCCTCTTTGGATCTTAATTGTAAGCCTTGTGTACACTGTATACTGTTTTGATGTGCTAACATCTCATGCACACACATGCATAAGTAAAAACCGTGCATGTGTTTCACATAATGATGGACAGGAACTTCCCTTTAAAAAAAAAAAAAAGTATGACTACCTGGAGGAAGGTAAGGCTTTACAGAGAGTGGGAGTTGGACAGGTACAGAAAGGGGATGATGTAATAGTGGACTCACACAAATGGTGATTTTGTTGCTTGTATATTTTTTTGTGGGATTGATGGTTTCAGTAATGCCCAGCCCAGAGGTGGCTTTGGTAGTACAGCAAGGAAGGGATGAATTAACATCTACACAGCGAGACACCTTGGTGCTATGCATTAGTGCAGAAGTATACATTTTGTGATCTCATCTCCATTTTTCTTACTTTCTTTTTTGATTTTAACCTCATTGGAATGCGGAAATGAGAAACAGTGGTAAGCCCTTTGAGATGGACTGAAGACTGGGTTGGCATGGGTCGGAGAACAGCTTCCTAAGACTGAGGTTAGGTGTTTTCCTGTTTGTGGAAGCTGTCTTGCCTGTGTTTTGGCTTTGTCTCACTTACATACTCCATACATACAAATGTATATTATACTTTGATAGACCTTAAAGCTATAGTATGCAACTTTTCCCTAACGGTCACATTTGTTGTCAAAACATTTCAAAGTCACAACATCCCTCAGCCCTGCCCACACAGAAAGACACACCCCCCACTCCTCTGCTTCCACAGACCTCATTGTAAACGTGCAAGTCTTCTAGATACGATTGCAGGATGACAGACTGGTATAGCTAACATTACAGTGAAAATATCACCTAAAAGTCCAGGCAAAACAACAAAATATTTTCTGTTGTTGCATAGTTGTTGCATAACACTGAGTTTGTGTAGTGTTAGTCTGAACCAGACATTATCTGGCTAAAGCTGGTATGCATGGTCATTTATAGCTGCGTAGCCAGTTCAAGCTAACATGATCTATACAACATATAACATTAGCAAACATTTCCTTCATCCAAGAACTAGCCGCCAAATAAAGTAACATTATCAATAATAGCAACCTAGCTACTATTCATTATAGGTAATTACGGTTGTCTGGTAAGCAGAACGACCATTTGTGTTGAAACTTTTGACCTACTTGTCCAGTAGAATATGGGAGCTCCACGTCTGTCTTTAAACCAATTCGCTCCCGAAAATTTCGCCACCTTCTCAAATGATCACCTATGTTTAGTCTGGTTTTCGAGAAAGCTTCCCTTTTCCTTTTCTTTTTCTTTCCGTGAAATAGCGCCGGTGTAACGGGGCGCTTTGAAATGTCTAGCTGGTTTACTGGCAAGGTCAATCTCACTGTTGATTGGTTTGCGATGTGAATCTCTTCGATTGGTCTATGTTCATAAGCCACTCTGTTTGAAAAACAAAATTCGGGCCGAATCGCTGGTTTTAGAATGCAGAATTTGAGGGTATAAACACAGTGTATGGTGCTGGATTTTTCTCAGAACAGTTCTTTCTATGATTGCTACCAACTAAGCATGTATTTAAGATATTTTTCTACAAAAAAGTTGCATACTCTAGCTTTAATGTTTTGGTACCTGTAACATCTGTCGTTTCCCTCCAGTCCACCTCCCTTTGTTTTTTTTTGTTTCCCATTAATTATGTTTCATGTCGTGTTTTTCAGCTACCCTGTATGTCTAGTTTCCGTGTTTGTTGCAGGCTGGGCGTGGTCCCCGTTTTGTTCCTTATTTTCTCCCCTCATTGACTAGCCTATCACTCTTCCCCCTGCACACATTCCGCACACCCTTCAGTTATTCTATTAGCCTTCCCACCTGTTCTCTGCTCTATCTAAGTTCCCCGTTTCCACTGATTCATCGCCAGTTCGTTTTCTCAGCTCCGTCTTGAGATCTCTCCCGGCCAGTTTGTTTGTCACTTGCTTGCTTTTTGTTCCTCGCTCCAGCCCGCCAAGCCTGCCTCCTGTTTTGCCTGCTCCAGCCCTGACTCCTCACCTGCCCCATTTTAGTTCGCCAATCCCGCCTTCTGCCTGTCACCTGTAGTTTCCCCTGTTCGTTTGTTTGCCTTTGACCCTGCCTTGGTCAATAATCCTTTGTGGAGTTTACTTCGAGTTTTGTCTCAGAGTCTTGTGTTTGGGTCCAGTCCAGTGTTCATTCATAACAGGTACCCAGACTATCATTGCACACATCCTAGGGGTCTAATGAAACGGTCATATAACTGTGCACCAGGGTCACTCTGCCTTGGAAGACTGTGAGCTTTTCCTCGCTGCTCACCTGGGCCACTTGAGAGATACAGTTTTGGACCAGGAGAGCAAAGTCTGTGTCCCGCCCTGTAAGACTGTGATACTCTGGGTGGTCACCTCCAGTTGGAGGCCAAGCTTCTGGTGAATGATCCCCAATCGGCCAAAATAAGTATTGATTTTGCTCCCAGGGTCCACTTTCTTGTCCCCAATAGTCTGCCCATTGACCACAATTCCTGCAGGGGGTTCAGGGGTCAGAGGGCACACTTCAGAAAGGCATAGAACTGAGAGAACAGTGCAAGACATCTCTCCATGTTTAGTACTCAACCCCAGATGTGTATGTTCGACCCAGCATAATGGCTGCGCAACCCACGTTTAACTAAATGTACCACAGCAGATTTTCTATTTTACTGAATAAATCAAGGTATTCAGAATTACAAACATTTTGAGCACACAAAGTCAATGGAATCAGATAATTTTTTTTAAAGCTTAGTAATCATAAACTGGAAGTGATTTTGGGGTGGAACTTCAAGGCCTACACTCATCATCCCAATGCCCAGTTCCCACACTGCATGAAGTTAGTACACAATAAAGTAGATTGTATCTCCACATGCATTAATTTACCACTGGTTACCACTACCACTGGTTACACCCCCTAATCTCACCTGGCAGTGGGTCTCTAACCAGATTGAAGATGGTTCCAGGCGCATCATTGATGTTGAAACACAGAGTATCATTCTGCTCTGGCACATTGATGATGAAATGGGGGTCACCGTCCACTGGCAATGAATATCAGAGGGTTCAAGATAAAGGCCCATTAAAAAGTGAGAGAAGCATGCTATTGCTGCTCGTATACAGATTATTCCCATCTTTACAGACATGACCACTTCAACCAAGATGTTTTATAGGAGAAAGGTATAAAGCTAAATTTCTGTATGGCATTTATGTTTTGCCATCAGTGGCTAAATTGGTGAGATTACTTAACTGTACAAATTCACACTCATGTATTTTCACCAAATACACTATTGCAAAATTATTATGTGGCACATGTGTAATCTTCAGCTAATAGTGACAGGATGGGAACCCCAGAAAGAAAAAATTGGGGACATACCGCTTGTGACAGGGTAGTGATGGTATGATGGTGTTGTGTACATGATGTTTTGGCGAGTAGCTGAAATCAGAAATGCATTTTATATCATCAGTGCCTCAATTCACAGGTGGGGCTACGTTTCACAGTATGTAACCCACAGTATATGTCCAACATTATGTGTGCAACATGCTTATACTGTATGTCTCTTATACTGAACATTTTTCCAACTGGATTTTCCACAAATTTAGACTTTCTCCAAAACCACTAATTTGATCATGGAATACACGTATATTATAATATGATATATGACAATTATATTTAATAAATTCTATTCAAATTAAATCTGCTTTAATACATGTGCCCTGTAATCTCATAAAATATTTTAACTAGAACAGGATTAGATGGCCAGATTAAGAATTTGGATTCCAGAAAACTCCCTACTGTTTGAAATTTTGGAATCTGGTTTGAAGAACCATTGGATAATAATCAGGTAGATATATCAGGGGTGTTTCATAGCTGACCAATACTCACAACTAGTTGGCATCTGTCGCTCACCTATGAACCAACATGAAACAAAATGTCAACATAACATGATTTTATCAATGCTTGGGATCACCAGTCAGAGATTCTACCGTTTAGATATGAAAATTATCAACAATTAACCAAAAGCAAACTGAATCTCTTTTAATTGTGACCCAATCAATGTAATTTACTACCTTTCAACTAAATTCATTAGCTTAAAAGCAGCTAAAAATCTTTTTTTGTAAAGACCCAGATTAACAAAACGTTTGCAAGGGTTTGCAAACCTTTCAAAGCAAAAAAACTAAGATCACTGATATTTAAAATGATGCACACCTGTCTTCATTTACAATATTAATTTCAGTAAATGCCCTCTAAACCTGAGAAGAAAATCAAATGGCATTATCACCAGACATTACGTTATTTGTCATTTCTAATGTCGCTCTTAGTAAATCTGGCCCAAATGCCTTATAGCAGATTATTCTGTAGCTCACAAATCTGTGAGTATTACATGCTGTCTATCCCACCCTGAGTTCATACCCTCGGTCAGTTTGTCAGCGATGAGTGTGTCCGCTGGACCCTCGTCACTCTGGGGTTTTGTGGCCACCATGGAGGTGAGGGGAGTGACAAAGCTGTACTGCAGGGACAGTTCCAGAGCACGCATGGTGGCATTCCCTTTCTCATCTGCTGTTCCACTCTCCCTGTGGAGGACCACGCCCAGAGACAGAGGGTAATATGAGAAATACCTCCATATAACAGACATTTTAAATCTGTGAGTTGGTGTCTTTATTCAGACAAGAGTGGAAAATCACAGAATTTAAATATCTGAGAGTGGAGTGCAAGTTTGGGGATCCACGTGGTACTCTTCTCTGAGAGCCTAGGTGACATGTACTGTTACTAAAGGGATTCATACTGACTTCTTGCTCAGCAGCTGCTGGATCGTGAGGTATGCCCAAAGACGCTCTGTGAAATCCCCAAAGATATACTCCTCATTGGGGAACACCACATTCCAGTCCAGGGTGTTGGCCTGACCCTTGTAAGAGAGATCCTCTTCCAACTGGGGAGATGCACAGAAAGAACAGTGTAGTGGGTAAATCACAGTAAGGTGTGGGCATGATTATAGCGGGGTAGTGGATATGGTGGTGTGTAGAAGGGGTATTTATTTTAGGGCAGTGTTGAATTGTAGGTAGGATCATGTAGAGTAGTGGACAGGAAAGTGCTGATCAATAACTAAAATTAACTAAATATATAATTGCTTTAAAAAATTCCCTATTTTTACTTTTTCCTTCATACTTGGAAATGTCTTGTTTTATTTATTGGCTGCCGTAAAATATTGCAAAATTCTCCATTGATTTGGAAAAATTAACACAAGCACATGTTTTGTATGCTGTTGTCCTCTAGCTGTGCACTCATAGCACCAGCCCTTCTCTAGAGGTTGATTTCATCACACAATCAACCAGTGAAGTACCTATTGCACATATAGTAATGTGTGTCTAACCATAGATGAGATTGCATGGGTAGAGGATTTTGTCCTTTGTCATTCTTTCCCGTTTGTTAAACTTGTATTCTTGTCTGATAATGGTCTCTGCTATATAAAGAAAGACGTATGAGTGTTATCTGACAGTATTTAAGGGCATGCTGACATCATCTTCGTCATCGTCACATTCTTACTCTGAAAGTCACCATTAATGGTTTTTAAATGGCAGCTAATAAGCCAGTTACGCTGATACTCAACAGAAAATTCATGCATAAGTCATGAGAAAGGTGGAAGTAAAAGTGCTTAGATAATTGCAGGAAAAATTATCCAAGCAATTGTACACAGTGAAATCTGCCTTGGCAGTCACCTTGTATTGTGATCACCTGGGTAGCCGCTGTAACAGTTTTTTTTTGTGCTTGAGGCAGCAACACGTTTCATTGCATTATGTTACGTTTAGCAGATACCCTGTACCAAAACAACAGTGTGGGAGAACATAGGTGTGATGGGTTTAGTAGCGGTGAATCAAACGCAGAGGGGAGGGAGACAAGTCACAGAATACAGGTGAGGACCAATAAGGAAATTATAACACGAAAGGAAGAAAAGAAAAACAGAAACGAATTCCTGACAGCTAAACAGCTAAATGAAATCTACCCAGGAAAATAGGGCGAACTCGAATAGAACGAGTGAAACACAAATCTAAATCTCCCAAACTCAATACTAGAGTCCAAACAGGAAAAGCAACGAATACACCCTCGGAACGTAACATTAACACGTCCGATAGAAAGTGAAACAAAACAAAACCATCAAAAAAAAACACTGCCTCGTAGAGACATAATAGCACAGAACGTTAACAGGAGAGAAACAATCCTATACCTGAGAAAAGCTATAAACAAGTCCCTTGTGAACATAAACAAGTTAATATCACAAGGTTGCTTAAACCTGGCTATACCTGGCTCAATGTACAAATGAATGACAAAGAAGCCCCGGAAAAGCAGAAGGGAGGAACGTAAATACCCCGCAGGTAGAAGCACAGGTGAAATGAATAACGAGCACGGGGAAGCAAAACCCCGGAACGGAATGTGGAAAAAATTTGATAGATTCTCAATCTGAGAAAAAGGATGAGAACCGCAGCAGAAAAAGAAAAAAATAACCCACAAACCATGACAATAGGTACATTCACCTACACTTATGTGAGTATACCAGTGAGTATAGTATATGCAACATGACGAAAGCACTTATGCAAGTTAACTGTGGCAGCCCCCCATGTTGGTTTGACTTTATTCCCCTTTCTTTCATATCCAGTCATTTACAGAAGATGAGTATGGACCATTCCCATCCATGTGACAAGACATAAAACCATGTTAATGTATCTCACCCCCTGTGCTGACACCTCCACCAGGAAGTTGCTCAGGTCATTGTCAGACAGCCGGCCAGCCACAACAATCTCAGATCCATTGAACAGCTGCTTGAAGTGATGGTTGGTCAGCGATTCAACAACATTCTCTGGATAATGCATGTTTACCTCAGAGAGCAGCGTGCTGGATACCTCAGAGTAGAAACCCTAAAAGAGACAAATGTGTGAGAGCTATGCATGAACATTACACATACACACGCATACGCACACTGTGCATGCCCGTAATCACAGAATATATTACAGTAGCTATTGTTACACAATACAATTATCTTTGTTCTTTTAACTCTAATGTACTCTTTATGTTTAAAATTGTCATGGATCGCCTTATCTCCGCGTTTTGTATTCTTTTTTTCTTTTACCGGCAATCTATCAGATTTTTTTGTGTTCAGCTGCGGGTTTTGCTTTCGCCTCGGTGATTAGTGAGTTCACCTGTCCTCCATTTCCGCTCACTATTTATACCCCGCTTCCTCTTTTTCTCGTCGCTTCCATGTTATTTTCTGGTAACATTCTAGCCGGTAAAGGTATAGGAGGTTGTGTTGCTATCGACCGCTTTGCTTCTCAACACGGGACTTGTTGGCAGTTACAATTTAATTAAGTGTGCTTTTCTTTTCCCTCTTTATTCATCTTTAACAGAGGTTTATGGGGTTTGTTTCTCGCTCAGACCTACGAGTGCTCTTGCCCTAAAATCTGGGGTTATTTTATTTTTCTCCTTCCTTTCTTTTGTGCACTCCACAACTGGAGTTAGATAAGTGTTTTGCTTATTTCTTTGGTTTTCTCGGATATCGAGCTCCTCGCTTAGTTGTATCGCAAGGTTTTTTTCTGTTCTCCTTATTTTTCCCATCCACTACGGATTATTGTCCGTCTCAGTGGTGTTCATCTAGACCACTTTTAGATTCCTTGTCTGTCGCACCTGGACCTCCAATATTTCCTCCATGTGTCTGGGCATAGAGATCCCCAACAAAAATGTACTCTTTCAGAGTTTAACAAACACAGAAAACTTAACTTCCCAGTACAATAAATGATATATAAAATGGTTATTACAATATAGTTATGTTGTATATCATTGTTAAATCATAAAACATACATAACAATTGTTGCAGTATAAATAACTCTATAGTAGTACTTTTTAGGGTTGCAAAATTCTGGGAATATTCAAAGGTGGAAACCTTCCATGGGAATTAATGGGAATATATGAGAAGAAATGGATGTAGTCAACGCTTATACTGGATTCAAAATGGATGTAGTCCTTAGGCTCAAATGTAGTAGTGTGGCCTCAATAGAGTACTCAAGTGACTACGTCACACTGGTTTCAGAAGTGACTTCCCCATTAATTTAGACCAGGGGTCACCAACCTTTTTGAAACTGAGAGCTACTTCAAGGGTACTGAGTAGTACGGAGGGCTACTTGTTTGATACAAACTTCCTGAATAACATAAAGTTGCACAGATCACCTTTTAATAATAATAATATATGTGAAGAGACTTAGATATTATTACTTCCTTTTATTGCCCTGTTTAATACTTTATTAGACAACAGCGCCCTCTTCTGGTGAAACTAAAGTTTTACGGGACAATTTTTATTTAGACAGATCTCCATGGTGATTAGTGCTATTTTTAGAACATGCCTCGCAGGCGACTCACGTGGTCCCTGCGGGCTACCAGGTGCCCGCGGGCACCATGTTGGCTCCCTCTGATTTAGACCATAAACATTAACTAAAACTTACTTTTAAACTATTTCTAGTGATTATGTCTTACCATTAACTCCCTGGATTGTTCAGTATAACGCCCGTTCGCAAAATATGTCGTTTTTCTGGACCAGCTTCGAGTATATTTTATATTTTAGCATTTTTTTGTGAATATACCAGCTCTGGCACTTTAAAAACGCAACGTCCCATAATTCCCTCTGGACGGTTCAATGAAGTAAAATAGCCGAATTAGCAAGGTAGTATGCACTGCAAAAAATTTATCTGATTGGTTGAGAACCACCTGTGCCTTGCAGTATATGAATATGTAGTTTGTTAAACTTTGTGGACTACAAACCGGACTACAATCATTAATCATTACTTTAAAAAATGAAAATTTAAACATGTGATGCATGCTCTATATCCTTATACCACACAGGCTAATCCAGGAACGTTTTGGCTCATTCTATAAATCAGATTTCAAGAAATTGTCGATAGTCTCCAAAGCCCGTTCTATCTGTCATAGGGAATTTACTTCTGAAACCAAGCTCTGCCCACGTCTGACATACTCACTTGAGTACTCTATAGCCTTGTTGTAGTGTTGGAGGATGCACAGAATTATTTCTGCATGTGATGGAAGAATGACAGTGCATGCAGAGGGCCCTGCAGTAGTATGCAGGATGCTAGGAATTATCTGTGCATGTGATTAGAAAATGCACTGCACATGTAATGGAAGAATGCACAGTGCAGTGTTGAAATTGAACTGAATTCGCATTAAATGGGTTGTTTTTAAACTTTGCAACCCTAGTACTGTTACAGTAGAGCTAAGAACATACCACAGTATTACATGTAATGGTACTGTATAAATAAATAAATACATAGAACAGTGTAGGTTAATAAGAGGTCAGCACATGTAGTTGTAAGGAAGCATCAGAGTCAGCATAGATCCGTCTGGCCAACCCATTGTTCTGCTTCGCCATCACATCCAAAAAATTGTAATCAAGATCAAAGCCAAATCCAAGGCAGAACAACGTCATGCTGTTGTTTATCGCATCCCGTACGTTCTCCTGGATCTTGTCAAGCCTGGACTCCCCTGCATATAAACAGACACAACGAACATACACAAAAACTGACTTTACTATTGACACTGCCATCTTTATTATTCTTTTATACAAGTCACATGCATAAGTTTATTGAACATGAACAATTTAGTTACTGTTATTGTCCACTAGACAGTAATACTTTCTTGTGTGTTTTGGCTGTGTTGTCTGACTAGTTGTGAAAAAATATGAGAACAACAGTGATGATGACACTTGAGCATACCAGAGTTAGGCTGCCCATCTGTCAGCAAGATGACCATAGACACACTCCTCGCTGGCAGCTTCTCGCGAGCTTTGTCTTCTTTCAGCATTTTAACTGCCTCAATCACAGCATCATTGATGTTGGTAGCTAATGGAAGATGGAGGGGGCACATCACATGATTGGGTGAAAGCCATGCAGAGAGAGAATGACACAGATACACGTTCCAGCCAAAGCAAAAAACATAAAGACAAGCTTCAAATTTCCCATCATAGCCCCTACTTTTTTTGATGGCGATAGATAGTAAAAGCATATGCTCCCAAAAACTCTTGGTGTCCCCATCATGCAATGCAGAGGCGCGTGATGAACACATAGGTCAATGGTGCATTAGGGTATTGTAACATTGTGAAAATGCAAGATGCAATACAATACCTCGCAGTTAGCGGCATGACTTAAAAACTATTCTGATTTGTCATAGGGGAAACTTCTTGTTTAAAAGAAATAGTCATTTTCTAACAGACATCTTGTTTTACTGAAGGTGGTCCCACAGTTTAATTTATAATGGTGTTAGGAAAAAACGAATTCAGTGCTTAAATAGTTATTTTTTACTTCATTAATATATACTTATAATAATGCTATTGCTAAAAGATGGATTCTCACTCACATCCACGAGATTGGATCTTCCTGACATAGTTCTTTGCATCTTCAACATTCTCTTTAGTGACCTTGGACAGGGATGGTTTCATTTTTACGATTTCATAGTCAAATAGGATTATACCAAAGTGGTCATCTTCACCGAGATCATCCAGGATAGTCAGCAGAGCCTCACGGGTCTGAGGAAGTCACAGGGTAAATAGAGAGGGCCCCTCTAACACCTGACATGCATTGACATAACACCATTTACAGTATTTTTCAGGTAAATGTTTGCAAATATTGTTTACACTGATACAAAAAGTGCAATGATCTTTGTATGCTTCAATACGGTTAGTAGCAGAAAGCCCTTTTGATGTTCATATCAGCTATGCTAGGAATCCCAAAAAAACACATCTACCATAATATAAATCAAGGAGTGTCATCACAGCGTTCCCCAAGTGCACACTGACTCACCTGTTGGATTTTGGTCCCATACATGGATCCACTGACGTCTATAACAAAAACGACATTCTTTGGCATATGGGGCAAATCCCCGGGGGCAAAAAAATGCACAAAATACCCATTTATGACCTGGGAAAGAAACAAAGCATTCATGGGTTACTATCTGTCTGTCAAAACAAACCAGGTTTCCATGAGAATATTGTGGATGCAGAAGGCAGTTCTTCAGTAAATCAACCAAGATACCAACACACAATACCAATGCTAAATATATTCAGAGCTACACCCCATGTAGTAGTGTGTGGAGTTACATGCATTGTCATGGCTCATAACCAACAGAGATTCCAAGAGCAAAGAAAAACATCTAAGATATCAGCTGACTCGCTAGTATTTTGCCAAACTGAAAAATCACTGAAGAATACCCTGGCCTCACGTGTTTGGGTATTGAAATTCTCCACGCTCTAAGTTACATTCTTAATCATTTCTCATCAACAATTTTCAAATAGGACTTGGTGAGCCCTTTGGGCAAAGATACCACATTTAGTTAAACTACAAAAAATTATCTTTCAGTGCTAGGCTTTTAAAAAATCAATCCTGTGCCGCGCAAACTCCATCATTAATTTTATATACTGTTGGTTGGGTGCTGTTTAATTCATCATTGATTTTATTCACACGGTTTTTATTGTGACGTCTTATTTTAGAGTTATTTTACAGTTTGCTCTTGTGTGTGTTCTATTCCCCCTTTTGGTTTTTCAGGTTGTGTGTGTGGTGTGCATGTTGGCATTTTGTAAATTGTAAATATTAAAATAAGTAAACAATTTACAAAACAATTACATCACAATGTGAAAAAGTCAATCTATAAAATGAATCAAAACAAATAAAAATGTACTTCCCTACCCACTCGATGTGTAACTGTTAAGAAGCATGAGTCACTGACCTGGATATCACCAATGCCTTTCTCTCGCTTCACATCATACTTGACGATGAAGTCCCCATCAATTAGCGTCCCATTACAGTCAGGACACACCCTCTGCTGCTCCAGTGTTGGAGAGAAGGAGATATGTGCCTGGGTTGGGTTGGGGGGTTGGGGGAAAGTGTAGATTTTAATATCCCTACCATTCATTAATAAACTAAATTAATAAATAAACTAAAATAATAAATAAAAATATCAAAATTTAAAAAAAGCACCACTGTCATATTCACACACCTCATGTCTTTTGGAAAAATGATGGATTAATGCATATTTTTTAAAACTATTGTGACAAGACTATTGTGATCAGAAGTCATGCCCAGTTAATATTAAAAAAATAATTTTAAAATAATCATTTTAAGATGATTATTGATGGATCAACAGTTATGTAAAACCAGGCCAGATATGTAAAACATTTGTACGCATTGATTTGATCCTAAATTAAATAGACTTGAGCTATTTACTTATGTACAAAGATATTTTTGTGTGTTGGTTCTACTAATGTAAAAACCAACACACAAATTGAGATTTATAAAACCTGAAACTGACATTAAAATGGTCTTATGTGCACACAAACTCCAGAGCACCGTGCACGCGTTGGATTTATTTTTGTGTACTAAACACTATGAGACGCAATGTGGTGGTCCACATACTATGCTACAGCCATATGCGTAGGTTTTGCAGGTGAGACAGAGAGACATGTCACCCCCAATATTTTCAATGGAAATGGACCTTAGACTAGCTATTATTATTGTGGTTTGTTTAAAGAACCTTTGATTTCTACAAATGTTCAAAAATACTTTTTTTCAGTATGACAAGTACCTTTGTGTCCGTGACGGTTTTTTCCACAAGAGGGAGTAACTCATTGCTGATGAAAGTACCGTAGGCATCAAGAAAAGCAATTCCTTGATGTTCAAAAATGTCCACTACAATCTGTTGAAAGACAGAAACTTAGTATTCACATACTACTGTCCGTGTGTCACAGTACAACTAAAACAATGTGATAATGGCTTATTACACAGCTTAAGTACACATTTCTAAATTATCATACATTTATTATCATACTGTATGTGTCATGCATGGTCTCACAAACCTCAAAGTTGTGGATCAGCTGTTTGGGTTTGACTCGTGTCATGAGCTCATAATTGCCGCCAATGCGCTTCAGTAGCTCTTCATGGGTCAGTGTGAAGGTGACTTCACTATGGGCTGCGATGTTCACAGACACTGAGAATTTCTCCATCTTTCTGCCGGATGCCCTTGAAACGCACAAACATAGCCTGTGTGTAATATGCTGTGGGGGGGGGGATGCCGCAGTTCCGGGTTTCCACATGCAATGCCATCTTTCCACCACAATTTTCCACAGACAGAGACAGAGACACGCCAGTGAGAGAGACTTGGCATAGTGCAATCAAGAAGGCTTAGGTCAGATTTGAGGTCACGTCTTCCGGACAAAAATAATAAACTAAAATAAACAACCAAAAAACCAAACAAAACAAAGCAAACACTCAGTTCTTAGCTTTTAAGCCACGTTAGTTTCCCTTTGTCTCTCATGACTGACCATTCTCTATCTATGCGTGCATGTTCCCAGTCTCAGCCAGTACTGTAGAGAGGAACGTTCCTTTAAGTACCTGGGCTGATTCCTTAACACAACTCAGTTGTGCTAATTACACCAGTAAACATGGGAGAGACTACTCTGACTTCATAATATGCATTTATTAAAAAACAAACAACACACAGTTTCCATAGGTATTATTCTTTCTTCTGCTATTTTGTTAAAAAAAAACTGAATTCAATCAATAAAATTGTGAAAGAATGTGTAGAGTTTAAATTTGACATGATTACAAATAAAGTGAGTTCCATTACCTGACCAGCCCAGCTGTCACGATTCTAGTCGTCATGTCACGTTTTATTTTATTTTATTGTCTTTGTTAGATTTCTTGTTTATGTCACGTATTGTGTCTAGTCTAGTCACGCCACGTTTTATGTTTTATTCTTGTTACGTTTCATGTTTGATTATTGTTACGATTTATTTTCTAGTCTTGTCATGTCACGTTTTATATTTGATTCATGTTACGTTTCCCGTTCATTGTTAGCATACACATGTTACCGTGTTTTTCCGCAGCCTTGCGTTCATGCTGTTTCTCTTTCTCTTGCTGTTGCTCACGCTTCCCTAATTGTTTCATTCTCCCGTGTCTATTTACTAATCTACTAACGTTAGATCAGGATTGGGTCATACTAACTCTCTAACTATGTGTTCATGTTTACCTTACGTTTCTCGTGCATGTCATTTACTAATTTACTAACGCTAGGTCAGGATAGGTTTATTACTAATGAGTACTAATTATCTTGTTACCTTGTCTGCCTTCCACACCTGATTTCCATTCGCATACTGCTCTCAATCTAAGTGTCTGCACCTGTCTACACCTGCATTTAAGCTCAGTGTTCATGTCATGTCTTTGCGAAATTGTTGCCCCTGTTTATTCAGTGCACTATTGAGCGGTTTTTTTCAAGCCTGTCTTTTTGTTACGATCCAAGCCTGTTTTTGACCATTGTTATTGACCTCTGTTCTGTTATCACTGCCTGCCTGTACCACAAGTTTTGCCTGCTGTCTTTTTGTACTTTTGCCCCGCGGAGCGGACTTCGGTCTTGACTCTTGCTTTGCCTTCGACCCCGAGCCTGCCTACCGTCTGCCTGTACTTCTGCCCCGCTGACAGCTACTCTGGTTACTGGACTTTTGCATGGTGTACCGATTCCGTGACTGCCTTTTCCTTTGGTACTGTACATTGGTTTTGGCTGGATTTTTGTGTATGAACTTAGCTTGTTTTTTGACCACGCTCTTTGGACATTCCTCTAATAAAGCCCTGACGGGACTTTATCGTACCACTGTGCATTTCGGGTCCAACCCTCACGCACCCGTCTCGGCTGATTCCTTAACACATCTCAGTTGTGCTAACTACACCAGTAAACATGGCAGAGACTACTCTGACTTCACAATATGCATTTATTAAAAGACAAACAACACACAGTTTCTGTAGGTATTATTCTTTCTTCTGCTATTTTGTTTAAAAAAACTATTGAATTCAATCAAAAAATTGTGAAAGAATGTGTATGAGACGGGTGTGTGCGGGTTGGACCCGTAATGCACGACTCAGAACATTGACGTAATAATAAATGCCCGCAAGGGCTTTATTATGGGGAAATCCAAAATCGTAGTCACACAAGCAAAGTCCAAAAACCAATAAATCCAGCCAAACCAAAAATACAGTACCGAGGGAGAAGGCAGTCTCGAAATCGGTATCCATGCACAAGTTCAGTAACCAGAGTAGCTGTCAGCGGAGCAGAAGTACAAAACAGGGGTAAAGCAAAGTTCGTTGGTCGTGGGGCGTAGCAGGAGTCAGACCGAAGTCCTATCCGTGGGGCAGAGGTACAAAACAGACAGCAGGCAAAACTTGTGGTCAAAAACAGGCAGTAGAAACAATAGGCAGGCAGTAACGATGGTCAGTAAACAGGCTAGATCAATAACGGTAGACAAACAATGGCTAACGCTCAAAAGTGACAGCAGTAAACTAACAGGCAACAATTTCGCAAGGACATGACATGAACACTGATCTTATATGCAGGTGTAGACAGGTGCAGACACTTAGCTTGAGAGCAGCAGGAAATGAACAACAGCTTGAGAAAATGAGACACGTAACGAGGCAATTAGTAAATCGTTAGTAGTTATCCTATCCTAGACCTGAAATTAGTAAATTAGTAATTGACATGCACGAGAAACGTAAGGTAAACATGAACACATGGTTAGATAGTTAGTATTACCCAATCCTGATCTCATGTTAGTATATTAGTAAATAGACACGGGAGAATTAAACAATTAGGGAAGCGTGAGTGACAGCAAGAGAAAGAAACAGCATGAACGCAAGGCTGCGGAAAAACATGGAAATGTGTATGCAAACAATTAACTGCATCGTAACATAAACAGAACACAAGCATGACATGAACAAAAAATAAACTGTGACAAACACTAAACATGAAACGTGGCATAAACATGACATAAACGTAACAGTGTAGAGTTTAAATTTGACATGATTACAAATAAAGTGAGTTCCATTACCTGACCAGCCCAGCTGTCTGCCCTCGAGAGACTGCAGCCTCATATTCCTTCTTGGCCTTCTGTTTCTCTTTCACCTCACCCACATACAGCTTTCCATCAATCTCCCTGAAAACAAATAAACAAACAAACACACACACATACACAGATTGGACAGTTCTTGTTTCGTTTGACAGAGAGTTTCATTTCACATACTGCCCTCTCCCGTGCATTATAAAGGCATGTGTGTTCATGATTTGTACAAAGTCACTGACATGCTGAAGTTTGTGATGAAGGCAGTCTTGGGAAGTTCCACATCAAAGACAACTTCTTTGGATGAGTTGGCTCTGTTGATAGCAATGGAGGTCATGACAGTGTGGGCAAAGCGAGATGCCACCTTAGTGTTCACTTTCACACTGCGTACCTCCACCTTCCCCTGTAAAGAGAAAGAGAGAGAGACTTTGGTCAGGTTTGCTAGTCATTGCCCCTGTGTGACAGTACTCAGACAGGAGCAATGACCACCAGAGAGAGAGAGAGAGAGAGTCAACAGACTGCGATATTATGAGATGGTATTTTGTTAAACATCATGTCAGTGAGATAGGGCCTAGTAGTAGAAGTAGTGCATAGTACCTTTTCCTTTAATGTTTAGACATGTTGGGGAGAGTATGGCATAGTTTAGTTATTTTTTTATAGCCATTGCCTGATTTATGAAGGTCAGCCACTTTTTGTCTCATTTAATTTGTGTGTTCACTGACCTTCCCCATGTTCATGGATGACTAAATAATCTGGTATATGTGTCACCTCATATCGATACCCCTGAAACAGGAAGTCATGCATGACCGTTTAACAGTTCCCAAAGACTCAGATGGACTTAAAAAGCATACAATATACATGGCAGTGTTATGACCCCGAATATGGACTGGACTCAAACGCACGACTCAGACACAGGAATGCCAATACTCAGATATTTTATTGCTTGACCAGGGAGTATTCCTGAAGCATGGGGAAAAAGGCAAACAGTTATAGTTCCAAGTCGGAACTGGACTTGCAGACAATGTTCCAAACCGGAACTGGACTTTACAACCAGGCAGTAATAGTTCCAAGCCGGAACTGGACTTTACGACAGACAGACTGACAGTGGAGCGGAGCCCAGGCAGGACGCAGGCGTGGCAGCAGGGCAGCGGCAGTAGCGGCACAGCAATCAGCAGAGCGGCAGCAGCAACAGCAGTGGCAGAGCGACAACACATCAGCAGCAACCGTAGCACTGGCAGAGAGCGGGCACCGCCGCAGATTGGTGAACAGGAGCTGGCTGTATGCACAACGTCAGATGGGTGGCGGGGAACCGCAACACAGGCTGGGATAGCAAACAACTACAGGTAGGCAGACTGAAGCAGACAAAGTTAGTACAGCGATACAGGCAAAGGAACAGCGGGAAATGCCGTTCCTGAAAAGAGCAGACTTCGACTTAGACAGAGTAGCAGGGCGAGTTAACGCCGGCACAGAACCAGACTTTAGTTACTACAACTTAAACTGGATTCTAGGACATTAAAACACGACCAGAGGTTCCAGACAAAGATCATTAACGAACTGGCACAGGACAGAGAACTCCGGGTGACTAATGCCGCGTTCCAGGCAACCCGTAACTCGTGTTTTTCCAACCTCCTACACGTGAAAATGCATTGGAATGGCAGTCAAACCCGTAACTTCCCACCCGTGAACTCGTACCAGATCGATGTACTCCCAGTTGCGCTCTCTGACGTCACACAGCTCTCTAAACAAGATGGCAGCCCCCATAAGTACGGTTCTGGTGCACGGTAAGAAATCGACTAAAATAACTTTAGGGCAACGTAAAGTAAATTTGTACATTGTAATCACATAATACAAACGATTATGCACTACAATCTGCTATGTGTATGTAATGATGCCCAAATCTGTCGGGACAAGAGATAGCTGCTAGCTAGTGCCAGCTAGCTAGCGCTAGCGTAAACCTGAACTTGACCATGCAAACGGCGAAAAGTCGATGATGTCAATAAATAAAATTATGTAACGTACGATTTCTTAGCATAGTGAAATTGGGCATACAATGTTTAGCTTGCCAGCCTGACTGCTGTCTGAAACCGCAGTCAAGGCCCGCCTCCGACACCCGTTTATATTGGCTGTATGGAAAAGGAATCTCAGTTTGCCTGGAACGCTACGAAGTCGTGACTCGTAACTTGAAGTCGTAACTTACGAGCTCAAAATCCTATCTGGAACGCGGCATAAATACAAACATTAATTGATATCAATTTGTGGGGGTTCTCTGTGCCAGAGACACAGAGAAAATATTGGAGGTCCAGTTGTGACAGATACGGACTCTTTAAGTGTTCAATGAACACCACTGAAACGGACAATAATCCGTAGTGGAGAGGGAGAATAATGAGAACACAAAATAACCTCACGAAAAAGGCGAGGAACTCGATATGCGAGCAAAACTGAAATAAGCAGACACGCTTATCTAACTCCGTTTGTGGAGCGAACTAACAAAGACAAATAAAACTATTAAGATCCCTTTCACTGGGACCAACGCAGTTAGAGCGCTCGAAGAACAAAGGAAATAAGCGGACACGCTTATCTAACCACGTTTGTGGAGCGAACGAACAAAGAAAATAAAACTATTAATATCCCTTTAACTGGGATATGAGCAGTTAGAGCGCTCGTAAAAGAACAAAGGAAATAAGCGGACACGCTTATCTAACCACGTTTGTGGAGCGAACGAAAAAAAATAATAAAACTATTAAGATCCCTTTCACTGGGACCAAAGCAGTTAAAACGCTCGCAGATAAGACTAGTAAAACAAGGGAAATAAGCAGACACGCTTATCTTACTCCCGTTTGTGGAGCGAAACGAAAGAAAACGAGAAAGTCTCTGCTCTGAAATGAGAGCGAAAAGAGACTAGCTTTCTTAATAAACCCTTTCTTTCTAAACCCTTTCTTTTTTATACTAGCTTACTAACTAATCCTATACCTTCTTTTACCGGCTCGAATGTTAAAGGGTTATGAAACCCTCGGTTACATTCTCTCTCCGCCCACACCACAAATTCGAAAAATGCAATTAAATGGGCGTGGAAAGCAGCAGCAGAGGGGGAGGGGCGAGAGCCGATCGCCACCTGAAGACACGCCCACAAGGGAAAAGATGGCGAGTGAAACTGAGCGTATTAATCGCTGACTAATTCGGCGATATCAGTCAATGGCTTCTTCGAGGCGGAGGACATCTCTCCTCCGGAATGCTCTGGGCTTTCCACCGACCACGAGTATGAAGAAGGAAATAGTACGAAGCCCTATCAGTTTCAGCCGTAGTTTTTTTTTAGCCATCTATAACGTTACATCTAACGTAGTGTGGCGATCCGGGGCGATTACGAGTGATGTAAATTATTGTGTATATCGAATTGTGTATGTGTACTTGTGCTGTGCAGACCCAGTGCACGAATGATGGTTGATGTAATCACATGATCAGAGCGTGTTCAGAAGCTCTGACGTGTACAGTAACAATGGCGGTTAATATTTGAATACAACCTCCCGCCAGAACGGCGACTGTTGTGATAAACAACAGTCGTATACAGTTCAGCTAAATGTGATAGCATGCGCTCAACCAGGTCCGCTCTATAGAATGTTCGAGCGAGGCCAACGGTTGTTTTTGAGTATGACTGAGGGGATTACGTGTGATTGGTTAAGGTGAGCTGCAAGGCACCTATTAGAGGTCGCCTTTGTTAGCATGCTCATTTGCATATCAGGGGCTATAAAGCTGGCTACAATCCAGCGCGCGTAGTCTGTTCTGTCTGTATGCTGAGGAAGGAAGAAATAAGAGATTGTGCTCTTCAATAAAATATTACCCTGAAGCAAACCTGACTCCGACTCCATGGCTCGCCACAATGGTGTCAGAAGCGGGATGATCTGGGAACAGATCCGCGAATTGGAACGTCAGGTGACCAAGCAGATGGACGTTATCGCAGGAGCGTCTGCGAAGCGGACCAAGAGTAGACCCGGCGGGTTCCCCGAAGGAGCCAGCGCCGCAAGACCGGAGCGAGAGAGGCCGATTGCAGACCAGGCGGAGGTGCCCGCGCTGGTGGCTGACCCCGCGGCCGGAAGCGGAGCGCAAGTAGGTCGGCTGGAAGCCAACGAGGACGCCCCTACTTCCAGGCCGAGCCAGACGGCGGTGCCGGTGCAGCGACCGACCACACCGTCAAAGGCGGCGATCAAGCTACCCCGTTACACGGGAAAGGGTGAGCTAGAGTCGTACCAAAGCCAGGTACGATTCGCAGCTAGCTACAATGGCTGGGACGAGAGCCAGACAGCCACCCACTTAGCGTTAGCCCTGGAGGGCGAGGCCTGCCAGGTGCTTCTAGACCTGGACAGCGCCGAACCACTGACGCTACCGGCACTGATGACAGCGCTGGAACGCCGGTTCGGACAGCGGCAATTCCTGGAGGTGAGCCGGGAGAAGCTCGCCACGCGACGGCGGACCGGAGCAGAGAGCCTCAGCGTCCTCGCCGCCGACATCAGGCTGTTAGCTCGCCGCGGCTACCCTCGACTCGACAACGCAGGCCAGCAGGAGCTAGCCTGCCAGACCTTCACGCAGGCCCTCACTCCGGAGCGCCTACAACAACAGGTTCGCATCGCCAAACCGGAGTCCCTGGACGCAGCGCTTCGCGAGGCCGAGCGACTGGAGCTCATCCTGGGCACCACACCCAACGGGACCCCGGCTAACAAGCCCCGGGTCCGAGCTGCCGACTGCGTGGACGGCGAGGAGGTGAGATGGGTCCAGCGGAACCAAACTCGACCGCGGCAGCGACCGGAACGGGAGCGACGCTGCTTCCGGTGCGACGAACCGGGGCATTTCGCCCGCGATTGTACCGCCCCTGCGCCAAAAGCGAGAGCTCCACAGCCGACGGGAAACGACGACGGGACGGCCCAATGAGGAGACCACCGTCCCATGCCACACTCCTCCTCAACCAGGCCCGACCCCAAACCAGCACTCACGCGCCCAGCCTGCCTATCCTAGCAAAAATTCCAAGAGCAAAAGTTCCGTTTGATGCTCTTTTAAGAGCAGAGGAACAGGCCCACGAGGCCGAGCCTCGTATTGGCAGGCTGGGGACGAAGACCGGGCTGTACTTGCCTTGCAGTTTGGACGGACAAGCCTGCTGGGCGCTGGTCGACACCGGAGCCACTATTTCCCTGGTAAGGCCGGGGGTACTTCGGGGTACTAGCGGGCTGCTTTCGGGTGCATGGACCCCTACCTCTACCCAGCTAACCTCCGTCACTGGGCAGAAGATGGGCATGCGTGGTAGTAAACAATTACAAGTGTGTGCAGGAGCCCAGCGAGTGAAACACGAGTTTTGGTTAGCAGATATAAAAGATGCATGTATTATCGGTTTGGATTTGTTAGCGTTGTGGGGAACTAGCATAAATGTGATAGCCGAAACTATAACTATTGGTACCGAAACGCTGGGCCTCCGATCAAAATGTGAATTACAAGCAGCCCGCCGAACTAAATGCCCTGGGGTGCCCCCCAAACACTGTCGCCCCAGTTCTGTGCTTGCCATGACCACCGCTGATTCGCCGCTTGTTACCGTGGTACCACCTCAGGTTACAGTACCACCGCAGACGGGCGGGCTAGCCTCAGCTACCCAGCCCTCTGCGGGGGTGCTGCAAGCCGTCCTAGCATTATGGACGCGCAGCAGCAAAGGGCTCACACCGCAGCAGAGCCAGCAGCTTAAAGCCCTGCTTGTCCGTTACACTCACCTATTCGCTGTGCGGGACGAAGAATGCACACAGACCGAACTGGTTCAACACCAGATTGATACTGGTTCGGCTGTGCCCATTCGGTTACGTCCGCACAGGCTGTCTCTAGCCAAGCGAGAGGTGGCGGAGGACAAGATAAGGGAGATGGCAGCTGCGGGCATTATCGAGCCTTCTGAAAGCCCATGGGCGGCCCCTGCTGTCCTGGTTAAGAAAAAGGACGGGGAGTGGCGTTTTTGTGTAGATTATAGGCGTCTTAATCAGATCACAAAGAAAGACGCCTATCCACTTCCCCGTATTGACGAGGCCTTAGACCATATCGCGGGGTCCAGTTGGTTTAGCTCGCTGGACCTCCGCAGTGGCTATTGGCAGGTAAGGCTGTCCCCGGAAGCGAGGGCAAAATCAGCTTTTACCATAGGGCAAGGGTTGTGGCAGTTCCGGGTCATGCCGTTCGGGCTCTGTAACGCCCCTGCCACTTTTGAGCGACTGATGGAGCGGGTGCTGTCGTCCGTCCCGCGGAGTTCCTGTGTCGTGTACTTGGACGACCTCTTAGTACACGCCAGCGACTTCGAGCAAGCCCTCGCTCATCTAAACGACGTGCTTACTGAGATTGGCCGGGCTGGGTTACGGCTCAATCCCAAAAAGTGTCAGCTGCTCCGGAGGGAGACAGCTTTCTTGGGGCACGTCGTTAGTGAGCAGGGTGTAGCCACTGACCCAGCTAAGGTGGTTTCTGTGCGGGAATGGCCGACGCCTAGCAATGTGGGTGAGCTGCGGAGCTTCTTGGGGCTAGTGTCGTACTATAGACGCTTTGTCTTGAGCTTCGCCACCCTGGCTAGTCCGCTTCATCGCTTGACCAATAAAGGTCAACAGTTCGAGTGGACAGGGGACTGCCAGAATGCTTTTGACCAGTTGAGAGACGCCCTAACGGCGGCTCCCATTCTAGCATATCCGGATGTCGCGCGACCATTCATCGTCGACACGGATGCTAGCAATGTCGGAGTCGGGGCCGTACTCTCCCAGGTGGGACCAGACGGGGAACGAGCGGTAGCCTACTACAGTAGCGCGCTGAGCAAGGCAGAGCGAAACTACTGCGTTACTCGGCGCGAGCTGTTAGCGGTGGTCAAAGCGGTTCGCCATTTTCGCCCTTACCTGCAAGGCAGCCATTTCCTCATTAGGACAGATCACGCGTCACTAACCTGGCTTTTAAATTTTAAAGATCCGGAAGGCCAGGTAGCCCGCTGGCTCGAGCTGTTGCAAGAGTACGATTTCCAGATTCAGCACAGGCCCGGGAAGCTGCATGGTAATGCAGATGCGCTTTCCCGGAGGCCCTGTGCAGAGCTGGACTGTAGGCCTTGCACTAAAGCCGAGCAGCGAGAGCAGGTGACGGAGATAGCATGCCAGGTTCAGGCTGTAGAGGGGGAGTTTGAATGGTTGCCTCTTAGCCAGCAGGACCTGCGCCTAGCGCAAGAGGGCGACGGCGAGCTGCAGCAGGTGCAGAGCTGGGTCACGGCAGGGACTGGGACCGCCATTTGCCCCTGGTCCTGTGGGCATACCGCTCCGCCGTGCAGGAAAGCAGTCAGTGCTCCCCCGCTGCGCTCATGTTCGGGCGCGAGCTGAGGACGCCCGTCGACTTGGTGTTCGGAGCCCCGCCCGGACCAACGGAGCACCACCAGTCAGAGGCCGGGTACGCACGGGCCTTGATCGAGCGCCTGGAGACCGCCCACAGCTTTACCCGCCAGGCCCAATCCGCCGCAAGTGTTAAGCAGAAGCGAGCGTATGATGTGCGCTGTCGGGGGCAGCCCTTCACCAGCGGAGACAAGGTATGGATCTACTGTCCGATCCGTAAGAAGGGTCTGTCCCCGAAATTGCAGTCGCATTGGCGGGGCCCTGGTGAAGTGGTGGGCCGGCTTAGCGAGGTGGTCTATCGAGTGCGCATGCCCGGCCGAAGGAAACTGGTGGTGCTTCACCGGGACCGTCTAGCTCCTTACCGGCCGCTGTTGGATGGTGTTGAGGAGGGGATGGGCGTCGGCGAGGATCAGCCCGCTTTACGTGCGCCCACCCCTCCTCCACCAGAAAACCCAGCGGCAGCTAAGGGCCCGAATCGCCCTTCTCGCCCACGGAGAACTCCTGCCCGTTTCCGGGACGGTGTTGAGGAGGGGATGGGCGTCGGCGAGGATCAACCCGCTTTACGTGCGCCCACCCCTCCTCCACCAGAAAACCCAGCGGCAGCTGAGGGCCCGAATCGCCCTTCTCGTCAACGGAGAACTCCTGCCCGTTTCCGGGACTTTGTGCATGAGTGCGGACAGTTTAAGGGGTCGCAGGGGACTGCTGACCCCTTAGGTGGGGGCAGTGTGGCGATCCGGGGCGATTACGAGTGATGTAAATTATTGTGTATATCGAATTGTGTATGTGTACTTGTGCTGTGCAGACCCAGTGCACGAATGATGGTTGATGTAATCACATGATCAGAGCGTGTTCAGAAGCTCTGACGTGTACAGTAACAATGGCGGTTAATATTTGAATACAACCTCCCGCCAGAACGGCGACTGTTGTGATAAACAACAGTCGTATACAGTTCAGCTAAATGTGATAGCATGCGCTCAACCAGGTCCGCTCTATAGAATGTTCGAGCGAGGCCAACGGTTGTTTTTGAGTATGACTGAGGGGATTACGTGTGATTGGTTAAGGTGAGCTGCAAGGCACCTATTAGAGGTCGCCTTTGTTAGCATGCTCATTTGCATATCAGGGGCTATAAAGCTGGCTACAATCCAGCGC
Organism: Ilyophis sp. 1 JC-2022; assembly: GCA_022702515.1. Lineage (NCBI taxonomy): Eukaryota > Metazoa > Chordata > Actinopteri > Anguilliformes > Synaphobranchidae > Ilyophis > Ilyophis sp. 1 JC-2022. Next base: position 26,679,924 of record CM040396.1, read on the forward strand.
GCGTAGTCTGTTCTGTCTGTATGCTGAGGAAGGAAGAAATAAGAGATTGTGCTCTTCAATAAAATATTACCCTGAAGCAAACCTGACTCCGACTCCATGGCTCGCCACAGTAGCTATGCTACACGAACGTGACAATAAAATATGTAAACGAATGCCAAGTGAAACTAAACGGCTGTTAGCTGAAGGCTATAGGCTACGCTACGGGAGACTTCACAATCTGCTCAAATCGATGTTCTGCCCAGTAAATTAACGTTTGTCAGCTAATATTCAGCCTGACCTAACGCTACCTGCAGATTATACAAACATGAAAAAATACAACACGTAGGCTAATGAATGTCAAGTGAAACTGAACGGCTTTTGGCTTTTTAGTTTTTTTGTTTATCTACGTTATCCTAGTCATCTACAAATGCACGTTTACTAGCTATCTAGCTATCCAAATAACTTAACTAAGACATAAGTTAACACAAGCACAGCATGGGGCTTGTATCACTTTGTACCTTGTACCATTTTTATTTAAGTAAATACATGTTCCAGCCATGGGGAGTTCCAGATAGTGCAGTTAACTGTTATCCATCAAACGTAACTCCGTAACTCCTGCTTCAATCCTGAAGACCCCAGGCCAGTAAGATCGACAACGCAGTAGCTATCAAACCTAACGTTATAGCTTATACGCAAAAGGCAGTGAAATATCACCGGCCAGTTAACTATGGTTAACGATACGAAAACAACTCAAGTAAATATCTTTGAGGCTACAAGATAACCATCACGTTAGCAAGCCAACAAGACGCGGTAGGCTGCACTTAATTTAATTTACCGCATTTGGAGGGACAGAAATATCAGTCGGGCTTGGTAACGTTTCCGCATTCCTTTGGCTGGCATACCCCAATTCAACCTGGGCATAGTGTAACTGTTAACGTTAATCCGCTGATGCTCTTGCACCCAGAGAAAGCACACTTGCGACCCATCAGTCATTGCTTGTCAATTGAAACTATTGGAATTGAAAAAACGAATTTACAATTTTTAATAACTAGCATAATTGGAAAAAAGCTAATACATTGAAAGAGACTAACTGTAGGCTACAACGATATTGGTTGTCAAATGGATATTGCCATTGGCCACGCCTTCTCAGGAATGTATTCATATTGGGGGCGGTAACAAAGTGCTAAACTGATTACGCGCAAGTGTACAAAAAGTACACTTCAACGTCATTTTCAATGACGTAGCCCATTTTAAATTTTCAACCCCGGAAGAAGAAGAATAGGCGATGTAACGGCTAAAATACTGAAATTAAACGTTTTGCCAAAAATTGTTGATATAATGCATACTATTGTTCTCTTCCATCTGAGGCAATGCCTAGATATTAGTTAGCACCTCAAAAAATGTGTTTTAGTGTTTCCTACCCCTTTAAGTGGAATAACATGGAAGCAACGAGAGAGGCAGGAAGCGGAGTATAAATAGTCAACGTAAATTCATAACAGGTGAACTTACTCATGACGAGGCGAAAGCAAAACCCCGTCACGGAACAAAGGAAAATCCGATAGATTACCGGTAACGACAAAAAAGAATAACGAGAACGTGGAGATAAGGGAAGGAAGGCAAGATCCATGACACAATTAGGTGCCGCGTGCAAATGTACGCGAGGGTGATTAACAGAGCGGAGAGTGTGGAATGCATGCAAAACGGGGGGAATGGGATAGGCTGAAAGAAGAGTAGTGAAACAGGGTGACACGAATGGAAAAACCACGCTCAACCTGCAGTTAGGGAAAAATGGACAATGGAGAGATGAACACAAGACAGGGGGAGAAGGAAAACACGGAAAACAACAGGATGGGAGTGAGATCATCACAGGCAGTTCATAATTTATTGTACGTTTATTTTACAGTTATAGCCATTAATAGATAGAAGAAGCTTTATCATGCTTACCTCTTCACTGACAGGGCTTCGCTTCTGCAGAAAAACAGTGAACAAAAAATGTGGAAAACAAACACTTAAACATTGTGTGGGTGACGGTGATGAAACAGGGATGTGACCTGGTACAGTAAACATGGATCTCTAACAATTATTTATTTATTAATAATAATAATAATAATAATAATAATAATAATAGTAATAATAATAATAACTTTATTTGTATAGCACCTTTCATACAGACTGCAGATCAAAGTGCTCAAATGTTCTGCTCCTTCAAAGTAGCTTCAAAGTAGAGGGAAATATCAAATGTGCAACAGTGTAAACTGCGTAGAGCTTTACAATCGTCAAGTGAGCCAGGTGGTACTGGTGGTACTGCTACATGCCTAGACTAGTACAGCCTTAACAGTGTATACGTTTGTGCAGTTAATCCAGAGAACAGTACCTTCAGCTGCCTGGTCTCACTCTGAGCATCCTAGAAGAAAGGGTAGAGCACTGTTTTAAATGTTTTAATATACAAATGTTTAAACATTTGCAGCCCCAGTCCCTTCTCGATAAACACTGTCACATTTGGGCCCCGGCAGGAAACTTAAAAACAATTATTTCCCAGAAAAAAGCCAGAGATTTGGAAAAGAGTCACCACTTCACACATTGCAACATAATATTACAGTACACAACCAATTATTAATTCCTTCTGTATGACAAAGGATTAAGGTTTCATAAATAACTGAAATAACAGTTAATGGTGCTGTATGAAGATGAGAAATGGGACACACTTAGTAATCAAGATTAAAAAGAGACTAAAGTACTGTACAACTGAAAACCTGCATCCTGGAATATTTATGGTGTACAACAAAACACATTGAGCCAGACATTAGGGACACAGTTGGGTGATTCTCACGAAACCATCTGAGGTCATGACTGTGAGGAATAGACAGTTACAAAAATAATCATAATAATTTATTATATATCAAACTGCATAATGTGTTTAAACATTTTTGCAGTTGAGGTAGTATTTAATATTTTTAAGTCTGTTTTTCCACCTGTTTTTCCAATATTCATCTCTCTCCATTCACTCCCATTGCATGGCTAAAGAGGTCTCAAAAGCATACTTTTAGCACATCAACGAACGCAAACAACACAGATTATGCCGATATACAAAATTACGACATCCAGAACCGTGCGTTTGAAAAGATAAAAAGTTCCCTTCATGATATTTTACAATTTTTCAAACAAAGGTTTGCAAGAAGATCCGGTCGGTTGCTTATTAGCTTATTCCTTGTTTCGTTCTTGCGCCCGTAACGGTCCCACTCACTTCCTGAAGTGTGCGTAAGTAAACAAACCGAGCAGCAAAAAAGCTAGCAACAGTAGCTAGTTCTCAGAAAATAATTATTCAAAATCAAATCAATCAAAAATTGGTTCAAAAGTTTCAAACGTACGGTTCTGGATGTTGTGATTTTGTATATCGGCATAATCCCCATTGTTTGCATGAATTCGTTTATGTGCTAAAAGTGTGCTTTTCAGACCTCTTTCGCCATGCAATGAGACTGAATGGAGAGAGACAAAAAAATGTCTTTGTTAGCCAGTTGCTGATCACTGGAACAAGTCATGAAGGTGAGCTTGAATATTATGACTCATATTGGGGCCAGGTAGCGATACATTATGTTCCAACAGTTTAGTATGCCTTTAACGTCAAAATACCACAATTAATCTGCATAATTTAATATAAAGATAAATACAAAAAACTGTTGAAATTGTACAATTTAACTGATAATGTTACAAATTTTGGTCTAACATTTAAGAATTTGAACATTTTAGGGTAAATATAAATGTCCAGGCATGTCACGTTCATTAGACTCCATTAAAATCCCTGTGTTAAAGTTTTATTGTCCCAAACGGCACTGCATTGAACATTGAAGCGTTGAAGATGGCTACCAGGCAAGCATTCAAGGGTTTACTATAGATATTTTGAGGATTTAACTAACTCGCACCACTGGGCACACCACTTCTGAACATTACCGTAATGGGTAATTACCGTAATTACCGTTTTTTAAATATATTGACTTGATAATTACACCCGCGCGCGTAGCGCAAGCAGGGGGTATTGTTTTTGCTTCTGTTTGTGTCCCTATCATCCATAACTCGAACAATTCTACTCTGATTGTGATGAAACTTTGTAGAAATGTTGACAGTTGGGCAATGACCTGAATCTTGAATTTTTTTCCCAAGTGGTCAATGCCCGACTTCACAGTGCAAGATAAAATTTTAGCCCCATGCATATTATGTTCAGGGTTGAGATTAGCACACGCGCGGGTGCAGCATCTCTCTGAGTGCCATTCTAGTTAACCTTTTCGCACGTAAGTTCCAAAATATTTTCAACGGCCCCAAAGTGTGTTTTTTTTCTTTGTGCAACAGCTGTTCTAGAATTTGACTATTACGTCACAGCACTAGCCTTCGCACGGTTGAGAGTTAGCTAATATTAGCACACATACATACATATACATAGCCTACACTATATATATATATATATATATATATATATATAACAACACTAGATGACTCTCAGTATGTGTGAGGCGACGAGGGACAGTCATCATCTGACTCCGTAGCTAACTGCACTGTCTTTCATTTGCATCAATAAAAATATCTGTCAGCTAATTGTTTGTGTGCTGAAAATGTTTTTATTTTTTATATTTTTCGCATGTTTTCAAATAGTTGTTACAAATGGTGTATTCCGATTCTAGCAACCATTGCAGTGGACACCCATGATGTTGGTAAAGTACATTTTTGAAGGTTGTACGTTACTGCTCACCATATGCTATGAGATGCCATTTATCTTTGATAAAGCTAATAACACGGGCGCACCCATACAACGTCATCTCTGGTCCAACAAAAAAGATGATAACGTGACAAGATAACTCACTTCCAGGTTAACTTGGTTGAGAATTGATATGGTTACAGTTGGGAGCAAGTGGAGCATCTCTTCATCATGTATCATCTTTGGTTGAATGCGGAAGAACAAGATGGCAGCGCCACAAACTAATATTATCCTACTGCCGGATTATTTTCGAAAATGCGTTTTTCGAGTATTTCGTCAATTATTTTGATCACGGATGAGTTTACCCGCGATGTAAAACATTGTAAAGTGTAATCGCTATAAGATTGTGTATATTATATTTTCTGTCAGCCCGTAGTTAGCTCATTTTGACAGCTTGGTTAGCACTGACGTTAGCAAACTGTAGCTAAATCAACGTTATAGGCTAGGGGGTATTTGCTGCTTACATTACTTCTGTGAAAGTGTGAACGTCTGCATAAACAAATAAATGTAAATGTTGTAAAGATGTTTATTTGGTACAATGTTTTTGTGGAACAGTGTGTTTAGTCCTAGGGTTAAGAACGAGGGTTAGCCTACAGGCTTATTGTTGCGTCATTCGTAAATAGACGTTCTAATCTTGTGTTCTAATCACACCGGTGTGACCGTACGCTTAAGGGACCACTCTAGCGCTGTAACACCAGTGTGACCGTACGCGTCGAAATGGTTTTTATAGAGCCAAAATGATAGCGAAGATATTTATTCTGAAACATCATGGCTTCCACCGCTGTATGCTAGCAAAGGTAAAGGTCTTCCATTGCCGTAATGTTCTCCGTTGATTACCAAAATAGTTACGGCAATGAATAAAACCTGTGCAGTTATGTATAATGAACTTTAATGAGAAAATTATAAACAATTTCAAAGATTATTGAATATTTCTTATGTTTACTGAAATAAAGATAATCAGAAGTGGGACTCAAAAGAAGATAAAAAAAGAGAGAACTTGCAGTCTTTCTCCTATAACTGTACAGGCCACCAGATAATGAATAATGTGCCACCAGGCCACCCGCCAGGCCAATAAAATCTCTTTTTTAAATTCCAAAAACGGCAATATACCTATTAATTCAGAAATAAATAATAATTTGCGCGGTGCTGTTCCGAGTGTTGTGTCTGTGTTGTTTCTTCTGGCACTGTCAATGGCTGAATCCCAAACTGAGCCCTCGTGGACTGTGGACATTTAGACTTTAATGGCGTATTTCCAGGGGCAGGTAAGTATGCATTGATGCAGACTTGCAAAAGGGATAGATAGAGGGTGCAAAAAGTCTGCATAAGAGCACTTCCCAAAAACGGTGTTTTCACAATGAGTCAGCCCTGAGCACTCATGGACTTTACGAGAACGCGCCTTTGAGTACTTTGAGTCTGCAAGTCCATAGAATTGGTTTCAGCCTACACTACAACCCAAAATTACTGCGTTTTTATGACACTGAACTCTATGATATGGAACAGACTTAACCACTTGCTATATTGGCAAAGAAATATGGTGTCCAGTGCACCGCAATGCTAAATTTCCGCATTGGCGATAATGGAAAACTCTCACCCTTTTCTGTCAAACTAAGTGGTTTATAGTGATATTTTCAAACTAGTTATACCATAATGCATATAAGAAAAAGCATGATTTTACTTGACACAATTCGATAACAAAGTCATAGTACAGTTGTTTATTTTTTACATACAATGCGTCCAGAGCCTGGCCATTCCAAAAGCAGAGCATTTAGGCACTATGTCATTTTGGTCATAACCCCGTACATTTGCTCTTATAAGGAGTAGTATTGGGATGGCAGGCATGGTATATGCCAAGTTATAGCTTGGTAGGGCATGCCTCATACCTATTCAGCACCAATAGTTTATCACTTTTCAAGGGTTCCTACAGAAACAACCATAATGACCACAGACTCTCAGCCCATAAAAACATTCACTTATGTAACTTCTGTCCTCATGTAACCATACAGGATTCAGATACAACTTCACACAGCCACACAATGAAGCCCCAAACTTGGGTTATTTTGGTACTTCTCTTCATTCTTTTTTCTGCCGATTTCATACTCCATGCCCACAAACAATAAATCTCCCCATTATATTTAGCTACAACTGCCAATAACAACATCTGATCCAAGTAGCCTGATCAAAGTAACTAATCGCAGGATACACATGCAGTCACGAAAATGAGGCGTGTCTGCAAGATACGCATATTCAGAGTTTTCACTTAATAATTTCTTTCCGCACAACTTTGTTCTGGAAAAAAAGGTGGTCTATGTGTAGCCTGTAGCAACTGAGTGAAAACCGCCCCTTGCCCTTTAAGTAGGCATGTCTATAAAAACACAGTAATGTCCCTTTACCTGGCTATTGTTCAACCTATTGTTTGGCGGTCTAGGCCGTAGGTAAGCACGCTTTGTTCCTCTGCCATTATCATTGTTTCGGCATTGTATTATATTTAGATTAGATATTTTTAATAGGTGATCGGAATATTATACGACCAGACATTAAAGCGTAGCGCTACATGGGTATGAGTCTTCATGCCGAGTCCAGGTATGAGGAATGTTTTAATCTTAATAATACTGTGGTTTAAATGCTAGGAATTTGTATTATTTTCATGTACTATTTCTTATTGCACAGTAGGCTACCTATGGTGTATGAGGAGGCGCACAGAGTCAGTGCTGTTGTTTGCTCTGTTTATGATGTAAGAAGCCACAATTCTGTAGCAGTCAATTTGCCGCTCCTGTTTTACAAGTGTTTAACTGTTTTTTTAATTTATCATAGCGTCGGGAGATGGACTGCTACTGTAGTTACCAGCGTTAAGCTGAAGTATTGTATTCAAGAGGTATAGGCTGAACATGGCGAACCATATGGATTCATTAGAATGTTTAATGATAATAAATATCTATATTTGTTCACTTTCTAGCCGTAACCGCAGATACCGGAGCGAGCGCATAATTTTCATTTCGCAGTTTCATTATTGTAGCATGGACACGCACCTACCTCGGTAAAGCTATCCGCTCTTTAAAAATGCACGGTCAACCTATCCGCTCGTAAAATTTGTGTGCGCAGCTACATTGTGTATAGTGGTAGTCTGGGAAGCGCAATGTCTTTAGGTAACGTACTCGTCAGAAAAAGACGGAAAGAGCGATTTCTCGCCAAGACACCGATACAAATGTGTAGTGCCGTCTTTTTAACTAACATTTCGAAATTTTAATAATATAGTAGGAAAGTAATGTAATATATGTAGGCTACTGTACTCTTGAAACGTACGTGTGATTGAAATATTAACAAATAATTAGCTATTCCAGAGTCCACATGCAATACAATTGTAAACATGAAACATGAAAATGTTCCACAGCAGCAATTTGGAAATCTGGAGAAATGTCCAATTAATGTCGTTATAATTGTCTAAAGGGAAAAACGTATTTCATGAGATTTACCAACAATACGTCGACAATGTCTCTGCATTTGTGCTGACAAAAAACCAGACTATCCATATTAAATAAGAAAATGTTTTACTGTACTATTTTGGAGATATGACGACCAAAGGTGATTATAACGGTAGATAGGAATATATGACAGTACTATTTTTGGGAGCCCATTACATTGGGGTTTTCCAAACATTCAACTGATTGTTGATGTTACGTTTCTGTCATGTTTATGCCATGTTTAGTGTTTGTCACAGTTTATTTTCTGTTCATGTCTTGCTTGTGTTCTGTTTATGTTACGATGCAGTTCATTGTTTGCATACACATTTCCATGTTTTTCCGCAGCCTTGCGTTCATGCTGTTTCTTTCTCTTGCTGTCACTCACGCTTCCCTAATTATTTCATTCTCCCGTGTCTATTTACTAACATACTAACATTAGATCAGGATTGGGTAATACTAACTATCTAACCATGTGTTCATGTTTACCTTACGTTTCTCGTGCATGTAAATTACTAATTTACTAACGCTAGGTCAGGATAGGTTGACTACTAACGATTTACTAATTGCCTCGTTACGTGTCTCATTTTCTCAAGCTGTTGTTAATTTCCTGCTGCTCTCAAGCTAATGTCTGCACCTGTCTACACCTGCATATAAGATCAGTGTTCATGTCATGTACTTGTGAAATTGTTGCCTTTAGTTCACTACTGTCACTTTTGAGCGGTTTCCATTGTTTTGACTATCGTTATTAATCTAGCCTGTTTACTGACCATCGTTACTGCCTGCCTATTATTTCCACTGCCTGTTTTTGACCACAAGTTTTGCCTGCTGTCTGTTTTTGTACCTCTGCCCCGCGGATAGGACTTCGGTCTGACTCCTGCTACACCCCATGACTACGAACTTTGCTTTACCCCTGTTTTGTACTTCTGCTCCGCTGACAGCTACTCTGGTTAATGAACTTGTGCACGGATACCGATTTCGAGACTGCCTTCTCCCTCGGTACTGTATCTTTGGTCTGGCTGGATTTATTGGTTTTTGGACTTTGCTTGTGTGACTACGATTTTGGATTTCCCCATAATAAAGCCCTTGCGGGTATTTATTATCACGTCAGTGTTCTGAGTCGTGCATTATGGGTCCAACCCGCACACACCCGTCTCAAATACAATACCACATTTTTTTTTAGCTGTGCTTGAAACATGTCCCATGCCCTTTCTACCTTTGTTATTGTTTTAAAAGGTAATTTATCATAAACAAAGCCACAAAAAAATGTACTTGAAAAACTAGGTGTACGGTAATGAGATTGTTCTTTGGATTGAAAACATGTTTCTACTTAAAATAACATTTTAGGATGAATTCCTTTTATGTACATTTACATTGTCTCATTTCTAAATGCAACTTATTATTATATATTTGTTACTTTAAAATGTGTTACGGTAATTAACTATTTTCTAGAAAGTGTACCAGAAAATGTCTGAAAATGCTTTAAAATGTATACTAAAACAATGAAGTTAACATTGATAATAAATTTAGATCATATTTGATGTAATGGGAAAGATCATTATCGTCTATCTTTTTAACTTTTTACTATATATAGTGTTAATTTCGTGAGAAACATATGCAACCTCCCTATTAGCCCCAAGGTAAAACATTTTACATACAAACACATTCAGAGGAAAAGCTACTCGTGTATGTGATTGAACCCTCTCAATCAGCTGAATCCTAAAACTCATGAACCAGGTAACCACAAGTTTATCTTCATTACAACACTGGGATGAATAAACACATTCACAAAACAAATTGATATTGTACTTGAAATTCAAATGAAAAAAAAAGCTGAAGCAAGAAAGAAGAATGAAAGGTCAGAAAAAAGGAAGGTGGCTGTATAAAGGTAAATGTACATCTACAGAAAAGCAGCAGTAATAAGAGTGAAGTACTGGATTTGGTGAACAGAGCCGGTGGTGCAAGAGAGCAATTCACCTGAGACAGGGCGTCCCGGGAGATGACCAGTGCCCCATGGGTCACTGTGGAGATACACACGCAGAGCAGCACAGTCCTCACTCCAAACATGACGAAGTTTAAGAACAGCACTGACCAACTCCAGCGCTACTCTGTGCTAAACCTGTGCTTTCTGAGAGAGGGGAGTGCGGTGGATTGCGTGGGAGGAATCAATAGGACTATGTGCCTCAGACAGGAGCAATGACCATAAGAACTGACTTCAGCCTTTCTGATAGCACTTTATCAAGTCAAATAAATGTTGCTGAAAATACCAGCTGAGATTCTAAACTCTAAAATTCTAAGCTGGTTTAAACTCTGTTTTCAACCATTCTAGCTGGTCCGTGGCTGGTCAAAGCTGGATAAGATGGTCGAGTAAACTGGTGGCAAAACTGTTAGACTAGCTGACGATATGCTGGTTAGCTGGTGAACAGCTAGTCGACCACACAGGATTAACCAATTTAACCAGTTTAACATATTTTTTCTGGATTTGGCCTACTCCACAATTTTAGAATTGTAATAAAACTATTCACATTTGGATAATGTGCAGATTCTCAGCTTTTATTGGTGTACTTTTATACATTTGTATATGAATATTCATGACCAGATTTGCATAACCAGATTATTTTTTTCCTAAATGGTTCAAGATTTAATTAAAGTGTGTAGAAAAGCATATTTTCTTAATGGCTGGCTGCAAATTTTCTCCAACTTACAATAAAAAATATCTTATAGGGTTTCTGGAAAAAAACTTCCATTGATCGAGTACATTATTTCAATAGCGGGCAAGCGGCAACATAAATATTTTTCAACACAACATATTATTTTAACACAAAATTTGGTGTGGTGGTTCAAGATAAATGGCTGGGCATGGATACTATTTAGGTGGCTGTGGCCAGAGATTTGAGATTTTCTTCTATAGGGGGAGATGGGAGACTGTGAAAAGCGTAATGGCCAGCTTGGATCATATGCGCAGTTGCAAGCCAATCATTTAAAATCATTGACATCATTGAGATTCTTCAGTTTCGACAGTTATCAATGGCATTTGGCAAAAATTGTATTGGTACTGCACGCACCCGTTAATATTTGGAAACAAATAGAAAACGACCATTTATAATAGTACCACTCCATGCACCTATAAAGATTGTCTTAGTTACTTATTACCACTGTTGCACTGAAATATTGGTGTTTACCAAAGTCACATGGCCACACTAATTGCATTAGGAAGGGAAAGGTTTTTACAGGTGCTACCTAGCTAGCCTATGTAACGTGGGCCTACTGTAAATCATCGGAAGGAAAAAATAAAAAGTCCTTGTCTCTACCTATTATTACAATTTAATGTTACCGCTGCACAGACATGGCATGGCTCTGATGTTTGGGAGAATGTTTGTGGAATACAATTCCAAGAGTGGAAAAAAAGAGCGCTATGTAGCTAATGTAGCTAGCTATGGTATCAGTTATGTTATCAGTTTAAATCCTTTCAAAAATGGACTCACTAACAAACAGACACACAATATAACAGATTTTTTTTATTATTAAACAATGGTATACAGGTATAGAGCAATCGATACTTAACCCACAATTTGGCTGCTTGTTCCGAGACGCTGGGCCTGTAGTGTCGTAAATGAATGCTAACTGCTGCAACATCCCCTACTGTCTCATCTCACAAAACAGTATTTTGTTTCATAGTAGACACATCATAGCTCGCTCAAAAATGTATATGTGATGACAAACATGTTGAAGATGAGTGACAAGGCAGACAATTTATTATGTTACGAACTGTGTCCACAAAACAACAGCTTGTTCAGGGTGCTAAGGGATCTTCTCCATTGACCTCCACTCAAAAAATACAGCCTGTGGTCTCCCTGTCCGGATCCCAGGCGTTACGCGGTTTTAGACCAACGGTTGACCAGATGGGAACCAGCCAGGAACAACATGAACAGATTATAATTAAACTAAAACACTAACCTCCAATCCCACAAGATGTACACACACACACATTACAACTCAGTAAACAAGTAAACTCAGTAAACGTATCCAGTAAACAAACCAGAAGGTGTGGAGATTGTTACAAGAAGCCCTGCATCTACACTCAGACCCTTTCGTGGGGAGCCCTAGAATGAGCTACACCATATGTACCCATATTTTCATTTAAATCAGTCTAGAACAATTCTTTTGGTTATCCTATTCTTAATTAAATTTTAGGAATTTGAAACTAATAAGATATTTAGTGCTGATTTTTTAAATTTAATTCCCTTTATTTTTATGATTGCCAACAAGAGTCAGAAAGGGAGTGTTAATCATAACATTTATTTGAGATTGTTTCCATTATATCTGATTACCTGCCTCTTAATGGCATGGAAAGGTGCAAAGGAAGACAAGGAAATATATATTCAACACTGGCACTGATTACAGTATAATAACCTAAACACTTTCTCTGTTGTCCCTTTCACTAAATTACAGAGTTAATCTTAGGTTTTAAGATTTTGATTAGCTGAATCCCTGTCTGAAAAAAAAAGAAAAGTGACTTTTTTTCAGCTCTTGGTGCAGCTCAGCTGGTTTTGAATATTCCAGAAACTATGTAGTCGCTGGCTCTGCCATCTATGAGTCCTGTGCCGTTGTTGTGAATGAACCAGCATGGCACGCGTTCCCCATTCTTCACATCCAAAAGGAAGTCTCGCTGCCAGCCCCTGTGACCATAAAGCCGCATGTGAATGACAGTGAGACCAAAAAGTTGTTGAAAAGTCTGACTGTGTGTGTGTGTGTGTGTGTGTGTGTGTGTGTGTGCACGCCTGTATGTGTATATAATTTTCCATTACCTGGTAACTGAGAGTTCTGATCCCTTCACGATCATTGTGGCATCTGGTTTGTCTGAGTCATCTCCGTTATGAAGCTCGCCAACCTTAAAATGCACGCCATTGTAGAACTGGCCTGTATGTGAGGAGGGGGGGGGGGGGGGGGTGTTCAAATTACACATATTTATGCTGGATACAATAAAAAAGAACATTGAAAACCAATTCACAGTGAGATATAAATTAGATAGATATAACAGAAAATTTCTCAAGCCAACCCAGTTCCCGGTCTTACCCAGCAGGCCATGAACATTGGGGGAGAGGAGGTGGCTGTCCAGGGTGTAAAAACCCAGGTAATCCCTGTGGTAGGGATGCTTTTCCCACACCTTGTGCAAGATGATGACAAACTTCACTGAGTCCTTAAGCATGACGGTCAGACTTTGGTCCTTTTTCACCTGCAAGTCAGTGCTGCAAGATAGAGCATTATAGTTAAACTGGGGGTGACTGGGGGGGCTAGCATGTAGAACTGGTGCCCTATCAATAATTACAGACATTTGTCCTCTTTGGATGTGAATTTTAAGCCTTTTGTACACTGCTGTGATGTGCTAGGGGTCTACAACTCTCATGCACATATATGCATAATTAAAAAAAGAATTTAGGAATCTGTTTCACATGATGGTGTAACATACAGGAACTTCCCTTCTAAAAGTATAAAAGTATGACTACCTGGAGGAAGGGAAAGATTTACAGAGAGTGGGAGTTGGACAGGTACAGAAAGGGGATGATGAGTAATAGTGGACTCACACAAATGGTGATTTCTTTGCTTGTATATTTTTTTGTGGGATTGATGGTTTCAGTAATGTCCACCCAGAGGTAGTTTTGATAATGCAGCAAAGGAGGGATGAATTGACATCTACAAAGCAATATTACCACTTTACAAAACCATTTTTGTAGATTCTGGAGATCCTGTTTGGATATTAAATCAATATTGAGAAACTGAGAGCGAGACACCATGGTGATATACACCAGTGCAGAAGAACCAACGAGCATAGTTGCTGTACATCATTTTGTGACCTCAACTCTTTAACCTCATTGGAATGCGAAAATCTGAAAAAGTAGTTTGCCCTTTGAGATGAACTGGAGAATGGGTTGGCGTAGATCAGAGCACAGCTGCTTAAGACTGGGGTGGCATGGATCAAAGCACAGCTGCCTAAGACTGGGTTGGCATGGATCAGAGCACAGCTGCTTAAGACTGGGGGGGCATGGATCAAAGCACAGCTGCCTAAGACTGGGTTGGCATGGATCAGAGCACAGCTGCCTAAGACTGGGTTGGCATGGATCAGAGCACAGCTGCCTAAGACTGGGTTGGCATGGATCAGAGCACAGCTGCCTAAGACTGGGGGGCATGGATCAGAGCACAGCTGCCTAAGACTGGGGGGGGGGGGGGGGGCATGGATCAGAGCACAGCTGCTTAAGACTGGGGTGGCATGGATCAAAGCACAGCTGCCTAAGACTGGGTTGGCATGGATCAGAGCACAGCTGCTTAAGACTGGGGTGGCATGGATCAAAGCACAGCTGCCTAAGACTGGGTTGGCATGGATCAGAGCACAGCTGCCTAAGACTGGGTTGGCATGGATCAGAGCACAGCTGCCTAAGACTGGGGTGGCATGGATCAGAGCACAGCTGCCTAAGACTGGGGTGGCATGGATCAGAGCACAGCTGCCTAAGACTGGGTTGGCATGGATCAGAGCACAGCTGCCTAAGACTGGGGGGCATGGATCAGAGCACAGCTGCCTAAGACTGGGGTGGCATGGATCAGAGCACAGCTGCCTAAGACTGGGTTGGCATGGATCAGAGCACAGCTGCCTAAGACTGGGTTGGCATGGATCAGAGCAGAGCTGCTTCAGACTGGGTTGGCATGGATCAGAGCACAGCTGCCTAAGACTGGGTTGGCATGGATCAGAGCAGAGCTGCTTCAGACTGGGGGGGCATGGATCAAAGCACAGCTGCCTAAGACTGGGTTGGCATGGATCAGAGCACAGCTGCCTAAGACTGGGGGGGCATGGATCAGAGCACAGCTGTCTAAGACTGGGTTGGCATGGATCAGAGCACAGCTGCCTAAGACTGGGGGGGCATGGATCAGAGCACAGCTGCCTAAGACTGGGGGGCATGGATCAGAGCACAGCTGCCTAAGACTGGGTTGGCATGGATCAGAGCACAGCTGCCTAAGACTGGGTTGGCATGGATCAGAGCAGAGCTGCTTCAGGGGGGGGGGGCAAAGCACAGGGGCAAAGCACAGCTGCCTAAGACTGGGTTGGCATGGATCAGAGCACAGCTGCCTAAGACTGGGGGGGCATGGATCAGAGCACAGCTGTCTAAGACTGGGTTGGCATGGATCAGAGCACAGCTGCCTAAGACTGGGGGGGCATGGATCAGAGCACAGCTGCCTAAGACTGGGGGGCATGGATCAGAGCACAGCTGCCTAAGACTGGGGGGCATGGATCAGAGCGCAGCTGCCTAAGACTGGGGTGGCATGGATCAGAGCACAGCTGCCTAAGACTGGGTAGGCATGGATCAGAGCACAGCTGCCTAAGACTGGGTTGGCATGGATCAGAGCACAGCTGCCTAAGACTGGGTTGGCATGGATCAGAGCACAGCTGCCTAAAACTGGGGTGGCATGGATCAGAGCACAGCTGCCTAAGACTGGGTTGGCATAGATCAGAGCACAGCTGCCTAAGACTGGGTTGGCATGGATCAGAGCACAGCTGTCTAAAACGGGGGTGGCATGGATCAGAGCACAGCTGCCTAAGACTGGGTTGGCATGGATCAGAGCACAGCTGTCTAAGACTGGGTTGGCATGGATCAGAGCACAGCTGCCTAAGACTGGGTTGGCATGGATCAGAGCACAGCTGCCTAAGACTGGGGGGGGGGGGGGGGGGCATGGATCAGAGCACAGCTGCCTAAGACTGGGTTGGCATGGATCAGAGCACAGCTGCCTAAGACTGGGTTGGCATGGATCAGAGCACAGCTGCCTAAGACTGGGTTGGCATGGATCAGAGCACAGCTGCCTAAGACTGGGTTGGCATGGATCAGAGCACAGCTGCCTAAGACTGGGTTGGCATGGATCAGAGCACAGCTGCCTAAAACTGGGGTGGCATGGATCAGAGCACAGCTGCCTAAGACTGGGTTGGCATGGATTAGAGCACAGCTGCCTAAGACTGGGTTGGCATGGATCAGAGCACAGCTGTCTAAAACTGGGGTGGCATGGATCAGAGCACAGCTGCTTCAGACTGGGGGGGGGGGCATGGATCAGAGCACAGCTGCCGAAGACTGGGTTGGCATGGATCAGAGCACAGCTGCTTAAGACTGGGTTGGCATGGATCAGAGCACAGCTGCCTAAGACTGGGGGGTGAGGTGTTCTCCTGTTAGTGGAGGCAGCCTTGTCTGTTTTTTGTTTTTTTTCTCTTACATTCTTCATACATACAAATCCTTTGTTAGACTTCAATCTTTTGGTACCGATACTATCATTGCACACATCCCAGGGGGCGTAATGGAAGGGTCATGTAACTGTGCAAGAGAGTCACTTGGAAGACTGAGCTTTTACTCGCTGCTCACCTGGGCCACTTGAGGGATGCAGTTTTGGACCAGGAGAGTGAAGTCTGTGTCCCGCTCTGTAAGACTGTGATACTCTGGGTGGTCACCTCCAGTTGGAGCCCTAGCTTCTGGTGAACGATACCCAATCGGCCAAAATAAGTATTGATTTTGCTCCCAGGGTCCACTTTCTTGTCCCCAATAGTCTGCCCATTGACCACAATTCCTGCAGGGGGTTCAGGGGTCAGAGGGCACACTTCAGAAAGGCATAGAACTGAGAGAACTGTGCAAGACATCTCTCCATGTTTAGTACTGAACCCCAGATGCATATGTTTGACCCAGAATAATGTCTGCGCAACCCACGTTTAACTAAATGTACCACAGCAGATTTTCTATTTTACTGAATAAATCAAGGTATTCAGAATTACAAACATTTTGAGCACAAAGTCAATGGAATCAGATGACATTTTTAAAGCTTAGTAAACAAATAGTAAATAGTAAATACATTTGAAGTGATTTTGGGGTGGAACTTCAAGGCCTACACTCCTCATCCCAATGCCCAATACTCATCATCCTATTGCCCAGTTCCCACACTGCATGGAGTCAGTACACAATTAGGTAGATTGTATCTCCACATGCATTCATTTAATGTACCACTGGTTACACCCCCTAATCTCACCTGGCAGTGGGTCTCTAACCAGATTGAAGATGGTTCCAGGCGCATCATTGATGTTGAAACACAGAGTGTCATTCTGCTCTGGCACATTGATGATGAAATGGGGGTCACCGTCCACTGGCAATGAATATCAGAGGGTTCAAGATAAAGGCCCATTAAAAAGTGAGAGAAGCATGCTATTGCTGCTCCTATACAGATTATTCCCATCTTTACAGACATGACCACTTCAACCAAGCTGTTTTATAGGACAAAGGTATAAAGCAAAATTTCTGTATGGCATTTATGTTTTGCCATCGGTGTCAAAATTGGTGAGATTACTTAACTGTACAAATTCACTCATGTATTTTCACCAAATACACAATAGCAAAATTATTATGTGGCATATGTGTAATCTTCAGATAATAGTGACAGGATGTGAACCCCAGAAAGACAAATTGGGGACATACCGCTTGTGACAGGGTGATGGTAGTGATGGTATGATGTTGATGCGTACCAGGGTTGGTGAGCATCTGAAATCAGAAATGCATTTTATGTCATCACCTCAAGTGACAGGTGGGGCTACGTTTCACAGTATGTAACCCACAGTATATGTCCAACATTATGTGTCCAACACGCTTATATGTCTCTTATACTGAACATTTTGCCAACAGGATTTTCCACAAATTTAGACTTCCTCCAAGACCACTAATTTGATCATGGAATACACTTCTATTATAATATGATATATGACAATTATATTTAATACATCTGTGGTAGGGGGGCGTGGTTTTAGGCGCAGCTAGCAAGAGAGAGAGTGAACACGGGTGGTTTAGGGAGCCGGCACAGCTGTCGGCAATCGGGCAATTGGGGACTATTTGATTATAGGATTGTTATCAATTAACCAATTGCCTTGATTGTTCAACAGTGAGCCTGAGAGCCTTGATAAGGTGCCGCGGGGAATGGAGAGCAGGAGGAACTGGATACTGAAATGTGTCCATGTGAGAAGCGATACAAAATAAAACCAAACGTGAAACTGCATTTAACTGTCTGCCGTGTCTTCTTCCCCGAGCTACAAGAGCTAACTTCGCCACAGTGGTGGCCCTGTACGTGGGGAGTGAAAGGAAAAAGCAAAGGGAAGAAAAGAAAACGGAGAATGGAGACGGATCCAAGCGGGCAGGAGTTTTCTATGACGACGTTGAGCAGAGTGCTGGAGGGGCTGGCGGCAATGCAGGAGCGACAGGCTGCGGCTCATATGGAGCAGATGCAAGCCCTGCGGGAGCAGTCGAGCCTACAGACACAGGCACTGCTCCAATTTACGGCCACCGGGGAGGCCACAGGAAGGCAGAGCGTCCCCTCCCCGAAATTTAATATACCCAAAATGACGGCAGAGGATGACGCTCAGGCTTTCCTGGAAGCATTTGAGCTGGCGGCAGAAGCCTCCCGGTGGCCGATAGAGGAGTGGGCTGTGCGGCTCCTGCCCCTCCTGACGGGGGAGGCGCAACGAGCGGCGCATGGCCTGCCGACAGCCGCGAGGGCGGTGTACAGGAACATTAAAAAGGCGGTCCTCGACCGGACGGGGGGTACCCCGGAGGAGCACCGACGACGGTTCCGGGAGTGCGACCTAACAGAAGAGGACCGGCCTTTTGCCTACGCCCAGCGGCTGGCGGACGTGGCGAGGCGCTGGCTCCAGCCGGAAATAAGATCGGCTGCTGGAGTCATGGAGCAGGTGGTCCTGGAAAGATTTGTCGGGGGGTTGCCGGCGGAGACCGCAAGGTGGGTCCAGTGCCATAGACCCACCAACCTGGATACCGCCGTCACCCTGACAGAGGACCACCTGGCGCAACACCCCTTCACCCAGCAGCAGAAGCCGGAGCCGGCGCCCAGGAAGAAATTCCCCCCTCGTTCCGCCCCCTTTCCTGTTTCCCGTCCCCAGAACCCCTCCTTTGCTGCTGTGAACCCCCGTAACGCTCTGCCCTCTTTTCCCCCCTCAGGCTCAGTGGCGGTGCAGTCCGACCCACAGGGAGTGCCTCAAACGCCTGGACCGGAGTGTTGGCGGTGTGGACGGCTGGGCCACCTGCGCCGCAATTGTCCGCTTATGGAGGTGGGGCAGGTGGTCCGGGTGGTCGGACCGCCCACCTCCGCTCCCGATTCAGACGGGGCGTACTGCATTCCGGTAAGGGTGCAAGGGAGTGAACACCGGGCACTGTTGGATTCAGGGGCTATGCAGACCATGATTCACCAGAGCCTGGTTCGAACCGAGGCTTTGAGATCGGCACGTTGGGTGGTAATTAGGTGTGTGCATGGGGATCGACACACATACCCAATAGTACCAGTGGAAATTTGGATAAAAGAGAAAAAGCATATCATAGAGGCTGCGGTTAGCTCCCACCTCTCGCACCCTCTGATTTTGGGTACAGATTGGGCGGGGTTTAAAATAATAGCAAAAAAACTGATGGGGGTACGATCACGACTGGTAGGGAAGTGTGAGGTGTGTGCAGCGGAAAGTGGTGACGCGGGGTCGTCCGACACTGACGGGGGGGGGGCGGCTCCGGGAGAGCCTCCAGTGGAGACTCCCCAGGTGCCGGTATTCCAACCCATGGAAGATTTTCCACTCGCTCAGTCTCGAGACGATACCCTACGCTTTGCCTTCGACCAGGTGATATGTGTTGATGGTCAGCTGGTGCGCCCTGACGCTGCACGCTCTCACCCGTATTTTTGCATTATTAAGGATAGGTTATATCGAGTGAGTCGTGACACTCAGACAGGTGAGGAGACGACCCAGTTGTTGGTACCGAAAAGCCGCCGGGAAATGATTTTCCAGGCGGCTCATTTCAACCCCATGGCTGGGCACTTAGGGTATGAAAAAACACTAAACCGGATAATGGCCCGATTTTATTGGCCGGGCATCTGGGCGGACGTACGTAGGTGGTGTGCATCCTGTCCAGATTGTCAGCTGGTAAATTCCCCAGCCATCCCAAAAGCCCCATTGCGGCCCCTACCATTAATTGAGGTCCCGTTTGATAGAGTGGGCATGGACCTCATCGGACCATTTGAACGGAGCACTCAGGGATACCGATTTGTATTAGTTCTGGTGGATTATGCAACCCGGTATCCCGAAGCAGTGCCATTGCGCAATATCTCGGCTAAGAGTGTTGCGCAGGCACTGTTTCAAATAATCTCCCGAGTTGGAATCCCGAAAGAGATTCTGACTGATCAAGGCACTTCGTTCATGTCACGCACACTACGCGAACTGTACGAACTTTTGGGGGTTCAGTCAATTAAAACGAGCGTGTACCATCCACAAACGGATGGGCTCGTGGAACGTTTTAATAGGACTTTGAAATCCATGATTCGGAAGTTTGTACACGATGACAGCCGAAATTGGGATAAGTGGTTAGTTCCTCTGTTATTTGCAGTGCGAGAGGTTCCCCAGGCCTCCACGGGATTTTCTCCTTTTGAATTGCTGTTCGGTAGAAAACCACGGGGTATTTTGGACCTGGTTAAAGAAAGCTGGGAGGAGGGTCCAAGCCCCAGTAAAAACGAAATTCAATACGTTATGGACCTGCGAGCAAAACTCCATACACTGGGGAAATTATCACGAGAGAATTTGCTCGAGGCTCAGGAACGTCAGCAAAAGCACTACAACAGAGGAACAAAACTACGGCAATTTTCACCGGGAGAGAAAGTCTTGGTATTACTACCGACTTCCAGCACAAAATTACTCGCCAAGTGGCAAGGACCCTTTGTGGTCACACGACGAGTGGGGGAAGTCGATTATGAGGTGGAGCGGTCTGATAGAGAGGGGGCGAAACAGATTTATCACCTCAATCTATTAAAACTGTGGAAAGAGGTGATACCGGTCTCCTTGATATCGGTAGATCAGGAGAGAGATGAGCTGGGACCGGAGGTGCCAAATTCAAACGATCAAACCTCACCCCTTTTTGATAGCCATCTCTTACCGAATCAGAGAACGGATCTTGCCAAGTTGCAAAAGCAGTTCGCTGATGTGTTTTCCCCCCTACCAGGCCACACCAATCTGATCAATCACCATATTGAAACAACCCCGGGGGTGACGGTGCGTTCGCGCCCCTACCGACTGCCTGAACATAAAAAGAAAGTGGTTCAGGCAGAAATAAAGACAATGTTGGAGTTGGGCGTAATAGAAGAGTCTAACAGTGCGTGGAATAGCCCCATCGTGCTGGTGAGTAAGCCGGATGGATCTGTTCGCTTCTGTGTAGACTATCGAAAAGTAAACGAAGTGTCACGATTCGATGCCTATCCCATGCCTCGGGTCGATGACCTATTGGATCGGCTGGGCACAGCTCGTTTTTTTTCGACATTGGATTTGACCAAGGGCTACTGGCAGATTCCCTTGTCTCCAGAGTCCAAGGAAAAAACGGCTTTCTCCGCTCCGGGCGGATTGTACCAATTCCGGACACTTCCGTTTGGGTTATTCGGAGCCCCGGCCACTTTTCAACGTCTCATGGACAGGGTACTGCGTCCACATGCGGCTTTCGCTGCAGCCTATCTGGACGATATAATAATACATAGTGACAACTGGGCTCAGCATGTGCGGCATGTGGGGGCGGTACTGGAGTCCCTGAGACAGGCGGGACTCACGGCTAACCCAAAGAAGTGTGCGATTGGCAGAGCGGAGGTACGGTATTTGGGGTACCACTTGGGAAGTGGACAGGTGCGACCTCTGGTGGACAAAACGGCGGCGATCGCGACCTGTCCACGGCCCAAGACAAAAAAAGAGGTGAGGAGGTTTTTGGGACTGGCCGGTTATTACAGACGGTTCATCCCGGCTTTCTCGGACCTGGCCAGTCCCCTGACCGACTTGACTCGAAAAGGTGCCCCAGATCCGGTTCAGTGGACGGAGCTGTGTCGGCAGGCGTTTGAGAGGGTAAAGGAAGCTTTGTGTGGGAAACCGCTCTTGTTCACCCCTAATTTCTCTCTCCCC
The DNA here is from genome assembly GCA_022702515.1 of Ilyophis sp. 1 JC-2022. NCBI lineage: Eukaryota > Metazoa > Chordata > Actinopteri > Anguilliformes > Synaphobranchidae > Ilyophis > Ilyophis sp. 1 JC-2022. Next base: position 26,702,095 of record CM040396.1, read on the forward strand.
TTTAATTTGCAGACTGACGCATCGAACAGAGGGCTGGGGGCCGTTTTGACTCAGCAGGTGGAGGGGGTCGACCGACCAGTGCTGTACATTAGCCGAAAGCTATCACAGCGGGAAGCGAAGTACAGCACGGTCGAGAAGGAGTGCCTGGCCATCAGATGGGCGGTCGGGTCCCTCCGTTATTATCTGCTGGGTCGCTCATTCACCCTCTGCTCGGACCATGCGCCCCTCCAATGGCTCCACCGCATGAAGGATACCAACGCCCGAATCACTCGGTGGTATCTGGCTTTACAGCCTTTTAATTTCAGGGTGATTCATAGGCCGGGAGCGCAGATGGTGGTGGCTGATTTTCTCTCCCGTCCGGGGGAGGAGGAGGAGGGGGGGGGGAGTTGAGCATTGGCCGGATGGCTTCCCGGCCTAAGTCGGGCGGTGGGGGTATGTGGTAGGGGGGCGTGGTTTTAGGCGCAGCTAGCAAGAGAGAGAGTGAACACGGGTGGTTTAGGGAGCCGGCACAGCTGTCGGCAATCGGGCAATTGGGGACTATTTGATTATAGGATTGTTATCAATTAACCAATTGCCTTGATTGTTCAACAGTGAGCCTGAGAGCCTTGATAAGGTGCCGCGGGGAATGGAGAGGAGAAGGAACTGGATACTGAAATGTGTCCATGTGAGAAGCGATACAAAATAAAACCAAACGTGAAACTGCATTTAACTGTCTGCCGTGTCTTCTTCCCCGAGCTACAAGAGCTAACTTCGCCACAACATCCTATTCAAATGAAATCTGTTTTAATACATTTTTGAAATGGGCATTTTCAGTGCAATTGCGTGACATTTGTTTTCCGTGCAGTCATGTGCCCAATAATCTGATACAAATTTTTTTTACATGGATTAGATGGCCAGACAAATAATTTCGATTCCAGAAAACTCCCTACTGTTTGGAATTTTGTTTGAAGAACTATCAGAAAAATATAATAATCAGGTAGATATATCAGGCGTGTTTCATAGCTGACCAATACTCACAACTAGTTGGCATCCGTCGCTCACCTATGAACCAACATGAAACAAAATGTCAACATAACATGATTTTATCAATGCTTGGGATCACCAGTCAGAGATTCTACTGTTTAGATATGAAGATTACCAATTAACCAAAAGCAAACTGAATCTGTTTTAATTGTGACCCAATCAATGTAATTTCCTACCTTTCAACTAAATTCATTATCTAAAAAGCAGCTAAAGATTATTTTTTGTAAAGACCAGATTAACAAAACGTTTGCAGGGGTTTTTAAATAGTGAATTTCAATCAACCCCATATGCTCCTATGTCATGACAGCCTTTCAAAACAAAAAAAACTAAGATCACTGATATTTAAAATGATGCACACCTGTCTTCATTTACAATATTAATTTCAGTAAATGCCCTCTAAACCTGAGAAAAAAAGCAAATGGCATTATCACCAGACATTATGTTATTTGTCATTTCTAATGTCGCTCTTAGTAAATCTGGCCCAAATGCCTTATAGCAGATTATTCTGTAGCTCACAAATCTGTGAGTATTACATGCTGTCTATCCCACCCTGAGTTCATACTCTCGGTCAGTTTGTCAGCGATGAGTGTGTCCGCTGGACCCTCGTCACTCTGGGGTTTTGTGGCCACCATGGAGGTGAGGGGAGTGACAAAGCTGTACTGCAGGGACAGTTCCAGAGCACGCATGGTGGCATTCGCTTTCTCATCTGCTGTTCCACTCACCCTGTGGAGGACCACACCCAGAGACACAGGGTAATATGAGAAATACCTCCATATAACAGACATTTTTAATCTGTGAGTTGGTGTCTTTATTCAGACAAGAGTGGAAAATCACAGAATTTAAATATGTGAGAGTGGAGTGCAAGTTTGGGGATCCACGTGGTACTCTTCTCTGAGAGCCTAGGTGACATGTACTGTTACTAAAGGGATTCATACTGACTTCTTGCTCAGCAGCTGCTGGATCGTGAGGTATGCCCAAAGACGCTCTGTGAAATCCCCAAAGATATACTCCTCATTGGGGAACACCACATTCCAGTCCAGGGTGTTGGCCTGACCCTTGTAAGAGAGATCCTCTTCCAACTGGGGAGATGCACAGAAAGAACAGTTTAGTGGGTAAATCACAGTAAGGTGTGGGCATGATTATAGCGGGGTAGTGGATATGGTGGTGTGTAGAAGGGGTATTTATTTTAGGGCAGTGTTGAATAGGAGGTAGGATCATGTAAAGTGGTGGACCGGACAGTGCTGTTCAATAACTAAATATATAATTGCTTTAAAAAATGCATTCCCTATTGTTACCCTTTCCTTCATACTTGGAAATGTCCTGTTTTATTAATTAGCTGCTGTAAAATATTGCAAAATGCTCCATTGATTTGAGAGAATTGACACACGCATGTGTCCTCTAGCTGCTCACTCATAGCACCAGCCCTTCTCTATCACACAATCAACCAGTGAAGTACCTACTGCATGATGAGATGGAGTAAGCATCTGCAAAATTCATCTGTCTTGGCTATGTTAAGATACCATTCCAAACTGTGTGACAAGCCCTAGGAAGACACCTTGTCCAGCATAACCACTTTCACTTTTCTTTATAGCTTTGCATCAAGGTCATCTGTAGCCATGATGTCGCTCTCCCACAGGAGCTATATTGAGGCATATTACACAATATATCAGCTTATGACAAAGTGCATTTAGCCCTTTCGCATTTCCGAGAAGCACTTATAGAATACAATAGAATAACTTTTATTTTCCCGCAAGGGAACTTCAGTTGTAGCCCCAGCAACAACAAAAAAGACAGACAGTGGGGCAGACCCACAACACACAAACAAACAAACTCCGCCTCCACGACTCTCCTCCATACACGCAGCGCCGCAGTCTCTCTACACCGCTGAAACGGAGCGCCGAACCGTGCCAATTCCCCCAATTGTCTCCTCACTCCTCCCCCGCATTATGTCCTCCCTCCCTGGTTGCCTCCTGAAAATTGCCCGCACCCCTGGATCAGTCACAAAATCTTCAACTCCGATGAAGAGCGATGGCAACCCCTGTTGCTGCAGTCTGCAGATCCAACAGACACTCCTGAGCACATGCTGCGAATGCATCTCCATGACCACAAACACAACCATATCGACCAGACAATTGGTCAATATTATTCAAACGAGCAGGAGGAGCGCCCCGAAAAATATCCAGCCCGCCTCCCCGTGCCACCACAGACACACAGCGCACGAAAGAAACAGACAAAAGCCAGACACAACAAAACACATTAAAATTAACAAACACGAACACGAGAGACAGCTGGACTACATGTCGCCATTACAGCGCCACATGACATCAACGATATCGGTTTGCTTTCTTTTTTGAGGGGTCAGCATTTTCTTGAAAGATTGGTAGCCTATCATAGCAGCAGCTAGCATAGTAGCTAGCTAACTCGTCACCAGCTTTCTAAAGTTCTGTGCGCTGCCATGTCTGTTGATGTTTGCTTGTATCATAGCTATCCCTTGTTGATTTGCACGTATTGTAATGTGTGTCTAACCATAGATGAGATTGCATGGGTAGAGGATGGTCCTCTGTCATTCTTTCCCGTTTGTTAAACTTGTTTGAAAATGGTCTCTGCTATATAAATAAAAAAGCATGAGTGTTATCTGCCTGGTCTTTGTCTCCAGTCAATCAATACAGTATTTAAGGGCATGCTGACATCATCTTCGTTATCATCGTCACGTTCTTACTCTGAAAGTTACCATTAACGGTTTTTAAATGGCAGCTAATAAGCCAGTTACGCTGATACGACAAAAACAATCATGCATAAGTCATGAGAAAGATTTATGGAAGTAAAAGTACAGGGAAAATGGGTGTTTGTTGTACACATACAGTGAAACCTGCCTTTGCAGTCACCTTTGTATAGCGATCACCTGCACGTGGCGGCAATTTTTCATTACTCCCTGGGTAGCCGTCATAGCAGGTTTCACTGTAGGTTTTATATGTGCTTGAGGCAGCAGCACGTTTGATTGCATTATGTTACATTTAGCAGATTCCCTGTACCAAAACAACGATGTGGGAGAACATAGGTACATTCACCTACACTTATGTGAGTATATCAGTGCAACATAACGAAAGCACTTATGCGAGTTAACTATGGTAGCCCCCCAAGCATGTTGTCTTATGTTGGGTTTACTTTATTCTTTCATATCCAGTCATTTACAGAAGTTGAGTATGGACCATTCCCATCCATGTGACAAGACATAAAACCATGTTAATGTATCTCACCCCCTGTGCTGACACCTCCACCAGGAAGTTGCTCAGGTCATTGTCAGACAGCCGGCCAGCCACAACAATCTCAGATCCATTGAACAACTGCTTGAAGTGATGGTTGGTCAGCGATTCAACAACATTCTCTGGATAATGCATGTTTACCTCAGAGAGCAGAGTGCTGGATATCTCAGAGTAGAAACTCTAAAAGAGACAAATGTGTGAGAGCAATGCATATACATGGGTTCACGCTCGTGCACGCACACACAGACATACACACACAGAGCATGCCCGTTAAAACAGAATATATTACAGTACACAGTAAAATTCTCTTTGTTAATTTAACTAACACAGTTGACATGAGTTAGAGGGATAAAATGTACGCTGTGTGAAATGCACTCTTTCAGAGTTGAAGGAACACAGAAAATTGAACTGCTCAGTACAATAAATAATATACGATGGTACTTAGTTACAATATCGTCATACTGTATATCATAAAAAACATAAACAGTTGTTGCAGTATAAATAACTACATAGTAGTAGGCTACTGTTACAGTAGAGCTAAGGACATACCACAGTATTACAGTAATGGTACTGTATAAATAAATACATATAACAGTGTAGGTTAATAAGAGGTCAGCACATGTAGTTGTAAGGAAGCATCAGACTCAGCATAGATCCTTCTGGACAATCCATTGTTTTGCTTCGCCAGCACATCCAAAAAATTGTAATCAAGATCAAAGCCAAATCCAAGGCAGAACAACGCCATGTTGTTGTTCATCGCATCCCGCACGTTCTCCTGGATCTTGTCAAGGCTTGACTCCCCTGCACACAAACAGGCGCAAGCAAACATACACAAACACTGATTTAACTATTAACACTGGCAACTTTACTATTCTTTTACCGTGGAGACGAGCACCCTTTAAGCACCTGGGCTAATTAGTTACTGTTATTGTCCACTAAACAGTAATATTTTCTTGTGTGTTTTGGCTGTGTTGTCTGACTAGTTGTGGAAAAAATATGAGAACAACAGTGATGATGATGCTTGAGCATACCATAGGTAGGCTCCCCATCTGTCAGCAAGATGACCATAGACACACTCCTCGCTGGCAGCTTCTCGCGAGCTTTGTCTTCTTTCAGCATGCTAACTGCCTCAATCACAGCATCATTGATGTTGGTAGCTAATGGAAGATGGAGGGGGCACATCACATGATTGGGTGAAAGCCATGCAGAGAGAGAATGGCACAGATACACACAAAAGACATAAAGACTAGCCTCAAATTTGCCATCATAGCCCATACTTTTTTTGAAGGCAATATATAGTAAAGCCATATGCTCCCACAAACTCTTGGGGTTCGATTTACTAAGATCCCAAATAAGAGGTGTTATTTTGCGGGCGCAGCCAAAGTATTTGCATGTGGTATCATTTCACATTCTGCAGGTGATCAATGAAGAGTCACTGGGCCTCATTCACGAAACGTTCCTAGATATATGCGCATACATTTATGGACGAAATGAGTTGGTAGCCTGTTATTTTGTGATTAGCTTAAATCCACGCCCATTAAATGCCTTATATGGAGGTTGTCACTTACATTTAAAGCTCCATATGAACTGAAAATGGCCCAGTAAAAGATAAATAAATAATTATTCCGACATTGAAATCAAAGTTTTATTAGCAGATGTTCAATCAAGGAAAATAAATAGTTTAGTATTGTCCGTTAAAAAGTAATAAAGTAAATAGGAACATAGCCTACATGGTAAAGTAAAAAGAGGCTGTAACATGCAGGAAATGCAGAATCTCACATTACACAAGCTGTTAAATTGCAAGCCTATCTGCATCGAACCCGCATCGGACGAGCGCATTGCCTCTATGCCAAGCACTAGGCTGCGGTCTTTTTCGCAGCCTGGAAAATAAAATCATTAATTTATTAATTTTGTCATTTTGTTGGTGGATTTAATTCCTGATCCCCTAGTGGTGGAAAGAGGTAGGCTTACATGCCACTAAAGCCAGCCAACTGAAGCTGTTGTGGGTCCCATCCGCCTCCATATGATCCCACCAGGCAATCAAGCCGGGACTTTGAGCAATACATCTGCACAGATGTGAAAATTGTAATGGGTTTATGATGGTTCGGCGATTCAAACGCAAAAATGGGGAGATCAGAACTTAAATGGGCTATGTGGTTATTGAGAGAACGTGAAAACTGGTCTTTTTAGAGGGTGTGCGAATTCAGTGAGTTCCGACAGTAGCTTATCCACACATGGAATATGCTAAACAATGTTGGTTTATCACACAGCCCTGTCTAAGGCAAACCGGTGAACAGAAATCTGTTGCCTCTTACGGCAAGTCCTCCTTGCTGTTAAGTTAGTTAACAAAAGGCTGGCTATGCTCATTGTAACATTTAGGCGACCTCATTTCCTTTCTAGTTTTTAGCATTTAGCCTATAATCCCCAAACACAAAGAACTAAGAAATGTCGTTATCTAACCTGGTTGGTAACTGCCTGACGACCAAAATCATTCACAGACAAGCATTGAAGTTGAACCATAAGTTCCATGGTTTGAATGGCCCCCTGTAGCGCCCCTTTCCTCGAGGCCTGCATTGATGGGCAGCTTTGACATTTAGCATTTTCAGTTCGGAGTTTTGGCCGGGTTTTTGTGTGACCACACGGAAATGATCATGTAAACGGATGCAATGCCATTGCATTTTAATTAAGTCACTCTTGTGCCGCAGAAGCATGAAAACGATCATGTTAAATGGCAAATTGAATTACCATTTCCTTTTTGTCGAATCATGTGAATACAATAAAAAACTGCTAATGCAAATGTGGTTTTTAATTTTCATTTAAATTATGGCAGGGTTGTGTCGTAGAGGGCGAGACAAATTAAATGTGAAATGGATTTGCATTAACATTTTCAAATTCTCAGGTAAAGTGTGTACATTAACTTGAAAATTAAAACACAAAGTGACCTTTTGCATTTTCATTTGAATTACGTCATATTTTTTGTGCAATCTCTGATTTGCATTTTAATTCGAATTTTGGCGTGTATGTACTTCCATACATAACAATACCCGCCGTGCCTTGTCAAATGTTCCCCACTGGCTGCATACAGGTGTCCGGGCTGAGCTCGGCTTGCCTAGTTTTTTTTTTTTTTCACAGCGTAGGAGTTTTACACTGAACAAGCTAGCAGTTTATGACAAACTGTTTGATGTGTCTTAGTTTCTGCTGGGGGTATGTGGGGACCAGTGGCGATTTTAGCAGGACATTTCAGGATGGGGCAGTTTTGTATGACATCACCATCAACTTGAACTTAAAGAAACTTCAAAAAGGTAAAACATAGGCGTCAACCTCTGGAGAGAGCTGCCCTTATTTTCACGCCTGCAAAACTGTATATAAATTCACCAAAAACCGTATAGAACATTATCTATTAAAATCAGTAGCCACCACAGTTATTTGTCTGATTCAAGTTTATTTAATATATTCCTGTATTTAGCTTTTCACATAATAATGAGTGTGTAACAAATTCAGCAAGGTGCTCATTTTAAAACGGTTAAACAGTCACTGAGACGCCCCACCTTGGACCCCACACAATTACACCCCAGTCAGTGCATGAGAGATACATGGATAGGCCTACCACAATTTCCTAGATTATGCAGGAGTCCTGTTGCATGAGCTTGTGGCACTTTTAATGCAGTTTTGCTATCTTACTAGCCTACATAACTTTTATAGCCTAATTAGGCTACGTTAGCATTCATGTACATAATTATGTTTATAATTTTCTAGGAACAGTTAATGTTGTTAGATAGCTATCGTGTGGGCTACTGGCTACAACGTCTTCGTGGTACGTTGTCATAAACCATATTTTTAGATAATAATTTACAGTCTTGATGCACTACTTGCTTTTTTTCACGGCCTCAGAAATCGAGAGAATATCAGAAAGAGGGAGAAAGAAAATGTGATTGCAGCGATTAAATTAATTATGTTGGAAAACGTTTTTTTAAATGTGTATCATAAAATGATATGCCTGTATACCTTCAAAAAGGTGGAAAACCCGTATTTTATATTGACACACTTATGACAACACCTATGACAAAATAAAATCAAACTAATGGAAAACTTTAGCTGGCTAGCATTAGCGATACACATAAGCTGTTTATGTTTATTTCCTGGTCAGCCCACGCCACGTCTGGTGCCCGTAATGTACAAAACGCCACTGGTCGGGACTGAAATGATCGCAACTATGCTTACTAGCACTAAACCTACTTGCGTCGTTAGTGTCATTTAATCATATTTCTATATGATCATAGGTTTTATTTTGATACATTTTTTATTTGCTTTGTTATTCACCGTTTGTTGTAATATACAATGTATTGCTTGTTTGATTCAAATACTCATTACTCTAGAATTACTAGGTATTATTTAACACGATTTGCTTCATGGTTAAAAATGTATTCTTACTGTTCGTGATGTATGTATCCACAAATTATCTTCTTGTATATTTTGAGCGTTAGCTTGAATGGGCCCGTTAATTAGCCCCCATTTTACGCAATCATTCAGAACGTTCCTTTGCGGATATTCCAAACACACCCGTACGTGTCTTGCTACAATGACTGCCATCATCTTATTGATTCCGTGTCTTTTAATACCTGCTTTACATTTGTACTAAAATGCACCTCCAAATACCTTTCCCAAACTTCCTTTTGGGTTTAGTAAGTCACTTTACACGTGCTATGTTATATCTATTTGCATGACAACCTTGCTAAAGGATGGATTCTCACTCACCTCCACTTTCCTCGATCTTCCTGACATAGATTTTTGCCTCTTCAACATTCTCTTTAGTGGCCTTGGACATGGATGGTTTCATTTTTTCAATTTCGTGGTTAAATAGGATTATACCAAAGTGGTCATCTTCACCGAGGTGATCCAGGATAGTCAGCAGAGCCTCACGGGTCTGAGAAAGTCACAGGGTAAATAGAGAGGGCCCCTATAACACCTGACATGCATTGACATAACACCATTTACAGTATTTTTCAGGTAAATGTTTGCAAATATTGTTTACACTGATACAAAAAGTGCAATGATCTTTGTATGCTTCAATACCGTTAGTAGCAGAAAGCCCTTTTGATGTTCATATCAGCTATGATAGGAATCCCAACAAAACACATCTACCATAATATAAATCAAGGAGTGTCATCACAATGTTCCCCAAATGCACACTGACTCACCTGTTTGATTTTGATCCCATACATGGATCCACTGACGTCTATCACAAAAACGACATTCTTTGGCATATGGGGCAAATCCCCGGGGGCAAAAAAATGCACAAAATACCCATTTACGACCTGGGAAAGAAACAAAGCATTCATGGGTTACTATCTGTCTGTCAAAACAAACCAGGTTTCCATGAGAATATTGTGGATGCAGAAGGCATTTCTTCAGTAAATCAACCAAAATACCAACACACAATACCAATGCTAAATATATTCAGAGCTACACCCCATGTAGCAGTGTGAGGAGTCATTTCAGCATTGGAGGACATCTTTTGTCTGTTGGACATTTTGATTAATAAAATTGAAATGGGACACAAATACATGAAAATAATAATGTATTCAACTTCTGTGTGTTGTTATTTCATAATAGCACTAAATATGCTTCATCTTATTGTCTTTTTTAGATATTAAAAACATTTTTTAAAGTCACAAGTCAAGCAAAGTCGCATGTCTCTGAGGTTAATGAAGAGACTTTGATTCACAACTTTCAATATAAAAAAAAGTTTACTTAAAAAAATGTCCTCTTGCATATAAAATACTAATCTTAAATTTTTTTTGCATGATTATGTAAAAAAAAAAAATTTAAACGCTGACCCCAAGTTTCAGTCTGCAAAAAATTATGAAATTACGCCGTGAGTGTTACAACCTTGAGGAATTTACATTATTTCTTCCAATAGACAGCCAGCGTGCAATAAGTTGCCTTTTTAACTTACCTTTTCAATGCTTGGCATAAGGGGACGAGCATAACTCGTCACCCCTGTTACGCTTAATTCATGTAGAAAAGAACATGCATTTTGTAAAATTATGTTATCTGTTCAAATGTAATAAAAATCTGATATGAATGCAATATTGTTATCTTTCCATTTACTTCACCACATGGGTAGCTATAACAGTTTTAGGGCACTAATTATCAACCCTGTTATTGTCAACCCTGTTAATTAATTTCAATGTAGGAAAGTCAAGAAATGAATTCTGGTTTGAATATAATAGCATGCTGAGATGGCACAGCATGTTTTTCTGAAATGTTATCATTTTCTTTATTCAATTTAGTGCCAAAACTATCAAAGAAAAAACAATTTTGGAAAGATTTCTAACTTGAAAATATCCTCAAATGCTGAAATTACCTTGTGGGGTTACATGCATTGTCATGGCTCATAACCAACAGAGATTCCAAGAGTAAAGAAAAATACGGCCGGTGTTTTTGAGTTGCCTCGTTAAACTAACATTAACCTTAAGTATTAGCAAGCGTTTCCATTCGCCCATGTAACTTTAGCTAGCTGGCTGCTCGTTACTGGGTGAAGGGGCAAACGTTAAGGTTGTAAATTGTTAAACCGGTTATGTTTATGTTTATGTTTAAGATTACTTTTGGGACTTACATTTTATATAGATACTTCTGTAGATTTACTCAACTGGTGTTTGAATGGGGGACTTTCTACTTTTCCTGGAATAATTTTTAGCTGTGACCAGCAGCTATAGTCACTCTGTCGGTAATTTGGTCGGTCTGTCCGATATTTTTGCAATAGACTAGGCCTATACCCGCACATACAGATACTTGGCATATGGTCGCAGCTTATCACATGCTAATGTGCTTGTTTATTTCGGAACCTATAGTTCTGTGGAAGAAACACAGAACACATGCGTCGGAGCTGGATGAGAGTGATAGGCTACTAACGTTCAATGCCGAAGAGAAAATCTCTTTACTTCCTGAGCAAATACTGTATTATAAGGAAGAAAAAAATGTATATACACACCTGAAATTCCTGTTTATTTTAAAATAATAAAGTAATAATAATTTAAGCAAGTGATTTACTGTAATATGTAGTCACACCATTGGAACCAATAGACAAACACATATTTAATATACATTATGATATTTTATTTAATTTTAATTAAATTTCATTACAGTATTTAATTTTGAGGGACCAAGTTAATTTTGAGTAAGGTCTAGAGTTTAATATTTCAATTAAAATCATTCCAAAAGAATTTCAACAGTCAGTATTTTATTCATAGCATATTTAAAAAAAAAAAGAAGTTTAAATCGAAACCGAAAACCAAGATAATTTTCCCAAGCCGAATCGAAATTGAACCAAACTCAAAAAACACTAATTGCTCAGCACTGGCGTGCTGTAAATTGTAAATCTTAAAATAAGTAAAAAATATACAGAATAAATACATCACAATGTGAAACAAGTCAATCTATAAAATGTATAAAAACAAATAAAAATGTACTTCCCTACCCACTCGATGTGTAACTGTTAAGAAGCATGAGTCACTGACCTGGATATCACCAATGCCTTTCTCTCGCTTCACATCATACTTGACGATGAAGTCCCCATCAATTAGCGTCCCATTACAGTCAGGACACACCCTCTGCTGCTCCAGTGTTGGAGAGAAGGAGATATGTGCCTGGGTTGGGTTGGGGGGTTGGGGGAAAGTGTAGATTTTAATATCCCTAATCAACTAGCACCACTGTCACTATTGTGACAAATCAGACATCATGCCCAATATAAAAAACAAATTAAGATATAAAAGAATCATTTTAGCCTGATTATTGATGGAACAACAGTCCAGAGGCCTCATTTGTCAAATGTTTGTAAACACAGATTTTATCATAAATTAAATAGACTTGATGTATTCCGTACTAAGATAATTTCGTGCGGTGGTTTTACTTATGTAAAAACCAACGCATAAATTGAGATTCATAAAAACCTGAAACTGACATGAAAGTGGTTTTATGCGCACGCAAACTCCAGAGGACCATGCACACGTCAGATTTATTTTGTGCACTAAGCACTATGAGACGCAATGCTGTGGGCCAAATACTATGCTACAACCATACACTTAGGTTTGGATGTGAGACAGGGAGACATGTCACCCCCAATACTTTCAATGGAATTGGTCCGTAGACTATTATTGTTCCCGAGCTATTATTGCAGTTTAAAAAACCTTCAATTTCTACAAATGTTCTCAGTTTTCAAGTACCTTGGTGTCAGTGACGGTTTTTTCCACAAGAGGGAGTAACTCATTGCTGATGAAAGTACCGTAGGCATCAAGAAAAGCAATTCCTTGATGTTCAAAAATGTCCACTACAATCTGTTGAAAGACAGAAACTTAGTATTCACATACTACTGTCCGTGTGTCACAGTACAACTAAAACAATGTGATAATGGCTTATTACACAGCTTAAGTACACATTTCTAAATTATCATACATTTATGATCATACTGTATGTGTCATGCATGGTCTCACAAACCTCAAAGTTGTGGATCAGCTGTTTGGGTTTGACTCGTGTCATGAGCTCATAATTGCCGCCAATGCGCTTCAGTAGCTCTTCATGGGTCAGTGTGAAGGTGACTTCACTATGGGCTGCGATGTTCACAGACACTGAGAATTTCTCCATCTTTCTGCCGGATGCCCTTGAAACACACAAACATAGCCTGTGTGTAATATGCCGTATAAGGAGATGGCACAATTCTGGTTTTCACCACAATTTTCCACAGACAGAGGCAGAGACACAGAAGCAGACAGACAGACAGACAGACAGACAGACAGAGAGAGAGAGAGAGAGAGAGAGAGAGAGAGACAAACAGAATGTTCAAGAATGCTTAGGTCAGGTTTGCAGGTCACATGTTCCTGAGAAAAATAAAGAAGAATAAACTAAAATAACAAAGACAAAACAAAGCAAACTACGAGAGCTTCTCAGTTTTCACTTTTCTCAGCTGACCAGCTCCTTAGTTTTTAAGCCACGTTGGTATCGCTTTGTCTCTCACAACAAACCACACTCTTTCTTTGTGTGCGTGTTTCCAGTCTCAGCCCAGTACCGTGGAGAGGAGCACACTTGTAAGCACCTGGGCTGATTCATTAACACAACCCATCTGCATGTGCTAACTACACCAGTAAACATGGCAGACCTTTTACCAATGGTGTGCGGCCAACAAATTGTCTGTGGTGAGGGGTCGAGTAAGTATTTTTCTTGTTTTTCAGCTAGTTTGTTATAAACTACTGAATTCATACAATTAAATTGTGAATGTGTAGAGTTTAAATTTGTAAAAGGTAAAAATAAAGTGAGTTCCATTACCTGACCAGCCCAGCTGTCTGCCCTCGAGAGACTGCAGCCTGATATTCCCTCCTGGCCTTCCTTTTCTCTTTCACATTGCCCACATACAGCTTTCCATCAATCTCCCTGAAACACACGCACACGCACACATACACACGCACGCACGCATGCACACACGCAAGCACGGGCACAGAGTGAACACACAAAATGTCAGCAGAGGTCTGAACAGAGTTCAGTGGAGAGTTCCTGTTATGTTTGACAAAAAGTTTAATTTCACATACTGCCCTCTCCCTTGCATTATAAAGGCATGTATTTTTATGATTTGCACAAAGTTACTGACATGCTGAAGTTTGTGATGAAGGCAGTCTTGGGAAGTTCCACACCAAAAAAAACTTCTTTGGATGTCTTGGCTCTGTTGATAGCAATGGAGGTCATGACAGTGTGTGCAAAGCGAGATGCCACCTTAGTGTTCACTTTCACACTGCGTACCTCCACCTTCCCCTGCAAAGAGAAAGAGAGAGAGAGAGATAGAGTTGACCATAGAAAAAAGTCCCCTCAGCCAACTTGTTCTGAGGCTCAGTGAACTAACAGCCACTAACATTACTAACCCCAAACTGTAATGTTTCGTGGGTTTTTCTTTTCTTTTCCGTTGCGGTTCTCGACTTGGTTTCCCGATTATAGCCAGGTACTAGTGACCTTATGATACTAAATGCTGTTTATGTTCATGGGGGACTTGCTATTAGCTTATTTTCAGGTATAGGTTTTATTCCTTCTGATTAGCATTCTGTGCTATTTATTTTGTTCCTTGCTGTTCTCTCGGAGACAGTTTCTCTTTGTTGGTTTTAATTTGGTTTTACATTTTTTTGGCCATCTGAACTTATGTGCCGAGGGTGTTCTTTTCTTTGCTAAGTTTCCTGTTTTGGCTCCTTTACTGAGCTCGGGAGATTTAGTTTGCGTTTCACTCGTTATTCGAGTCCGCCCTATTTTAGTGAGTTGAGTTTTCTTTGGCTGTTTAGCCACAAGGAATTAGTTTCCTGTTTTTTATTTTTTTGCATTTATTGTTTTACTCCCTTTATTGGTCCTCACTGCGTGAGTGACTTGTTCTGATCCCCCCACCTTCGCGTTTGATCATCCGCCACAATAAATCCATTACACAAACAGCCTCAGGAAAACTACACCTTACTCAGAAAATTAAACCCAAACAAATTACAGCTAAAAAAGAAAAGAAAAATATACCACCTATTGGAAACACAACACAAACTTGAATGCTATTTGGTCCTAAATAGACACAGTGACTGATAAGCTGCGCTCAGCTCCTTTGAAAGGGACTTTAACACCCTGAAAAGACTGGCAGAGACTGAAAAAACACAGCATGCCAGCACACGCCTCATCCCTGTGCCAAAGGAGGAAAAACCAGACCATAACCACACTGGCCCGGAAACGGATAAACCCACCACAGAAGACTGCCACTGCGAGGACACAGACCAGGATCCTCAGACCCAAAGCCAACAGCTCCACACCACCGTGTCCCAGATGAGGGACAGCCTCTCCCTGCTGGAGGTGGAGCTAACAGAGATGAAGGAGCAGGTATTGACCCACGTCACCACCAGTACAGACTCACAGCCCCTGAAGGATCAGCTCAGCCAGGTGAGAAACCAGCTGAAAATCTCCATGGGGATACTGAAAGGGGAGGTAAAACACCTCCAGCACGACCAGGAGGAGTTAAAGAGAGAACTGGCAGAGGTGACGCAGGTAATGAGAAAAGAACTATCTGAGATCAGGGAGGGACTGAGGAGAGAACTGTCAGGGGCCAGAAAAGAGCTGCAGGTCAGAGACAAGGCCATAGAGAGCCTGAGGGAGCAGCTGCACTCCCTCACCACCACTGCCCCTGGCACTGCTGAGACACCTCCACCTGATACACAGCAACTCACAACCTCACAAACTGAGCTCAGTCACTCAGACGCACAGGAAAATAACACACATGTCACAGAGAGTACCCCCCATGCACAGGGTAGAACCATATCCACACCCAAAACAGCCACCACAAAACCCAAACAACACAAAGCACAAGCTGCCACAGGCAAACAAATCACACACAGACACAGAGGTAGCCATTTTAATAGACTCCAATGGCAAATTTATAAACGAGGAGCAACTTTTTCCAGGCCGAAATGTGTAAAAGATTTGGCGTCCTAGAACTAAGGATGCCCTTCAAATTCTGTCTCAACCTGATTTTGGCTCCCCCAGACATATAATCATCCATACAGGCACAAATGATCTGAGAGCAGAGCAGGAGAAGGTGGGTAGTCTGGTCAGGAGAGTGGCAGAAAGGGCTGCAGAGACCTTCCCCAACGCAAAAATAACAATCTCATCTCTCCTGCCACACAAAGATTTCCACCCTCACACTATACAGCGTGTCAACGCAGAAATCTCCAGAGGGTGCGCCCTTCTTCCGAACGTGCACTTGGCTCATCATTCTACCATTGGACCTTGGGACCTGTATGACCATGTGCACCTGGCTCATCATCCTACCATTGGACCCTGGGACCTGTATGACCATGTGCACCTGGCTCATCATCCTACCATTGGACCCTGGGACCTGTATGACCATGTGCACCTTGACAAAGCAGCAGTCGGGGAGTTCGCTAAGACTCTGAAAGACGTGGCACTCGGCAGACACCCTGGTCACTCACTAAGCAGCAAAAGAAGAGTCACCAGCAATTCCCAACATAGCCCTGCTGCTGTACCCAGTACCGCACCCCACCACAGACGCTCCAGACCCATCGCTCCCAACAAAGCACCGGGATATCACCCTCATCCGGCCCGCCAGCCCCACCCACCTGGATTCACCCCCCCAACCAAGCACCTCACCGCCTCCAAGCAAGCCATCCCGAATCACCCACCCCAGGACCCCGCCCCACAGCAGAACCCACACAGCTATGCTGAAGCTCTTAGAGGCCCAAGGGACACTGAACACATGGGTGAGATCAAGCAGTTACTCATGTACAGCTGTACAAAACTGACAGGATAAAACAGTATGATTTTGTTTCTCTTTATATGACCTATACTGTTACTCTATAAATATGTTTATGTCATGGATCTGACCTTTCTTCCCTTATCTTTACGTCGCCTTATTCGTTTTTATCGTTTGCCGGTAGTCTATCGGATTTTCCTGTGTTCCGTCACGGGTTTTGCTTTCACCTTGTCATTAGTGAGAGCACCTGGTAGGTATTTCCGCTCACTACTTATACCCCGCTTCCGGCCTCTCTCGTCGCTTCTATGTTGTTCCACTTGGCATTCGAGCCGGTGAAAAGGTATAGGGAATTAGTTAGTAAGCTAGTTTAAAAAACGAAAGGGTTTAGAAGGTAGGGTTTTGGAAAGAAGGGAAGTTTCTTTTGGCGCTCATTTCTGAGCAGAGGCTTTCTCGTTTTCTTTCGTTGTGTACTCTGACTTACGAGTGCTCTTCCCCAGGAAAGGTTGGGGTTGTTGAGTTCTCTGTTTCCTTTGGTTTTCGCTCCAATAACGGGAGTAAGATAAGCGTGTCTGCTTATTTCCTTTTTCACCGTTTCTACCGACGAGCGCTCTGGCTGCGCTGACTCCAGTTAAAGGGGTCTTATGGTTTTGGTTTCCTTTGTTCGTTCGCTCCACAAACGGAGTTGGATAAGCGTTATTGCTTATTCCTTTGTTTTGCTCATTTAGCGAGCTCCTCGTTTATAGTGCGAGGTTTATTGTTTTTTCATTTCTAGTTTCCTCCACTACGGATTATTGTCCGTTACTAGTGGTGTTCTTACGAACACTTTAAGACTGCCCAACTACTTGCACTTGGATCTCTAATATTCCCATCTCTGTTTCTGACAGAGATCCCTCATAGAACATGGAAGCCACAGGGGAGTTTCCAGCAGTAGTTGCCAATCTTAAAGTGATCATTTCCGCTCAGGAGGTAGCCCTGACGGACCAGAGAGAGAGTATTCGTGCCTTGCAACACTCACAGCAAGCTCTACACGAGCAGATGCATTTACAAGCTGTAGCGCTACAAGATCTGGCAGAAAGTATCCGTACTCTCTCCCTCAGGTCCGATTCTCTCCCAGTTGCAGAAGCACCTATACAGGTTATTCCCCCAACACTTACACCTGACGCAAGGGAGCCAAGACTCCAACTCCCCTTGCGGTATAATGGAGAAGCCGGCAGATGTCAGGGGTTTTTGACACAATGTCTAATTTTTTTTAAAATACAGCCCTCGCGGTTTCAGGCACAAGAGTCCAGAGTAGCCTTCATTCTCTCTCTCTTGACCGGTAATGCTCTCGCATGGGCCGACCCACTTATTAGAGCTAATTCAACTATTGTTAGTAATACGGAGCGGCTTATGGCGGAGATGGTGTCAGTGTTCGATCAAGACGTTTCTGGCAAAGAAGCTGCCATGCGTCTAACCCGTCTTCGTCAGGGCACTGACACCGTAGCCGCATTTGCTATTACTTTTCGTGCCCTTGCGGGAGTGACAGGGTGGTCCGATGAGCCTCTATGTGCTCTGTTCCTAAATGCTTTATCGGAGAACATAAAGGACGCCATTGCGGGTATCGAACCACCCGCTACATTCGGGGCTCTTGTATCTACGGCCATTCGGTTGGATAACCGGTTTAGAGAGAGAGAGAAGGAGAGGACTTATAAGGGTTTTAAACAGCACCCACCTCGTTACTCTTCCTCTCACACGCCAGCACCGGTTCACAGTCCTTTTGTTGCTCCCATTGAACAGGAAGAGTCCATGCAGGTCGATAGTTCTTCCATGCGCGATAAAGGGGATGCTAAGTCCCGTGAATGGCGGTGTAGTTATTGTAAGAGGAAGGGCCATTTAAGAGACCACTGTCCCAAACTTGTGGGAAAAGATTAGTCCCGCTAGTGGAACCGAGTCGCGTAGCGGGACTAGAATTAAATTACCCTCGGAACTTCCTGTCGGTTTATTTGCGCTGGAACGACCGCCAGATTTCCTGCAAAGCGTTCATTGACTCAGGGGCAGTTGAATGCCTCGTTGATTCCAACTGGGTTAAATCCCATAAAATTCCCACCCACCCTCTATCTCTACCTCGCCTAGTCACGGCTCTAGATGGCCGTCCCCTAGGTACTGGCACTATCTCCCGGGTTACCGCCGCTATACGCATGCGCGTTCCGTTTCGTAAACATACGGAGGAGATAAAGTTTTTTTTAGTGGAATCCCCAGTTTATCCACTGGTTTTGGGTCATTCCTGGCTCACTCGCCATAACCCACACATTAATTGGGGGGGGGCGGGTCCCGTTATTCAAAAATGGAGTCCCAGATGCAAACGCCACTGTTATGTCGCCAGTCAGTTTTTGTTGAGAAAAGGGGGTGAGGATTATGCTCAGTCTGACTCAGAGAGTGAGGATAATTACGCTAGTAACCAGCAGTCCTCTCATGTTCCCTCCGAGAATGGAGAAGAGAGTTTAGACTGGGATTATTCTGCGGAACGACCTCCTGCGTGGCAGGAGATGACGTCCGAGTCAGATATTGATTGGGAGATTCATTCTGTCTCGGACACTGAGGATGTTGAAGTGGGAGGAACACTCGAATTTCAGCTGCCCGCTAATGTTCCTAAACAGTACGCCGATCTGGCGGAGACATTTAGCAAACAACGTTCCACTTCATTACCACCTCACAGACCTTATGACTGTGCTATAGAGCTATACCCAGGCACTACCCCCTCTAGAGGGTCTCTCTATTCGTTGTCCATCCCTGAGAGCACAGCCATGCATAAATATATTGAGGAAGCTCTGGTTAATGGGTTTATTAGACCTTCCACCTCGCCTGCAGGGGCGGGTTTTTTTTTTTGTTAAAAAAAAAAGACGGAGGTCTCAGACCCTGTATTGATTACAGGCCCTTAAATGACATAACAGTTAAGAACAGATACCCCCTTCCTCTTATGAACTCCGCTTTCGAGCGCCTTCAGGGGGCGTCTATTTTTACAAAACTGGACCTACGGAACGCCTATAACCTCATTCGTATTCGCGAGGGCGACGAATGGAAGACCGCTTTTAACACGCACAGCGGTCACTACGAATATCGCGTCATGCCGTTCGGGCTCACTAGCGCCCCCTCTGTGTTTCAGGCGTTGATTAACGATGTGCTGAGGGAAATGCTGGCGAAATTCGTCTTCGTGTATCTTGACGATATTTTAATATTTTCGCCCGATTTTACCACACATGTCGGTCACGTTCGTCAGGTTCTTGCTGCACTTCTCAAAGCCCAATTATTTGTAAAGGCAGAGAAGTGCGTTTTTCACACGGGCTCTGTTTCATTTTTGGGTTTCATTATTAAGGAGGGTAAGGTACAGATAGATCCAGAAAAGGTTTCCGCTGTAAAGAACTGGCCCACGCCGTCTTCCGTAAAACAGGTACAACGTTTTTTAGGTTTTGCGAATTTTTATCGCCGATTTATTTGAAATTTTAGTGCGGTAGCAGCGCCCATTACTGCGCTCACTAAGAAGAACCTTGGCAGCCAGTTCCAATGGAATTCGAAGGCAGCTTCAGCATTTTCTGAATTAAAGAGAAGGTTCACTTCCGAACCCATCTTGGTTACTCCCAACCCCTCCCTTCCCTTTGTGGTAGAGGTAGACGCCTCCGAGCTAGGCGCCGGAGCCATTCTTTCCCAATGTTCGCCACTTGACCACAAGATGCACCCCTGCGCTTATTTCTCTCGCGCCCTAACATCGGCAGAGAGGAATTATGACGTAGGGGATCGAGAATTGCTTGCGGTCAAGTTGGCTTTGGAAGAATGGCGTCATTGGCTTGAAGGAGCGGAACATCCATTCACTGTCTGGACTGACCATAAGAATCTTGAATACGTTCAGCTGGCTAAGAGGCGTAATTCACGGCAAGCTAGGTGGGCGCTATTCTTTCTAAGATTTAATTTTATTATCACGTATCGCCCCGGGTCTAAAAACGTCAAACCTGACGCTCTCTCGCGGATTTACGACCGTTCTGAGACAGACTCAGTTCCTGAGCCTATTATCGCCACTGACCTCATTGTTGCCCCGGTTATTTGGGAAGTTGAGGCAGCGGTGCAGAGAGCCTTGCGCTCAGACCCAGGTCCAGGTGGGGCACCGGCAAACTGTCTTTTCGTGCCTCCTCGTCTTAGGTCGCGGGTCCTCCAATGGGGCCACGCCTCCCAACTCACCGGGCACCCAGGGGTTCATCGAACTAGGGACTTTTTATCCCGGCGTTTCTGGTGGCCTAGTCTGGAGAGAGACGTACGCTCATTTGTCGCGGCTTGTCCGGTTTGCGCTCGCAGCAAGGCCTCTCACCTTCCCCCCTCGGGTTTTCTTCGCCCCCTACCTATTCCCACCCATCCCTGGAGTCATATTTCCCTGGACTTCATCACGGGGTTGCCGTTATCTTCAGGCAATACTACCATTTTAGTGGTGGTCGACCGTTTTTCCAAAGCGGCCCATTTTATTGCGCTGTCCAAGCTGCCCTCGGCACCTGAGACAGCGCAACTTATGATTGACCATGTGTTTCGTCCGCATGGCCTTCCGTCGGATGTGGTGTCCGATCGCAGTCCTCAGTTCGCCGCCAAGTTTTGGCAGGCGTTTTGCTCTCTGCTGGGGGCTTCGGTTAGTTTATCTTCCGGGTTCCACCCGGAGACTAACGGCCAGACAGAGCGTACTAATCAGACTCTAGAGAATACTCTTCGCTGCCTTGCCGCATCCAAGCCTACCTCCTGGAGCCGTCACCTCGCCTGGGCTGAGTACACTCATAACACACTGCGTAACGCCTCCACCGGCCTCTCCCCCTTCGAGGCTCAGCTGGGTTACCAACCACCTCTTTTTCCTGAGCTTGAGAAGGAGGTGGAGGTACCCTCCGTAGGTTCTTTCGTTCGGCGGTGTTGGTCGGTTTGGAGACAAGTGCGGTCGTCTCTTATACGGGCTTCGGCTAAACAAAAAGTTGCGGCTGATAGGCATCTTCGAGCTGCACCATCCTATAGAGTGGGACAACGGGTTTGGCTTACTACTCGGGACCTTCCGTTGCGGGTCGAGTCCCGCAAACTCGCTCCTCGTTTTGTGGGCCCCTTCAAAATTATTAAAAGAATCAACCCAGTCACATTTCGATTGCAACTGCCGCGCTCAATGCGCATCCACCCCACGTTTCACGTCTCCCGTCTGAAACCGGTACTCGTAAGCCCCCTCGCCCCGGTTGAGAGACCACCTCCGCCTCCCCGACTCATAGAAGGGGGTCCGGCTTATACCGTTCGCCGCATTGTGGCCGAGAGACGTGTAGGTAGAGGGTGGCAGTTTCTTGTTGACTGGGAGGGTTATGGTCCGGAGGAACGTTGCTGGGTTCCATCGAGAAACATCCTGGACCCGCAGTTAATCACCGACTTCCGCAGAGATAAGGTTGTGGAAACGTCCGGTGCCGTTCCTTAGAGGGGGGGTCCTGTCATGGATCTGACCTTTCTTCCCTTATCTTTACGTCGCCTTATTCGTTTTTATCGTTTGCCGGTAGTCTATCGGATTTTCCTGTGTTCCGTCACGGGTTTTGCTTTCACCTTGTCATTAGTGAGAGCACCTGGTAGGTATTTCCGCTCACTACTTATACCCCGCTTCCGGCCTCTCTCTTCGCTTCTATGTTGTTCCACTTGGCATTCGAGCCGGTGAAAAGGTATAGGGAATTAGTTAGTAAGCTAGTTTAAAAAACGAAAGGGTTTAGAAGGTAGGGTTTTGGAAAGAAGGGAAGTTTCTTTTGGCGCTCATTTCTGAGCAGAGGCTTTCTCGTTTTCTTTCGTTGTGTACTCTGACTTACGAGTGCTCTTCCCCAGGAAAGGTTGGGGTTGTTGAGTTCTCTGTTTCCTTTGGTTTTCGCTCCAATAACGGGAGTAAGATAAGCGTGTCTGCTTATTTCCTTTTTCACCGTTTCTACCGACGAGCGCTCTGGCTGCGCTGACTCCAGTTAAAGGGGTCTTATGGTTTTGGTTTCCTTTGTTCGTTCGCTCCACAAACGGAGTTGGATAAGCGTTATTGCTTATTCCTTTGTTTTGCTCGTTTAGCGAGCTCCTCGTTTATAGTGCGAGGTTTATTGTTTTTTCATTTCTAGTTTCCTCCACTACGGATTATTGTTCGTTACTAGTGGTGTTCTTACGAACACTTTAAGACTGCCCAACTACTTGCACTTGGATCTCTAATATTCCCATCTCTGTTTCTGACAGAGATCCCTCATAGTTTATTGTTTTTTAAAAGTTAAAAGGTTAATTCTCGCATATCTCCAGTCATTTAACACATTGTTTCTATTTGCTCTGTTGTTTGTGTTACGATCCGCTCCTGCTTCCCTTCCCTTTTTGTTTTCCTCTGTTTCCCTGAACCTGATTGTGTCATGTCTGCATTCATTGCCTAATTGTGTCTACATTGCACATTTACTTCTCGCACCACATCTTAATTACACAATTCACATTTAATTACTTTCACCGCATTCCTCACGTGTTTTCTAATTGTTCAATCAATTCGCTGATTTCGCACGCATTTCCCGCAAGCTGCAGTTTATCAGCTCTAATGACACTAGTTATATTTACCGTGCTGTTCCTATGATTTGTTGTCAGAGTATTACGGTCCTTGTCTCGTTTGTTACTTGCTTCCTGATTCTCTAGCTTGCTAGACTCTGGCTATACGAACCCAGGTCTGGATGCCACACGCCCTGGCTTCCCTGTGTGGATCCTGACTCGGCCACCGCCTGATCCTTCGCTGCGAACCAGGCTAAAGACCGCTCCTTGCTACTTCGCCTGTTCCTGCTCACTAGTTCACTGTGGGTTCCACAGTGGACATTGTCTATTGTGCCTACTGAAAATAAAGACTCTTTATTTTCAAGTTCTGTCTCGTCGTGCATTTGGGTCCGTCCCTGCCAGTCCGTCACAGAATACTCTGACAACAAATCACAGGAACAGCACGGTAAATATAACTAGTGTCATTAGAGCTGATAAACTGCAGCTTGCGGGAAATGCGTGCGAAATCAGCGAATTGATTGAACAATTAGAAAACACGTGAGGAATGCGGTGAAAGTAATTCAATGTGAATTGTGTAATTAAGATGTGGTGCGAGAAGTAAATGTGCAATGTAGACACAATTAGGCAATGAACGCAGACATGACACAATCAGGTTCAGGGAAACATAGGAAAACAAAAAGGGAAGGGAAGCAGGAGCGGATCGTAACAGTTTGTCTCATTCTAAACAAATTAAATCACCATAGTATGAAATCTGTTTCGATTAGCGTGTGGAATATCCAAGGCCTGAACTCTTCAGTTTTTGGTTCAAAGAGCCTGGCCCTGGAATTCAAAAAGAATATCAAAGATATTGATATTGTTGTTCTACAAGAGACATGGTGTACGGAAGATGTAGTCACTCACTGTCCCCCAGACTACAAATAAATTATTGTGCCCTCATTAAAATGAAGTACCATCTCTCAAGGCAGGGACTAATAATTTGGTATAAATCAGAATTACAAAATCTAATAGAGCCCATCAAAAAAGAAAAATATTATTTATGGTTGAAAATCAAAAAAGAACTTGTCTCCACACCGAAAGATATCTTTCTCTGTGCAGTGTACATTCCTTCCTCAGAATCCCCTTATTTCAGTGAAGAAGTGTTTCCTAACCTCCAGAAAGAAAGCCATTTTCAGGCCCAGGGAAATGTGCTAATCTGTGGGGATCTGAATTCTAGAACCGGAACACTGCCGGATTTCACCAGCACAGAGGGAGACAACTACATCACCGGGAAAAACCCCTTCAATAAATTTAATTTCTCCAAAAGAAACAACCATGACAGGGTTACCAACAAAAACGGTAAGGAACTCCTGCAGCTCTGCCGTAGCCTGAGTCTGTACATTGTCAATGGTAGGATACGAGGGGACTCTTTGGAAAGATACACCTATTGGTCACCTCTTGGCTGCAGTACAGTTGACTACATGGTCACAGATATGGACCCTTTCTCGTTCAGATCATTCACTGTCAAGCCACTAACCCCTCTGTCTGATCGCAGCCAAATTACTGTGTATCTCAAAAGGACAGAAACTAACACCACCACACACACAGCCCAATACGCTGTTCAGTATCCCCAAATCATACAGTTGGGCCGAAAACACTACTGAGGAATACCAGAAAGTAATCAGTAGCAAAGTCATTCAAAGATTATTAGATACCTTTCTGGATACCGCATATACTCACAGTAAGGAACGAGTCAACCAGGCAGTGGATAAAATTAATTATATATTTAGAAAAACTGCTAAAATATCTCATTTGAAAATATCAAAAAACAAACAAATAAAACCGAAAGAAGACATCTGGTTTGATACAGAATGTCTAAATATAAGGAAAGAACTGCGGAAATTATCAAATCAAAAACATAGAGATCCATCAAACCCTGATTTGCGCCTTTGCTACTGTGAGATACTAAAATACTACAAACGCACGCTCAGAACCAAAAAGGCACTATACATCCGCAAGCAGCTGACACTAATTGAAGAGTCCTCTAACAATATCTGGAAAAATTGGAATACACTGAATAAAACAAAACCTGAACAATTGGCCATTCAAAATGGAGATATATGGATGAAACATTTCAAAACACTTTATGAAATAATACATCTGGGCATAGCATCAGAACAAAACCACATCCAAGAAAAATTACAAACATTAGAACTGGCAATAAAAGATAACCAGAACCCATTGGATTCCCCCATTACTGGACAGGAGCTGCTGGAGAAACTGCAGGTCCTCAAACCCAAAAAAGCTTCTGGACCTGATGGCATCTTAAATGAGATGCTCAAATACACCAGTGTCAAATTTCAACAGGCCATTCTAAAATTATTTAACTTGGTTCTGAGGGTGGGTTACTTCCCTGACATCTGGAATCAAGGGCTAATAACACCAATTTTTAAAAGTGGAGATAAATTGGATCCCAACAATTACCGAGGCATTTGTGTGAACTGTAATCTGGGGAAGGTACTTTGTAGCATCTTTAATACAAGATTTATAGACTTCCTTCATGAACACAATGTTTTGAGTAAAAGTCTAATTGGATTTTTACCGCACAGCTGGTCATATTTACACCCTGCACACCCTAATAGAAAAATATGTTACCCAAAATAAAAACACAATTTTTTGCTTGCTTCTTAGATTTCCAAAAAGCATTTGATTAAATTTGGCATATTGGCTTATTCTACAAACTTATTGAAAGTGGTGTAGGGGGTAAAACATATGATATTATTAAATCAATGTACACAGGCAATAAGTGTGGCATAAAAATTGGCAACAAAAGAACAGATCTCTTCATTCAGGGGTGTGGCGTGAGACAGGGCTGCAACCTGAACCCAACACTATTCAACATTTATATCAATGAATTGGCTACTTTGTTGGAGCAATTCTCAGTCCCTGGTCTCATGCTACAGGATGATGACGTCAAACTCCTATTATACGCAGATGACTTGGTTCTGCTGTCACCCACAGCACAGGGGTTACAGCAAGGCCTGGACCTGCTTCAGAAATACCGTCAGACCTGGGCCCTGACGGTAAATATGAAAAGGTCAAAGATAATGATTTTTCCAAAAAAGATCCAGATCTCAGGGAAATGCACATATTTTCAGAATAGGGACAGACAACATAGAACAGTGCACACATTATAACTATTTAGGCCTGAAAATAAGTTCTACTGGAAGATTCAACCTGGCAATAAATGAACTGAAAGAGAAAGCACGCAGGGCATTCTATGCCATAATTTTATATTTTATTTATTTTAAGTTTTGTTTTAAAAGCTTGTAAGTTGTAAGCTTAACACGTTATATTTAAAAATATTTTATATATTTTCCTTTTATTCGTTGAATGCTATTTATACCAACTCTGTCCTTATCCTTAGCGACCCGACCCCTCTGTCCCGCTGAGCTCTAGCCGGCGCGGTTTGCCCTGTGAGGCTGGGACCGCTAAATTGATGCCCGGGTAAAGAAGGCCATATAAAGAAGGCCTTTTACCATTTTCTGCTCGAGTCTTCTTCTCGAATCTTAAACCTTTTACAATATTTTATTTATTTTACAAAGTTTTCCCCAGTGTGGGAATTTTATCATATTTTATTTTTTAAATATTAATTTATTTTTGTTGTTGTTGCCGTGCATTAGCATTCAGCGCAAGGAGCTAGTATCAGTGGTTTAAAATAAGCCGCGTGGAGAAAAACGCGTTTCGATAGCGGGTCAACGCAGCACTGTGGAACAACTTTCTTTGGATTAAAAGATGGATTTTCATAATGACAAGAAGGCATTGCCTTGTACATCATGCATGATGTTCTTGGTTGTAAACCTGTGTGATTTTATGGACGACTTCGAGTGCGATAAATGCAGGAATAACTACGAACTTAATCGCAAAATAACTCTATTAGAAGAGCGCATTCTAACGCTGAAAGAGATCGCAAAATGCGAACAGGCTGTGGATGCAAGCTTTCATAACATCTCTACTGTACGTCCGGACCTTCCTCCCACAATCTGCTCCTCATCACCCTGTAACGTGAGCGGCAAGTGGACTAGGACTACACGGTGTAGAAAAAAAGCAGCTACAGCCCCCACCTTCCCTACCTGAACTTTCCGTTGCGGCCTCACCATTTCTACACACGAATGGCAAACGGATTACAGCAAGAAGAGGACCAAAACCCTGCAGCCCTCCTGCACCATCCGAACTCACGCTTAGCAACAGGTTTGAGGTGCTCAGTGAGTATGAATGCTCGCAAACGGACAGTGATGAGGTGCTGTTAATTGGAGACTCCATTATTCAAAATGTTAATTTCACATCTGTCAGTGTAAAAGCACATGTTGAATGTCTCCCTGGAGCTAGAGTCCTTGATATAGCCAATATCGCTGAAAATGTCTTAAACCTGCAGAAATACGAAGAGGTAGATACAATTATTCTGCATGCAGGTACAAATGACACAAGGCTAAGGGAAACTGAAACTTTGAAAAACCACTTCCATACAACCTGTGAGAAACTAAAAAGTCTCAACAAAAAGGTTATTGTGTCTGGTCCCCTACCTGTATTCAAGAGGGGCTGCGAAGTCTTTGGCAGACTTTTTTCTCTGAATATGTGGCTTACTACCTGGTGTGCTAAGAACAACATTGGTTTTATTGATAACTGGGATCTTTTTTGGTTAAGACCAGCTTTTTACAGGCAGGATGGTTTACACCTCAACAGATTAGGCTCTGTTGTGCTGTCCGGTAACATTCAAAAAGCTCTAACTGCTTGACTATCCGCTAGATCTAAAAATGATCAAGAAATATGTCATCTGCCTTCTGATGTAAACAATGTCAATAACTGTAATCATGCTGTGTCACAAATACCTGTCATTTTAAATCGTCAGCGGCATGGCCAAAGACAACTTAGACATCTTAATAGTAGCTCCCGTTCAAGTAATCTTATCCGTGTCAGTATTACCTCCAGACCTACTCAGAAGCCTGGCTCTATAACAATCAAAATAGCATTACTTAATATAAGATCACTAGGGAATAAATCATTTCTAATCAATGATTTTATCACATCACATAATCTTGATTTCATGTTCTTAACTGAAACCTGGTTAGATATAAAAAATACTGCTGCTATTCTAATTGAGACTTGCCCCCCTAACTTTAATACTTTCAACGTCAGCCGTGATGGCAAAAAAGGTGGTGGAGTAGCTGCTCTCTGTAGAGATATATTTCAGTGCAAGCAGGTACATTTCGGAGAGTTTGCCTCCTTTGAATACCTTTCATTCCTTCTAAAGCATGCTCAACAAATTTTATTTCTAACAGTTTACAGGCCACCAAAATACTTCAGCAATTTCTTAGATGTTTTCACTGAGCTACTTTCTCTCACTTCGACTGAATATGATTGTCTAGTTATTACTGGCGACTTTAATGTCCACATTGATAACACACTGGACAAATATGCAAAAGAACTCACTATCATACTGGAAACTTTTGGTTCATCACAGCATGTGCAAGGACCAACTCATAGTCGAGGGCATACTCTGGATTTAGTTATCACCAAGGGCCTTGATATTTCTAGTGTATCTGTTGTTGATGTTGCACTTTCTGATCATTTTTCTGTGTTCTTTCATATCTCCACTATTCTTCAGACTCCTACTAAACCTGCAACAGTTAAAAAACGGCATTTTAATGATAAGACTACTGAAATGTTTATTAAGGCTATTTCGCTGATCCCTCCCTCAACGTCAACCTCTGTGGACCAACTCTTAAATAATTTTAATTCCAACATGGAAGATATCATTAACACAATTGCCCCAGTAAAGGAAAAGTTGATCTCCCCCAAGCTTGCAGCACCATGGAGAAATGCAGCTTCTGTAAAAGCCCAGAAAAGAGAATGTAGGAAAGCAGAACGCAAATGGCGAAAATCAGGCCTCTACATCCACTACGACATTTATAAAGAAAACCTGCATAACTACAACCTTGTGTTAAAAAACGCAAGACAATCCTATTTCTCTGACGTGATAAAAAATAACTCTAACAATGCTCGTGTTCTATTTTCAGTTGTTGACAGGCTGATTAGTCTTCCAGTGTCAACTTCCCCTGACCATTTATCGGCCAGTAAATGTAATGAGTTTGCGGACTTTTTCAGAAATAAAATTAAAACAATTAGAAGTTCTATAAATCAGCCGGCACAGAACATATTACCTTTTTATCCAGCTGGAATGACCTCAATAAGAATGTCTAAATTTAAGACCATTGACTCTCATACCCTTGAAAAAATAGTTTTGCAATTAAATTTATCTACCTGCTGTCTAGATCCTTTGCCTACTGTGTTTCTCAAAAAGTGTTTCAATTATTTATCCAAAGACCTGCTACAAATTGTTAACTGTTCGATTTCATCTGGCCTTTTCCCACAGAGTCTAAAAACGGCAGTTATTAAACCCCTACTAAAAAAGAGCACTCTAGATTTGTCTGTTCTAAATAACTACAGACCAATATCAAACCTACCATTTATAGGTAAGGTAATTGAGAAGGTTGTTTATCACCAGCTTCGTTGTTTCCTTAAAACTAATGATTGTTTTGACATCTTCCAGTCTGGTTTTCGCCCCAACCACAGTACTGAGTCGTCTTAACTCTGACTCTGGTAATATATCAGTTTTGGTTTTATTGGATTTAAGTGCTGCATTTGATACCGTTGACCATTCTATATTATTAGATAGACTAAAAAACTGGGTCGGACTATCTGATATGGTCCTTCACTGGTTCAGGTCATACCTGCAAGATAGAGATTACTTTGTCTCCATTGGCAACTTTGTCTCTCAGAAGGTTAACATGACGTGTGGAGTTCCTCAAGGATCAATCCTTGACCCTCTCTTATTTAATCTTTACATGCTACCCTTAGGAAAACTTTTGCGGGACAACAATACTGCCTACCATAACTACGCTGATGATACACAAATTTATATTGCCCTCTCACTCTCTGATTATAGTCCAATTGATTCCCTATGTCATTGTGTCTCACTGATAAATGACTGGATGTGCCAGAACTTTCTTCAGCTAAACAAGGACAAAACAGAGGTAGTTGTTTTTGGTTCCAATAAAAATGAGAGAATTAAGGTCAGTGACTATCTAAAATCTCTATCACTACAGACTACAAATCAGGCCAGAAACTTGGGTGTTATTTTAGATGCTGATCTACACTTTGAAAACCAGGTTAACTCGTTAACCAAGTCAGCATATTACCACCTTAAAAATATAGCAAGGATTAGGGGCCTACTATCCAAACCAGACCTGGAAAAGATTATCCATGCTTACATCTCTAGTAGGCTAGATTATTGCAATGGGCTTTATACCGGCCTTCCTAAAAAAAAAACTCCAAAAACTACAGCGTGTTCAAAATGCAGCTGCAAGGGTACTCACAAAAACTAAAAGATACGACCACATCACACCAGTCCTCAGATCTTTACACTGGCTTCCATTGTACCAGAGAATTTAATTTAAAATTATGTTATTGGTCTATAAAACCCTAAATGGCTTGGGGCCAAAATATCTCATAGATCTTCTTATTCCCTATGAACCATCAAGAACCCTTAGGTCATCTGGAAAGGGACTATTAACTGTTTATAGACCTAAGACAAAACACGGTAAAGCATCATTCAAATATTATGCTTCCGACACTTGGAAAAACTCCCAGAAACACTTAGATACGCCCCAAATGTGGCAACTTTTAAATCCAGGCTCAAAACTTTCTTGTTTTGTAGGGCTTATGAACACTGACTTGCTTTACTAAGAGTAGCCCCACAAAGGTGTAATTTTAATTGTCTTATCCATTATTGTTTTTATTCAGTTACTTCTGTTTTCTGCTGCAAATCTTATTGTCTTATCTTTTAATTTATTTATTTATTTTTAGATTCTTTATTCTTTTATTGCCTTATCTTTTTATTTATTTTATGAATTTTAATGATTTCCTCATTTAATCTTGTTATGGTATATGTAAAGCACATTGAATTGCACATGTGTATGAAATGCGCTCTATAAATAAAGCTGCCTTGCCTTGCCTTGCCATAAAGAAAAAGATCAGCATTGAAATCCCAATTAGAATTTGGCTAAGATTATTTAAATCTGTAATTGAAGCAATTGCCCTATATGGCAGCGAAGTGTGGGGTCCGCTTGCAAAGCAAGATTTTGTTCAATGGGACAAACACCCAACTGAAACCCTGCATGCAGAGTTTTGTAAGAACATCTTACAAGTACAACGAAAAACTACAAACAATGCATACAGGGCAGAATTAGGCAAATACCCCATATTAATCAAAATTCAAAAAAGGGCATTCAGGGCAGCGACCCCCACTCATACCATTACAAAGCCCTGCAATGCCAAGAGCTGAGCCCAGAAAAGAGTCCCTTCACTCAGCTGGTCCTGAGGCTCAGTTCACGACCACCCACTAACACCACCCAGCCTCAGGACAGCTACATACTAACAATACCAATCAGAATCAACCAAATTATAAAGCAACAAAAACAAAATTATATAACTGATTGGGAAACTCAAACAAAAAATCTAAACAAATTAGAATGCTATCTGGCCCTAAAACTAGAATACACTGTGGCAGACTATCTGACCACAGTAAAAAATGATAAATTCAGGAAAACATTGACAAAGTACAGACTCAGTGAGCACAGCCTAGCAATAGAAACCGGCCGCCACCGGCAGACTTGGCTGCCCCGAGAAGAGAGGCTGTTCTCCCACTGCAGTCAAAAACAAATCGAAACAGTGAGAAATACAAAAAAATTAGAGAATATCTCTTTCCAAAATTTTAATCGATACAACAAAACTTCCCAATCCTACCTGAGACCCAATTATTACAAATCGTCCTGGGAGAGGTAAGGTGCTGTGCAGCACAATATGTGGCTACCTGCCACAGGAAGAGACAGCAGTGACCCGTAACCCCCCCACCAATTAATATATATTTGTTTTAAATTATATAACATATTTGTATAATATATTATGTTTAATTAATAATTATATAATACTGTATATTTATATTATATTTAATTATATAACATATATAATTATATAACATATTATTTATTTAATAATATAATTCGTAATTATTTAATATTATCATAGAGCGGCAGTGTAGTATAATGGTTAAGGAGCTGGACTTGTAACCGAAAGGTTGCAGGTTCGATTCCCAGGTAGGACACTGCCGCTGTACCCTTAAGCAAGGTACTTAACCTGAATTGCTTCAGTATATATCCAGCTGTATGAATGGATAAATGTAATAAGAAGTTGTGTAAGTCGCTCTGGATAAGATAATGTTATGTAATGTAATAATATATTTTATGTCTGTTAAATTAGAATTTTTATATATATTATTGTTGTTATTACTATTATTGTTGTTGACTGTTGTTGTTTTAATTGACTATTGCGCTTTGGCAATATATATTTCAAAATATGTCATGCCAATAAAGCATTTTGAATTGAATTGAAAAATTGAGAGAGACAGACAGACAGACAGAATGTTCAAGAATGTTTAGGTCAGGTTTGCTAGTCATTGGAGCAATGACAGGAGCAATTGATCGATATATTCCTTGCTTGCGCCTTAACTTTGCGCACAAGGTTTCCCCAGCTGTAAATCGATATTTTTTGCAGTCTTATTAAATTTGCCGTTATATTACCAATCCGCAAAAAGTGCAAATGCCGGTAGCTTTTAAAGGGAATGGGAGATAACACTCTAATTGGTTTATTGCATGTTACTCCCAAGACACACCTATAATTAATGAAGAGGCTTTCATTAATGAAGAGGTTCAGCCCATTTGAACCTTGCGCCTTACTTTGCGCTCAAAATATGCGCCCTCTTACTAGCAAAAGTGGAGTTGGACACGCCCTAAATGCACTTGCGCCATGCGTTTTAGACCATGCGCTAAGATCGTCAAGATAGAGCCCATAGTCATGTCAGTGAGAGAAGTACTGTGTATGACCTTTTCCTTTAATGTTTAGACATGTAGTGGATAGTATGGCATAGTTAAATAATTGTTATAGCCATTTATGATTTATGAAGGTCAGCCACCTTTTGTCTCATTTCATTTGTGTGTTCGCTCATCTTCCCCATGTTGATTAAGGCAGTTTGGCATATGTGTCAGCTCATATCTATACCCTTATGAAACAGGAAGTCATGGATGACCGTATAACTGTATGGAGGGTTTTAAGGGTCAAAACTAAATATATAAATACATAAAAAATTTACATTTAACAATGTTAAAGTAAATGAATAAATGTCTAATTGTATAATGTAATGCTTAATAAATGTATAATTATATAATTAAATGCTTAAATAAATAAATAAATATGTAATTTAATGCTTAATTGTCACCATAAATAAATAAATCACAAATTAAATGAGACAATATAAATGTTACATTTATCTGTGTATTTATTTATTTATCCATATATATATATATATATATATTTATATATTTACAGATTTTTATATTTATTTATTAATTTATTTGTATATTCATTTATTTATATATTTCAATTTTTATTTATTTATTTATTTATATATACTTTTATTTATTCATAGTGTAACTTGATGCAGCGAACAAAATAAATCTGTCAACTTCATCCGTCAAAAGTCAGGGGGCGGACCCTGCCCTGTGATTGGTGGTAGAACTTGAATCTACTGCTTTTGCCTAATTCAAGATGGCAGCAGCCGGTGTGGATCTGAATGAAATCTTGCGTGCTACAATGGTAGATATGTTGGCTTTAGCTGAACAGATGGAGGCAAATGCCAATTCATATACTTTTTTAGATCAGATTGAGGACATCGCTGAGCGAATTGGAATGATATCAGCCCTGACTGACACAGAAATGAATGACGCTGTATTCACGATCCTCGCGGAGATAGTACAGCAACTGAGGCTGCAGGGTGATATGTTAGAGGGCTGCAATAGCAACGCTGGTCGACTTGGCCGTAAATGCAGGTTAGGCAGACACGCAGACTTCCAGGACAAGTGAAGGATGGTAACTATACATCATTTCGTCAATAGCACTGTTTTCATTATGGTTGTTTTACACAGTTGTAGCCATGAATAGATAGAAGAAGCTTTATCATGCTTACCTCTTCAGTGACAGGGCTTCGCTTCTGCAGGAAAACAGTGAACAAAAATGTCCAAAACAAAATCATACAAATATTACCATACTAAATCAAAAAATGCACATTGTAATTCTGTAGGTGAGATTGTACGGGATGCATTTTGCAGACACTATAGCCATCAGTAATATGGTTTGTTGAAACACTGTGTGGGTGATGGTGACGAAACAAGGATCTGACCTGGTACAGTAAACATGGATCTCTAACTATTATTTATTTATTATTAATAATAATAATAATAATAATAACTTTATTTGTATAACTCAAAGTGCTCAAATGTTCTGCTCCTTCAAAGTAGAGGGAAATACCAAATGTGCAACAGTGTCAACTGCGTAGAGCTTTACAATCGTCAAGTGAGCCAGGTGGTACTGGTGGTACTGCTACATGCCTAGACTAGTGCAGCCTTAACAGTGTATACGTTTGTGCAGTTAATCCAGAGAACAGTACCTTCAGCTGCCTGGTCTCACTCTGAGCATCCTAGAAGAAAGGGTAGAGCACTGTTTTAAATGTTTTAATATACAAATGTTTAAACATTTGCAGCCCCAGTCCCTTCTCGATAAACACTGTCACATTTGGGCCCCGGCAGGAAACTTACAGACAGCTCAAAACAATTATTTCCCAGAAAAAAGCCAGAGATTTGGAAAAGAGTCACAAACTTCATACATTATAACATGATATTACAGCACACAACCAATTATTAATTCCTACTGTATGAAAAATGATAATGCCTCTAGGATTAAGGTTTCATAAATAACTGAAATAACAGTTAATGGTGCTGTATGAAGGTGAGGAATGGGACACACTTAGTAATCAAGATTAAAAAGAGACTAAAGTTCTGTACAACTGAAAACCTGCATCCTGGAATATTTATTGTGTACAACAAAACACAGTGAGCCAGACATTAGGCCAATGTAACCTCCCTATTAGCCCCAAGGTAAAACATTTTACATACAAACACATTCAGAGGAAAAGCTACTCATGTATGTGATTGAACCCTCTCAATCAGCTGAATCCTAAAACTCATGAACCAGGTAACCACAAGTTTATCTTCATTACAACACTGGGACGAATAAACACATTCACAAAACAAATTGATATTGTACTTGAAATTCAAATGGAAAAAAAAGCTGAAGCAAGAAAGAAGAATGAAAGGACAGAAAAAAGGAAGATGGCTGTATAAAGGTAAATGTACGTCTACAGCACAGCAGCAGTAATAAGAGTGAAGTACTGGATTTGGTGAACAGAGCCAGTGGTGCAAGAGAGCAATTCACCTGAGACAGGGCGTCCCGGGAGATGACCAGCGCCCCATGGGTCACTGTGGAGATACACACGCAGAGCAGCACAGTCCTCACTCCCAACATGACGAAGTTTAAGAACAGCACTGACCAACTCCAGTGCTACTCTTTATAAAACCTGTGCTTTCTGAGAGAGGGGAGTGCGGTGGGGTGTGTGGGAGGAATCAATAGGACTCTGGGTATGAATTCCACCATTACTGAATCTATGAGTGCCCACCCGCCCTGCACTGAAAGGGGAAATGACAGCATTTTCTTTTCACTGTTGTGTTTGGCTCGCTGCTCTGGCAGTAGCAGAATACATTACCTTTGAAAATGTTTTTATTCATAAAATTGGCATAAACACACATACACACAAAAAATGTATACATACTTTATATATACTATATATTGCCTTTATTCCATTGTGAAGCACTTCAGCTTTCTTGTTTCCTTGTATGCATAGCACAAATGCCAGCAGTGTTAAAAGGGACAGGATGCTGAACCGTCAGTACTGGTGTCACAGCTTCCAAAGGGCTACTCCCATGTTTTAAAAAGTGAAGTAAATATGCTGCATTGCCATAATGTTTTCCGCACACTCCCCACTCTGTCTAACAAACAAACCCAGCTATTTGGTTTTCCAATAAATAATGTTCACAGGACTGCACTCTTCCATTAATGATACTACCACGATTCTGAAGAGGTAATTCTGACAAGGATACTTGATTTGAATAAATTAAACCCAACGCTTACCCACTACTTCACACATCAAATGTGTCATTTATATTTTTTTATACTTTTTCTGAAATTTGTAATTTTTGCAAATATCACATTCTTGTATGAATATAGCTTCTGAATGTGAGGTAAATAAGTAAATTACATGATATGCTTGATTTTACTTTTG
Source organism: Ilyophis sp. 1 JC-2022 (assembly GCA_022702515.1). Taxonomy (NCBI): domain Eukaryota; kingdom Metazoa; phylum Chordata; class Actinopteri; order Anguilliformes; family Synaphobranchidae; genus Ilyophis; species Ilyophis sp. 1 JC-2022. Next base: position 26,738,501 of record CM040396.1, read on the forward strand.
GCAAGTATTGCCATGGTTTATGGTTTTAGAAAGAAAAGATTTGTGGTTAATGTAAATGGGTAATTACAGCTTTAGAAATAGGCTATGGTTTTTATTCTATCTCAGTTCTATCTTCATTGTCCCCCACCACAACGAAGTTTTGCTGGTCCACGAAGTTGTGGAGGGGGACTCTAATTTCATCCCCGTGTATGCGTCTGTCTGTCTGTGTGTCACACATGTATGTACCAGAGCCCACCACCAGAGGGGCACTATTACAATGCATTTCCCCATAGCTAAATACATTTTGCTTTGTACATAAAATAACTATGCTTGATGTCTCCGCATAGTCTCTGGCATTTCTACTCAGCAGACCGTCGACTTTCTAAATCCACAGAGTTCAGAGCTTAAGGTGTTTAGTTGCACTTTGTGGAAAATGTAGAATGTACATGCATTTTCCCATTAAAGGTATACTATGTAGTTTCAGAACACCAGACGGTGATATAGAGCACGTAGGAGATCACGGTCACTGATCAAGCTGTCCTCTTCCAAATCGACCCATTAGGTGCTCACTCTTCAAACTATCACGTTCTCTTTCTATTCAGAAGAAGTTGTCGTAACGTTACTGGTTTTCAGGTAAGGGTCACCTGAAGTAAATTGACATAAAATAGCTATTTTGTTTATTCTTTTAATTTTTTATTTATCCAGCCTAATAAACTTTTAACTTGAATCTTGTCTCTTCAGTTATACCCACACACAATTGTACCCACTTTTGGTGGTAAAACATATTGTTTTTCATTGTCTTCTTCTTATTCCCATCGAATTTGATGTTTATTTCATTTGGTAAGTGAAATTTCATTGTCATGGTCATGGATAGTGAAATATTTGCAGTCTAAAAGATTCGACCTAACGTTAAATGAATAAATGTCATAAATTAGTTAACAGGGGGTACTCTGTAACGTTAGCTACATCTATTCTCACACACACACATGTTAATGTGATGGTTATATAAGACAAAGATTTCCTGGTTTCCCTCGAATTGTCCACCATCAATATGCTAATGAATTAAATTGAGATGGCCATCATGTATATTGTGATACAAACGTTCAAGAGAAATGGTAATGACTAAGTTAGTTGTAAAAACGAAAAATACAAACGTAGCCTACTGGTTATGCTAGCCAGTTCGTGCTCCCAAATAAACGTTAAGCTTGTTTGATTGCCGTTATTTGAGTGCCGAATAGAGTGGATGCGCTCCCAACTGAATGGGAGTAGTTATAATCGTTATAATTCACAACATAGATCAGATGTCAACAACTGTAGGCTACATGATAACGACATGCTCATGGGTGCGGGACGACAGGTTTACTGGGCACTTGTTTGTTCTTTGAGAGGTATGTTTTTGTTGTACTCTGAGTTAATATTAACTAGAAGACCTTTTGCCCTTTGCTCCATGGCTTTCTCTGACCCCAGTCCTAAGTAAATAATTGAGATAGGCAGCACTTTGCTCTCACTAGATTTGAAGCAAAAAAACTCTAAAAGATTCAAACCTCACATTTTATTAATGAAGCCAAATGTGTATGTGTCTGGTAGAATATAAAACATAAAAAAAATAAGAAAGGTAATTTTGATACATGTCAAAATATTTGCCATATATTTACAATTGATATAAATGAGTGCTGGTTTTATACATCAAGGGGTCGATTTACTCAGATCACAAATAAGGGTGTTATTTTGATGTGCAACCAAAGTATTTGCACGTGTTATCGTTTATCTTTGCGGGTGATCAACAAAGAGGCATTATGTAAATGACTCCAACCGCAAAGAGCTATATTTAAATGAGAAATTTCGTGTGTTTGGAATGGTTAGTTATTGGCTACTGTTACACTAAACAAACTGGCAGTTAACTATGAACCGTTTCATTAGATGTCTCAGTTTCTGCCAGGAGTAAGATGTTTGTCAGGATTTAAATGATCGTAACTACCTTTCCTTTACGAAAAAGTACTATAGGATTCATCAGTTCTATTGGCCCTTCTCTGCTCGAAATAATTAACTGCTCGCTGATCTCTGGTCGCTTCCCTGACTGTTTTAAAACGGCTGTTGTTCAGCCTCTTTTAAAAAAGCCAAACCTGGACCCCTCTTCTTTTAATAGCTATCGGCCCATCTCAAAGCTGCCTTTTATTTCGAAAATTTTAGAAAAAATTGTTGCTAACCAGTTATCAAGTGTTTTAAATGAAAATGGTATATTTGATAAATTTCAATCTGGTTTTCGTCAGAAGCACTCCACCGAGACTGCTCTGCTTAGAGTCTCGAATGACATTTTAATGGCTTCTGACGCTGGTGACTGCACTGTCCTGGTGCTGCTTGATCTTAGTGCGGCATTCGACACTGTTGATCACCATATTATTTTAGAGCGACTAAGCAATTATGTCGGAATTTCAGGTAGTGCCCTTGATTGGTTTGCCTCCTACCTCTCGGGTAGACGCTTTTCAGTGGCCGTTAGCTCTTTTATTTCTGAGTCTGCGCCCCTTTCCTGTGGTGTGCCGCAGGGCTCGGTGTTGGGTCCTATTCTTTTTATCTTGTATTTATTACCTCTTAGCCATATTATTGGCCAGTTCGAGGGCATCGCATATCATTTATATGCTGATGACCTCCAACTGTATTTTTCTTTTAATCCTGCAAGGACCGACAGTCTCATTGTTTTAAACAACTGTTTGTCAGCCATCAATGATTGGATGGCGGGCAATTCTTTGCAATTAAATGCCGCTAAGACAGAGGTTCTTGTTGTGGCTTCAGAGAGCATTGCAAATCAGGTGACTAGCTGTATTGGTTTCCTCAGCCCTAGTGTGCGCGCTAGTCTAAGGAATCTTGGTGTTATTTTCGATCAGGCCATGAACCTAGACAGCCACATTAGGGCCCAAACCCGTACATGCTTCTTCCATCTGAGGAATATAGCTAAGCTCAGGTCATTTATACCAAAACCTGAGCTTGAAATGATTATTCATGCTTTTATTGCCTCACGCATTGACTATTGCAATGCTCTTTTTACTTGTCTCAACAAGGCCTCTATAAACAAACTACAACTTGTTAAAAATGCGGCAGCCAGACTCCTAACCAAATCTAGGAAGTATGATCATGTTACACCAATTCTGGCTGCTTTGCATTGGCTTCCGGTCAGCTTCCGTATTCAGTTCAAGGTCTTGGTGCTGACCTATAGGGCCCTGCATGGTCAGGCCCCTCATTATATCTCTGAGCTGCTCCGCCCCCATGCCCCAAGCAGGGTTTTGAGATCAGCGGATCAGGGTTTGCTGTGGGTTCCCCGTTCCAGGAAGTCCACCAAGGGTGACAGGGCTTTCCAGGTGGCTGCCCCACGTTTGTGGAATGCCCTGCCCCCCGGTCTTAGGTCTGCACCCTCTTTAGATGTTTTTAAGTCAGGCCTAAAGACCTTATTTTTTATCCAGGCCTTTCCTGAGGCTGCCCTTTGATGCCTGTGGCATGCGTGTACCGATGTGCTGACTGTTGGTCCTTGTTTTTATGTATCATGGTTTTTATGTATTTTATGTATTTTATGTATTTATTTATGCCTTTTGTATTCGTACCCTGTATTTTTTGTATTATTTTATGCACTGTAAAGCACTTTGTGAGTCGTCTCTGTGATAAGTGCTATATAAATAAAGTTTACTTACTTACTTACTTACTATAGGAATCTTTTTTTTTTTTGGACAATTCCTACAAATTCCTATTTCCTATAGAAATCTCGATAGGACAAACAGGGCTACTTCAAACTATTATAGGATCTTATAGGAATACTTTAAAAAATACATTAGGCGAACTATAGGGTGTTCGTGACTATAGGATTCACTATGGAGTATGATATAAATCCTATAGGATCCTATAGGAATCCTAAAGTATTTTTTCGTAAGGGATAGCCTCCGACACACACCGTTAGTGTCACAAAACAGCACTTTTCCATCTGATGATGGGTTTTATTTTGATAAAAGTTTTTAGAAGTTTTTATTTGCTTTGTTATTCACTGTTTGATATAATAGACGTCGCAGTGCTTTTTTACTAGTTAGACTACTCTTGTATTATGTAACGTGATTTGTATCATGATTAAAAATATACAATACAAATCTTACAATTCATGATGTAGCTATATATCCACAAATTCTCTTTTTGTGTATTTTGAGCTTTAGCTAGAATGGGCCAGTTAATTAGACCACATTGTTACGTAATCATTCAGAATGCTCAGTTATGGATATTCCAAACACATGCGTAAGTGTCTTGCTACAATAACAACCGTCATCTTATCGATGACGTGTTTTTTAATACCTGCTTTCCATTCGTACTAAAATGTATATGCATATACCTGTCCCAAAATTGCTTTTGGGCTCATTAACACATGCTAAAGTAATCTATTTCCATGACCTCCTCCCACTATTTTGCGAAATAATGTAAGGACGCCAATTTTTGGATATTCGTTCAGGTTAACCCGCAAAAGTGAAACATCCATGTATCTTTCAATTATAACACATGCAGTCCTCTTTGCACCTCGTTAGTTGATCACCTCGGACAATATTTTCGGATGGTAACAGTTTTACACGCGATTTTGTACACGTAAACCTTTAGTAAATCGACCCCAGAATGTAGGTTACAATGTTCATGTACTTTATATTCTAAAACAAATGCCCAAAACTTCAAATTGCATATAAAGATAATTGCCATATGGAGATAACACATATACATATGTGTGCATACGGCATTGGTGCACACAAACAGTGATGAACACATTAGGCTATAGCATGAGACAGAGATCTTTCGAGAAAGAGAGTTCGTCTTTCAGTCCTTCTGCAATTTCTCTCTCTCTCTTTCGCGCACGCGCTCTCTCTCTCTCATACTCTGTCTCTCTCTCTTTCTCCATCGGCAGCAGAGGGATAGCTGTACACCACGGCGCTACTTCCCAAAGACACTACCCGATGGCTTGCTGCCAGGCTGCTGGAGGGCTGTCTCTCCCCCAGACCGCACATTGCTGAACACAGAGGGTGCCACCTTCCCCATGCGCTCTGGTGATGACAGGTAAATGACAGTAAGTGAAACTGAGACAACAAACACAAACAGCCTCTGAACAAGCACAAATGGGCATGTTGTGGCACTGCCTACAATATGGGGGTCATGGTAGTTTTCGCTGACAAGTCAGAAAGGTACATGAAAAAAGTAAAAGAAGAAAAAATATTTTAAAATCACTAAGGACAGCAAGAGAGATTAGCAGGTTATAGCAAGCCTGCCTAGCAGATCCTTGCACAAACAGATGGGGATGTACAATCTACCAGTGGTTTTGAGTCCCCTCAAGCACTAATGTTTCGAAAAGTAATGCAATGTTTTACTTGTTTGCTTGCCTGAAGCCATTTCTGGGTGAACAGCGTTCTCTTTGTAGGAATGAGACCACATGGATACTGGCCTAAAATAAGACACCCACACCCCCAGCACCACCCTGTACGCAACAAGCAGTCTATAGAAGGAATGGAAACTGCTATGCTATGCGCTCAGCCTATCACAAACTCTTCCTCCTTGCCTCTTGTCTCTTACAGAAGGTGTTAAACTCCGTGACCTCCTTGACCTTGACCCAACTCACCACACTCCGCCATCACTTCATAGGTCTTGCTCTTCACCTCACCCTTCAGGCCCAGCTTGCTCTTGGCCCCTTTCAGGTCTTCCTCTTTCATCACTGGCCTCTTCTTCTTCTTCACCTCACCGGGCTGGAGAGAGGAGAACAAAGGGAAAAAGTATTACCAGAGGAAACTTATTTTCAGATCCACGACTACAACGCTAACTTCTCACTGAACCTACTTGCTGACTGAAGCATTGGCAGACCAAAATTTTATTTCCTACTCAATCGCATGTCAAGTTCTGACAGTCTGACACAGCTGGTGTTCTCTTACTCGGAGCACCATTTGCAGTTTAACTACTTGTAACCACCACCACAGAATTGTGCTGTGTCCCTGGAAAAGAGCTCCTCTCCATGTCGAATTACAGCTGTTGTAGAGTGTCTCCAAACTAACAGAGGCCTTTGAGCATTCCTTTCAAACTTCTTTTTCGCATTAGCACTTTTCCATTGCTCCTTCCAAACCTGATACCACTCAGAACACAGAGACTTAAAAGTTGTCCTACCTGGGACATGGCGTTAGCAGGCTTGTTGAGTCAAGGGAAAACAAGCTGCTTGCAGGATGGACGTTTCCTCAACTCCTCTCTGTCCAGCCAATTATATACCTGGCTGTGTGAGTCGGCACTCAGCTACTGACCCAGCAAATGAGTCAGTGGGCGCTCTCCCTCTCTCAGTGTCTGTCTGTCTGTTGTGTCAGGGTGTATTATTAGGTATGAGCCAACAGCTGATATCGCTGAGACTGTTTCTTTAAATTCGTCAAGCTCCAAATGAATGAACAGCTGAGGGAGACAAAAACAACCACACCCCTTCTTCTCCTCTATGTTCTCATATATGTGTGATGACTTTTTCCACACTGCCCACCTTATTCAGTAGCATTGACGACAACCATCAAACATTCTGACCACTTGGTTTTATGCATTTCCAGACTTAGGGATAAGGGAGTGGGACCTAAATGGGGAGACTGAAACTTGAAACATAAAGAGACTCATTAGTTAACGGAAAACCATTTTGTGAATGGTATTCTTATAATAAAAATAAGTGGCTTTGAACACAATTTTTTAAATCATTGTATTTTTCAACGTCCAATGATCTTGATCTCTCTTTCCACACACAAAGTATTCAGCAAAGCACCAGTCATTATGAATTACCCATAATTCCACAACAAAATGTCTGCTTACTGCTGTGCATCAGATGATTATTCCAAGTACTACTCACACCAGGGTTTGAACGTTAGTAGAATGCCTTTAATTCATGCTGTGTGTGATACTGTCTCAGGCTGAAGAGCTGTAATAACCAAAAGAAGTCTTACTGTCATAAGGTTACTAAAATTACATTAGTGACACACTTTAACCTATAACTTTTTTTTAGCCAATCTTAAATGCCAAAGATATGTGGCTCTTTGGCACACAATGTCCTGCTGTTTAATGAGAGGGCAGATTTAACTTCTGATCTGTGCTGTTTGAACTGCTGCCATGGAGTCATAGCCAAGTCAAGTGAGCCCAAAGCACTTCTTCCCCTCTGCTAAAGGCATGGTGAGCCAGTCTGTGTGAATGCAATGTGTGTGCATGTGTGTGGTGGTGTTGTGCAGATAATAACTCAGTGAGTTGGTTTGTGTCTATGAGAGTATGTGTGTGTGTGAGGGTAATCTCCCCAGTTTCACAGGAAAGACTCCCCTATATTCTGCCAGATATGTAGCCTCCTGCTACAACCTGAGGAACAACCAGTTGGAACCAAAGGCATGAAGGAAATGCACCTCTCATTTATTTATTCATTATTATCTCTTTAAATATGTTCCATTTTCTTTATACAATACATTACATATCATTATTGATGTGTTGTTTGCACAAATATACACACATCACCAGTAACATCATTTATCAATGTGGAAAACTATACAAACTATGGAGCATTATTTTAGACATTTTATTGTAAACATATCATGTAAATACGTCATTTCAGTCAACCATTTTAACTTATTTTTCAATAGGTACGGCAATTGTAGTTGCTGCGTGTTTTAAAAACAGGGGGGGCCACCGTAGTGTGAGGGACCAGGACCCAAGAGGAGGGGCTCACACAGGGAGTTCCAGTCGGTGCTTCTTATTGACAGGCTTGAGGTTGGTCAGCCACCGCAAATCCTCTTCTCCATCCGATTCGTCCAGCTCATCGTCGGCCGAGATGAGGATCTATGGCGGGAGGGTGACCGCTCACATCAGCATAAAACGACAGGACTATTTGACCTGTAATACATGATATAATAAATACCATTTTATTAGAGCTATAAACAGGAGTATGCATTTTTGATAATGTATTTGAAACATAATTTTAAGTGTAATTTGAAAAAAGTTGTAATGGTAAAATTGAGCATCCATCAGCCACTGTGGTAGGTCAGAAAGTTTATTTCCCACCCTAGTTATTTCCCAGATGGACTTTAGCGTCTGAGTCTTTTGTAAATCTAAAATAAATATTGGCCTTTGCAACTCAAGGCCACTGTCCTGTGACTGATAAGTTGCCTATGGACAGTAAATAAATTATTTTTCAGAAGCTTTTGATCTTTTGTCCCCTGTCAGCACAGGCACAATGGGCCTTATTCACAAAAAATGTGTACAATCAGATGTGATATTAAACAGTGTTTAACTCATTCAATGCCAGAGTGTTCTGGAACACTAAGCCTCAGCAGTGCCAAGCCAATATGGCCGCCAACATTTTTTTGATTGATCCTGTAAATGTGCAAACTTCTAATAAAACACGTAATTTTACCTATGGAACACATAGATGGCAGTAAATATCACACCTTCTGGTTCAGTTCACTATTAGAGTCATATTGGTTAACATGACTCTTACATTATAATAATGGCCACTGGAGGAGATATGGGAAATAACTATATAAAAGTGGAAATCAGAGAATTATTCAATATAAGTCATGAAAGGAATATTATAAAACACATTGATGGTACTGTCCATGACTCAAACGTTTACCAGACGATCATGGAACGACTGAAAGCTAGGGGAGTAAGGCAAATAAAACAAAACCGCATGTTTTGTAACGCCAATTGTGTTACAGCGGATCCTTCGTTTATGCCAATTTGGTTTTGATACTGTCGAATCAGAGCCCTATCTACTGCGCCCTGTGTACTAGGATACTGTGCACTGCTTACTGTACTGTTTAGTGACATGCAGTATGCGGAAAGTATCGTTGTTACTATTATCAGCGAAAAGCCCGGAAATAAGCATATCATCTGTGGATTTAAAGTACACAACATTTAGAAAAAATTTTGTCTACTTAACTTTCTTATCCAGTGTACTCAATTAGCATACTCAATAGTATAGAAGGGCGTGCATTCGGACACAGCCCTGCAGAATATCCTACAGCACAATGAGGAAGTGCTGCAATCTACAGCACTACACAGGAATTACACACTTTGGCTGAAGACCCGAAGCATATTCCTACACGGAAATCAGCGGATTCTTCTCCTTCAATGCAATCCACATGGCAGCGCTGCTATGAAGGTGTTCCAGCTCCCAAGGAAATGCTTAAATTGTCTTAAAGATTCATATCATGAAGTGCAGTAAGTGCTTTCTTTAGTCTTAGTTCTTCCTGTAATCTGGCTGTGGTATTTTTTTAGGCCATGTAAATAATATTGAAGTCAATTCAAACTGATGGAATAAGAATGACTGTTATGTACGGTGTAAACAGGAACCCAGTAGCAGGCAGGAATGCACAAAAACGACGTTTAATCCAGATCAAGGTACAAAATCAATGTCCAAGGGGAAGTCCAGACAGGCAGGGGTCGATCACAGGACGGCACGGCAGAGGTACAAAATCAAAATCCAGCAGCAGGGTCGCGAGAACACGGACTGAGGTCGAAGCCGGGAAATCAATGACACAAAAGAACGAACAACAAAAACCAACAACTAGAAACAAGAAACACTGACTCGGAAAAAACAGCTATAGCTTACTCGGGGGAAAAACAGGCAACAGACTAACGTTAACAATATTTTGTGTGACGAACTCGCAACGAGGGACTAAGACAGCAGGTATAAATGCAGGTGTAGACAGGTGCAAACACTTAGCTTGAGGATAGCAGGAAATGGAAAACAGCTTGAGAACTGAGACACGTAACAAGGCGATTAGTAATTCGTTAGTAGTTATCATATCCTAGCCCTGACGTTAGTAGTTAGTTCACAAGACAATGGCTGCATTCCAATCACATTTTTTAGCCGTCCTATCTACTTGGTCCTCGTCTGACCCGGAAATCGATCGAGGTCCGCCATCTTTAAGGACATCCCAAACCGCTAAATGCTCCACCGAGGAGCGAGCAGTGGGGAAAGAGGAGGCTCCCGGAGAATCCTTCAGTGAGGAAACACGAGTGCAGCCTTTGCGGAAGTCTTTACTCAGAACGCGTGACGTGTTTGATCCACAATCACATCTGCCGCAGTTGAAAACATGGCGGGACCACTGGTACACAAATGTAAGTGCTTATCGTTCCTTTCTATGTAATTTATAAAGCGCTTTCATTTATAATGTCACTCGTTCTTTCGGACAAATGAAAGGCAAGTTTATTCATGAAAACAGAGACAACAAATATTGTAGTTCAGCGTGTAAGCGTAACATTTAGGACATGTTTCTGTCCCATATAGTTGTTTGTTAGCTAACGTTACTGCATAGGAAACGCAAGCTTCAATTAACCCATGTCCTTTCAAAACTGTATACAATTTTATATTGTACGCTATGCAATAGGCTATGTTACGTTTAGCCTATGTTCACACTGTTGAATGCATCCCGGCAAGTAGGCTAACTGAGAAATAGGCTCTACAGTCGCTGCTCGATTTCCAGTGTAACAACTGAAACATGAACACGCAGCTGCTTTGCGTTTAAAATATATGTTTCCTCACTCTTGTATGACAGAAATAATGTTATTTCAGTCTATGTTATTGCATTTGCTGTCTTTGACTGATGAAATGCACATTAGGCTAGCTTATTAGGATAGGCTACTATTTTGCATCATGTAGCCTACTTACATATGTCATGTCTGAATTATGGGCTTGTGAAGCCCCTTGACACATGCCGTTGTGATTTAGGGCTATACACAGACATTACTAGCTGGTTTTTACTTGCAGGTCTGTTGTGTCATTTACAGGGACAGATGAGAGCACCCTCAGCCTCATTCGGCTGAGGTGTGAGAACGAGCAACTGTTTACGGGGAAGAGGCATGTAGCAAAGAAAGCTTGGGGGTGAGTCATTAGTGACATTCTATAATGTGTGATGTCACATAGAACTAAAATATGTTACACAGAAACATTGGCAATAAGCCATTTTTTATGTTCTTGCAGGACCATGTCACTGTCCATATTGATGTTCCTACATGTCATAGATTAATGTTGACGGAATCACTCCTCAGCACCATGATTCATGTCTTGTGTTGAAGTAGTTAATTGTATGCAAATGACAACTTCTGATATCCCTAATGTAAGTGTGATGGCAAGAGGCATGCCTGCCCCTGTAAATGGATAACACATAAACATGTTATGGCATGGCAGTAATTGTTGTAGGGCACTTGGGTATGGTATGGTAACATGTGTTGTTTTTCTCAGTGAAATTCGTCTGCAGATGGGCCTACAGGGCCAGGTGAGCCCCACCCAAATTGCAAAGAAATGGGACAACCTCAAGCAAAAATATAAGGTGAGGTTCAATTTATGATGTTTTTCCTTTGCAAATTTGTAGTTTCTATTGCATACTGAAACAAAATGATGCCTGTGCAATAGGCTCACGGCTCACCTTCACCCTTGCATCTTTCCTTGTAGGCACTTGGATGCCCTGCTACAGAGATGGAACAGACAGGGGAGAGGCCACAGCAGCCACATGGCCATGGTTTAATGCAATGCATGAGGCCATCGGGGGGAGGCCATCTATTGATCCTCCTGTCCTGATGGACTCATGTGTTGCAGAAAACCTGGCACATGTGGCTGATGAGACCTCAGATGGCACTGGCTCATCTCTTCCTGGATTTGTGGCGGTCACTTGTAGCCGGGCGTGTGTGGAGGAGGAGGAAGAGGATGCACAGCCTGGCTCAAGTAGCCTCCTACTGGAGAATGATGATGGGCCATATCCCTCTGCCTGTCCCCCACCCCCCAAAAGGAGAAGGACCGGTGAGGGAGCTGTTCTGCGGTTCCTGAAGGAAGATGCTGCCAGAAAAGAGGAGCGATTCAAGGCCACACTGGAAAGCTCTAATGAGTTTGAGAAAATGCTTAATAAAATGTAAATAGTTCACAAGTGTTTGTCAATTTGTTTTTTACTTGTGTTTTTACCTTTTAAGATATAGTTTTCATCTGAGTGCCCCCTTCAGCAGCACAAAACTATTTGGGAGAAAAGAAACACACAAATACTAACAATTTTGCTGATCGTGTAAGCTTCAGGAGGGTAATACCTAGGCTATTTCTGGCTTATCGGTCTCTCGCTCTTTACTGGTAACTTCAAGTGAATGTCTTCCTTTTTGTAAATTCTAAGTAGTCAGCCTACATTCATTAATGAATGATTTGCAGTCATTTTTTTACAGAATCCTCACTTCCCCGACAGGTGGTTTGACATACATTGGTGTCAAAGTGGTATGCTTATAGTGTGTTTTGAAATAAATAAAGGTAATGAAAATGTGGCACAGAAAAGATGTATGAAACTGATATGTTAGTATCCATAAGTGATTTTATTAACACTAACATAACAAATAACACGTGGATTAACACTGGACAGAAAGAGGGGCTGCAGGGAGAATATACAAACATAACAAGAAACGGAGACACTAACAAAAAGCTCTCCTGTATAAATAATATTTCAAACAATTGCCAAATTACATATAATCATGTTCATTCAGTGCTACTGGACACATATTTGGAGCAGACGGTTGCCCCGCCAGTTGGTTTCGCCGGCCATGTCCGCTTTGTTCCCCCCCTCACTGGACGTGGTGGAGCCACACCAATATCACCAACATCCTCGACAACCTCAAGGATGTCCCCCTTTGTCAGGCAGATGTTATGGAGCATGGCACATGCGGTGATGACCGTGGGTACAAAGGTGTGGTCCACCTCCAAAGCCTTGAAGAGCAGGCACCTCCTGGACCCTTAAGTGGTGTGCCCAGACAACGCTCCCCCATGCGGCAGTAGCATTATCAATGCTTCCATGGAGCCATGGCTCAGACGGTAGTCTACCATGAGGTTCTGGTCCCCATTAAAGTAAAGCTGGAGCACTGGCACAGTGGCATTTTCTTGGGCATAATGGCCAGCTGTTGGATCGTCGACCTAAAAAAGAATGAAATGAAAAACATGAAGTGTGTACATGCAGCCTACAGTTCACACAAGTTGATTGATTAACACCAAACCACAGTAGCCAAATGTATAGTTTGTAGTCCTACATGCAGGTAAATGTGTGGTATTATAGAACATGCAATTACTGTGTGTGCATGACATAACTTTGCTGTATATTTATCCAGGTGAATTCTACTCCACCCACTGTTAAAAGTGCTTCATGCTTATCAATGTCCATGTTTGATCAAGAGCACTGTCTTATGACTACTGTTGAGAATACGTGATTCTTACCTCACTTAGGAACAGGACGGAGCGAAGCCGTCGCGATCCCCTGAACTGGCAACGCCACCATTCCCGCTGAAGCCGGTGCCATGCGTTTATGGCGAACGCTAGGTTCATTGCGGAAATGTTGATTGTAGCAGACCAGTATACTAGCCTATTGAAATCGCCGATCTAAGTTTTGAAATCAGTATCTGTCGCTTATATACCATCAGATCATACATGCTTGATTAATTAATTAAACGGCATCAGCTCGGTTATTGGCTGGAAGTGTCATTTGTAATGTGCTCCAATTTTAACGAACAAACATGCATTTGAGTCCATTGATTAATTGGCCATTGAGCGTGTGGAATATAGGCGTAGCCTACTTACAATTAAAATTATGCTTCGTGCGATCTTTACTCATACAGTGATAAATAGCCGTTTGTTGTGGATGTGTTAATGGGACACTGTACGTCAAACAGAAACATCTGTAATTGAGAGACAATATTCTTATTTCACATGTCATTTTCACATCTGTCAAATTGCATGGGAGAAAAATTAAATAAAACTCAAATAAAACAATAGTTTATACCATGTTGCATGCAAAAACAAGCTCAGAGATAAAAATACGATATAGGCTACAGAACAATCCGTTAGCATTAAAGGCCACTGACAGCTGATACGGGTTTTTTTTTTGTTTTTGACAGGTGATACAGCTGTGCAACACGTCATTAGTAATTGACGTCGCTTCAGCTGACGCTTGACTGAGCAAGGACGTTCCATTTGCTTAATTCATGTTGCCTTGGTTGCTGCGTCCTCGTATGTGATCCTTGGATCCTTTCCTTATGGCCTCCACTGGGTGGAGCTAATGAGCGAGGAAAGGACCGAGGAAAAGATGCAAGCAGTAAAAAAATGGGATTGGAATGCAGCCAATGACTGGATATGTAAGGAAACATTAAACAGCTGTGGAAACGTGATGAGAACTAAATTGTTAGTTTGTGTTAGTAATAATTCTATTAAACCCTGACGTTAGTAGATTAGTTAACCACACCCGTGTTTAGCCAGTTAGTAATTAATAAGTCCTATATAATAATTAGTAGTGCAGGGTAATACAAACTCATTGCTAATATTCTCAATTTACAGTAGCTTACTCTCTCAAGCTAGTTTGCAATCGCAGGTTACGTTTATTTACGACTTTCTCATCTCCGTTTTTTCGATCATAGATTGTCACATTAGATCTTACAAGTAATAATAGACATTGAATGGTTATATTTGTATAGAGCTATTTCATCTATGCTAATATTAATCTTATTTTTTTTTATCAGATCCTAGAATCCAGTAGCCTACGTCTACTGAAAATGAGGTGGATGGAAGACTGTATAAGAGAGATAGACAGCCAAATTTGACAAACAAGCCAGATATGTATTGTGTGTGTCAGTGTGTGCATATGATGTACAGGAGCCTGTGTCGTTTATTTATTTGGACACCATAGGGTTATTTAAATGTGTTTATTTTAACTGTACTTTATTTATTATATCATACGCAATTGTAGGCTATTTATTCTGTTCACTGTTGTTGTTGGTCAAGAGTTGTAAAATAAAAATGCCACCACTTTAAATAAGTGTTTTCTGTCATTTATTTGTAGCCTAATCTAGCTGAACACAATCGCAATATCGCATATTTGGCCTAATTGTTTCATAGTTGACTGGAATTCGGTTGCAATTCTCGCAAAAAGTTTAATAATTTCGTAATATACAGTCGGCGTCTCGGAATATCATTAGATATAGGCTAACATAATTCCTTTGTCAATAAGGTTTCCGTTTGAATCACGCGTAAACCCGATTAATAGCTTAATGGTGTACTTCATTTTGCCCTTTGTTAAAACCACAGAACTCTATAAGAAGTTATGTGGTTAAAACTCGAAAATTACTTCGGTTTGTGTCACGGCTCTGGTTCCGGCTCTGTCTGGAGCCGTGGAATATTGCTACGGCTCGTGGCTCTTAAATTGAGTCGAGTTGATTTCGTGCTGATCAGTTGGGTAGTATAGCTACTGTAGCTACGTATCTTTCTTTTAACCATTAGTAGTCATAATAACTTTGGAATGAGCTCGGGCGATTATTAACTTCACAAAAGTGTGTGCAATATTGTTAGATCAAATTAAAATGTATTCTTACGTAGGTTCTAACTTAGCCATCAGAAACTGCGCGCCGCGCATTAACCAGTGCTGAGTGTCTCGGGGGAGTGTCTCCCGGCTGTAGTAGAAAGCAGGCAGAGTCAGAGCTAAGAGCCAGAGCCAAGAGCCAGAGCCGTGGGTTAGCACGATTCACTCGAACTGGCGAGTCGACTCAGACGACTCAGCATAAAGAGTCGTTCAAAAATACTGCACATCACTAACTTACACGTACACTCCCCCCTCTCCGCCGGCCAATCACTCATCATTGGCGATGAAAGGGTAAGCGGGTGGAGTGTACAGTTTGGAAAACAGACTCGAACCGAGTTGTCTTGAGCGCAAATGTCGACTGTAAGTAAAATAAAATTCACTTTAAAGTAAATCACGAATAAGTGATCAAATATGTTTGCACTATTAACTGTTGGCCTATTCATTGCAGCAATAACAATTTGAATGCTTTGTTAACCTAAGAATTAGTTAACGTAGGCGAAATCATACTAATGTAATGTTAGCTGTTACTAAGACTAGCCCATAGTTAGCTAAAAAGGAGACAAATTGAAATGAGAGGTGAATCATTCCTTGTAAAACACACAGAAAAGTGGATTTCGACACCCACCTTTTCAGATTGTTACAAAATGCTTTCTATAGTTATAAATAAATAAGGTTAGTAGACATTTGTAGGAATTCATTGAAGAAATTGAGAAATTAAGCTAATTGATTGGACCTAGACTGGACCTTTACTGTTGTAAAAATCATTCCTTGTAAAACACGCAGAAAAGTGGATTTAGACACCCACCTTTTCAGATTGTTACAAAATGCTTTCTATAGTTATGAATAGATAATGTTAGTACACATTTGTAGGAATTAATTGAAGAAATTGAGAAATTAAGCTAATTGACCCAGGCTGGACCTTTACTGTTGTAGGATTCATATAATATTCTGTGAATATAGTACTACCAATCATTCAATTTGGATCAAATTGCTCCTTGTAATTATGACTAAGACATGAGGATTCCAAATAAATGGTCAAAAGAAAGCCATGGACCCCCGAAAACCAATTACCAATCTCACTCCGATAACCACAATACAATACCCGTTCTCTATGTTTGACAAGTACTATGAAGCTGGGCCTTGGAGTATTGTTTCTTCATAATATTTTAAGTTTGCTTCCAAGTGAATATGGTGATGGTTATTTTCCCCCGTCCAAATGAATGAATCATTGAAGTTGCTCATTTTATATTCAATTAGGCCCTACATAATGTGGAACTCTCCATTTCTGACCTTCCCAGTTTTTGTGAGATCTTGCATTGATGGTTGACAAATCAATTCTCCAACATCAACTCTTAACTCTACATGTCTAAATCATTACACCATAAACAACTTCAATGAGTCCTCAATCTCAGGAGAAAATAACCATCTCCATATTCAATGAAAATGCATTAAATTGTATGAAGAAACAATCAAACTGGTCAAACTTCTAGAACTGATGTTATATACTACTGTTTGTTGGGGTGGGGTTAGAGGGATCTGTGAATGGATTTTCTCATTCGTGAGGCAGTGATTGGTCAGGTGGGATGAGTTGGGTCGGGTCGATTTGGGTCACCGAAAGTCTATTCGCACTCTTGCCCAACTCTCAAAGTTGACATCCCTGTTATTTACTTTAATAAGTTTGGATTCATTACTGAAAGATGGTCTTTCATTACATGTACGTTTCATTAACGAAACACTCTTTGACCAAATATTTAATTTACACATACAATACCACATTTTTTTTTAGCTGTGCTTGAAACATGTCCCATGCCCTTTCTACTTTTGTTATTGTTTTAAAAGGTAATTTATCATAAACAAAGCCACAAAAAAATGTACTTGAAAAACTAGGTGCACGGTACGGTAATGAGATTGTTCTTTGAATTGAAAACATGTTTCTACTTAAAATAACATTTTAGGATGAATTCCTTTTATGTACATTTACATTGTCTCATTTCTAAATGCAACTTATTATTATATATTTGTTACTTTAAAATGTGTTACGGTAATTAACTATTTTCTAGAAAGTGTACCAGAAAATGTCTGAAAATGCTTTAAAATGTATACTAAAACAATGAAGTTAACATTGAGAATAAATTTAGATCATATTTGATGTAATGGGAAAGATCATTATTGTCTCTATCTTCTTAACTTTTTACTATATATAGTGCTAATTTCGTGAGAATCACCCAGTTAGGCCAATGCAACCTCCCTATTAGCCCCAAGGTAAAACATTTCACATACAAACACATTCAGAGGAAAAGCTACTTGTGTATGTGATTGAACCCTCTCAATCAGCTGAATCCTAAAACTCATGAACCAGGTAACCACAAGTTTATCTTCATTACAACACTGGGACGAATAAACACATTCACAAAACAAATTGATATTGTACATGAAATTCAAATGAAAAAAAAAGCTGAAGCAAGAAAGAAGAATGAAAGGACAGAAAAAAGGAAGATGGCTGTATAAAGGTAAATGTACGTCTACAGAAAAGGAGCAGTAATAAGAGTGAAGTACTGGATTTGGTGAACAGAGCCGGTGGTGCAAGATAGCAATTCACCTGAGACAGGGCGTCCCGGGAGATGACCAGCGCCCCATGGGTCACTGTGGAGATACACACGCAGAGCAGCACAGTCCTCACTCCCAACATGACGAAGTTTAAGAACAGCACTGACCAACTCCAGCGCTATTCTTTATAAAAACCTGTGCTTTCTGAGAGAGGGGAGTGCGGTGCATTGCGTGGGAGGAATCAATAGGACTATGTGCCTCAGACAGGAGCAATGACCATAAGAACTGACTTCAGCCTTTCTGATAGCACTTCACCAATTCAAATAAATGTTGCTGAAAATACCAGCTGAGATTCTAAGCTCTAAAATTCTAAGCCTGTTTAAACTCTGTTTTCAACCCTTCTAGCTGGTCCGTGGCTGGTCAAAGCTGGATAAGATGGTCGAGTAAGCTGGTGGCAAAACTGTTAGACTAGCTGATGATATGATGGTTAGCTGGTGAACAGCTAGTCGACCACACAGGATTAACCAATTTAAGCAGTTTAACATATTTTTTCTGGATTTGGCCTACTCCACAATTTTAGAATTGTAATAAAACTATTCACATTTGGATAATGTGCAGATTCTCAGCTTTTATTGAAGTGTACTTTTATACATTTGTATATGAATATTCATGACCAGATTTGCATAACCAGATTATTTTTTTCCTAAACGGTTCAAGATTTAATTAAAGTGTGTAGAAAAGCATATTTTCTTAATGGCTGGCTGCAAATTTTCTCCAACTTACAATAAAAAATATCTTATAGGGTTTCTGGAAAAAAACTTCCATTGACCGAGTCTGCGTTATTTCAATAGCGGGCGAGCGGCAACATAAATATTTTTCAACACAACATATTATTTTAACACAAAATTTGGTGTGGTGGTTCAAGATAAATAGCTGGGCATGGATACTATTTAGGTGGCTGTGGCCAGAGATTTGAGATTTTCTTAGATAGGGGGAGATGGGAGACTGTGAAAAGCGTAACGGCCAGTTTGGATCATGCGCGCAGTTGCAAGCCAATCATTTAAAATCATTGACATCATTGAGATTCTTCAGTTTCGACAGTTATCAATGGCATTTGGCAAAAATTGTATTGGTACTGCACGCACCCGTTAATACTTGGAAACAAAAAGAAAACGACCATTTATAATAGTACAATCCATGCACCTATAAAGAGTGTCTTGGTTACTTATTACCACTGTTGCACTGAAATATTGATGTTTACCAAAGTCACATGGCCACACTAATTGCATTAGGAAGGGAAAGGTTTTTACAGGTGCTACCTAGCTAGCCTATGTAACTTGGGCCTACTGTAAATCATCGGAAGGAAAAAATAAAAAGTCCTTGTCTCTACCTATTATTACAATTTAATGTTACCGCTGCACATAGACATGGCATGGCTCTGATGTTTGGGAGAACGTTTGTGGAATACAATTCCAAGAGTGGAAAAAAGAGCGCTATGTAGCTAATGTAGCTAGCTATGGTATCAGTTACGTTATCAGTTTAAATCCTTTCAAAAATGGACTCACTAACAAACAGACACACAACATAACAGATTTTTTTTATTATTAAACAATGGTATACAGGTATAGAGCAATCGATACTTAACCCGCAGTTTGGCTGCTTGCTCCGAGACGCTGGGCCTGTAGTGTCGTAAATGAATGCTAACTGCTGCAACATCCCCTACTGTCTCATCTCACAAAACAGTATTTTGTTTCATAGTAGACACATCATAGCTCACTCAAAAATTTATATGTGATGACAAACATGTTGAAGATGAGTGACAAGGCAGACAATTTATTATGTTACGAACTGTGTCCACAAAACAACAGCTTGTTCAGAGTGCTAAGGGATCTTCTCCATTGACCTCCACTCAAAAAATACAGCCTGTGGTCTCCCTGTCCGGATCCCAGGCGTTACGCGGTTTTAGACCAACGGTTGACCAGATGGGAACCAGCCAGGAACTACATGAACAGATTATAATTAAACTAAAACACTAACCTCCAATCCCACAAGATGTACACACACACATTACAACTCAGTAAACAAGTAAACTCAGTAAACGTATCCAGTAAACAAACCAGAAGGTGTGGAGATTGTTACAAGAAGCTTTGCATCTACACTCAGACCCTTTCGTGGGGAGCCCTAGAATGAGCTACACCATATGTACCCATATTTTAATTTAAATCAGTCTAGAACAATTCTTTTGGTTATCCTTTTCTGAATTAAATTTTAGGAATTTGAAACTAATAAGATATTTATACTAGTGCTGATTTATTTTTTTAAATTCCCTTTATTTTTATGATTGCCAACAAGAGTCAGAAAGGGAGCGTTAATCATAAAATTTATTTGAGATTGTTTCCATTATATCTGATTACCTGCCTCTTAATGGCATGGAAAGGTGCAAAGGAAGACAAGGAAATAGATATTCAACACTGGCATTGATTACAGTATAATAACCTAAACACTTTCTCTGTTGTCCCTTTCACTAAATAACAGACTTAATCTTAGGTTTTAAGATTTTGATTAGCTGAATCCCTGTCTGAAAAAACAAATAAAACATTGACTTTTTTTCAGCTCTTGGTGCAGTTCAGCTGGTTTTGAATATTCCAGAAACTATGTAGTCGCTGGCTCTGCCGTCGATGAGTCCTGTGCCGTTGTTGTGAATGAACCAGCATGGCACGCGTTCCCCATTCTTCACATCCAAAAGGAAGTCTCGCTGCCAGCCCCTGTGACCATAAAGCCACATAATGCATGTGAATGACAGTGAGACCAAATTTGTTGAAAAGTCTGACTGTGTGTGTGTGTGTGTGTGTGTGTGTGTGTGTGTGCACGCCTGTATGTGTATATCATTTTCCATTACCTGGTAACTGAGAGTTCTGAACCCTTCACGATCATTGTGGCATCTGGTTTGTCTGAGACATCTCCGTTATGAAGCTCGCCAACCTTAAAATGCACGCCATTGTAGAACTGGCCTGTATGTGAGGAAGGGGGGGAGGGCGGGTGTTCAAATTACACATATTTATGCTGAACACAATTAAAATAACATTGAAAACCAATTCACAGTCAGATGTAGAGAGATATACAGAAAATGTAATGATTTCTCAAGCCAACCCAGTTCCCGGTCTTACCCAGCAGGCCATGAACATTGGGGGAGAGGAGGTGGCTGTCCAGGGTGTAAAAACCCAGGTAATCCCTGTGGTAGGGATGCTTTTCCCACACCTTGTGCAAGATGATTACAAACTTCACTGAGTCCTTAAGCGTGACGGTCAGACTTTGGTCCTTTGTCACCTGCAAGTCAGCGCTGCAAGATAGAGCATTATAGTTAAATTGGGGGTGACTGGGGGGGCTAGCATGTAGAACTGGTGCCCTATCAATAATTACAGACAATTTCATTTGTCCTCTTTGGATGTGAATTTTAAACCTTTTGTATACTGCTGTGATGTGCTAGCGGTCTACATCTCTCATGCACATATATGCATAATTAAAAAAAGAATTTGGGAATCTGTTTCACATGATGGTGTAACATACAGGAACTTCCCTTCTAAAAGTATAAAAGTATGACTACCTGGAGGAAGGGAAAGATTTACAGAGAGTGGGAGTTGGACAGGTACAGAAAGGGGATGATGAGTAATAGTGGACTCACACAAATGGTGATTTCTTTGCTTGTATATTTTTTTGTGGGATTGATGGTTTCAGTAATGTCCACCCAGAGGTAGTTTTGATAATGCAGCAAAGGAGGGATGAATTGACATCTACAAAGCAATATTACCACTTTACAAAACCATTCTTGTAGATTCTGGAGATCCTGTTTGGATATTAAATCAATATTGAGAAACTGAGAGCGAGACACCATGGTGATATACACCAGTGCAGAAGAACCTACTAGCATAGTTGCTGTACATCATTTTGTGACCGCAACTCCATTTTTCTTACTTCCTTTTTCTTTAACCTCATTGGAATGCGAAAATCTGAAAAAGTAGTTTGCCCTTTGAGATGAACTGGAGAATGGGTTGGCGTAGATCAGAGCACAGCTGCTTAAGACTGGGGTGGCATGGATCAAAGCACAGCTGCCTAAGACTGGGTTGGCATGGATCAGAGCACAGCTGCTTAAGACTGGGGGGGCATGGATCAAAGCACAGCTGCCTAAGACTGGGTTGGCATGGATCAGAGCACAGCTGCCTAAGACTGGGTTGGCATGGATCAGAGCACAGCTGCCTAAGACTGGGTTGGCATGGATCAGAGCACAGCTGCCTAAGACTGGGTTGGCATGGATCAGAGCACAGCTGCCTAAGACTGGGGAGGCATGGATCAGAGCACAGCTGCC
The DNA here is from genome assembly GCA_022702515.1 of Ilyophis sp. 1 JC-2022. Lineage (NCBI taxonomy): Eukaryota > Metazoa > Chordata > Actinopteri > Anguilliformes > Synaphobranchidae > Ilyophis > Ilyophis sp. 1 JC-2022. Next base: position 26,760,764 of record CM040396.1, read on the forward strand.
TAAGACTGGGGGGGCATGGATCAGAGCACAGCTGCCTAAGACTGGGGGGCATGGATCAGAGCACAGCTGCCTAAGACTGGGGTGGCATGGATCAGAGCACAGCTGCCTAAGACTGGGGGGTGAGGTGTTCTCCTGTTAGTGGAGGCAGCCTTGTCTGTTTTTTGTTTTTTTCTCTCTTACATTCTTCATACATACAAATCCTTTTTTATACTTCAATCTTTTGGTACCGATACTATCATTGCACACATCCCAGGGGGCGTAATGGAAGGCTCATGTAACTGTGCAAGAGAGTCACTTGGAAGACTGAGCTTTTACTCGCTGCTCACCTGGGCCACTTGAGGGATGCAGTTTTGGACCAGGAGAGTGAAGTCTGTGTCCCGCCCTGTAAGACTGTGATACTCTGGGTGGTCACCTCCAGTTGGAGCCCTAGCTTCTGGTGAACGATACCCAATCGGCCAAAATAAGTATTTATTTTGCTCCCAGGGTCCACTTTCTTGTCCCCAATAGTCTGCCCATTGACCACAATTCCTGCAAGGGGTTCAGGGGTCAGAGGGCACACTTCAGAAAGGCATAGAACTGAGAGAACAGTGCAAGACATCTCTCCATGTTTAGTACTCAACCCCAGATGTGTATGTTCGACCCAGCATAATGGCTGCGCAACCCACGTTTAACTAAATGTACCACAGCAGATTTTCTATTTTACTGAATAAATCAAGGTATTCAGAATTGCAAACATTTTGAGCACAAATTCAATGGAATCAGATTACATTTTTTAAAGCTTAGTAAACAAATAGTAAATAGTAAATAAATTTGAAGTGATTTTGGGGTGGAACTTCAAGGCCTACACTCCTCATCCCAATGCCCAATACTCATCATCCTATTGCCCAGTTCCCACACTGCATGGAGTCAGTACACAATTAGGTAGATTGTATCTCCACATGCATTCATTTAATGTACCACTGGTTACACCCCCTAATCTCACCTGGCAGTGGGTCTCTAACCAGATTGAAGATGGTTCCAGGCGCATCATTGATGTTGAAACACAGAGTGTCATTCTGCTCTGGCACATTGATGATGAAATGGGGGTCACCGTCCACTGGCAATGAATATCAGAGGGTTCAAGATAAAGGCCCATTAAAAAGTGAGAGAAGCATGCTATTGCTGCTCCTATACAGATTATTCCCATCTTTACAGACATGACTACTTCAATCAAGCTGTTTTATAGGACAAAGGTATAAAGCTAAATTTCTGTATGGCATTTATGTTTTGCCATCGGTGTCAAAATTGGTGAGATTACTTAACTGTACAAATTCACAATAGCAAAATTATTATGTGGCATATGTGTAATCTTCAGATAATAGTGACAGGATGTGAACCCCAGAAAGACAAATTGGGGACATACCGCTTGTGACAGGGTAGTGATGGTATGATGTTGATGTGTACCTGGGTTGGTGAGCATCTGAAATCAGAAATGCATTTTAAGTCATCACCTCAAGTGACAGGTGGGGCTACGTTTCACAGTATGTAACCCACAGTATACAGGTGCAGCTCAAAAAATTAGAATATCGTGAAAAAGTTCAATATTTTTTGTCACTCATTTCAGAAAGTGAAACTCATATATTATATAGATTCATTATACATAGAGTGAAATATTTCAAGCCTTTATTTCTTGTAATTTTGATGATTATGGCTTACAGCTAATGAAACCCAAAATTCAGTGTCTCAGAAAATTAGAATATTTTGCTTTAACATATTTTTAAAATATCATATTTAATATTTGGTCGCATATCCTTTGCATGCTGTTACTTCCTGAAGTCTGTGACCAATCAACATAAAAAGACTCTCGATATCTTATTTTCAGGTACTGTTACAAGCAATACTATAACCTCTCTGCATTTGAACTGATCTCTATGGGAATTTGGGGGTGAGACTAGATTCAGCTGTAAATTACACTGGTACAGTATGGAACACATGGCTGGCTAAATGGCTGTAAGTCATCAAGGGTCTGAGCTATCGAACGAGCCCCAAACCATCACTCTGTTGCCAGATATGGAGTAGATGTGGATGGATCACTGCAAGGGTTATTTCTCCTGACTCATTTTCCTATAGAACTCTATGGGGGAAAAAGTCAGGAGAAACAACCCTTAAAGGGATCCATCCACATCTACTCCATATCTGGCCACAGAGTGATGGTTTGGGGCTCGTTTGATACCTTAGACCCTTGATGACGTACAGCCATTTCGCCAGTCATGTGTTCCATACTGTACCAGCGTAATTTACAGCTGAATCTAGTCTTACCCCCCAATTCTCATAGAGATCAGTTCAAATGCAGAGAGGTTATAGTATCGCTTGTAACAGTACCTGAAAATAAGATATTGAGAGTCTTTTGATGTTGATTGGTCACAGACTTCAGGAAGTAACAGCATGCAAAGGATATGCGACCAAATATTAAATATGTTAAAGCAAAATATTCACATTTCATTAGCTGTAAGCCATAATCATCAAAATTACAAGAAGTAAAGGCTTGAAATATTTCACTCTATGTGTAATGAATCTATATAATATATGAGTTTCACTTTCTGAAATGAGTGACAAAAAAATATTGAACTTTTTCACGATATTCGAATTTTTTGAGCTGCACCTGTATGTGTCCAACACGCTTATATGTCTCTTATACTGAACATTTTGCCAACAGGATTTTCCACAAATTTAGACTTCCTCCAAGACCACTAATTTGATCATGGAATACACTTCTATTATAATATGATATATGACAATTATATTTAATAAATCCTATTCAAATCTGTTTTAATAAATTTTTTAAATGGGCATTGTCAGTGCAATTGTGTGACATTTGTTTTCCGTGCAGTCATGTGCCCAATAATCTGATAAATTTTTTTTTTACATGGATTAGATGGCCAGACAAATAATTTGGATTCCAGAACACTCCCTACTGTTTGGAATTTTGTTTGAAGAACTATCAGAAAAATATAATAATCAGGCAGATATATCAGGGGTGTTTCATAGCTGACCAATACTCACAAATAGTTGGCATCCGTCGCTCACCTATGAACCAACATGAAACAAAATGTCAACATAACATGATTTTATCAATGCTTGGGATCACCAGTCAGAGATTCTACTGTTTAGATATGAAGATTACCAATTAACCAAAAGCAAACTGAATCTGTTTGAATTGTGACCAAATCAATGTAATTTCCTACCTTTCAACTAAATTCATTAGCTAAAAAGCAGCTAAAGATTATTTTTTGTAAAAACCCAGATTAACAAAACGTTTGCAGGGGTTTTTAAATAGTGAATTTCAGTCAACCCCATATGCTCCTATGTCATGGCAGCCTTTCAAAACAAAAAAAACTAAGATCACTGATATTTAAAATGATGCACACCTGTCTTCATTTACAATATTAATTTCAGCAAATGCCCTCTAAACCTGAGAAAAAAAGCAAATGGCATTATCACCAGACATTATGTTATTTGTCATTTCTAATGTCGCTCTTAGTAAATCTGGCCCAAATGCCTTATAGCAGATTATTCTGTAGCTCACAAATCTGTGAGTATTACATGCTGTCTATCCCACCCTGAGTTCATACCCTCGGTCAGTTTGTCAGCGATAAGTGTGTCCGCTGGACCCTCGTCACTCTGGGGTTTTGTGGCCACCATGGAGGTGAGGGGAGTGACAAAGCTGTACTGCAGGGACAGTTCCAGAGCACGCCTGGTGGCATTCGCTTTCTCATCTGCTGTTCCACTCTCCCTGTGGAGGACCACACCCAGAGACAGAGGGTAATATGAGAAATACCTCCATATAACAGACATTTTTAATCTGTGAGTTGGTGTCTTTATTCAGACAAGAGTGGAAAATCACAGAATTTAAATATGTGAGAGTGGAGTGCAAGTTTGGGGATCCACGTGGTACTCTTCTCTGAGAGCCTAGGTGACATGTACTGTTACTAAAGGAATTCATACTGACTTCTTGCTCAGCAGCTGCTGGATCGTGAGGTATGCCCAAAGACGCTCTGTGAAATCCCCAAAGATATACTCCTCATTGGGGAACACCACATTCCAGTCCAGGGTGTTGGCCTGACCCTTGTAAGAAAGATCCTCTTCCAACTGGGGAGATGCACAGAAAGAACAGTGTAGTGGGTAAATCACAGTAAGGTGTGGGCATGATTATAGCGGAGTAGTGGATATGGTGGTGTGTAGAAGGGGTATTTATTTTAGGGCAGTGTTGAATAGGAGGTAGGATCATGTAAAGTGGTGGACCGGACAGTGCTGTTCAATAACTAAAATTAACTAAATATATAATTGCTTTAAAAAATGCATTCCCTATTGTTACCCTTTCCTTCATACTTGGAAATGTCCTGTTTTATTCATTAGCTGCTGTAAAATATTGCAAAATGCTCCATTGATTTGAGAGAATTTACACACGCATGTGTCCTCTAGCTGCTCATTCATAGCACCAGTGAAGTACCTACTGCATGATGAGATGGAGTAAGCATCTGCAAAATTCATCTGTCTTGGCTATGTCACCTGGCATTTGCATGGTTAAGATACCATTCCAAACTGTGTGACAAGCCCTAGGAAGACACCTTGTCCAGCATAACCACTTTCACTTTTCTTTATAGCTTTGAATCAAGGTCATCTGTAGCCATGATGTCGCTCTCCCACAGGAGCTATATTGAGGCATATTACACAATATATCAGCTTATGACAAAGTGCATTTAGGCCTTTCGCATTTCCGAGAAGCACTTATAGAATACAATAGAATAACTTTTATTTTCCCGCAAGGGAACTTCAGTTGTAGCCCCAGCAACAACAAAAAAGACAGACAGTGGGGCAGACCCACAACACACAAACAAACAAACTCTGCCTCCATGACTCTCCTCCATACACGCAGCGCCGCAGTCTCTCTACACCGCCGAAACGGAGCGCCGAACCGTGCCAATCCCCCCAGTTGTCTCCTCACTCCTCCCCCGCATTATGTCCTCCCTCCCTGGTTGCCTCCTGAAAATTGCCCGCACCCCCGGATCAGTCACAAAATCTTCAACTCCGATGAAGAGCGATGGCAACCCCTGTTGCTGCAGTCTGCAGATCCAACAGACACTCGCGAGCACATGCTGCGAATGCATCTCCATGGCGACAACCACAAACACAACCATATCGACCAGACAATTGGTCAATATTATTCAAACGAGCAGGAGGAGCGCCCCGAAAAATATCCAGCCCGCCTCCCCGTGCCACCACAGACACACAGCGCACGAAAAAAACAGACAAAAGCCAGACACAACAAAACACATTCAAATTAACAAACACGAACACGAGAGACAACTGGACTACATGTCGCCATTACAGCGCCACATGACATCAACGATATCGGTTTGCTTTCTTTTTTGAGGGGTCAGCATTTTCTTGAAAGATTGGTAGCCTATCATAGCAGCAGCTAGCATAGTAGCTAGCTAACTCGTCACCAGCTTTCTAAAGTTCTGTGCGCTGCCATGTCTGTTGATGTTTGCTTGTGTCATAGCTATCCCTTGTTGATTTGCACGTATTGCAATATGTGTCTAACCATAGATGAGATTGCATGGGTAGAGGATGGTCCTCTGTCATTCTTTCCCATTTGTTAAACTTGTTTAAAATGGTCTCTGCTATATAAATAAAAAAGCATGAGGGTTATCTTCCTGGTCTTTGTCTCCAGTCAATCAATACAGTATTTAAGGGCATGCTGACATCATCTTCGTTATCATCGTCACGTTCTTACTCTGAAGGTTACCATTAACTGTTTTTAAATGGCAGCTAATAAGCCAGTTACACTGATACGACAAAAACAATCATGCATAAGTCATGAGAAAGATTTATGGAAGTAAAAGTACAGGGAAAATGGGTGTTTGTTGTACACATACAGTGAAACCTGCCTTTGCAGTCACCTTTGTATAGCGATCACCTGCACGTGGCGGCAATTTTTCATTACTCCCTGGGTAGCCGTCATAGCAGGTTTCACTGTAGGTTTTATATGTGCTTGAGGCAGCAGCACGTTTGATTGCATTATGTTACATTTAGCAGATTCCCTGTACCAAAACAACGATGTGGGAGAACATAGGTACATTCACCTACACTTATGTGAGTATATCAGTGAGTATATGCAACATAACGAAAGCACTTATGCGAGTTAACTATGGTAGCCCCCCAAGCATGTTGTCTTATGTTGGGTTTACTTTATTCTTTCATATCCAGTCATTTACAGAAGTTGAGTATGGACCATTCCCATCCATGTGACAAGACATAAAACCATGTTAATGTATCTCACCCCCTGTGCTGACACCTCCACCAGGAAGTTGCTCAGGTCATTGTCAGACAGCCGGCCAGCCACAACAATCTCAGATCCATTGAACAGCTGCTTGAAGTGATGGTTGGTCAGCGATTCAACAACATTCTCTGGATAATGCATGTTTACCTCAGAGAGGAGAGTGCTGGATACCTCAGAGTAGAAACCCTAAAAGAGACAAATGTGTGAGAGCTATGCATATACATGGGCTCATGCTCATGCCCGCACACACACACACACACACACACACACACACACAGAGCATGCCCGTTAAAACAGAATATATTACAGTACACAGTAAAATTCTCTGTGTTCATTTAACTAACACAGTCTACATGAGTTAGAGGGATAAAATGTACGCTGTGTGAAATGCACTCTTTCAGAGTTGAACAAACACAGAAAATGTAACTGCTCAGTACAATAAATAATATACAATGGTACTTAGTTACAATATCGTCATACTGTATATCATAAAAAACATAAACAGTTGTTGCAGTATAAATAACTACATAGTAGTAGGCTACTGTTACAGTAGAGCTAAGGACATACCACAGTATTACAGTAATGGTACTGTATAAATAAATACATATAACAGTGTAGGTTAATAAGAGGTCAGCACATGTAGTTGTAAGGAAGCATCAGACTCAGCATAGATCCTTCTGGACAATCCATTGTTTTGATTCGCCAGCACATCCAAAAAATTGTAATCAAGATCAAAGCCAAATCCAAGGCAGAACAACGCCATGTTGTTGTTCATTGCATTCCGCACGTTCTCCTGGATCTTGTCAAGCCTCCACTCCCCTGCACACAAACAGGCACAAGCAAACATACACAAACACTGATTTAACTATTAACACTGGCAACTTTACTATTCTTTAATGTCACTGTCACACGGCGTGACGCACGCTTGGGAGGGAGATGTGGTAGTTCCGGGTTCCTACATTGCCAAATGAGAGAGCACACCTTTACAGACCTAAAAACACCTTCACCCTTCCTCCTCATGGGATCCGGGCAAACACAATAAACTATAACAAAAAAGACAAAATAAAACAAACCACAACCCCAACGCGCGCAGTGCCGTCAGCTTTTCAACTCGTCCAGCCAGGTTTGTTTCACATTGTTGTGTCTGTGTCTGTCGCTCTCGCTCGACATGTGCTCCTGGCCTCAGCCCAGTACCGTGGAGACAAGCGCCCTTTAAGCACTTGGGCTGATTAGTTAACACAACCTAGGTGTGTGTGCTCTTTCCACCAGTAGCCAAGACAAATCTGATTCTTTACCGGACCGAATGCCACAAGTCACTTGCATACGTTTACATACAGTAACAATCGCGTTACTGTTATTGTCCACTAAACAGTAATGTTTTCTTGTGTGTTTTGGCTGTGTTGTCTGACTAGTTGTGAAAAAATATGAGAACAACAGTGATGATGACACTTGAGCATACCAGAGTTAGGCTGCCCATCTGTCAGCAAGATGACCATAGACACACTCCTCGCTGGCAGCTTCTCGCGAGCTTTGTCTTCTTTCAGCATTTTAACTGCCTCAAGCACAGCATCATTGATGTTGGTAGCTAATGGAAGATGGAGGGGGCACATCACATGATTGGGTGAAAGCCATGCAGAGAGAGAATGACACAGATACACACAAAATACATAAAGACTAGCCTCAAATTTGCCATCATAGCCCATACTTTTTTTGAAGGCAATATATAGTAAAGCCATATGCTCCCACAAACTCTTGGGGTTCGATTTACTAAGATCCCAAATAAGAGGTGTTATTTTGGGCGCAGCCAAAGTATTTGCATGTGGTATCATTTCACACTTTGCAGGTGATCAATGAAGAGTCACGGCCTCATTCACGAAGCGTTCCTAAATATATGCGCATACATTTATGTACGAAACGAGTTGGTAGCCTACGAAAAAAATACGCCAGACTCATCAAACCGTGTGGAAAAGGCTGATTTTTTCGTATGCACGTACGAAGCACGCTCATGTTATTTTGTGATTAGCTTATATCCACGCCCATTAATTGCCTTATATGGAGGTTGTCGCTTACATTTAAAGCTCCATATGAACTGAAAATGGCCCAGTAAAAGCTAAATAAATAATTATTCTGACATTGAAATCAAAGTTTTATTAGCAGATGTTCAATCAAGGAAAATAAATAGTTTAGTATTGTCCGTTAAAAAGTAATAAAGTAAATCGTAACATAGCCTACATGGTAAAGTAAAAAGAGGCTATAACATGCAGGAAATGCAGAATCTCACATTACACAAGCTGTTAAAGTGCAAGCCTATCTGCATCGGACGAGCGCATTGCCTCTATAAGCACTAGGTTGCGGTCTTTTTCGCAGCCTGGAAAATAAAATAATAAATTTTGTCATTTTGTTGGTGGTTTTAATTCCTGATCCCCTATTGGTGGAAAGAGGTAGGCTTACATGCCACTAAAGCCAGCCAACTGAAGCTGTTGTGGGTCCCATCCGCCTATGGTCCCACCAGGCAATCGAGCCGGGACTTTGAGCAATACGATGTGACAGCCCTTTCTATACATATTTTGCAAACAACGTCTGGCTACAACGTCTTCGTGGTACGTTGTCATAAAGCATATTTTTAGATCATAATTTACAGTCTTAATGCGCTACTTGCTTTTTTTCACGGCCTCAGAAATCGAGAGAATATCAGAAAGAGGGAGAAAGAAAATGTGATTGCAGCGATTAAATTAATTATGTTGGAAAACGTTTTTTAAAATGCGTATCATAAAATGGTATGCCTGTATACCTTCGAAAAGGTGGAAAACCCGTATTTTATATTGAAAAACGTATGACAACACCTATGACAAAATAAAATCAAACTAATGGAAAACTTTAGTTGGCTAGCATTAGCGAACACATACGCTGTTTATGTTTATTTCCTGGTCAGCCCACGCCACGTCTGATGCCCCTAATGTACAAAACGCCACTGGTCGGGACTGAAATGATCGCAACTATGCTTATTAGCACTAAACCTACTTGTGTCGTTAGTGTAATTTAATCATATTTCTATATGATCATAGGTTTTATTTTGATACATTTTTTATTTGTTTTGTAATTCACCGTTTGTTGTAATATACATTGTATTGCTTGTTTGATTCAAATACGCATTACTCTTGAATTACTAGGTATTATTTAACACGATTTGCTTCATGATTAAAAATGTATTCTTACTGTTCGTGATGTATGTATCCACAAATTATCTTCTTGTATATTTTGAGCGTTAGCTTGAATATTAGCCCCCATTTTACGCAATCATTCAGAACGTTCCTTTGCGGATATTCCAAACACACCCGTACGTGTCTTGCTACAACGACTGCCATCATCTTATTGATTCCGTGTCTTTTAATACCTGCTTTACATTTGTACTAAAATGCACCTCCAAATACCTTTCCCAAACTTCCTTTTGGCTTTAGCAAGTCACTTTACACGTGCTATGTTATATCTATTTGCATGACCACCTCCCACTATTTCGCGAAATAACAAGGGATGACCAATTTTCCATGGTCATTCAGGCTAACCCGCAAAAATGAGAAATCAAGGTGTCTTTCAATTTTAGCAATCATCTTTACACCTAGTTAGTTGATCACCTCGGACGATTTTTCTTCAGGTGGTAAGTTTTACACGTGCTTTTGTACACGAAAACCTTTAGTAAATTGACCCCTTGGTGTCCCCATCATGCAATGCAGAGAGCGTGTGATGAACACATAGGTCAATGGTGTATTATGGTTTTGTAACATTGTGAAAATGCAAGATGCAATACAATACCTAACAGTTAGTGGCAGGACTTAAAAACTATCCTCATTTGTCATAGGGGAAACCTCTTGTTTAAAAGAAATAAAAAGTCCCTGGAAGAAATAATTTGTGGCTATGGCTTGCTACATCTACATGTTAATTATTCAAATAGTAAAACAGAAACCAAGTCTTTAAATAGTTTTTTAACTCTAATAATATTTACTTTTAATAATGCTATTGCTAAAGGATGGATTCTCACTCACATCCACGATCGTAGATCTTCCTGACATAGATCTTTGCCTCTTCAACATTCTCTTTAGTGGCCTTGGACAGGGATGGTTTCATTTTTTCAATTTTGTCGTCAAATAGGATTATACCAAAGTGGTCATCTTCACCGAGGTCATCCAGGATAGTCAGCAGAGCCTCACGGGTCTGAGGAAGTCACAGGGTAAATAGAGAGGGCCCCTCTAACACCTGACATGCATTGACATAACACCATTTACAGTATTTTTCAGGTAAATGTTTGCAAATATTGTTCACACTTGTGATACAAAAAGTGCAATGATCTTTGTATGCTTCAATACCGTTAGTAGCAGAAAGCCCTGTTGATGTTCATATCAGCTATGCTAGGAATCCCAACAAAACACATCTACCATAATATAAATCAAGGAGTGTCATCACAACGTTCCCCAAGTGAACACTGACTCACCTGTTGGATTTTGATCCCATACATGGATCCACTGATGTCTATCACAAAAACGACATTCTTTGGCATATGGGGCAAATCCCCGGGGGCAAAAAAATGCACAAAATACCCATTTACGACCTGGGAAAGAAACAAAGCATTCATGGGTTACTATCTGTCTGTCAAAACAAACCAGGTTTCCATGAGAATATTGTGGATGCAGAAGGCAGTTCTTCAGTAAATCAACCAAAATACCAACACACAATACCAATGCTAAATATATTCAGAGCTACACCCCATGTAGCAGTGTGAGGGGTCATTTCAGCATTGGAGGACATCTTTTGTCTGTTGGACATTTTGATTAATAAAATTGAAATGGTACACAAATACATGAAAATAATAATGTATTCAACTTCTGTGTGTTGTTATTTCATAATAGCACTAAATATGTGTCATCTTATTGTCTTTTTTAGATATTAAAAACTTTTTTTAAAGTCAAGCAAAATCACATGTTCCTGAGGTTAATGAAGAGACTTTGATTCACAACTTTCAATATAAAAAAAAGTTTACTTAAAAAAATGTCCTCTTGTGTATTAATACTAATCTTAAAACATTTTTGCATGATTATGTAAAAAAAAAAGAATTTAAATGTTGTCCCCAAGTTTCAGTCTGCAAAAAATTATGAAATTACGCCGTGAGTGTTACAACCTTGAGGAATTGACATTATTTCTTCAAATAGACAGCCAGCGTGCAATAAGTTGCCTTTTTAACATACTTTTTCAATGCTTGGCATAAGGGGACGAGTATAACTCGTCACCCCTGTTACGCTTAATTCATGCAGAAAAGAACATGCATTTTGTAAAATTATGTTAAAGTTAAGGTTAAAATGTAATAAAAATCTGATATGAATGCAATTGTTATCTTTCCATTTACGTCACCACATGGGTAGCTATAACAGTTTTAGGGCACTAATTATCAACCCTGTTATTGTCAACCCTGTTAATTCATTTCAATGCAGGAAAGTCAAGAAAAATGGATTCTGGTTTGAATATAATAGCATGCTGAGATGGCACAGCATGTTTTTCTGAAATGTTATCATTTTCTTTATTCAATTTAGTGGCAAAAATATCTAAATAATTATTTTTTTGAAAAATGTCTAATTTGAAAATATCCTCAAATGCTGAAATTACCTTGTGGGGTTACATGCATTGTCATGGCTCATAACCAACAGAGATTTCAAGAGTAAAGAAAAATACGGCCGGTGTTTTTGAGTTGCCTGATAGTTATAGTTAAACTAACAATAACCTTAAGTATTAGCAAGCGTTTCCATTCGCCCATGTAACTTTAGCTAGCTGGCTGCTCGTTACTGGGTGATGGGGCAAACGTTAAGGTTGTAAATTGTTAAACCGGTTATGTTTATGTTTAAGATTACTTTTGGGACTTACATTTTATATCAGATACTTCTGTAGATTTACTCAACTGGTGTTTGAATGGGGGACTTTCTACTTTTCCTGGAATCATTTTTAGCTGTGACCAGCAGCTAGTAGAAGTCACTCTGTCGGTAATTTGGTTGGTCTGTCCGATATTTCTGCAATAGACTAGGCCTATACCCGCACATACAGATACTTGGCATATGGTCGCAGCTTATCACATGCTAATGTGCTTGTTTATTTCTGAACCTATAGTTCTGTGGAATGAATACAGAACACATGCGTCGGAGCTGGATGAGAGTGATAGGCTACTAACGTTCAATGCCAAAGAGAAAATCTCTTTACTTCCTGAGCAAATACTGTATTATAAGGAAGAAAATATGTATATACACACCTGAAATTCCTGTTTATTTTTAAATAATAAAGTAATAATAATTTAAGCAAGTGATTTACTGTAATATGCAGTCACACCATTGGAACCAATAGACAAACACATATTTAATATACACTATGATATTTAATTTAAATTAAATTTCATTACAGTATTTAATGTTGAGGGACCAAGTTAATTTTGAGTTAGGTCTAGAGTTTAATATTTCAATTAAAATCATTCCAAAAGAATTTCAACAGTCAGTATTTTATTCATAGCATATAAAAAATAAAAAAAAGTTTAAATCGAAACCGAAAACCAAGATAATTTTCCCAAGCCGAATCGAAATTTAATCAAACTCAAAAAACACTAATTGCTCAGCACTGGCGTGCTGTAAATTGTAAATCTTAAAATAAGTAAAAAATGTACAGAATCAATACATCAAATGTGAAACAAGTCAATCTATAAAATGTATAAAAACAAATAAAAATGTACTTCACTACCCACTCGATGTGTAACTGTTAAGAAGCATGATTCACTGACCTGGATATCACCAATGCCTTTCTCTCGCTTCACATCATACTTGACGATGAAGTCCCCATCAATTAGCGTCCCATTACAGTCAGGACACACCCTCTGCTGCTCCAGTGTTGGAGAGAAGGAGATATGTGCCTGGGTTGGGTTGGGTTGGGGGGTTGGGGGAAAGTGTAGATTTTAATATCCCTAATCAACTAGCACCACTGTCACTATTGTGACAAATCAGACATCATGCCCAATATAAAAAACAAATTAAGATATAAAAGAATCATTTTAGCCTGATTATTGATGGAACAACAGTCCAGAGGCCTCATTTGTCAAATGTTTGTAAACACAGATTTTTAAATTAAATAGACTTGATGTATTCCGTACTAAGACAATTTTGTGCGGTGGTTCTACTTATGTAAAAACCAACAAATTGAGATTTATAAAAACCTGAAACTGACATGAAAGTGGTTTTATGCGCACGTAAACTCCAGAGGACCATGCACACGTCAGATTTATTTTGTGCACTAAGTACTATGAGACGCAATGCTGTGGGCCAAATACTATGCTACAACCATACACTTAGGTTTGGATGTGAGACAGGGAGACATGTCACCCCCAATATTTTCAATGGAATTGGTCCGTAGACTATTATTGTTCCCCAGCTATTATTATTGCAGTTTAAAAAACCTTCCATTTCTACAAATGTTCTCAGTTTTCAAGTACCTTGGTGTCAGTGACGGTTTTTTCCACAAGAGGGAGTAACTCATTGCTGATGAAAGTACCGTAGGCATCAAGAAAAGCAATTCCTTGATGTTCAAAAATGTCCACTACAATCTGTTGAATGACAGAAACTTAGTATTCACATACTACTGTCCGTGTGTCACAGTACAACTAAAACAATGTGATAATGGCTTATTACACAGCTTAAGTACACATTTCTAAATTATCATACATTTATGATCATACTGTATGTGTCACGCATGGTCTCACAAACCTCAAAGTTGTGGATCAGCTGTTTGGGTTTGACTCGTGTCATGAGCTCATAATTGCCGCCAATGCGCTTCAGTAGCTCTTCATGGGTCAGTGTGAAGGTGACTTCACTATGGGCTGCGATGTTCACAGACACTGAGAATTTCTCCATCTTTCTGCCGGATGCCCTTGAAACACACAAACATAGCCTGTGTGTAATATTCCGTATAAGGAGATGGCACAATTCTGGGTTTTCACCACAATTTTCCACAGACAGAGGCAGAGACACAGATGCAGACAGACAGACAGACAGACAGACACAGAGAGAGAGAGAGAGAGAGAGAGAGAGAGAGAGAGAGAGAGAGAGAGAGACAGAATGTTCAAGAATGCTTAGGTCAGGTTTGCAGGTCACATGTTCCTGAGAAAAATAAAGAAGAATAAACTAAAATAACAAAGACAAAACAAAGCAAACTACGAGAGATTCTCAGTTTTAACTTTTCTCAGCTGACCAGCTCCTTAGTTTTTAAGCCACGTTGGTATCGCTTTGTCTCTCACAACAAACCACACTCTTTCTCTGTGTGCGTGTTTCCAGTCTCAGCCCAGTACTGTGGAGAGGAGCACACTTTTAAGCACCTGAGCTGATTCGTTAACACAACCCATCTGCATTTGCTAACTACACCAGTAAACATGGCCGACCTTTTACCAATGGTTTGCGGCAAACAAATTGTCTGTGGTGAGGGGTCGAGTAAGTATTTTTCTTGTTTTTCAGCTAGTTTGTTATAAACTACTGAATTCATACAATTAAATTGTGAATGTGTAGAGTTTAAATTTGTAAAAGGTAAAAATAAAGTGAGTTCCATTACCTGACCAGCCCAGCTGTCTGCCCTCGAGAGACTGCAGCCTGATATTCTCTCCTGGCCTTCTGTTTCTCTTTCACATTGCCCACATACAGCTTTCCATCAATCTCCCTGAAACACACACACGCACACACACACGCACGCACGCAAGCACGGGCACACAGAGTGAACACACAAAATGTCAGCAGAGGTCTGAACAGAGTTCAGTGGAGAGTTCCTGTTATGTTTGACAAAAAGTTATTTTTCACATACTGCCCTCTCCCGTGCATTATAAAGGCATGTGTGTTCATGATTTGCACAAAGTCACTGACATGCTGAAGTTTGTGATGAAGGCAGTCTTGGGAAGTTCCACACCAAAAAAAACTTCTTTGGATGAGTTGGCTCTGTTGATAGCAATGGAGGTCATGACAGTGTGGGCAAAGCGAGATGCCACCTTAGTGTTCACTTTCACACTGCGTACCTCCACCTTCCCCTGCAAAGAGAAAGAGAGAGAGAGAGATAGAGTTGACCATAGAAAAAAGTCCTCTCAGCCAACTTGTTCTGAGGCTCAGTGAACTAACAGCCACTAACATTACTAACCCCAAACTGTAATGTTTCGTGGGTTTTTATTTTCTTTTCCTTTGCGGTTCTCAACTTGGTTTCCCGATTGAGAATCTATCTGATTTTTTCCACGTTCCGTTCCGGGGGTTGCTTTCCCTCATTATTATTTTCACCTGTGCTTCTACCTGCGGGGTATTTAAGTTCCTCACTTCCGCTTCCCCGGTGCTTCTTTGTCATTCAACATTTCATTGAGCCAGATATAGCCAGGTACTAGTGACCTTATGATATTAAACGCTGTTTATGTTCATGGGGGACTTGCTATTAGCCTATTTTCAGGTATTGGTTTTATTCCTTCTGATTAGCATTCTGTGCTATTTATTTTGTTCCTGGCTGTTCTCTCGGAGACAGTTTCTCTTTGTTGGTTTTATTTTGGTTTTACATTTTTTTGGCCGTCTGAACTTATGTGCCGAGGGTGTTCTTTTCTTTGCTAAGTTTCCCGTTTTGGCTCCATTGTTGAGCTCGGGAGATTTAGTTTGCGTTTCACTCGTTATTCGTGTCCGTCCTATTTTAGTGAGTTGAGTTTTCTTTGGCTGTTTAGCCACAAGGAATTAGTTTCCTGTTTTTTCTTTCTTTGCATTTATTGTATTACTCCCTTTATTGGTCCTCACTGCGTGAGTGACTTGTTCTGATCCCCCCACCTTCGGGTTTGATCATCCGCCACAATAAATCCATTACACAAACAGCCTCAGGAAAACTACACCTTACTCAGAAAATTAAACCCAAACAAATTACAGCTAAAAAAGAAAAGAAAAATATACCACCTATTGGAAACACAACACAAACTTGAATGCTATTTGGTCCTAAATAGACAGTTCTCATGAACTGGTTTGGCTTAGAATCACCACACTCGGCAGGCTTGTTGGGATGGCCAAACTCTTGAATCCTGTAAATTACGACATAAATTGAACACCTGATGGCACTGTAGTGCATGTGACAAAATGTTGATATTTACACACCCAATGCCGACACCCTGTTTGACTAAGAGTCACATAATTTGGTGTACAGGTCCCTCTGCTCGTGCGGAACAAATTTTCCTCAAGGACCCATAAAGTCCGCCATATTGGATTTTTTGCTAATTAGCATTTTTTGTAAAACACTTCAATTGTAACTCCTCCGACAAACTTTAGCCAATTTGCATGAAACTTCAACTCACGTGCCTTCAAAATTAATTTTGTATTGGGCGTGGCTTATCACAAAAATGCTAATAATTCTAAAACTGTTTGACATAAAGTTCTGAAACTTGTTGGGCTGATTGAGAGTTAAATCAAAACTCCAGATAAAAAGGCTGAGCCCAATCAAACCACGTAGTGGCGCTATAGAGATCCAAAAGTTCACTGTTTCCTTGCAGAGACTTCAAACTTGCAACAATTACTAAAGCCCTGATTAGAAACATAGATATTTGCTTTTTGAGTAAACTCTGTCTTAAATTGTCCACCATTTTGGAGTCTTTGTGTTTGACAAATGCTGCTTAAGCTGCTCGGTCCCCGGCAAGTCAGCTATATCTTGGAATGTATTTATTTTCTTTCCTTTATTTAGTATTGTAAATGCTGTTAACAATGTTGTCAGTTACCTGCTTTGGCGATATTGTTTTGATAGATTCATGCCAATAAATCATTTTGAATTTGAGAGTGAGTGAGTCAGTGTGTGAGAGAGAGAGAGGAGAGACAGAGACAGGGAGAGAGAGCGATAGAGAGAGAGAGAGAGAGACATAAATAGAAACAGAGACACAGAGACACAGAGAGAGAGAGAGAGAGAGAGAGAGAGAGTCTCAGTCAGCAAGACTACACTAGATGGGAAAAACATCCAGCTGAAATTTTGCATGCAGAATTTTGTAAAAATATCCTACAGGTACATAGGAATACTCCAAATAATGCATGCAGGGCTGAATTAGGCAGATATCCAATTATTATTCAAATCCAGAAAAGGGCACTCAATTTTATTGAGCATCTAAAAACGAGCCCAGAAAATTCATTACAATATAAAGCTCTAAAAACCCAAGAGGTCAGCCCAGGAAAGTATCCCCTCAGTCAGCTGGTTCTGAACCTATCTGAACTAATCAATACTAACACAAACCAGCTTCAGGTCAGCACTGCTTCAGAACTGCCAATTAGAGTCAACCAAACTATGAAACAAATCAAAACCGTATATTTGGAACATTGGAACACCAGTACCAAATCCCAAAGTAAACTGAATTGCTATCGGGCCCTAAAGAGAGAATACACACTGGCAGAATATCTCTTCTCTGTCAGAGATACAAAGCAGAGACAGATCCTGACCAAGTACAGGCTCAGTGACCACACCTTAGCAATTGAAAAAGGTAGATATAAAAAGTCATGGTTGCCCAAAGAGGAACGTCTATGTGGTCACTGTAAGACAGGAGAGGTGGAGACAGAGATGCACTTCCTCTTACACTGTGAGAAATATTCTGAAATCAGAAAAACATATTTCACCAAATTTTGTAAATATATAAATACATTTTCTTCCCTAACAAATTTGGAAAGGCTGAAAATCCTCCTGGGAGAAGGAACAACAGCCCCACTCGCGGCACAATATGTTTCGGCCTGTCACAACCTGAGGGACAGTGAGTAACCACCCAGCAGTTAACAACTAAGCCCCTTACAACGAAATCCCCAATGTATAATGAAAAAAATAATTATTATTATTACAATTGTTGTTATTATTATTTTAAATATGTATGTATGTATGTATGTGTAATGCTTTGGCAATATTTACGCTATGTATTTCATGCCAATAAAGCACATTAAATTGAATTGAATTGAATTGAAATTGAATTGAGAGAGAGAGAGAGAGAGAGAGAGAGAGAGAGAGAGAGAGAGAGAGAGAGAGAGAGAGAGAGAGAGAGAGAGAGAGAGGCTGAATGGAGCAGTCATGCTGAAGATGAGCTCCTGAATTTGATGATTTGCCTTTTGTTTAGAATGAGACAAATAAAAACTAATAGAAACTAATAGAAAATAGTTAAAAACTAAATAAATATAGTTATTTATAAAATCACTGAATCAGTGAATTTTTCTTTTCAAAACTTGACAGTTTACTTATAAAAAATGGAAAGGAAGCCTATGCTAGGCTAACCAATTAAGGTAATTAAGGTAATACAGGAAATAACAGCAGAAAGGAAAGACAAAAAAAAGACCCAAATAAGACTGCAAGAGAGATACAACACCCCTGGGAAAAAACAGAAGATAGAAAATATATAGAGGACAGAGGATATTAAGGAAAAGAGGATAGCCCAGAAAAAAGACATTAAAATCATTCAAAATCAATCAAAAGGAAAGTATTTGCATAAGCAACAAATGTCATAGAAAGCAAAATAGTTAAACAATAAAGAAACAATCAATCCAAGTAAACACAAACAAATTAGAATTTGATCATTTATAATAAAATGCAGGAGGGCATTAGCATTGTTAGCATATGATAAAATAGCATTGGTCTGTGACAGTTGGAAGCTGACAGTTGGGCCCAACTGTAAAGTAACATTGTTGCAAGATGGCTGCCATAGCAACAGTAGCAGCAGTAGCAGCTAAGCCCCGACCCTTTCTACACCCTGACGGAGTGAACTCTGAAAATGCCAGAACACAGCACAAACAAAAAGTACAGAGGGAAAACCCAGAGACACTGTTTGCTGACTGTAACCAGAGCAAGGGGAAAAGCATTACCACCAACCTGCTGCTTTACACTGAGCAAACCCCAGCATGGCACACTGCTGTATGTGCACATTATCAGTACATAACTAAAAGAGGAATATGCCAGGGCCGACAAGTACTTACTTTTAACGATGAAGACAAAAACCCTGAAAATCGCTGTCTAACTATAAATGTATACCAAAATGGCACCATAATGGTACAGCGGAGTGAAGCTGCGCTCAGCTCCTTTGAAAGGGACTTTAACACCCTGAAAAAACTGGCAGAGACTGAAAAAACACAGCATGCCAGCACACTGCTGATCCTTGCCCCAAAGGAGGAAAAACCAGACCATAACCAAACGGATAAACCCACCCCAGAAGACTGCCACTGCGAGGACACCGACCAGGATCCTCAGACCCAAAGCCAACAGCTCCACACCACCGTGTCGCAGATGAGGGACAGCCTCTCCCTGCTGGAGGTGGAGCGAACAAAGATGAAGGAGCAGGTATTGACCCACGTCACCATCAGTACAGACTCACAGCCCCTGAAGGATCAGCTCAGCCAGGTGAGAAACCAGCTGAAAATCTCCATGGGGATACTGAAAGGGGAGGTAAAACACCTCCAGCATGACCAGGAGGAGTTAAAGAGAGAACTGGCAGAGGTGACGCAGGTAATGAGAAAATAAGTATCTGAGATCAGGAAGGAACTGAGGAGAGAACTGTCAGGGGCCAGAAAAGAGCTGCAGGTCAGAGACAAGGCCATAGAGAGCCTGAGGGAGCAGCTGCACTCCCTCACCACCACTGCCCCTGGCACTGCTGAGACACCTCCACCTGATACACAGCAGCTCACAACCTCACAAACTGAGCTCAGTCACTCAGACGCACAGGAAAATAATGCACCTGTCACAGAGAGTATCCCCCATACACAGGGTAGAACCATATCCACACCCAAAACAGCCACCACAAAACCCAAACAACACAAAGCACAAACTGCCACAGGCAAACAAATCACACACATAGACACAGAGGTAGCCATTTTAATAGACTCCAATGGCAAATTTATAAACGAGGAGCAACTTTTTCCAGGCCGAAATGTGTCAAAGATTTGGTGTCCCAGAACCAAGGATGCCCTTCAAATTCTGTCTCAACCTGATTTTGGCTCCCCCAGACATATAATCATCCATACAGGCACAAATGATCTGAGAGCAGAGCAGGAGAAGGTGGGTAGTCTGGTCAGGAGAGTGGCAGAAAGGGCTGCAGAGACCTTCCCCAATGCTAAAAATAACAATCTCATCTCTCCTGCCACACAAAGATTTCCACCCTCACACTATACAGCGTGTCAACGCAGAAATCTCCAGAGGGTGTGCCCTTCTTCCGAACGTGCACCTGGCTCATCATCCTACCATTGGACCCTGGGACCTGTATGACCATGTGCACCTGGCTCATCATCCTACCATTGGACCCTGGGACCTGTATGACCATGTGCACCTGGCTCATCATCCTACCATTGGACCCTGGGACCTGTATGACCATGTGCACCTGGCTCATCATCCTACCATTGGACCCTGGGACCTGTATGACCATGTGCACCTAGCTCATCATCCTACCATTGGACCCTGGGACCTGTATGACCATGTGCACCTGGCTCATCATCCTACCATTGGACCCTGGGACCTGTATGACCATGTGCACCTGGTTCATCATCCTACCATTGGACCCTGGGACCTGTATGACCATGTGCACCTGGCTCATCATCCTACCATTGGACCCTGGGACCTGTATGACCATGTGCACCTTGACAAAGCAGCAGTTGGGGAGTTCGCTAAGACTCTGAAAGACGTGGCACTCTGCAAACACCCTAGTCACTCACCAAGCAGCAAAAGAAGAGTCACCAGCAATTCCCAACATAACCCTGCTACTGTACCCAGTACCGCACCCCACCACAGACGCTCCAGACCCATCGCTCCCAACAAAGCACCGGGATATCACCCTCATCCGGCTCGCCAGCCCCACCCACCTGGATTCACCCCCCCAACCAAGCACCTCACCGCCTCCAAGCAAGCCATCCCGAATCACCCACCCCAGGACCCCGCCCCACAGCAGAACCCACACAGCTATGCTGAAGCTCTTAGAGGCCCAAGGGACACTGAACACATGGGTGAGATCAAGCAGTTACTCATGTACATCTGTACAAAACTGACAGGATAAAACAGTATGATTTTGTTTCTCTTTATATGACCTATACTGTTACTCTATAAATATGTTTATTGTTTTTTAAAAGTTAAAAGGTTAATTCTCGCATATCTCCAGTCATTTAACACATTGTTTCTATTTGCTCTGTTGTTTGTTTAATTCTAAACAAATTAAATCACCATAGCATGAAATCTGTTTCGATTAGCGTGTGGAATATCCAAGGCCTGAACTCTTCAGTTTTTGGTTCAAAGAGCCTGGCCCTGGAATTCAAAAAGAATATCAAAGATATTGATATTGTTGTTCTACAAGAGACATGGTGTAGGGAAGATGTAGTCACTCACTGAGAAATGAAAAGAAATGATTGTGCCCTCATTAAAATGAAGTACCATCTCTCAAGGCAGGGATTCAGGGGGACTAATAATTTGGTATAAATCAGAATTACAAAATCTAATAGAGCCCATCAAAAAAGAAAAATATTATTTATGGTTGAAAATAATAAAAAAACTTGTCTTCACACCGAAAGATATCTTTGTCTGTGCAGTGTACATTCCTTCCTCAGAATCCCCTTATTTCAGTGAAGAAGTGTTTCCTAACCTCCAGAAAGAAAGCCATTTTCAGGCCCAGGGAAATGTGCTAATCTGTGGGGATCTGAATTCTAGAACCGGAACACTGCCGGATTTCACCAGCACAGAGGGAGACTACATCACCGGGAAAAACCCCTTCAATTAATTTAATTTCTCCAAAAGAAACAACCATGACAGGGTTACCAACAAAAATGGTAAGGAACTCCTGCAGCTCTGCCGTAGCCTGAGTCTGTACATTGTCAATAGTAAGATACGAGGGGACTCTTTGGGAAGATACACCTATTGCTCACCTCTTGGCTGCAGTACAGTTGACTACATGGTCACAGATATGGACCCTTTCTCTTTCAGATCATTCACTGTCAAGCCACTAGTCTCTGTCTGATCGCAGCCAAATTACTGTGTATCTCAAAAGGACAGAAACTAACACCACCACACACAGCCCAATACGCTGTTCAGTATCCCCAAATCATACAGATGGGCCGAAAACAGTACTGAGGAATACCAGAAAGCAATCAGTAGCAAAGTCATTCAAAGATTATTAGATACCTTTCTGGATACCGCATATACTCACAATAAGGAATGAGTCAACCAGGCAGTGGATAAAATTCATTATATATTTAGAAAAACTGCTAAAATATCTCATTTGAAAATATCAAAAAACAAACAAATAAAACCGAAAGAAGACATCTGGTTTGATACAGAATGTCTAAATATAAGGAAAGAACTGCGGAAATTATCAAATCAAAAACATAGAGATCCATCAAACCCTGATTTGCGCCTTTGCTACTGTGAGATACTAAAACACTACAAACGCACGCTCAGAACCAAAAAGGCACTATACATCCGCAAGCAGCTGACACTAATTGAAGAGTCCTCTAACAATATCTGTAAAAATTGGAATACACTGAATAAAACAAAACCTGAACAATTGGCCATTCAAAATGGAGATATATGGATGAAACATTTCAAAACACTATCTGAAATAATACATCTGGGCATAGCAACAAAACCAAATCCAAGAAAAATTACAAACATTAGAACTGGCAATAAAAGATAACCAGAACCCATTGGATTCCCCCATTACTGGACAGGAGCTGCTGGAGAAACAGGTCCTCAAACCCAAAAAAGCTTCTGGACCCGATAGCATCTTAAATGAGATGCTCAAATACACCAGTGTCAAATTTCAACACGCCATTCTAAAATTATTTAACTTGGTTCTGAGGGTGGGTTACTTCCCTGACATCTGGAATCAAGAGCTAATAACACCAATTTTAAAAAGCGGAGATAAATTGGATCCCAACAATTACCGAGGCATTTGTGTGAACAGTAATCTGGGGAAGGTACTTTGTAGCATCTTTAATACAAGATTTATAGACTTCCTTCATGAACACAATGTTTTGAGTAAAAGTCTAATTGGATTTTTATTGCACAGCTGATCATATTTACACCCTGCACACCCTAATAGAAAAATATGTTACCCAAAATAAAACACAATTTTTTGCTTGCTTCTTAGATTTCCAAAAAGCATTTGATTCAATTTGGCATATTGGCTTATTCTACAAACTTATTGAAAGTGGTGTAGGGGGTAAAACATATGATATTATTAAATCAATGTACACAGGCAATAAGTGCGGCATAAAAATTGGCAACAAAAGAACAGATCTCTTCATTCAGGGGTGTGGCGTGAGACTGGGCTGCAACCTGAGCCCAACACTATTCAACATTTATATCAATAAATTGGCTACTTTGTTGGAGCAATTCTCAGTCCCTGGTCTCATGCTACAGGATAATGAAATCAAACTCCTATTGATGACTTGGTTCTGCTGTCACCCACAGCACAGGGGTTACAGCAAGGCCTGGACCTGCTTCAGAAATACCGTCAGACCTGGGCCCTGACGGTAAATATGAAAAGGTCAAAGATAATGATTTTTCCACAAAAGATCCAGATCTCAGGGAAATGCACATAATTTCAGAATAGGGACAGACAACATAGAACAGTGCACACATTATAACTATTTAGGCCTGAAAATAAGTTCAAAAAGTGCCAATGCCGGTAGCTTTTAAAGGGAATGGGAGATAACACTCTAATTGGTTTATTGCATGTTACTCCCAAGACACACCTATAATTAATGAAGAGGCTTTAATTAATGAAGAGGTTCAGCCCATTTGAACCTTGCGCCTTACTTTGCGCTCAAAATATGCGCCCTCTAACTAGCAAAAGTGGAGTTGGACACGCCCTAAATGCACTTGCGCCATGCGTTTTAGACCATGCGCTAAGATCGTCAAGATAGAGCCCATAGTCATGTCAGTGAGAGAAGTACTGTGTATGACCTTTTCCTTTAATGTTTAGACATGTAGTGGATAGTATGGCATAGTTAAATAATTGTTATAGCCATTTATGATTTATGAAGGTCAGCCACCTTTTGTCTCATTTCATTTGTGTGTTCACTGATCTTCCCCATGTGTCAGCTCATATCTATACCCTTATGAAACAGGAAGTCATGGATGACCGTATAACTGTATGGAGGGTTTTAAGGGTCAAAACTAAATATATAAATACATAAATAATTACATAATTAAATGCTTATTTAAATTTAATAAATAATAAATATATAATTATATAATACAATGTTAAAGTAAATGAATAAATAAATAATTGTATTATGTAATGCTTAATAAATGTCTAATTATATAATGAAATGCTTAAATAAATAAATAATTATGTAATTTAATGCTTAATTGTCACCATAAATAAATAAATCACAAATTAAATGAGACAATATAAATGTTACATTTATCTGTGTATTTATTTATTTATCCATTTATATATATATATATATATATATATATTTACAGATTTGTATATTTATTTATTTATTTGTATATTCATTTATTTATATATTTAAATTTTTATTGATTTATTTATATATACTTTTATTTATTCATAGTGTAACTTGATGCAGCGAACAAAATAAATCTGTCGACGTCATCCGTCAAAAGTCAGGGGGCGGACTCTGCCCTGTGATTGGTGGTAGAACTTGAATCTACTGCTTTTGACTAATTCAAGATGGCAGCAGCCGGTGTGGATTTGAATGAAATCTTGCGTGCTGCAATGGTAGATATGTTGGCTTTAGCTGAACAGATGGAGACAATTCATATGCTTTTTTAGATCAGATTGAAGACATCGCTGAGCGAATTGGAATGATATCAGCCCTGACTGACACAGAAATGAATGACGCTGTATTTACGATCTTCACGGAGATAGTACAGCAACTGAGGCTGCAGGGTGATATGTTGGAGGGCTGCAATAGCAACGCTGGTCGACATGGCCGTAAATGCAGGTTAGGCACGCAGACTTCCAGGACAAGTGAAGGATGGTAACTATACATCATTTCGTTAAAAACACTGTTTTCATTATGGTTGTTTTACACAGTTGTAGCCATGAATAGATAGAAGAAGCTTTATCATGCTTACCTCTTCAGTGACAGGGCTTCGCTTCTGCAGGAAAACAGTGAACAAAAATGTCCAAAACAAAATCATACAAATATTACCATACTAAATCAAAAAATGCACATTGTAATTCTGTAGGTCAGATTGTACGGGATGCATTTTGCAGACACTATAGCCATCAGTAATATGGTTTGTTGAAACACTGTGTGGGTGATGGTGACGAAACAAGGATCTGACCTGGTACAGTAAACATGGATCTCTAACTATTATTTATTATTATTAATAATAATAATAACTTTATTTGTATAACTCAAAGTGCTCAAATGTTCTGCTTCTTCAAAGTAGAGGGAAATACAAAATGTGCAACAGTGTCAACTGCGTAGAGCATTACAATCGTCAAGTGAGCCAGGTGGTACTGGTGGTACTGCTACATGCCTACACTAGTGCAGCCTTAACAGTGTATACGTTTGTGCAGTTAATCCAGAGAACAGTACCTTCAGCTGCCTGGTCTCACTCTGAGCATCCTAGAAGAAACGGTAGAGCACTGTTTTAAATGTTTTACGATACAAATGTTTAAACATTTGCAGCCCCAGTCCCTTCTCGATAAACACTGTCACATTTGGGCCCCGGCAGGAAACTTAAAGACAGCTCAAAACAATTATTTCCCAGAAAAAAGCCAGAGATTTGGAAAAGAGTCACAAACTTCATACGTTATAACATGATATTACAGCACACAACCAATTATTAATTCCTACTGTATGAAAAATGATAATGTCGCTAGGATTAAGCTTTCATAAATAACTGAAATAACAGTTAATGGTGCTGTATGAAGGTGAGGAATGGGACACACTTAGTAATCAAGATTAAAAAGAGACTAAAGTACTGTACAACTGAAAACCTGCATCCTGGAATATTTATGGTGTACAACAAAACACATTGAGCTAGACATTAGGCCAATGTAGCCTCCCTATTAGCCCCAAGGTAAAACATTTTACATACAAACACATTCAGAGGAAAAGCTACTTGTGTATGTGATTGAACCCTCTCAATCAGCTGAATCCTAAAACTCATGAACCAGGTAACCACAAGTTTATCTTCATTACAACACTGGGACGAATAAACACATTCACAAAACAAATTGATATTGTACTTGAAATTCAAATGAAAAAAAATCTGAAGCATGAAAGAAGAATGAAAGGACAGAAAAAAGGAAGGTGGCTGTATAAAGGTAAATGTACGTCTACAGCACAGCAGCAGTAATAAGAGTGAAGTACTGGATTTGGTGAACAGAGCCAGTGGTGCAAGAGAGCAATTCACCTGAGACAGGGCGTCCCGGGAGATGACCAGCGCCCCATGGGTCACTGTGGAGATACACACGCAGAGCAGCACAGTCCTCACTCCCAACATGACGAAGTTTAAGAACAGCACTGACCAACTCCAGCGCTACTCTTTATAAAACCTGTGCTTTCTGAGAGAGGGGAGTGCGGTGGGGTGTGTGGGAGGAATCAATAGGACTATGTGCCTCAATGACCATCAGAACTGACCTCAGCCTTCCTGATAGCACAGTTCTGATGGTCAAAGAGGTGGGTTCTTTTTTTCTCTCTATATATAATGCTCTCCATATTTTTTATATACATACAGTATACATACTGTATATACGGTTCTACCATGGCCAGTTACAGAATGGAGAAACCTTTTGTTTTTCTTTACAATTTATTGGCAATTACATCTAACCAAATCAAAAAACAATTTTTCAGAGGTTCTCAATAAATCAGGTGGATAATAAATGACAGCTGTCAAATACCTTTATGGCTGTGCATGCCAGCTCAGACACAGTAAGTCTTCAACTGGGCAGAAAAGAGGAGAAGATGTATTTTCAGGGATCAGTACAGATTCAAGCTTCTCTTTTTTGTGCTTCCTCAGCCAGTATCTTCCACAGTGATCGTGTCTTTCATCTGAACGGCCAGAGCGACTGGGTATGAATTCCACCATTACTGAATCTATGAGTGCCCACCCGCCCTGCACTGAAAGGGGAAATGACAGCATTCACTTTTCACTGTTGTGTTTGGCTCGCTGCTCTGGCAGTAGCAGAATACATTACCTTTGAAAACGTTTTTATTCATAAAATTGGCATAAACACACATACACACAAAAAATGTATACATACTTTATATATACTATATATTGCCTTTATTCCATTGTGAAGCACTTCAGCTTTATTGTTTCCTTGTATGCATAGCACAAATGCCAGCAGTGTTAAAAGGGACAGGATGCTGACCCGTCAGTACTGGTGTCACAGCTTCCAGAGGGCTACTCCCATGTTTTAAAAAGTGAAGTAAATATGCTGCATTGCCATAATGTTTTCCGCACACTCCCCACTCTGTCTAACAAACAAACCCAGCTATTTGGTTTTCCAATAAATAATGTTCACAGGACTGCACTCTTCCATTAATGATACTACCACGATTCTGAAGAGGTAATTCTGACAAGGATACTTGATTTGAGTAAATTAAACCCAACGCTTACCCACTACTTCACACATCAAATGTGTCATTTTTATTTTTTAATACTTTTTCTGAAATTTGTCATTTTTGCAAATATCTCATTCTTGTAAGAATATAGCTTCTGAATGTGAGGTAAATAAGTAAATTACATGATATGCTTGATTTTACTTTTGGCAAGTATTGCCATGGTTTATGGTTTTAGAAAGAAAATATTTGTGGTTAATGTAAATGGGTAATTACAGCTTTAGAAATAGGCTATGGTTTTTATTCTATCTTCATTGTCCCCCACCACAACGAAGTTGTGCTGGTCCACGAAGTTGTGGAGGGGGAATCTAATTTCATCCCCGTGTATGCGTCTGTCTGCCTGTGTGTCACACATGTATGTACCAGAGCCCACCACCAGAGGGGCACTATTACAATGCATTTCCCCATAGCCAAATACATTTTGCTTTGTACATAAAATAACTATGCTTGATGTCTCCGCATAGTCTCTGGCATTTCTACTCAGCAGACCGTCGACTTTCTAAATCCACAGAGTTCAGAGCTTAAGGTGTTTAGTTGCACTTTGTGGAAAATGTAGAATGTATGCATTTTCCCATTAAAGGTATACTATGTAGTTTCAGAACACCAGACGGTGATATAGAGCACGTAGGAGATCACGGTCACTGATCAAGCTGTCCTCTTCCAAATCGGCCCATTAGGTGCTCACTCTTCAAACTGTCACGTTCTCTGTATTCAGAAGAAGTTGTCGTAACGTTACTTGAAGTAAATTGACATAATTTTTGACATAAAATGTATCCAGCCTAATAAACTTTTAACTTGAATCTTGTCTCTTCAGTTATACCCACACACAATTGTATCAATTTTTGGTGGTCAAACATATTGTTTTTCATTGTCTTCTTCTTATTCCCATCGAATTTGATGTTTATTATGTTCATTTGGTAAGTGAAATTTCATTGTCATGGTCATGGATAGTGAAATATTTGCAGTCTAAAAGATTCGACCTAATGTTAAATTAATAAATGTCAGAAATTAGTTAACAGAGGGTACTCTGTAACGTTAGCTACATCTATTCTCACACACACACACACACATGTTAATGTGATGGTTATATAAGACAAAGATTTCCTGGTTTCCCTCAAATTGTCCACCATCAATATGCTAATGAATTAAATTGAGATGGCCATCATGTATATTGTGATACAAACGTTCAAGAGAAATGGTAATGACTAAGTTAGTTGTAAAAACGAAAAATACAAACGTAGCCTACTGGTTATGCTAGCCAGTTCGTGTTCCCAAACAAACGTTAAGCTTGTTTGATTGCCGTTATTTGAGTGCCGAATAGAGTGGATGCGCTCCCAACTGAATGTGAGTAGTTATAATCGTTATAATTCACAACATAGATCAGATGTCAACAACTGTAGGCTACATGATAACGATATGCTCATGGGTGGGGGACGACAGGTTTACTGTGCACTTGTTTGTTCTTTGAGAGGTATGTTTTTGTTGTACTCCGAGTTAATATAAACTAAAGACCTTTTGCCCTTTGCTCCATGGCTTTCTCTGACCCCAGTCCTAAGTAAATAATTGAGATAGGCAGCACTTTGCTCTCACTAGATTTGAAGCAAAAAAACTCTAAAAGATTCAAACCTCACATTTTATTAATGAAGCCAAATTTGTATGTGTCTGGTAGAATATAAAACATTAAAAAAATAAGAAAGATAATTTTGATACATGTCAAAATATTTGCCATATATTTACAATTGATATAAATGAGTGCTGGTTTTATACATCAAGGGGTCGATTTACTAAGATCACAAATAAGGGTGTTATTTTGATGTGCAACCAAAGTATTTGCACGTGTTATCGTTTCACTCTTTGCGGGTGATCAACAAAGAGGCATTATGTAAATGACTCCAACCGCAAAGAGCTATATTTAAATGAGACATTTCGTGTGTTTGGAATGGTTAGTTATTGGCTACTGTTACACTAAACACACTGGCAGTTAACTATGAACCGTTTCATTAGATGTCTCAGTTTCTGCCAGGAGTAAGATGTTTGTCAGGATTTAAATGATCGTAACTCCCTTTCCTTTACGAAAAAGTACTATAGGATTCCTATAGGAATCTTTTTTTTTTTTTTTTTGGACAATTCCTACAAATTCCTATTTCCCATAGCAATCTCTATAGGACAAACAGGGCTACTTCAAACTATTATAGGATCTTATAAGAATACTTTAAAAAAAATACATTAGGCGAACAATAGGGTGTTCGTGACTATAGGATTCACTATAGAGTATGATATATCCTATAGGATCCTATAGAAATCCTAAAGTATTTTTTCGTAAGGGATAGCCTCCGACACGCACCGTTCGTGTCACAAAACAGCACATTTCCATCTAGTGTTGCCAACCGTCCCTTATTTGGAAAATAAAAGAACCATCCCCTTAACGAACTGATAAGGGACGCAGTTTGTCCCTTATTTTGGGGACTCAATGAATGACAGAGCGATTTATATGAGAAATTACGTTAATCTTGTTTATGTGCGAGAACGCACTCAGCTCATTAGTCATGACTCGAATTGCTGTCAGTGTTGCTCGGATAGATAGGCCCTTGTGCCTCATTTTACTTGAATTGAAGTTCGACATAGTGTTGAATAACTGTTATTTTGCACTGACAAAATAAATTATTGAATGATAATGTTTCCCACGTATTCCTCAAAAATACAAAACTTATCAAATTCAGGTTTGTGTGTCTTAGTACATGGGCTTATTACAGATGCATGTCTGATATATGGATAGGACTTGTTACAACCAAGTAGGCCTACATTATATGCTAAAGTGTAGTAATAATGCAGGTGTAAAAAAAGGTTTAAAAAATTGGCCTGTGCCGCGAGGGCCGCTAAGGTGTCCCTTATTTCAATTTCTGATAGTTGGCAACCCTATTTCCATCTGATGTTGGGTTTTATTTTGATAAAGTTTTTATTTGCTTTGTTATTCACTGTTTGATATAATAGACGTTGCAGTGCTTTTTACTAGTATACTCTTGTATTATGTAACGTGATTTGTATCATGATTAAAAATATACAATACAAATCTTAAAATTCATGCTATATATCCACAAATTCTCTTTTTGTGTATTTTGAGCTTTAGCTAGAATGGGCCAGTTAATTAGACCCCATTGTTACGTAATCATTCAGAATGCTCAGTTATGGATATTCCAAACACATGCGTAAGTGTCTTGCTACAATAACAACCGTCATCTTATCGATGACGTGTTTTTTAATACCTGCTTTCCATTCGTACTAAAATTCATTTGCATATACCTGTCCTAAATTGCTTTCGGGCTCGTTAACACATATGCTAAAGTAATCTATTTCCATGACCTCCTCCCACTATTTTGCGAAATAATGTAAGGACGCCAATTTTTGGATATTCGTTCAGGTTAACCCGCAAAAGTGAAAAATCCATGTATCTTTCAATTATAACACATGCAGTCCTCTTTGCACCTCGTTAGTTGATCACCTCGGACAATATTTGCGGATGGTAACAGTTTTACACGCGATTTTGTACACGTAAACCTTTTGCAAATCGACCCCATAATGTAGGCTACAATGTTCATGTACTTTATAGTCTAAAACAAATGCCCAAAACTTCAAATTGCATATAAAGATAATTGCCATATGGAGATAACACATATGCATATGTGTGCATACGGCATTGGTGCACACAAACAGTGATGAACACATTAGGCTATAGCATGAGACAGAGATCTTTCGAGAAAGAGAGTTCGTCTTTCAGTCCTTCTGCAATTTCTCTCGCTCTCTTTCGCGCGCTCTCTCTCTCTCTCTCTCATACTCTGTTTCTGTCTTTCTCCATCGGCAGCAGAGGGATAGCTGTACACCACGGCGCTACTTCCCAAAGACACTACCCGATGGCTTGCTGCTAGGCTGCTGGAGGGCTGTCTCTCCCCCAGACCGCACATTGCTGAACACAGAAGGTGCCACCTTCCCCATGCGCTCTGGTGATGACAGGTAAATGACAGTAAGTGAAACTGAGACAACAAACACAAACAGCCTCTGAACAAGCACAAATGGGCATGTTGTGGCACTGCCTACAATATGGGGGTCATGGTAGTTTTAGCTGACAAATCAGAAAGGTACATGAAAAAAGTAAAAGAAGAATAAAAAAATAAAAAAAAATCACTAAGGACAGCAAGAGAGATTAGCAGGATATAGCAAGCCTGCCTAGCAGATCCTTGCACAAACAGATGGGGATGTACAATCTACCAGTGGTTTTGAGTCCCCTCAAGCACTAATGTTTCGAAACGTAATGCAATGTTTTACTTGTTTGCTTGCCTGAAGCCATTTCTGAGTGAACAGTGTTCTCTTTGTAGGAATGAGACCATGTGGATACTGGCCTAAAATAAGACTACCACACCCCCAGCACCACCCTGTACGCAACAAGCAGTCTATAGAAGGAATGGAAACTGCTACGCTATGCGCTCAGCCTATCACAAACTCTTCCTCTTTGCCTCTTGTCTCTTACAGAAGGTGTTAAACTCCTTGACCTCCTTGACCTTGACCCAACTCACCGCACTCTGCCATCACTTCATAGGTCTTGCTCTTCACCTCACCCTTCAGGCCCAGCTTGCTCTTGGCCCCTTTCAGGTCTTCCTCTTTCATCACTGGCCTCTTCTTCTTCTTCTTCACCTCACCGGGCTGGAGAGAGGAGAACAAAGGGAAAAAGTATAACCAGAGGAAACTTCTTTTCAGATCCACGACTACAACGCTAACTTCTCACTGAACCTACTTGCTGACTGAAGCATTGGCAGACCAGAAATTAATTTCCTACTCAATCGCATGTCAAGTTCTGACAGTCTGACACAGCTGGTGTTCTCTTACTCAGAGCACCATTTGCAGCTTAACTGCTTGTAAGAATTGTGCTGTGTCCCTGGAAAAGAGCTCCTCTCCATGTCGAATTACAGCTGTTGTAGAGTGTCTCCAAACTAACGGAGGCCTTTGAGCATTCCTTTCAAACTTTTCGCATTAGCACTTTTCCATCGCTCCTTCCAAACCTGATACCACTCAGAACACGGAGACTTAAAAGTTGTCCTACCTGGGACATGGCGTTAGCAGGCTTGTTGAGTCAAGGGAAAACAAGCTGCTTGCAGGGTGGACGCTTCCTCAACTCCTCTCTGTCCAGCCAATTATATACCTGGCTGTGTGAGATTCGGCATTCAGCTACTGACCCAGCAAATGAGTCAGTGGGCTCTCTCCCTCTCTTAGTGTCTGTCTGTCTGTCTGTTGTGTCAGGGTGTATTATTAGGTATGAGCCAACAGCTGATATCGCTGAGACTGTTTCTTTAAATTCGTCAAGCTCCAAATGAATGAACAGCTGAGGGAGACAAAAACAACCACACCCCTTCTTCTCCTCTATGTTCTCATATATGTGTGATGACTTTTTCCACACTGCCCACCTTATTCAGTAGCATTGACGACAACCATCAAACATTCTGACCACTTGGTTTTATGAATTTCCAGACTTAGGGATAAGGGAGAGAAAGGGAGACTGAAACTTGAAACATAAAGAGACTCATTAGTTAACGGAAAACCATTCTGTGAATGGTATTCTTATAATAAAAATAAGTGGCTTTGAACACAATTTTTGAAATCATTGCATTCAACGTTCAATCTTCCTTGATCTCTTTCCACACACAATATATTCAGCAAAGCAACAATCATTATGAATTACCCATAATTCCACAACAAAATGTCTGCTTACTGCTGTGCATCAGATGGTTATTCCAAGTACTACTCACACCAGGGTTTGAACGTTAGTAGAATGCCTTTAATTCATGCTGTGTGTTACTGTCTCAGGCTGAAAAGCTCTAATAACCAAAAGAAGTCTTACTGTCATAAGGTTACTAAAATTACTTTAGTGACACTTTAACCTATAACTTTTTTTTAGCCAATCTTAAATGCCAAAGATATGTGGCTCTTTGGCACACAATGCCCTGGTGTTTAAGGAGGGCAGATTTAACTTCTGATCTGTGCTGTTTGAACTGCTGCCATGGAGTTATAGCCAAGTCAAGTGAGCCCAAAGCACTTCTTCCCCTCTGCTAAAGGCATGGTGAGCCAGTCTGTGTGAATGCAATGTGTGTGCATGTGTGTGGTGTTGTGCAGATAATAATAACTCAGTGAGTCAGTTTGTGTCTATGAGAGTATGTGTGTGTGTGAGGGTAATCTCCCCAGTTTCACAGGAAAGACTCCCCTATATTCTGCCAGATATGTAGCCTCCTGCTACAACCTGAGGAACAACCAGTTGGAACAAAAGGCATGAAGGAAATGCACCTTTCTCATTTATTTATTCATTATTATCTCTTTAAATATGTTCCATTTTCTTTATACAATACATTTCATATCATTATTGATGTGTTGTTTGCATGTATGTATACATTTGCATTACCATCTACCTGTTCCCAATTTGTGAGTGTATTTATTTTCTTTATTTAGTATATTTTCTTCATTTTATTATTTAAGAATTGTACATTTTTCTGGCTCCAATGTTACCAGTTACCTGCTTTGGCAATATTGTTTTGATACATTCATGCCAATAAAGCACTTTGAATTTAAATTTAATTGAGAGGATAATCATAGCTGCACCTGTTTGGCAGTGGTGTGGTTTGGGTGTGCGTGGTGTGTCTACTTATTGATCCTTGCTGCCCCTGCTGCAGAGGGTTTCCTTCGTCATGGAAACCGAATGGATTCTCAGTCTAATTCTTGTTTAATGCCCTCAAACTCCCATCATGTCCCCCTGCATGCATGCACAAACAAACACACATCGCCACTAACATCATTTATCAATGTGGAAAACTACACAAACTATGGAGCATTATTTTAGACATTTTATTGTAAACATATCATGTAAATACATAATTTCAGTCAAAATTTTTACTTATCTTTCAGTATTCCAAAGACTATGTGGGCAAGTGGTCGTTGACAGATCAGAGAAATCTTTATTGATTTTGTACCGCCCTGCTTTTCACAGCCACTCTCTTTGGGAGACATGTTCCTTTGAGCCAGAACCCACCACACCCACCTCACACACCCACCCACCACACCCAATCACTGACAAAGGAAATTAACCTCTGACTGATCTACAGGATAAGAAATGAAATTAAAAAAGATCACCTTCCTCATGTGTTTTTCCTGCTCTCTCCATTACATGCTAGGAATATAACAGGTAACTGCTTAACCGTTTGAGGCAGGTAGAAAAGTACAGTAACTGTCCAACTGACAGGGGACACAAGGATAACAGAATCTCTGACAGACTGTTTGCTTGATATGTAGCACTGAAATTAATTTTGAATTGGTTTAGAATTTTAATTTTAAAAAAAGCACAACAAAATAAAACAAATGAATAAAATTGACAACACTAAATGACAACCACGATCATAGCCACAGTCACATGACACACATAGGCACAGTATCCCATTTCGGGAGAGAACAGGGACAGAATGTGGATGGCCCTAATCTTTAAATTAAGTAAAATTAAATACCAACACACCCCCCATCCCACCAAAGCCATCAAACACAACAGAAGAACACTGAACACAAGGAGAAATAGAGATTGCGCACGAGAGACCCCGTCCAGGGATTTGTGTAGTGTACCTGCCCGTGTTTACATATCCCTGGAGCAGCGCTCTTGGGAATCTTCCATATTTTGACAAATCGCAACAGAACATAGAAGAAACCCACACACAGAAGAAATAAAGACCTAACAGCAGTCTCCAGCAGCACAGAGGAGATTCCCATGGTCTCCTTTTTAACAGCTACAGTAAGACAGGGTGTGTGTGTGTGTGTGTGTGTGTGTGTGTGTGTGTGTGTGTGTGTGTGTGCACGTGTGTATGGACTATGGGGGTTCTGTCTGAGGTGAGGGAGAAGGTCTACAGTCTGATACCTGAGCAGAACCCATTACTGTGCCAAATCCGCTGCCACACAGTGTGGGGTTATGAACAAAAAAGTGAATGTTAGCCAATGAAGCCATATTCATATATGAATACATCTGCCCTACACAGAGCTGGGTATTCACTAAAAGCCCTTCAGCTTTGCCCATTATCAGGCACTGCAGGGAGGGGAGGGAGAGGGAGGTAACACCTTCATCGGCGTTGTGCACTATGCTCTGTGCTCACAGGCAGACTACACTTCTGTTGTATTCATGGCACTTAAGAATAGGTAGTACAACATGAAGTCATGCGTTTATAGTTTGTTGATCTGACGGACAGCAAAGTAACGCCCTCTTCCCCATCCGTTCCAACTGCTGTGCAGGACAACCTCCCCCACCCTCTCCACCACCACTGATTAAACCGCCCCCATTGCTCTCAATCAAAGCCCATCATAGCCCTGTGTTCATATAGAAGTAGTGTGACAGAGGCAGGTACTGCCATCAGACCACGTTTTAGCTCACAAATGATTGGTCTGAAAAAAAACAAATGTACGGGTAGATGTGAAGACGGTGCTCAAAGATAGTGCAGCCACTTCACAGGAGAGGATTTAAATGCAAAAGTATTCCAGAAACATCGAAGCCCCTGTCATGAGCGCTACATCCCAAACCATTGTGGTTCCCATCACATCATCACACTGTCGAAATCTCAGACACGGAAATCTCCTGACAAAGACCTCACTATGCTCAGAATACGATCTCTCCACATGCATACACAGAAGACTCTAAACTCAAAAGTCTGCCCAGGTTGAAAATGACCACATCCACATTCAGACACTGTGCTGAAGATAGAATAAATAACTGATTCACGAAACTGCTGACTGGTTTCTGTTGTTTTTTTTTTTGGAAAAAATAAAACAGGAATTTAGAAAGTAGCTTTTTAAACAATGTAAACTGGCATATCAAGATAGCCTATGGCTTTGGCTTTGTCCAGTCCAGCCTTTGGCTTTGTTTATCCTTTTGTCCTTAATGATCTGAGCCATACTCTTATTGGTTGCTGACAGAAAAAGATCAGTTCGATTGGTTCCTCTCATCAGCAATCCTAAGCACGCTTCCCCTCTGCTTCCATTTAAAATCAGCAGGTACGGCAATTGTAGTTGCTGCGTGTTTTAAAAACAGGGGGGGCCACCGTAGTGTGAGGGACCAGGACCCAAGAGGAGGGGCTCACACAGGGAGTTCCAGTCGGTGCTTCTTATTGACAGGCTTGAGGTCGGTCAGCCACCGCAAACCCTCTTCTCCATCCGATTCGTCCAGCTCATCGTCGGCCGAGATGAGGATCTACGGCGGGAGGGTGACCGCTCACATCAGCATAAAACGACAGGACTGCCACTCCTGGAGAATTATTCTGAATGTTCCTCTCAAGCAAGAAACATCACAGCATCCTGTCCACTAAATTATATACTGATATATAATTACAACGCATGTTAGACTGTCTTTTTGACAGATCCCCTGAAAAACGTTGGAAGAGAAACACCCTCTATTAATTAATAACACTTAATATTACTGTTGTTATTGATGTGAGTATTATAATACCTGCAGTGCACACAGCTCACCTCAGACTCGGACTCGTCATGAGAGAGTGCGCGTCGGTAGCGAACCTTGCCGCTGCTGCGAGACTCGGCTCCACCCTCCCTCTCCTCCAGCTTGGCTTTAGTCCTGCTCTTCTTCATCAGGAAGTTATCCACCACCCAGAACATCAATGCCTGGAGACCCCATATGTATTACTCATAACATATACACACAAACACACACACACACACACACACACACACATTATGGAAAAACGCAATTCATTAAGGTAGGATTTTAGCACACTCGCACAGAAAAGCATTTGAAGATTATTTCAACAAAAAACACATTGTAAGACACAAACAACATTGAAATACACGTGATTATACAAAACCGCACTATGAGCACACATACAAAGATGACACTTGTGCTTATTTAACACAATGCATACAACACAAAGGCAAACAAGTCGCAAACACACAATGCTGAGAGAGAGCCATGCATTGCGCTCTAATATAACTGAGGCTGGACCAGGCCCGGCTCCACGACTCAGACAGCTGGAGCCGGGCCTGGGCTGGACACTCATCCTATCCTGCAATGAGAAGACCCGTGAGAGTAATGGTCACTTACATTGACGAAGAAGGGGACGATGAACATGACGATCGCCAACTCCAACTGAGGGTTCTTTATAGGGTTCAGAAGAGCAAGCTGACACACAGACACACACAGAGAAAAATTGGAAAAATGCAGATATACAAAAGTATATACAATAGTATAGAGTAGACACACAACCATAAACACACATGGTTCACCGGTTCTGCTTAGCCCCTCCCCCGCCCCCTTCACAGACCAGGCCACTCCCTCACCTGCTTCCACTGTGGGATGAGCAGGACTAGAACAATGGCGACCTTCTCAAATGTCATGATGAAGATGTATATGGCGCATTGGCCGGCCCAAGCCCTGCACTGCACCGGCTCTCCTGATAGACGCGGAAATGGGGGATGGGGAAAGGGGGGAGACATGTTATTTCCAGGGTGGGAAATTAGCACCTGCTACCCGCTAAATGCGGGCAGATTTAAGAATTGTCAGGTAAATGTATCAAACCTTCCCGCCACAGTGGCGTGTAGCAAAGTGGATACAAAAAAATTATAACTTGGGTAAAAACTGCAGATTTCTTTCTCTGATTGGTTAAATGTGAGACAGAAAAAAGCGCCTGTTAGAATATCCCGAGGCGAGCCCGTCTAACAGTGGAACTGATTTGCGTTCGATTTACCATAAAGCAATTCTAGAAAGACAATCATCGCACAGAAAAACAAATAGACTAATAGCGTACGCTCTGAGGTAAAAGTGGTATCTCCAGACAGCTCGCTGTAACGTTGCTGGCATTCGTCCGTTCAGAAAAACAGCATACATTAGCTAACGTATCTAGTATTAGATAATAGATAATTGAAAAAGTATTTATCTGGCATGTGGAGACGTATAACGGGAGTTAAACGACCCGCACCAGTGGCAGCAACAACGCCTCAAGTAAATAATGTGTTTTGTTTATGTTGTCTCAAGCTTTACCTAGCTGTAATCCTTATACATCTCTGACTATTAGCCTACTTACTGTCCCAACTGTTTTGGAATTGGGATTTGTATGTAAAAATGCACATAAAAGCAGAAAGCAGTGATTTGTAAATTATATTTTACATATATTTAATTGAAAACAGTACAAAGAAAAAATATTGAATGTTTTCCCTTATCAACTTTATTGGTTTTGGAAATATACGCTAATTCAGAACTTGATGCCTGCAACATGTTCCAAAAAAGTTGGGACTGGGGCAAAAAAGACTGGGAAGTCCTGTTTGGAACATTCCAGAGGTTAACAGGTGATGCCATCATGACTGGGTATAAAAGGAGTCATGATATGCAGTAGATATGGATGGATCACTTTACGGGTTTTTTCCCCTTAAATTATTTACTCTAATCAGTTCACAGAATGTTACGCCATTTCTCTTTGGGCCAATCGATGTGTTCCTTGGCAAATTTTAACCGATTCTGCACAATTTCAACAATGGTGCTTGACGGGGGCTTTTTGCTGATAGCTTAGCTTCGATCAAACGTCTTCTGACTGTCACAGCACTTACTGGTAATTTTATATAATCTTTGATCTTTCTGGAGGTGATGATTGGCTGAATCTTTGCCATTCTGACTATTCTTTGATCCGTTTTAACAGTAGTTGCTCGTTTTCTTCCACGTGTTTCAGGTTTTTGTTGCCATTTTCAAGCATTTGAGATCTTTTTAGCTGAGCATCCTATAATTTGCTGCACTTCTTTATACGTTTTCCCCTCCCCAATCAACTTTTTAATCAAATCACGTTGTTCCTCCGAACAATGTTTGGAAAGGCCCATTTTACTGAGCAATTCAGAAGGAAATATATTTTATAACAATATGTGAAACATTTGCTTCCCTTCTTTCTTAATAAAGGACAATTAATGACACCTGTTTTTTTCACAGAATTAATTAATTCTCTAATTAAACTCCACACTGCTATTATTTTGAACACGCCCCTTTCAATGAATGAGTCAATTACTTAGAACAAGCAGCGTGCATGTCATAACAGTTGGGTCTGTTGTTTTTCTATTACACTACTACATCTACAAGTAAATCATTTGCCATGCAGAAATATCACTACTCCTAATAACAGTGGTTCATCAGGTTACTGATGTTGTACTGCTATTTTTTTTTTAACACAACTGTATGTAAAAGAGAATTTACAAATCACTGCTTTCTGCTTTTATGTGCATTTTACATACTGTCCCAACTTTTTTGGAATTGGAGTTTGTACTTATGTAGGCTACATATGAAATGTAGGCTATGTAATACATTTAT
Source organism: Ilyophis sp. 1 JC-2022 (assembly GCA_022702515.1). Taxonomy (NCBI): domain Eukaryota; kingdom Metazoa; phylum Chordata; class Actinopteri; order Anguilliformes; family Synaphobranchidae; genus Ilyophis; species Ilyophis sp. 1 JC-2022. Next base: position 26,801,055 of record CM040396.1, read on the forward strand.
ATACGATGTTTGACTATTTGACCTGTAATACATGATATAATAAATACCATTTTATTAGAGCTATAAACAGGAGTATGCATTTTTGATAATGTATTTGAAACATAATTTTAAGTGTAATTTGAAAAAAGTTGTAATGGTAAAATTGAGCATCTATCAGCCACTGTGGTAGGTCAGAAAGTTTATTTCCAACCCTAGTTATTTCCCAGATGGACTTTAGCGTCTGGGTATTTTGTAAATCTAAAATAAATATTGGCCTTTGCAACTCAAGGCCACTGTCCTGTGACTGATAAGTTGCCTATGGACAGTAAATAAATAATTTTTCAGAAGCTTTTGATCTTTTGTCCCCTGTCAGCACAGGCACAAAGGGCCTTATTCACAAAAAATGTGTACAATCAGATGTGATATTAAACAGTGTTTAACTCATTCAATGCCAGAGTGTTCTGGAACACTAAGCCTCAGCAGTGCCAAGCCAATATGGCCGCCAACAGTCAAAATTTTTTGATTGATCCTGTCAATGTGCAAACTTCTAATAAAACACGTAATTTTACCAATGGAACACATAGATGGCAGTAAATAGCACACCTTCTGGTTCAGTTCACTATTAAGAGTCCTATTGGTTAACATGACTCTTACATTGGTGATGGGTAATAATAGTTAAAACAGTTTTCCATAAAAATCAGCTCTTGCATAACTATAGATATGTAAAAATGAACTATAAACATAATCACAGGTCGGTCATTTGTATAGATATGTACAAATGAGCGGTCAACGTGACTAACTGTGTATCAACAGTTTCAAACAGAAAGTTATCCTGAGGCAAAAATAATGTAGGCTAAAATCTGTGGTGTGAGGGACTAATTAAAAATGGAACCAACAAAATAATGGCCACTGGAGGAGATATGGGAAATAACTATATAAAAATGGAAATCAGAGAATTATTCAATATAAGTCATGAAAGGAATATTATAAAACACATTGATGGTACTGTCCATGACTCAAACGTTTACCAGACGATCATGGAATGACTGAAAGCTTGGGGAGTAAGGCAAATAAAACAAAACCGCATGTTTTGTAACGCCAATTGTGTTACAGCGGATCCTTCGTTTATGCCAATTTGGTTTTGATACTGTCGAATCAGAGCCCTATCTACTGCGCCCCGTGTACTAGGATACTGTGCACTGCTTACTGTACTGTTTAGTGACATGCAGTATGTGGAACGTATCGTTGTTACTATTATCAGCGAAAAGCCCGGAAATAAGCATATCATCTGTGGATTTAAAGTACACAACATTTAGAAAACATTTTTTCTACTTACCTTTCTTATCCAGTGTACTCAATTAACATACTCAATAGTATAGAAGGGCGTGGATTCGGACACAGCCCTGCAGAATATCCTACAGCACAATGAGGAAGTGCTGCAATCTACAGCACTACACAGGAATTACACACTTTGGCTGAAGACCCGAAGCATATTCCTACACAGAAATCAGCGGATTCTTCTCCTTCAATGCAATCCACATGGCAGCGCTGCTATGAAGGTGTTCCAGCTCCCAAGGAAATGCTTAAATTGTCTTAAAGATTCATATCATGAAGTGCAGTAAGTGCTTTCTTTAGTCTTAGTTCTTCCTGTAATCTGGCTGTGGTATTTTTTAGGCCATGTAAATAATATTGAAGTCAATTCAAACTGATGTAATAAGAATGTCGGTCTTACCATACTCCCCGAAACGCAGAGAGTCCCACTGCTGCCATTCCACCACTGCACTCACAATCTGCACCCCTGCGTAGATCAACAACATGCCCAGAGACGCGTCCAGCAGGAAATTAATCAGGTACCTGTGGATTCACATCCAATCAGAGACGTGGACACTGCTACAGCCAATACAAACTCAGCAGAGGTCCTCTCCAGTACACACACACAGAAACACACACTTACAGCGAGCAGAGGTCCTGTCCAGTACACACACAGAAACACACACTTACAGCGAGCAGAGGTCCTCTCCAGCACACACACAGAAACACACACTTAGTGAGCAGAGGTCCTCTCCAGTACACACACAGAAACACACACTTACAGCGAGCAGAGGTCCTCTCCAGTACACACACAGAAACAGACACTTACAGCGAGCAAAGGTCCTCTCCAGTACACACACAGAAACACACACTTACAGCGAGCAGAGGTCCTCTACAGTACACACACAGAAACACACACTTACAGCGAGCAGAGGTCCTGTCCAGTACACACACAGAAACACACACTTACAGCGAGCAGAGGTCCTCTCCAGTACACACACAGAAACACACACTTACAGCGAGCAGAGGTCCTGTCCAGTACACACACAGAAACACACACTTACAGCGAGCAGAGGTCCTCTCCAGTACACACACAGAAACACACACTTACAGCGAGCAGAGGTCCTCTCCAGTACGCACACAGAAACACACACTTACAGCGAGCAGAGGTCCTCTCCAGTACACACACAGAAACACACTTACAGCGAGCAGAGGTCCTCTCCAGTACACACACAGAAACACACACTTACAGCGAGCAGAGGTCCTCTCCAGTACACACACAGAAACACACTTACAGCGAGCAGAGGTCCTGTCCAGTACACACACAGAAACACACACTTACAGCAAGCAGAGGTCCTGTCCAGTACACACACAGAAACACACACTTACAGCGAGCAGAGGTCCTCTCCAGTACACACACAGAAACACACACTTACAGCGAGCAGAGGTCCTCTCCAGTACACACACAGAAACACACACTTACAGCGAGCAGAGGTCCTCTCCAGTACACACACAGAAACACACACTTACAGCGAGCAGAGGTCCTGTCCAGTACACACACAGAAACACACACTTACAGCGAGCAGAGGTCCTCTCCAGTACACACACAGAAACACACACTTACAGCGAGCAGAGGTCCTGTCCAGTACACACACAGAAACACACACTTACAGCGAGCAGAGGTCCTCTCCAGTACACACACAGAAACACACACTTACAGCGAGCAGAGGTCCTCTCCAGTACACACACAGAAACACACACTTACAGCGAGCAGAGGTCCTCTCCAGTACACACACAGAAACACACTTACAGCGAGCAGAGGTCCTGTCCAGTACACACACAGAAACACACACTTACAGCAAGCAGAGGTCCTGTCCAGTACACACACAGAAACACACACTTACAGCGAGCAGAGGTCCTCTCCAGTACACACACAGAAACACACACTTACAGCGAGCAGAGGTCCTCTCCAGTACACACACAGAAACACACACTTACAGCGAGCAGAGGTCCTGTCCAGTACACACACAGAAACACACACTTACAGCGAGCAGAGGTCCTCTCCAGTACACACACAGAAACACACACTTACAGCGAGCAGAGGTCCTGTCCAGTACACACACAGAAACACACACTTACAGCGAGCAGAGGTCCTCTCCAGTACACACACAGAAACACACACTTACAGCGAGCAGAGGTCCTCTCCAGTACACACACAGAAACACACACTTACAGCGAGCAGAGGTCCTCTCCAGTACACACACAGAAACACACACTTACAGCGAGCAGAGGTCCCCTCCAGTACACACACAGAAACACACACGTACAGCGAGCAGAGGTCCTCTCCAGTACACACACAGAAACACACACGTACAGCGAGCAGAGGTCCTCTACAGTACACACACAGAAACACACACGTACAGCGAGCAGAGGTCCTCTCCAGTACACACACAGAAACACACACTTGCAGCGAGCAGAGGTCCTCTCCAGTACACACACAGAAACACACACTTACAGCGAGCAGAGGTCCTCTCCAGTACACACACAGAAACACACACTTACAGCGAGCAGAGGTCCTGTCCAGTACACACACAGAAACACACACTTACAGCGAGCAGGGGTCTTCTCCAGTGAGGTCAGACAGGTAAACATTGGCAAAGTGAATAAAAAGCATCCCGATGGCCTGCTTGGAGGTGTCCAGGAACCTGGGGCGGGGAAAAGGAAGAGGGGCTGAATGCTGACCTGGGGCGGGAAAAAGAAAGAGGGGCTGAATGCTGACCTGGCCACAGGTAACCAGACCCAGGTACTAAAGATGACATGAGTGACATGTACAACCCCCCACAGGGTGACCTGTGTCATATGTGCAGGTGTTTGTGTTTTTCGGTAGGGTACTTAAGGTTTATTTACGCGCCCTCATCTAATGTAGTGGAGTGAGATGGACTGGAACACGCTCAAGCGTTCACATTTGGTTTCACAAACTTGGGTTTGGGCAACTTATTCATCATATTTTCAACACCAGCGCTTTCAAAATCCAATCTATGCCACTGACATAGGTCATTTGTATGCATGCGCCTTGTGCTCCGTGAATGTAAAAGTTCTGCTCTGATCATAGAACATGGAGCGAACGAGAACGCAGGACATCCTATTTACCAGATCATCCAGGGCCTCCTCTCGTGCTTGGGTTCCCTGAACCGCTTCACTGCCCAGGTGAGAAGGAAATTAAATGTTAAACATCTGCACAGTAAAGTAAAATATTACACAGCCGAATGGAATTCCCTCTTTTTGACATACTCCCAAAATATGTTAGCATAAACGTAAGAAAAAAGATAAGACTGGTCGTTACAATAAAGAAGGTAGACGGCAACATTCAAGCTGTGAAGACATCACCAGACTGCACGTGCTGAGGAACATTCCTGCCAGAAAAAGCTTGAAACTTTGGAAGAAAAAATAATGATCTACACTTTGTGCCCAGAAAAAGATCTTAAGTGAGTGGGAGGATGATAATGAATTGGAGCAGGTAACCCACTTGCCCCATTTATCAGCTCTTTCTCTCTCTTGATGAAGAGGAAATGAGGAAGTGCAAGGAGTCAGAGGCTTCAGGGCTCCAGACTAACTGTTTGCAATGGTGGCATTGGTGCTCCTAACTTTTTAATTTAGGCGCACCAGCACATAATTTAGGCGTACCCAAAATTTCCACGGCGCAATAGCACAGTATTTCACATCTGCCTTTTTGGTGAGTTCCCATAGACGTTGGTCATTTCTGAACACATCATGTAAATGACTCACTGTCTAAACAGGAAGAAGGTACATATAAATGTTTTTCTTTATTTATATCACAGAGCACACGTCACTGTTCAGCATCACTACTCTACACAACGTTGAGTGTGTAACAGTGCCCAGCGTGGGAATTTTTCCGTTCCTGTGCATATGTGCACTTGATCATGTACAGTTCACAGCTCTTCTCTTTTCCAGTAGTTTCCAGAGGAGTTTGCTGTAACCCTGGGATTGGTATGAAATGATGACAAGAAAAATTCCCCTGACACTTAAAGCACAACTGAACTTTGATAGAACTTTTGGTTGTGTAGTTACCTGGCCATGATATGAGTCCAAATGGTGGCGAGATATGTTCGTTAGTTACTCTGGGCTCCTCTGGGGTGATAATTCAGAATAGGGTATTTATCGCTCTCCATTCACTTCTATAGGGCAGCTAAAACGGTCTCAAAATGACACTTCTAGCAAGTATACAAATGTGAACAATGTGGATTATGTCAATACAAACAATAACCAGTCCTCGTACGTATGTTTTTTCATGTAATTAAAATTATTTATAAAAGTACTATTTTCTTCAATGTTGTTGGCAAGCTACCAGAAAAAACTAGCAAAATGTCAGCAGGTCGGTTTGTTTACCATAGATATACGCTACCAGGAATGCTTGCTTCCGTGGAAATTTGTACCAATTAGTGGTTTCTGATGCATTGGCGCATTAACGCTGTTTTTGGCGCAAGAATTACCTTCCGGATCTATGTTCCAAATAAAATACAAAAAGGTCAGGAAAGGGCCATTTAATTTTGGTTATTGGACTGGTTATTGTTTGTATTGACAGAATCCTCTTTGTTCACGTTCATATATGTCAAATAAGTGTCATTTTGAGGCCGTTTTAGCTGCCCTATAGAAGTGAATGAAGAGTGACAAATACCCTATTCTGGATTATCACCCCAGGGGACCACAGAGCAACTAACGAACATATTTCACCACCATTTGGACTCATATCATGGCCAGGTAACTATACAACCCAAAGTTATACCAAAGTTAATTTGTGCTTTAAAACACCGCATTCCTCAGTCTCTTTCTGACACCTTTTTTGTGCCCTTGTTCTCTCACATCGTTTCCAGTATTTGTAAAAATGCAGACAAACACAGGCAGAGTGAACAGCTGCTGCTTTAGGCAGACAGTCTGAAGTCAGATCGAAGCAGATCTTATTCACTCACAGGACTAAAAGCTTAGAATCCCAGGTGGGCCCATCCACACAGGGTGCATCAAAGTGCTCGGATTCTCTTCCTCCTATTTGGAGATACATCACAGTACTCTGACCCCCTTTGCTGATTCTATGATTCTCTCAGCCCTATGTCAGCTTGGTTAACTGCAGGAGAGAAGAACATTGACTCCTCATTTTTTAATGAACTGTCTAGGCTGAGAGCTGGGGGACTATATGACACAGTCATGGGAGATTAAAGCTTCATGAAGCTCAGAATGGGTGGAGCTAAGATGTCATATTATATTCTTGCCAAATAAGGGGTGGGGATGAGAGCTCCACTGGGGGCCAAGGAGGAGAAGAAAAAATAAATAAATAAATAATAATAATAATTAACTAATAAATGGTGAAGAGCTTTTCAGAGGCACTGTTATAACTGTACAGTCAATCTGCTACAGGGAGTCTCACAGGAAGACCGCCTCAGTGTTGGTCAATACACATTACTGCAGCAGATCTGCTCCACTGGGTGGGTGGACTCGTTTTGACCATGCCGGGCTATCCTGCATCACACGGTGGGCTAGGGAGGAGCTCGCTGCTGGGATTGAATATAAGAGGGTGCCCTAATCGGCAGCGTGTATCATAAGCAAAATAAAAGATCCGAAAACCAGCATGGCTCATTTGGAACCACTTGTTGGCGTTTTGACGTCATTCACGAGTGCTTCTCCGACTTTAGGCTTGTTTTATGAAAAGATGTTTTTAGCGGGCAAAGTGGCGACGCCCGGCGGTCGGGTTTTGTGCAAAACGAGTGCAGAACACGCCCATGGTCGGGCGGCCTCCTGCTCGCAGAACAAATCAACCCAGTGAGTCTGAGTGTGTACATAGCTCTGGGGAAAAATGAAGAGACCAGTTATCAGTTGTCTCATTGTTTTTTTGGTTCTGTACTCTAGCACTTTGAGTTTGAAAAGATACAATGACAATGAGGTTGAAGTGCAGACTGTCAGCTTTAATTTTAGGGTATTTTCATCCAGATCCAAATACGGATGAACAGTTTAGAAATTATAGAACCTTTTGTACATAGTCCCCCCCCATTTTTGGGTATCAAGAAATATTGGAGAGTTGCAAAGGATATGCCACCAAATATTAAATATGATTACTTTATTCTACATTATGTTAAACTATCCAATATTTTTTGATGCCCAAAAATGGGGGGGACTATGTACAAAAGGTTATATAATTTAAAAACGGTTCATCCGATGGATGAAAATACCCTCAAATTAAAGCTGACAGTCTGCACTTCAACCACATTGTCATTGTATTCTTTCAAACTCAAAGTGCTACCAAGTACAGAACCAAAATAACAATTAGACAACTGATCATTTTTCAGTGGTCTCTTAATTTTTTCCAGAGCTGTATGTTTCAGAGACAAAAAGAGAGAAAGAGAAAAAGAAAGAGAGAGAGAGAGAGAGAGTATGATAATATGTGAAACAGAGAGACTGGCATGCTTTGTTATGCTTTGTTGTCATTGCACTTTGGCAACACAAAAATCATTTGATTCCAATAAAGCCCTTTTAATTGAACTGACAGGGAGCGAAACAAAGAGAGTGCATGCTGTCATTAGAGGGATAAAACAACAATAACAAAAAAACAGGTCCAGTCAGAGCTGTGTGCTTTGCAGAGGCTTGCTTCACAAAGGAGTTCATGATTGCGTGCAAATTTTGTGGAAAGTGGAATATATTCAGTACTTCATGCAGTTTTAATATTAAGAGCAAATTAAAGTTCTCACTCTGAGCCTGAAACCAAAATATGTTTGTTTGTATTGGGGGTTATTTCCTACAGAGCACTGGGTCTGGGGGAAAACATTTAGAGAGCATATACAAACAGGCCTGGGTCCATGGGTGAAAGCAGGCAGCACCCCACTGAAGAACATATCTCTGTCTGACCTCTGCTTTCATAACATAGGCCAAGTACAGGAGGAACCCCTTACAGGCCCCTCAACCCGTCTGGAGCAAACCTTCACAGCACCAAGTGAAAACCATCAGAGCCCTTGTCTAGTACACGCCCCTCAACCAGAACGTGTTACAGCAGTATCTTTATCTCACCACAATTAGTCATTCTCTCTTGTTTTTAAAACTATCCCTTTTAGTTCTGCATTCAGACGACGACCGCTCCTGAACTCTCTCTGCTGAGCCACGTGGGAACAGAAGGTGGCGGATGTGACAGCATTTAAATCACAACTGCTGCTTGGCTCTGCACATAAAGACCTGAGGCCTGGCTCTTTCACACATTTACTTTTTAGGAAAATAATGTCATAGGAATACAGTATACCTGCCTAAATAGAGGTTAGCTGTGTAGTGGTATTTACTTTTGTTTGCAATATTTGTAATAATTGTTGGTTTGTTTGGCTAACTTTACACTGACTGATTATGAATAGGCCTTTGGTGATATCCTACTTTTGTATTCCTCAGACTAACACCGATGTTCTCCACTTCTGTACGTCTCTCTGGATAAGAGCACCTGCTAAGTGAATGTAATGCAATGGGAGTGCTCATTTGAGTACGGGCAAAATTATTTCAAACTTTCAAATGCAACACGCTGAACAATAACACCAGGGGGAGGATCGGTCAGGGCGCATAAACAAACTACTTGTGGTCAATAACACTACTTGTGGAGATGTCTCATTTGAGAAACAAAAATGTAAATGAAACACAGCCCTAAAAAATGAAATGCCTGAAAACTTTGTTAGTGCCTACATAATCCTGTATACTTATCAACAAAAACACATAATAGTGGAAGTGTTTCCATTTGAGATTTGAGGGGTTCCACGTGGCCTATTCAGTGGGTTCTCCAGGAAATGTTTGGCTGGGATGGCTGCACCTCTTGGTCTTTCCAGAGATCCCATACTCGGTATTTAACAATGTGTATTGTTTTAAATTATGAAATGTTTTACAAACTGACCGAGATCTGGAGGGAAATAAGTCGCCATCATGGAGTTGTATCATTACTTCTGCGCATAAAGTTGGGGCGTACCTGTTTTCGCCCTGCTCAGGCTCGCTAACTAAACATCTTTGCATGTGGTCTGACTGTAACAATCCATTTGGAGGGGAGAGGGGCATATTGTGGGCTGCAAATGTTACTTCTAATAATCAATAACTATAAGTAGATCACCTTATTTAATTTGAAAAGATACAGAAGCCGTCACTACTTCCCCATATGCAAAAGATCTGTACAAATCCTATAAATCACATATGCCATATACAAAACTTATAAGATAAATATGTGCTAGAGAACTAGCATATACAATTCATACTAAAATAAAATAGTTCCATAACATACATGGTATGTCCTGTAAAAAAATATTTAAAGATTGTATAAGAATTGTATACAAATATATAATGAGCCTTTTGCATATGAGTCGTAATGACAGTAAAATTAATGCGAGACGTTCGTCCTAGGTAACACAATGTACCAATTGAAAGACTGAGTAACGTTAAGAGAAGGACAGATTGTACTCACACATTAGGAGGCTGAAGGCCACGACGCCGATCAGCCCCTGCAAAAAGATGCCGAACGAGTCCATCAACGCGCCGTTCTCGCAGCCCTTTTCATGGGGGTCCAAGGTGTGGCCAGTGGATGAGTTCTGTAAAGCGGCGGGAGACAGCACCCAACCCGGAGCCACTGCTTCCCCGGGCCGGGATACCGTCCTTACCGCGCTCTCTCCCATAGTTAACAAATAAGTCATAAGGCTGGGCACCAAAACGTTGTGATGCCCAGCACACAAGTTAACCAGTATCAACGTTAATTCACTAACCTAGCAACTAACTTTATATATGTCACTTCCACATCGGCCCCAGGGGTGGCTTCCTACAACATCAGTTGCCCTGCTGGTGATATATACGCAAAGCTAGGATGAATATTGTTATCGAAAGAAGACAATAGATTCGTCTTCGCTTGTACAGCCGACCCATCCTCGCCGTAACGTTAGTTACAATGATAGTCATAGCCAGCACAGCAACAGAATGGTACACCTGAGCTTCGAAAACCTTTAAATTGAGTTTGTAAACGGATTAACCTTAGAGCGGTAACAGTTAGCTACCTAGCATCTGACATGGTCCACCTCAACATATGTTATTAGGCACCTTCTGTACGTGTACACACGTGTCTAACGTTACGTTAGTTCTACGTTTTGCACTTGTAAAATGCGATGATCCCAAACGAAATACGGTTCATCCACGCACAACATTTACGTTAAGTTATACGATACGTCCTTAGCTAGACAAAAGTAACGTTAACGCTAGCATGGGGGTGGTGGCTAAGCTATACCCACTGCCTCGAAGCCTCCTCGAAAGAAGCCAAGCTAATAAGTGTCATCCATCCTTTGCTTCGATATCCAGAACAGTTGCCTCCTCCCCGTGCTAGCTATACAGCTATGTTAGCTAGCTTGATCTGAAACTTGTCCGCTAGCAGTAGCTATCCGAGTTAGCTTGTACTTCACATAACTATCCTACTAGCATCCCCGAGTTCATGTTTGGCTCGCCAGAAGACAGGTAAAAACACAACGTAACTACTTAACGCCAGTAAAGCTTTCCATATTTTTAGCATTTGAAAGTCTACTTTTCATTTTCGGTTTAATTTTTGAACATTTTTTTCCTGCATCGAGCTCAGTCACTAGTAGACTACGGCTTCCTCGTTTACCACCCGGGAGTCCGGGACTTCGTGACGTTTCGCCGGTGGCACTGCAGTCCGTCGTCGCCTCGACTCGCCTGATGAGGTCTCATGCACCCTGGGAAATCTGGCGTGGAGGAGGAATATCACGGATTCATAGGAGACAATAATGATGTCGCCAGGGTATCGCCCATAACATATAAAATGTGTATTTTTGCAAACTTGAAGGGTTTATTCTCCTGACTTATTTTTCCATTGAGTTCAATAGGAAAATTTGTCAGGAGAAACAATCTTAAAGTGATCCATCCATATCTACTGCATATCTGGCAGCAGAGTGATGGTTTTAGGCTCGTTTGATACCTCAGCCTCTTGATGACTTACAGCCATTTCGCCAACCATGTATTCCATACTGTTCCAGCATAATTTACAGCTAAATCTCGTCCCACCCCCAATTCCCATAGTGATCCATTCAAATGCAGAGAGGTTATAGTATCACTTGTAAGAGTACCAGAAAATAAGATATCAAGAGTCTTTTGATATTGTTGGGTCACAGACATCAGGATGCATGCAAAGGATATGCGAGCAAGTATTAAAAATTATTACTTTATTCTACATTGTTAAACTCTCCAATATTGATGCCTGAAAATGGGTGGGATGGTAATATCATTTCTAAACGGTTCATCCGATATGGATGAAAATACCCTCACATTAAAGTTGACGGTCTGCACTTCAACCTCATTGTCATTGTATCCTTTCAAACTCAAAGTGCTAGAGTACAGAACCAAGATAACAAAAAATGTGTCACTGTCCAATGAATTATGGTACTCACTGTATATTTCAGCTGATACTACATGTTCATATTGACTAATAATCAGCGTGATGAGTGGCCCAAGATGATTTTACCCTTGAAATACTGGCGTGAAGTCCTTTTTGACCAATGATTTGAGATGGAAGACCCTCTTGGGCCAGGCTGAAGGCCATGCACCTTGGTTCAATAGTGTATGGATGTATCTTCTTAGATCAGGTTATATTATGCACATTAGGGGTTGGTCCAAGATGACTTAACCCTTGATATTCCACTCTGAACTTGATATAATCATTACAATGCATAATATCTTCTAATGGGAAGTTTGTCAAAGTCCCATCCTCTGAAAAATGAGCCAGTATTTCAGCTGTGAATTTCAGCATGAAATCTGCTTTGGGCCAGGATAAACTACAGTTCCGTATTGACGAATAGCAAGTGTGATATGGGTGGTACAAGAAGATTTAACCCCTTAAAAGCTGGTCTGGATACTTGCATTTATTGACCCACTTGATGATGAAATGAAAAACCATTCATTGGGTTCACACCTAATGAGCATTTGTTCATATATTAGTTCTCACATCAGTGGGCCAAGATGATTTACCCTTTTAAAACTATTATGAAAATAGTCATCTGTATTATATGCATCTGTAATACTAGTTAGGCAAAGAAAAATCGTATTTTCACCAAATTCAACTCCTCTCAAGATATCAGGTGAAACATGTGTGATTGCTCTTTATCTTATTAGTGGCATTGGCTAAAATACAATTGGCCTATATACTGTATTTCCGGCGGTTACCTCAAAGTATGGGTCTTATAGTATCACATGTATTGAAAGCCTAATATCCAGCAGGATGACATCAGAAGTGCACAGTTTCATTCAGTATAGTGGGATGTGGGATTAGGTGATATCAGAATGAGCTATTAGTTGACCAATTTTTCTAAGCACACAGAAGGCAAGCCCCGTCTAGTTTTGCAGCAAAACAGTTCAGATAAGGAGAAGGGTGCTCCTAGACCCTATCTGTCATTCTAGCCATGAACATACTTTGTTACAATCTTTTGCAGGTTCACATTTTTGCAAAAACCCTGTGAATTTCTACATGACAAGCCTTGGAAGTGTGGTCTACAGAACTCAGGTCTAGCTATTATCAAGACAACAAACACCTCACTGTAAAATCTTTATTTCGTTAAAATTAAGTTCTATTTGCATTTTAAATAGCAATCATGTTCCATCAATGTACTTACAACATTATTTACATACACGTATCAAACAATTAACTTATTCATCTGATATCACAATCCCTGTTATTTTGTTAACCAAAGAATACAATTGAAGTAAACAGGAAGGTGAGTTTCCTATGAGCAAAAAAGAAAAGCTGACAAAAATAATAAAGCATAAAAACACACCACATGGTCCATGTCAGCCCACACAATACTAGTAGACAGAAACCAAACGGGGTAATTTGTTCTTGACCATGAATAAATTATAAGCATACTGAGACTTTATGCAGTTCTTGCATATTTACTTGAACACTGGATGATAACTGCACCAAGCTTGCACTCTGCTTGATCAATTCACACCAACTAATCACAAAGCCCAAAGTGCCACACTGATTGAATCATGCCAAATCACGACATCACAATCCAGGACTCATGTACAGCCTGCTGGTGCACATACACTCGTATACTAATTTAATGGGTAGTGATGACGTTGATGACACCCAAGGAAATTTGTGAGATACGAGACATCTGTCAAAATTAAAAAATGCAAACTGAGAAGGTAAAATCCTAAATCCTACCAAACCTGCTTTAATAATCTTGTTTTAAAATCCAAATCCTGTTTTTAACATGATAGAAAGATGGAAAATATCTGTAGTAACCTCTCTCCTGCATAAATGATTGCTTCTATTCCCTTGCCTAAGGGACAGCACTCCACATGCAGATGGCAGGATTTATACTGTATAGGACATCATTACCATGGAGAGGGAGGATGCAGAAAATCCTCAGAAACCAAAAAAACAATAATAATCCAGATGAAGTGCACACTTTCCACACAGGCAGCATGAAAGAACTGAACAGAAATTATGATACTCTGTGAACACACTGTACGCATTTTCAAAATAACTGCAGCCAAAATAATCTCCATTACTTCATTCTACTAATTGTGCCACTCCCAAGTATAAAAACTCTGTATTATTGCATTATAATTTAATAACAAATCTACAATGAGAAATGAGTGCTACAATGAGAAAAGATGTTGATATAATTCACATTTCTGTAGTAAACAATATGCAAACAACTAATGCCTAGCGGACATTGACATAGCCCTGTAATAATCTGATAACTGCCCTACATAGGGTACGTTTACATGCACACCAATGTCCAATTATTGGGAGTGATCAGTTTATGCCTGTGTTTAACTTATCGCGTACACGTGGATATAAGCATTGTGATTACTCCAATAGCCATGTTTACATGATTCTCTCCATAATCGGCTCAACGGAAAAGCTAGCTACTAACTGCTTCCCGTTGTAAAGACAAAAATGTTCTGCCCGTCACTAAATATGGCCAATTTCCAGATCCTTTCAGTTAGCCTTTTTAATGTGCTAGCCAGCTAGCTAGTCCAAACATAAGCTCATAACACTGAACAATATATTTTCACCAGTGAAATGCGTTAATTTAATAATAAAATTTGGGAAGTGAAATCCCGAAGGAACCCCGGGCCGGAAATTTTGCCGGGTGGAACATTTTTTATCTTAAACCATTCCTCTCTCCATTCCTGCCTGACATGTGACGTTTCAAAAAGACGAAAGAAATCGGAGTAAGACGTCTACATGCACCAAACAATATAAAGTTTGGGCAAAAATACAGGTGTGTTAATGCCGTTTATGACCTTACACCGATAAAGATAATCAGATAAAGGCGTTTACATGTCCATGCCAATAATCAAGAGTATTGCCATAATCGGGTGAGATTGGAGTATTAGTGTGCACGTAAACGTACCCATCAACAAAAGCATTGGCAGAATGCTGTGGGTTAGCAGGATATATCCTACTGAAGAATGTATCTTAACTAAACGAATGGCACTTAACAGACACCGAGTAAATTCTATCCATGTGCTATATTATCTGACTGCTGAGTAAACAGTAGATTTACAGCCAGGCACAGTAGTAAGGTCTATGTACAGATTGCTTAGGGAACATGTGATATTAATAAATATTCATGCTGCAATACATGGCTCTACTGTTCAAATAATTCCTAAAATATACAATAACTATAAACATGATAAGAAAACCCCCCACAAAATTCCTTAATATATATACACATGCTTATCAATCACACAGATACCCCCCAACATTAGAAATGCCTCTTTCCCCAATAATAATCTCCAATGTGGTTAGATTATTTGAATTCATACCAGCTCCAGAGCCAGTCAAAATGAAACACCTCATTCACTTCCTGTAGGGCAGGTTGAAGACATCTACACCCTGAATCGGAGAGGCAACCACCACTTTCAAACTAGAAAGTTTCCGCTCCAGAGAGATCAGCAAAAATGACAGAAAGAAAGAGGTAGCATCGCACTGATGAAGGAGAGGTTTCTGGGTTCTGTGGCGCTGAATGCAGGTTCCAGTATGCAGATATGGGGAGATACCAGTGTCATGCAGCAGGGCCATTGGCACGTCTCTTTCCTGCCGAGGCTCTCGTGCTCTCAGCTGGCAAACTGCTGGTAGAACGCCAGCTTGACCCTCTCGATGTGGTGGCACAGCTTGATCGCTGGGCCGAGCTTCAGGTCCATGCACTCTTGCACTGTGGGTAGCGTCAGCAGGAGTAGGGCCTGTCCATCAATCTCCTAAAAGCAAAGGTACACTTATAGGCTTACGGAGACTATTGTATTCATAGTTAGTGAACTGAAGACACGGTTGCTGTGAGTTATACAGGCAGACATAGTGACCGAGACGGGACTCGATAGTCTGTAAATATTCAGAATTCAAGAACATTATCAGTGAGAATTATTGAACATATGTACATATTCAGCGCTACTGACACACTGAAATGGCCAAATGCACGTATGCAAGTATTTGTGTTTTTTTAATTTATTGCCCATGCGTGTGTTCGTGTGTGTACCTGGTCAAAGAAAATGCGTGCCAGTGGAGCGCAATCTGTGGTCCTAATGAAGCGCACCACATCTGTCACGCTCCACTCCAGTGGGCTGCTGTCCAAGTGCAGCTTCTGAGCCACCTCCCCCCGTAGGCTCTGGGACACACACAGCACAGAGCACAGTTTAACACCCAAACGACAGCGTAGCTGTGCAGCAGGGACACAACATGGTCACTCACCACGTTGTTAAGCATCCAAGAGACAGCACAGTCACCCAGAAGAGTCAACCCAAAGACACAGCACAGTGACACGCCAGTTACTAGGGATAGCTGCTACGTTATGAGAAGGATGTGCTTTGTCTGATCTGTTCGGTAGTTGTTTCAATGACCTTCGATAGGCACTTATTGTACGTCGCTTTGAATAAAAGTGTCTGCCAAATGATTGTATTGTAACGATAAACATCCAAGTGGCATTGCAGTCACAGCAAAGTCACATAACAAAGACATGACAAAGTTAAACATGAAACATCACAGTTGTACACTACATTGACAGAACAGTCACAAAGCAGGAATACAATGCATTTCCATTTCCAAGAGATGGCGCAGTCTGAAAACACAGACACGGTGTAGTCACGCACCACAATGCCGCAACATCAGAAACAAAAAGCAATTCAACAGAACCACTGCAGCACTTGTGACACACAACCAGCCGAGCACACAGGCTACTGGCGCATCCAGGTTATGGACAGACAGAGCGTGGAAAAAGCAGAATAGAAAGAGAGTTGAGCGCGTCACCTTGGGTGAGGGAGGCTGGTTCTCGTCGTCAGAGTAGGACGAGGAGTGGGCTTTGCGACGGCGGGAGGGGCGGGGCTTCTCTGTGGGGGAGGGGGGCTGAGATTTCCTCTCGGAGACTTCGGAGTCGTCCTGCTGTTCATCCTGCAGCTCGGAACCAGAGTCTTCGCTCAGGGAGTCTTCCTCGTCCAGGTCTTTCTCATCTTCATCGCTGCCCTGTGGGGAGGTAACCGCTGTCTCTGCATGCGTGCATCATGTGTATGTGTTTTGGTGGACTGTGTATGTGTGCGTGAGAATGTGTGTGCATGTTTTTGTTTATCTGTGTCTGACCCTGTATCTGTTATCTGTGTGCAGTACCTGCGGGGAGCCAGCAGGAGTGCTGTCAAGCGAGGCTGAAGAGCGCTTCTTCTTGTGGACGAAGAAGTGTTTCCTTCTCTTCCTCTTCCTTCCTGGCCTCTTTTTCCCTCCCTCCAGATTGGTGTGGCCCCCTGGTGGGCGTCCAACAGGCTTGCTGTTCTTTTTACCATAGTAATGTGCTACAGTACACACAAACATATCCATAGGGAAATGCAACCCTTAAAACAGAGGCACAAAAAACATACTAGAACGAGAGTGACTATCTACATATGAAATATGGCCACTTTATCCTATCTTATTAGATTGTGAAGCTGCATAGCCATTTTATATTTTGTTTTCCATACAGTATAATATTCTCTCTCACACACACACACACACACACACACACACACACACAGACACACAGACACACAGACACACACACACAGAGGTTACTGCACAATACAAAAGGGTGAGTTTACAACATGGTTATTAGTGGTGCCAAGTGTACCTAGTGAACAATATGATACATGCAACAGACAGAAAGAGAGCAATGGTACTGACTGTATTTGGTCTTAGTTAGAACAGAGCAGTTCTCGGAACATTGCTCCAAGACCATGCACGGTCCAAACAGGTTTGGGCAGCACTCAAGCTTGATACAGGTCTTCCTGCAGAACTCAGCCACCTGGTCTGCTGTGCGCACAATGTCCACTGTGGCCCGGTAGCTCTTTCCCTTGTATCTGTAGGGCAGAACCACATGGTCTAGAACAGCACAGGCCAGCACAAGTAATAGTGTTCAAGTTTTCTCCACCTGAGGAGCTTATGCATCGCTGCATATTCATGTGAAGGGAAAACCCAGTATTTCATCATGCCACTGGCAAAACAGTCTTGTGATCTGTAATAGGAGCCTACCAATTTTACACAATGTCTGAGTCCTGCATAATGCAGTGCTATTAAACAAACATTCTTAGTTTTTAGTCTTGGTACAAAACAGCAATACATGGTAAATAGTAACTCAAAATGATTCAGTAATGTTGTACTGCAGAGTTTACTGTGGTTTAGTACTGTGGCAGAGTTTAGCAGGGATTCGTGTTAAAATGTTTCTCTCACTTGGCCTTTAGTGCCTCCCCCTGGCCATGCCAGCGCGCCTGTTGATCCAGCTGCAGCTCTCGCAAGACACGACTCGGCTTGTAGGCGGAATTAATCAGGAGCGTCAGCACCTGGGGAGAGTGAGAGAGAAGGGAAGAGAGGGAGGGACAGCGTTAGAGGGAGGTTGGGAAAAGGGAAAAAAGAAGGGGAGAAATTGAATGAAAACATGAATGGAAAAAAAGGTAAGAAGAGAGTGAAGCATGAAGCAGGGGAGAGAGAGAAAGGAAGGGAGTGAGGAAGAAAGACACGACTTAAAGAGTACTGTAAGTGTGCAAATCCACCCGGTTTGTGATGCACAGTCACACCGCACAGTACGTTTCAGTCCAGTCCATTTATCCGCTCACCTCCTTTAGTACTAAGACGCAGTTTCCGGGCCCAATGCACTGAGGCAGCTCTGCGATGCGGCCCTTGTTCAGGTACGGCCCGGAGAAACAGCGGTGGTTGAAGTAGATCTTGGGGCAGGTGTACTTTCCATTCCCTGGTCCTGCTGTGTCAGAAACCCAAAGCACAAAACTAGCTCGAGCATGTGGCAAATGTGTCAATCATTCTACTGGCATGGCATACATAAGGAAAACTTATTATCCTCTCACCTTCTTTATGGCGCATACCTCCGCCAATACTATGCAATTGTCAACATATGTTGCATAGTATTGCACCACAGGTTGCATATTCACCAAAAGTCAATAATTTCTACCATGCCACATTACCAACTAGTTTCCCAAGAGGAGACAGACGTACATATATACACATTTTAATGACTGTACCTCAAACAGGGCATGAGATATGACCTGTTCAAATTCTAGCTACTGTTAAGTATTTTAGCCGGTTATCACGCCACCACGTGGCCGATGAGCAGTATATTATTTGTACAGTGACCGGAACTGAGCTCTCCAGCACTCCCATTTTGTTTGATTGGGCCAATAATGTAGGGTTTGCCTCTTATGTCTGCTGATAGGCACACACAGTTTCTGGGTGGTACATGAATCTGTTTGAAAGTTATATGCCTTTTTGTGAGAAGCCACTCCCACTGCCATGCCCCCCTTTGGCCAATCAGTGTGAAAATCCGATATTTTTTGCCCATGATCAAGCTTTCCACAAAGTTTCATGAAAATCAGTTCATACGTTTTGGAGATGTCCTGCTAACAGACAGACAGACAGACAAACGAATGAACAGACGGAATGGCGCAAAAACATAACCCCCACAAAATGTGTTGGCATAGGTAATAAGTTCTGTGTGGGCATGTGCAGGGCCAACACTCACCATTCTCTGATTGGCTGTTCACCTGCTGCTTCAGAGCATCAGAAAGCGCAGCCCTTGGCAGAGTCCTGCTGCAGAGGCAAAATGAGACCTCAGACCAGTGAAGGCTGCAAAACTGATTTCAAAGACAGAACTAAAACAAACACTTGATTCATAGCAAGCTTGGAGACTTAATTTACAGCATTTTCTCCATTTCTTTATCTACTTGACAAGCTCCTCCTGTCCTGTTTTTATTGTAATATCGATTAGTTCTAAGAGTGTCTGTCAGATCAGTTCTCTGGAAAAGAGTCAAAATCCGGGGCTGGTGAATAATAGGTTTTTATTGCAATAATATTCTGGTCCAGACGAGCAATTCAGAATACAAGAATCAGAAAAGCTGACAATCAGTTGTTCACTTCCATCTTTATACCATTTCAAAAGTAGTCATAGGAGGAGGCCGGTCTTTACAAAAATCTCAAGATGCTTGCTCAATGTTATCATCTCCGATACCCTCATTGATTGCCTAGCTCAGCTTGTCTGAAGAGTTTGCACAAAGGGCAAGATGTATGTTGTTGTTCTTGCACAAACATACGAATCTCAGTACATGCAAACTCTGTAAAATGCCCCCAGGTTAATGATTACACACTTGTGGATAACTTGAGAATAAATTTAAAATAAAGACACGCTTTAAATCACTGGGTTACATTGTCTTTGATTACTTATAGGATATAAGGTAATTAGCTCAATGCTTTTATTAAGGGTTTTATTCATGGCCTCTCAGTGTCATAGGAACTATCAGTGCACTTACTATGTTCCTCTATTCGCTAGCATTGTGGCTGAGACCAATCGCTTTTACACTAAATATCTACAGCGTTACACTGGTCTAGTGCTTGGAGTTATCCGTGTTACTTTCGCTTGGCATTATGTGCCATAATGGCCAAGTCACTATAGAAAAAAAAGCATTCGCCAAAAGGTTCAATGTAAGCACGCAGAGTATTTGCTCCCTGCTGTTTCTGTAGTACTCACTGCTTAGCCGGCTGGACCACTGCTACCTTCCTCTGCTTCTGAACTGCCGAGGCAAGTTAAACTGATGGTTAATGGCAGCAACTTTATATACTCCATGTCATTCATTACAGTGAATACAGTACCTATAAGTGCACATCTTTCGTATTCTGTAGTATTTACATCAGAACACAAATAGATTTTTAGCTGAGAAATGAAAGACACATAACCTTGTAAAAACACTGCAGGCAACATACAAGCTTTAATGGTGACCAGTATGCATCCCATCAGTACTTCATCCATTTATCCATTCATTGTTTAGCTCTAATTTTGGAGAAATCATTATCATGAGGGAGTTTAAAGCGGGTCTGAGCAGAGAGGGACCTGTAGAACAGGATATACTTGTCTATCATCTGTGTATAGGGCACCTCCCTTTTAGCACTGACCTGGGGGCTTACGGGGGTGTCGGAGGGAGTACCCATTGGTCTCACACCAGCTGACAGGAAATATATCCATGGAGTCCACGTGTGTAATCAGTTCCCGAACAGACTGCTTCAACCCTGGGCAAAGGCAGAGAGACAAGATTAGAAAGATGCACATCACACACACACACACACACACACACACACAACAAGTGAAGCAGAGCCATTAATAATCTTCTGAAGATCCTACAGTTTGGTAATTATATGCCCCATTATTTCCACTTGCTATGCTTTTCTCTTTAGCAATTTTGCTCTAACTGGCACAAGATTGTAGCACCGTGCTTGTGATACAGCAACAATGTCTATTTAACTGCCTCCATCACTCACCTTCCAGCTGAAGCCAGATGTGTTGACCTCTGACCCTGGTGACAGTTGCCACGTGGATGTGTTCTGGGGAGAGTGGGTTCACCGCCTCCAGCTTCATTGATACCTTGAAGTCATGATCAGACTGCTCCTGAGAGAGAGAGAGAGAGAGAGAGAGAACATCTTCAATGTCGTTGTGCACTATGCTCTGCTCACGAGCACACTACACTCTTTTTTTTGTATTCATGGCACTTAAGAATAGGTAGTAGTACATGAAGTCATGTATTTGTAATATGCCAAGCTTTTACACAATTAATTCAATCCAAATGAAACATTTAAGGCAACTGAAATGAGTTGAATTGAATGAGAGATTATGTTCAGCGCATGGTCATGTCAGTAACTGACTGTACAACTGAATCAGTCAGTCAACATGTCATTCTACCATTCCATTCCCTGATCTGTCCACATTAGGAAAGGCTATTGTCATATTATGACCTGCAAGTCATTGTTTAGAGTGTAGGATGCGACTCTGCATGTCAGTGTTTTGTCTGTGTGGTTATTTGAGCCCCCTACTGTGTCTGTCTGTCGGACTGACTTACAGTGGGGAAGCAGTGTTCAGGTGCAGCCTCTGCTCTGCACTGTTTCAGGTAATCTGCCCAGTCAAAGTCCTGCCCCTGGTATCCTGCAACCAGATTGCAGCAGGGATGCAGCCCAACAACACACACGCGCACACACACACACACACACACACACACACACACACACACACACACATACAAGCAGAGACACTTAGATACAGTAAAACAGCAATTTATTCATCACAGTCAGAGGACAGAGGCAGATATGGACTGCAGTCTTGGAATTCAAATATAAAAATACACTCATCTATTCTAAACTTCTCCAGCTTTTATTTCTGTACTGATTAGTATTAAAGCACAACTGAAGTTTGGTAGAACTTTGGGTTGGGTAGTTACCTGGTCATGATATGAGTCCAAATGGTAGCGAAATATGTTCGTTAGTTGCTCTGTGCTCCCCTGGGGTGATAATCCAGAATAGGGTATTTGTCGCTCTCCATTCACTTCTATGGGGAAGCTAAAACGGTCTAAAAATGACACTTATTTGACATATATGAACGTGAACAAAGAGGATTCTGTCAATACAAACAATAACCAGTCCAATAACCAGTCTTCATACTTATTTTTTTTTCGTGTAGGCCAATTAACATTATTTATAATTTATAAGTACTATTTTCTTCAATGTTGTTAGCAAGCTACCAGAAAAGACTACCAAAATGTCGACAGGTTGGACCATTTAATAAAAAAAAAAAACGTACAAAAAATGCTTAGTGCTTGTATTGACAGAATCCTCTTAGTTCGCGATCGTATATTCATTTTGAGACCGTTTTAGCTTCCCCATAGAAGTGAATGGAGAGCGAGAAATACGATATTCTGGATTATCACTCCAGGGGAGCACAGAGCAACTAACAAACATATTTCGCCACCATTTGGACTCATATCATGGCCAGGTAACTACACAACCCAAAGTTCTACCAAACTTCAGTTGTTTTAAGTCCATTTAATATCTCATCTGATCTTTGTGTAGTCTAATCAGCTGTGCAGTAAACAGTGCTACTGTCTAGTCTGCTCAGCAGGCTGTGATTATCCTTATTTGCACATACGTGCAGTCATCTGCTATGGCGCTGTAAATGCACCCAATCAATATCCTGGGAATCTGACCTGGCGGGGGGCTGAGCTGTACCCCGTTTTTGAGGCTCCACTGCACAGGGAAGATCCCGATGCTGTCCCGGTGACACAGAAATGAGGGGCCCCCTGTGACCCCCGTTTCTTGTCGGAGATCATCCATCGCTACCAGGAAGTACTGGTCACTGAACACCTGCACAAAACAAATAGAACATGACATATGATATTTAATATGAACAGCAGGGCCACTGCCACCAGAGAAAAAAACTTTAGGTTACTGTCGTAACCCCGGTTCTTTGAGTAATATGAGCGAGATGTCTCGCTATGGGATGTGACCCTCCGCAGCCCTGACAGAAGTACCTATCTCAAATAACCAATCCTGATTGGTCAGAGAAGCGTGTCCCTCCGCTGCGTGATGTAGTCCCCCCCACTACAAATACCGCAGCAGGAAGACACGCCCGCCATTCTAAAGCCCGAAATTCCTTCTCACCGCCCAGCAAGAAGGGTTGTCTGGCGACACATCTCGCTCATATTACTCAAAGAACCGGGTTACGACAGTAACCTAAAGTTCTTTTTCATAATATGAGCTCGATGTCTCGCTATGGGATGTGGTTACTCCCGAATTGCCAGACAGCTTTATCGAACAGCCACCAACCGATGGGAGGGTCCAGATGTCCAGATGCGCTGGCAACGCACGGGCCCGACACATCCAGCATGTAGAATCGAACAAAAGTCAGAGGCGAAGTCCAACTCGCCGCCGTAAAATGTCCTGAATAGACACCCCTGAACAAGGCCCAGGATGCAGCCATGCCCCGCGTAGAGTGAGCGCGCAGGCCCGCAGGCGGGCGCAACCCCTCATTAGCGTAGGCCAAAGTTATAGCTTCCACCAGCCAGTGTGAGAGGCGCTGCCTCGAAACAGGCTGACCTTTCCTGGGATTAGCCCAGGAAATAAAGAGCTGATCGCTCCGTCGGAAGCACTGAGTCCTGTCCACATAACAACGTATGGCCCGGACCGGACACAATGTATGAGCCCGCTGGTCAGCAGCTGGAGCTGTGAACGCAGCGAGAGTAATCGGGGAGCATGAACCCACCACCTTAGGCACAAAGGCTGGGTTAGGTCTCAGCGACACCCTTACGTCCCCTGGGGCGGATGCACCGAGAGTGCATGAATATCGCTGACCCGCTTCGCGGAAGCGAGCGCCAGCAACAACATTGTCTTAAGAGACAAATGCTTCAAACTAGCACCCTGTAAAGGCTCAAAGGGGGGACCCTTAAGCCCCTCCAAAACCACCGTCAGATCCCATGGGGGCATAAGCGGCCTGGAGACTGGGAGCAGTCTACGGGCACCCTTCATAAAGCGGCACACCAGAGGGTGCTGACTCACTGTTTTGTCCCCAAAGCCCACGTGACTGGCGGCAATGGCCGCCAGATACACTTTGACTGTCGAGAAGGCTCTGCCATCATCGATGAGGCTCTGAAGAAATGATAAGACCACCGGAACAGAGCACTGAAAAGGGGTGTGATTCCGATCATGGCACCACCGCTCAAACACGTGTACAAAGACCTGGTAGAGGGGGCCCGAGCATTCTGAATAGTGTTAATCACACTCGGAGGAAGGCCCGCAGTGGTCATAGAGAGCCACTCAGGGGCCACGCCCACAGTTGTAACCTGTCCGGGTGTGGGTGGAACACCGTCCCCCCCCCTGTGACAACAGGTCCCTGCGTATTGGCAACTGCCAGGGCCGGGCGCACAGCAACTGATAAATCTCCGCCAACCTCGCCGGCCAGTGTGGAGCTATCAGGATAAGAGAGTGTCTGTGTTCCCTCACCCTCGCCAGGGTGGGAGGAACCAGCGCCAGAGGGAGAAACGCATAGAGCAGCTCGTGAGGCCAGTCGTGCGCCAGAGCGTCCAGCCCCAAGGGGGCCCCCCGACTGTGTAGGGAGAAGAACAGCTGACACTGGGTGTTCCCTTCCGACGCAAACAGGTCCACTTTGGCGCGGCCATAAATGGACCAAATCTGAGTCACCACGAGAGGGTGTAAAGTCCATTCTCCGTATACGGGCGCACCCCTGGACAAGAGGCCCCCACGTTCAGGGTCCCCGGGACATGCGTTGCCCTCAATGACAGGAGACGCACACTGCTCCACAGGATCAGTTTGCGTGCCAATATGTGTAATTGACGTGAGTGCAAACCCCCCTGGTGATTTATGTATGCCACCGTGGTCGTATTGTCCGTCCTCACCAGGACATGATGACCCCTGAGGAACGGGAGGAAATGTTTCAGAGAGAGAAACACTGCCGAGAGCTCCAGAAAATTTATGTGATGTCGCTGGAGACCCAGGCTCCAGCGGCCCCTCACAGATCTGCCCTCGTGAATGCCGCCCCACCTCCGTAGTGACCACTTTCCTGGACAGGACGGTGCCCAGGGGCACACCCTGAGTCAGAAAAGAGGGCGCCCGCCAGTGACGTAGGGCCAACACGCAATCCGACGTCACCAAAATCCTCCGTGCGCCATGACGCACGGGGTCCAGCCTGAGCGCAGCAACCCAGCGCTGAAACTCCCTCACGTGGAGGCGACTGAGGCGTATTACGTGTATAGCCGAGGCCATCAGGCCCAGCAGGCGCAGACACACCCTGAATGGGACGTAACAGTGTCTCTGAAAAGGAGCAAGACATGCCTTGAAACTGTTCACCCTCTCCTCCGAGAGGCGCGCAGTGAACGGCATTGATAGCAGCTGTAACCCGAGGAAGATTATTTCTCGACCCGGTGAGAGATTGCTCTTTTCCGTGTTTATCACAAAGCCCAACTCTGACAGATGACGTGTGACAAACTCCGTGTGCGACCTGGCCTCCTGCTCCGAGCGCGCTAGGAGAAGCCAGTCGTCCAAATATGTGGCCAGGCGTATTCCCCCCCGCCGTAGCGGGGCGACCGCCGCGTCCGTACACTTCACGAACACCCTCGGGCTGAGGGAAAGTCCGAACGGGAGCACTCGGTACTGATAACACACTCCCTGAAACGCAAACCTCAGATACTGTCTGTGGGCAGCGTACACTTTTATATGGAAATAAGCGTCCCTCAGATCCACTGATGTGAACCAGTCGCCTGGTTTTATTAGACGCAACAGAGATGCCTGTGTCAGCATCCTGAACTTGTATTTCCTTAAGTGACAGTTCAGAGCCCTGAGGTCCAAGATAGGGCGAATTCCTCTCCCTCCCCGTTTGGGGACGAGAAAATATCTTGAATAATACCCGGATTGACTCTGCTCGGGAGAGACGATTTGAATAGCTTTTTTGTCTAAAAGAGACATTATCTCCTCCTTTAGCACGCCAGCTAAACGTCCCTGTGCTCGTGACTGTATTATGCCGGAAAAACGAGGCGGCACAGTGTTGAACTGCAGCCGGTAACCCCGCTCTATCGTGCGTAATACCCACGGATGAGCCCCTATTTCTCTCCACTTTTGAATGTGGAAACACAGTGAAGGGGAGAATATCGGCTGAGGCTCTGCCAACACGGGAGGGCTCATAAGTGGTGGTATGGCTCCCTCCAGTGGCAGAGCGAGAGAATGTCCCTCGGGCCGTACTGCGCATGTGCGAACTCGCGCAGCAGCCTGGGTAAATTCCTCCGTAGCCGGAAATGGGATGCCCATCGCCGGCAACAGAGGGACAGCATGCCCGGCGGACATGTTGCTTATGTGCAAAGCATTCATTTTGTTTGTGCTTGCTTTGTTTTCGGTGTTTTTTACACATTTTGTTTTCAACTTTATTTCTTTGAACAAAGGCAGAACATTGTGTGTATGCGCGTGCTTGTGGACATGTGAACACGGCTGTGCAACGGCAAACAGCCCGGTGACAATGTCCCTCCTCGTCTCGTCTGGCCCTGGGGCGGAGATCAGCGACTGGAGATGCGCACTTAAAAACCTCTTTGGTGGAGCCCATGAACGGGGAACTGATGGGCGCGTCACCCGGAGAAAAGGCGGAGGCGGTCAAGTAGCCTTCTTCTTCCTCCTACCCTGCGCAGCTGAAGCGGCCGGTGGAGGCGGCGGGGCTGCGGGCTGAGCGCCGGGGGGACCCTTCCAACCAACCCGAGGGGCAGGCGACTGGGATCGGGCCGGGGAAGGTTGCTGCTGCGGCCTCTTCGGGACCTTAAATCGCGCAGATTGAGCAGCGGCCTGGGCGAAAGATTTTCCCCGGGGCGGGGGAGACGGCGAGGGGGCTCTACGCGGCAGGCAGAGCGCAAACGCCTCGTTGTCTTTCTTCCTCGCCTCCGCTCTCTCCTGCATGGAGGTCAGAGCTGAGCCGAAGATACCCTCCGGTATGACGGGCGCGTCCAGGATGTCATCTCGCTCTCTGTCAGTCAGCCTGGCGAGATTGAGCCACCTGGCTCGTTCCTGGACCACGAGAGAAGCCATAGCTTTCCCCGTGGCGAGCACAGCCACCCGCTGGACATGAAGGCACAGGTCCGTAATCACCCCCGCCTCGCGCCAAACCGCGGCGCTAGGTGCACCGTGGAGAATGTCGGCTTGGTAAGCGGAGAGAAGCGACAGCACATTCAAAGCCCTCATCGAGAGCGCGGCTTGCTTGTACGCCCTCTCGGTCAAAGCAGACTGAAGACGCTCCGATTTAGCGGGGAGGGACGGACGTCTGCTTGAGCCAGCCATGGCGCCACCCGGGTACAGATGCGCTGCAACCGGGGACTCGACCGGGGGCATGACGAGGAGACCCAGGGCTTCCATGTTCTCGGTGTCGAGGACGGAGGCACCCGGAATCTGGTTCCTTCCGCTGTACGGCTTGTCGCTCCACATCTTGGTGAGCTCGAGCAGTAAGTCAGGAAAGACGGGAAGAAGCTGCTTGGCCGTGTTACCGCCCGGTGCTAATAGCCTGCCCTCGTAGCGCGAGCGCGAGGGCTGTGTCACCGGAGCAGGCCAGGGAATACCCATGCTCGCTGCCGCACGCTTGCACGTGTCGAGCAGAACCACAGGAACCGGGGACGAGGGACGTGCGTCCTCGCCGTCCTCCGAGCCCCCGGAAAGCAGCCCCGGCTTTGCAGCCGGCACCGGAGTGATTAAGGCACCATCCTCATCCTCGCTCTCTGAAATGAGAGGGGGATAATCGGAGTCATCCTCTACACACTCCAGCTCTAACACATCGTCGGAAGGAAAGGCAGGAACCGGGGACATCACAGACAGGGCGGCCCAGTCGGTGTGCACCTCCTGTACCTCCTCTACCATGGGCTCCTCTTCGTCAGCGGCTACCGGGGCAGCGGCGGTCAGAAGCGGGTCCTGGTCGGACAGGCTGGCTTGGCGAGCCAGGCGGCGTCTCAAGCTTTTCGTCGTGAACATTTTGCAATGCACACACGAACCGGGGACGGATAGGGACAGCCTGGCGTGGTCAGTCCCGAGACAACTCCCACACACGGGGTGCGTATCCTTCCCCGAAATCCGGGCACCACAGGGGCAGGGCCGGGAGTCTCCTCTGGCATGAGGAGCAGCGGACGCCATGGGGGCAAAAAACACCGGCTGGTGCGCGGGTGTCTTTTACAGTAAGTGCTAGCTAACTGGTGTGTTAGGAGCAGGTAGCTAGCTAACTGGTGTGTTAGAAGCAGGTGCTTAATAACTGGCGTGTTAGAAGCGAGAGGCTGATAACTGGCGTGTTAAAAGCAGGAGGCTAACTGGTGTGTTATCAGGAAACGTCGAGGGGAGCTGACGTGCAAAACCTCGGCGAATATAGTGAGCTGAGTTAGCGTCCGTCGACAGAAGCTAATAAATAATTCCGTCTGTGGACAGTTAAACTAACTAGGCTCGGTGTGAGATAATGCTTCTAGGTGAGAAGAATTTTTAGAATGGCGGGCGTGTCTTCCTGCTGCGGTATTTGTAGTGGGGGGGACTACATCACGCAGCGGAGGGACACGCTTCTCTGACCAATCAGGATTGGTTATTTGAGATAGGTACTTCTGTCAGGGCTGCGGAGGGTCACATCCCATAGCGAGACATCGAGCTCATATTATGAAAAAGAACTATGCTTTTTATCGATCATATGTTGCTTAATTCTGTAAATAAAATGGAAAGTTAACAAATTTATTTTGTAGTTATAAAATACTAAAAACATAAGAGCTGAAGGAATTATTCACTCAGTCAAAACCCAAGCTTCATTAGTGCTCAATTATATGGGGATCAGGCGAGAGAGCTGTGGGGGTTGCTGGGTAAATGGCGAGGGGGACTTAAGGCAGGGGACATGCGTTGGTGATTGGGTGGTGGTTACCTTAGTGACAGTGGCAGGACTGATGCAGAAAGGAGCGGCAGGATCCACAGCCTCCAGCTTCATTCCCTCAGTGAAAGAGTGGGCAGAGATTACCTGCTGGTCCTGCACACATCGAGCCGCAGTGTCAGAGTCCAAACGCATCCAATACAGGTGTGAGAGATGAAGAACAGCAGGAGAAAGAGAGAGAGGAATAAAGCTGGAATGGGGAGAGTTAGTTGGAGAAAAAGAGAGGGAGATTGATAGCAGAAGATAATGCAGCTCCGTCAGCAGGATCTACCTTGAAGAGCTCCTCGGTGATGTCGCTATTCTGCATTTGACTTCTGATCCTCTGTCGTACCTCATCCCACTCGGCCTCACTGCGCAGACAACGGAGTGCTGAGGAACAATACAGCACCGATTTAGCACGGCACACATTTATAATAGCCATGCACACCACACATCATACACATGCAAAACACTCAGGACACCAGGCATGGAACAACACATACAAACATGTCAGCTTTCCAAAAGTCTGAAAACCTAAAACACTAGAAATGCTTTACAGACCGACGCCACCTTGACAAGTCATTCTTAATAATTCAAGTTCTCAGATTTGACAGTTTAACCACCTTGAATTGTGCCATATCACCTTTTCATTCCCTATACCAGGGGTTTTCAAAGTGGGGGCCGCCAGGAGGCGCCAGGGGGGCCAATTGGAAGGGAGAGGAAAATGGAAAATGCAAAAAAAATAAAAAATAAATAAAATAAAATTTATTTAAAAAATACATTTCAATTCAATTCATAAGATTATTGTGCCGGTTTAAAATAAAACATAAATTGTTATAAGTCCTTTCATATCGAAATGAGGTCTTTGCCATGCCCTTCTTTCAATCGCAGCCAATAACTAACCGTCTGCCTGTCAGTCAAAGCGTTACATTGAGCTGCCAACGGCCCGATTATGGAATCAAAATAGGGTCAAAAGTATTGTGTTGTGTATAAAGAAGCCGTATGTTTTTTTTTTTTATATTTGCTCGTGTAATTTAAATGTTTTTTTTTTTTTAAGCCATTTCGCAATACGGGGGCCCCAGCCAGAGGCTACGGCTATTTGGGGGTCCTTGGCATGGACAAGTTTGGGAACCCCTGCCCTATACAATAGGTATAAAATACACGCATAGTTCAGATGTAGTCCTCACACTGACCAGCAGGGGGGGTTAGTGTGCATCCATGCGCCTTGGCCCAGCCTGGGGGGTGAAGGAAGGGCTGCAGGTAGAAGAGCCAGTGAGTGGCCTGCTTTTGGGGCAACCCCTCTGTGCCAGCGTAGCGGAGACGCAGTCGTCCGCCAACATTCTCCTCGATCTCGGCCAGCCATGCTGTACTAGCGTCCTCGCGGTCCTGTAGCTCCACACTCAAACCCGGAGCCAGAAGGTCCAGAGGGTTCTTTCCCCTGTGTGGCTGAGAGAAAGAGGCTGGCGGTAAGACAGTGATCACAGGTACTCGGGGACCGGGCTAAACTGTGTCCAGTGTCCCCGTTCATTCTCTGATCCCCGCTGGTCTGAATAACTGTGGTCTACAAACCTATTTGGGGAGATTTTTTTCTGAGTGGCATAGAGTTTACAGGTACCATAAGGCTGCAGGTTTCATCTGAAAATCTGACAGTGCTGCTGTACCCTTGTACAATGTACAGTACATAACCTGTATTGATTCAGTGATTACTCAGCCGTACTGAAAAATTGATAATACAGCTTTGCATACCATCTTAATTAAGGGTGTCTGCTCATGTAAAATTTTCATTATAAACTACTTTCCAAGATGATCTTCCTGTTTATGTGGGGTCAATGTTCGTGGCTTCACGTGAATGGAATGAGGCAATGGCCACCCAAAATGCTGTCTCGCACCCACCTTCCTGCCCCATATACCCAGCCCTGTACAAATCAGCCCTGTTCATTTACCCCCTCCAGCAAGTTGGCAGGTGCACTACACGACAGAGACTTCTCCAGAAGGGCTTCCAAGTTCTCACGGACACCTGAAGGGGGAGATAGAGAGCTAGTGTCACAATTTAACTCTATGGAAAAATAAGTCAGGAGAAACATCCCTTCAAGTGATCCATCCAAATCTACGGCATATCTGGCAGCAGAATGTTGGTTTGAGGCTCATTTGATACCGCAGACCCTTGATGACTTACAGCCATTTAGCCAACCATGGGTTCCGTACTATTCCCGTGTAATTTACAGCTTAATCTAGTCCCACCCCCCAATTACCATAGTGATCCATTCAAATGCAGAGGTTATAGTATCGCTTGTTAGAGTACCTGAAAATAAGATAATTTTACACCAAGTCATGATAGCATTACCTGTTCACCTGTGGAATGTTCCAAACAGGTGTTTTTTGAACATCCCCCCCTTTTTTTTTTTTGCCCCTGTCCCAACTTTTTTTCAACATGTTGCAGGCGTCAAATTCTGAATTAGCGTATATTCACAAAAATCAATAAAGTTGATAAGGTAAAACATTAAATATCTTTTCTTTGTACTGTTTTCAATTAAATGTATGTGAAAGAGAATTTACAAATAACTGCTTTCTGCTTTTATGTGCATTTTACATACTGTCCCAACTTTTTTTATGGAATTAGAGTTTGTAATTATTCTCTCAGTCTTTGTTCCTTTAACAATTCATAAGTATGGCCAAACTAGACACCACCTATCGAGATATCCAGCTGGATATCGCAGCATGGACCAACAAACAGCACAGAGCTACCCAATTTGACATTGTGGCGCTACGTAACTGCATAGCGCATAGCAACCCAATTCGACATTGTGGCGTTACTGAACTAGATAACACAGCTACCCAATTCGACATGGTAAGTAACGCTACCCAACTGGATAGCGCAAGAGTTACCAAAATGGATAGCGCACAGCTATCCAATTCAACATTGTGGCGCTACCCAACTGGATATGTTGAGATGTCCACTGGGAGTGTTGTGATGTCCACTGGGTGGTACAGGATGACTCGAGAGGTGGTGTCTTGTTAACTGGATATATTTTGCAAAACAACTGGTAGAACAGGGAAATTGTTCTACTCTCCATAATTTGAAACCCCTATACCCACAGAAGCAGAATTCAGGTATATACTGTATTACAAACTATACACTACAGAATGGGTTCCCAAACTGGGGTCCGGGGATATCTAGAGGTCTCCGGAGTCTTTAAGAAAAATGAACAAAACAAATCAAATTCCCAATGAGTGAAAAAGTACATATTTAGATTAAAAAAACCTATAAATATCCTCGTTAATATTGTGATTATAGTAATTATTAAATAATTAACATCCACAAAATAGCTAAATGTCTACTACAGATCAACAATATAGTGTCATCACAATTTAGACACGCTGCCCCTGTACTGGTGTGAAATTAGCTATTTCATTGCAGCCTTTAGTGGGTGCTGGATAGTCACCAGCTACTCAGTTAACTGAGGTGAAGTCCTCAGCCTTCACAGGGCATCATCCTCAGGTATCTTCAGATAAGATGTCTGGGAATTCCTGCACTACAGGATATGTACCTACTAATGTACCTAAGCCCCCCATTCAGGTTCTCAAACGCTGAGTGATATGACACACTTTGGCCCTGAGCTCACCCTCGGGAGGTCTCATTTCTCGCCCCTGCTGCCGGCTCCAGCCAACAGGATGCAGGCCGGCGGTCATGATGTCACACCAGAAGTCTGCCCGGCGATCGTCGTGGTAACCCTCATAACGCAGCAGCAGAAGCTGCCCGCAGGTGGTGATGATAGTGGCTACCCAGAAGCCCTCTGGCTCACCCTTCACACACACCTCCAGCTTCATGCCCGGCGTGAGGCCTGTCTGCAAGCTCAGGTCAACCTGGATGGGACGGCAGGCAGGACTCATTATCACACGTCACTTCTGGCTCAATCTCCAACCGGCAGCAGGGTGGACTGTAGGGCTGAGCACAACCTGTATTGGTTCAGAAACAATCTCAGCAGTACAGCTGTTCTGGCTCGCAGAAAGTACAGACTAAAATAGCTAATTCATTTTTATTCAATTCCCTTTGCAAAATCCATTGCAAAAAAACTGATAAAACTCAAATTTGGCTTCAATCGCCTCTACGCTGAAACATTCCTGAGGAAGTCATGAACGTGTTCAATCACGGTTGATTACTGTGGACGCATGTGCAGGAACATGGGGCTCACATGTTTGAAGGCGTTGTGGGGTACAGCCACCACGCCTTCCTCCTCCAGATACTCGTCCCAGTTGAACTCAGAGTCATCCTGCCCAGAGCCTGTGTCTGAAATGAACACATTCTCAGTGACCGCACTGTATTATACCAATACTATCATCTATCATCAATGCACACACACCCTACCCTTTCAATTTACCTGCACATAAGCACAAACACAAGGGAATTCAAACCAATGTTTAAACTAACCTGAATCCAGTGGCTCATGGTTCATGGTGGCGCCCACTGATGGTCACTTCGTAGAGCTGCAGGCTAAAAAGCGCCCTCTCCTCTGATCCTCTGAAAGACCACAGGACACAGGAAAGGAATACACAAACGCCCAGAAAAAAATCTTTAAAACCTCATACTCAGAAGCGCTGAAGTGTGACAATATTTTTGCAATTGCAATAAAAGAATGTGTTTAATGTGGTAAAAAAACATTATTAATGTTAAATCTGCAGGACTCTGCAGGGTTGAACGATTTATCTTCTGGCCTGCATTATGAGAGATGCAGTTGTCAGTATCATTAGCATGCCCCATAGAATAGATTTACTTTAAAACTCTAATGAGCACCTTACACTGCGAGAAAAGTAGAGCGAAGTCTGTCAGCTAGCTAGATTCTAAAAAAAACAGATTTACAAAAGGTTTGTGGCAGCTTTTCCTATGCAAAGGCAGTTGCTACAAAGTCACAATATCCACATCTGATTTACTAAATGGTCGCAATGGGTCAAAATCGCTATCAGGATATAATTTGCGGGATTTCATCACTCAGTCATGTTTTCACCAGGTCAGGTGTACGCACTTAATGTGTCTCATCTTCGGCACGCACTTATTGTACGTCGCTGTGGATAAAAGCGTCTGCCGAATGTAATGTGATGTGTAGGCTGCACCATGTGAATACCATGGCTTGTAGCTTCACACCGTCACTGTATACCCTCTCAGGCACTTCCCGCTCCACTAACTATTTTTCCTGGGGAAACTCTGGACTCTGTCCATGTCTATAATAAAGTGCCTCAAATTGGAACCAGTCTCTCCTGAACATGGGAACTGTATGATCTTACACCTCGGGACACGTTAGCGGTAATGATTCTGTTGTTCCGCTGTCCACATCCATCATCTGTATCCTGCTCTATCATATCATTCAAATGAAAACTGTTACAGGGTTGAGTTCTAAATGCAGATGGACACACAGGCACCGCAGAGCTACAACCATTTCCTGCATTCCACTCTGACTCATATAGTTCATTGGACAGTGACACATTTTTTGTTATTTTGGTTCTGTACTCTAGCACTTTCAGGTTCAAAAGACACAATGACAATGAGGTTGAAATGCAGACTGTCAGTTTTAATTTGAGGGTATTGTCATCCATATTGGATGAACCATTTAGAAATTATAGAACCTCTTGTACATAGTTACCCCCATTTTCTGGCATCAAAAAATATTAGACAGTTTAACATAATGTAGAATAAAGTAATAATTTTTTTATATTTGGTCGCATATCCTTTGCATGCCATGACTTCCTGATGTCTGTGACCCAACAATATCAAAAAACTCTTGATATCATATTTTATGGTACCCCCATCCATTTGAATGGATCTCTATGGGAATTGGGGGGTGGAACTAGATTTAGCTGTAAATGGTGCTGGGGCAGTATGGAACACATAGTGAAATGGCTGTTAAGTCATCAAGGGTCTGAGGTATCGAACGAGCCCCAAACCATCACTCTGCTGCCAGATATGCAGTAGATATGAATGGATAACTTGAAGGGTTTCTTCTCTTCACTTATTTTTCCATAGAGTTCAATAGGAAAATTGTCCAGGAGAAACAACCCTTAAAGTGATCCATCCACATCTACTGCATATCTGGCAGCAGAGTGATGGTTTGAGGCTCCTTTTATACCTCAAACCCTTGCCATTTCACCAACTATTTGTTCCATACTGTCCACCCCCCAATTCCCATAGAGATCCAATCAAATGCAGATAAGTTATAGTACCACTTGTAAGAGTACCAGAAAATAAGATATTGATATTGTTGGGTCACAGGCATCAGTAAGTCATGGCATGTAAAAGATATGCAACCAAAAAAAATTATTACCTTATTCTACATTATGTTAAACTGTTTTGAATGGGAGGGGGGAAGGCTATGTACAAAAGTTTCTATAATTTCAAAACGGTTCATCCTATATGGATGAAAATACCCTCAAATTAAAGCTGACAGTCTGCACCTCAACCTCATTGTCATTGTATCCTTTCAAACTCAAAGTGCTAGAGTACAGAACCAAAATAACAAAAAATGTGTCACTGTCCAATTAATTATGGTGCTCACTGTATGTGTGTATGTGTGTGTGTTTGTGTGTGCACGTGCGTGCACGTGTGTATGAGAGAGTGCATACAGAGAACAGGCCACACTTAATTCAGAGCATATGGTTTGCATTCATGGTGATGCCTACATTTCAAGTACTCTGGTCTATAGACACTGCTAAAAACTAATAAGAGCACAGCAAACAAAGGGTTGATGGAGAAAGACAGGGAATTAGTGAGAGAGACAGAAAAAGTTAAAGAAAAGAAGGCAGAGTAGATTAGACTACTAGAAGAGAGGGGGATATGAAACATGGAGGTTTTTGATTCGTTTTATTTGAATGAGCAGGAGTATTTACGTATAGGCCTAATTCGACGGAAGATTAATATTGCTCTTGTAAAATCATGTGTACTTTAACATGCTGAAAGATAACATGTCTGTTATTGACCACTGTTTTAGCATTTTGTCTGTGCTATGATGTAGGGCAGTGCAGCTTTTTAAGCAGTGCGAATGCTAAAAACACTACAGGTTGCATGCATATTAACACAGTTTTTAAGTCTGATACTGAAATAAACAATGCAAGCCTATAGTACTTTCTCTTATTTTACTATGGAACATAAAAATAAAGAATATTGCAGACGAGGCGCTGCTCTCAGGATATCAAAATGACACATATTGTTATAATGGCTGCACGTCCCTTTGTAGAGCAGCATCTTCCACAAAGTTTTATGTAAATAAACAAACATAAAAACAACGCATGGTTTTGGGGGCATCTGGTAGCTCACACAACAGCAGGTAAAAGGGGGGTGAGAGGCCAGGTTAGGCAGGGGGCTTCCCACCCTGCCCCCCCCCCCCCCCCATTCCCACCTCAATGCAGCCCTTTGAGGGGGTTCTGCGCATTTCTTAAACAACCAAAAACAGAGGGGCACAACCCCAAGATCTCAGCTGAGGGAGACCATCACACTAATCAGTATTATTCACCCTCACTGAACGCAAAACACACACACACACACACAGAGACATACATACACGATACATACATACATTTTAGCAATAATTGAACAAAAATTGTTAAATTACGCATGCCTTTTTTTTTTTCTCTTTTCCCATATCTTTCACAAACTGTTTAGGAATATTGGGAACTGTGAATAATTTTTTTGTCCACATTAAACACCGATACTTGCATCACAAGATTGTGAAATACTCATTTACTGGAAAATGCTTCTCATGTCATTCACAATCTCAGTTAGCATCATTCACTACGAAACAATGAAGGGTAACCCTACCATTAAAACATCAATCGAAGTGCGCGCACACACACGCACACCATGGTCTAAACACATTGGGCCTCCATTCAGATGGGCTGTCAAGCTGTCTTTGTGAGCGCTGATGTCTTTATTAATGGCAAGACGAGCGGTAGACAGCTCTGCCGCCAGCTGCTTATTCATTCTGCCTTTCCCACTCGCCCTGGATTAGGAGCTACAGCACACCCAGAGTCTCATTGTGTTGAATGTCACACGCTGGAAGGCCGGGTCTCAACTCAAAAAAACAGAGGGAAAAAGAGCAGCAAAGTAGAGACAAAGGCCTCCTCCTGGCAAGAATGACTCAGTCACATCGGATTCAGCTATTTGTTTAATTGCTGAAAAAGCTGAAAAGGCCTGGTCGATACGTTTACATAAAACCCAATTACGCATAATGCATTATTATAAACTGGTTCAATGGATTTATTCATATTATTTTAAACATATTTTTCAGTCCCATAAACTGCTAGATATTTTACTGAAGGCTGCATAACTCGGTCATGGACACAATGGCAGTGCTCCGCCTGGGAATAAAGCCTATACAACTGATATTTACAAGTCCTTTACCTGGTACTGGTACAATGCAGGCTACATGTATAAAAACATATATATATAACTTCATGTAATTTCACACGCCATGACACCCAACATCTCAGATTGTTTTGAATGTTCTCTGTAGTTAGAAACGGTTAAGATTTAAGATTTTTATTCAGTGTTTATGTAACTTTATTTTGTCAGTACAGGAGAAAGTAATCAACAGCATATTCATTGTGAATACACAAGTATATACTATATATAATATATATATACACATCATATATATAGTATAAAGAAGTATAAAAAAGCAAATAGGGGTCTGTGGGTAGAATTTGTCCATTTATTTGGATTCCCTATGTCTAAATTGTTATCAGGGAGCAGTTTAATACAAATAGGATGTTTGGTATATTATGTGAACTGTACCAAAATTAAATGTCCAATTTGCATCCAATTTGATTTCTCACAGATCAAATTATATTTATATAAAATAATGTTATATGAATATCTTATCTGTTACTAACTAGGCTTTTGCATTTTCATATTACCTTAGAATTTCCTGCATTCTGGGGCTTTAAAAACACGCAAAAAACTTTTAGACAATTAGGATTAAGTCTCAGAATTCATTACATTTAGGCCAGTGACACAGTAATCTTAAATTACATTTTATCTGGACAGATGACAAAAAAAACTACAAAACTTAATGTATTTATAAAAA
This sequence comes from Ilyophis sp. 1 JC-2022, assembly GCA_022702515.1. Lineage (NCBI taxonomy): Eukaryota > Metazoa > Chordata > Actinopteri > Anguilliformes > Synaphobranchidae > Ilyophis > Ilyophis sp. 1 JC-2022. The sequence goes on from CM040396.1 coordinate 26,839,192, forward strand.
TTAACTCCAAAAGTTATAATAAATATTAAAATATTAAGTATTAAAAGTGAAGACTTCCAAGTTTTAAGACTTAATTTATAAACTTTAAAAAAACTAGTTGAATAAATATTATGAAATATGTTAAAGACTGGGCTTAATGGGTACCCAGTAGGTACACAAAAACCATGGTTACTTATGTTCATTTTGACTTAACGGCTCGGTACATTTTTGGTACAACAGGAAGAAATTAAATGCAAAATATAAAATGGTTTTTCATTTATTAAAATGTAACAGTGGCTAACTGGGCATAATTTCTTTATGAAAAACAATAAGGCACATAAATGCTGTCATCAGGGAGTGAGAACTCAAGACTTTTGAATTTAAGTTCCACAGACAAAATAAAAGTTTCACACCTGCATTAAAACAAGACTGTAATTGTTCGGCTTGCAGCACATGCCAAATTGAAAGTCCTGTACCAAATGAAACAGGATATTTTTTGCAGCGTTGACAAAATAAGCTGTGATTCCTTTCTGATTAGACGCCCGTTGCTCCTCCCAGGCATTGCAAATACAAAAGATGAGCCTGATGAGTTTTGGAAACAAGTGTTATGGCCACAGATGAAACAAAGATAAACCTTTACCAAAGCGACGTAAAGGTGAAAGGCTGGAGAAAGAGAGAAACTGCTCTGGACCTTCGGCATACTACTTCATCTAACAAGCATGGTGGAGGCAGTGTGATGGCTTGGGCCTGCATTGCTGCATCTGGAACAGGTTCAAGGGTCTTTATTGATGATGTAGCCAGTGATGGCAGCAACAGAATCACACTTAAAAGTGTACAGAAACATAGTCAGAGAAATGCCACCAAACTCAGTGAATGGAAAGTGTATCATGCAGCGACACAACAACCCAAAACATTCCGAAAACGTAACCAAGTACCTTATGACGAAAAGGTACAAGTGTTTGACTGGGCCCCGTGAGTGACCAGATTTAAAGCCCATTGAACATGCTTTTCACTTGCTGAAAAAGAAAACACAAGCAACCCCAGCAAACGCACAGCAACTGAAAGAGGCAGCAGTAAAAGCTTGGCAGATCATCTCAAAAGATCACATCACAAACCTACTGATGCCCATGGGTCACACACTCTGACTATGCAGTCATCAAATGTACAGGGTGGGCAACAAAATAATGATGTTGCAAGCCAGTGAATTTGCCAAAACTTACTTTGGCCCAATACTTATGCCGACTTTAAATATGGGGACTCAATTAATTGAATGCCATTGTTGTAATATAGTTCAATAGTATGTTAAATAAAAGTTATGAAAATGCTAAATGTACACTCAATTTTGTCGCACATTCATTGTTTGATTTGAAATACAAGAACAGAGGACATTTGCCACGTCTGTCCCAATACTTTTGCATATAATTGTATGCGTAGGCCTATACAAAATTAATAATAACACTATAAAGCTAAACTGAACGCGTCCCTTCTGAAAGTCATCAAGTCTTGTATTACAAAGAATCGTCATTTAACCGGTCTACTTTTATGTTCCCACCCCCGTGCTGAGCATGCCGTGTCTTGAGACCGTTGGGACCACAGACAGAACTGCATAAGAACAGTGTGCACAGGGGGCCGATGCCACCGCTCATCCGCACTCATGCCAGACCAGTGAACAAACTAGCCATTTAGAATGATTCAGAAAAACTGGATGTCGCAATTTCGTGACGGATTCCTGGATTGAACTACCACTAATGCTGTCTCATGTTACATAAATTGGGTGTAAACCTCGTCGAGCCTGCTATTGTAATATGAAAAATAACTGTAGGATATGCCTATGTTGCGACTTGAAGATGCATCCTACACGCGCATGTCTTTGGGAAGCATTTTGACTAGCAATTTAATAATAGCTTAACAAAATAGGCCTATGCACAGTTAACAAGTAGCATTATTTAGTATGTCCGTTGGTTTAAGTTAAAAAATATTAAATGACAAAACTAACAAAGAGACAGTATAGGCTCGGCTTAACATGTTTTCAAGTTTGGGTAATCGGTTTAAGCGTGAGGTCGACAATATCAGGTTATAGCCCACATTCGGCTAGCTACTATATCAGTCGTCTACTGTCAGATCGCAAGAACGCACCAAATGCTCAACTTTCAAACCAGGACAGATTTACATACGGATGTATCGAATGCTGAAAAGAAACGAAAAATGAAAGCCATAAAGGAGTTATCCTTAAAAACATTTCCGTGTTAAAACATGCGGGTCAGTTTGTGCACAACACGAAGTAGAGTCCCTGTCCAGCGCGGCTGCCTCAGTAGCCTACACCGTGTCCACCACTTGTGACCAAGTTACTGAAACGTCAGAGCTTGTGCTATGCAATAGCCTAGGGACGCTTATTCGACGGCGCCCTATATAGCTTTTTAAGGCAGGAAAAAGGATCCAGGCAGCACGAATAAACACAAAAACACGTTCATCCGTTAGCGCAGGCTATGAACTACTTAAGTAATTTGTCCTTAAATGCGTATCTCACCTGTTATGAGTTTTTCCACGCCGAATTCAGATGCAGAGTCTCCGGCTGCGTCTCCGTTCGCAGTCTCATTCCAATATGGTACGTTCCGTCATTGCGCATGCTCAGCCGCCTATATGCACATATACTTTTCTTTACCTCGTTTTCGCGGGGTGGAAGTCTTCTTAACATTTGGTTACATGCAATAGGCATAAGCAAAAGGCCGTGTTTTATCCAAGGAAGGAAAACATAAATACAATTCTCACAGTTTTAGGGTAGTTATATATTGGTGTGAGAAATACTGACGAACCTATCCTTGCAACACGGACTTTGAGACGCATTAAAAGATAAAAGATATGAATTAAATATATATTACAAATAAACACACATATATTAACGTTGAAAGCTTATTTAAATGAACTGCATTCAGCTTGTAAAACAAATGTTCGTTTCCATTCAAATACATTTGCCAGTATCACACACACACACACACACACATATATATATATATATGTGTGTAAAACATACAATGTAGGGTAGCCTGAAAGCTAGAAAGTCATTAAAAACATTTCTGTAAATTACCCATTTGAAAAATAACATGGCTGTATGCCAGGGTTAAGGATTCAAATCATTGTTACATTTTCCTTTATGTGCTTGAGGCATTTTCTTTAGTGTGGGTCTGCTGCACGGTTCAACTTCAGTAGGCTAATTTATGGAAGAGCAAATTGTAGCTACGCTACCAAACAGCTGTGTTTCCTTCTGGTCGTTATTGTAGCCTAAGCGTCTTTGATAATGTGGAATACGTTAAGAGCAATCGATTTTACGTAGCCTGCTCCTTCCTCTCCGAACTAACAGTATCAAAATAGGCTTGTTTTTCTTCATTGCAGTTAATTTCATAGGCAAATAGCCTAACTAAACCCGAGTAGGTAAGAGAGATCAGAGCATAGCATACAACCTACCTATAGGGAGAAAGAGAGACGCGTAGTCTACTTCAACCGTCACACACACTCACACACACACACACACACACACACACACACACACACACACGTTAATCTAGGCCTAGTGTGTTCACTGCATTGCATTAATAATTTTGGGAGAGTCCAGTAAACCAAAAGCCGCAATGTTCCATGTTTCACCAGGGCTGCAGACAGGAGCATCAGATACACCCAGTGCTTATCTCAGACACATCAACACAATCATTTCACCGCGATGTCTGATAAAACAAACAGAAGAAAATATATTATATCGTTTTCTATTATATTGTGTTATATGGTAGCATTAAGCTAATTGGGTGGCATTATAAAGTGACCCTAATATAAAATGTGCTGGGTTAATTCAATTAAAACAGAGTGCAAATAAGATTAAATGTAGGCTACCCTGTGAGAAGTCAACACTGAACATTATGTTGTGAACCTTTCCTAAACATACATGTTGTATTTGGTTTGGTTTACTGTATTATGATTAAGCAGTCTTGTTTTGAGTGAATTGATGGTAAAGCTAGACCACAGCAATGCAAAATATTAAGTGCAAAAAAACCTTCATTGCACAATGTTGGGGACTCGCCTATTGCTCTGTCAAAAAAAAAGTAATGGGGTCAGGCAAATTCCCTGATAAACTCTGGCCGAGAACACGGAAAAGTGACTGTATCAGAGGTCAAAGGATTAGGAAGTACTGTGCCACTGACAACAATAAAAAGTTAACAGAATAAGCACCCGTTCCATCCATAACTTCAGGGCAACTGGCTCTCCCCTCCCTGTATGGTCCCTTCTCAAAGTCACAAAGCCTGCCTGGACTGGCCCTGAAGTGGTGGAAAAAAATAGCCTAAAGTCATCGGGACAGTAGAATCATTGGCAATCTACTAACAGTTTCTTCACATCACCTTACACACATTGGTTACAAATATGATTTTGGAAAAACTCAAAAGTGTGTACCCACCCAAACAACAAATAAAAGCCAGAGAGCTCTACCCAGGACATACGAGAGTATTGGTGCAAATGTACCACTAGATGTCAGTACTGGACACGTTTTCAGGAGTAACCTTCCAGTTGAAGCCGGCAGACCCAAACAAACTCAGCCCTATTTAGGTGCTTGTGACGGCTGCATCCATCTGATGCACCGATGAAGGTCTGAATAAGTTTGAAACCCATTAAGCACTACAAACTAATTGAGTCTGCTAAATTGCAACCTAAAAGGCTCAGTTAGTATATAGCATGTGACCCATTACAATCTCTGAATAAACCCGGGTGACCTTGACTGGGGTGATTTTAAAAGCATGCCAAACTATAAAAATACAAAAAGGTTAAGTTATAAGAATGACAAAAGTCTTTGATGTTAATTGTGCCTTTATTCATATTAAGAGACATGAAAGATGAAGACAGTAAAAAAGAGCATATCCATATATCACCAATGTTTGTTAGTGTACAGTATATCATTATATACATAGGACCTTATTTCTAAATCATTAAATTCAAGTTTCATTACTCACACATACCCTCATTCATTTTACCACTATGTGAAGATACCCATTGGCTGGTGTAAAGATCACCAGAACCCTGTCCCAACAGCTGCCACATAACCAAAACACTGTGTGGCTAGATGGAGCCTATCGGGCACCGAGACTGCACTGCATAATTTAAAATGAAACCACAATTTAAAAAAAAAAGTCAATTTTCTTATCTGACCCGAATCAAGTCAAGCTCATTTTGAACACACTGGCTTGACCAGGCCTCCCAAACCATCTAAGTGCAATACCCAGTTAATAAGTTAATCCATGTACTGTGACCCACTCCTAGCCTAGAATACATTCTAATATAACTGAGCATTTGTTAACATTTTTCAGAATATCAGTATCTAAACTGACCAATAGAGTGTTTAGTTTTACAAGTGTGATCTGCTATGGACAGGCAATAATATGTTTCGTCATACAGCTCACGTCACACCTCAAGCCATCTCACGTAATTTCAGAACCATTGGACTAGTTGGTAATTTCCCCAGACAGGATGGGTTGGATATGGCTGTTTGGACAACTGTCCTCTATGGTATTCAGCCAGTAGTCACAGTGACTAAGAGAGCAGACCAACACAGGCTTATATGTTTATACAAAAAAATTGCCAAGCTTTTTTTTTTTGAACTGCAGGATTACTGAGTTAGCTGGATAAATGCACTGAGTAAAACCCGGAGCAGCTTTTTTTTACTTGAGTCTAGATTGTTCTAGATTTGACAGGGTTCCTACTTGGTAATATACCACCCAGGACATGGTAATGATAATGTACTGATATCTGTGACAATAGACAATGTCCCGCTGTGGTTTCCTGCTTGCTCATGTTATCATACAGTATATGTCAACATATACAGTATACAGTATGTTTAAAGATATTCAATCACAATCTCACATGCACGCATGTACACACACACACACACACACACAGGAACAGGCATATGTAGACTCAGACACATATAAAGAAACTCTTGATCTTTCACACTCTGAGGACGAGGTCACGCTCACTCTAGTTATTCCTCTCAACCCACCCACCACATCATACACCCACCTTTCACCGCAGCATTTATAAAATAAAATACACTCTTACAGTACTTTACCCCTGCCAAAAACAGGCTCATGTTTTTTTTGTTTTTTGTTGTCTGTATTTACACATAGTCTATATAGATTACAGTAGACAGCTCTGGAATTACTCTCCCTCCCTTATTCTGTTGAGAGTTAGAGTAGAGGTGTGGCCAACTGTTGATTAAGGCACAGCCTTAGTGCAGTCCGCCAATTATTTCCTATTCTCCAGGATCTGCTCCATCCTCGGGTTGATGAAGGAGAAGCCGGCGAAGGCTTTCGGATCCATTGAGTCGATGAAGTGCTTGTCACTGTGGGAGAGGCGGGGCTTCTCGCTCAGGAACTCCCTGTCGAAGTTGCTGCAGTCGTTGTTAGATTTCTGTAAGGAGACAGTTCATGATAGAAAGGCCAATCAGGACAGATAGAAGACAGAGTCAGGGGTAAAGGCGGAGGGTAGAAAACAGTACAGTAATAAAGGTATTGGAAACTCACACTCTACAGCAGGTGGATCAATTTCAGATTTTTTTCAGGCGGAAGATATGAAGAGGGATACAGAACTATGCATAATCATCACTATTTCTCCAACCACAGAAGGATTATGTCTTGTGGAGTGTGTCAGAGCTCACTGTTCAGCTCTGCTAGCCAGGAATTAGCAATGTCTACTACCAACAGCCTTCTTGTGCCCAAGTGGCCCCTGAGTGACTGTCCAAAATATACTAGTGGACTAGCAGAACATACCACTTTAGGCTTGAAGGGGGGGTCCATCTCCCTTCTTTCAAGGATTAGCCAGCTGATGCTCTTGAAGAAGGGGTGTGCGCGGATGTTTCCGACAACACCCAGCCTTTGGCTTGGGTCCCTCACGAACAGCTGTGGGAGGGGAGGTTAAAAGGAGATGGGGACACAGAAATTGGGCAACAGATGTCTGGAGCGGACAGTGTTATGACAGTGTTTCCATGGTAGCAAAACAAAGTGGGCAAACAGGTGAACTGACTAATCCAACTCCTTCTACAGGTTAAAGCTGCAGTAGGCCAGTTTGAACATATACAAGGCAAAAGACTTCCCCCTTTTTCTCTCCTCCCTCCTATCTCTCTCCTAAGCCCCTCCCACCAAACTATGCTCCAGTGCACGCGCGGAGACAGGCAGACAGGAAGGGGTTTATTCTACCGGGAAGATCGTTTGCTTGTAGATAGTTTCCCCGATTGGAAGCTACATAACTAGCCCTGATTGGTTGGTTTTTGGAAGACTGGCTTGCGATTTTTTGACAGCCTAGTACAGAGCCCAGGACACTCACAGAAACCAGATTTGTTCCTCAGAACACTGGATTTATTGATAGCTGCTGGAATATAATGAGCAAATTTAGTAATTTTGCCAAAATTATATTGAAAAAATCTTGCCCACTGCACCTTTAAATACTATTACTAATAATACTAACAATAAAAAATACTAGCAAAAATCTAAATAACGTTTAATTTTGATAGCACACATATTTGGATACCTCCAACATAAAGGAGAGGGACATATTGCCAGACTAGTTGAATATGTTCTGTCTACACTGTAACTGATTCTGAATGTTACTTACCATTTTTCTGTTGTATTGTAATTCCTATTTAGCATATTTCAATATTTATTTAAACTACACAAATGCTGCATGCATTATTTAACTGCTGAATGAATGTAATTTAATGGAATACCAGGACATACAGACCTTCTCCATCAGGTCCTTGGACTCTTTGGTGATCCAACTGGGGTAGCGTGGGGTGTCTTTGCGAATGGACTCAAAAAGCTCATCCTCATCATCTCCACGGAAGGGAGACTGGCCAATCAGCATCTCAAAAACCAGCACCCCAAATGACCACCAGTCCACTGAAAAGGTGTATGGTTTGCCCTGGAGGATCTGAGGGCAGAATGTAACATGTGACCAATTACATCAGCACAGAGTCACAATGTCTAAGCTAATGACATCAACATCAAAGAGAGACACAATGTCTATGGTATTAACATGCTGATTGACTCAATGACATAGTCACAGAACATGCACACTGCTAGACAGGTACACCCCCAAGCTCGATACCTCTGGCGCAATGTAGTCAGGCGTTCCACAGAAAGTTGTTGCATGATTCTCCCCAAACATATCTTCCTTGCACATCCCAAAATCAGTAATCTTAATGTGTCCCGCACTGTCCAGCATCACATTGTCCAGTTTCAGGTCCCTTTGGAAAAGAGAGACAGGTTTGCTTTGTTGTTTTCTGGGCAAACTGCAAGACTATAGTCCACAGAGTGCACATTCTCATCTGTACCATTGGAATTATAATTTTATTCCTTAATAAGAAAAGGACTATGCACCTTGATAACCTATCTGCAAATACCTTCCAGACAAATGTTTTTGTCCAGGTTTGTATTTTTTTCAATCTATGCCTGTATTTGAAAATGTAAAATATTTCAAGAGAATCTTGTAAATCCCATTGTAACACGACAGCTTTATGAAGACCTGATGATGTCACTAGCACTCCATAGCATTTTACCTGTAGACTATTCCTTTGGAGTGGAGGAACTGGAGCCCACAGATTATTTCAGCAGCGTAGAACCTGTGAAAGAAGGTGGGGCAGGGGAGGTTTGTAAGCCAGAAATGAAAAATAAATAAATAAATAAAATGCTCAAGAGACTATTCGGCCATATATCCGTTCCTTTTGCTTGGGGAGGGCCAAATTATTCAGAACAGGCAATGTGCAGGTAAGTGGACTGGGGCCCATGTGAGGTTAATGACACCTTAATGCACACAAGAGACAGGTATCGCCTCAGATACATTTTAGGAAGCAGGTCAGGGTTGTACAGGAGGGGAATGTTTTAGCGGGCAGGTTCGGGCTGTAGCAGCTATACCGGTGCTAGATGCAGCTCTGCTACCCTAGCACAAGTTAGGGTAAGGGTTAAGTTAGGTCCTCATGTGTCTCTATGTGGGCTCTGGAGTTTATGTGATGTGATGATATTCAAGGTTCTCTCATTATCATGCCCCACCACATCCTCGTACTGCACTGGGCTCCCTGAACATGTTCACGAGAAAGAGGTATGTGTGAGGAGAGATGTGGTTCTGACCACAGGTCATGCTGCCAGCCTTTATCAAGTAACAGTGACTGAGCCCCTCCCCTCTCCATTGCACTCCAGATCCTGAAACAGTAGGGAAGCTGGTACTAACGTGGCTCTCGGCAGTTGGAAGTGCTCTTTGTTCTGTATGTGGAACATGAGATCCCCTCCGTTCAGGTACTCCATGACAAAGAACAGGTGTTCCTGAGGAACGAAATGCACACCCTTTACTGTTACTCTTCACTTGGTTATACACCTGTGCTGTTACCTTGAGCTGAAAGGTGGAGGGAGAGGAAGGACAGGAGGCAGTCTAAAAGGCACAATGCAAGTGGGTAAGGAAAGGAGAGAGAAGTTCTTAGCCTGGAAGGGGGAGTACACGTTTGTGAGGAAGGGAGAGGGGTGGAAGGTGCTGTACAGTTCAATTGCGTGATGAACGCGGATGGGGAGTTACCTTTGTCTGGAAGGTAGAGTACAGGTGTGTAAGGAAGGGGTATTCCCAGGCCAACGCCAGCACTCTCTTCTCCACCATGGTACACTCCACATCATCATCCATCAGCACCACGTCCTTCTTCAGAGCCTTTACTGCAAAGTACTCACCATGCCCTTTCAACTCCGCCAGCAACACCTGAGAAGAGATGTAAGAAAGAAGAGGAGAAGAAGAGGAGGGGGGAAGAGGAGAGAAGAGTGGGAGAGGAGAGGTACATGAGTTTAAAGAGTGTTTTCACTCTTATGGGGATTTATACAGAACATGTACTTCTCTATGTGTGTATGGTATGAGTGAAGCAAATCCTACCTTCCCGAAGCTCCCCTTTCCAAGCACCTTGTGGAACACAAAGTTCTCTATCCCATAGTGGGCCTTCTGCCGGGAGGGGCTCGGGGTGGGTGTGGGGACAGATTCAGGATTGATGCTGGGGGCGATACCCTCCCACAGCTTCCCATATGAAGGGCCATCTGCTGCAATCACACACACACACACACACACACACACACACACACACACACACACACACACACACATATATGTGCACAAGGTCAGATGAACAGACACACGTGCACACACAGTCAGACAGACAGACGCACAGGCATGGACAGACATCCATCACTGTCAGTTACAGTGTCACTACTTGGATCTCTATATAAGCTGTCCTCTTTCTCTGCATCACACAGTCTGCCCCACCTCCTGCTGATTATTTATGAGCCAGTTGTGTCCTTAAACAAATGTCTTCAAACCGCCATCATAGCTACACCTGGACAGTTTGTGTTCTTTGTTGCACCAGCATATTTTATTTTTATAGTCAATTTATTGTTATTATATACATGAGTTTGCAGTTGAAACAGCCATTTGGCGACAAGGTTAATATTTAACATCTGCATCTGTAGTGGACAGATCTGTTGGCGTTCTCTCTCTAGCTCTCATGGTAACTCACCAGTGGCGTCAGGCCCTGTGCTCTGGTTGAAGGCCGAATAGATCCCAGTGTCACATGGGTTGAGATCAGGCTTCTGGCTGGATTTCTAAAGGAGTAGTGTGCAGAAAATAAAATATGGAACAAAAGATTAAATGAACAAAGCAAGAAGCAATGTCAGAAGCATACTAAATTCCAAATTCCTTTTAAGGAAGAATAGTAGACATAGAAGAATAGTGGATATAGAAGAATAGTAGATATAGAAGAATAGTGGATATAGAAAAATAGTGGATATAGAAGAATAGTAGATATAGAAGAATATTGGATATAGAAGAATAGTAGATATAGAAGAATATATTCACTATATATCCAATATATCCACTATTCTATAGAAGAATAGTAGATATAGAAGAATAGTGGATATAGAAGAATAGTGGATATAGAAGAATACTGACTTTCAAAATAGCGAGTAAATGGCAACAAGCTAGAAAACTGGAAATATTACAAAATGTGAGAATTTGGCTTTACCTGTATTTTTAGATTAATTTATTAATTGGATACTGGATACTCAACCTCTTTCCTTGGTTCCTCCATCACAGAGCACATACTAAAGAACCTGTTTGCAGCGTACAGATCAGTCCGACGCACAAAGTATTGCAGGCCAGTGTTGACATGACATGACATGACATCATATGTTGAGTGCCTGCTCTGTGCGAACTGCCTTTCGGCTGCCTTTCACTCACCTTGCCAATTTGACTAAGTGCCTCGGCGAGGAGCTTCTGGTTAATCCCACACATGTTGGCCACTTTGGTCTGGCACTTCTGATGGATATTCATTGCGCACTCTGTAGAGGAGCCAGAGTGAGAACAGAGTCTATGAGTGAAGAGCAGGGCATCAGAGAGAGGTCAGAGTCCGTGTGTGAGGTAAGCACTGTCCGCTGTGGTTTTTACTGCACCTTAAGTACAATCCACCATGTTAATTGACACACAACATTCTGATCATTTATTTCACATGTAAGGCTTCATGTGCACATGAAGCTGCCTCTCAACTGACAGCGAGTGGAGAAGGGAGCAGTGACACATAACGGGCCTGCTGACCTTCACACTTGAGGCCTTGCTTGACGATGCCCCACAGAAGGCTGCCGCAGTGGTCACAGAAGGTGGGGCTCATGTAGCTGTAAATCTTGAAGCGGTGAGGCATGTCAATCTTGAATCGCTCCTTCTGGAACTGTGGACACACACACAGGGCTCGTCACCCCTGACACGAATCATGTAGTGCCCTGCTACATGCCCCACTGGAGTTTACCATACTCCGTCAGCTCCTCCTCAGTTCTTAGACACAACAACGACCAGCGGGAAAGTTGAAAGTTGCTCTTACCATGGTGTCCCGGCTGTCGGCCGCTGTTCCCGTGCATCTACAGATTATTTTGTCGATGCATTTCTTGTGTATGGCCGCATTGCATTCTGGAGTGAAGAGAATCTGAGTCAGGGCAAGCTGATGGTAGATTCATCTTTGGAATGGTGTTTGATTTTAATTTTAATTATTTTTCGTACTGTCGTAAAACTAAATGTTAATTAGAATGAGATTAATGTGCTTTAAAAATAGGGTGTAAACATTAAGTCTCCACTGTAAATAGGTTAAATGAATCAATCGGAGGGTTTTATTCGTTAAAAATTCCACTTACGTCTGCACTTATAGCCTTGCTTGTTGAGTCCCCTGCAGAGGTAGAAGAAGACAGACGTTAGAGGTCTCATTTACAGGAGAGTGTGCGGTATGTGATGTGAGGTCTCATTTACAGGAGAGTGTGCGGTATGTGATGTATTTTTGAGTCACACTTGATTTGGGGTGTTTGTATTACTTGGATAAGATAAACCATAATTGTATCTGAAGTAATTGTAAGCTATGGGATGTGCTGTACCTACATAAGGTTTTTCAAACATAGGACTTGATGCGCTTGCAAAGCCTTACCAAACTGAACAATCACACTCATGTCCTGCCACTAGGAGGCGACATTGCCTTTTGAAGTGGATGCTCATACGCCTTCTAAACCAGGGGTCTGCAACCCTGGTCCTGAAGAGCCACAAGGTCTGCTAGTTTTTGTTTTCACCTTAAAATCTAATTCACCCAAGTAACGGGGATTGTATTTCACAAAGCGGGATTAATGATTTTAAAATTTTAGCTGGCTAACCCCTTAATCGTGTTTTGTGGAATAACCCCCAGGTGAAGTGAGTTAAGTGTATAATAATAACCAACAGCTTTCATTCTTTAATTAAGTGCAGAGGAACAATGAAAACCAGCAGATTCTGCTTGCTTATCCTGCTTTGTGGAATCCCCCCCAGGGATATCTGCCATCCACCTTTCAGTAGTAGTAATAATAAGAGCCCGGGCCCTTACAGGACCACCACTCAGCCATGCAGAAATCTCTGAGGGCAGCTCACCAGACAAACTCCCGGCACACGGAGCAGAAGGTAAGCTGCTTGAAGAAGGTGGCAATGAATTCATGCTTCTTGATGTAGTGGATCTTGGCCTGCTTGATGGCACCTCGCCGCCGGTTCAGTGTTGTTATTTCCTCGCCCTCCTCCTTCACTGGCTGCTTCATCGACTCTGAGGACACATTGGATGGTTGTAACCCGTTCCTGTCCCTCACGCGGGTATCCTGCGCTAGCTGTTTCACGGTGGTTCGCAAAATATCAAAAATACACAGGTTCTGCAAACCCCTTGATACAGTGGGAGTGTCACCACAGTGGTTATGATCCTTAAGCAAGGACATATCAATCCACTGCAGTAAATTCCAGAAAATCCTTTACAATACTACTGATCGGTCTGAGGGGTATGGTGGTTAGTAAGCTTAGCAGAAGCAAAAAGCCTAAAAAACTATAGGTCACTCATATATACACAGCATACACAGTGAGAATGGCCTTCTGGGAGATTTAAGGAGAGCTGGGAGACTCAAGGCGGCCAGGGTAAAGGTCACAAATGCAACATGGGCGAAGACAGAAGTCGGTTGGGGTTTGAGGGGCACAGGACACTTGGGACACAATGACTGGGGCTCACAGGGAGGGAGGCTCTCAAGACTCTCTCTCTCTAGAGAGAGAGAGAGAGAGAGAGAGTTTTTGTTCATGTGTCCTTATGCTAATGGGCTGATTTAAAAGCACTGGAATGGTAAGCACTGCCAAAAAAAGATAAATCTGAGCTAGAAGAGACTGAACCACAGGGGGTTTGTTCAAACATGCTTTCCTAAAAATGTTTCAGCAACTCCCTCTAAGAGATAGGCATCACCCAGGGACACACCCACAGACAGGGCCCAGAAACAAAGGCTTCCCAACACAGTGTAAAGACAGAATGTATGACAGCAAGCACAGACAGGTTACAGAGACATGGTATACGAACTGAGAATACAGACATGGACCTAAGTCGTGATCTGATACAATTCTGGAGGCACAGTGGGTAGACCTGGTGCATTCAGATGGCAAACCAAAGTCACAGGGATGCATGGATTTAGCCACGGATTTGTGTGACATGTTCACTTCAATGTGATTTCACTTGCTTGCAGAAAAAAACAAACGTGTATTACTATATAATTGAAACAAGTATGGACGTCTTACAGAAAAACATGACACAATATAAAAAAGTCGATAAAGAATAACTAATTTTATATTGGTTAGTTATAATTAAATAACTAGTATAATAGAAATGAAGACTCCCACTAAATACAATATTGAAATGCAGATTTATTTGTAGTTCAATATTGTATGTAGTTGTATTGTAAAAAATACTTTAAAGGGTAAGTACACTCTAGATCACTTTTTTCCCCCACTGTAAACGTGTTTGTATGCCTACCATATAATTAAACGTATTTATGCATTCTGTTATTTCAACAATTCTTTAATAATATTGTATATCATATGAAACTGGTAGAAAAGCGTCTTTGTGCTGCCCCTAACGGTTGACATTTTTGTTGTGCTCCCCACACTGCCCCCGCCCCGCTCGTGATGTCAAAGTACCTCTTTGGAGGTACCTCTACGTCATATGGATAATTGTTGTCACCCACAATGGAAACAGCCGGCAGTGCCCGGCACCTGATTGGACCCACTACGTTACTTTAGTTTCGGCTCCATGTTTTTAAACCGGAACAACGTGGCGTCCTGTTAATAAAATCTCTTATTGCTAACTAAATAGTCCACTAAAATACGTTTCTGAAAATATTTGAGGTGAGAAATAGGCCATGCAGTTGCTGATTCTTGATTCATATTTGATGTGCAACGTTTAGTTTGATCAGAGTTATACTAAATAATTTGTACAATGTACGTTCATTTATGTAAATGATGATTACACAGCTCCTCCGCCCCCACCCCTCTCCCTAACTCACCCCACAAAGTATTTTTCTAAATTGTGTAGTAGGCAGAGACAGGCTGAGACAGTGGGTGTACTTACTCTTTAAGTAGTAATTAAGCAGAATATGATATTGGAGACATGAGATTTTTAAGGTGCCTATTGTATGTGTGCATTTGAGCAAGTACACTACATAGCCCAAAGTATATGGATTCAAGTATATGGGCTCATCCAACATCCCATTCCAAAATCAATAGAATTTATATAGAGTTGGTCCCCCCTTTTCTGCCATTAGCCCCCACTCTTCTGGGAAAGCTTTCCACTAGATGTTGGAACACTGCAGCGGGGATTTGCCTCCATTCAGCCAGAAGCATTAGTGAGGTCAGTCACTGACGTTGGGCAATTAGGCCTGGCTGGCAGTTGGCTTTCCAATTGATGCTAAAAGTGTTCATTGGGGTTGAGGTTAGGCTCTGTGTAGGCCAGTCAAGTTCTTCCACGTCAATCTTGACAAACCATTTCTGTATGGTCCTCGCTTTGTGCACGGGGGCACTTTCATGCTGAAACAGGAAAGGGCCTTCCCCAAACTGTTGCCACAAAGTTGGAAGCACAGAATCATCTAGAATGTCATTGTATGCTGTAGCATTAAGATTTGCCTTCACTGGAACTGAGGGGCCTAGCCCAAACCATGAAAAACAGCCCCAGACCAAGGGACGTCAGGATATTTTTGACCATGTAGTGTATGTGTGTTTTTGAGCGAGAGTGTGTAATTCTCCACGGAATACTCTCTTATCAGATGCTAAATTCTTCACTGTGCAACAGGATGTTCAGTTCTGTAAGTTCCCCTCATGACCCTATAGCCGGGATCTATTATTTTATATTTCTTTGATCAAAGAGAAAGATCAGATGAAGAGAGTAGAGAAATTAATTAAAGGAAGTAAGGATACAAGATCACAGAGAGAGAGAGAGAGAGAGTTTTTGTGTGTGTGTGTGTGTGTGAGAGAGGGAGAGATTCAACATACTGTAGCATAATGTGTGTGAAACAGACAGACTGGCATGGTTTGTTATGTTTTGTTGTCATTGTATTTTGGCAACACAAAAATCATTTGTGACCTGCTCTGCAGGATGTCGCATATTATGTTTACACGGACAGGGTGATTGAATGTTGTGGGGTGATTTTTTTTCTGAATTTATTTTTTATTTTTATTAGTTTGTTTTGCTTTTTTTATTGATTTTGATTCCTAAAGTTGTATTATTAAAGTATTTAGTTGACTTTTGTTTCATTTGTTTTCCAGTAAGTTAATTCTTTTGTTCGCTGTGATGCATAAAACTTGCGAGTTTCTGCCCCTCTTGCGATTGTCTTTATATTGACCCCCGAGTTACATTTTTGGTCAACCAAAAGCAGCAACCTTCCTGTGTCCAAATATGGGTCCAATGTTGTGGTTTAAAAATGTGGCTTTTTGACATTTGAGAAAAATATATTATTTTTAAAAATCATTAAAAATCAATGCAATACTCTAGAGTGCTCCAACATACACTCATTTGAAGCTTATTTTATGCTCTTTCAAGTCATATGAATAACTCCCTTTATTGTTTTGGCCACATAAGACTCAGTTTTGTACAGCAGGTCACATTTATGATTCCAATAGTGTCATGGTTATTGGCAGCTTCTGATGTTTCTGCTTTTCAGTTTTCGTTTTTGGCGTTGGGATGTTTTTATTTTTTATTTTTTATTTTTATTTGTTTCTGATTTCCCCCCCCATTTTCCCCCATTTTCTCGGCAATTATCCCTTTCACCTGTTCTGGATTTCCTGTTCCGTATAAATAGCTCAGGACTTCCACCTTTCTACACTTCGATATTGTCTAAGCTCTTGAAAAACAAAGTCGGTAAGGTATAGGAATTCGGTCACTGCATTTCTGGTTTGTACAAATAAGAAACGCAGCAAGTCCGGTTAGTAATATGATTAGATTGGTTTATTCGTTTCTTTCCAATCTTTAATTTATCCTAAACTTTCTCATCCTGTTAGCTTTTGTGTTCAGCTCTTTTCATACAAGACCTTAGATAACAGGTTTGATTTTCTATTTCTTTTCTCCCCCCGCTTTCTTGGGTTTTCTTGAGATTTTCTCAACCTCCTGTTACGCCTAAATATTTTAGTGTGTGAGGTTCTTTTGTTATTTATTCTCGCTGTTTATCGAGATACGCCTCCGTTTTTTGAGGTTGTTTTGATTTGCCTTGTGCTAGGAAAGTTTTGCTCTCGTTTTGCTCCTGGTGCGGTTTCTTCCTCTTTTATGGCGTATCTTTCGAGATACGCTTTTAGAATCCTTATCGGTCGTGCTTGGTTCTTACTCTAACCCTCACAAAAAGAGGCTTGATTCACAAAGGCTTTCAGATTTTGTGGAAATATATTCAATACTGGGGCATAAGCAATTGTCCATCAGGAGCTCAGAGCCATGAGAGCTTGTTTCATTGAAGCCATTTACCAAGTTTATGTGATGCTCACACCTGGAGTTATAAAGCCTTAAACAGAGCATTCCCTAAATAGATGAAAATTGATAAAATGTGCCATCTGCGCGAAGGGGTTAATGACCACAATGAGTCAGAACCTCGGTTTAACCTCACATCCGAAGGACAGCACCTTCTACAGCACAGTACCCCCTGCTGTGTCTATCTTATCTTATATCATCTATCGGTGATTTACAGAGCCATCAAAGGAATATTTCTGCAGCTTGTCTAATTAGATACCCAAGGTACATTTGAACATGCAGGGGGGGATATTTCCCAATGCAACACATCTCACTGCTGCCTGGCTAACTTGCAGATACTCAATTAGGGTCTGCTTTTTTGCCCTCATCATGAATAGCAGACCACTGAGTGGTGTGCCTGTGTGTGTGTGTGTGTGTGTGTGTGTGTGTGTGTTTGTGTGAGTGTTTCTCAAACTAACCACTGTCAGCATCCTCCATGAAGAACTGCACTGCCATCATCACCTTCCCTGTGGGGTGCATGTCCACCTGCACACAGAAAAAATAGAGCATTTCACACATATACACAATAACTCAGACATACACAGCAACTCAAAACCCATGAACTACAGGACACCCATGCACACATAAACATGAATGGGCACACACACACATACACACACACACACACACACAAAACCAACCACACACACGTACACATGCAAGCACACACACCTACGTACACACACAAGCACACACTACATTCACACACACGCACGCAGACACACACACACACTCACCCAGAACTCAGCCTGGCCATTGCCCTTCTTGCAGCGCTCAGCGAGCACAGACACGCCCACGGTGACCTCTGACAGTGGCTCCTCAGTTGTCTTCATTAGCATCACCTGAAGGACACGCCCTTCATAGATGTGGGCATCGAATGTGGACTTCCAAGCTGGGTACATGGTGGGTTTCCTCTGCACTAGGGTCTTCCCTCGCTCTGCAGAGGGAGAGAGAGAGAGAGAGAGAGAGAGAGAGAGAAAGAGAGAGAGAGAGAGAATAACCTATGCAGATCTGCTGCATAATGACCATTAGTTTTGTAGAGTGACTGTGATAGCATCTACGTAGTATGTTTTGCTGTATGTACGTGTATATCAGAATGGTGCATCAAAATGTGTAGTTATGTGTGTCTGTGTGTAGGTCCGAATGTGTGTGTGACAGAGAAAGTGTCAGAATGTGTGTGTGTGTGTGAGCGAGAGAGAGTGTTTGACTGACCTGTGTTCAGGGACTCTTTCATCTTTATGGCACAGAAAGGCTGTTCGGGTAGTGGCGGCAGGGCGCCCAGGTCGAAGGCATTGAAGGCAATCCGCAAGAAGGAAGCCATGGTGATCTGTCACCCTCCCACCTGCACACACACAAACACTGTATTATCCAATCTTACATACGTCCTACACGACTACAATACATTTGCAGAAAATACATGAACATGCGCAATACTGTAGCTGGTCAAAGATGAGTTCAACTGAACCCCCAGCCGCAACTCACACAAATGGACAGTCAGTACATAACACATACAGCACTACAGTGTGTTTCACTGCAAATCAAATCAACTCAGCGTACATTTCCAAGAACATATACACATAACTCAGATGGATCCAGTGCCGTCTCAAGGGTGGGCGGGGCCCGGGGTGAGTCAACCTACGCGGAGCCCAGCTGTTAATGCGATGACATAGCTAACCCGTCATAGGCTTAAATAGTATCTATTATATAACCATGAACCAAGGATTTACAGGCTATGACATCACACAAACCAACCATATAAAACCAACCAACTGAAGAATTAGTAGGCTATGCCATTACTTTGCCTTTGCACTTCCCACCTTCTGCCTGCCTTTTGCCTCTCTTTACAATGAAAAAGAGTGTTCAACATCGTGACTCTGAATTATTTTTTCTCCACCACAATCAATAGGACAATCTACAATTTGTGGTTCATAGCTATGGTCGTACCACAATACTATCATTTTTAAATGTTGACTGGAGAAATTGAGCAAAAGAAAAGCAAAGTGCATTTTGTGTAATGTTAGCTTGAGCGCATTCATGTGAAAGGCAGTTGAAATCTGCAGGGCAGTCGAAAAACAGCACACTTGCCTCAGAAGCGTTGACCTGTTCTTCCTCCACGTTTTTCTTTACGAATCTATCCAAGGAACATTTCAATTTTACATTTAATTAATCTCTTTTCTTTTTCACGCTCCCGAGCTGTAGCCTGCTTTCTGAATTTGTCCCGATGTCTGCTGTTTGAGCTTGCCACTTCACCACCCGACTCGGGAAAAAAACAACTTTAAGCGAACTTGAAAATATCATAGCTGCACGTAGCTATGCAGCGTAGGTACGTAAGCCTATAGCTACTTTCCAAAACACCATTTAGGCTAAATGTATTTTCGTGTGTCTGGGTGTGCTTCACGAAGATATATAGGCTATTTTAGAAACATATTATCTAATATTATCTTATAAAAGAAAAAAAAAAAGGTTTCCCCTCTCACCACGGGGCCCTGTGGAATGCAGGGCCGGGGGCAGTCGCACCAGTTGCCCCCCAAAAGACGGCCCTGGGCGGATCTGAGAAGTGTAGGGTATAGGAAGGGTATAGCAGCACATGAGTGCCATTTTGTTTTGTACTTATGTAGCTGAAATGGTTATGGTTGGAGAGAAGTGAGAGAAAAGAAAGAAAGATTCACTGATTAAATTCACATGGCAGTAGTCCCACAGAGGAGTCTAAATCCAGCCCCTGCGACTAAAAATGTCTCCACTACTGGATGGGTTTATTTTTCTGTGCAACTTAAGAGGGAAAAGGCCAGCCTACGCAGGGCCACTGAGACAGCAGCCAGAAGCTCACTGACGCTAAACTGTGGCCTCCCACAGGGCGACAGAGTATCCAAACGACTCTTCTGTGCAGGGACAACCAGTGGACCACTGGACATTTAACCAGCAACTGTAACACCTTACTTACTAATGTTACGCATTACAGCCATGCATAGAGGCAATCCTTACACAAAAGTACTGAGAAATACAGCACACTTAAAAATACTAAATGTGCAAATTGTGTAATAGCACATGTACAGAGCACAAGATGGGAACATAACACTGATTAATTATAATCTCAAGAGGAATCACTAAAGGAGATCAGAAAGCTGTGGGAAACAGTACAGCTTCCTTCTTGTAAGATATCATAAGCACCATCCCTTTAGGCTCAATGGCTACCATCATCAATTGTTTTGCCACATTTCTTTTTTTCAGTTATTTTCCCCTTCCTGAAATAGACATTTGTGCCCCTCTAGTTACTGCTGTGCCACACTGATACTGCACAAAGAGCAGCTGAAGCATATACAGTCCTCCAATGCAGTTGCCCATGAGCCAGAAACTATGTTATACCCTGTAGTACTTATAGTACTAGAGGGCCATCGGCCATGTGAGCTGATCTGATGTGAGCAAACCAGAGGATATCATCGGCGTATCTCTCTCTCATAAAGGCTAGTGGCCTGTTGTCATCTGTTACGTTACTTTTGGGCCAAAGATGCTGGACAATTATGTCATCTTTAATAACACAGCAGCACTACATCGCAATACACAGCACAGTATAAACTACAGCAACTACATATTACACATATTAGTATTGAGCAAAAACTTAACTTAAAACATGCCATCACAGTTACAAGGCAGCCGTCGCGTTTACTCATATTTCCATGCTGTAGATCTGATGCACAATGTTTTTGAAAATCTGCTGAATTCATTAAAGATTTAAATGCAGGATCCCTGGTTGCTTTGACTCCAATCTCCCATGATTCTCTCCACATTTCTGTATCTATTGGGATTAACAACCAATTAACAAATTCACAAGACAAACCACCTCCACTTATGAATGACAAGGTGCGGGGTAGGGGTTTGGGGTAGTGACAACCAAAGCACAGTAGCTCAAGCTGCCTTGTGACATGTTGGCTTTGCCTGAATATGCACATTTTGAATCCACCACGTTTCTTGAAAAATAGGATATTTTAGCCTTTTTCAGGCACCTATAAAAAATAGTTAATCCTCCAATCAAAAATCAGAGTTTTAAAAAGATAACTTCACTCACGAGAGCCTTCAAATATGGGGCACGCAGACTGGGATCTACACCGGGATGTTCCACATGAGACCGTGTTCTGAAATTAAACTCACTAAGAGCAGGGGTGACAATCATTGGACCAATATCACAGTAAGCCTGAGGGGTGGTTGGTAGTGAGCACTGTTCTGAGCGCCTTCTTCTCCACACAGTTGCCCATCCACTTTATGTGGGGCACCCAAACTACCAGAAGACTTCCTGCTCTGTGAAGGTGACTTCCAGCTCTGTGAACAGAAATAGCTTTCCAGGGGGTGCAGTACTTATGGTGTTCACCTGAAATAACAACTATATACCCCTGTGGTGACTTACATTTTCTCTTTGCAATTTCATTTGACATGTTTTTTAGCATGAAGTCTAGATTAAGCATGTACAATAGCACGTTCATGTCATGGTTCGTGGGTTATTGTTTTCTTTTCCGTAGCGGTTCTCGTCCTGGAGAATCTATCGGATTTTTTACGTGTTCCGTTCCGAGGTTTTGCTTTCCCTCACTCGTTATTCGTTTCACCTGTGCTTCTACCTGCGGGGTATTTAAGTTCCTCACTTCCGCTTCCCCGCTGCTTCTTTGTCATTCGAAATTGCATTGAGCCAGGTATAGCCAGGTACAAGCGACCTTGTGATATTAAACGCTGTTTATGTACACGAGGGACTTGCTAATTATCTTATTTTCAGGTATAGGTATTATTCTTCCTGTTAGCGTTCTGCGCTATTTATTTTGTCCTTTGCTGTTCTCTCTGAGACAGTTTTTCTTTGTTGTTTCATTTTGGTTTTACACTCTTCCGGCCGTCCGAACTTATGTGCCGAAGGTGTTCTTTTCTTTGCTACGTTTCCCGTTTTGGCTCCAGTATTGAGCTCGGGAGATTTGGTTTGCATTTTGCTCGTATATTCGAGTTCGCCCTGTTTTGGTGGGTTGATTTTCATTTGGCTGTTTAGCTACAAGGAATTAGTTTACTGTCTTTTCTTTCTTGCATTTATTGTATTACTCCCTTTATTGGTCCTTACTGCATGAGTGACTTGTTCTGATCCCCCTACCTTCGCGTTTGATTATCCGCCACAAAAATCCATTACAGTTCATTGACATACATATTGTACTCAATTTAGCTACAGACTGCAGTCTCATAGGCTATAGAATCCAGTGTCTTGTGATGGGAATTTGTGTTTAAAACAGACAACATTCAAATGTTCATTTAAAAACTATTTAAATGAACTGTGACAAGAACACGTTTTACTACCAACGCTTGAATTAACATTACTACTGCCACTAATGCTACAATAATCTTTATGTGTGTACATGTATCTTTATCTTTTTTTAAATATTGAAACCACGACAAGCATGCCATGAAGAGAACTCTAAATGCTGAGATGAAAAATGTGGAAGTTATAGTTACTGGAAAAACCATTATAGAAAAATGTAGCAAATCCAGGTGCTATCCTGGTACTAATCTAAACACACAAATGCAATGCACGTACACGCACCCACACATGCT
This sequence comes from Ilyophis sp. 1 JC-2022, assembly GCA_022702515.1. Lineage (NCBI taxonomy): Eukaryota > Metazoa > Chordata > Actinopteri > Anguilliformes > Synaphobranchidae > Ilyophis > Ilyophis sp. 1 JC-2022. The sequence goes on from CM040396.1 coordinate 26,862,143, forward strand.
GGCTTAAGTAGACGGCTCATTCTTCTGCAGAAGATGCATGTGCATACAATAGCTGGACCAGCAGGTTGATCTGCTATCTACTATCTGTTATTATCTGTACCACCGTGGGGGTCATATTCAGAGGGGCAGCCACCACTGTTAATTGTGCACCACATTTATGTGTGTATAGACACAGATGTGTGGTTACTGGAAATTACCTGTATTGAAAATTCCACAAAAAGGCCTGTAAAGATGGCCTAACATTCAAAAATTCTAATAGTGCTTTGCTTTATGCGTTTACTACACTGCCTGGCCAAAAAAAAAGTTGCCGTTGTACCTGTCATGCATACTGCCCACTGTACAAGCCTCAGGAGGCGGTGTTATGATCTGGGGTTATTTCAATTGGTCAGGTCTAGGCTCAGCAACGTTAAACAGCAATACAATTAAGTCAGCTGAGTACCTGAATGTACTGAATGACCAGGTTATCCCATCAATGGGCATTTTCCAGGACGACAATGCCAATATTCATTGGGCTCAAATTGTGAAAGAGTGGTTCAGGGAGCATGAGGAATAATTTTCACACAGAGTCCTGAACTTAACCCCATTGAAAGTCTTTGGGAAGTCTTTGCACTTTACAGAGTGGTTCGACTCTCCCGTCGTCAAGACAAGATCTCGGCCAAAAATGCATGCAACTCTGGACGGAAATAAATGTTGTGACGTTGCATAATGTTGTCGAAACAATGCCACGACGAATGCGCACCGTAAGCAAAGCTAAAGGCGGTCCAATAAAATATTAGAATTTGCAACTTTTTTTTGGTCAGGCAGTGTATTTACTAATAGTAGAGTGCTAGTAGTATACTTTCCTTCATCATTATAAAAAGGCTGCAGCAGGAATGTTATAAAGACTCAGGCAAAATGGCTCTGACCAAGTTCCATCAGGGCTGAGAAACGGAACCTTGGTATTTAAGGTTTCTGAGACACAAAACAGTAAAGATGGGGATTCGATCCTGGTTTAGCTAAACCAAAAGGAATAGATCAAGATGAACTTCTCAAGCCAAGCCAGTGAGCATTAACCTGCTTTCTAATGACTCCAAAAGAATGTGGAGACTGAACAGGCTTAACCTTCACAGCAAAATTGTACATTTAACACCCTAGGGTGTTTATATGAGACCATGTTCTCATATAAACACTCTTGGGTGTTAAATGTACACAAGCAGTGTTAAGATTTACACCAACATTTCTGCTATGTTCAGACACTGTTTTCCATAAGTCGCTCCTCAAAAAAATAGAGCCCATTATAACTTAACCTCTCCGCCTGGTGTTTATCTGAAATCAAAGATTAATTTAACTGTACAAAAAGCAACGTACAATAAGTGCATATTGAAGGTCAATGAAGCGACGACAAAGCACGACTTTCTCATAATGTAGGAGCCTAGTAATGAACATTGAATATATAAATAGGAAACAAGTAAACAAGTACTATGGAATTGGTCCTAGATAGGTAGGTTAGTCAAGGTGGAGTTTGAAAAAGTGCGTCTTCAGACCACGACAGAAAACAGGCAATGTTTGAGCCGAGCGTAGAGTAGTGAGAAGTTTGTTCCACCACTGGGGAGCTAGGGTGGAAAAGCTCTGCAGTCGGGGCAAGCGAGAGCCGCTAACAAGGAGGGAAGAAAGTACAATCACCCTGCAGCAGCAGAGCGAAGTGGTCGAGCTGGAGCGTAGTGCTGGATTAAGGCCTGTAGGTAGGAGGAGCCTCACCTTTTAGCTGCAGTGTAGGCCAGGGTCAGAACTTTGAACCTGATCCTGGCCGCGACCGGCAGCCAGTGGAGTGACCTTTGTGTGTGAATTTGTGTGTATGTGGGTGCATACGTGCGTGTGTGTGTGTGTGTGTGTGTGTATGCGTGAGCGTTTGTGAGTGTCTTTGTGTGTGCGTGTGTGCATTTTACCTATGGAGTAGCTGAATGGAGTCAACAGCATTGCACTCAACCCGCAGCTGTGGTTCAGCTCCAACATAGCTCATACCTAATAGACTGTTATTATTACAATTTTAAAAAAACAGCACAGCTGAATGCATAATTACAATGTATGAAGTCACCCACAAGCTGTAAGAACACAGCAAGTGTCTTTCTGAATGCATGTCCGACAGGTGAGGGCATTGCACTCTGATGTGATGAGGCCACTCCAGAAAACCACTGGCATGTTAAATAGTCCCCAGTTAACAGATAACCTCAAACAAAGCATAGTAATCAGCCACAGAATGATGCACAGTGGCTTGGATAAATGTCAGATACAGGCAGAATTAAGCTCTCTTTGTAGTGCTGTGACTATAGACAAAATACAAGCTCTCTTTGATGGGCTCCAAGGGACGTCTATTCGTCCCACCCCTGAATCAAAGAATTGCCATGCTGCTAATCCTCGACTCCTTAATCAGCACACAGCTCAGGACTAAATGGAAAAATTCAGCACGTTTGTGTGCTTACACAAACGCACGTGCACACACATGTTTTCAGAAAAGTGTTCCCTCTCTCCAGAGAACAATACTAAGAACAGGAAAGAAGATAGAGGGAGAGAGAGATGCTACTGGTCTCAAGGTCACAGTAACGAGATGCCTGGTGCATGTGACATTGATCCTTAACTCTATTGCGCTTTGTCAGCCAGAAGCCCCCACCCATGGTCTAGAGATGTCCACACACACACACACACACACACACACACACACAGCTGATGACCTCACAGGCTCAAATGGCCAAGACTTGCCCTGTAACCTCGGTGGCAACTTGCTTGACGTCACGTTTCTGTTACCCAGGGGGCAGATTGTGAAAAGCACCTTGTTAACTTGTTTCTGACTGATGAACTAAGGAAGCAGCAGCACAGCCTAATCCATTCTGCAGCACACTCTGTTTACATTGTTTTCTCAGCCAGCTCTTTTTTCCAGAGGATCTTTAAAAAGCTTATTTCCATTTTCTTCTGAAAGTCTTTTAGCTTTATTCTCACTGCAGCGTGGCTGGCCTTGTTGACAGAGAGGGTCTGCAGACTCCAGTCCTCTGCTTGACTGTTCCTTACCAATTTCAAAGCATAAAACCCATTTCAAGAGAGAATTTTGTGTGACCTGCATACACGTTCTGAAATATGTTAAAATATTGAACAAAAAAAAATAAAATCTGAATACACACTAACCCGTGCAGTGTTCAGTTTGAGGTCTATGGAAGTGGTATAAATTTTTTTTTCACATGTATCTTGGGATCTATCTCAGCCCCTCTCACAAATCTCCAGTGAGACCTATATAATTACAAAATTCCTTGCTGGCACAGCAGCAAAAAGGAAATTGTGTACACCACGCCTAAATTCTTTTAAACACAGGAAGAAAAAAGTCCATGAACTGCTAAGACATGAGTCTGTGCTTTCAGTTTATACACCTATAATGTTCTGTTCATTTATTTTTATTTATGGTTTATTTATTTTGGTCATTATACAGCTCATACAATCAAAAAAACACAAAACAAGTTGACCAAAAAGGTGTAGGCTGAAGCCTTAGCTTATTGCACCTACCCTTTTTGCATTCATTAATTTAGTCAGCTCCCTTAAGAATTATACTGTAAAATGAAAGAAAAGAAAATATACATACATACATAGTTACATACATACATACATACATACATACATACATACATATATACATTATATACCCTACTCTGATATCCCCAGACATATTTCATTTACACAATGGTCTTCATACTTCAGATTTATATTTGCTAATCATCTTATTTTTAAATATTATTTTAAAACTATTGAGTGTTTCACACATTTTCATCTCTTTATCTAAACTATTCCATAAGTTTACTCCTTTGACAGATATACATCTTTGTTCACAGCACGTTTGCTAGAATGCACACACACAAAACGGGCTTAACGGGTTGGGGCTGGTGTGGATGTTGCACGCATTGTACTGAGACCTTGGAATGCTTTCCGGTAGGTGAAACCAAATGCGGTGCTTGATCTGCCAAGCGTTCATAATTGTATCCAATTCCACCTGGTCAACAGAACACACGGGCCTTTGAACCTGAGCTGCCACTGCAAAAGCCATGGAAGCAGGGAGAGAGAGAAGAACGATCAGGGAGCACATGGAGAGTGAGAAACAATGGCTGGGCTTTCCCACGTGCTGGAAATGAATAATTCCAGCGGGAGATTAGCTTGGTTATGGATTAACACGGTATGCCCAGCAGTGTTAATGAAGACCAAATGCACCGTGTCACAATGCTTCAAGAACCCAGAGTGACTGCTGTGGCTGTGAATATGTATGAATACTTAAACTTTAACTTTAAAGAAGCGTACTGTACCGGCACTCTTGACGGGAAGTACAGCACACACAGAGCCCGGTTCCAGTAAAACATTCCTGGCATAACACAATGCTCCATGTGTTTCACACATTGTTTTAAAATATATTTCCTTCTGAATTGCTAAGTAAAATGGGCCGTTCCAAACATTGTTTGGAGGAACAATGTAATTTGAATAAAAAATTGATTGGAGAGGGGAAAACGATATAAAGAAAGTGCATAAAGAAGTGCAGCAAATTATAGGATGCTCAGCTAAAAAGATCTCAAATGCTGTAAAATGGCAACAAAAACTCGAAACACGTGGAAGAAAACGAGCAACTACTGTTAAAACGGATCGAAGAATAGTTAGAATGGCAAAGATTCCAGCTAATCATCACCTCCAGAAAGATCAAAGATGATCTAAAATTACCTGTAAGTGCTGTTACAGTCAGAAGACGTTTGATCGAAGCTAAGCTATCAGCAAGATGCCCCCATAAAGCACCATTGTTGAAAAAACGGCATGTGCAGAATCGGTTAAAATTTGCCAAGGAACCCATCGATTGGCCCAAAGAGAAATGGCGTAACATTCTGTGGACTGATGAGAGTAAAATTGTTCTTTTCGGGTCTAGTGGTCATCGACAGTACGTCAGACGAACCCCGGGTATTGAATTCAAGCCACAGTACACTGTGAAGACAGTGAAGCATGGTGACGCAAAAATCATGGTATGGGGACACTACGGTGTTGGGCCTATTTATCGTATACCAGGGATCATGGATCAGTTGAATACATCAAAATACCTGAAGAGATTATGTTGCCGTATGCCGAAGAGGAAATGCCCCTGAAATGGGTGTTTCAACAAGACAACGACCCCAAACACGAGCAACATCTTGGTTCCAGACAAAAAGGATTGAGGTAATGGAGTGGCCAGCTCAATACCCCGACCTCAACCCCATTGAAAACTTGTGGGGTGACATTAAAAATGCAGTTTCTGAAGCAAAACCCAAAAATTCACAGGAATTGTGGAATGTAGTTCGTTCATCCTGGGCTGAAATACCTGTTTCTAGGTGCCAGAAGTTGGTTGACTTGATGCAACGCAGATGCGCAGCAGTTATCAAAAACAATGGTTATGCAACTAAATATGAGTTCAGTAATTTAAAGTGATGTTAAATCTTGAAAAAGTGTTTGAGTTTGAAGAGAAAAATGTCGACACTGCTATTTTTTTTAACAGATTAATATTCCTTTTTTTTTGCTTCCTGTAAAAGAATAATGCAGACTTGATAAAATTTGTTAATGCTTTGATTTGGAATTGAATCCGTAATGTTTCCACTACATTTGGAATATGGAACTAAAAGCTATTAAAAAATATTTGCACTTTATTCACTTTATTCACCAAGGGAAGAGCCTTTCTTTCTGTTTTTTAACGCACTGATATTTATTTGAACACCACTGTACTTAGAGTGTGTGTTTAAACAACATTTCGAACCACTCCACAATATGCGATAGTAGCAAGATTCTGGTTCAGGATCAAGGAGCTCGATCAAAATGTTATTTGAAAATCTACCTTTTCTTTGTTTGTTTATTTGTTTCTTTCATTCATTCATCCCATCTTTCATCAATAATTTATTATTCAGAGACTGTGGGAAAAATATCTCAAAACTGCAAACGCTGGGAAATTTTTCAGCAATTTTGCAGGGAAAAGATAAGAATAATAAAAAAAAAGAATGGTACAAGGCTGAAGCAAAGCAGAGCGGATGCTGTTCTGACCCAGATCCTGGCTCTCCCATCTTTCAAAGAGGGAAGCCTTGCAGAGTGAGTGGAAATGCTGGGCCACGGTTATTAAAAATGGAAAAATAAAAATGGAGGCAGCGTGTTCACTTGACACTGCACCTGACACTCTATTCAAACCTACACAAACACAACTGCCAGGGAAAGGCGTGTTATGACTCGCATTACAAAGGCTGGCGCGCTGCATAGCAGGGCATTGCTGTAAAACTGAGCTTTTCAACATGAGGCCTGGGAGGGCGATGGCACCACAGCTGCAACACAAAAGTTTGCTTTGCTTATCAAACACATTCCAGAAACTCACTTCAAGATTAAAAATGTTTTAAAGTACAATATAAGAAATCACCTCCCAACATACACACCCACTGCCACTGTGGATGATTGTCACGGGGTGTTTCATAGCAGCAATGAAACCCCAGGCACCAATGTGACGTAAGGTGGGTGTTTCCTGACATTGACTAGAACAAAACAGCATTGAATTTTGTCTGGGCTTTCTGACACGTATTCAGTCACCTAACCTGGGGATACCAGAATGTACCAAGGGAAGAGCCTTTCTATCTGTTTCATAGCATAGAGGGAAAGGGAACAAAAAATGAAGATCCCTTATGACACCTTTACTAGACGCATGGTGTAGTCTTGTGATAGAGAGGTAGACAGTGAACAGGTAAGGACAGGGTTCTTGTAACTGCCAGGTGGAGACAGGGAAATATGAAAAATATGATGGTAGGAACACCACTGGGGGTACACGGCTATGCCTCAAATTATTCCCATATATGTGCAATAATATGGCCTTGCATTTATATAGCGCCTTTCTCACCAACTGGTGACTCAAAACGCTTTACAATGATGAAGGGGAAACTCGCCTCTACCACCACCAATGTGTAGCACCCACCTGGGTGCTGCAACGGCAGCCATTTTGCGCCAGAATGCTCACCACACATCAGCTGAGGTGGAGAGGGAAAGAATGATTTTAGCCAATTAAACTGGGGGATGATTAGGTGGCAGATTGAAAGAGCCAGGTTGGGAATTTAGCCAAGACACTGGGGGAACCCCTACTCTTTACAATAAGTGTCATGGGATCTTTAATGACCACAGTGAGTCAGGACCTCGGTTTAACGTCTCATCCAAAAGACGGCATCTCTTACAACACAGTGTCCCCATCACTGCACTGAGGCATTGGGATTTATTTGACCAGAAGAAAGATTGCCCCCTACTGTTCCACCAACACCACTTCCAGCAGCAACTTAGTTTTCTCAGGAGGTCTCCCATCCAAGTACTAACTAAGCCCACACCTGCTTAGCAATGGGATGGAAGCTCACACTGTCTCAGCTGATGACAAATTACTTTGAAGTTCCCCTCTTCTGCATTCTCTGCATCTGTTGGCTGCTCAAAAATGACATTACGATGCAAAAGTAGGTGCCGATTGTAAAGTCTTACAGCTATGTGGGGTGATCTATAACCCCAGTTTGTCCTATGGCTGCACACCTTGTAATGTTATTCCCCTCTTGTCCAGGGATTTCCAGTGATGGTTTTTATATGATCCACAGTTACAGTTCTGATGTCATTTGATGCTTGTTGCTCTTAGAATTATTTAACAACCCGTCATACCTCTCGCACCTCTAATGCACGCAGGTCTACCCCTCACAGATTCCACTGCTCCACTGTCTCATTTCTTACGCGATTTAGGAGTGGTGGATCAAACTGTGTGTGATTGTACGCATTATCTGAAAAAATCTTGTATTCACGAATGGCACCTGTATTCAAAGCACCTGTATTTAAAAAAAACTAGAGGAATTTAAGAAGTAGAAAATTATTTTTAAGTTCTACAGATGTTTTAGAAATTTCAGCACTGTTTTATTTCTCACTGTAGTTTTTTAAAGTTACTTAACAATCCAAAAATGCATGAATACCTGCTATGCAAAAAGTATATCTGCTGGGTTCTCTTGACATAAAAAACAGCAGCTCACCACATAATTATACAATCACACCATTCTGGCTGAGCTAACAACACTGTAACGTTAACTAGTAAGAATGATAAGTGTCAATGACAAGTATGAATTGCGTATTTAAATAGTTAAAGGTTTATGTGAAATTTGCACAGAACGTAACGCAACGGACACTAAACTTACTTACTGAACATAATGTCACGATCATAAATCATCATTAACACCTATAGCTGGCTGTGCTGACTGGAGATAGTTTCTATAAAATCATACTGATGGTATTTCATGATGTGTACTGTCGTGGAAATTCCCAACTCACTCACAGTGCAGCAAAGTCTGTCCTTGACAGAGTCACAACAAAAGCCGTGTTAACACTGAATAATAAGAAGTTTATTTGCAGATAAACCAATGAGAGAGTGCTTGTTAAAGCTCTCTCTGCCATACAGCAGAAGTTGCCAACCCTTTCTACATTGCTTTTCAAAGACGAGGTCATCAGGGCGGATTTCATAGTCAAAGAAGAAATACAGATAGGTCAAAGGTAAATACAGTGGTATATCTTTTCACTCCCCAGCAAGGGTTCCTCCTTTACATCCGGACGGCTAAGAAGTAAGATAACTCCTTATGTACACAACTTTCCATTTGACTGTAAAATGACCTTGATGGAAACGATACAGACACGGGTGGCACACCGTGGCCCAGTTCATGGTTCATTACCATGTCCCTTACTGTTAAACTGAGAAATACAAGCTGGGTATAAGAAAAACTGACTATTAACAATGTTTTGGGTCTCTATATTAATATATAAATATAAAGGAACATTGTCAGTAAAACAAAAAGCAGAAAACAGAAAATTACTATCACAGTACGTACAGTATGTAATGACTTTATGACATGAAGACAAGGAACTGCGATGTTTAAAAAAAATAAAAAAAATAAATGTATTTGTAATATGTAGCTACAAGCTTTGCTTCAAAAAATTGATGGGAATAATAATACACAATTGTGAAATGTGTTAATACAATGTGTGTGTTGTTCTTATTAGATGTTCTGAACTATATTGTGTTTATGGTGGTTAACCCTAATTCATTGCGCAAAATGTCATTTTGAGTCTTTGAATTTGAGGGGAATTTGGCTTGCATTTGTTATCAAATGTATGGGGACCCGGGGCCCTATCTTACACCCGGCGCTAAGCGGCGCTAACCCAAACGCAAGTGTCTTTGCTATCTTACACCCGGCGCATGGTTCATTATAACGCCTTGCGTTCACATCATTTAAATACAATTAATTATTGTGCCCGTTGCAAGTGAACTGGGCGTGTTGATCTTAAGATGAGAAGTGGCCAAAATTATTTTTAGCGTATTGCTATCTTGCGGCAGCAGAAAGCGCTTGCGCTAAAACCACCACAAACCTGGTCTAAAGTCATGTCGCAGTTGTTTACATGTTATTTTAATTGCGCATATAAGTGCGTCTACATAGGCGCGTGCATAACGCGCATACACCCTCCTGTATGTTACACACAGGGGTGCACACAAGCATGACTAAAAATAGGTCCATAGGTCAAAGACCACATAGCTATATAGCCTACATGTCCCTCAGCGAAGGAGAATGCCAAATTAAATTGCTTTCAGCCCACTCGATCAACATCCAGGCGATGTGCGATGGTACGTGTAAGGTTACATGTAGGCTATTCGCAATTATCCTGGATCAAGCTATATGACTTAGCCTATATTTGACAATAATTTCTGTAATCTTCTGTTACGGGACAATGGCTATCCATTAAAAATGGCTTTCCATTTGCTGATAACACCTATATTAAGCCTAATGCGCAAATTGTCATTTACACCTAATGCGTGAATTGTCATTCAATGGAAAACTCGCGTACTGCAATAGACGAACATTTGAGTTCTGGAAAATGCGCTTCAGATGTCATTACAATACAGCTCTCTAGGCCTACAGCCTGTAAGTAAATAGAATGGTTTTAACTGAAAAAAGTTCAAAACCTTGTCCAGTGAATATTGCATTTATTGTTTTTCAAATAGCCTAAGCTACAGCGGATTCACTGTGCATAAGGTTTTTTCCATAGCCTATACGGTTAAACAACGGAGATAAATGTCACCATGTTAAATTAATTTGAACCTTAGTCTTCTTCTTCCTTCATATTTTTTTAATTACAGTAACACGGTTTCCATACTCTCAGCTTATTAAAACCCAGCTGATTTCACCTGTTATTCCATAACTGAACAAAACGATTTTAAAGAAAACTATGCGTCTAATTAGAAATTAAAACAAATTTGCAGCACGTTACACAATTCATTCACAATTCATTTTAATGCAATTCTCTGCATGTGCGCTGCATGTTCTCTGTTTCCTGAAGCCATCGATATCTTAGACTGAAGCCATCGATATCTTATTCTCCGCTGTTGCAGGTCCTTTTTACAAAATTTAACCGCATGTATTTTGTAAAATAACAGCCCTGTCAAGAATTACCGGGAACTCATAGGCAAGTCAGAATAATATTGATCATACTATTGATCCATTTAGCCTATTCCTTGATTGCACTAAACATGCATGAGCATGTCTGTTTTGCCATCAAGCAATCCACCAAGGTGAAAAAGCAGGCTTGTAAAGAGAATGGGATATGAAATTTTGATTGGTTTGTTGCATGTCACTCCCAAAACACACCTATAATTAATGAAGAGGTTCAGCCCATTTGCACGTTGCACCGTGCTTAGTGCCAAAAAAACATGCCGTTAAAGTTGCAAAAGTGGACTTGGACATGCCCTAAATGGACTTCACGCCATGCGCTTTGACCAAGCGGTAAGATCGCCAAGATAGAGCCTGTGTCTTCATGCTTTCTGGTGACTTCATGAACAGTCATCAATAGTTCAAGTTCAAATAAATTTATAAGTTTTCTTTAAGTTGAAAAGTTTACATTTCATTTTCATACACTGAAATCCCAACTATTTCAAATATTTTATCGTGGATATTTTCATGTTAAGTGTGCATTATTTAATTAATAGGCTATACTTGACATTGTTATTACTGTAATTATAGTGGCCCTCATGTGCGAGTATAACTGGCAAGAGAAATAACAAATCAGACCGAATTTTAATTTGGACCCAAACCACCAGGTTAAAATGGATTTATAATGATGTTGAAATGCATTTCAGGTGTACATTTCAAAGCCTGAAAGTCTAAATAAATTTATGTAAGTTTAAATGCATTTATGGAATGTATTTTAAAGGTTAAAATGCATTTTATCAAAGAGGAAATGCATCCCTGAAATGCATTTCTAAACTAGACATGTATCTGACAAACATTTGAAAGGGCCTAGGTAAAAGCCGGAATGGAGCAGCGGAAAGAAGATCGGAATAGCCAAGAGTGATCTGCACCAAAAAACACCTCTGTCCAAATGCACTCGCTGTGGAATGTGCATCAATACAATCTTAACAGTGTCTGAATGGGCATCATATGTACCTGCATTAGAGCATGGAATTTCCATGAAATATACATTTGAAATATGTGAGAAATTTATCAAAACTATTAGCATTAGCAGACATGTTTACGAGCCCCTCATCACCCTTTCGGAATAAGACATAAAGATAAGGTTTTCACCTTTTAAAAGCGCAAATTCTCTTTTTTAAAATGAGTATATTCAATCCTTCATTATAAGTTGATCAAAATTATATTTTAATGGAAAAAATCTGGTGGAGAGGTTATAAATATATTTGAATATCAAGCCCTAAAAATAACATTCCACATTCCCACATCAAGGCATGATATATACCAAATGAAAGCTCTGGATCTGCCCTTCGAGGAAATGTACATGATGTTATGAGTTAATGCGAAAACTGTGCGTTATTTGGACTGCAATCAAGTCTGGCCATTACATCTACCATAAAGTCAATTATCATTCAGAGCCTTTTATAACCCTAACAGAATAGGACATCAAGATGAGATTTTCACTTTTAGAAAGTGCAGAGCTCTCAGTTTAACATGAGTATCTCCAGTCTTTGATGACTCAATGATAAGTCGATCAAAATCCTGTTTTAATGACATCAGTCTGTTGGAATGAAATGGTGTCCATTTTCTCTCCAAGCCCCAAAAATCACATTCCGCATTCAGACATCAAGGCATAGTGTATACCAAATTAAAGCTTGGAATCTGCCCTTCGTGTATGTGCATATAATGTTATGGTTTTCACAAATAAAATATATTATTTAATGACTGTGGAGTCATACTGGACCATTAATTTCTCTAAATATCTGTAGATTTAAACTGGATTCACTATTAGAGCCAGTTAGACCCCAGAGTTTGATTAGACTATTTTTAAAGATAAATTTGTGCTGTTTCATTTGATGTTTAACACTTTGTGGTGGGTAAATAGAAACACAGTATTTTGGGGTCTGGAGTTGAATTAGGACACACACATCACCAAGGGGACATACAAGTGTTCAGTTATTAAATAATAAATATGTTATGTACAAACCCATAACATCATATACACAGACTCGAAGGGCAGATCAAGAGCTTTCAGTTGGTATACATCATGCCTTGATGTGTGAATGCAGAATATAATTTTTGGGGCTTGGAGAGGAAATGGACACCATTTCATCTTAACAGACTGATGTCATTAAAACACGATTTCGATCAACTTAACATTGAGTCATCAAGAACTGGAGAGCTCTACACTTTCTAAAGATGAAAATTTAATCTTGATGTCTTATTCCGGTTGTGTTATAAGAGGCTCTGAATGATAACTGACCTATGGTAGATGTAATGGTCAGACTTGATTGCAGTCCAAATAATGCATGATCTCTGTACAAATCCATAACATCATATCATATATTTGAAGGGCAGATCCCGAGCTTTCATTTGGTATACACCATGTCCTGATGTGTGAAAGTGGAATGTGATTTTGGGGGCTTGGAGAGGAAATGGACACTATTTTATTCCAACAGACTGATGTCATTAAAACATTATTTTGATTGACTTATCATCGAGACATCAAGGACTGGAGGTACTCATCTTAAACTGAGAGCTCAGTCCTTTCTAATGGTGAACATCTCATCTTAATGTCTTATTCCGCTAATGTTATAAGGGGCTCTGAATGATAACTGACTTATGGTAGATGTAATGGTCAGACTTGATTGCAGTCCAAATAACGCACAGTTTTCGCATTAACTCATAACATCATGTACATTTCCTCGAAGGGCAGATCCAGAGCTTTCATTTGGTATATATCATGCCTTGATGTGGGAATGTGGAATGTTATTTTTAGGGCTTGATATTCAAATATATTTATAACCTCTCCACCAGATTTTTTCAATTAAAATATAATTTTGATCAACTTATAATGAAGGATTGAATATACTCATTTAAAAAAAGAGAATTTGCGCTTTTAAAAGGTGAAAACCTTACAATTTCTGCATGAACCCACACGTACTCGAAGGGCAGATCCAGAGCTTTCGTTCGGTTTCGTTTGGTATACATCATGATATTGATATTGAAATATATCCTCATCCTCTCCAACAGGCCTTTTCCATCAAAATATTATTTTGATCCACTTATAAGTGAGTAATCAAGGATTGAATATACTCATTTTAAACAAAAACTCTGCACTTTCAAAAGGTGAAATCCTTATCTTGATGTCTTATTCTGAAATGGTGATGAGGGGCTCTGAAATATGTTTGATAATGCTATTAGTTTTGATCAATTTTTCATATATTTCAAACTTATATTTCATGAAAATTCTATGCTCAAATGAAAGTACATATGATACCCATTCAGAAACTGTTAAAATTATATTGATGTGCATTCCACACCAAGTGCCGCAGGCATTTGAACTGAGGTCCTTTTTGGCACAGAGCATTATTGACCATTCCGAGCTTCCTTCCGCAATTCCATTCCGGCTTTTACCCAGGCCCCATTTGAAACGAATTTTGGCCAATAAGAATGTATTTCCAATACATCTTTCTGTGTGGGCGTTTACTTGCACTTAGCATTTTGGCAACAAACATTTTTGGCACTTAAAACAAAGACGGTGGGTAGCTTATGTTACATCTCCCAAAATAAGGAGGCTACAGTATTAATTAAACATGGTCTGCATAACATGGAGAACAAGAACACATCCCTCGAAGGACATGACTGAAACATCCATGTAACGTTAGTAGGCTACTATTACCATATTTTCCTCAAGCTCTCAGATTTTAATGACGAATCAAAGGAACACATATCATCACACAGTTGTTTCAAACAGATGCAAAACATGATTTGACAAACTTGCCTGGCGCTAATGTAATGTAGCTAAAGACAGCATTTGTTAAATAGCCCCTCTAAAAAAAATCTTCAATTGGTTACAGCAAACTAGCCTACTTAAATGCCGTAGATTATTATTGTAGGATACTTTTACAACTGCTCAAAACAATGACTGAAGTCATCGAGGCTATAGACTACAAACAAGCCAAATGAGTTTTAAAACATCTTCCAATTGCACTTGAACAATTGCGCACCGGAGATAGCCAGATTACAGCCCATACAGCTGCTGTTTGGCTACGGATGATTTTTACAGTAGGCTAATTTGTTTTGTAGGAACTTTGTGCTTACTTTTTAGCGAATATGAACAAATATTTTTTTAGAAAACTTACCTCTTCGGATGCTTTGTTTATATTTTCTTATTTTGTCTGTTTTTCGTCTTCAGCCCCGTTGTGCTACTCCTGTGTAAGGAAGTGCTGACCGCTGCCTTTGGGTCTTGTCAGTAAAGAGGAGCGGTGACGTACCCGTCTATCAGGTGTAGCTCCACACACACACACACACACACACACACACACACACTCAGAAATGGTTTTCACACTTGTGTCATTGATCTGAAACATATTTTTATCTTGCTGTTTTGGGGGTGTGGTCTTAGAATCGATGGACTCCAGGATTCCATTTCCATTTAATATAGGTTAATTTACAGCAATGGCATCGATGTTTAACTGTATGTTAGTGAAACTCTTCTTAGTTATAATCTTGTGAAAACCTACTCAGCCTGATAAACTGGATCGTTGTCGTCATGGTGTTCTGGTTTAGTATTCTCTTTGTTGGTAAGACATGTCTATATTTGAACAATCTGCATTCTTGTGCACGGATGACGTTAAAGTCTCCAGGCTGTAATTGCTGTTGTGTCTTTTTTTATTTCATCCACATGATCATTGGTTTGGCTGAAAAAAAATTTTTTCCCTGTCCCCTAACCCTACCAATGGTCAGATTAACATATCTACATTAATGTATTTTCTTAACCTGGCAGTTCTGATACAGAGAAAACACAACTGCACATTTAAAAAGCATCATGTCTGATTTTAAAAAATGCACTGACACCCACACCCACTCTTTCCAGGTTCTCCCCACTGGCTTACAGCAGTCACATCTATGTGTTTGTTTCAATAGCCTCAAAAGTGCATTAGTCATTGTATACGTCAAGCTTTCATTACCCTGTCTTGAAGGTTACCTGAGGTTCACATCATGATCACAGGGGCTGATCTGATCAGGCAGATTATATTATTATTATTATTATTATTATTATTATTTCAGAATAATAAATTTCAACACAATAAAAATACAATGGAACCAAGATGTCTTCTGGGAGATGGAGATCATCAAAGTATTGTTGACTGACCCTCTGGGATTTAGGTAATTAATGAGGGAAGAATTTCTTCATGTTGAGTTATTTTATTGAAACGAGGTTGCATAAGTAGCCACTACCCTCAAAGGGTACAATGGGTGTTACTTATGGTGGCCCAGAGGTGCAATCCACATTTCTAAAAATAAATCTTTGTTTCTAAATATAAATCCTCATTTCTATAACAAAATCTTTGTTGCTAAAAAGAAATCCTTGTTTCTAAAAATAAATTCTTGTTTCTAAATGTAAATCCTCATTTCTAAATTAAATCCTTGTTTCTAAAAAGAAATCCTTGTTTCTAAATGGAAATGTTTTTTTCAAAAAAATAATCCACGTTTTTAAATTGAAATCCTCATTTCTAAAATTCAGTGGCGGGCCGTGCATTTCACACCTAGGCCTTCAGTGATGTCCTACAGTCCTACCTGAATTATTCCACCTCTTAATACCATCATTATGACGCCATGGCTCTAGAAACTATACATTTAGACAGAAACGCAGTATAACCGGGCGTTGCATCACCTTAACATAGTCAAGTACAACAGAGTTATATTAATATTTCCGAAGCATTTATAATCAATAAATCCGCATTTACAATTAAGAGTGTTAAACTACCAGCTTTAAGATCGCTTGGATACTGTCAAAACTTTAAAATAAAAGGCGCTTTTAAGGGATTAGTCTACAAAGTTTTATTAAGTCCACCAAAAGTATGTGAGCTTTAACAAGTTTGT
Source organism: Ilyophis sp. 1 JC-2022 (assembly GCA_022702515.1). Classification (NCBI taxonomy): domain Eukaryota; kingdom Metazoa; phylum Chordata; class Actinopteri; order Anguilliformes; family Synaphobranchidae; genus Ilyophis; species Ilyophis sp. 1 JC-2022. Next base: position 26,878,552 of record CM040396.1, read on the forward strand.
TCACTAAACAGCGCATTGTCGCACCCAAAGCAGTTTCATTTAAGAAACGTGACGATAAAGACACATAAACTATTCACTGAAAATAAAAGAAAACAAACAAATAATTTGCATTTGTTCATGAGGATATATTTGCGACAGTGGTGAAAGTGTATTCCTAGCCTTGAATGTCCACTTTGACTCGCTAGCGTCGGCTCGCTAGCGTCGGGGTTGGCCGTTCTCTTCTGACGATGTCTAGCTTTTCTTGAAAAGTTCGTCTTGAAAATGGCGTTGTAATTATATCTGCGACCAAATCGATCTCTTCTCCTCCTTCAGCCATTGTGGGTTGAAAAAAAACAGCTTGTAGAAATCTACACAAATGAGCTCATTCAAGTTAAGTTTGCTATCTCTGCATAGCTCTGCCTCTCAATAGTGCGTATCCAATCAAAAGACGTGCACGTGCTGACGTTATCGTACGCCTGCTAGCTGGCCCCGGTGTCGCCTACTCGAAATCTGATTGGTTAACACCACAGGTTTGTTTCCGTTCTCTTTAAGCTACATGCGCCCGCAATGTTTATTCTGAAGGCCTAAGGGCAGATTTATTGGACCCTGGCAACACATTATGGCTGAAATATGATTGGATAAAAGCTCTAACATAAAGGCCAGCCCTCCAAATCTCGATCTGAGGCTGGAAGCAGCGCAACCAAGAGGAAAGCTATGAAATGAAGAGAATAGACTATGGGGAATAATTTAATACATATTTGTGGAAAAAATATATCAAAATTAAATTTATATTCTGATGATGTTTAGGCCAGCAGAGAAGGCCTTGCTGGCCCTGACGGCCCGCCACTGCTAAAATTAAATCTTTATTTCTAAATTGAGATCCTCATTTCTGTAATGAAATCCTTGTTTGAAAGTGAAGAATCCTTGCGTACGATAAAATTGACATCAATTCACCAACTGTAGTAGGCTACCGTAGTAGCATATCCGAAAATAGTTCCACTATTATAGCTAATTTAAATGTGACGACATTTTATAAGCTCAAAACAAACATGTACCTTATCTCTTTTATCGATGTATTATCCGCCATAGTTAGTGTATGCTTTAAAACAATTATTTTTGGTGAGTTTCCGAAAATGAATGGGAGTGAAATGGGAGCCTGACAACCGGGACTACCGGGGATGCCGTTAACGGTCAGCAAGTACAGCTGACGTTGCTAGTATTCACGCTATTCAAATATAATGAGGTCGGATCAAGAAAATTTATTCTGTCACACGAAGGTGAAATATCCCTTTAGGCTTTTAAAATTAGAGCAAACAAACTTGTAAAGAAGCAGAATACTGACCATTATGATACATTTTAGCAGACCTGGAATCTATGATGACACTGCACTTGACCCCATGCAGTTGGTGCACTTGACTGCTGCAGGACACTGCCTGTCAGGGGAAATTCTCCCTCTGATCTGAAAACAGCTGCCCTAAACCCTGCCTGGACTAAAGGGGTGGGCTAAATAGACGGAAAATAACAGTTTCAGATCTGTCCTCTGAGTTTCTCTTGATGGGATTCAACAAATAAGCATTCCGTAATTACCAGACTCTCATGGATAAAGCTAGGATCTAAATAAGAAGGTCTTTCTAATCACTTAATTTAGTTGTAATCATACATTGAGCAGAATATGTAATCTACATCCTGGTTATTTTTAAGGATTTCCTGATTGCTGCAGAGGATGACTGGAGACACATTCAGTTTGATCTTCACTGCGGCATCAGGGTGAATTTGACAACCTTTATCTTGTCCATCATCAATAGTTTTTTCTACTTGCTAATAATTTATCTTATTCCCCTGCCTTTTCCTACTCTTTCTTTCCTAGTTTTGCTTATCTGCTCTCTCTCTCTCTCTCTCTCTCTCTGTCTCTTGATATATTTCAGAGTGTCTGGATGTGGATGGGGCTGTTTGCTCAGGAACAGGGATCTGTTTATTTGTATGTAATTGGTGTAGTCTGGTGGGCTCGGGGGAGCTGTAAAGATGTCAGAAATGCTATGTAATTTTTTTTTAATGGGTACTGGTCATTCTATGCCATGTTATGTACTGTGAATGAGTGTGTGGGGGTGGGAGTAGGGGGGGGTCATTTTACTTGTGTTTGGTGTCATTTTGCGGGCGAGTTGTTTTTAGGCGATAGTAAGTAAGTAAGTATTTTATTTATATAGCACCTTTCATACAACGAATGCAGCTCAAAGTGCTTTACAACAGGGAAATACATAAAACATAGAATGATAAAAGCGGGAGAAGGAGATAAAACAATAAAAATATGGGTGCAGCAGCAAGCAGGTACATAGTGAGAGTAAGGAACATGGTCTTTACAAAGGTCAAACTGTTCGCAGTAAGGACTTATCTACGGTGGCCCAGAGGTGACATCCATTATTAGTGGCTAATAATGGATGTCAAAAGTCAAAGTCTCTCTCTCAGCACTGTCATTGAAATTGTCCCATGATACATTGTTATTTTTTGTTGTTGAGATTTTTAAGTTTCTGCGTTAGGATTCAGCCTTATGTCATATGTCATAAATGTCTTGAGTTTTATCAAGATCATAAAATTCCTCAGTGGCCATGGCTTGTGGGTGTGGAGAGCACAGTTATAGTCCCATAATACATTTGTCACCCTCAAAACCTGGGCAAACATGGCAGTGTGGGTGGAGACGAAGAGGAGAAACAGCAGATCAATCTTTCTACTCGCTACCCTTTCAGTCCAGTTCCTACTCTCTCCTTCTCCAGCTCATTTCCTGCCTGTTTTGTCATTGCTTGTTTTTTTACTCTTTTATTTTTTACTTAAATAGTGCGTGTCCTGAGTAACCCAGAGGTCTTCTGGTCTCATCGCCCAGGCCTTCCGCCATTAAAGGCTCAGACCCCCGTTCCAATTGCCACCCCACCAGAGTCACACGAGACATTTTTACATTCACGATGACAATTCCAACAATGACTGAACTGGTATCTGTGTCTTGGTTTACAGGTTAATTGTGTGTAGCTTACATTAACCAGAAAAAAAGAACAAAATACGTCAACCAGACTTACATAAGCAAAAGAAGTAAAATGTTTCCCTGAATGTTAGCTGAAACATTTCCGTAAACTGGCAAAAGCAGACTTTAGGGCAAAACATGTCTTAAAGCAGTCTTGAAAAGTCTATGCTTATGTACAATGGAAAAGCAGGAATATTATTATTATTCTGGTCACTGGTGAGAGCTAATCAATTATTCTAACAGCACTCACTGTGGTAAGACTGATGCTCGTGACACTGTGATCTTTTGAGAGAGAACAGGCCTCTGTGGCTGTTTAAGGGGAACAGAACAGCAGAACAGTTCAGGTTAACTCCATTACAAAGCATATGTTAATGTGCACACTAGAGAGCACTCTTGGTCGAGATCTTGGTTTTGCTTTTTGAAACGTTTAAAAAAAGTTAGGCTGTAGTGCCCTAGACAGCCTCTAAGTGCCTGTAGTTTGGACTCGGCACTCTGATGAAGGTAATGACAATGATATCATCTCCTGGAAACTTTGCTTTAAACCACATGTCAGCCACTTGCCTCCACAGAGTAGAATGAAGAACACATAAACAGCTGTAATGTGGCCTGTGATGCGCAGCCATCATAGAGACTTTTAGTCTTAGACATTCAATTCCATAAATTGTGTAAGTCCAAGTGCATTCACTTGATTACAAGCAATCATGACAGCTGGCTAACAACATTCCCAGACCAGCTTATACAGATGCGGTATCACTAAAGTAGAAGTGCAAGTTAACTGTGCTAACCAAGAACCAAAGGACAAATTCTAAAAACAAGACTATCTCCATAACAAGACCTAAGAAGAGGAACATAAAACAATGAAAATATTACCTTAAAAAGCCATTCAATCGTTTTTGTTTTGCTCTTTGGCACAGAGTAAAGCACTAAAAGTCAATCTTACATTTTTTTCATGCTTCTGTGTGAAAAAGTAAAGTGAAAAGACTTCAAAGCCGTTGGTTTCTGAAAAGGTTCAACCTATGACCCTGTGATGGAGTATTTCCTGTCTGCATTGCTGGCAGGACCCCAAGGGCAGCGGCATGACTCTCTCCCATATGACCCATAATCCAAAACTCTTCAGACTGAACGAGATGCCACTGCAGAGATACTAATAGTAACCCTTCCCTTCTCTCCCAATCTCCTGCATCTCCATACGGATTATTCTATTAACCAAACAAGACTTTTCTGATCGACTTGCCTGTTGAGATAACCCTGAGTGTAAACTGGAATACGGTGTCTTCAACTTTCAGGCACTTCAGACAGCCAGCTGTTCTTCCTTTCTCTAGCTCTCCCTTCAATACTGGGTCAGGGAAACTCCAGGGATATTTAGAAATAGAACACCATTTGCTCTTTCTCTCTCACCATCGTTTTGGGCTAACTTGCTCTCTCTTTCTCTTTCTCTTTCAATCTAATGCTCTCTCTCATTCTCTTGTCCATCTTTCCTCTTACTGACCTGAATAACTCATCTGTGGGGTCTTGTCACCCCCGTCACTGTCTCAGTTTCAGGGGAGCAGAGTTATTGAAATCAAGTTTCAGACGTTGCTTATTAGGCCTTGCCTTGTGTCTTGTTTATCCTGTGGTCATTAATATTGCAGGAGGATAAAGGAAATAGGCTGACAATTATTCATGTACACGGTCAATTTCACTGGATGTACTTGAGAAAATTTTACAAATGGAGGAAAACAGCAGCATATTTCTACATACAGTATGCTAAATAAAATAGGAAAAAAAACTGTAAATTTGAATAAAATTTATTTTATGTCTATATGTATCAGGCGTACAGTCCATTTCAGCATTTCAATTCTCATTTGGCAAAGTTGTTTTGCTAAAATGAACAGAAATAGAATACATTTCATGACAATAATGGAAAAAATGGTGTATTCCACATAAAAGCCTAAAAATAATTTACAGGACAATTGGCATGGATGCATCACTCAGATAAGGATGTCTACCATGCAAATACGTATTGAACAGATTCTGAGCATATGTTCAAAGTGGTGTGGTTATTAACTTCATCAAACCTTCATGACCCTGCTGAAAATGCCATGGGAAAATTACTTTACCTAAAAATGGGTTTGATGCAATTTGTTTGTATTTTCTTTATCCTTTTATTTTTTTCCGGTTATGTCAGAAACGGTTTTGACTGGTACTTTACATAATTTCCCCATGAATCACTTTACTGAATAGATAAATTCCCAAACTGTTTCACAAAATCACCATTAATTAAGGCCAGCTGAACCAATTGATAGAGTATGTAATAATAATCATAATAATACATTCATTCTGTGTTATTTTCAGTGCAAATAAAGCAAGTTATATATATGTGTATATATTATAAATATATATATATATATAAACACACAATAGTTAACAATGAATGGCAGCCACACACAAAAAAAAAAGAAAAACAGTTTTACCATTCATGAATGGAACCTGTGCTTTTTAATGTATTTCATCATTCTTAAATAAAGAAATAATTCACACTGGTCAAGTGAATGATATCTTAAAATATATCTCAGGGCACTCTTCATGTTGGGTTAAGCAAAACTGCTGGGTTGAACAAAAAGGTATGCACGCGAGTATACAAGCTTTAACTGTTTGAAATAGGCACAAACCAGGAAGTAGGAAGTAAAGTATAAAGTATTTATTCCACATTGTAGTGAGACCTCTGTATTGTGCTGTGATTCAGGATTCTGAGAAGGAAGGAACATTTAACCAAACAATACTGTGATCAAACACAGGCCAAACCACAAATTACTTGAAAATAAGTTCTGAGTGAGAATGTTTAATGCACAAAAGCCACTATGCTATGCTTCTAGTGGCTCCCTGACGTGAGTGAAATCACAGCATTTTGCTACAGAGAGCAAAGTGCTTTGACTGGTTCATACAGGCAATGATTGGCAGCAAATTGTACCTCGATCTATTATGAGATTCACTGAACCCCACTCTCCCATCACAAGTGTTTATCTGATATGGGTGAATGACACAAAAAATAGAATGCAAAACACGTGGCCTTGAATCAAATAAATTTATACTGAGAGTGAAACATACATTCATCCTCGACTGGCAGCACGTCGACCACAATCAACATAATTTTGCATTGTTTTCCACACAATGACATGCAGTACACAGAGCATCGATTGGTGAAGACCATGATGACGGTACCCCTGACGATGTTGACTGCGCTAGGCATTTTGGGCTTTGTAAAAGAGAGGTATCAGCATCTCTGATATTCTGTGGGGAACCAAGTAAATAGAGGGGTGAGAGACCAAACAGAGAAAGATTTTAGCAAATCAGCTGCTATGCCTAAAAAAAGTCAAACTTGTAGGCTGCCAAGTGAGTCAGAAGGTAAAGCAACTTGCCAAAAACACAGACTGAGCCTGATAGCCTAGATATGACAGCCTAGCCTGGGCTATGCAATTAGCTGACTATGATGAGAGTTTGCTTTGTCTCAATTTGCTAGGATTTGAGTGGTTTGAAGTCAGCCAGGCTTCCTCAGGTTACTGCCACACTCACTTCTCCGAAAACACTTTTTGTCATCAGTAACGCAGTTACGCTTTTCCTACAATTAGTACTAGCTCTCGTGTAGTTCTGTGGAAAACAGGCACTGTCTTGCAGATGAGTGCAGTGGAGGAGCTGGCACATAGGACATTCAAGAGGCACAATTGGCAATTTTAAATTTGGGGAAAAAACAGTAAGCAAACAAACAAACAAAAAAAAGAAAGAAACCGAAAAATGTAGCTGTGTAACCTTTGTGAGTGCTGAGTGTGTGATGGCCAGAGCCTGATCCTCATAGGAGAAGGCTATCTGACTCACAAACAGGCAATGACAGTCTCCAAACTCATATGTGCAACACTGCCCTCTATTGGACACTTCTGATAATAACACACAACAAAAACAATATGCCACTCATCCACATTCATTTCCATTGATACATATTATAGTAATAAATATCTATGATGTTCTAATTTCTGGAATTCAGTAGTTCTATCCCTAGCCTAGCATAATTATACGCAACCATTTAAAAAAATAGCCTTCACTGTCAGTCTGTGCAGCACACAAGTAATACAGAGGTGCACTGAAGTAACGGCTATGGGATGCATCTTTTCCATAGAGTGAAAGATAAAATGAAATGTTTCAAAGCCCACAAAGTTCTGACAAAGCTGCATTGGCACAGTTGTTCCCTTTTATAAATTGCAATTCCTTGTAATCAATGTGTTTTCACATACATTTTTTTAAATTTGCAACACTAAAGCACGCTCTGCACTGGGACAGAGTGGGTATAGAGCATTACACAAAACTAAATGGCAGACTAGCATGCCTATTAGGAATTCTATTCCTTTCTGGAAGAGCTGAAAATCACCTGGTGAATTAGCCAGATGATACAAGGGGTTTGCTTGAGGTCAGCATTGGCAAAGATTGCTGTAAACATGGAGGATATCCCACTTGTCAAATGTGTGATTCAGTCTAAAGAAAGGCCTAAAGAAAGACCCTCACAACATAAAAATAAAAAGTGTGTGTGTGTGTGTGTGAGAGTGTTTTCCTCTGCATCCCAATGAAGCCTCTTTTACTCTGACACCTTTTACTGTTCAGTGACATCCAATCTCCAGCACGAAGAGTCCAAGGGTCTGTTTTTTGCATTCAGCCATTCTGATGGAAAAAGGATGTGAAACAGAAGGCAGCAGTCAGTAGGCCATTGCTCAGTGAGAAAGCTTTGTGTGGATTGGCCGTGCAGTGCGGATGCTATAAAACAGTGGCCTCTTCTATGGCGTTGACCCAGCTGTGAAACAAGAACACATTACCCCGTGTAAGAAAATTCCTTCAGTTAGGAAGCAGTTTAAAGCTATAATTTCTAACTGTAAAACTAACACAAACAGATATTCTGCCTTTCGTTCTGAGGATGTAAGCTCTGGAGAGAGACTGCAGTAAACATATTTCAGTTAACATTAAAAAAGAAAGGGAACACTGTCAGCATTCGTTTTTCTACAGAGGATTTCTGGTCCCGACTGACACATTTAATGATCCTATAGACACAGGGTCCCTGAGTCTGGCTGACCTGAGTGCAGGGTGAATGTTCCTATAGACACAGGGTCCCTGAGTTTGGCTGACCTGAGTGCAGGGTGAATGTTTCTATAGACACAGGGTCCCTGAGTCTGGCTGACCTGAGTGCAGGGTGAATGTTCCTATAGACACAGGGTCCCTGAGTCTGGCTGACCTGAGTGCAGGGTGAATGTTCCTATAGACACAGAGTCCCTGAGTCTGGCGGACCTGAGTGCAGGGTGAATGTTCCTATAGACACAGAGTCCCTGAGTCTGGCGGACCTGAGCGCAGGGTGAATGTTCCTATAGACACAGGGTCCCTGAGTCTGGCTGACCTGAGTGCAGGGTGAATGTTCCTATAGACACAGGGTCCCTGAGTCTGGCTGACCTGAGTGCAGGGTGAATGTTCCTATAGACACAGGGTCCCTGAGTCTGGCTGACCTGAGTGCAGGGTGAATGTTCCTATAGACACAGGGTCCCTGAGTCTGGCGGACCTGAGTGCAGGGTGAATGTTCCTATAGACACAGAGTCCCTGAGTCTGGCTGACCTGAGTGCAGGGTGAATGTTCCTATAGACACAGGGTCCCTGAGTCTGGCGGACCTGAGTGCAGGGTGAATGTTCCTATAGACACAGGATCCCTGAGTCTGGCTGACCTGAGTGCAGGGTGAATGTTCCTATAGACACAGGGTCCCTGAGTCTGGCTGACCTGAGTGCAGGGTGAATGTTCCTATAGACACAGGGTCCCTGAGTCTGGCTGACCTGAGTGCAGGGTGAATGTTCCTATAGACACAGGGTCCCTGAGTCTGGCGGACCTGAGTGCAGGGTGAATGTTCCTATAGACACAGAGTCCCTGAGTCTGGCTGACCTGAGTGCAGGGTGAATGTTCCTATAGACACAGGGTCCCTGAGTCTGGCGGACCTGAGTGCAGGGTGAATGTTCCTATAGACACAGGGTCCCTGAGTCTGGCTGACCTGAGTGCAGGGTGAATGTTCCTATAGACACAGGGTCCCTGAGTCTGGCGGACCTGAGTGCACGGTGAATGTTCCTATAGACACAGGGTCCCTGAGTCTGGCGGACCTGAGTGCAGGGTGAATGTTCCTATAGACACAGGATCCCTGAGTCTGGCGGACCTGAGTGCAGGGTGAATGTTCCTATAGACACAGGGTCCCTGAGTCTGGCGGACCTGAGTGCAGGGTGAATGTTCCTATAGACACAGGGTCCCTGAGTCTGACTGACCTGAGTGCAGTGCTTGTGTCCTCTGCTCGAAAGGTATAAAAAAGAGTCTTCTTATGGTAGAGCTGGAAGACATTAGCAGTCTGCTCTCCTTCCACCTTCTCTGGCAGTTTCACAGTGAAGCCAAGCAGAGGTAAACTCTCAGACGCGACCTTGTCCTGACAGAGGGAGAGAGAGAGTAATGCATGTAGAGAAAGACAAAGTGACCCAGATCACCCAGAGACATGACTCATCACAAACACAACAAAGAGCTTAGACTGAACATAACATGCCAACCCTACAAAAGCACACCTAAAAGTAATCAAAACACCATTCCAAAAACAGACAAGTACTGTGCACACTACCTCAACTCTACAATTCACAGTAAAGACAACCAACAGAACACTCAACAAAATACACCGCACAAGTGACACTGAACAATACAGATAGATCCAAACACATCTTGCACCGAGTAAAAACAACTAATGGTACAAAACACTGACTGAATAAAACATGAAACACCCACAAAGCAAATGTGAGTGGGAGAGAGAGCAAAGTAATTCTACTGCTAGGAAGACCTGCTGGACGAGTTGTTTCTATTCAATTAGTAAAGGACAGGATAGATGGAAGCGTGGAAATTTAGTGTGAAAATAGTGGGTGTATGTGAGATAGGGGGATTCCCCATATATAGAAGAGCTCCCAGTGTTGGACAGTGGGTGGCATCTTAGATGGGAGATAGTTGGTGCTGTGTATACCACAGGAATTCTCTGTGACTGAGATTATATTTTAGGACAGCAGGGACACTGTATGTAGGATGTGGGATTTATGTGTGTCTGAGATTTAGGTTACATTGAGCATGTACGAGGGGGTCCACAGTGTGTGGGGTGGTTAGGGATGGAGGTGGCCACAGCATTAGGGATTGGACTGGGTACAGCATTGGCGATAAGGGGTGTAGTGTGTGGGGTATGTATGGTATTAGGTGTGGGGGCAAAGAGTGTGGGGCAGATAGTATAATTAATAATTAGTGTTTAGGATTGGTCCAATGTCAGGGACATGGGGATACAGTGTGTGGGACAGGTAGAGCATTAGGAATCGGGGGTACTGTGTGTGGGACAGGGACAAGGGGTACACTGTGTAGGATAGTGTCAGGGACAGAGGTACAGTGTTTGTGATAGTTGCAGTGTCAGGGACAGAAGTACAGTGTTTGTGATAGTTACAGTGTCAGGGACAGAGGTACAGTGTTTAGGATAGTTACAGTGTCTGGGACAGAGGTACAGTGTTTAGGATAGTTACAGTGTCTGGGACAGAGGTACAGTGTTTGTGATAGTTACAGTGTTTGGGACAGAGGTACAGTGTTTAGGATATAATCAGTGTCAGGGACAGAGGTACAGTGTTGAGGATAGTTACAGTGTTTGGGACAGAGGTACAGTGTTTAGGATAGTTACAATGTCAGGGACAGAGGTACAGTGTTTATGATAGTTACAGAGTCAGGGACATAAGTACAGTGTTTGTGATAGTTACAGTGTCTGGGACATAGGTACAGTGTTTAGGATAGTTACAGTGTCTGGGACAGAGGTACAGTGTTTAGGATAGGTACAGAGTCAGGGACAGAGGTACAGTGTTTAGGATAGTTACAGTGTCAGGGACAGAGGTACAGTGTCAGGGACAGAGGTACAGTGTTTAGGATAGTTAGTGTCAGGGACAGAGGTACAGTGTTTAGGATAGTTACAGTGTCAGGGACAGAGGTACAGTGTTTAGGATAGTTACAGTGTCTGGGACAGAGGTACAGTGTTTAGGATAGTTAGTGTCAGGGACAGAGGTACAGTGTTTAGGATAGTTACAGTGTCAGGGACAGAGGTACAGTGTTTAGGATAGTTACAGTGTCTGGGACAGAGGTACAGTGTTTAGGATAGTTAGTGTCAGGGACAGAGGTACAGTGTTTAGGATAGTTACAGAGTCAGGGACATAAGTACAGTGTTTGTGATAGTTACAGTGTCTGGGACAGAGGTACAGTGTTTAGGATAGTTACAGTGTCTGGGACAGAGGTACAGTGTTTAGGATAGTTACAGTGTCAGGGACAGAGGTACAGTGTTTAGGATAGTTACAGTGTCAGGGACAGAGGTACAGTGTTTAGGATAGTTACAGTGTCAGGGACAGAGGTACAGTGTTTAGGATAGTTACAGTGTCAGGGACAGAGGTACAGTGTTTAGGATAGTTACAGTGTCAGGGACAGAGGTGCAGTGTTTAGGATAGTTACAGTGTCAGGGACAGAGGTACAGTGTTTAGGATAGTTACAGTGTCTGGGACAGAGGTACAGTGTTTAGGATAGTTACAGTGTCAGGGACAGAGGTACAGTGTTTAGGATAGTTACAGTGTCAGGGACAGAGGTGCAGTGTTTAGGATAGTTACAGTGTCAGGGACAGAGGTGCAGTGTTTAGGATAGGTACAGAGTCAGGGACAGAGGTACAGTGTTTAGGATAGTTACAGTGTCAGGGACAGAGGTACAGTGTTTAGGATAGTTACAGTGTCAGGGACAGAGGTACAGTGTTTAGGATAGTTACAGTGTCTGGGACAGAGGTACAGTGTTTAGGATAGTTACAGTGTCTGGGACAGAGGTGCAGTGTTTAGGATAGTTACAGTGTCAGGGACAGAGGTACAGTGTTTAGGATAGTTACAGTGTCAGGGACAGAGGTACAGTGTTTAGGATCGTTACAGTGTCAGGGACAGAGGTACAGTGTTTAGGATAGTCACAGTGTCAGGGACAGAGGTACAGTGTTTAGGATAGTTACAGTGTCAGGGACAGAGGTGCAGTGTTTAGGATAGTTACAGTGTCAGGGACAGCAGTACAGTGTTTAGGATAGTTACAGTGTCAGGGACAGAGGTACAGTGTTTAGGATAGTTACAGTGTCAGGGACAGAGGTACAGTGTTTAGGATAGTTACAGTGTCAGGGACAGCGGTACAGTGTTTAGGATAGTTACAGTGTCAGGGACAGAGGTACAGTGTTTAGGATAGTTACAGTGTCAGGGACAGAGGTGCAGTGTTTAGGATAGTTACAGTGTCAGGGACAGCGGTACAGTGTTTAGGATAGTTACAGTGTCAGGGACAGAGGTACAGTGTTTAGGATAGTTACAGTGTCAGGGACAGAGGTACAGTGTTTAGGATAGTTACAGTGTCAGGGACAGAGGTACAGTGTTTAGGATAGTTACAGAGTCAGGGACAAGGGGAGAGTCTGTGCCCCCTCACCTCACGTGTGGTGAAGGTGTAAAGCACCTTGTCTTTGATGAGGAACCAAAGTTTCTTCCAATTTCTCTTGCTTCTCTTGCAGCGATGCAGGCTTCCACTCACGGTCGAACCCTCGGCCGACCCTGGCACCTGCGCAACCCAGAAACATCAGAAGCACACAGGGAGCTAGCTGCGACCTGACTGAGGAAGGACGCAGACTATAGACTGCAGAACAAAATATGGACAAACCCATAGGTTTGCGAAAAGTGTTTTGAAGCCGCGGAAGTGCAGTTTTTGTGCCGCCATGTTGTACAAAAATTGGAGCCAGAGACTGCGCAGTAGGGAAAAGGGGGGACTCATATATGGCCATGAAATCTGGGCCCGGATTCGCGTCATCCACTAAGCGCGAGAGATGCTACCCGCCCCCGAGTGACGCGCAGTGACACAAACTGTCCCTGATTGGTCCACAAAATATGAAAATATTGTCCAAATGACACAATACCTTAACAAATCGGCACATGGAGAAACATTAGACAAAGAAAAAGCACCTATTGCAACTACTAGGTATGGGACGCTCGATACTCACGTGTCGACATGGTGTAGAGTTTTCAAATTACTGTTGATTCAAAGTGCTCCGAGGCTTGTTTCAAATCACGTGATAAAAAAAACGAAGCTTCGGACATCACGTTGACGCCTGTCATTTTGGGCGTATCTCAAACCAATACATGCTCAACCAATAGCCTACTGTCCAATGAATTATGGTGCTCACTGTATGCACCTCTATTCGGGTGTTCGTGGAAAGACACAGGATTCCTGTGCAAAACGTCCGATCTGATTCCAGATCAGCTCATTCCTTTCCCACCCACAAACTTCCAAAATATAAAAATGGTAAGTGTAATAGGGTAAGCGTAATTGACAAGGGGTAATAATGAACGCAAACCCATAGTTTCCTTATTTCAGGACATTGCATTCTGCAGAAATATAGAAATATAGCCATTTGGTCTTCCATAGAGAGAAACATTTGAGAGTGCGTTTGAGATGTTGTAGAGAGATATTGTTAATAAAGGAAAGTTCATGTAAGATGTCTTTTGTATGGGATTATTTCCAACAAGAGACCCCATAAAAAGCACGGTGTATGATTTGCGACCGGCACGTGTCCTATTAAAATGCTTCGCCACTTGCGATCAACGCATCCCAATATTTCAGCATTACCATGGAATCCTGCTGTGACTCAAGCTGGACCATCTAATCTAGGTGGCCTATAGCAAAAATGTACCTCAATGTTTAAAAATGTAAGATAAACAAGTTATTGAAGTTTGTGAAGTTAAGAAAGTTCCCCACATACATTACTCCCTCCACCTAAAATAATGTTATTTATTAACTGTGTTAAATCACGGCAGGAATCAACTTACGCAAGGAAGCCCTGAAAACATAGAAGAAAATAACTCTCATAGGATGACTACTAATAAGAATAACAATAACATGAATACAAATATGGCTACCTACCTGTGTGCTATTTAATATACATTTTCTTTCCAAAATGCTATGAGCTGGGCAAAAGCTGATACGCTTTAAATATGGCCCAGTAAATGGCAAAAATAGCTTTTCAAATCATTGGAATGTATTGTTGCAATGTACTTTTCTGTGCTAGACATGCAAGAGGAAATAGAAGAGCGTTGGGCGACATGATGGCATTATGTTCATGAAACACACATTTTCATTTCACTTTAATAATGATAATTATCGTCATATCATCATGAGAATATGTTTAATTTGTACAACACTGTGGATATCGACTCAGTTGGAGAGGGCTTTGAGAATACATGGCAAAAGCATTAATATTCAAAATCAGAATTTTACAAGAGTCAAAAATGTATCGCATTGTGAAGAGTAATTTAGACCAGGAGATGTCACTAAAGAGGCAGGTGTCAAATTCTTCATGACATCGAGACTTCAGCCAACGCAATCGCTTCAACTGTGTCAATGCTTCAGAAAGCTTCGCTCTACCCATCACTAGCGACTACCTGTTCTTGTGGGAAAAAATAATTGACTTTTTATTTAAAAATTATCTAATTATTATTTGACTTCATTGGAACATTGACTTACATTGAAAACGAGAGCTGAAAGACCTATACTGGAGCCAACTGCACTGGCCCTAGTGAGCAATGCTCTCAACAAGACCAGAACGTGAGCTTAAAAAACGAAGCCCCGCGTTGGCCCCTCGGTGCAGGCGAGAGGATGACCCGCGCGTGGGTGCGGCCGCTGTACCTGGTTCAGAGCAGAGGTGCTCTTCCTGTGCTTCCACAGGCTGGGCGGGTGGATGCTCTGGAAGACGGCAGATAGCGGTCGACTGGACCGATTGGGTCGAGGACTGCCATTACCGGCCACCCCAATGACGGCCCCCCCTGTAAAAACAAGGAGAGAAGAACATAGATGTGTATTATGGGTTGGTTCTGATGTTTGGCACGCAAGCTTGTTTAAAAAACCCAGCTCTGCTGTGGTACTTAACCCTCCCTCACAGCCATGCAGCTATGGGACTGGGTCCCACAGAGAAGAGGAAGGTTGTTTTGGGACGGGACTGTACCTCTCTTCTTCAGCTCAGTGTAGCAGCGGTCGCACACCTTGGCCACCCTATTTTTGAGGTACTTGAGGGGGTACTTGTTTCTGGAGCAGCTTCGGCAGACGATCTGCAGGGGGGGACAGCGTTACGGAAGAGGGACAGGACACATTTAGAGGGGAGTCTCGTGAGCACGGGTAGGAGGTGGGGTGGTGCAGGGGAGGGGCGACGCATGTGGCTCCACCCACCTTCCCGCAGGCGTGGCAGTGGTGGCGCCGCAGGGTGAGAGAGAAGTCTGAGGTGCAGTTCATGCACATCATCACATGAGACACGGGCACCAGGGTGGGAGCTTTCTCCCCCAGACACAGCCACAGCCTCTCCCGAGCCTGACAGTGGGAGAAACACTTTACCAAAATAACACTGAGGCACGGTACCCCTACGGCTCACGTATCAATGTGTGACACCGCAGGGGCGTGGCCTAAGACAGTGGAAACATGGCTTAACACAGGGAAGAAACCTGGCTAAAGACTGGTACTTCTGCTAGAGATTACTTGAACAACTGTAGCAAAGTAGCATGGGCTAATAAGAAAAGATGGCTGTCATGTTGAAAATCTGCTCAGCGCCCCTGCAGGAGGTTCTGTCTCAGAGGCAAGCAAAGCAAAAGAGTCCTCACCTCACTGCTGTAGCTGCTGAGAGACCCAGGTGGTCTTTTGTGGTCTGCCACGGTCCGACTGAGCGTGTGAAACCAGTCTTCTCTCTCCCCGTATGAGCTGCAGGGCCGAAGGGGGGGTGGTGGTTAGGGGGGTAACTCCCATATTCCATCAAAACTACCAAATCAGCACGTGGCGTATTGCCTTAACCCTAGGTTGTTTGACTTGTTTATTGACTCCCTTGGGTTTGTTTTTAAGTGGTATCAGCTATTGGTAACAAAGATAGACACACACCTGGCGGAGAGTGTGATGGCGATATCATTCACCTCGATCTTCAGAGCGTTCTGTACATTCTCCATTGTGGGTTTGCAGACCTGAGGGAACGGAGGGAACGGATGGAAGAATCTGAACACAGTATGGCCAACACACTGAACACAGTATGGTCATCACACTGAACACAGTATGGTCATCACACTGAACACAGTATGGCCAAAGTTAATTTAGCCATTTTAGTGCTCGTCAGATGAGGTCTGTGTTTGTGGAAAATTATATTTCTTATCGATTTTTCTAATTCATTTGTCATTCTTTTGATTGACAATTTATTTTATTTATTGACATTTATTTACATTATTTTAACCAGTTTCATCCAATGGACTGGATTGGTTCATTTTATTGTGAAACAAATACTTATGACAGTTTTGCTTCATACAGAATAATGTTTTTGTTTTGCTCCACACCATACACCCTTTCCCAAGTATGTATACTGTTTATTTATGGGATGGCAAAGTCAATCCTTTTAGTTTGCATATGGTTTTCATTCATTCTTACTAGCTGAACCTGAACTAGTAGCATTATTCTACAGTTAATGGTAAAACGCAGCATCGCTCTAAGTGTGAACAACAAGACAAGGGAGAAGATAAAAGACAGGATGAGAGTTAAAGAGGGAGAGTGTGAGACACATAGAGAGAGAGAGGAAAGAAAGAAGGGAGGGAGAGAGACGCACCTTCATTCCAGTCAGAGAGAGGGTGTTCTTGAGCCTGTATTTGCCGTCCTGCTGTGGAAAGGTATACAGCATCACGTCATTCATCTGTGAAGGGAAGTCAAACAGAGCAGCTCTTCAGTGATTGACCCATTTCCACAGCTCCGTGTCCAAAACGCCGCGGACACATTGCACTTATGTCTTATTTCCCATGCTGCTCCGTTCCATTATGAGCCTAATAAAGGCAGCGGAGAACAGGGTTTTCAATCCGTCTCTCAAAGCCTTTCGGGGACATTTAGAAAGAAGAGAGGATGGAAGATTTTTGCTTCAGCTGACCTGAAATGAATGAAAATAATGTATCCAGTATGACATTATGTCCACAAGAGGGCAATGTGAGCATGACAATGTCTTCTCCTCAGAGGCGTTTTCATACATTTGTTTTATTTCTCCTTTTATATTGGCACATTTTGGTATTATGTTGAGCACATGGGTTTAGAGTAAAGCAGGGCTTTATTTACAAAAAATAAAAAGAAACAAAAACTCTTGATTTGAAGTGCAATGTTTTTCTTTTTAGAGCAGTAGTTTGCTTGACAACACATGGTAGCTCCATGCACTATGGAGCTCATGAAGCCTCACTTTCCCAGCTCTAAATGTGACACACTAGTACTTAAGTAACAAATTAACATTGATTTTATACAGAGTGAACAAAAATGTTTTTAAAAAATGAGCATTTGCTTTGTAAAAGGTACATAACCAAGTAATTAACATTTGTGGCTATGTGGCAGAGCTCAGTAGCATAAGAAAACACCTAACACCTCCAACAGCAGGTGGGAAACCCCCTACAGCTAGATTATGAGTTGATTATCTTTCTTGACAAGTCAGCTTAATCTTTAGCTGAACAAAATGAACATAACTTAACTGTACCATGTCAGCAGCGAAGGCCACATATCTAAGCCTGCACCATCGCGGTGGCAAAGAAACATTGGTGTACTTGGTTTAAGTAATGTGCAGTTTATTCTTAGTTGAATCACTTTAAATATTACTGTACCCCATTGGGAAAATAATGAGTCTTACCAAAATTAATCTATTAAACATACACACGAAGGATTAAATTAAATGAAAACAAACAACAAAAATATTTATTTTTCTGACAATTTATAAATTTTATGCTGGTTCCTTCATTTTATAATTTTTCTTTACTATGTTCAGACTTTGGAATCAGCACTTTTTGACAGACTGAAATAGATTTCCATGTGAATTTTCTTGTGCTAAGCTTTTTATTTTTGCTTACAGGGCGAACTTATTATAAGTCAAGTGTACGCTTCAAACTATTGTGTCCCAATGGTTGGATTCAGAGTCAAACAAAAGGGAGTTACATCATCCAACACAAATGCATACACCAAACATCCGCCGTTCAGAGTGCGGCATCCAGGAATTCTCCTGCACAATTCAGCTGTTCTCAGGAATTCCTTGGTGGAAGGAGTGAACAGGCAACAGGACACTCACACACAAACAACACACTGTCCTGCAATCTGACTCACGACGCCTTTCTCCCACCAAAGTTCAAATTCAAATTGCAATCAGCTTTATTGCGTCACAACTGATAGTTGTTTTACCGACAAGGAGAATTACAGTTATCCCTCTGTCGCCCATTTTTATTTTCTCCTCTTCTTCCCATTTCCACCCCTTGTTCCCTCATTCGCAAAACCGTCTCTCACTTTCTACCGCTCATCTTCTCTTTTACGGTACCCCTTCTCCTCCCTTGCTTGACTAGCCATCTCCCCGTCTCCTCCTCTCACTCCATCCACTCTGCTCTTTCACTCGCCATACATCTGTCTCTCCTCCTCCCTTACTCCTGTGTGGGATTAATTTACCCGCAGGTAACCCCTTCAGTGGGAAATATGTGGGCTTGCTAAAGTGGTCTGTAGGAAGGACCCACCAACAGCACTTCATAAGGGATGATGGTTCTCCGGTGTCTTTTTTCATTTATTCACTGATCGCCCCATAAATGAGACCATCCCACTGGGTCAATTAATCCAAGCTGAGCCACAGTCTCTGAGCAGAGTCAGACTCCCAGCCTGTGTTAGGACTTCAGTCCCCAACGCATCAGTCACATCTCCCTGGATGTGTGCATCCATCACACAAAGCACTCATAGCAAAGACCCTTTCCACTCACCTCCGGGGGGGGGCAGTAGGCCCTCCAGTAGGTTCTCCTGGATCCCTGCATATCGACTCCACAGTCATTAAAACAAACACAGTTTGGAGTGTGGGAAGGGGTGGGTGGTGAAACTGAAAGGGCAGGTAGTGGGCAGTTGGCTCTGAGACACCATAAAAATCACTGTACCACAAATATAACATCTGTCAATATTCTGGACAGGTTTCAAACTCCAGGTTTGGGAATGCACATAGTTTGCTCAACCTAAATAGTTTTTCTTTTTCGCACCAGTTGGCCCAACAAAATGGTTATAATGAATCCATCTGACACACAGATGCGTTGGGGAAAGCTAATTGACACTGCTTACAATAGTAATCACTAATGCTGATTGTGCAACATTAATTAACTCATACACTGCTGAAATGTCTCATTCCACGACACAAGACCACTGCCCACATAGCAGCAGGTTTTTAAGCAAGGCATTCCTGCTCTTTCTGACATTCTAGAGAGTGGCCTTTTGCAGTCCTTGTAAACAGAGGCCCTGGGCGGGAAACTGCCCTGGCCACAAACTGACCCCAAACATCCCGTGGGGGCTCTGGGTTTCAATAGCAGTGGCGGCTGGAGAAGCCTGGGGTTGGGTTGGACAGCCTAGTGTCCTTGCTTCCCTCGCAAACATGATAAAAACACAGAACCCCTCCCTGTTTGTTCCATTCCTGTCCAAGTACAGGAAGATTGGGCAAAGTACAGAGGACCTGGAGCATCCTTGCTGTCAATCTGTCACTCTGTATTCCCGAGAGATACTGGTGCATAACCATCCTGCACGGGCCTAACACCCTGTCCTGGAGACACTGACACGTTCATTCCTTTATGTGTTTTTCTTAGTTGAAGTTTCTCTCGGTGAAGTAAAAAGGTTAATAAAAAGGGATGATTCCGGAGAGAAGGTGAAGCCGGGTACGGGGGCGGACGTACACCATTTAGTGTAAAAATAAGAATGCTAGAATCAAATGACAGCAACAGCAAAGCTATTAACTACTAGAGGAGCTGCCATTATGCATCTTTATGCTTGCTCTGCTCCACTCAAGATGAGCGCATGTATACCATTTATGGACCCCAGAGGAGAGAAAGCCAATGTTCTGAGATTATATTAAATGTAATATAACAACATAATTTACTATGGAAGAACCATTCAAAACCTTAATACACAGAGGGAACTGTTAAAACAAAAGCATATTAAAGTGGTCTCCACAACAGCATCGCAAACAAAAACTTGAAAAAATATCGGAAAAAAAAAAAAAGGTAGGTAGCAAATGTTAAAAACAGGCAGAAATAAATAGTTACCAGAAATAAGTGGCGTGGCTGTCTGCTTTTCCTGGAAACCTTCATTAAAGTGCCCTCTTTCACAAATACCTGAAAGAACACAGAGAAAGAGATAGATAGAGAGAGAGAGAGAGAGAGAGATATGAGATGAAAGCAAGTTAAAATATTAAATACAGAAACTCATAGCAAGCCAGTGTCACTGATGGAAAACTAGTGCAGACTATAATTGAATTAACTGCCTTTTACTTTCTGAGTAAGACTGTTCAAACGAAGTTCTAATAATATAAGCACTGTCTGCAGTCCTGTCTAAACTATTTTATGAATGTAAGAATAGTTTACAAACACTGTGACACTGAGTAACACACCATTATTATCAAAATGTGGAAATCACAGTAAGCGCAGTGGGGAGGGCGGTTACTGGTTTTGTTGGTGAACTTCTGGCTGATTTCTGCCCTCTGTTTCTCTCGGTTCAATTGACTACAATAAAATTCCTGCTTTGCTTGCAGGAAAAAACAAAGCGCTGTTGCCAAAGAAGTCATTCATGATGAGCGTTACTATAAATGAAACAATAGCGCAAATACAATGCAAGCTCACACAGGCATGGATATACTGTATATAATCAGAACAACTCAGTCAATGTGCTTGCCCACTTATGTCCACAATTTTAGACGGTAGGTTAAGCTGGTATTCAGGCACAGAGAGGTTTCTTCTTTGTCTTTTTCATGTTCATTACAACATCCTCTGTGACCATTTCACTAACCATCAACCACTGCATTTTCACAGCTGGCTTAGAGAAATTAAGTGGAAACGAAAACTGCCTGTCAGCGATTCCCAATTACATTCCGATTCCCCATGTGACAGAAGACACAAAACTGAACGGAGCAGGAGAGAGCCCTGATCAATGGCGTGCGTTAATTCTCCACATGAGAGCCCTTTGAAAAGGATTCCGTGAGGAGGCTGAGGGCCGGAGGAGGCGCGGAAATCGCACGGAAAAGAGCCGCACGGTGTTTACGGTCCAAATTTTTGTAAAAACAATGTTCTTATCAGTCGGAATATAGCTCACTCTTCCTGGTTGGAGCACGTCTCTCTGACCCCTTATGCTGTACTCAATATGGACCAGCCGCAGCAAATTCTCCTGAGGGTGAGAGAGAGAGAGAGAGAGCAAATGACAAATAAATCAGCAAAACAAAGACAAAAACATCCACAGCCAGTCAAAGTAACAATTGTAGTGGCCAGTGACACACAAAGAGTGCATTCTACTCATTCCAACATTACATGAACTTTTAAAGTTAATTACCTTATTCTTATACTTATTTCACCTTCAGTTTTTATAAGTGTAATGAATTATTATTATCACTACAGAATGCCTATGATATTCCATTAATGTTGCTTCTGCCATTTACTTCAGCAACAGGATTGAATGCTTTTCAGACAGATTGTAAAAATGAGGAGGCAAAAGGGAGAACACACATTTGTAGATATATATGTTGTTTGTGCACATAAGAGAGGGAGGGAAAAGGAAGAGGAAGAGGAAGAGGCAGACGAGATAGAGGATGCCTGTGTTGGAGGGGGTTGAGAGCGATAGCATGGAGCTTAACTTGGGGGAAGGGGAGAGAGCGATAGCGTGGAGCTTCACTTGGGGGAAGGGGGGAGAGAGCGATAGTGTGGGGCTTCACTTGGGGGAAGGGGAGAGAGCGATAGCGTGGAGCTTCACTTTGGGGGAAGGGGAGAGAGCGATAGCGTGGGGCTTCACTTTGGGGGAAGGGGAGAGAGCGATAGTGTGGGGCTTCACTTTGGGGGAAGGGGAGAGAGCAATAGCGTGGAGCTTCACTTTGGGGGAAGGGGAGAGAGCGATAGCGTGGAGCTTCACTTGGGGGAAGGGGAGAGAGCGATAGCGTGGAGCTTCACTTGGGGGAAGGGGAGAGAGCGATAGCTTGGAGCTTCACTTGGGGGAAGGGGAGAGCAATAGCATGGAGCTTCACTTGGGGGAAGGGGAGAGAGCGATAGTGTGGAGCTTCACTTTGGGGGAAGGGGAGAGAGCAATAGCGTGGAGCTTCACTTGGGGGAAGGGGAGAGCAATAGCGTGGAGCTTCACTTTGGGGGAAGGGGAGAGCGATAGCGTGGAGCTTCACTTGGGAGGAGGGGGAGAGAGCGATAGCGTGGAGCTTCACTTTGGGGGAAGGGGAGAGAGCGATAGCGTGGAGCTTCACTTTGGGGGAAGGGGAGAGAGCGATAGCGTGGAGCTTCACTTTGGGGGAAGGGGAGAGCGATAGCGTGGAGCTTCACTTGGGGGGAAGGGGAGAGAGCGATAGCGTGGAGCTTCACTTTGGGGGAAGGGGAGAGAGCGATAGCGTGGAGCTTCACTTTGGGGGAAGGGGAGAGAGCGATAGCGTGGAGCTTCACTTGGGGGAAGGGGGAGAGAGCGATAGTGTGGAGCTTCACTTGGGGGGAAGAGGGAGAGAGCGATAGCGTGGAGCTTCACTTGGGGGGAAGAGGGAGAGAGCGATAGCGTGGAGCTTCACTTGGGGGAAGGGGGAGAGAGCGATAGTGTGGAGCTTCACTTGGGGGGAAGAGGGAGAGAGCGATAGCGTGGAGCTTCACTTGGGGGAAGGGGAGAGAGCGATAGTGTGGGGCTTCACTTGGGGGAAGGGGAGAGAGCGATAGCTTGGAGCTTCACTTGGGGGAAGGGGAGAGCAATAGCGTGGAGCTTCACTTGGGAGGAGGGGGAGAGAGCGATAGTGTGGAGCTTCACTTGGGGGAAGGGGGGCTCCCTCACACTGCACTCTTTGTTATTAAAGCACCTGGAGATTTTTAATGAAACTGCTCCTCCATGCTTCTGTGCTTATCTACAGATCACACAGGCAAGACCGGGCTCAGTGAGATGCTCAGCACTCACTCTGTCACCACTGCTGGCAGTGAAGAGGACAAGCAGCCCAGCATGGAAGACGAATGTATCATTTGAAAATAGTAATACACAATAATACATGTATCAATATATCAATGAAAAATACATCAGTAATTAAATCTGCACACACACAAACACACTCATTCTGTTTGCTACTTTATCAATAGTATTGTGGGTGTAATAGAGTGGATCAGATGCCTGAAACACAGACGGTCATCTTCAAACACACACAGCCAGGAGACTTTCAGACAGATTCCCACAAACCCCCGCAGAGGAGACACTCACCCCTTGTTTCAGGTTGTCGTTAGCCTGGTCGGCCACATCTGAGACGATCACCAAAGCAGCTAGAAACATGAGGAGAAACAGAAAAAAGCATGTAACACTGAAACACCTACACGTGTAGCCTACACAGTGCACACACACTGTGCTGAAGACCACACAACCACATACGCATACAGAGAAGGGCACGAGGAGTGATGAATTAACACTGAGACTGACAGACACAGAAAGACAGACAGACAATGAGGCATTTCTACTCCACGTGGTGCATCATAGGCCGATAACCAGTCATCTACATGCCTCTACGCTGTCTGAAAAACGCTGTCTTCCTGTGAGGGTGCCGTCTGTGTCTGACTGCCAGCACGATGCTGGTGGGACTGACACTGGACACATAATGCAATGATTCAAGAGACAGACAGAAGTGCACAGTGGCTGCACACTGCCCCCCGTGTCCCATGTAGACTGAACAGTACCTTGTGTGTCTTCGTATTCTGCTGAATCTGGGGAGAGGTTGTTCAGGTAATCTGTGAGAGAGAGAAAAAAAAGCACACACTGAATCTAAACACTTCAGAATGTCCGAAGCCGATATCAAACAAAGAGATACATGCCTTCCCCTATTAGTACAGTTCAGATTAATATACTCAGACTATGTGACACACATTACATCGGCTGATCCTCAGGATTCCCCTCGGCCCCACCCAAAGCCACTCCCGAGGCCCGGCCCTCACCCCAGGTGATTGTACCTGTAAGCAGCATGCGATACTGCAGCACGCGGACAACAACCTGCAGCAGCTGGTGTTTCAGGGAGACGTTTCCACCTGCCGGCTTCTCCTGCTTCACAGGTCAAATGGAGCAAAAAAAAAATAAAAAATCAATATGTCCGAATTACTCGCATATCCAAATACATTATTCTCTTCCCTCCCTCCATTCAATAACAGCCACCCCATCCACCCTGACCAAATACGTCAAGCAGTAACCTTCTTTTCTGATCACCAGCTGCCGCTTCTTCAAGGTCAAAGAGGCGACCTTGTCATATACAGTAAGCCTGACCCACCAACCAAAAAACACAGTCACGACCACAAGCAGCCCCAGTCATGGGTTCCAGTCCCCGGGCAACAAGAAAGTAGGAAAATCAAAGAGTGAATAAATAAAAATGAAAAAGAAAAAAAATCAATCAATCAGACCCTAACAGATTCAGACATCTTTTCATTTATGGAGAAGTCCAGAGCGATGATTCCTGCGTCGATATGCGGCCCCCGAGTGCTAAGATAATTGCATGAGCGCTAAGGGCCTATCTGACCATAATCTCCCTAATCTGATAGAATCTCTCTTCATATTCATCTTCATAGACAGTTGCGTAGAGCAGAATCACATCGCGCAGTGCAGATCCACTCAGTCGTTTGTACAGGGTTCTTCTGGAGAATCCCGTGGGCTTTGAAGATAATTATGATCTGGTATATGAAAGACGGACCCCTGTGTCCCATCAGTCAGCAATGGCCTTGACGTTCCTGAATTAAAACCAATCACAAATAATCACCGACCGCTCACTCTCCGGTTTGTTAACTGTGATGTTAAGGTGAAAAAAGAATATAAGGCCGTGCATTATAATAGAGGGTAGAGGAAAGACGTGAGACACAATAAGACAAGCAGTCCCAAGATTGGTGTACCCTCCTAAAAGAGGGAGAGAAAATTCAATCCCTCCTTTAATTGGTGAAGAGACCAAAAGTCATCAATCATCTGCTTCAGGTTCAGACAAGCATCCTAGGCCCAGGAAAAAGCCAGGCCTTGCTCTTATGTTGAGACATCAAGTCTATTGCATCTTGTGGACGTTGTCTAGCAGGCTATAAGAGGTGAGCTCTGCACGGTTATTCAAAACAAAAGACTCACATCCGTGTTAAAGGAGAAGTTTGGTATTTAGCATTATAAGCCCTGTTAAAAGGTTATTTATGGGGGGGCACCGTGCGGGGTTCGCGCCCTGGGGGGAGGGTACTAAATTGGGAGAAAAAGGGGAAAAAATCTGAAAAACAAATTTAAAAAAAATACAAAAAAGGTTATTTATGATCATATACAACGGTCCATATGAACATTTTGACGAACTTTGCAGTCTTGATATACACTGTTTATTGCTCATGTCACAGCTAACTTACACAATGGATCTAGACGGGCATATAGAAAATCCTTCAAAAAACACCATAGAGTGGTCACTGGTGTTCGTTGATGTTCTGACACAAAAATCGTCGCAAAGTATGCTTCATATCATTTCATAAAATCCATTGACCAGAAATTTACAAACATATGGCTGTATGGCGACTGAAAATAGTTATATAAATCTTTAATTGGTTATTTAAAATATGTTGTAAACGTAAATTACAGACACCAGTGACCACTCAGTGAGTTTCCCGTCTTTGAAAAGGAGAGTTTATGGTGTTTTTTGAAGGATTTTCTATATGCCCGTCCAGATCCATTGTGTATGTTAACTGTGACATGAGCAATAAACAATACATCTCAAGACTGCAAAGTTTGTCAAAATGTTGATATGGACCGTTGTATATGATCGTAAATAACCTTTTAACAGGGCTTATAATGCTAAATACCGAACTTCTTTAACAAATAGCTTTCTTATTGTGTTCTCCTTTTTCTAAAAATCTAATTGGAATATAAAAATTTAAACGAAAATGAAAGGTCAATTGATGGTTATATATATAGTAGATTTATTTCATTAATTGGTTCTCTGTGGGAACCATTGATCCCATATAATCCAAGATATTTAGGCAAAAAAAGCTAAGGTCATCATTGTGGGAGAGTGTTGAGCATGTAGTGGCTTAAGAGAGGCAAATCCCTGCATCGCAACATAAAAGGATGGCGCCACAAATCAATGGCACACCATGCTAAAACACTGCCTCTGCAATAGATGATCTAACTAGGGAGTCGGACAGGTGTCGTATCTGTAATTAGCTTGTGTCAGCTTAATTGCAGCTGCAATTCTAAGTTTTTTCTCTCTCTCTATCTCACACCACTCCCCCAGCACTCACACACACACACACACACACACACACAGTGGTGGTGGTGGCACAACACATGTATAATGTCTGAGGTAGACACAACAGCGGCTGTCGAGGCTTGAATGGTATCAGGCTTCTGCAGTGATACAGTATCAACCCCAGTGGACTGTTCATCACTGTCATCCCCATCTGTACAATGGAGATATATTCCAGAGAGAGTAACACAATAAGTGATTTCCTCATGCCATGCCAGGAAAGGTCAACTTAAAATGGATATATGCAACATCCACTGCAAATATTCAACATTGTATTTTTGTTATTTCAAAGTTCAAATTTTATACCTAATGTCCGTTCTTTACTAAATTATAACAGACACATTTTAAACACTGAAATAATAATTCATACTATGAATATAAAACTTATTTATGAGCAAATGTTGGTCAGGTTTTGTTCAGCCTAGTGACCTTAGGTGCTACATTACATCTGAGAATAGCATATCACATTATGTGCGTTTTGTCATGCTTAATAAAGAACTGCATTTTGAGTGATTTAAAGACGTTATGACATGCAAGGCTCTGTACACAAAGGCCTTTTTAATAATCGTTGCTCAAGTTCAATACATATATTTCTTACTGGGGGCTGTCAGTAAGGCACAGAGAAGAAAATCATCACTGAAATGCTTGAATCAATAGCAGACAGCCATCCAATATGGTGATCCCCTTGGGATCTTCTATTCAACCTCTGATATGAATTTATTATGAAATTCAGCAATACTACTACTACTACTGTTAATAATAATAATAATAATAATAATAATAATAATCCATTAAAATAAAAAAATTGTTAACCCCCTATAACCCCATATTCGGGCCGGAAGTGGTTCATTTTATTTACATTCATTGCATTTTTTTTAGGCTGAAATTAAAAAATAAATTGGTCACACAAAACATTGTTTGAAAGTGTTAAAACTCACGATTCTATCCCTATAAACTATTTTACAATAGCGACAATGGTTCCTTATTTTGTAACATGACACAAAACAGGCTCAATCAAAAGACAAATCCACATGTTCTATGTGTTCCACATAAAAAAGTGCTAGAGAAGGGGTTAAACAGCTACCCATTTCACGAGTCCGGATCCCTTCATTAGAACAAGCTCAACAGGAATATAATAAATTCTGTCTTTGAAATATAATGTTAATATGTGTTTTGAAATATTACTGATGTGGTTTTCTAAAACAACATACAGTATGTCCTAGTAAGTACTATGGACTCTTTTCATAGAGGTTTTGTTTCCCCATTCTCTGATATCCCAGAATGCACCACCGGAGGATTCTCATTATGACCTGGCCTTTCCCAGATTATTCTTTGTATCTTTATTCAGCCATCACACCGACCTTTCCAAGGCACACCCCCACCACCCACCTTCCCTCACAACTCTATACACTAGCGCAGACATGACATACTGCTGACAGGATAATATCCACAATGCATTGCAGTCACATTCATTGCACACATATAGATCTTGCGATATTTTCACAATCAAATGTCAAATCTTTACTGTTTGTCTGAGAATGTTACTGCACTATTGTACAGCTGTAGGAATATTTAATCCAATATCTTTATCAGTGTATTTTACTCAAAAGAGGTCCTCCAACCTTCTAAAACTGAACTCTAACATAAAAATCAACCAGAGATATCATTTGTGCTTCTCTAAGTCATGTAAGCCATGATAATGTTCATAAAATGTGACGCAGGTTTAGTGTGAGCGGTGTGAGAGGATGTACGTACATGTCCATATCAACATGTATATCCAATACTCACCTGAAACTGCTGGACAACAGCGGCAAAGGTGGGTGAGTTTTGGCAAGATTCCTCCAGCAGGGACATGCTCCGGTCATACTCTGAGATGTAGGTGGTGAAAATGGAGAACTCTGTTCGTCGTGACAAGATCACATCTGCTATCTTCTGGCTCTCTTCCCTGTCAGATGACAGGAAATTTGGAACAGTTTGGCTGAACTGTGAAATAGCTCCTGACAGATTGAATGTTTTGTTTTTGGAATAGATACCTGATTTACAAGAACAGTGCAGTCTGTCTGTGCAACGATTGATCATAGACAAATTGGAACAGTGTGGTCCATTTGACAATAGACAACAATCTCCCACCCCCAGGCCCAAACATGCCAAGTGCACATTCTACTAGTCAATAATCACTCACAGGGAATGACACTTATACACCCTATACAAATATGGCAATTCAGCTGCAGGCATTTGATATTGAGATGAGTTTAGCAGATGTATTTAATAAGAATAGGAGAAACCTATGGATTATTGGATCTGCAGCTGATGATTAAACAAAATCATAAATTTACAAGCTTTTGAAAATTAATTCCAATTTCAGAGACTGCAATAGATGTATCCGCAAGGTACACACAATAAATGTGTATTGGATATGTAGGTGCATGTGTGCATTCATTTGTATATGCTCATATGTGTGCATGTGTGTATGTGTACATTGTGTGTTAACACATAAGGCTGCATGCATCTGTGCATGCCTATGTACATAAATATAGTAGTCTTAATGAATGTGTCTGTGTGCGCGTGCGTGTGTGTCTGCGCGTACGCATGTGTGTGTGTGTGTGTGTGTGTGTGTGTGCCTGTGTGTGTTGTGTTTGTGCATATACTCCCTGTGTGTGTGACTCACCACTCTCTCAGACGGCTCTCCAGGTCCATCAGGATGCGGCAGTGCAGCTTATACACCTGCGGCAGTTGGGTGAGGATCTCTTCCAGCCTGCCCGGCTCCAGGACAGGGGCCCCCTCCTCCCCCACAGCAGCCCCCGCTGCAGCCCTAAAGTCCTGCAGGGGAGAGTGGAGAGCGGGGGGTCAGGGCTGCTAATGCGACGTATACCCACACACTGATCCAGGAGTTTCACACAGCGAGTAACACCTCATCCTCACATGCATGCAGTTTTTGTTATTTCATATTTGATTTTTAAAAAGTACATGTTAACATTTATTAGTAGATATATATACAGTATATGGCGGAATCACAGGAATTGAAACAAAAGTGGGTTTAGACACAAAATATTTGTGAGCTGCTGGCCTAAGGATGGGACTGTGATCAGACCTTTACTGTGGTCAGATGAATCTGATTTGCATATCTGCCACACGTCGTGACACATGCACATTGACTAGGAGACTTGCTGGGCACTGCATGAATAAGCTAGGTACCATAGCTCAAGTGTTTCATGTACAAATCTGTATATCTGAATTGTCAGCAGGTCAAATTTAAATGCGCTCAAGATAAGAGGGTCAGCATGCATGGGAATACCACAGCCTTTTATAAAGAATCATCAATGACAGTTGTAGACAGTAACTCTTCAAACAAACGCTGACCTGATGTGATAGGATTCTGACATTACACAATATCGCTGTTGTATTCTGCTGGCTTTCTCTAAGTTACCATTTATCACTGTCTCAGTGAATCATTTTATCTACTCCATGCGCATACTGGGCTTATATGTTTGGGTGATGTCCTCGTTGATGTCTTAAAATGGGGGGACTAGGTATAAAAAGGGCTGTAATTCCTACACAGATCACCCGATATGGATGCAAATTCAAGCTGACAGTCTGCATTTCAACCATATCCATTGTTTTATTTCGCATCCAATGTACTGGAGTACAGAGCCAAAACAACAAAAATTGTGTCACTGTCCCAATACTTTTGCATTTAATTGTAAGAGCTACTAGATGACAAAATGGCCAACAAAAAGACTGCACCCCTGAACAGCGGCACTTAATTTGATGTCGCAAGTTGAAACCATGCCACCTTCAACAAAAACTCTTGAATTTGCCTTTCACTTCATTGGCCAATTGTCAAGCAATTTTCTCAGTGATGGCAAATCGGATCTTAGACAACTTTGGAGCTCTGTGTCCAACCTATTTTTGAGAAACACCGGCTGAAAAGTGTAGCTTCATTTTGAATCTGGAAACTCTCAGCATTTTCTTATTTCTCATTAAACAATAGAACAATAGCTGGTGTGTTTATTTCTCTGAATCCCTCCCAGCAGTGTACTCTCACAGCTGTAGACACGACAGAGGGAGTGTTCAACCTGGAATCTTCACATCAGCCCTGTCAGAGACAACTCAACCTCAATGACCTTGTTCAAGTTCTCTGCCACTGACTGCATTCTCTTTTCAAGGTGGAACACTGCTGATGTGCCCTGATTGAAACTACTGTACCTTCACCACCACTGTTTTTCATGAAATGATTGATTGATTGGAGTAAAGAGCGTTATGTAAGCTTTCTAAAACTGTGAGTGCCTGATAAGGGGTAAATCAGTCAAGCTTTACTGGCTACTGCTCAACACTTCTGCCCTCAACACAACTGCACACTACTTCCCTCAACCCTACACACTGCTGCCTTTACAGATACCACGCACTGCTGCTTTGAACACTGCCCCACATTGTTGCAGTGTTCTATGAACACAAATGCACTATTTCCTTGGATTTAGCTCTTCTTTTCATGCTATGTAGCATCCGTTAGGTCAATCAAAAACAAGCATCCATTGTGTCGTCCCTGTGGGTAAAGCCCAACCTTCACAGTGTACTCACAAACTGAGTACCTGGTTTTGACAGTCAGCTAATGAAAAAGAATGAGCTTCGTTGCGATGCAGGGCATCCATAACACCTGGGTCTCTCCTCACAAATCTCCCGGCCATCTCACTTCAACACTTCACACACAGCACAAACCCAACCTTAACTCACTGATTTATGATGTTCTCCTGCACTATACCAAAAAGGTTTGAAAACACAGATTTTATTAGCAGTGACTGTGAGAGACTGGAAAAGCCTGAGACATTAATACGTGTTTTGGTATGATTATAGACCTGGACGTCGGCATCAAGTTATGATTCTGGGCTGTCGGGTTCACAATGTGGTTTACTCCTCATGGCCCAATAACCCTGCCTAAACCCAAAGGGGTTGGTCTCTTCCTTCCCTCCCACATCCCTTCATCTATCTCTAGCTATAACTGGCCATCTGCCCACCACAGACAAACAATGCACAGCCTTGTGCTCTGTGATGTGTGCATAAGCAAAGGGTATTTCCATATAACACTCCCTCAGACACATGCCATTGAGACACAGCCAGATTAAGACCAAGGGCAGGGGGGTATAAAATCCAGGGAAATATTTTAATAACAGTAATACGATTTTAAATGAACAATCAAAATATATTTTATGTAACACCTTAAACATACAGGACTACACCAAGAAATAAAAATAATATAACTAAGGGTGAAACACAAAGTTAAGACGGTAGATGGCAGAGATAGGCATAAATATATATTTTTATATTAAATATAAGGAAAATAAAGGATCAGGTATGTACAATAAAATAAAGAAACATGATGCAAAAATTAATGATTAGTACATAAAATGTTGCAGTACATAAGAGCCGAAGGTACCAAGCCTTCTTAAATTACCCATGTGAGGCCAATATAACTGAAGACTTGGAAATGACACTCAGGTACTTTGTCTAGAGTTTGGCCAGGTTGGAACATATTGAATTTCTTTGAACCCTCAAAGAAAAGGTAACACTTTCAGACCCAAAAAGAAGCTTTTTGCTGATACCGTACTTTTCTCATCTCTTGGTACCCTTGCTGCAATACATCTAACAAGCATTCAAGAAAGTAAAAGCAGTTCAGGTTTACTCATTTAATGCCGTCTTAAGAGCTCATATAATTTGAAGTAGACATATTTATAGAGATTATGATTTAAAAAATGCACACGTCTCACTTGCTCTATCAAATCAACAGGTCAGCTAATAACAGAGCTAATAACAGTAATGGGTAGGTAATGAACTGTATTTTTTGTATCAGGTCTGTATCAACACATCTGATGAGCTATAACAGCTAAGTCACATGGGTAAATGAATACGGCTTTGGATTTGAAGCATAAATAAGTGCGTTTTCATTCTGTATTTCCTAAGCCACATATAAAAATGTTTTACTGAACATACAAAGCCAAAAGAAAAACACCAGATGGTTAGAAGCAGGCATTGTTTAACACAGCAATAACCAGTGATTATACGAAAGGACCATTTCTAAGTTTAAGTGTTCATTGTACCTCTCCAAATGCACAAATCATTTGACATTAAACCATACATGATCACATGCGAATGTATGCGTCATATCACATGATAGACCAGTTTTGCTGACCTTTGCTTGACCTTTCATTCACTCTGTCCCTGGGCAACCTCCTGATCACGGGAATCAGATTGGCATTACAAGGGTCACTGATACAAATTCACGCATAAGTAAAGGTTACCAAAACAAAGGGCTGCAGAGTACATTTGCAGTCACCATCTGACAAACGCTTTCAAATCAGCTTCGTCATGGCGGGGAAGGCCACCGCGCTGGAACAACACTGATAAACCTGAGCTGTGCCTGAGCTGGGCAGGGCCTCTTGCCCACAAAGAGAAAAAGAAAAGAAAAAAGAAAAACAGTACCAAGTGGCTGCCAAGGAGACATGGCTTACTACCGGCACACAGGAAGTGATGTCATAAGTGATATTAGTGTACTAGCAGATCTATTATTGGAGCACGGACAATGCTGTTAAACAATTTTAGCTCCATTCAATAGATGGAGAGAGAGTGGGGACCACAGCTGAGGGCAAACTGCCAGGAGGAATATGTGATGTGTGGTCGGTTGATCAAGTCCGGTACAAAAAAAATAAAAAATAAAAATAAAATAAAAATCTTAAAAGATGAATATATTTATACACAAAAATTTTAAAAAATTTATTTTAAAAAATAGATGTGTTTTTATCAGCAGGTCAGCAAAATGTATCATCTCAACCATCCACATTCCATGCCTGTCTGTATCACAACCAAACCCCAGGCTCAGCCCCCAACCATCCTCTTCCACAGTATTCCCAGGCCTCCCTGATACAAACAGAGCAAATAGTAAAAAGGCATTGTAAAACATGAGCTGGCTTCATTTGACTGAGTGGATAGGGTTGGTCTCTGGATCTTGATATACAAAGCAATACAGTATTTTCTGTATTAATGACTTTATGATCCCTACCTCATGTAGCATTTGGAGAGCCTTTACATGCCTGTAAAAGACAATCAGAGTCAAGACTTGTTTGAAGCAAGGCAATACTTCAACGTTATTATTATGTGGAACAATAAGGTATTATAAAGGTATTATAAAACAATATAAAGTGCACGCATCAAATGTAGGTATATAGCACTTCAAAATACAAACGTTGTGTATATTAAAATGGCATATACAGAAATTGTTTTTGCGTGATGTAGCCACAGAAAGAGCTGCAGTAGCAATAACTGGCTTTTGCTTTGGAATGATGGAAACTGGAGCTCAAATATGACACTAGGGCTACTTACAGTTTCTCTGAATCCATCAGTTCTTTGGCAATATAGAACGCTCTGGATCGCCCATCGATCTAAGAGAGGCATAAAAATGGACACAACAATAGAGAGAATCATAAGGCAGAGGGTCTGAATAATACTAGATATATGTATGCTATGGTCATTGCCAATACAGTGTAATTGTCCTGGCGGTGTAGTATATCTACTTCTATCTGTTAATTTGGAGATCTGTTTCTCACTGATAAATCACAATAAAAAAAATTCTGTCTTCAGTGTTGATTGCATCAATGCTGATCACACATCTGGGTTTTATATTGTTTCATCTTTAGAGATATTTCCTAGAACTAAGATGCATGTCTTTGTGTATTTGTTCATATATATTTTTTAGTAAATGGTATGGAGCTCTCATATAATAATAGTGTTCATATTTATCCACCTATAACAAAAATTAACAGCATATATTAGATTGGTATACTATAGGTAGAAACCTTATATACATTTCTATTTTATAGTGCACTTCAGAAGTTAAAGGAGATTTATTTTCTTTTTTTACCTTCTTTTATTGACAAAACAAAACACAACACATAATGTTATCCTTATTGCCTTAAGTAAAGGTATTTTCCCCTTGTTCAATAAAAACCCAAGGATATTCTGTCCTTGAATGGCTATGCAAAAAAGAACAGAAAAGTAGAAAATAATGAGGTCACATGACCTACACCTGCATGTTTTTTCTGAATTAGAAGACAGACAGGTTCCCCATCCCCCACCCACATGGCATGGTCATGCATATGTAATGTCCTCACTTAGTGTCACATTCGGGGCAATGGACAGGGCCATGCCCACAGCATTACTGAAGATAACAAAACAGCTGGGGTTGATTAGATTCAGGACTGTTGTACATGAATAAACATAAACTATGCATGATAGTCTACTCCCTTAAGTCACCTGGGATCGGGGGGTCAGAGAATGACCAAGTATTAATGTTTCTCCGCATTTAAGGCTCCCAGTTGTAGAAAAGAGTATCCGCTCAGTTGGATGATTTAAACATACATATTCAATGCATATCAGACCTGTTGCATCTTGATACTCCGGAATGGCTACAATCAACATCAATCATTGGCTACAATAAACATCAATCATTTTTTCCACAAACACAGTTTGGTGAGTTCAGAATCACCAAAATGAACTTACAAAAATGACTGAATCCAGAATTGATTCAGGCCTTAGCATAAGGTACATTATTCAAGCACTCTCAGTAAGCCCATGTACAAGTGGCATGCTGTCTTTAAACAATTTTAGCCAGAAGCAAAAACGTCTGTTACGTTGCACGTTTTGAAAGGAAGTCAATACAAATTTGAGTAAAAATAACTGGACCTGAGCAACCCAGATTGAAGTTCTGCCAATCTACTTGCCCCTTGGCACTTTTACAATTGCATTGCTGCAGTGTTTCTGAAGGGCTGATTGTAGTTTGGTCAGCTGGGGATACACTTCCCTCATACTTCCTGGTTACCGGGCATTACTCACCTGTTTGTCGTAAATGTAATCTGCACAGCCATCTTCTTCCTCTGAGGTCCGGCCCTGGTCTTCCTCACCTCCTGTCTCACCTGCCGCCTCACCTGAGGGCCTGGGTGCCACGGGACACGCCCTGTAGGGCTCTGTATAAGCACTGCAGAGACCAGCACAAAAAACAGGACCAACACAATCAGTACGGAAAAAATAGTGGGGAGATATCCATTGATAACAGGGTCATCTGTTAATTGTTTTGAACGTGCCCTAATTCAAGTCACACAACTTAGATCAGACATAACATATGATGCATTCATGTAGCTAGAGATACAGAAGACAAATTAAGATCACGGCCATTCTCTCCAGAATTCAATGGTTGTATCGAACATTCAACTATTTGGTCATAAGCCCAGTGTTCTGTGTTCTACCAGATGTAATGGTCAATGCAGCAAGATTTTACACACATGCCAGAACATACACAAGCATGTAAGCATTCACACACATACATACACACAAATTCATACTCATGTATGCAAGCTTATGACATGACAGAGATTGAGACTCAGGGCTCTATCTTACACCCGGCGCTAATCCAAACGCAAGTGTCTTTGCTATCTTACACCCAGCGCAGAGGTCATTATAGCGCCCAGCGCGCATGTCGTTTAAATACCATAGCAAGTGAACTGAGTTGGTGTTCAGATCATTTTTGGCGTATTGCTATCTTGAGCCAGCAGAAAGCACTTGCACTGAAGCCACCACAAACCTGGTCATGTTGCAGTTGTTTACATCTTATTTTAACAGCGCATATAAGTGCGTCTACATAGGCGTGTGCACAACGCGCGTACACCCTCCTGTCTGTTACACACAGGGGCGCGCACAAGCATGACTAAAAATATCAAGATTACAATGTGAAATATTATTATTGTGTAGGCTATATAAATAAAATGCATAATAATAAAAGGATCCGTAGGTCAAAGACCACACATCTGTCCCTCAGCAAAGGGGAATGGTGCATTAAATTGCTTTCAGCCCATTCCATCAACATCCAGGTGAT
Source organism: Ilyophis sp. 1 JC-2022 (assembly GCA_022702515.1). NCBI lineage: Eukaryota > Metazoa > Chordata > Actinopteri > Anguilliformes > Synaphobranchidae > Ilyophis > Ilyophis sp. 1 JC-2022. The sequence goes on from CM040396.1 coordinate 26,914,846, forward strand.
GTGCGATAGTACGTGTAAGGTTACGTGTAGACTATTTGCAATTATCCTGGATCAAGCTATGACTTAGCCTATATTTGCCGATAGTTACTGTAATCTTCCGGGGAGACAATCTTCTGTTAAGAGACAATGGCTATTCATTACAAACTTTGCTGATTACACCTATATCAAGCCTAATGTGCAAATTGTCATTTACCCTGCTGATTTCACCTGTTACCATAACTGAATTTTTTTTTAAAGAGATCTAAGTCTAATTAGAAACAAAACAAATTTGCAGCACATTAGACAATATTTCACAATTAATTGTAATGCCATTTTCTGCATGTGCACTTTAACTTCATGCAGGAGCAGGTCTGTTTCCCATGCTGTAAATCGCACTTTTCAGTCTTCACAAAATTTAACTGCATATACAGTGCCCTCCACAATTATTGGCACCCCTGGTAAAGATGAGTAAAAAGAGTTATAAAAAATTCACCTTTTAGTGAATTAGCTTAATCTCACACTGAAAAAATTAGAAAAATCCAACCTTTAATTGAAGTAAATTTATTCTGAGAAAAAAATTCCCTCATCAAGAAATAATTATTTTTAACAAAACCACAATTATTGGCACCCCTAGAAATACTTATGAACAAAATGTAACTGAAGCATTTTTTCCATTTATATTTTACTTTTTAAAGTTCAATCAGAGTGTTTGGGAACTTTCAAGCAGTAATCAATTACTTTCTGTTTCACTGCGGTATAAATATAACACGAAGGCCATATTCCCTTATTCATACATCAACATGGGAAAGATAAGAGAACACACAAATCAAATGAGGGAAAAGTGTGTTGAGCTTCATAAGTCAGGGAATGGCTACAAAAAAATAGCTACTCACCTGACAATGCCCATATCTACCGTTAGGGCAATACTTAAAAAGTTAAAAGCAACTGGAACTGTTACAAACTTGCCTGGAAGTTCCATGGTAAGAGAGGAAAAAAAATCCCCAAGGATCACTGTTGGAGAATTACAGAAGAAAGTAGCATCTTGGGGTCATCAAGTCTCCAAAACTACCATTAGACATCACCTCCAAGCCAACAAATTATTTGGACCCCATAAAAAAACTTGTGGGCTGAGCTGAAGAGGAGAGTGCACAAGAAAGAACATAAAACTCTGGATAATCTGTAAAAAGGAATGGTCTCAGATTCCTTGCTCTGTGTTCTCCAACCTTATTAGATGTTACGGGAGAAGACTCAGTGCTGTTTTATTGGCAAAGGGAGGTTGTACAAAGTATTAAATGCAGGGGTGCCCAAAATCAATTTCTTGATGAGGATTTTTTTTTCTCAGAATAAATTTACTACAATTAAAGGTTGGACTTTTTACATTTTCTCAGTGTGAGATTAAGCTAATTCACCAAACGGTGAATTTTTTATAACCCTTTTTACTCATCTTTACCAGGGGTGCCAATAATTGTGGAGGAAACTGTATTTTATAAAATGACAGCACTGTTGAAAATGACCAGACCATGTTGAACCCTAATGTTAAAAATTATTATTGTGCATATGAAAACGCGTCATAATGGATAGTCCGAATAATATTGATCATCCTATTGATCCATATAGCCTATTCCTTGCTTGCACTACACAGCACGAGCATGTCTGTTTCGCCATTATATAAGCAATCCGCCAAGGTGGAAAAGCAGGCTTTTAAAGGGAATGGGATATGACATTTTGATTGGTTTATTGAATGTTACACTCAAGACACACCTGTAATTAATGAAGAAAATAAGTTCAGCGCACTTGCACGTTGCGCCGTACTTAGCGCTAAAAAAACACACCATCTAACTAGCAAAAGTGGACTGGGACACACCCTAAATGCAATTGCAACATGCGTTTAGACCAAGTGCTAAGATCGTCAAGATCGTCTACTGTGCCCTGTTCCCACCTTTCGTCTTCTCATCCCTTTCCTCTCACCTACAGCTTCTCGGCATTCTGTTCTCTTCTCTCCTCATGATGTTTTAAAACGGATGACTGGGTCCAGATTGCGGAGACATTAACAGCATGAACGGAGGCTATCGTGTTGATGACTTTAACAGGTTCCTCCACCCCAGGAGGCAGTGGCGGGGTGAGGTGAGTGTGTGTGTTTACACATGACTTTGCCTGTGTTCCACAGCTCACACGCATCCTCAAAAGGTCAAAAGTGTTCCCAGCTGATTGTCATGTCGTCAAAGACACAAACCCAATCTTCTCAGAAGCGCACCTGCTGCAGCCTCTCCAACCCGGATTCCATTATGAAGGGCTCGAGGGGGACCACTACCTCATTACTTCACTCTGAAGTATTTCAACACGGTGACATACTGATGTTCTCTGCTAGAGTTCATTTCATGCGTCCCTAGTGGTGCCCTATGGCAGAATGGCCCTTTGAACCCTTTTGCCCTGGTGGCTGATGTGTGGAATATTAAAAAATGTGCCACAACCTATTTTTTTTGTCAGTGATATAACCCAACATGTCACTTCATCCCTGAGAAAAAGTTAAGGTTATGTCACTTCAACCCTGAGAAAGAGCGAAGGTTATGTCACCTCATCCCTGAGAAAAAGCAAAGGTTATGTCACTTCATCCCTGAGAAAGAGCGAAGGTTAAGTCACTTCATCCCTGAGAAAGAGCGAAGGTTAAGTCACTTCATCCCTGAGAAAGAGCGAAGGTTATGTCACTTCATCCCTGGGAAAGAGCGAAGGTTAAGTCACTTCATCCCTGGGAATGTTGCGTTCCATATATGACACTATGATTTGATTGGCTCATCTGTGAACCCTTTCTTTTAAGAGGTATGGACACGTATTGTGATGCCTATGTGATGTCTACTCCAAAGATACTGTCATGTTGTAGAATTGGATAATCAAGTTACAATGGCTTGGCAGGCACAAACCACACAGTGGAATCATAGGCTAATACATAAATAAAGAGTGACATTTTCAAGGGGAATTATTACACAATACTGCATCCAATGGGCAGCCACCCAACCGAATAAAAAAATTTCCAATGAGGTTTTAACTGTGTGGCTTGGGACATTTAAATGACTTCAACCATAAAAATCGAATAAAACGTGCCCTTGTTGCATCTCAGATCTAAATCTAATCTTTCTCTTCTTCTCTTTCCCTCCATCTCTCTCTCCCTCTCTTGCAGTTTTACGTAGGCTTAGTGAATTATTGGGTCCACAGTAAAACTCTGTGTAAAACAGAAGGTGACCTTTCAAAGAAGTGATTTTTCACATGCAAATTTACAGCAGGTTGGTGTCTCCAAAAATAAATGTTTACAACAAATGAAGATATCTTGGGAATAAGTTTTAAACAATTAGTTTTAAATTGATTTGGAATAATCAGGCCAAACACTGCTGTTACAAATGTAACACTAAAAAATACTGTTCACTTTCTTCTCACAGACTTCTGTCATTATTTTTACATTGATCTTTATTATGCTTAATTTCTTTGAGGATATATTAAAATATAGACGTTACCAATACATAAAAAAGTCCACAATAATTAATCTGCAACCACACCAAGAGTTTTCAGGAATGATACCCAGTATATCCCACATTTATATTTGTTTCATTGGCTTTACTTCCACAGTATACATAATTTCTCCATCAGTGATAGTAATCCTCAGAACAAAGTTGAAACATTTCCCATTAACACAATGCAATTACCATCGCGTTTTATTGCACCCCTGAGCTAAATTTGCTCTTGCAAATAACAAAGAAAATTAAAGGATTTTTTTTTGCAAACTTATTTGTTCTTATTTCTATAGACTTTGGAAGGTTTTTATTTTACAATTCCATTAAGACAAACATTGAGCATTAAAATATCTATTAAACACAATCTTAGTGAGCAAATTTCCCTAAGCACTCAATCACCCTACAATAGAAACAGCAGAAATTACTCATCAACCACCTAAACATAAAAAAATAATAATTTTACTCAGCGAGGGCACATTCAAATTATAAATCAAAATGTGATGTGCTAACCAAGCTAACTGTCAAAATGGATCTGAACCTTGTTCTGGTGGCTGCAGGCCTTAGAGTCACACAACCTTAATAAAAATTGGCTAAATCATTTTTATTAAAAAATGTTTTCATCTCTCAGGCCTGATATAATGTGTGGTGTGATTAATCCTCTAACAGCAGGTGCTCTATTCCAGTCCTGGCCCCTGGGAAAGATCGCCCCATACCCCATCTGAGATTGTGGCCACTGCCGATGGCTCTCTGAGACTGGGTGCAATCCAGCAATATCCCTACTGTTACCCACCCTCATCCTGTAGCAGGATGTCCCACTGCACCCCCGCCCTGTCCAGCCTGCCTCTAGGTATGTCTCCAGTATGTGTGTGTGTGTGTGTATGAGAGAGACAGAGAGACTCTGGCTGAGAATGGCTGTCTGCATTGTGTGTTGGTGCAGAGCATGCGTGTATGAAAGAAAGAGAAAGAGAAAGAGAAAGAGAGAGAGAGAGACACAGAGAGAGACAGAGAGAGAGATTCAGAGTGGCTGTCTGCATTGTGTGTTGGTGCAGAGCATGTGTGTATGTGAGTGCACATTATTGCATTTGAGTAGCAGTGTAATATAAGTATTAGGGAGCTGGGCTTGTAACTCAAAGGTTGTGGGTTTGATTTCCAGCTGGGGCACTGCTGTTCTACCCTTGAGCAACGATTTTCCATTTAACATAAATTCCTTCAACAAAATCCATCTGTATAAATTTTGATTGTGTTTACAAAATGTAATTTTGCTCTTGATAAGAGTGTCTGCTAAATGCTGAAATGGAATTAGCATTGATCACACACTACATCACTTTGGTACCAATTGATTGGGTTGATACAGAAATATCTCAAAGACAATGAGATTTATAATGATCAATGGTAATGTGTTTTACAAAAACCCCAAAAATGTTTTTGAAAAACTGGCCACAATATTATAAGTCATATTATTCGTATTCATATGTCCATTCATTAACAAAATGTAATGACCATTCTGGTGCTATTTAAAAGATTAAGGTGAACATGGAAGCTATGCTGCGATGGAAGCTGTGGAGATCTGCTTTCTGGAAACTGGGTCACTCAGAACACGAAAAGGACCCTGGGCTGAGAATGATAATAACAATGTCTGGTGTTTTGAAGTTGGACAGGACAATGCTACAATGCTTTCTGGGCCAAGGGAATTGGGGGGAGTGGGGATGCCACACCTCACCTTGTTGTTCTAACTACAGGGGGGTGTGGGGAAATTCACATTCTGCACACCCTCAATCCTCTGCCCAATCTCCCCCCATTTGGAGTCACCCTCTTGTCTAGCATTTCCTGTAAACAGTCAAGTGGAAGCTCATAGGCAGGACACTTCCTCTCTGGGGATAACCTGGCAGTGACCTCAATGGGGCTGCCGCTCTGCCTACTCCACACCCAGGCTCACTGATCGCCAACACCTAGTCCTGGTCCCGTTATCCACTCACTGCTACATCCAAGTACCGTTATCCACTCACTGCTACATCCAAGTATCGTTTACTGCTCACTGCTACATCCAAGTACTGCTCACTACGACAGTCCAGCACTGTTTACCACTCCCTACTACACCCCAGCACTGTTTACCACTCCCTACTACACCCCAGCACTGTTTACCACTCCCTACTACACCCCAGCACTGTTTACCACTCCCTACTACACCCCAGCACTGTTTACCACTTCCTACTACACCCCAGCACTGTTTACCACTCCCTACTACACCCCAGCACTGTTTACCACTCCCTACTACACCCCAGCACTGTTTACCACTCCCTACTACACCCCAGCACTGTTTACCACTTCCTACTACACCCCAGCACTGTTTACCACTCCCTACTACACCCCAGCACTGTTTACCACTCCCTACTACACCCCAGCACTGTTTACCACTCCCTACTACACCCCAGCACTGTTTACCACTTCCTACTACACCCCAGCACTGTTTACCACTCCCTACTACACCCCAGCACTGTTTACCACTCCCTACTACACCCCAGCACTGTTTACCACTCCCTACTACACCCCAGCACTGTTTACCACTCCCTACTACACCCCAGCACTGTTTGCCACCCCCTACTACACCCCAGCACTGTTTACCACTCCCTACAACAGTCCAGCACTGTTTACCACTCCCTACAACAGTCCAGCACTGTTTACCACTCTCTACTACACCCCAGCACTGTTTACCACCCCCTACTACACCCCAGCACTGTTTACCACTCCCTACTACACCCCAGCACTGTTTACCACTCCCTACTACACCCCAGCACTGTTTACCACTTCCTACTACACCCCAGCACTGTTTACCACTCCCTACTACACCCCAGCACTGTTTACCACTCCCTACTACACCCCAGCACTGTTTACCACTTCCTACTACACCCCAGCACTGTTTACCACTCCCTACTACACCCCAGCACTGTTTACCACTCCCTACTACACCCCAGCACTGTTTACCACTCCCTACTACACCCCAGCACTGTTTACCACTCCCTACTACACCCCAGCACTGTTTACCACCCCCTACTACACCCCAGCACTGTTTACCACTCCCTACAACAGTCCAGCACTGTTTACCACTCTCTACTACACCCCAGCACTGTTTACCACCCCCTACTACACCCCAGTACTGTTTACCGCTCCCTACTACGCCCCAGCACTGTTTACCACACACTAATACAGTCCAGCACTGCTTACAGAGTAATGTATTTCTTTGCTAAGGTATAGGCCACATGTAGAGGCCTGAAGAAAGCATTTTAGCATTACCTACACCTCACAAAACATGTTGTAAAGCAGCACGCAACTGTAGCAAGGGTTTTCCCCCATTACAGCCAAGCATTCATGCTGGGCCAACAGCCCACAGCTTGACTGAGCCTGGCACAGAATGCGTGGGGGGTTTTCTGTGTTCCAGAACACTTAGGCAAGGTCTCCCTCCACCCCCTGTCCCACTAACAAACAGGATGGGAAGTTTGTGGAGCCCCCTCTCCTGCCTAACTTCCTGCCTGAAAGAGTGTGAACACACCTCACTATGCTGGTGTGCTGCCACTGTCATTACAGATCACACGCACGCAAGGCTCAAGGCTGGAGGCTATGAAAATGTGAGAGGCAGTAAAAAGAAAAAAGAAACAACAGTCTAAAGGCACTATAAACTTTAAGTGCATACAAAGCATATTAGGAATTTAGTACATTAAACAGGAGCCATTGTCTTTTTATTCTTTTACCAAGAGCCAGCGCAATGAAAACATATCTGGAAAGATTCATCCAGAAAAATACAAGGACATTTCTTGAGCGAAATGCAATTACACCAAGAAACAGAAGCTGCAGTGGGACAGTGGAACAAAATACCCCTATCTTCACTGTACAGGAAATATGCAGCGATATACTGCAACCCACACATATCTCAAATCCGCATTATCTGCTGTACAAATGGTAATAACAATAATAATAATCTCTAATATCTCAAACCAGAGGGATAACTATAACAGGGTTTAAATAATGAAACCACCGGTGTAGAATTTTGCCCGTTTTTTTACCATGAGACATACCGGATCAGGATTATATAGGATGCATGTATTGTAGAATGTTTGCATGCTACTGTAACCGCAGCTGTCTTCTTACTCAATGGCTGAAAAACCAGGATCCAGCACTAATTGGTTAAACAAAGCAGTAAACTCAGCACTCCTATCTGACAGTATGCTAAAATCAGGGGGAATAATATACTGCGCCGCCCCCTTGCTTTCAGATACCAATTAACAAGCCACATTGAATTAAACAGCTAATTAAGTGTAGCACTACCACTCCAGTACAAGGACAGCAATTAAGAGCCTGCATTAAAAACACTGAGCGAAGCAAAACTGATGGTCCTCAAAGGAGGAGAGGCGCTTCTTAAAATCTTTACAAAGTTGAGCATATCACTATGGTGATGGTACTGAGAATTTATAAGACCCTCAGAATTCGGATCAAAGCATCCCCAGTGTTGTAGCTGGTACGAATCACCTGATCCATATCAGATCCACAGATTGGGTACTAGCTACATATTTAAATTTCATATATAACGTTCTTCAGACTGCAGACATTAATGGTAAATTCCAAGCATTCAAATTCAAATTGCCAATTTTTTTACGCTTAGTGTTCATATAAATTTTTGAAAGTGACCCAACAGTACTGCCAATGCAGAATTATGATGATACCTGGAGCATGGACAGTGATGTAAAAAGCACCTCACCGGGTTACCTCCGGTTGGGCAGGGAATAACCTTCTGCACCAGTCCTGTCTTTGATTAAGGTCATACTCCACCCAACTGACATACACCGGTGTACTAAGAGCATGCATGGACTGAACAATTACAATTTTAACGTCATGCAGGTTGTATGGTTACATATATGATTTATTTCCACATACGGATGAGGCAAAAATGTGAACTGAAAAGATGCAACTCCATGTGATTTGTTGCTGGTCACACAGTTCTTAACATATCCTAACTGTGTCATGTATGAGGGAAATAGTCAGAACCGTGCCACGTTTAGCTCAAGTCTGAACATAGCCATAAATGTTCGGCTGTTTGGGGTTTCACTCTCCTGTCACTTTCACAAAGCACTGACTGGGACTGTGGACTGTCTGTACAATTCTAGAGCAGGTCACAAAGCCATGCCAATGTTGAACAAACAAACACACGGATCCCAACAGAAAACTCGTCGTCCTTCTTGCCTATATGGAATGTGAATATAGAATACAGTCTGGATTATTAATACAGGTTAGGTGGCAGGTCATATAGTAGCTAAGATAACTGGTGCTTGATAAGCAAACATATAATAATAATAATAATAATAATAATAATAATAATAATAATCTCAGTGTCCTCACATCAATTGTGTTTTGGCATATGTTGAAGCCCGTCTGTGAGCTGGTAATTACAGTGCTGAAAAGAAGGGCACTGTTTCAACAAATGTTTAATATATTCAACAAAATGACCACTTATTTTCTGACCTAAGCACCCAGTCCTCCAGGTAAGAGTACCATCAGTGTCCTCAGTCAAGGATTTTTTTAAATTATTTTTTTACTTGCATTGTTCAGACCAGGAAGACATTTACATTTGCGTAATCCACATGCATAAAACATATGATAAGGACCGTGAGCAAGGGATTATAGGTTATTGGTTTATTAGATTATCACTGCTGGGATGAATCTTTTTTCTGAAATGAGCTCTACTGCACCTCTGGGTTCTATAACTGTGTCGTAACAGTAGCCGCAGCACTCCTCTCTGGAGGAGAGCCTATTTGAGCTCACTGCGCCTGCAAACTGAAGCTCTTCTCCAGCAGACACAATAGACTTTGTAAAACATTCCTCAGCCTTACCGCAAAAGCCCTCCAAGTTCAAGACCAAACCTCCAAATACGCATGCTCTGCGCTCACTGACTGGAGGGAAGAGCAATAACTCCTAAAAGCGCTGATGATAAATCACTACCACGGTTGCCGGGCATCTGCTGAGAACAGGGCCAATGGCAACCCTGTGCCGACAGAAAAAACCAACCCCATCTGCACCAGCAACATTTGCAGCCCCAGAAAGAACATATTAACTCACAGATCAGAGATGACCATGGGTCATGGGTATGAGATGGCGGCCACCATTGCCACGGCGAAGCTAATGGGCAGTGTCGCCGAACACCCAGAACAAGCGTCCAACGGTATAGCTGTAAAATGTTGGTCATTTCCCCTCAAGACACGGACCTCAGTCAGTGTTGCCACAATATTATCAAAAGACAATCACCATGAACCTACAGAAATAAATTCTTCTGAAGGACATTATTGCCGCAATAACGTGAAAAGCAATCTTTTTTGAATGAAAACATATTCCAAAGATTTTCAGATGGAAAGGTCATCGATTTCCTCACCTGCGTAACTACTACGCTTCTTCCCAGCATTCTGCAAGATTGAGCTGTCACGAACAATCATCCTTTACATCTTAGAATGTTTTAACATTCTCAAAGACACATTCAATCTGGATTTATTATTATTTCTCTGTTCTGCTTTCTCTGAAACCAGCTGCTCCCTCTATCAGGGACAGAGGTTGTGTCTGTCACGCACAAAACATATGCATACTTTACATGTAGATGCACTCTCACAAACACACACAATAGCTCTCATACAAAACTCACACCAAAACATACATAGGCTATACACACTTGCACCACCCACAAAAGCATGTGAATACAGTCTCTCTCTCTCTCTCTCTCTCTCACACACACACACACACACACACACACACATTTTCCTAAATGTACATGCACACAGTGAAGGATGTGAACTACAATCAGCCTGATTCCTACAAAAATGAATGCCAATTTTAACCCTGGACAACAAGCTACACAGGTAACAAGCCATTATTAATCGAAGTATGCCTTTTGTCCACCAAAATGAAAGAAGCATCAATTGTCTGTTGAAAACTGTCCATATTGAAAATCGGATTATGCTAAATTTTCAGCATCGATTACAACCTGGTCACACAAAAGTCACTTAAACAAAGACAAGAAACCTTCCCACAACTATTGGAGATAACATAAGTATTTTTTAAGTAAAACAGTAAAGGACTGAATCAGAAAGTAACAGACATTATGTTTACAAAGCAAAATTAATTACATAATCAGCAGGTGTGGGACTTAAAAAAAGTCATTTTCATTTTAACTTTGCTAACTCTGCAACGTTCATAAGAACACAATTTCAGCTCAAGACAATGGAACGGCATATAGAAAAGTATTACATGCCAGGAGAAGTTCAGGAATGGGCATAAAACTAAACAGTCTGTTCAAACAGGGTGGTCATTCCACAGAGAATGAAAGTGATCTGAAAGCTTGTGTACTAGTATCGACATTTTAAATTTGCAGTTAGCAACATACATTAACTAAACATGAACAATGTATTTGTATTTACAATGTAGTTACTGATGGCTTATTATGCACTTATAACTAACTAAAGTCTAAAGTGTTCAACAAATTTCCTATTGGTGTAGTGTAAGGCTGCACTAAAATTGAAATGAACCAAAACTCGCTGAACATAAATAGCTGTTTTGAAAGTGAGAGGTCCCTCAGTATACAAATCAAATGAGTAAATTTAGATTTTATTTGCATTTAACCTTCTATATTGAATACATCTTCCCTGTTTATAACTCCTAAATTTACACAAACACACAATGGCCTTCTGATAGAGGATTACCTGCTTTGGGGAGAACTAATCTTATGCCTACTCCTTCCATTTCTAAAGACAAAAATACTTGTACATATTGACTACATTTTTCCCCATAGATTTATAAAGGTTTTTTTATTTTTAAATCTGGGGCAGCTGTGTACCATAATGGTTATAGAACTGGACTTGCAACTGCAGGCTTGTTCTTTCAAATCCCAGGTGGTGCACTGTGGCGTTACCCTTGAGTTTCAATAAATATCCAGCTGTATAAAATGGATCGTATGTAAAAAATAAAATCAGTTATGAATTCTCTGAATGAGAGTGTCCGCCAAATGCCTGAAAATTTAAATATCAGCATTCAGGAGTATTCAAATCGATATGGTCCATGATGCTTAAAAAAAAATGTAATTATGCATTCAAAGTGTTGTTTGTTATTATAATGCTTATATCAGTATTTGGTAGTGTGGCTTGATAAGCGTGAGAAGTGCATGCTTCAGAGGAGAGCGCATGCATGTCTGTGCTCCCCCAAATCGATAGTGGAGGTTGCAGCAACACACACGCACATGCACACACACACAAACACACACACACACACACACACACACACACGGATAAAGGAGGAAAGAGCATTTGATTACCATATCCATCTGTGAAGTCATTTTGTGCAATAAAAAAACTAAAATTAAATACTCTACATGAATTAAGTCAGAATGACTTAAGGCCTTGCCTTATATTCAGTCTCACTCATTTTTTCCAATAATGTGACACAAATGAGATTCAGATTAAAATTATTATGTATTCAAATTTATCTAGAAGGGTTGAAACATTTAGTAATTTCTGTCAGGACAACTCACATATTTAAATGACATGTTTAATGAATGAATGTGCTGCATAATTAGTTTCGTTTGGCGGTGAATGGATCTGCTTTAGTACTGCTTCGGAGCACGGGCATCTCCCCCCGCTAAACAGTAGATGACCAGAAACCCCCCATACTAAAGAGGATCCAAACAACAGGTGGAAGCTGGGGTGGTGGAGAGTGACAGCAATAATTTTTTAACACAAGCCGTAAGCAAGAAAGAGCAGCGCATCAGCATTCAAGCAGTACAGAGAGAACTAATTCTTGGCTTAAAAAGGGCGCTCCATTAGAGGTGTGTGCATGTGATTGGTTGAGTACGGGATGCATGATTGCTAGCCGACCATGGTCGGCTACAGCGAGAGGTTCTCCGACAGAACTTGCTTTGCACACTTTGTTCGCAACGCTCATTTTTGTCAGGACACTCACGTATTTAAATGACATGTTTAATGAATGAATGTGCTGCATAATTATTTTAGTTCTGCTTTAGTACTGCTCCGGAGCATGGGCATCTACCCCCACTAAACAGGAGATGACCAGAAACCCCCAAAACAGAAGATAATCCAGTACCCAACCTCGCCTGCTGTCTCCTGAGATCAGAAAGACCATATCAATATCCCTCCAGCATGGAGCTAGAACACAGCTGTGATCTTGGACCAGACATTGGCCATACTACATTATGTGACAGTAGACTGTGTACAGCAGAGCACCTGCCATTTCCTGAAAATCAGGAAGACTATATCGATATCCCTCCAGCAGAGAGAGAACATGGCAGTGTTCTTGGATCAGACATTGGCTATACTATGCAGTGTGACATCTAAGTAGGCTATGTGTAGCCTGGCTGCCCTGGCCGTGTGGCTTATACCATCTAGTGAGAAAAGCTACGTGTAACAACAGGGCACCTGTTGCTTTCTGAAGATCAGAAAGTCCCGAATCGATATCCCCCTTAACCACTGCACGAAAAACATGACGACAGCGGGATCGAAAAAGGACATACTAATTTTTAGTCAGTACCAAGCAACCACCATATTATTATATATGCATATAACACACTGCACATAACTATTATTATATACTGTATATATATATATATTTTTTTTTTTAAGCAAGTAGCAAATGTCAACAGCACACATGACAGAATTTTGCACAGAACCCGCTGAACGAGCCATTGCCAGCATCGTTCATGAACAGAGGCTTATGAGGGGTCGCGGTCATAATGACACTCACATTGAATATTGGTAGCAAACCCCCCCACCCCCCAAAAAAGTCTTACCCGGATATGTTATGCGACAAGTGGAGCATCCACTATACAACTCGACCAATACCCCACTCACTTCAAGAGACGATGTGACAAAATGCAATGCTATTGTATTCCTGAATCAACCTAGTCATTCTCATTTTCACGTGAACCTTGCTATTTGAAGCCAGGCCACACTGTGGCCATATGAAATACCATCAGAAGCAAGCTATTAGTGTAAACTCACCATAAGGATTTGATTACCATTACAATGCTTAGCCATTAGAATTATTTGCCATTAGAAATGGTTTGCCTTTAGAATAAAGCAATAAGCCCAACATTCCATCAGATATACATAGCCTATAAAGAAGAATAAGCCTTGCTATAAGAAATTAACCCGGCGATCCAACAATATGCAATATCCAGCAATCCAAACTTAATAGCAGCAGCTTTACGATGCATGAGAGCACCTGAGCCTTTGAGCACGATAAAGGTTTGTTTTGTTAAAGCTAAAAGACGTAGGCAGTAATCCAATACTCAGAGTCTTCCCAAGTTTTTTTCAAATTTAGCACATTTCTATTAGTTCTCCTCATCAAGTATTGTCTTATGTAGAGCTATACATTTAATTTGCCAGGTTCCCACCCACTTCTGAATTAGTTTAAGAACTGTTAATATTTTATTTATATCTCAGTAAAAAATCAAGTTTAGCTGAGAGCGGATTATAGTAGGTTACGGTTAACCAATGAACAGAGGTGTAAAGTACTTGAGTAATTGTACTTCGTTACAATACTTTGTACTTCGTTTTTGGGGATTTGTACTTTACTCGAGTATTATTAAGTTTGTATACTTGTACTTTTACTCAATTACATTTCAGAGAAAAAAAACATACTTTTTACTCCTTACATTTAAAATGCAGACCTTCAAAGTACAAAGTACAAATCTCACAGGTTCAACTATTTTAATGAGTATATTTGTTTCTCTGGCCGAACTAACATTAACGTTATTAATCCGGCGGCCGCACTTTATTTAAAACAGCCAATTAAAATCCCCATCAACAGAAAATTTACCTGCCCATACCCATGCTGATTGGTCCTTGTGCCAGACTAGAAAGCGGGGATCTTTGATTAGACACCTGCTATCAAAATAACTATTTGACAAGAACCTTAGGATGTGCAATGTCGAACCCACGTATACAAAAAAACTGAACTAAACCCTTAATTTTTTCCAAGGTTGTAGTTTGGCCAACTTTACAACTGGATGCTGTGATGTGAATGCCGTCCATGTTAATTTACCTCAACATGTTTTGTCAAATTCGATGGAAATGATTAAATCATTTGAATGCAAAAAAGTGTCCTATGTTCTTTAATTTCAGCATTGTCTATCGCAGAATTCATTCCATTGTGGGCCGAGTGTATGCTGGGTTTCATTCTAGCCTTGCCTAAACACCAGCTGATGATTTCACTAATTAGCTCACTTCTTCAACTAACTCACCTGGTGCAATGCGTAGTTGAAATGAAAGTTTGTATACACTCTGCCCACAATGAGTTTGAGACCCCTTGTCTATCCCTTGCAATAAAAAAGTTTTTACTTTTTAGTACTTAAGTACATTTAAAAGTAGGAACTTTTTGACTTTTACTCAAGTGTATTTTTAGCCAGATACTCTGACTTTTACTTGAGTAAGATTTTGAGACAGTATCTATACTTTCACTTAAGTATAATTTCTGGGTACTTTATACACCCCTGCCAATTAATAATGGAAGCGGACTCTTATGACAGTTGCTCCTGAGAGGGCAAAAAAAAGCAAATAAAAACCTCCCGTCAGAAAGAAGGAGGCTAAATTAGCTAACCTGCTGCTAGCCAAGCGCTTAATGGAGGAAAAAGTGCCCCTGAGCAGCAACAAAGATTTTTACCGTAGGAGCGAATCAGTCTAACCGGTTTGATATGGATTTTAAAACTCAAACTAACATCGATTACAAACCGAAGCACGTTATCCTCTTCCGTACTTTCCAAACGCTAACAACTCTTCCACCAACTCTACCTCCAAAAAGGAAATGCGTGTCTACAGCAGGCACGCACAGAGCAGCAGTTGAAGTAGCACCTATGCAGAGGGAGTGGGGGAAAAACTGGTCCCCATTACGCATTGCAATTAAGAGGCATAAAAATTATCCGTAATTGACAAATCTGCTACTTAACCGATATTATAGAATTGAGTTGAGAAGAGTTTTCACATACTCCACCAATACAAATTGAACATTTAAGTTCAAGCATGACTGTAATGCTGTTACTTATGTCATATCACAACCTGTCACATGCTAAAATATTTATTTTACTTAGATAAAAAAAATAAAAAAAACTCTTATACAGTCTATTTTGTTAAATAATTGATTTCACAACTGTGATTTAAAAAAAGAGCTACACAAAACACGTATGCAAATACATTACATTTTATAGCAACGAGTGCAATGACACTCATTCCCTTCCTCCTATCATGTATCTCTTTCTCTCTCTCTCTCAAAATGCAATTGAACAGCACTTATTCTGGGTAAAATCTTTCTCTAGATCAATGCAAAACTACTTCCATTGGAGATCCAACCCACAATACACATTTATTTTCAGTGGGCAACCGCTTCAGAAACAGGGGCTGTTGTGTACTTCCAATGAAAAATATATATAAGATAAGCTCTCCTACAAGCATTCCCTGTATTCCAATTCCCAACTATTCACAGCACGCTGATCTTATCATTTCTCATACGACAATCCCTGTTCACAATGCCAAAAAATACTATTAATCAATACAGGTGGTCTGTGCTCATTCTTCCCAGGCTATTTATCTGCTGGAAAAAGGCTACAGTATAATTAAGCCAGTATGGCCTTCAAAAAAAAAGGCTGAAGTATTAATGAGGGCTATTGTGTCCTGGATTCTGACAGTACAACATAAACAATTAACTATTTTTTTGCCATTGTGGCTTTTCGGTGTAGTTGACATCATCTCCAGATTCTCAACTCCTGTAATTTTCTTTCTGTGTTAACGTTCACACAAGGTAATGCTAATCATTTCAAGAATCGATAAGCAAAATATTCAGTAAAAATGGGGGGGAAAAAATTGCGTATTCAGTTCATGTACATACTGTAGATTACTTCCTCTGATATTTCACTACATGTTCAGAGGAAGTGCTTTCAACATCATTCTGCATAGATAACAAAAGTTACTATGACAAAAACCAATACTGTCTACGTTATTTTGTAGCTACACATTCTTAACAATTTACATCGAACCTACCAAGTAGTGTTACAGAATTCTGATTATCTTGAATATATTGTGTATTTAATGCTTGGACAATTGAAAAATTGAAGTTGAGGAAGATACAAGCAGCCATTTTGAGAGGAAGAACTTGTTTTTATTTAGGGAATACAGGCTTGAAACAATATTATGTGCATTCTGTTTTCAAAAGAGTACATGAAACAGACAGAATTGGACTTTAAGGACAAAATAATAAAGATAGGAAGGAATTTTGTCACTGTATATTCAGTATATTGTATATGCAAAAAAAGGGTCAACTATTTTGTACTTATGTATAAAATGTCATTTTTATGATCATAACAAATTATTTTGACTCCCAAAATCTTCTGGTGCTTATATACATAGAGTTAACAATCCCACAAAATTCACAAAGCGAATATAAATAAACTTTTTAACTTTTAAAAATATAATTTGAAACAGTTATACACAGAAAACATAGACATCTAAGAATTATATACAATGTAAATACCCCGTTTTTGTAACAGTTCAATATTCTGAATATGATACTTCTCAAATATATATTTTGTGAATATATTTATAGATTAATTTTAGCGTATTATCATATAATAGTGATTGATACAAACTACAATATTCACACTGTGATGCTTGTCCTCAGTACAAAATGGCACAGATTTTTTTTCTTGGATTATGTTGAAAGCACTTCCTCTGACAGACAGAATAAAACTGATTTAATGAACAGCTAAACTGTTCTGGCGGATATCTTTTCCTTTCAGGAATGCATTAAGGTTAACACATTTTACACAACAGTTTACAGTACCTTTCAGACTCCTGATCGGGTGTTTGAGGTTTGCTATCAAACCCAGCGAAGCTGCTCATGTCCACGTAGCCATCAGTGTCATTAGCAGAGGAGAGTGCACGGTTGGGGTCGTCAAAGTATTCCCCGAAGGTTCCGGCTCTAGTGGTCCTCTGAGGTGGAATCTGGATGTTCTCATAGTCAGAGTTAATGGCAGGAATGTTTTCGTAGTCTGACGTGTCTGCATTTGGAAAGGAGATAGACCGAGGCTTGGTCAGGGGGAGTGGCATCAAGGGTGGGCGGGACCTGTCCTCGAAAGACTCCACTCTCAACACACTCCTGTTACCAAAGGCCTTGAGGTCACCTTTTCTCCTCGGCCCATCCTTATACAATAGAAAGGTGGAGGGTATGTCAGATGAGCGATGTGGCATCCCCGACCGAGACTGCAGTTGTGGGGAGCTGCTCATGCTCCTCCGGTCAATGTCAAGGACACGCAGAGGGCTATGGTGGCTTGACTCTGAGGACGAGCGGGAGGAGGGGATGCTAACATCCACATGGGCCTTGCTCTCTGTCTTTCTCTTGAACTTGAGAGCTAAGAAGCGCTTGAAGGAGGACTTCTTCTTCTTCTGCTTCTCTGGACAGTCACTCTCGATCAGGAGAGATGGGGAACTCTTGGTGATGGGCTTCTTAGTGATATAGGCCAGCTCAAAAGGGGGTGGGATTTCCACCACTGACGTTGGGGTGGACAACCCACTGGAGGGGTGAAGGCCCCTCTGGGAAAAACTTCCAGAGGAGGCAATGACGCAAGGCAGAGAGAGATTGTCATCCTTCCTTTTCATTCTGGCCTCCCCTGCCAGGGAACCCTCTGCATAAACTGACATTGGAATGTCCCGTCCCTCCATTGAATAGGACCGAGGGTACAAAATAAAATGCCTTGGCTTTGAAGACGGAAACAGTCGGTTTGCCTCTGGCTTTTCACTGTCATTAAGTGGATCTTCACTTTTGTCTAAAGCCACTGTGCAGTAGTCATGGGTTTGGTACTCTGAGCCTGTTTCCTCAGGTACTGTCTCGGGGACATAACCTGGCATTTTCGCTGAGAGAGACCGTGACCGCGTCACCATGCACTTCCTCTCCAGAGAAAGGAAGTTTTCTCCCTCAGAGTCCAGTCCAGCCTCTTCATAGACATGCTCATCACTGATATTGTCCCTTTCTGTATCACTGCCCTCGTAGTAAGGAACAATGTGGCCGTCAAAGTCAATTTCTTCTTCAAAAGCGTCTGTGGTGTCAGCAAACACCAGCCTGTTGGTGAGCTCAGAGGCTTTGCCTAAGTCCAGGTTAGCTGGCACAGTAATGGAGCACAGTCTGAAGTGGGGGTGGCTATTGAGCTGATTGAGTAAGGTATGGCCTTGTTTGGTTGCAGTTTCACAGTCCTTTGCTGTTATTTTATGGTCCCTTAGTTGTAGGTTGGTCTCTTCATCCTCATCGTCACCTATTTCAACATAGTCCTCAGATGAAGCACATTCAAGATGCTGTAGATCCTCTGAATCTGTACAGAATGAGTCATCAATATCTGCGTAGTCATCGACCTCCTCTTTCTCCTTGCTAATCTGGGGCTTTCCACAGGGACCCAATTGGCAATGTAGTAAATCAGGAGATTTGTGACTTATGTCCTCCTCTGCATATGCCTGGTTATCTTCAAGATCAGCCACATCATTTGAGGAGATATAGTACGGTTCTAAGTTAGTGGCTGCCTGGTCCTCCGACACATTTACTTTGTTATGATCCTTTTCCTTGTCGCACTTAGCCACAATGTCTGTGACACTGGCTGTGTATGTACCAGGCACTGTGTCTATGACTGAGTAAGGCTCGAAAAAATCCTCCTGCCTCTTGGGAATGTGAGAATCACATGGAGGGCCAATTACATCATACGGACACTCCTCTGGTGGTAGAAGGGGGTTGCAGCTGTTAACATACTCTGCTTCATTAGGGGTCCCTTCAAACGCTGAACTTTCTGTATCAGGGGTTTCATCCTCGTCATCAGATGTGCTTCTGAAGTTGCCGACACATAGGACCCTAAAGCAAGACTCCTCCTCCTCACTGCGGAGCTGTCGCACTGCAACAATTTTGTCATCAGGTGGCTCTTCAGCCGTGTTTTCATCCTCTACGGTCAAACGTGAGTCTTCTTCGGTCTCACACAGACAGTCTGGGGTACCCTCATCGTTGGATACTACATCACACTCTGAGAGCCCATCAGTGTCTGCCAGTGCCTCACCAGCATCACAGTCTTCTGGGGTGATGTCATCCCCGCACTCAATGTCACTGATTTCAACACCATCAGCTGAGTCAGCTGCAACAGAGTCCGCGTCACTGATGTTGATAGCATCCACGGAATCTGTGCTGTCTGTGTCAGCTGAGTCCATCAATTCCACATCCCCTTCAGCCACCACCTCCGGCTCTGCTTCATTATTATTACAGCAGAGGACCTCAACATCAGATGTACACTCCACTGATTGCTCCACCTCCTCCTCTGTACAACCTGTGAGGTGGTTGGTGGAGAACAGGAAGTACCTCTCGTCTGCTGCCATGAGGGCCTCACATTCATTGTCCTGGTCTATCTCTTCCTCAGAGCACGGCAGGTCTCCATTGGTGCACGTGCCGACGCTGCTGTTAGCATTAGGGCAGTTTGCCTCCTCCAGGTCGTGCTGCAGTCTGGGTTTCGGTGCCACAGGAGGTTTGGGACCCCGAGCTGAAGAGCAGGGTCTTGACATCAGGGATGAAGGCAGCTTAATAGACAGGTGATTGATAGTTTTAGGTTTCGGAGCTAGAGGTGGCTTCTGATAATCTGAAACCAAAGAAAATAAAGACAGAGAGAAGAAAAAGATTAAGTTGTCTGCCAATATAATGCATCACCACCTATATGACTTAGTTTATTCATTAATTTATTTGGTAGAATGCACAATTTTAACAAATGTCACCACATCATGCACTGTGGCAGATTTAGACATAAATCTGTGTTTATAGAACACTTAGAGTTTGGTACTTTTCAGGGTTTCCCGTGAAAATAACAGCAATGACCACAGACTCCTTGTTAACTTATGCACCTTCCAACTTAATTAAAACACCAATATTTCAGATACAACTTCAGAACTTTTCACAGAATAAAGCTCCAAATTTGAGTTATTTTGTGTTTCTTCCTTAATTTTTGTTCATTTTCCTGCCTCAAGACATACATTATTAATTCTCCCCACTCGACAATATCTACTAGAGCCAATCACAACATCTGTTCATATTAGCCAATGGCATGACACAGTTGATGCTATTTCAGGGGAGGGAAAGCTTATGGTCACTATTTATTCTCTCGCTTCAATTAGAATTGCTTGCTTGCCAACTAATAATAACCATGTGCATTTAGAGAAGGAATAATGGGGCGGCAGTGTGGTATAATGGTTAAGGAACTGGGTTTGTAACCGAAAGGTTGCAGGTTCGATTCCCAGGTCGGACGCTGCCGTTGTACCCTTGAGCAAGGTACTTCACCTGCATTGCTTCAGTATATATCCAGTTGTATTAATGGATACTATGTATAAATGCAAAAGAAATGCTGTGTAAGTCGCTCTGGATAAGAGCGTCTGCTAAATGCCTATAATGTAATGTAATGTAATAATGACTTCCTGTTCAACCAAAACTCACTTCAATTTCCCTTACACAGAAACAAATCAACATATGGTAACAAGGAATAGAATCACTAATCACACAATTTTTATAAATAAAGGTTACCTGTTGTAAGACAACCAAAATGTATATGTTACAGCGTGATGATCTACCAAATGATTTGTGTGTCCTTGCTCTGAACTGCCATAAGATCAATGCTTCTTATGATTATATTTCCAATTTCATATTCAGGCTGCCAAATTATACACATTACTTAATTGCGATCAATGTCACCTTAAGTTGATGACAATTCTGCTGACTGCTCACCATTTTCGGTTCACAAACCACAGCACTATTTTAATTTGTTGAAAGTTACCTGTGATGCCCTGATTATTTAAGAAATAAAATCATTATTTGACTCAGTTGTCTTTGGACTTCTGAAATTCATACACATTATTCAGCCTATGCTATCTATGCACCCACTGCTACATACCTTTTATAGCCTATGCTACACTAAAAAAAATTCATATGTATAGTGTATACTTTTTTTTTTTTTTTACATCAAAATTATTTTTTGTTGAAACATACCATACTGTACAGTAATGATGAATTCAGAAATCATTAATACCTTTAATGTAATGTAAGTTCAATTGACATTTAGCCATGGTTTGACCTTGAATGCATGTCATATACTATATCTCATTAATTGCTTAAGAATATTTGGTAAATAACAAAATAATCCAATAATGATTCACAGCAACCATTGTGTCAGAAATGTGAATACACTATAGATGGTTACAGTTTGCTCTAAAACAAAGGTTGTAGCCCAATTCAAATGTCTTCTATTAGAAAACATTGCAGTATATACAGCCATTTCCCAAAAATGAATTTGCACATAGTTTTTAAGCATAAAGAGTTAAATATTCTGCAGCAGCCACTGATACAACCCAAGCTAAACAGAGAGAACATTTATTTTTAAAAATGCATTCATTCATGATAGTTAGGTAACCTTTCCTCTGGACTAAGAAGAAAAGGCATGCCCAGGAGGGACTCTGCTGTAGGTGATTTCCTCCAGATGAATACTGATTCTCTGTGATTTTTTAACATCCCATTGTACTTACTGCACAGTGTACAGGGCTCCCTGGTGTCCTAGAAAACATGTCTTATCTGGTCCTCTCAATCTGACCATCTAATCATCCATTTTAATGAACCTCTTCCCCTCCAGATCCACCATGGAGCGGTCAGAATTTTGACACATAATGGTTGCTGTGCATGATTTTATTTCAGGTAGTCACCTATATACCTGGAGGTAGATCTAGATGTTGGTTGATCAATCGAAACAATTAGCTGAGTTTTTTCTTATTAGCTGAATGCATACTACCCAGTCGACTGCACACTTACAAATCAGGTTTTGCAAATCAAGAGTTTATAAATTCATAATTTCTTTGAAACACTATTGACATTTTTGGTAAGACAAAATGTTTTTTGGATTATGCCCGTGAACATTTTAGCACATATTAAATTAAGTGTTTTTGAATGATTGCCTGTAAATAAGCACACTATACATTTAAACCTGAAATCTTAAAATAATGTTTATGATTTGATCATTTTAAACAGCCTTATGTGAAGGAATGCTCTGATTTAAAATGTTAATTGTTAGTCATATATATTTCCCACGCACATGCAATTACATTTTCAGCTTTTTAGAGAGGAACCCTCCGATAATCAAATTAGCCGACACACCCAGAGTCTCTTCCTGTTATTCTGTACCTGGTATGACACACACCCTTTACAGACTGAGTAGACTTTCTGCTAAGATGTTGTTTTCCACACCATCACCAATGAACCTTTCCAGCAGACTTGCTATGAAAGACTCCTCACAGGAAGCCCACAGGGGGAAGGACATTAACAGTGCACTCCGGCTTCTCTGTGAACCACTCTTGAACACCAATGGACTTCCTTCTTGTCACACTTCCTGTGATTCACACAAATGATCCCTTTCAGAGGCGTCTGTAAGCTTTTTTTGTTTTTGTTTTTGGAGATAGAATGGCGCTTCAGTGTGTCAAAGAACAATAAAAAACAAAAAACAGCAACCCAGTAACCCAGGATAAAAAAAAGTCCTAATGAACAACGGGATATGCTTGTGCAGCAAAACAAACAAAATTGAGAAATAACAATGAAAACAAGCAAATAAACCAAAAATAAACCAGGAATAAGACTGGCTTGAAAAATGCAAGCCAACAGGACATGATTTACAAGGCGGTTGGGAGCTGGGAACTACTGAATTGTAATCCCATCAGTTATGGTGCCTTTCCGTTCCAGGTAGAGAGGCTAAATGGAATTATACTAAAAGCAAATGAACGACAGAGGCAACAGAGAGAAGCACTCTCAGGAGCCAAACTGCTACTGAAACACTGAACTTGTGCTTTTTTCCAGTTTCATTGATTGCTGTTTTTCCCAGCTTTGTTGTTCTGCACTGTCTTACTGTAGTTGCACTGCAGTGATGGGCTATGTAAGGACAGAATTCACAGAAGAAGAAAAAAAGAACGACCAAAAGCAAACTTTTTTTGCTGCACAGAAAACATGCTGAGTGATGTCACTTGGAGGGAACAATATTATATTGCTGTGTTGAGAAAATAATTTCACCAGACTTTTAAGGTGCTCCGTCGTATTTATTCAACACACACCGCATAGGAGATTATGTAAATGATGCAAATATACTGGAATACAGAAAATAACCCTCATAGCCACAGTAGCACATTTCAGTACCTGTATTACAGTAAAAAAATACATATTTGAATATTTTTTTAATAAATAACCGCAGTTTGGTAACTGGTTTCTATCACTCTGCTTATGAGTTATTTTTAAGTTGAAGAACTTGCATAAAATTTGATTTCATTATTTGTCCCTCTGTGCAGATGCTAAACTGGTTTCACAAATTTGTGAAACAATCACACTTTTGGATCCATCTGTGTTCAACTGTACCACCACCACTACTACCATAACTAGCAGGAATAATAATAATAATAATAATAATAATAATGATATATAAGATAAATACAATAAATAATAATGTTCATAAGAAGAAATGTGTTTTGATACATGTTAAAATGTAAAGCTAACGTAGTGAAAACATTTCCTTGACTAATTCAATTTGATCATATAGGCTATATGATCGATATATATATATATTGTTTTTGTTCATTTGCTTGTATAGTCTGCGAAATCTTACCGGTGTTCATCATCCACGACAGGACCCAAAGCGTCTCCACATCATTCTCCGTCAAGGTAGCGCGCGCTCTACATACATCCAAACGTGGTGACTTAAGTTATTCCGAAAGAAAATTCCTGCAGCAAAAAGCAAAAAAGAGCAGACGAGAAGTCAGCGAAATATCATGTTTTGTTGTCTTTTAAAATCGTAAACCACGAAAGTATTTTTTCTCTTTAACTGTAGAGGTCCTTAGCTTTCGGTGTGCACATCCCATTTGACTAGGCGCGACTAGTGCGCAATCGTTTGGATCTTTAGCTGGATGCCGAAGGTATTTTCTTTGGCTTCCTGAGGAGGAAGCTCTTTTGCCCAGTCAGGGATTGTTGACCAAATCTAACGCTCAAGACAAACATCACAACTTACTGATGAAAATATTATTGTTGATGCAATATTAAAATATTTGACTTTTTCAGCGTGACAACGGGTCAGAGTTAATTTTGTTTTGTTCGTAAGTAGAACCTGCAGAAACAAAGCCGTGCTTAGCCTACTCATTGTATTAACCAACTAGAAATATTATGTTCAAACATAGTAGTGGGGTGTTTCACAGCATTTCAATGTTGTTGTTCAGTATGCCTGTTTCACCACAATGGTCCTATTTACGCAAACAAGTTCGGTGCTAACTTTGGAATAGTACATACAATGTAAACTTTACGATGACAATGTATCGTTAAGGTAGTCTGTACTCACGTCATAAGTGTTTATACGTGATGCGATTTGTTTTCTTCGGTCTATCAGTAAATTTTTTGTCTGTAAATTGCACCTTTTCCAGTAGAGGCAATTTTTTATTTGCAAAAGACTTATTATTGCACCTTTCGTTGAAAAGGTGCAATAATAAGCCAGTTGCAAATAAAAACAGTACAGAACAGTAGCCTACAAGATCAGCAATGTAATCAACTTTTTAAAAAAATGAATAAAACTAACGATGAAATACAATAAATTAACACTTATTGTACATAATATCAAATTATTCACACCCAATATTCCTTTATGTATCTATATTTAAAAATACTTTAATACTTCTGTAATATTAGAGTGATAGTATAAGTGCTATAAAATACAGAGCCATATATAACAATTTAGCTTGGCAAACTTATGTCTGAAACATAGTACAATTATTTCCAACACAAAATGGAGTACATTTTCTGTTATATGTTCTGTTTACCACATACCAATGGAAATTTTTTTAGTGATGAAATATGTTTAGTTCCATAATAATCTTTTCTCCTTTAAACTTCCAAAAAACTTTTTTGATATATATATTTTTTCACTAATACATTTAATTTGTTATACATTAAGGAGTTGTTTTCCACCCTAGCCTTTCCTGAATCCTGGGAGTTCTATTAGGATTCACTAAAAAACAGTTTCTGAAAACAGTTTTTCTAAGATATCAATGGCCTTTGCCATTGCCTGGTTTCCTGGCCATGCATCTGTCGCCTGATTGGAGGGAAGCAGCCCTTTAAAAACCTTTCTGCATAACAGGAAACTGCTCTCCCTGTTTCCTGTACAACAGGCACTGCTTCCTTAGCAACAGATGGACAGAGTTGGCACTATTAACCCCTGAGGGTCTCATAATGTACACAAATGAAAATTATGAGCTAAGATTTTGTGACTCTTTATGTCAAATGGGCAAACAAATTTGACACCTGGGACAATGGCGAACTAAAAATACACATATTTCCCACAAATGTTTGGGAGCAATAAATTATCTGGGTTGTAAGTATTCAACTTCTAAATGTAGTGTCAAGTGTATGCATGCAAAACAACAAAATATTTACAGATGCCGTTGTACTTTTAAAAAGTTCTTGGCTAATCATAGATAAATATATTTCACATTCTCACTCTAGTTCAAGGCCTGGGTGACCATTAACACTGTTACATAATGTTAGGGAATTTGTTTTAAATTTAAATTCTCATATAATAAAGTGTTTGTAATACATTAAAGCCAATCAAGAACAATATACAAACTAGCATAGTTTACCCACAGCCACTGTGATATTTAGATACATCTTCATTCCACTGTTGTTTTCTCACAACCTACTGTAAGTAATGTTTGGCTTGGATATTACCTTTTTTACACAGTCCACAACCAAACAATCAAACAGAGACACACAATCAGCGCAACGCACAAGGAAACAGACGTACAACACGTTATATATATAAATCATGATCATGCACGTTTTCCCCTTACATATAAGCGTTTCACCTGAAAATGTAAACTTCCTTGTCCTTCACAGCCATATTCAATCGTTCATCACTCACTGGAGACACTATTGTGATAATGGATTGAGGTAATCTTACCAACTGAAACCCTCGATCCTTCCTAATGCGATGCCAATTATGCACGGCTGGGCTGTTTGACACATTCAGCACTGGCAGTCTGGATTTCATACCCGACCATATTGTGTATAACTAGGCTAAGGTGCACCAAGAAAGCAGGACAAGCCACTTGACAACCACTTAAAGTGTTTCTCTGTAAAGCCAATGGGATACTTTAACAGTAAACATCCTATTGCCAAGAAAACATTACTACTTGCCAAGAAAACATTACTACTAAATTTGCACAGCAAGGACTAATTCTCCAAGGGATTACAGAGGACACCGTGATTCCTAAACCATGATGGGGACTGGAGTTTTACTCTAATCAGAGCTTGTGTTTGACAGTTGACACTTGTTTTTAGCCTCACCTTGTTGGAGTTCATAGGATGTAAAATAAACCAGAGGATTACAGAGGAAATTATTTTGTAGAAACCGAAATAAACAAAACAAACAAACAAATAAAATCACTTGGGGCCAACATTGGAAAAAAATCTGGCATTTACTTCCCCCCGATCCCCTAGTGATAACTGCTTAAAAATGACAGGGCCTGGGAATGGAAACATACATTTACACCTACATGACACTTATGATCTGCACCTCCGTACTATAGCCTCCAGGCTTGCGTGTTAGAGGTTGGGATGTGATAGCCCTGAGGGATGCATTCTGATGAATCAGTCTGATGAAGTCTGTGTTCCACTCCACCTTCAAACCACAAATCATTTTTCCAGCCTTTCCTCTACATTTCAACTCAAAACAGAGTCTTCCATTAAATCAATTAGAAAAGATGCCCATGCACCATGAGAAATGAATGCTAATAATTTATGCATTAAAACATGAAACGAAAAAGATCTAAATAAATGCCTTTTCGGTATTTGGATTTAAATTTTGTTATGTGGCAGTAGCTGATACTTGTTTAGACCACTTTGCCTTTGTTCTTTTAATGACATGTCTGAGCTAAAGATAGCACACAACAGCGTTGCTGAAACCAATTGTGTTCCTTGCTGAAAAACATTCAGTGTTACTGTGACCTTTGGTGTAGGCCTTACAAATATGTTTTTTTTAGTCCCTTCTGGGAGAGATATGAATATGGTGACTGGCTGGCGCATTGTGTCGTGAGAGAAAAATAATGGGTTTCTGGGTAAATAGCACTCCAGATGTGGCGCGGATGATGAAAACATGTTTTTGGACTGAGGACGTGTTTCCTTGAGTGCGACTGGCGATTCTCTGTTCTCTGTGCTGTCAGTCCACCTGGTACCTTACCTCATCAAAACAGAGCAGGGAGGGTGGGGGAATGAAGGGAAAACATGTTGTCAGAGCAGAATTAACCCTTGCATTCCCTCCCGACTCTTTTTCTATACAGGAAGCTGATATGATAGGGGGACTGAGTCACGGATCCCAAGCCAGTGACAGTCATTTCAAAAGGAGAGGGACAGAGATAATACTACTGATTATAATTAAGTAGAGCTTTTGGAATAAGGATAACACAAGAGCTTTATTAAACAATCCATCTAAAGATAAAACAAGATAATAAAACAGAAACAAGACAGGAAGCGATGATTAGCAAATAGCGAAGTCACCGTGCATAGCCTATGCAAGACAAAGCATTTTACATGCAATGACATGGCAGTTACATGTAAAAGTACACAAGGCTATAACTTCATCTTAAAAAAACTAATTATGTAATTGCATTTAAATATCGGTGAGTAGAGATCCAGTGGCAGAATGAAACAACAGAAGGGCATTTGATATTGTAAATGTTTTAACATTGAAAAATGAGTTTAGCTTGCTACATAATGTAACATTGTCATATAACGGACAATGATTACTTTCTCTAGGGTAGGCTTCTATGTAATTTTATTAATCAATTGGATGGCCTTAACCTCTTTGCGCAGATGTCACATTTGGTCCATTTTCACCTATTTAGTGGGTGTTCTATTTAAGACTTTATAACTCCGGGTGTGAGCATCATCGAAACTTGGAAAATTGCTTAAATGAAACAAGACTGATGTACCATTTACAATACTAACTTAGTTTATTTTCATAATTTAGGTCAAAATAAATTAACATAAATGCAAAGAACTCTTGCTAGGGCGGAATACAATTTTCTGCTGGTAAAAAATATATTTTTATGAACTCACACATGGACGCTATTGTCCACTGTGGCAGGCAAGACCGGGTGGGGGGTTGCTTGTTAAATAGACTAGCTACACGACTATAGTGGCACTTAGAAACTCCGCAGTTGTCACGAATCGTGTACTAATGAAGGTAAAACCCATTTTTTGTTTCCACTCATAGTTTGGTTGCAGGATAAATTAATATCTGAGTTGAGCAAATTCTTGGCGCTGGCACCATGGCCACTAGGGGATCTGCACGAAGGGGTTAAAGGGTAATTCCCTTCTTATTTTTACAGACTATTAGCACAATGCTGTTCGCTAATAATAATAGTTTTGTCAAATCTTTCTTTTTAAAGCTTCGGTTACCCAAAGAACCACTCCGCTGTACTTTACAATGGAGTCTAATGGGGCATATTTAGATACAGGTTAAATTTACCTCAAATAAGTCCAGTTTATCTAGACCTCTTATTTTGACGTGAAAACTAGTGTGAACGTTGACATTTATTTGCCGAAATTAAAATAAAAATATATTTTGTTGCATGCTCTTTGAACTTTGGCAAAGAGCCGAGATGTTGGCTGGTATTTCTCATCAGCCATTTACAGATAAACTCAAGAAATGCCAGGCATACACTGTGAATAAACCACTCATGAGAATTAAGTTACTATAAATTGTATTATTTTATTATAATGTTTTTTTTAAATTGGCATCTCCAATTCCACTCGAATTTGGAAGGTCCAGTTCATTGTGCTCATATACACCCCCCTGCTGCTGGCTCGGGAGAGACAACTTGTGGTTTTCCTCCGAAACACAAGGCGCCAGCCAGCTACTTCTTTTCACACCACAGCTACAAGCTGTGCACGTGCAGAGTGGGGGCAGAGGAGACCCAGTCATACCCATGTGCAGAGAGAGCAAGCAATAGGCGCCCGGATGGCCAACTGGGGGCCCACTGAATCCCTCCCATATATCTCTTGGGTGACGCGAGACCAATTGTGCACCGCAGTTGGCACTGGCACAGGCCCGATTCAATCAGGGTCCGTGGTGCTCACTCAGGCACCGCAAGCAGCGCTTTTACCAACCAAGCCCAAGTTCTCATAAAATTTGATTCAGCTCAGCGCGGGGTTGCAAGAGGCTAAGACTTAAGCCTTGCCACTGAGTCCAAGATATTCTGAGGCAGATTGGAGAGAGAATATAAAAAAAAACATGTGGTGTCAGTGTTTTTGTCCCTGTTTTTATGAGTGTAAGATCTCTCGACTTCACACCTTTCCCAGGCACTAGAGCCAGAATAAATCACCACAGTAAACAGGTAGTGCTGAGAGTCAGCATTTTGACAAAAACAGCAAATAAAGGCTTGATTCCCCCTGGAGCACAGTCCCTGCAGCCAATCAATATAGCTGGCCTTTATTAAAATGCTGGCCTGGCTGGCTGCATTGTTCCCAACCCTGAGCCCCTGCCACCACAACCTCTACAGTAAATATTGTCCCGTAGGCTTCCCTTCACATGCTGCTTGAGTTGAAAGGCTTGAAAACTCTAGCTAATTCTTTTCTCTGTTAAAAAGATACAGAATGTATATTTACTGCCACGTCTTCCCCACCCCTCAAATTAATGATCAGATAATATTTATGTGTGTCAGCCATGTAAAACAGCATGCCTTGTTTACCTTCTTGATGTATAACCTGGACTTATAAATCTGTTTTAGGTCTCAGAAGTGTTTTAATTATTATTTGTAATATCTCCACCTGGTAACATATGCAGAAGGTCAGGTTTTGATTAAGAGCAGATGCCTCTTTTTTGCTATATACATTGCGAATGAGGAAAAATGCTGTGATAGCATTAATCAACATCCTTAAAATAAAGCTCTCAAGAAGTGCCACAAAAGACCTGTGTGTGCTTTTACATACAATGCGTCACAATGGTAGTCAAAACACAATTAATAAGCTCATGGCTTTTGGATTTCCAGATTAACGAGTCTTGGAAAAGCCCACAGAGAGAGACTGAACAGTACTCTTTCCAGCCTGGATTTTTCTGTGGCAATGAGCTGCTGTGCACCGGTTTTTTATAGCAGTTAATGCGTGGAACTTTGAAAACCCCGCGACTGTACGTACAATAATGCAGGAAAGTGAACTCACTGATGCACAGAGTATTTCTGTGTTCACAAGGCCCTTGTTGGGCCAAGGAGCCTGTCTCTCTTTACCCTGCCAGCCGGCCCAGAAGGAAACAATAGGTCCAAGCCTTAAAAAAAAAGAACTCCCTCATGATTTACTTTTTCCTGTGACTGTTTTCCAGTCTCTCCGTCTGAAGGAGCAAAAAAAGGGAAGGGGGGGGGGGGGGGATTTCGAGCTTATAAATATCCCCTGTGCTCCCCTCCCCCCAGCGACAATATCGAAGAGAGTACACCCAACCACCCCTTTTCATGTAACCATGCCTTACGACAGATGGAAAAGGGGAAAGCCTGCAGGGCTCTAAATGAAACTATTTTATCATTTAACAGAGGAAAGAAAAATGGGATTCCTTGACACATTTCATTACAAAAGTGTGACAGCCAGCTGAGAATAGATCAGATGTTGAACTGCTCCCACTGTTCCGCTGATTGCTGCAACTAATTGAGTGAAATGACTCACCATCCACACGCTGGGTTGTTCTCAGCTTCCCTAAGACCAATCGCAGTGTGAGGGCCTGTGTTCAAGCTGATGTTATGCAAGATTCAGTTAAAACATGTGATGTTATATGCATTTAGCATATATAATGCACTTTCTGTGTCATGAGATAGGAATTAGAGTTGAGTAGATAAATGCAATGGGGGCTGCCAAGTCATATGGTGTGAGTACATGGGTCCCTATGCCCATGTAAACAACTCAAGCATGTGCAGGTTAACACAAGTTATTTCAATCAACATGTCAGTGGTGAAGACTGTGGGTCATTCAGTGTGCTACTGTGAAAGATCCAACAAATACTCTCATGGTGGTAAAAAGTACAATCAATACTTGCTTGACAAAATCCAGAATTCAATTGAAAAGATAGGATAACCATATATTAAATATGATGACTTTATGTTTATGTTAATTTGCTGCCCTAAAATGGGGGGACTGTGTAAAAATACAATTGCAAAAATACAAAACAACACTTTTGGAGTGCACTGTACATAACTGTGACAACTGAACAATCCTCTTCTTGCATGAATTTAGCCATGAATCTAGCTAGCGAAAATTCATATAGTTTCTGAGTTGTTCAATTCTAATTTACATGAATACGGTTTTCATCATCTATAAAAGTTTTGGAATATTGTTTTTGCATGTGGGCAGTTGTAATACTTGTAATAATTTGGGCCCGTTACGCCCTCTAATAACGCTGGCCTGTATTCCCCCATGAAGTTGTTTCGTTTATTTGCATTCATTGTGTTTTTTTATGGTGAAATTTTCAATCTATCTAGTCACACAATATACCGTTTAAAAGTGTTAAAACTCATGATTCTATCACAATAAACTATTTTATGATATCATTGTTATAGCAACAACAGTTCCTTATTTTGAAACATGACACAAAACAGGCTTGATTAAAATGACTCCATATGTTCTAAGTGTTCTGGAAGTCCACAGACAATACAAATCACGGTAAAGTTGGTATCCTTATCCCGGCAAAAAAATACAAAATAAAATAAAAATATGTATATATATACAGTTTTATACCACATTTGCATTAGCAGTTTCTTATTGTAATCGCATAATCTATAACAAAAAATAAATGATAATTCAATTTGCAATTTAACATTATCGTTTTCATGCTTTTGCAGCACAAGAGTGACAATGTCATTGCATCCGTTTACATGATCATTTCTGCGTGGTCACGCAAAAACCTGGCCAAAACTCTGAACTGAAAATGCTAAATGTCAAAGCTGCCCATCAAGGCGGGGCCTCAAAGAAAGGGGCGTTACAGGGGACCATTAAAACCACTGAACTTATGGTTCAACTTGAATGGTTGTATGTGAAAAATTTCGGTCGTCAGGCGGTTACCACGACTTAGACTACCAGGCTAGATAGCGACATTTCCAAGTTCTCTGTGTTTGGGGCTTATAGGCTAAATGCTAAAAGCTAGAAAGAAAACGAGGTAACCTAAACGTTATGATTAGCCTAGCCAGCCCATTGTTAATTAACTTAACCTTAACAGCAGGGAGGACTTGCCGTAAGATTATAATAAAATTAAAATATAATTTTAAAAAATAGTGTAAATGTCCATTTGTTTTAATCTATAGGCTTTGTTGCTTCATGACTAGGCTAAATATACTAGACTATTATAATAGCCGAGGATACAGGTAAAATTTTCAAGGTTGATGGGCCTGTGAGTAAGGAGATCAGAGTCGGTTGTGCCCCGGGGTCATTTTCCCAGTGTTTTCACCAAATGAAAAAGAAGCTGAATTGCTTTCATTCTGTTTTTACAAGTCTTTTACTTTCATCTGCTGGAAGACTGGGTAAATAACAGTCTACACAACATAGCCTATGCGGAATAGGCCTACACGATTTAAATTAAATAGATTTAATTAGCCTATACACCATACAAAATAATCCACTGTCTTTGGTAGGCTATAGTCTCGTTCTGATCACTGTCTCAGCCTTTCTGTGGCTATATAGCCTGCTAACTAGCTGCAGGAAATCTCCGCAATCTAGCTTGGCCACGCCTCCACCGTCAGTAAAATGGATACAACACACCAGATAACAGGCACAACTGCATGTGGGGTGTGACAGTATCAAAGCCGCGTAAATCCCTGGTTGTGACCAGGGTCTTGGACCTGAGTCAGATAACACAGGTTGACCCATTCACACCAACGTCAAACAAGGGTTCTACCCGGGTCGTTGCTTTGGTGTTAAAGGGGTATGAGGTTGTTCAAACCGGTCATGACCGTTTTGTATGAGTGGGGTGTTAGTGAACTGGATCACAGTAGCAGCTGAGAGAGCATAACATCCACAGGCAGGTCACATTAATTGGGCATCACCTAAGGGAACAGAGTACCACAAGAAACACTTCACACGTTCAGCTTCATTCACATGCAGTAACAGACATCACGCAGGGATGGGAGTCACACACCCTCATCCATAGGCCATGATGGTTTTATGGGATCAGCACAAACGCTGGGCTCAATTTACATTGTGACAATGATGAAAAGGCAGAAGGTGACATATTAATGCTGACAAATTTCAGCCAAGCAAACTAGTCCCTTGAACCAGCTGAAGGACCATTTATGGGCTCATTAACAGACACATTTTGTAAGAAGGAAATAATTATATAAGAAGGAGATATCTTTTTTAGCGTGTCCATATTATGTGTGTCCATTATTGTATTACATTAATATTGTATGTGTATAGAATTTTGTATTCCAATGTCTACTTCTGGAAGTACACTAAACACTAAATATCAACTGTCATGTCATAACTTCTCTGAGTGATTGACACTCAGTGGCTCAGGTGCCGCTGGCCCTGGATCTGTGGGAATGCTTGCATCCATATTTGCAATATCATATTTGTTTGAAAATAAGTGAGTGAAGTCACTCTTCAGACCTTACTGGACTTGTTAGTACCTTCAAGGCATTAAACGTCAAGGCATTAAAATGCACAATCAAAGCTGGGAGGACTAATTAAGGACACCTGTTCAGGAACATGTTTTTGTGACCCCCGACACATGCCACTGTTTTTAAAGCATATTTTCTTTAGGTCTCTGTTATTTTTTATGAATGAAGCATAAGCTGGGAAATGATTTGCTTACAAGTATGGATTTGCAGCCAATACAATACACTGCTCTCACACATTTTTAAAGTAGCGTATATGCATCTTAAATACCTGTCATATATAAATCTCAAATGAACATCAATTTGAACTCAAGTGAACGTGCTTCACAATGACCTTGTGAGTGCAATAACAGCCATTTCACTCTAAATAAGGTTGCACTTCAACAT
This sequence comes from Ilyophis sp. 1 JC-2022, assembly GCA_022702515.1. NCBI lineage: Eukaryota > Metazoa > Chordata > Actinopteri > Anguilliformes > Synaphobranchidae > Ilyophis > Ilyophis sp. 1 JC-2022. The sequence goes on from CM040396.1 coordinate 26,949,464, forward strand.
TTCTTGTTTCTTAAAGCGTGAACATGGCCCACTTCAAGGAACATACAGTACCTCCACATAACCAGCAGATAATTAAGTCTCGTATAAATTCTACGTATAGAGATACGATAATATCAACATCAAAGTGGGATTTTATAAATAACCACTTAGTCTTGGTTTTCTGCATAAGCCACGATTTAAAATACTATTTGAACAATTTTAATGTAAGACCATTTTATAAATGGTTTGGAGCAATATTAATTCCCTTGTAGCCTATTCCAACCATAAATACCTACGTGTATAAATGGATATTAGCTTCAGCTATGTAAGTCAACCAAGAAAAGGGCAGCTGTTAAGCAAATTCATAATGATTATTAACTTTTCAGAGGGGGGGGGGGGGGCAAAGATGGAGAGAGACTGTATGAATGGAAACTTTAGAATGATTCTTACAACCATCTTACATCTTACAACTCTATGAACAGCTGCTGTCTCGTCCCTTACAATACCCACTGCAGCGCACTGTACTATGCCTGGACTATGATAGATTTGCTGAGGGTCAACCTGGCTGCTGTGTCAAGCGAGGGTCAAAGGTCAATTTCCATTACAGCAGTCCCATCTCAGGTGCTGGGGAATCCTGACCACTCTGGAACAAAGCTGTCACAGAGCCCTCCTTAATGCCATCATGAATCCTGCCTGCTTTCACCCTTTCCCTCCGTGTGCCGTGTGCTCTGAAATCCATCCCCCCTTTCACCTCCCTTCCTTTACTGTGGTGGGCGCTGTAAAATTCATTCCTACACTAGCCCTCCACTCTTACCCTGAGCCCTCTCATTACCACCCCAACAGAGGTGATAAAGCTGGACCGAGGTATATTGCCTCATTTGTCTCCCGGTTATGTTTCCCCCCATGGATGTGGTTTTGTAATAAACAAAAGATTTATTTCTGAAAATGTAAACAAAACAAATATATATCCCCCCCACCCAACAAACACACACACACACACCTCCTCTGTTGGTCATAAACAGGCTTATCTCATGAAAAATGTACACTTTATGTACCAATATATGCTTTTTGACCAGTGTTTTATTTCCTATAATGAGGTTAAGTGAGCCACGCGGACACATAGGAGAGCTGAGCGCCCAGCTGGGCTTGTGATGAGAGCCGTGCGGCGGGACAGCCACGCTCAGGTAATCTCATCACTGCCAATACTGTTCATTTTACATCACCTTATCCAATCAGCTGTGTCCCTTGGACAGCTTTTGGACAATTGTAAATGTCTGTAATTCAACTAAAAGGCATTTGCATGCCTGCACTTTGTTTAATGAATCAAATTTATAATACACACGAAGAAACAATGCTTGATTAGATAACAGTGATTTACAGCGGCGAAATCCCACTGCGCAAACTACCCAGCTGGGCCACATGGTTTAATGGCCATCATAGCAGCTTTTCACCTTCCAAAACGCTCTATAGATGCTACTTGAATCTATAAGCGTCATGCCATTAGTCTTTATAAAGCCCCGTTGGGTTAACCTGAATTGACCTTTCATTACTTACGTGAGGTCTCGGCGCCGGCGGCCTGCGTGGGGTGGTAGTAAAATGATGGATGTCCACATCAGGGTCGCCATTGGCGACAGTCAATACGCCGCCCACTGCATGCCTTCATTACGGTACACAGAAAACAGACCACAATTACAGACTGACGGGATTGATCCAGCCACACGCACAATACAGGCTCTCCAGTGCTGACAGCCTAATGAATACAAATACTTCTTACAGATGCGCACGAATGGGAGGGTGCTGATCTTTCTGCTCCGCTGGTGCAATGCGCAATCTAAGTGTGAATTCCGCTCACTGGCGTCTGTCATTCTGTTCAATCAGACGAAGAAACATATTCAACATATGGCGTGTCCTGCCCCGTTGTCTTACATTCAATCACCGCTGTCCTCATTAATAGCAAAACCATTAGTGAACATGACAATATCAATTACTTTCGATCAACAGAAATACATTTGCCTTTTAGATATAGAGTTCAGAAAGGCATTTTTCACTGGAGTGGAATCACAGACTGATTACATTTCCTCCATCACTGTCTGGAAGTACCCGTGCATCTTCAGCCCCTTGTTTCGTTTGCGGTCATTTACTTAACTGGATCAATTAATTAATGATATTAGATGGGGACACTTGACTGCCTGAGGCAGGGTAAGCTATTGATCATAAGAGCAATACTTCTCTATGAATAATATCCACGTGCCGCATCGGACTCATCTTCGAAATGAAGTCTTTCATTCAATATATTTTAATGATGATTAATGACTGAATGGTACAGTAAATGCATGGATGGTTATTTCAATTAAATTCAGTGTAACTGATGTTTCAATTAACGTACTAAAGAAACAACTCGCATGTATGCACTGAAAAGACTCAGCTGATCCTGGGCATAATACACACTAAAATAAAGTGTGACAAAAAAGAAAGCAGTGGACTGTAATGCCCCACGTACAGAATCTAGAGATAAGAGAGGGGCCCAAAAAGAGAGAAAAAGACACATGGAGAGAAGAGAAAGAAAGGGAGATGTAGAGAGGTAGAGAGACACAGACAGAGAGACACAGAAAGAGAGAAAGAAAGAGAGAGAGAGAGAGAGAGAGAGAGAGAGAGAGAGAGAGAGAGAGAGAGAGAGAGAGAGAGAGAGAGAGAGAGAGAGAGAGAGAGAGAGAGAGAGAGAGAGAGAGAGAGAGAGAGAGAGAGAGAGAGAGAGAGAGAGAGAGAGAGAGAGAGAGGTCATATGAATGCATATAGTCTCTTTATTCAGTTGTTTAATGCAGGTATCATGAATCACAATTTGAAGGACGGGTATTAAATGTAAACAGTACTAATGCTGCTTTAAGGACTCTAAGAATCAATAGCTTTCATGTTGGTTTTGCTCTGAGAGGAATTACACAAATTGCTGCCAGAAGCTAAACTCCTAAAGTCCCGTGCTTGCCTTATCTCCTCAATCCTCAGTGGACAGCACTGGAGCACTTGAATACAGGTTTAGAATATATGGATAACAACCAGTCAATGCTAAAGCATTACATACTAGCAGAAAAATAAAAATGGGTTGGGGTAGAGGGGGGGAGGGGGGTAATTTTGGAATCAGTCAGGACCTGCTAACAGCAGACTTCATCGTGCTTGCATCGTTTTTTATTATCCAACATAATTTAGAAGTCTGAATTTAAAAAATAAAGCTGTTAAGAAAACTCCTGCTTTTTTTTTTTGATGGAGGTGAGTTTAATTTCAGAACCACAGGCTCGTGGGACTGAGTTGCATAAACAGCTAGCTGGTAAACATTGCAGGAAGCATTCTGGTGATTTTTAACAATAGGATTTTGAACACAATTTTCACACTTTAAAAAAATGTATGCGCCAGTTTTAACAGCCTACAAGCCACAAGTTTTGATAATAAAACTAGCCTTTGAAATACTATGGGAATTAGAGGGAACTGTTTCAGGGCAGTTTTGTAATCATAGCAATGCACGTACAGTAGATTGCCAAATGTATCTGTGCCAGGTTTTGTCAAATCTTGCCCAAAATAAACAAGCTAATTAAGCTAAAACAAAGAGCATGGATCCTGAATCATTAACAGTTTATTACATCTTCAGGGCACTTTAGAAAGTTGTTTCACCACAGTTTGAGCTCCTTCATAGTAAATATGGCCATTAAAAATAAATGGGAGGGTTGAGCCTCCAAGAAAGCTGACAGGTTTTCACCAGTGGACTCTTTCTACCTCTGTAGGATTTTATGAGTCCATTACACCTGCAAGTGGCCTGATGACACTCACATTTCTTGAACTTTTCCACATCCAACATCAAGAGGAATGAGCCTGTAAAATCGGATGCACTGTCCTGAAGGCAAAATATTGAATTTCTGTCTCGCTGAAAAATACGTGTTTGGTGATATAAAACCTTTCTTCCAGTCACAATATCACATCTCATCGTTTCGAAATGCCCCCTCCCAATGAAGCTCAATTATTTAAACTGAGGAAACAGTCATTATAGGGGATTTTATGAGCAGTTAAACATTTTTATCACTCTTTAATCTTGGAGGTTATGAGGTGAATGGGACACTGAGATGGGAGAACCAGGTTCTGCTGTGTGGCACTAACTGGATGAGCAGGAATATGTGACAATACATTGTATTACATTCATAAAAATTCAGACAATCTAACAGAGAGAGGAAATGAAAGCTTCAGGGACAGCCAGGAGGGAGATGTGCTAGTGAGATACTGAAGCTTCATTAAGCCATCAATGTTGTGTCCACAGAAACCACAGCAACCAGTAATGGATTCATTGCTGTTTTCATGCAGGGGGCACAGCTGCAGTTTATCTCGCCTGCAGATTCATTAACGTTACAGGCCAAGGTTTATTAACTGGCACCACGTTATTAAACAGCACAACACAAACAACAGGTGGAAAATATCAGGTAGGGAAGGGGTGAACCATTCATAGAGATGAAAATCTCATTGCATTAATGCTGTGATGAAACAGATATAAGAATATTGGGCCTCATTCTCCAACCATTGTACAGACAAATTTGTTCTTAACCCCTTCGTGCAGATGGCAAATTTGGTCAATTCTCATCTATTTAGGGGGTTCTCTGTTTAAGGCTTTATAACTACAGGTGTGAGCATCACATAAACTTGGTAAATGGCTTAAATGAAACAAGACAGGTGTACCATTTACAATACGAAGATTTGCTTAATTTCATAATTTTTGGATCATAAACTCCATGTCAACAAGTGTGCAAAATCTGAGGATGATATGCAGAACTACTAAAGATCTATGATGCAAAATATAGGGAGTATACCCTGTTGTCCATTAGTGTCTCCAAATCTATCCAAATGGCTAATTTGTGCACTGCTCTAAATAAAACAAAAGATGATATATTTAACTACAAATCAACAGTTTTGGCTCATAAAACTCACTTTCAAGTGGGAATTTCTATACTTTCATCAGTATAGGGGGGTTGATATCGATCTATGCAAAACATGTCATAAAATGAATAAAATTAGTTTTGTCCATTATAAACATATACATTTGCTCCTTCTGATGGTTTTAGATAAAAACATTGATATCACAGTGCTACATACACCTAAACCTGTAGCCTAATCATTCACTCTTATCACTTTTCCCTGTACTCTACAGTATGTATACTTTAGCCCCGGGATTGCATTTTTCTGTGCAATGTTCCTATTCATAATGACTCCAAGGAGATGTTTTACATTAATCTACCACATATCAGCGCACAGTAAATTGGAATGAGCATTGTCCATGCCCTAAGTGACATAGCCTTTATTATGTACGATAACGTGAAAATAAACAGTGAAACAGTGAAACATTCTGGAAACATTCTGAAAACATTCTGCCCATTCAACGAGCCCCAAATTTGGCCAAATTTCAGATTAAGCTTGCTCAAAATCTATCTAAATATAAAAGTCAATTTTATTTTATTTCCAAATGTTATTATACATACAAAATATTGTAAGATGATGGTATGTTCCCTCAAAACTATTCTCCAAACAGGATATTGTTATCAACTCCTATCATTATTCCTCTGTGCCCCCTCAGTTTTTTAGGTGCAGGTCGCCCTTGTTCTGAAACAGTAGTGAAACAAATTACAGTTTACAGGCCACCACAGTTTATTTACCTGTAGGCCTGTGTAATTTATCCCCCGCCAAACCAAAAATAAAACTTAACAATTACATTTCAGCCATAATTTTACAAAGACACATATGATTTGTCCTGCGCTAATAACGAGCAGAAGTGGAAACCGCAGCATTAAAACTATGATTGAGAAATAATAATGTAATTTGTATGTAATGTAATATAGCTTCCATCTATTTATGTGAATTGGCTGTCTTTTACTGATGCAATTCATGTCATACAAACACATTCACACACATGCGCATGGCACGGCGGCCAAAAAACACACACACGGCCAACTTTACATGCCTTTACATGACCAATCAATATATGACCAAGCCAGAAATGAATAGACTAGAATATGAAAATAATAACTGTCCTACCCCTCTCTATCTCTTTCTCGCAACAAGGCAGTCGGACAAGTGTAGCGTAGCCTACAATTCTTCCCAGCGTATAATTGTTCCCACTTCCAGGTCCGTTGCTTGACTGTAGGCTACATCTCGCAAGCTACTAGCAACTAGCACTGAACTGATCATTTTCAATGTATTTGGCCTGTAACATTATTAGCGAGTTCTACATTCGCATTACCTTGCACAAATACTAGCTACTGACCACGGATGGGTTCAAAAAGATAGCTTGTCTTTTCATAAAGATGCACAATGAAAATGTGTTATCTGATTGGACATTGCTCAACTTCCCACTCGTAATCGAGCAATGATTTGTTATTTGTCCTGTTCGAGCGACGGACCCGGAAGTATCCGGAAAAAACGCTGGGAAGAATTATAGCCTAAGCTACACTGGCCCAAAACAGTAGAAAATCAGACCGGCCTTTCTGCTATTTGCCAGAACTGCCAGATAGCCAGTCCGGGCCTGGGTGAAGCTAAGGACCAAGAAAAGGACACGAGAAAATGATGCAGAGTGTCAAAATAAGTTATTAGACTGAACCCAATGCGTTTAATTTTACAGAATTGCATCTGCGCGAAGGGGTTAAGACTTTCTTTAAAACATTTTTATGAACATACTGCATTCACCAATGTTTTCTTATTTGGGATTTCTTCTTGGGTAGAACAGAAGCTCAGAACACAAACATCAGTTAATCCCAAAATGTTTGTAAAAATGTTTTAAAGAAAATCTTTAAAACAAATTAGTTCGTAGAGTGATTGGCCCATTGTTCCCCATCACTACCCACAAGTGATAGATTTTTTAAGGGCATCCACTGTAGTGAGACACAATTGACATTGTCTTGCTATGGGCAGGATGGCTTAAAGTTGGGCAGGGTTCCTCAGCTTACTGAAACATACTTCTTCCCCAAAACACCCCAGGCAATCAGAAGTTGCTGATGTTATCATTGAGAGATATACCGCTCGGCCAATGGCAGTAGCTCTCTTCCGCTGTATAATGTGGACAATAGGGTATAAAATAGTCACTGGCTTGCAGGTGAGTGCATTGGAGGAGTGTATGCTGTTCTGGTGTGTGTGTTGTGTGGTATTGAGCCCCCATTGCAACTCTTCCATTTTACCACTGAAGAGTGCACAAAAGTCTGATATAAACTGACACATCATCCTGTTGGCAGAAATATTGTATATTTCTTGTCCAATTATCTTCTGTTGATTTCAGCATTTTCAGAAACAGAAAAGTTGCACTGTCTTACATTTGTTACTAATACGTAACAAAGCACAAGATTGCTTTATTGATCATGGGTACTGGTTCTACATCTCTGCCCCTGAACCCCCCTGAATCCCACATGAAAGATGGCCACCATCTCTGTGCTGGTAGTGAGGAGGGAGAGAGGGAGGGAGGCAGGGAGGGGGGACGAAAACAGCATTTACTAACTCAGCAGGGACTGAGGCAATCTGGTGAGATTATATATGCATGCTTTTACGTTAATTTGATAATGAGCTCATTAGGACAGTGTTTGCTGCAGTGTAGCTCCACACAGGCGGTTTGTGTGATGGAACTCTCATGTTGCTCACATTCCTTTTAAATGTTAGGGAAAACACATTATCGAGAAAAAGGCACGCTGTTGCATGAACCATGAAACCAGGTCACTAATTTTACTTTGTATCTCCACATTTTTGCACAGAAATTGGTGAATTTAATTAATTATATTAATGCTGTTTATCACAATGCTGTAGGCCCTGTGATACTGCTCAGTCAAACTAGTACTAAAAGCAAGTGAAACAGTGTTGTAAGTGCCACATACATTGTAACATTATTACCTAAAAGGCAAAAACATGTGCTTTCCCCCAGTACTTTCATACCAATGGTTAGCTATAAAGCAAAATAACAAGTCCCAAAGGGTCGTTTTGCGCAACAAAAGTAAATAAATAAATAAATAAATAAATAATGTGTCTAAAACATTTCACAGCAGTAAAATGGCTGTTTACTACATTCAAGGCAGTTTACTGTCAAACAGAGGATATTACCCTTGCACTCTAACAACTCAACCCCACCCCCCCACCAACCCATGCACACACACCCTGTACTACCACTCAAGTTGAAACTATAAATTAATTTGATATTGTTTCAAATTTGTCAGGCAGAAACACATGGATGCACAATACACCGGATATCAATGACCATTAGCACAGTCTCTGCAGAATTTGACATCATGCTTAAACTGACAATGATAGTAAATGTCATTCACACACAATGATATTATTCACAATGATGAGGGGGCTAACAAGAGATCTAAATACGACCAACTACGTTCTCATAAAATATTTTAATGTCATACCTCACTGGAGAGTTCAGTCACACCCATATCTATCTATCTATTTATCTATATCTATCCATCTACAGTGCCCTCCACTATTATTGGCACCCCTGGGGCCACATATATAAAACTCTGAGTAAAAGAATGCGTAAAAGAACGCTCAGGGTGAAAGTCGGAAATCTGTTTTAAAAACGTTTCGAATTTTCTACCTCTGCCTTTCAGTCATGGTGTCCCATATCACACGGACCCCAAACATTGCATATGTACGGTGTCCATCGTGTGCAGAGGTACGCAGATTCTCACAGCACGTGTTATGGCCCTGTCACACTATTGCGTATCGTACTAGCGTATGCCAGCGTATGAAAAATATCACTCATACGCTGAAAAATGCTGACATACTCTAGGGGTACGTTAGGCATAGGTTGTATACGTTTCAAGGTCGCATATGGTGGCATACGCTGGCATACGGCGAGACACAAAAAGTTTTTTAAGCATGCTTAAATATTTTGTGCGTATTCGGATGTATGGTTTATATGCTAAGCATACGCTAGGCATACGCTCGCCATACGCTGGCCATACACTATTTTCAAGGGCTTTTTGTGCGTATGAAAATATTTTTATGAATTTACATACGCAACTCATGCGTTTCTCTCATACGCAATAGTGTGACAGGGCCATTATATTGTACATCTGAGTTTCTGCGTGGAAACTCACTTATGCTGCTTTCTGAGGGCATTTTTCTGCTCAGCACTGTTTATACATGTGGCCCCTGGAATGTTGGTGAATTAGCCTAATCTCACACTGAAAAATGGATGTAAAAACCATCTAATTAAAGCTGAATGTCTGCACTTTAACCTCATAGTCACGCTTCCATTTCAAATTCAATGTGCTGCAGTACAGAGTCCTAACACTTGTGTAGTGCACTCCTATCTATCTATCTATCTATCTATCTATCTATCTATCTATCCATCTATCCATCTATCCATCTATCCATCTATCCATCTATCTATCTAAGTCTATCTATCAGAGTGTAACTATCAGATATTTAAAGCAGCTTCCTGCTGTGCGTTTATCTATCTCATGAGGCTCCTCAGCCTTAATCAATTGTTAGTAAATTTCATTACCTGGTGAAAGAACTCTTCATGGCCGGTGGATTGGTTTGGACAGGGTACAGCAAAACCAATAACCGTGTACTGTACACAGAGTCTGTATGTGCTCTTAGTCTGGGAGAAACCTACAGGACAGAGAAGATAGCATTAGGTGTCCAATATCGTGCCATGCTACTCCCTCCACCAGCAACAAACAAACTACTGTTCTAGCTTGCCTTCTATAAAAAGAAAATCCAGCTTTAGCAGGAAAATGGTCCCCGCAGTGAAAAAAAAAGATGACCTCAGCCACATTTGATTTAAAATACACCAACTGCGAAAGCAGACGGCACTGCAAAATGAACTGATAATGCGATACCTCTGTGCCCCCCCCCCCTCACATAAGACCTCCAAAACCATGGCCTCAGTGAATAATGCATATTCCTCCACTCATCACATCACCTGGAGGTTTTTGCATTTGTGTCCTAATAAGCTGGTTCAGGATGCCCCGGTCCAGTTAACAGACAGAGGATCCCCGGAAAAGACTGCAGGGGATAGGTGGAGATGCGGAAGCCCGTCTTTGCTGGGGAGGAGGGTGGGGCAGGGTGGGGGTCCTAGAAAACACAAGGGTCATCCCGCCGATGACTCGCAGGAAAGGTTTGAGTCTGGGGGAACGTCACGTGTCCGTGAGCGCGCGCGGCAGAACGCCGAGTCTCAGGACTGTCAAACAAGTGAGAACTGAAAGAGGCCTCTGTTCTCCCATTCCCATCGAATGAATGAGTTTCAGGCACTCCAGCAAAACTCTACAGAAAGCAGGGGGAATGAGGGGGAAGAGATGTATGGTGGGAAAGAGAGGAAAGAGAAGGGTCGATTGGGGGCGGTCGCAGAGTGAATAACATTAATATAATGTTCAACATGAAAGGAGAGTCAAAATTTGAAATATAACATGTGTTATGACCTGCGTTAAGTGCTTCCATGCATGCTTGAACATTTAATTGCGTCCGGAGTCCATCCCTCCTCCTCTAGACAATGATGCAAGTCAGTACTGTACTACCAACCAGTAACTGTTTTAACAGTGAATTGAGAAATACATTTTTCAACCGGGAAAAAATATTTTTCACATTGCATAACTTTTGGACTGCAACAATTTATTCATAAATGTGCAACTTGTGCATCATGGTTGTATTACTTTTTCATATTCCAAGGCAAACTACAATCTTAAATCTCTGCTCTACATGGACCATCATTCTACAGACACATACAAAGCAATGGTAAACACGAACAAACTTATTCACACTAGTGAATAAAAATAACAACAGTCAGCAAACAAGAAGAAACGATTCATAAGCAAACGTTTCTAAGTGTTTGGTGTCACTTCTGAACACACCTCCCCTCACCCGGTCGTGGTGTTAGGCTCACGCTCTTCAGGAAAACATTAACTTTAAGTAGTACAGCTCTGTGATGCTTGGCTAGCTTTCAAAGTCACAGCGATAAGGGCAAATACCTTTACATGTCATACGGATGTATCGTTTTCAGCTGTCCCTGGAACATCAGATCAGTTCAGGATGATTAACAATGCTATTTGTCACCTGGATTCGGTGTGAAAGATGCAGTTGAGAGAGCATGGCGATTTATCTGCTTTGCACTTCGTAATTGCACATTTGTACTTGTGTCTTCAGGAAAAATAGCCGATAGGAAAATCTGTCAGATGACAGGACAACAGGAACCAAGCACAGAGCTCCAGACTGTTCGGTGTGGTGTAGGTACAGATGTTTTATGGGAAGAGGGCATAGTGATTTGATCCAGTCAGAGTCTTCATTCCCGTTAGCCTTCTCTCCAACCACAGGGAAAAGGACACAAAACACTTTTACCATGATCTTGCCAGTATTTGAGCCATTTGTTTACATTGTGTAGTTATTTTCCTGAGAGTATTTATAAAAGACAAAAAAGAGCAGAATGAGCCTAAATGTTTGATCCAGAGAACTGGAAGCATGAAGAGGTTCACTTGTAAACTGTGGTTATTTTGAATTATCAGCCAGTATGTACACATTATAGATTAATGCCAATATGTTACTGATAAAAATGTAACTCACAAAAATTATAAAAACATTATTATGATTACAAACACATAAAGATTCTGTAGACCGTTTTAGACTGTAGACTTTGCCAACCCAATCATCTCATCAGTATCCTACCTAATTTCAGAAAATACACTTTTGATATGTACAATTATGATATGATCAACACATAAGACATAGTTAGGATATATATGCTGAGATGAGTCTGTGAACGATATAATTTGTGCAAATGTACACATTTATTTTTACTTATTTTTTTAAATAAGAGATACTTCTTCAGGGGAACAAGACGTTTTAGAATTTGACATCATCTGTAGAAAATGGAAAATAATTTTATTTCAGATTGTAATTGAAAAAGGTTCACAATCATCCAGTTGTGTGACCTAGCAAGTGATGGGCCGTTTGGTTAATGGTGCTTTTTATCAATATAGCATCAGAACCCATCCTACCCCTAAACGATTAGTCTGGAAAGCACAGACATGATGGCAAGATTAGTGTGACCTTCTCTTGAGTTTCACTGAAGATATATAATTCTCCTTTGCTCCTTTGATAAATTTGAGGGTTGGGAGGCTTGTAGAGCTGAGACAAATTCACACACCTTGGCTTATTTGTCATATTCACTCATAGGTTTTGATTTGATCCAAAATATTTCCACTCATGACCACAGACAGAAGACGTGATCCAACCCACAAACAGGTCACATGACCCTGGCCATGAGGGGGAGCAGCTCCTTGTTCACTTGGCCTAGCATGACAAGTCTTTAGAGTGTATTTATGATGGACGCACTCATATAAAGTAAAAAGCTAGAGGCAGCAACAGAACAATTCCTTTCTCATGTTGCTGATAGATTTTTTACTGATGAGGTTATTACAACATTAAATAAAATAGGTATACTGATGAAAAGTTGAGTGGGGAATAATATAGGGGTATATCCTATCCATGTGATGGTTTCCAGTAGCGGATAATCAAACACGAAGGTAGGGGAATCAGAACAAGTCACTCACACAAGTGAGGACCAACAAGGGAGAATGAACTAAAATTCTCCAGAAAAAAAAGACAGGAAAATAATTCCTTGTAGCTAAACAGCCAAATGAAATTCAACCAATGAAAATAGGGCTCAAATACACGAGTGAAAACCAAACTAAGTCTCCCGAGCTCAATACTGGAGCTAAACCGGGAAATTAACAACAAAAAAAAACACCTTCGGCACGTAAGCGAAGACGGCCAGAGAAGGTAAAACAAAAACGAAACCAACAAAAAAAAAAACTGTCTCCGTGAGAACAGAAAAAGGCAAAATAAATAGCACAGAAACGCTAACAGGAGGAATAATCGGAAGTGAGGAACTTAAATACCCTGCAGGTAGAGGCACAGGTGAAACAAATAACGAGAGGGAGAAAACCAAAACTAGGAACGGAACGTGGAAAAAATCCGATAGATTCTCAAAATAGGAAATCCAGGACGTGAACTGCAACGGAAAAGAAAATAATAACCCACGAACCATGAGAAGAACCTCCAGGGGCTTAGTGTGTCCCATTTCTTATTTTGAATTCGTGTTTCGCAAGGGTACTCTCGAGCACCACCATGATGCGCCCCTCTAGCAAGTCCGCATCAGACCACACTTTTCAGAGGGGTATTACCCCAAATCCCATGCAAAATCGTGATGTTTCTGTTTCTAACCAATCACAGAAAACTTGAAGTCATTGCCAAGTTTTTCCGGAGAAGCAAAGAGTGATGGAGAAGAAAATATTAAAGTGTACGTAATGTTACTTTAAACTTATGTAATTTTGCACAATTAAATACATTATTTTGATTACACAGCAGTTCACGAACCTAGGCTATTGTCTAGCTTTGGCTAAGGGGCAGTGTATGTCGCTGATAACCTTATATCAAGGCTGCTGCAGGCTAACGTTAGCTTCATATTTCTTACATAGCATTGGCTAGTTTTGCCCACCGTTGTCAGACAGTGTAGACAGGTAGCTAGCTGGCTGTTTAAACAGAATGTCGAGGTGTCAGATTGAAATTAGGGTAGTTATTGTACCGGTTTTGAATGTAATCAGCTCAATTGTCACTGATCGCTATCGTTACTCTGTCAGTTTCATCAAACTCCGAGCACAGAATGAACAGCTTTTCACTGGATTTAACCACTGTTTGATTAGTAGAACTCCTGTGTGTAACTGCTTGGTTTTGAACAAAAGCGTACACAAACACCAGTAGTTTCTGGATAAGATTGAGGATCCCTGATTTTCACCCATAACTTTGAACAACAAGAATTTTGACCAAGCTTTTTCATGCAGTGTGTCCCAATTCTTTCCTTTTAAACCCATGCACCCTCGTACACTTGCACACCTTGAGTGCACACCCTCTCCACGTCACCAAAGCGCGGTTCTGAAGAAGGACCTTAGGGATTAGGCCAAGAATTGGGACGCAGCCTCAGTCTCTCTTTCCACCTGGTGACTCACAGCACAGCATGCAGGGAGATGGAGAGACTCTCATATTGCCATGTCCACTGTGTGTCTTTGTCTGCCACCCATAGCGCTTCTCTAACTCCCCGATCTTGTTTTTAGTTTCCCTCTCCCAATAATGGGGCACCTGCTCTGAGTCCCGATCCCTATGAGCCCACATCCTTAGCTGACTAGAGGAGGATGGGCTCCCCCTCTTTCTTCCTACGTGGCATCCAGGGAGTGGTTTCAGCCGGGGTACGCTGTGAAGCATTTTGTAACAAATTCTTTGCAAAAGGCACTGAATAAATAAAATTGTCCTTGACGATTTAAGTAGACTGAGGGCAGCGGGACTTAAGGCACATCTGACTATGCAATGTACCGAGCCAAAACACCACTCGCTGCATGACCCGACAGACCTCTCAGCAGCGTTCTCAAACACAGCATCGGCTTTGTGAGTAGTTTTATTGTCCCTTTGGTCCAGGACAATTGACAGTCATCTTTTTTTTTTTTGCCCTGCACAGCAGAGCGTGTTATTTACTGGCAGTGTCCGCTCGCTGAGAGCCTCCACAGACGCCGCCAATAATGACCAGAATGTGTCATTATATGGCTGCTGCATTAGTGTCAGAAGGAGAATGCACATAAAATCATTTGAAAGTACAGGGCATTATGGCCAAAGTATCACCACTCTGCAACAGGCAGTGGAGGGCTTATAGAATTGTAATGACCATTCTCAGAAATGTGTACCCATAGTAACTCACTTGGTTCAAGCGCACATAAAGCCCTTTCACAATTTATATTTCTAATGATATAATGATATTATACTCAATACATAAAGAACATGCTTTTTTTTTTGTTCCACAAACTCATACAAAGCAATACAAATTATTATAAATAATTAATTTGGCGAAATATGCCATTATATCTATTATATATATATGCCATATATCTGCTGTTCCTGTGATTTGCAGTTCCTTTTTCATTTCCAATAAAAAATTCCATGCAGACACCAGAACCCCTGTACCCCTGTGAGAAAACTCTGTTTAAAGAGCACACTACCCTGCGGTAGTCAGGGACCACGGCAAGGTGACCGGTGAGCTGCAGTTTCATACTGTAACGCATGAAAAAACGTGCTGTGGCTGTAAATGAAACGGAGACGTACAATGCGGAATTTGTCGTGCCATTTCTACCATATCGGACCTGGACATTCTGCTCTGTTGGGCTGAAATATTACCATGACAATTTTTGTTGTTGTTTCAAATCCATGAGGTAAACTGTAAAACTATTTGATCTCTCAATTTTCAGGCCAATTTTGAAACAAAGCCACAAAAGCTACATTGAAAATACGATCTGTCATTATACCTGTGTTGGAATAAGGTTTGAGCAGGAGGTAATGGTGAGACATTACTCTTCCTAATGTTGGTGTTGACGGACAGGTTGCAGAATCAACAGTTTTTCAAATATACGTGAGAATACAGGTGCTGATAGGGATGCCAGAGATACCTTTCAGGAGTAGAAAGCAGCCATTTTCACTGCACAGCGAAGCTAAACAAGCGTTTCAAATGCAGGAGAACAGTGTCCTTAAGCAGCAGTGGAGCCTGCATTCATTCTCACTGAGCAAAGGAGAAGTATTTACACTGAAACCCATTTAGAACTTAGAGTGGTATATAAAGACACATCAGTGTCCGCATATTGATAAATATTATTGAATCATCTGTTTAGGTACATCAAAGAAGGCATCCTGCCTCTTTGAAATTGTAAGAGGTACCTACTGTCTGCTAAATGGCCAGTGTATGATTGCTGTCTTTATAGTGAGTTTAATGTATTTTTTAGAGGTGACATTATAAAACAGATGAAGAGATGAAACAGGCAATTC
Organism: Ilyophis sp. 1 JC-2022; assembly: GCA_022702515.1. Taxonomy (NCBI): domain Eukaryota; kingdom Metazoa; phylum Chordata; class Actinopteri; order Anguilliformes; family Synaphobranchidae; genus Ilyophis; species Ilyophis sp. 1 JC-2022. The sequence goes on from CM040396.1 coordinate 26,965,313, forward strand.
ACTGACCTGAAAAGGACAACCCACCATCACCTCCATCTACTGCTCTTTACTCATTCACCCAGTGTTCAGTGCTCTTTTATCACTGGCATACATGGACAAAGTGACCCGGAACTCTCGGGTGATACCCCCCCATCCAGAGCAGCCAACGTCTCTTCTCTCACTCTGTCCATTTAACATCACGGGAAGAGGGGAAGGGGCGGATTAGAAAACCATTAGCCTAAGTGTTGTTATCCAGCATCATTATGTAATGGTTTGCAACGAGTCTGTAAATGAGGTGTAACAAGCCTTCCCTTTTGCACCGTGGCTCATCGTAAAGGAGCTCGTTAAGATCAGTCTGTGGAGAGACACCTAACAGCGGCCACTTACTCCAGGGGAACCATTGCAGTACTAGCGCTTGGTATCAGTGACAGTCACTGTTAGGTTCCACCCCTTTGATGCCTAAGCAAATCAGCGTTGGAGAAGCCAAACTATAAACCCAATGAACTATAAACACAGGATGAAGATGATCTATTAGTACCTACTAATAGTGGTTCTCAGCCTGTTGTATCACAGATAATTCCTCTTTACTGAATCATGTTTCCTGCGGTGGCGCAATCTTTTTGCTGCTCATATATTAATTTATGTTGATTACAACAAAGAAACAAGGCAGCAGCCATTTTTTTCTTATATAATGTATGTAATTATATACGTATGTGAAGTACACAAAGGACAATTGGTCACATTAAATACACGTACAATGGTATGATCCGTTAATAAAATGGCCCATTAATTGCACAGAAATAGGTTGTATTAGCTTTTATTAAATAGAAGCATTTGGGTGACAGATGGTGTGGTGGATAAGTCAGTTGCCCAAAGGTTGCAGTTTGATTCCCAATTTCAGAAAATCTAAATCTTTGAATACATAAACTGAATTGTTTTGGTAACTATCAAACTGTAAGAATGTATAGTATGTATGTAAGTGCCAGCCAATTCACCATCATCAGTCATTATGACCTACAGCAGTAACAGTCAATATTTGAAAGTAATTTAATTACTTTAATATGGAAAAAAAGGGCAAAAATCCATTCCAAATCTGTCTCCATCTCAAAAATAACACACACACAACCATACCATACCAAACACCAAAACACAGACACAGACATGCCCGCACGCAGACACACACACACATACACAGACACACGCAGACACACACACACATACACAGACACACGCACATACACAGACACAGACAGACACAGACACACGCACATACACAGACACACGCACACACACACGTACATACACAGACACACGCACACACACACACACACACACACACACACACACACACACACAGACATACACAGACACACACACACAAACAAATTAATAATCATGGGATGCTGATTTAGTCCCGCACTCTTCATTACCTTGCCTAGACCTCTCGTTTTCCTGGTCTTTCTTGCATTGGTGCTGTCAGCAGGCGCGTGTCAACACTGGCAATCACTCAGACCAATGCGCACTGACAGTGACACACTACAGCGCCATTAGCGCACACAGGAGTCTCCCACCTGCTTCATTTCATTTAGGTCAGGCCAGCAGGGAGCAGGATTTGCAGGGAAACAGCAGCTGAAACTGAATTTCTCCTATACCATCCATCAACATGGTGATTGGTCCCAAAAAAGTCATAAATGCAGCTTTATTTTTTATTAGATTTAAAAATAAGGAAGTGCCTGGGCAGGGATTGCTTTCTTAATTCGGGCTCCCTCCCCACCTGTGCTATAATGATTACACCATGAAATATGGAGAACCACCTTGTGTGTCATTTCTGCAGTTAAGAGCTTGGCTCACATCTACTAAAGGGCTACATGTTCATTCTCCTCAGGCAGAATCAACAGAAAGCAGACAAGAGCCTGGGACATATGAACTGATATCAGCAATAACAATGGCATCACACCGCTCTGAGCTCCCTCCACCTGAGCCATAATGGAAGCACTTGAAGCTCACCCCCACTCTCACTAAAGAGATCTCCGGGCACGTGACGCTGTCCTACCTGTGCCGTTACGGCTTTAATTCTGCCTCCTACTGTGATTATTGAGCTAAGAGGGTGCTGGAGGTGTAGTTACTCATATGCCCCACAGACTAATAGGAATTGCCGTGAATGTGCATTATGACTGTGAGACATTGGATCCAGAGCACAATTAGATCAAGTCCACCCATGAAGAAGAAAGGTCAAATCTAGAGTAGCTATACGTGCAAGTGAACAAAAGCCAGGTCTAAGAAGGCATATACTAAATAATACAGGTCTAAATAAGTATATACTGTGATAATAAGGAGAAAATTACAATTACGCCAACTTGGCTATAAAGTGATTCATTGTAAAATGCGAGATTTCCAATCACATTACTATATTATCAGATGGACTCTGTCTGGTTTCTCTATTTTTATTTTTTATTCATTCATATATTTAGTTCAAAGCTAGATTTTTTTTCAAAATTAGAATATTTGTTAATTACAGGTAGGTCCAACACCTTGTGCCAGAGTTTATTAGAATGCTCCTGGATCCCTGACCCCACCATACAACACAATCACAGAGGGTTTCACAAGCTGAATAATAAATGCTGGTATTTGTCAAGCTGCATATGTAATTCTACATTGGTAATTCATGCGTAAACTGCTTACCTTTCTCCTCTTTCACATCTCCTTGATAACATACCTTATTTACAGGCTCAGTATTATAAAGACACACAATCACCAGGCCATAATATCTATATTTATTTGTTACAATATAATATTGTTTATTATATTACATTGCATCTATTATTTATCAAATAAACATTTGACATGATATAGGCTCAATTAGATCAATGAAAAAAAAAAAAAAAATCTCACCTGCAGGGATGCTGGGCAGTGGACAGTACATGGCTCTGGGGAACACAAGTGCATTTTAAAACATTGCCTGTAAACTGTGTTATGGACATTGGTATGCACACAGCTACTGTACAAGAATTCAGCAGCCATGCTTTATAACTTGTCCTACAATGAAATTCCCCACAAATATTCACCATACAGGTGTTAGCAATTTGCATTTTAACAGCGCATTGTAAGAGCCTTTGTGAAGCCTTATGTTCCATTATTACTGGGATACCAGACCCGGACATTAGGGGAACAGTAGCACTGGAAGCCATATACTTATACAGCCATGGAACTGTTCCCAGAGTGGTGGTGTTTCCCCTTCAGATTTCCAACTCTAGGCCACTTTCCCATTACATTACATTTATTTAGCAAACACTCTTATCCAAACTCACAATAAAAAAGAACATAAGTGTATCCACCATAGTTATGTAAGCAACAGTGATAGACAGTGATATAGTATAAAGTGCAAAATCAATAAAGCAAGTTAATTCATGCCAACCTAAAAACATAATACACATCAGTTTAATTTAGCTAACATATCGTCACCTTCTTAAAATAATCGCCTAAGTCATTTTTTGAGGAACATGAGATTTTTGCTTAAATCAGCTCTTCATGATGCTGGCCACCTCTGGTAAAGTTGCCTAGATCCTTAATTGAAAGGATCATGCTGTTTTACCCCGGTAATGTAATCGCCTAAGTCAAGAGTGCTCTTAGGCTGTTTGTATGTTTGCCTAAGTCACAATAAATTTTGACTTAGGCATTTTTACAAGTTATTAATATGGCGGCTGCTTCAAGATGCACAAAGAAAATCAACATAAATGAAGTCATTTCCATGATTCTGGACTCGTCCCCGAATGGTAAGTGATAATGTTTACTACAATATTTGGCTAGGCTATAAATGTTGTGTAGTTATTTAGTCTTTAATCCTCTTATGTTACATAATTGACAGACAGCGTTATTTGTAAGTCAATAGTCATCTATTGATATACCCTTTTTGTGTGAAATGATTAACAAATATCATATATTCTGTATTTGGTTCAGTTTATTCTGTTTTCTGAAAAACTTGAAAATATGACTTAGGCGATTATTTTAAGAAGGTGACGATATATGGCATGCAATTAAAATAGGAAATGGTCTGCCCTAGCTTGAGATAGAGGAAAGGAGAGGAAAAGCTGAGTATTGCAAGCATAGAAGTATTATGAGAAACCATGGGAAGAGATGACAGAGCCAATATATATTGCATGCACAGTCAGAAGAAGAGGGGCCGAGTTTAAAACCTTGGGGGACACCTGTAGGAGCATCCAGAAAGGTAGGATCATCACTTATGAGTTGTGCCCAAGATCCCCAATGTGGCAGGGTAGAAAGGGGGAGCATGTCAACTTTGTCATAAACTGCAGAAAGGTCCAGGATTAGAGCAGAAGAGAGGTAAGCTTAATGGAGAGGAGGGCAGTCTCTGGAGTATACAGCCCTGAAGCCAGAAGCCTGGGTTAAGAAGGTTATGCTGTGAAGGGAAGTGAGAGAGTTGGTTAGCTGAAGTATACTCAAGGGTTTTAGAGAGAGGGGAGCAGAGAGACCAGGCATCCATTCTGGACAGTAGAAATGTCCAGTCTGTTTCTTCAATAAAGGTGTGACTTGGGCCTCTTTGAAGACTGTGGATGCACAACCAGTAGAAAGCTATGAATTTATCATGGAGGAGATGAAGGGAAGGACAGTGGATGGGATAGTCTGAAGAGGAAGAGAGGGAATCAATGGTCAATGTGACATCAATAAATTAGTCAATCACTCACCAGAAGCTCTTATCCAGATAGTTTCCAATTGGGCAGGCCTGTCCAATACAGCTCGCTTTTCAATTTCCCACCTTAATGACTGCACCAAAGGAAGATAGAAAAAATTGAAATAAAGCTAAGCTAAGTAAATAAATACAAGAATAATTAAATAAACAAATAAAGCTTCCCACTGACACGGAGGGGCCCATAAAGCTCAGCTTTATATTGATGCAACAAGAAATCCAGCAAGATTACCTTTTAACACTTTTAGTATTGACGATCCTGCACTCCTTCATGAACATAAAAAGATTACCTTCAACCAGTTATTAATCGATCGATCACATTTTATTTAAGTAATAATCTCAGATCATATTGTTTAAACAATTTTAATAAAAGTGGATGTAATTGACATACGAGATGCCCAGGTAGAAAAGCTTATGGTTATACAGAATACAGGGATATACTATATACAGTATAAATTATCTTCAAAAGTTTAATAAAAGAAAATTCCCCCATTTTAATTTACTAGAGGACATCCATTTTACTTAGTTTAGTGCATAACATAATCAAGCTGCCTTGAGAGAAGCAAAACGGGAGGGACTCTATCTTGGCGATCTTAGCGCTTTGTCTAAACGCATGGTGTAAAGTGCATTTAGGGTGTGTCCATGTCCACTTTTGCTAGTTCGACGGTGTGTTTTTTGTGCACTAAGCACGGTGCTACGTGCAAATGGGCTGAACCTAGTCTCTTCATTAATTGTAGGTGTGTCTTGGGCATGACATGCAATAAACCAGGGGTGGGGAACCTCATCCGCAAAGAGCCGGTGTGGGTGCGGGTTTTTGTTTTAGCCCAGCCCTAAGACACCTGATTCTACTTATCAAGGTCTTGATTGAAGACCATGATTAGTTAATTAGTTGAATCAGCTGTGTTAGTGCTGGGCTAACACAAAAACCTGCACCCACACCGGCTCTTTGCGGATGAGGTTCCCCACCCCTGCAAGAAACCAATCAAAATGTCATATCCCATTCTCTTTAAAAGCATGCTTTTCCACCTTGGCGGATTGCGTATATGGTGGCGAAACAGACGTGCGTGTTTAGAGCGATCAAGGAATAGGTTATGTGGATCAATAGTATGATCAATATTATTCGGACTAACCATTATGAGTTCCTGGTAATTCCGGTAATACAGTGCTGTTATTTTACCAAATAGATGCGGTTAAATTTAATTAAAAGCATCTGTAACAGCTGAGAATAAGCTACCAATGGCTTCCGTCTCACCTTAGAAAATGCCAAATTAGCCAACTTTTTAAACAAATTTCATTTGATTATGCATTGTCAAAAATCTATTCCATGAGCATGGTCTCATGGAATTCTTGAAGTTCAAGCTTCATCCGAAGTTCATTACCTGCATTCTAATATTGATTAATAACATAAATACCGTTATTTTGCCTTAATGATGACACTAAATACAATATAGCTGTCAGGTTGGCAACCCATAGGTTCACGCATATTTCCCCTTGTTTTATAATGTCCTGCTTATGGAAATGTAACCAACCTGTTTTACTGGTAGCGTAATGCTTTAAAACAATCCACTTTTCCAGGAAGACCGTGAAAAGTGTGATTTACAGCAGGGGAAACAGACCTGCTCCTGCATAAAGTAAAAGCACACATGCAGAGAATGGCATTACAATTTATTGTGAATTAATTGTGTAACGTGCTGCAAATTTGGTTTTGTTTCTAATTAGACGCTTACTTCTCTTTAAAATCGTTTTGTTCAGTTATGGAATAACAGGTGAAATCAGCTGGGTTTTAATAAGCTGAGAGTATGGAAACCCTGTCACTGTAATTTAAAAAATATGAAGGAAGAAGAATAAGGTTCAAATTCAGTTCATATGATGACATTTATGTCCGTTTTTTTAACCGTAGGCTATCAAAAAACTTATGCACAGAAAATTCGCTGTAGCCTAGGCTATTTGAAAAACAATAAATGCAATATTCACTGGACAAGGTTTTGAACTTTTTTTAGTCAAAACCATTCTATTTACTTACAGGCTGCAGGCCTATGGAGCTGTATTGTAATGACATCTGAACAGGGTTGTAAAGTACTTGAGTAATTGTACTTCGTTACAATGCTTAAGTACTGTTTTTGGGGATTTGTACTTTACTCGAGTATTATTAAGTTTGTATACTTGTACTTTTATTCAATTACATTTCAGAAAAAAATACACTTTTTACTTAAATTTAAAATGCAGACCTTCAAAGTACAAAGTACAAATCTCGCAGGTCCAACAATTTTAATTAGTATAGCCTGTTTGTTTCTCTGGCTGAACTAACCTTAACGTTATTAATCCTGCGGCCGCACTTGAACTAAACCCTTAATTTTTTTCAAGGCTGTAGTTTGGTCAACTTTACAACTGGATACTGTGATGTGAATGCCGTCCATGTTAGTTTACCTCGACATGTTTTTTCAAATTCGATGGAGGAGTGCATTAAATCGTTTTAATGCAAAACAAGTGTCAGCATTGTCTATCACAAAACTCATTCCATTGTTGGCCGAGAGTATGCTGGATTCCATTCCAGCCTTGCCTAAACACCAACTGATGATTTCACTAATTAGCTCACCTCTTCAACTACCTCACCTGGTGCAATGTGTAGTTAAAACTTGTATACAATCGGCCCATGATGGAATGAGTTTGATACCCCTGGTCTATCCCTTGCAATAAAAAAGTTTTTACTTTTACTTTTTAGTAGGCTACTTAAGTACATTTAAAAGTAGGAACTTTTTGACTTTTACTCAAGTGTATTTTTAGCCAGATACTCTGACTTTTACTTGAGTAAGACTTTGAGACAGTACCCATACTTTCACTTAAGTATAATTTCTGGGTACTTTTTACACCCCTGCATCTGAAGCACATTTTCAGAACTCACTGTCTTTTGCAGTGCGCGAGTTTTCCATTGAATGACAATTCGCGCATTAGGCTTGATATAAGTGTTATCAGCAAAGTTTTTAATGGATAGCCATTGTCCCGTAACAGAATATTGCCCCCCCCCAGAAAATTACAGGAATTATTGACAAATCCAGGCTAATTGCGAATAGTCTATACATGTAACCATACACGTTAAGCTACCATCGCAAATCACCTGGTTGTTGAGGGAGTGGGCTGAAAGCAATTTAATGCGGCACTCCTATGTATCCTTTTATTATTATGCATTTTTTGATATAGCCTACACAATAATATTATTTCACATTGTAATCTTGATATTTTTAGTCATGCTTGTGGGCACCCCTGTGTATGCATATGCACACGCCTATGTAGACGCACTTATATGCACCGTTAAAATAACATGTAAACAACTGCGATATGACTTTAGACCAAGTTTGTGGTGGTTTTAGCGCAAGCGCTTTCTGCTGGCTCAAGATAGCAATATGCCAAAAATTATCCTGGCCACTCCTCATCTTAATACCAACCGGCCCAGTTCACTTATATTAGGCGCAAGATGACTTGGTATTTAAATGACGTGAGCGCGAGGTGCAATAATGAACCCTCCGCCGGGTGCAAGAGAGCAAAGACACTTGCGTTTGGGTTAGCGGTGCTTAGCGCTGGGTGTTTAATCCATGTATCCTAATAATTTGCCTTCATTCCACAAGTAACACATAGAGGTACCCATTTAGCAGGTTTAGCAGAAAATACTGGGAATTGTGAAGAGAGTTTACTGAGGACATAACGAGTCTAACTGGACAGTGCAATGAGGACATAACGAGTCTAACTGGACAGTGCAATGAGGACATAACGAGTCTAACTGGACAGTTCAATGAGGACATAACGAGTCTAACTGGACAGTGCAATGAGGACATAACGAGTCTAACTGGACAGTGCAATGAGGACATAACGAGTCTAACTGGACAGTTCAATGAGGACATAACAAGACTAACTGGACAGGATGGCCCTCACCCCCCAGGAGGAGCAGTGGTGTGGGAAACGGTCCATGAGATGGAAGCACTCATAGGAAGACAGGAAACAGGAAGTGTAATCTGAGGAGTGAATGGCCAACTAATCAGGGAGGAAAATTCCATTCTTTAACATTGTGAAGAGAGTGGGAGGAGTCCTCTGCTCCAGCCAATGGGAGAAATTCTGCTCTGTCCTTGAAGGCAGCATTATCTTCTCTCTGACCTGGCTCTCTGGAGGAGAAACTGAAAAATTACATTACACACATATACCCACACAAACATGTGTGTGCGTTATATATGCAGCAGGAAGAACACACATATTCAAAATATTGAGTTTATTTCCATGTGTAATCCAAATATTATTCAATGAACATGGTATCTTCCCTATTAAAGTGTTTTCTATACCTATACCTGCTGAAAAACATCTCATACTCAAATTTCCATTTAAATCGAATGGGGTTCATGCCATTCATTGAGAAAATTTGAACTTTTATCAGATTGCTGCTGTCTTGAGATCAGCATTATATAATGCAAAGGCAAGATGTTTGAAATGGAATAAATCTGTTGATCTTGACCTACTGATTTGATACTACTAATCAAATATGGCTTCATCCATGTGGTAACTTCATATCAGAAATGTATCTTTAATATTCCTCATTCTCTGTCAACATTAGTCCTGCTTCAAGTACAATATCAGCATATACATACTGTATACATATATACTGTATACACGCATGCACACACACACACACACACACACATGCACACACACACACACGCATGCACACACACATCCACACACACACGCATGCATGCACACACACATGCACACACACACACGCAAACACAAGCAAGAGCCCCACACCTGTAGCATAGCCCTGTGCCTTGTGTCCTCCTTGCTCCCAAAATGCCACAGAACACAAAGAGGGAAAAAAACATGTGACAGGGTCACCATACAAGCCCGCTGCCCCTTCAGCAGGAAGTACACCAAGGCCCGCCCTTCAATAGTGGAAGTAAATGATGCACACAGGCATCAACCCGCCCCCCCCCTCCCCCCTCCCTCAGGAAACACACAGCTCCCTCTGCTGCAGGAAGAACACAGCACACATGCTGCTGCAGGAAGAACACAGCACACATGCTGCTGCAGGAAGAACACAGCACACATGCTGCTGCAGGAAGAACACAGCACACATGCTGCTGCAGGAAGAACACAGCACATATGCTGCAGCAGGAAGAACACAGCACATATGCTGCTGCAGGAAGAACACAGCACACATGCTGCTGCAGGAAGAACACAGCACATATGCTGCAGCAGGAAGAACACAGCACATATGCTGCAGCAGGAAGAACACAGCACACATGCTGCTGCAGGAAGAACACAGCACATATGCTGCAGCAGGAAGAACACAGCACATATGCTGCTGCAGGAAGAACACAGCACACATGCTGCAGCAGGAAGAACACAGCACATATGCTGCTGCAGGAAGAACACAGCACATATGCTGCTGCAGGAAGAACACAGCATATATGCTGCAGCAGGAAGAACACAGCATACATGCTGCTGCAGGAAGAACACAGCATATATGCTGCAGCAGGAAGAACACAGCATATATGCTGCTGCAGGAAGAACACAGCACATATGCTGCTGCAGGAAGAACACAGCACACATGCATGGACAAACATGATCTATTTTAGACGGATCAGCTTTCCCAGTTGTGGATTTTTCACAGGCGGTTGCACGATAATCAGTCCATTATATTGAAGTTAATTTGATCTCATTGTTCTATCAACATCTGATGCCACCAGAACTTTCATGGACAACTAACGGGTATACGGTGTTCATGTGCACATTGGGCCCCAGCCTTTTCCCCATGCTGAGTCAATACTGCCTTCAAGCTATTATAGCAGCAGTTGCTGTGTCTGCACGCAGCATTCTCTCTCTAATCTAGTTTAAGAGCAAACTGCCTAATGGATTTAGGCTTTCCAAAGCAGTGAGCTTCTCCTTATGAATGGCTACACCTCCAGCAATGAAGCTTTCACAAGGAAGAGCTCAAGTCTTCCTCTGCCCGACTTCATGCCCAAAAGACCTCTCCTTTTGGTAACAGTTCAAATGGCGCTGGTAATGTCATGATGCTACAATGTTTATAAGATTATCAGCGGCTGTCCCCTTAGTGCCCTGACACTCTCCTCCTTTATCTTCACAGCCACCGGCCTCCCTGTTCACAAACTCACCTCCACTTAACCCCACATAATAAAATAAGACCAATGAGACAGAGCCGGAACCCCCAGACATGGGCTGCCACACAGAAAGCTATTTTGACACAAATATGAAGCAATACTGTCTTCTCTGCCTCGATGACTGGACTGCAGGCAGTCTCCACTTAAATACATCCACAGTAAACACGTCCATCAAATGCTCTTTACAACAGACGAATAATGGCCGGCGCGCTCTGAAAGACCTCCGTCATTCATTAAAAATCGGTGCATCGTGTGCGCTCAACATCTGTGCCACACCGTGCCATTCATGAACTCCCCACCACCCACAAATACGGACTTCTCTTTTTAATTAGGTTACCCGATAATTATTTGTCGGTAGCTAATCGTCGCTCTTGCACAATGAAACCGGGACAGGGACAACGCAATTGACTGACATCCTTTCTCTATGGACACAATGGCTAATTATAGGCAGTCCTATGGGACTGACAGCAACAGCGCACGGGCGTGGTCAGGATTCGATAGCGTAGGCTACTGAGGCGCATTACTACATCAAGACTAGGTGCATGTTCGCAGGTAAACCACATGGCAGACCCTCTGCACAGCATTTTCATTCATTTGTATTAGCTTACATTCGTCGGGTACAAAATGGCAGAGCAGAGTTGATTGCTTCCTCCCGAGTGGTGGCTTACACTAGTTTACAGTACTGCGGGCGTGGACAGTTGGTGTTTTACGCAGCCGTAAGCCAGTCGCACTGATGCTATTCCAGCGCACGGACCTATAGGTGCAGAAAAACGGATGGAGAGGAGGAAAAGAAAAGAGAATTGTTGTGAAGATGGCCAGCCAGGCGTGAAGGTTAAACGTGGTGCGATAGCATGAATATTAGTCATCAGTTCTCGTCGGCTGTCACAGGAGACCAAGTTCTCATTAAGCAGCAGAAAATTTGTTTCTTATTCCCTGTCCCAGCACACACAGACACACACGTCGGCACACGCACACACACATATGCTGATGTACCAAAAATTAAAATTCTTTAATTCTATCAGCATGTAATTAGTTGGCAGATTGTTCCTAGGGTTTCTGTAATTGCATCCATTTATTCCGCTTCTGGTGACCTTTGACCTTTGAGGACTCTGATGGTTGCAAATTGCAATTAATATGGGTGGGGGAGGACAAAGGAATTAATGACACAACTGGGCTCACATTCGTGTCTATTAAGGTATCTGATCTACAGTGCATTTCCCCTTAAATGATGAAACATATCATTCTGTCTTACTAAAAATAAACTGTTAAAGGGCATTTAGGGACGAGAATGATGGGTAATTTACCTTTTACAGATTTATATTTTATTAATACAAAGACATTTTCTAGTTAAAGTCAATGACAATTTTAAACGGGGAAGAGCTCGGCGAGACCTTCTGAGCACAAGACGGATGACAACTCCAGGACATTTTAGATACTGAACTTCAGATGGCACGGCTAAGGGTTCCAGGGAATAGGTTTTAAAATACAGCACGGCTCTATGAATCATCTTATCTACCTGCAATTCAGCACTCACATGCAACACAAAAATCACAATATGGATGCTGAGATATGCACATTCAAAAATCACAATATGGATGCTGAGATATGCACATTTTCATTTTAGACATACAGGTACATACAAAAAAAAACCAACACATTTACACACTTACATACTCATTCACACGCACATACACACTCATGCATTCATACAAACACACACACACAGAAGAGTAACAACGGAGTTTCACTGTGGTCAGGGCGGCAGTGTAGTACAGTGGTTAAGGAACTGGGCTTGTAACTGAAAGGTCGCAGGTTCGAGTCCCACGTAGGACACTGCCGTTGTACCCCTGAGCAAGGTACTTCACCTGAATTGCTCCAGTATATATCCAGCTGTAAATGGATACTATGTATAAATGCAAAAAAATGCTGTGTAAGTCGCTCTGGATAAGAGCGTCTGCTAAATGCCTATAATGTAATGTAATGTAATGGTCAAAAACCAGGGAAGCCAGGCTCCGCATAAAAGTCGGCTGTATACGGCTACTTTTCGCCTTCATTATGCAGAAAAGTTTGAAAGTTTTCATGAACGCCTGAGGCACACTCACCTTGCCCCACAATGCATCCACGCAACAATTTTAAATCTACAAAAACAACAAGGACAAAGGCAGTATATGAGAGTGCAATGTCACGCTTCAGCTTTTTGAAGAGTAGAACGGCAAATGTCATTCCACCGAAGGAGAAACATCAAGATCAATTCCAATTTGGGAGAAACGTCTGGTGGATAGAAAGACGTGTCCGTTGGGTCATTTTCCCATCTCTGCAGAGGAACTCTTAACTGCTTTTATATCTAATTGCACGTCTTTTAGTGCCGTTTCCTGTGAGGTACCGAGCCATTATCAGTAGAGCCACATTCACCACCGCCTCATTATTAAACCACTATCGCACACAGGGGCTGTAATCTCATCAAAACGTAGTCACCCGACCACTCATAATTACAGGGGAAATGATGAGCCAAATGAGAAAATAGCTCTTTCTTTAGTAAAATTAAAATGAAGGAGGGACATGAAACATCAACTTGACAATCAGTAGTTTCATTCGAGAACATTAAAGGACAAGGATTTCTTGGCTTTCTTTCTCGTACTGCAATTATATCTGAGATACTTACATATGGGGTTCAGTGTATTCTTGAAAGAGACATCAGATGGAGAAACAGTTCACTCAATATTATGAGTGTTCACACTGCCCTCTACAGGAAACTTGGTGTAAGCACAGTTTCTGATATTAAGTATACAGAAGAGCATGGAAAGCAGTATGGAATGCACAAGGCTCTCTGGGATAATTAATGACTATCAGGAGCCAAAATACAGGCCACATGCAATATTCAGTGTCACTCAATATAATCTAGAAGCTATGTGAAGCAATGACAACACAATGGAGAATGACAATAGAAGCTGAGCTCTGTTCAATAATTAAATTCTCACCAATGAGAATTCAGCAAAAGTCATTATTGTCAAAATGAAATTTAATGCACAACACAAACCTTCTGAAAACATCAACAGAAAGGAATCAGGACAGGTTTCAAAAAATGGTTTTGTAAATCTGTCCAGAGTCGGAAATTAATTGAAATGCAACTTCACACACTCCTGGCCTAGTGTCCCATACTAACCCTCACCATTACTAATGCTCTGGGTTATGGGAAATGCCTTATTGCTTTCAGAGGTATCCGAGTGACTGAAAACATCCAGACTGTCTGTATGTCTGTCCCTGTGCAGAGACAGAAACATCTTTGTTACTGTGGAGGAGGCAGACTGACTTCTCTACGCCTACCCCCCAGATATCCCACAATTCTCTGGGAAACAGGACGGTCAGGCGGTGTGTTTGTAGAAAGACAGCATGTCGTCCAGGTTTTGTGACGGGGGAGGGGCCTGAGGCTGGTTTGTCGTTTGAGTCCGTGCTGCCTGCTCGGACTGCGCAGAGGTGCTCTGCCAGGATGTAGCCCCGCCCTCCCTGGCCTGTGCTCCTGACCACTGGAAGGTAAACTTGTGTTTGCCCCCCTCCGTCCCCTGGCTGCGACTCGGTCTCCTCTCGTCGCTAAAGTACGTAGAAGGAGGAGCGAACTCCGCCTCCCGCTCGTCCCTCTGTTTGCTGGTCCACTGGCCAAGAACAAACTCTGAAATAGGAAGCAATGCAGTCATTAGAACACAGCATTGAATTTACAGAATTCCATTGGGGGGGGGGGGATCTGATAGATTTTTTGTTAATGCATCATATCAAACAGAAAACACCTTTACAGACTACAGAACCACTGTCCCTTTGATTCCATCTAGTGATAAAATAGTGTTATTGCACCCAAGGAACAAGCTATGCAAACTAAAACCAGTCAATTCTACGTGAAAGCAATGAACAAACAGAATAGTTTAATTTACAGAAAAATAAAACTCTACTTGCATCAAACCTTACATATCATATCCATGCCACATAAGGTTACTTTATGTTGTTAATCTCAGACCAGGGATACCATCTGGGTTTGAGTGATGTCTTTTTGCACAGTCCTAGAGAATGGGGAAAAACTGTTCTGAGGCGAGGCACTTGTCACTGCCCTTGTATCTCCTCTACCGGAAATTACCTTTGCCCCTGTCCCAATCTCGGATATATGGCACGCCTGGCCTTGTGTCTCTCCTTTCCTGGACCTCCACCACCACCTTCTTCTGTGCGGGGGCCACAAGAGGTTCCTCTGCCGCTGGCAAGGGCCCCACCATGTCCACCTCCTCCTCTTCCACTGTTATGGAACAACACAAATCAAGGGCTGTTTCAGCGCTTAAGACAACAAAACGTACCCTCAGACCCCCAAGGGTCCACGTCTTTGTGTGAGTTTTAACACTTCCTTTAGTTATTAATGCACCGTCACCTTATCTTACAATTATTTTAGTTTCTGCAGCCCTTATGTTTGAATAGCAAACCGTGGCACTTCTAAAAGCCAGTCTCACCGCCGTTCTCCTCAGCCGCCAATTCGTCCTCTGTCGCATTTGGATTGGCGTTCTTCATCTTCCTCCGCCTCACTTTGACCAGTCTGGCCTTTAGAAGGGCCTTCCTCTTCTCCTTCAGCTTATCTCGTTTGCTGCGCTGGTCGGTCGTCTGCAGGAAGCCAACACAAACATGTGTGGAGCACCTGGACCTCACCCCTCACCTCGACAAGGCACCATTCCCAACAGCGCCCTGCATGCACATCCTCTCCGGACCGAGCAAACTCACCTGGTCTCTGAGCATGTCCAGCGTGTCCCGTTGTTTCTTACGCAGTGCCTCATCCTGAGCGAAGGCGAAATAGCCCACGCCCAGCTCTCGAGCCTCTGAAACCCAGATACACAGGCCCATTCAAAACACTGTAAGACAATAACAACCTGAGGCACTCAAGACAGACTGAGACATATTCAGCACATCTTAAGCCACGTAGTCCATTGAGTAGGCCTAGGCTCTTCACTGCCGATTCTTGAACACCCCAAGGTCTCGACCACTGCCAGCTGACCTGGCAAGCTATTCAATGAATTAATTCTTGGTGTGAAATAAAAAAAAATAAAAAACTCTTATGTCAGTAAGACATTTTCCATTCCCCCCCCCCCATTTCACCTTTATTTTCATTTTGAGCTATGATCCCTTATTCAGTTGAATCAAAAACTCAAAAACACCCATTTTGCACATCACCATGGTTAAGGAATACCCGACTAAAAATTTAATTTCTGCAACAATGCAACATCATCACCATTCCACCTGGATCAAAATACACAACCCAGGTCAATGACCATCTAACATTACAACTCCCTCACAGGTTGGTTTCGCCTCCCTCCCTCCTCCTCCTCCTCCTCCTCCTCCTCTCACCTTTTTCTCGGATGTCCTCATAATGCAGTGGCCCCATTGGCCTCTTCATCGCCTCCTCTTCCTCCCTCTCCCACTCCTGCCGCTGCAGTTCTCTGCGCATGTCCTCCGACAGCAAAGTTTTCCCACCTGGTTCACTCCTGTAAAGGAAGCAGGCATAACACATTCATCCCAGATGCATGACTCTCACAGTGATAATCGACAAGCAGTCCAAACACACTCATCCCAGATGATGACTAGTACCGTTCAACTGCACAAGCGGACTGCTGACTTTATTGTACTAAGCTGTTTTAATTTGTTAGGACTGTGCCTAGTAACCGGACTGGAAGATGCAGAGGATCATCGTGGAACAGCAGAATTAAAAGATGCAGAATTATAAATAGCTAATATTCATCAACATTGTCATTCTGATGATTTTTCTTACTACTTTTCTCACAACATGCTTGCTATATCACCTTCTGTCAAAACAGATACTTCTGTTTATTTCTAGTAAGTTATTTTGGAGAAAGCACGCAGGTCGCAACTGGTAGACAGTAATTTATTTTTGGAACACTTGCAAGGGACTTCTGGCTGGACTTTCAAGGACAGGACCATTTACACTTTGGTGTGGGTTCTGGACCTGCACACTAGCTAGTGATATCAAGCAACCTGCGCTTGTGTATATAATGATAGAGTGTATTGAGTCTTTAGGATAGGTACCTCCCTTTTGTGTCTGCTATAATAAAAGCCTGTTTGTCTTTTTTATATCACCATGTGGTCAACAGGGTTTTCTTCTATTTGGGGCTGTGGTGGATTAGTGTGACAACCAGTATCGTCTCCATTGATATTGTAAAACTGGGGAGGTTTTGGGTCATAACAAAAAGCACAGCATCCTCAAACTAGCCATGGATCAGGCTTCGCTCATTTAGCCAGCCAGCCAGCCATATACGTGTCTGCAAATATGTTATAGAGAAATGCCTGCTGCTTTTCATAATTTCTCTTCCTGCATACCAGAAAAAAAGTAAGAGTATTGAAGAGTAATGAAGAGTAGTGAAATAAAATGGCTGGAGGGATGCGGATGGAGCAGAGAGCTAACACAGAAAACTCTCCGCACTTCGGCCTGCTTTCTCTCATCACCTCTTGCCATGAAGGTCCTGGTCCATCTTCTGAAACTGTGGCAGATCCTTCTTCATGCACTTGCGTGAGCGTCCCAGGGCATCCACGTAGTCCACCCTGAGGAGACACAAGAAAAACATTATGAGAGTGAGAGAGCCTACAGCCTTGGGAGTATCTGGGTGATGTTCAAAGAGACCGGACTTTTGTTGCTTGTATACACCAACCATTCCTCATCAGGGTTCTGGGGGGGAGGGATGGGTGTCAGATCTTCAGAACTCTCTCCTCCCTCCATTGCTGCGCCTGGTCTCTCTCTTTGTGCCTGCAGCTCCCTCTTCTGGTCGATGATCTTCTGCGTGAAATCCACCAGGAACAGGCTTTCCGATTCCTCATCTGACAAAAACAACAAAATTTAAATTTAAGGGGGGGGAGGGGGCATACAATCCAATCATTAGGAAAAAGAATATTACCTCTAAAAGCACTATGACAGGGATTCCTCCACCATTGAAATCCCATTGTTTAGGCTACTTCAAAATCATGAGGTTGAGGCAAAGAATATAATTTTCATCAGAAAATCTCCCCTCCCATGAACACTCACAAGGTAAAGTAACTAGATTGGTGTCACACTGAAAAAAGGCCAAAACTGAAATCAAATCAAAATGTATTTATATAGCGCATTTCACAAACAATTGTCACAATACGTTCACAGAAAACCCTGGCCTAAACCCCCACTAGAGCAAGCCAAAGGCAACAGTGGCAAGAAAATACGCCCTGGTGGCAGATAGGAAGAAACCTTGGGAAGAACCAAATTCAAAAGGGGGGGACCCATCCTCCTCTGGTCAGCTCAAAATGTAGGTATTAATGACCAACATGATTTACAGAAGTACTGAAAGGGCTGCTCATATAGCAACTAAATGACGTTACAAAGTTGATCTTATTTTCTCTCTAATTTGAGTGGACTGGACAGCCAAAACATAATATTTTGAATTCAAAACTACACCATTATCAGACAGAGAACACGATACCTGGGAAATCTCCTTTAGTCATCTGCTCATACAGCTTGGCTTTCTCTTCAAGCTTGAGTCTGTAATGACAAAAGTCAACATGTCATCTCAAACAGTAAAAATGCAACAACAAAAAAGTAGTGCCATGCTCACATTGATGACACATAAGACGGCTAACACATAGTTAATAAGAGTCCACAAATTAAGGGTTTGGCAGCTTTATAGCAATACACCAGGTGTGATTCTGAGTTAATTAGCAGCCATCTAGCTGACACCTACACTATATCCACGGTAAATTGTCACTATGTAACCACACACCTCGACTTGTCAAGGGTATTTTCCTCTTCTTTTGCCAGTTCCACATCCTTCTGTGACCGGGTCGACACGCCCTCGTTCTGCTTTTCCCATACATTAGGCTTCTGCAGGGCTCAGCACAAACACAACACCGTGAAGCAAGTCGACCCATTGCAGTCTGTACACGTGCTCGTAGCCGACTAACGATAAATACTTCGTTGACTACTGTTCTATTCAAATATCAGTAACTTAAAGCTGACGATTTATAACTTCAGCGAAAAAGCCACGCAGCATTCATTCGACATTGGGATACATCACCTACCTTAAATTTCGACTTTGGTTTCACAGGAACCCCTGCGTCAGAAGATAACTTATCTTGCTTGAACTGCTCTTGCTTTCTGTAGAGTTCAGCTTTGAGATCAACCAGCTTTTGAACGAAACAAGACAATATTAGCTAACAAGTTACATTTGTAGCGAGGATAGCTAGCCGAGTAACATGCTTAACACTCATAAACGCTTTATTTTTTTTAAACATTCATACGAACTGTGGCTATAAAACTAAAAAAACTTACAGATGCAGCTGTTACAACATATAGCTTTTTCTTTTTATCCATTTTAAAGATGTTGCCAGAACAGGTGAGAACAACTAGAAGAATGATCGTCACTAAACAATTTCCGCCATTTTGATGAGGTCATACAAACAACGTTTCAGTGGCCGAGACAAATTATTTAACTACCGCCCCCTAATGGCTGGGAGCACACACAGTAAATTTAGCCTTCATAAGAAAGGTAAACTCTGTCTTCAGTTGCCTGGTATCAATCTTCTTTCTGTAATTTGTGGGAAGCTAATCTTGATCAATTTAGATGCTGTCCTATCAACAAAACGAGCTCTAAGTATTCTTTCTAAAATATTAATTCTGAAATCTTAGTACCCTTGCGTTTACATACATAACTTGATACAATGCCCTGGTTACTCTTGGGGACCCAAATCTCCAGATCTACTACCAGGTAGCAGACACCACCTCCATGCCAAAAGGCTTTTTGAAAGAAAAATCTTCTATTGAGAGCATGAGAGCAGTCAATAAAAATAAACATCTGGAATTTTTTAACAGCATTGTGGAACTACAAATGGAACTGGATATTATAGTCAGTCAGGTCAAATGAGACCAAAATGAAGCTTTTTGGCCACACACACACAACTGGTGGTTTTGCTGTTCGACACATGTTGAAAAGAACATCATACCTACGGTGAAACAAGGTGGACGATCTCTGATATCCTGGGGCTCTCGTTAAGGTTAATGAAATGATAAACTCCAGCATGTACCAAGCCATTTTGGTCAAAACCTGGTTTCCCCTGCTAGGAAGATCAAACGTGGCTAAAAATTGATCTTTCAATAATACAACGATCCCAATCATACCTAAAAACAAAACAAGAAGTAGTTAACATACCACAAAACTACTGTTAAGCAATGACTATCTCTGACTCCAGACTTGAACACAATTTAAAATGAGTGATTTGAATTAAAGAGGGCAGTTCGCAAGTGTAGACCAAAGGATCAGAATGATCTTGAAAAATATAAAAATGGTCAAAGATCCCATACTTTAAAAATAACTCGCTGGCTGATGTAAAAGCAGCTTGTGAACTAGATTATTTTATGAATGCATCACCACAGAAATAATGATAATTTATCCAAGCTCATCAGCCAGTGCTGATTAAGTGTCATGCACAGGAGATTGCATAGACAGCTACAGGACTTTTTTTTCCTTCAATTATTTCCAAGTTGAACATTTATAAAAACCAGTCTGACACAATCCAGACCCCTTCAGTGCAAGGAGTCAATTTTACAATTATATTTGTTTAAACTAAATTTGGTTATTAAAGGATGAACCTAAAGTAACCCATGGGCTATAGTCGAATTTACTGATTACTTGTTTTACAACATTTAACATTTTTCACCCCCTACATTTATTTGAATTAAAACAAAATGGTGCATCAGTCCATCAGTCCTGGAAACAGACAGCAGATCTAATACTAAATATTAGATGATACAGAGATCAAGTCTGTGTGATATGTCAATGGCATTTTACTCACCTTTTTTCACATGTTGAATTAAGACAAGGAGAGTCAGGTATTGGTTCAAAATAGGCAATATTATTTTACTCAGTAAAGGAACAGATATATGCTGGCTAACATAAGACTGACATCTCTACGTTGTAATATAGTACATCCGCACTACTTCCTGCCAGCCTGCATGGAGAATGACTAGAGATTACATAATCTATTTTAAATCATGAAAGTCTGTATGAAGCACTGCATGGAGCAATAGTTGAGATCTATACATCTTGGTTAAAGTAGAAAGAACAGCAGAGATCATCATCACGTCATTTAAACAGCTTCCTGTGTACATACTTAAAGGAGTAAAGTGCAACTGACCCACTTAATCACTTCAATTTACATTATATAACATTATATTCTTAAAATACATGCTCTCTCTCGACATATACAGTGAGCACCATAATTCATTGAACAGTTACATATTTGTTGTTATTTTGGTTCTGTGCTCTAGCAGTTTGAGTTTGAAAGGATACAATGACAATGACGTTGAAGTGCAGACTTGTCAGCTTTAATTTCCGGGTATTTTTATTTTTGATGAACCGTTTAGACATTATAGAACTTTTTGTCGCCCCCATTTTCGGGCATCAAAAAATATTGGACAGTTTAACATAATGTAGAATAAAGTAATGATTTTAAAGTAATGATCCATACTGTTCCAGTGTAATTTACAGCTAAATCTAGTCCCGCCCCCCAATTCCTATAGAGATCCATTCAAATGCAGAGATTATAGTATCGCTTGTAAGAGTACCTGGGAATAAGATATCAAGAGTCTTTTGTTGTTGTTGGGTCATAGACATCAGGAAGTCATGACATGCGGCCAAATATTAAAAATGATTACTTTATTCTACATTATGTTAAACTGTTCAATATTTTTTGATGCCCGAAAATGGGAGGAGGGGACTATGTACCAAAGGTTCTATAATTTCTAAACGGTTCATCCGATATGGATGAAGAAACCCTCAAATTAAAGCTGACAGTCTGCACTTCAACCTCATTGTATCCTCTAAAAAGTGCTAAAAAAGTGCTACAAAGCCAAAATAACAAAAAATGTGTCATTGTCCAATGAATTATGGTGCTCACTGTGTGTACGTGTGTACGTATGTATATATAATGAATATAATGCTGTATCCTTGAAATGCTACATGGCTTCATTCTTCTTAAAAACTTAAGAATATATTCCCTGCAGGGATTCACTTTTTATCTACATATTTACAGAACTTACCACTACTGCACTCATTTAGGAAGAAATCTTAATTAGTACAACTACCCTAATTAAGAGTGTGTGTGTGTGGGGGGGGGGTCCTTCAAAGGGTAAGCTCCTCATTTTCAGACAGTGAGGACCCTGAGAAGAGGCAGCTAACTTTATCCATACAAGGGCAATGTGTAAATATAAACAATGCAATTTTACATTCAAAACCATATGTGCCTGCCAAAACAATACATGGTTCATTAAACAAAATAAGCTTTTCATTAGACAGAAAAAAAAGAAGCAAGACCTCTTTTTAATCTCCTGGAAAAAGAGAAGTCCACTTTTCAGTTTTTGTTATGCCGTTTTATGTTTTCCATTACGCCTCTGTCGTCGTAACTTCTTTCTGAGCAGTTGGCCTTAGAGAAGTGTTCTTAAGTTTTTGGACCGGCAGCAGTTTATTTTACACAGCTGCACCTTGATCAGTATGGAGGGATATTTAGTCTTTTCTGGTTCAGCTTTATACATGCTGTGCTTCCCTCTCCTCCCGAAGCCGCTGCTCAACCCTGCGCGAGAGCTGCCGCAGGTCTTTCAGCACGCTGGGGTGGTCCTCCAGGTCATCATGGAGACACTGAGCGATCTCCAGCTTCCTGTAGTCCTCTGGACTCACAAGGCGTCGCACCACCTGTAACGCCCGTTCCTTCAGGCTGAGCACTAAGAGGCACATGCAACACAATTACCCACCTGAAATTGAACTCACATTTGCCAATCAAGAATTATAATGCCAATTTACACAGATGAGAGACTTTAAGGTACAACAAGTAATAATAATAAAACATGTATTTATATACCACCTTTGTAGTTCCCAAGGAAGCTTCACCAAATCATGACAATTAAAGTCAAACAAACAGTAGTTGATACAGAACAGTAGATTTTCTTTCTGGTGCCAACTGGGGGGACTAGGCTAAACTTGCAGAGATGCTGACAAGAGACAAGCCTGGTGCCAGTTTAAAAAGAACAACCATTAGGAATTTCACCCCCAATATGCACAGGTGCTACCACAATGTTTTCCCCCTAAAAGTCACTTGTCACCAAGGGGTACCTCAGGGAAACGAGTCTATATGCTATAAAAACAGAATTAGTCTATTGTTAATGGTTAAATCTACAATTCGGTATGTAATAGACCTTAATACAGTCTTGATGGTACAACCTATTCACTGAGCCTGGTACGTCAGTAAATTCACATTTGTTTTTAAGGGAATCAAATTTGCATGGTACAGATACAAATGTAATAAATCGAGCAGTGTCAATGCCAATATCATCGTGGTCACATTCTTCGAGGAGGGATCTGCGCAGGTCTTCAAATAATCTGGACATCATTCTGATTTTCATTTGATGAAGATTAGTAGATCTGCACGTATTCGATGTAAAACTCAATTTGCAGTAGAACACAACAAGGGGTCTAGTAAGCTGATAAGCATCAACAACGTTACCTGGCAACGTGATGTTCACCAGCACCACCTGGGAATTTTCCATGGCTTTCGGAAGAAAAACTTCCTTGCCGTTCACTAACATAGGTTCGTCCATCTCTGCGTCTCGGAACAACCACGGGTGACCTTAAGTAGAACAGGAGAGGTGAAAGAGGGCTTCGTGGGTTGTACAGTGAACCGAAAAAGCAAACCGGCTAACATGTCTGCATGCATAAACCATGCTGATGACTGGGATTTTGTCAAGAACACATTAACAGACTTACCCACGAAAGTCGCCATTCTTCGCCAAGCGCCTGGCTGTAACGTGCCATATGACTGCGGCTCCCCTTTGAAAGTAATCCACATCAGGCTAACTGTTCGGGGGCTTCTGTTACAAAATACAACATGCGACGGTATCCTGCTGATCAGCGATCTAACCAGGGGTAGAAGCTGACCAGCTTGATCCAGGGCGTCCTGGGGCATGGCGTCTGAACTCACTTACCTAAACTACGTTAACGTTAGATCGCAGGTAAATAGCACGTACTATGGATTTAAAAGTACCGTATCTTGATTATTATAGATTGCGTTACGTGCTCACAATCACTAGATAGTTCGGCGCAAGGTGCTTTTTTCTTGAAATTAACGTTACACCGCAAGACATTCTGCTCCAAACACAAATATTTCTTTATTTTTTTTTATCACTCGGCAAACTTCCCTTGAATCTATGGGCTGCGACCATTTCCTGTTTCGGGTGTTTATTATTGCGTCATTTCCTTTTGTATCACCAGACCCCGCCCAGTCATATAAAAATCACGTTTCATTGGATAACTAGCATGCCAGTCTCAGCCTTTCTCGCTATTTTATTAACTAAAACTAAATATCCCATAATTCCTCTGTTGACACCAGTCGACCAGGGAAATGTAAGGGTATGTGAAATGTAGCTGTCCAGCTAAAGACATAATCAAACCATTTTGTCACAGGTGTGTATATATGGTAATTGTAGCACAAGCAACTTTGTCGCAAATTTTCAACAATTTAAGCGAGACGAAATGTAATTATTGTAAACTAGCAGATTTTTTTTTTTACTGCATTCAAGCTAACGTTACGGTTGGTAGGAGCATTACACGTTTTGCACGACGGTTCAACTCAAATTGTGAATGAATCGGAAACCTGAAACAGTAACGTTAAGCTATTGGGAAGCTAATCAAGCGGTCCGCTTATCTAATATGTCAAGTTTATTTGCTATGAAACTAGCTAACACGTGCAGCAAAAAACCGACACTTTTCAGGTGTTCCGGTTTCCACGTGCAGTCTGGCGATTTTATGCGTCGACTGAACGCGTTGCAGTTATGTTTATTATTGATGTTGACCTTTATTACGTTGTTTTTTGTTTTATAGCAAGCTAATGCAAATGTTCTGGTGCTGTATATAAATTGTGTTTTTTCCCCCCCAGATGTGGGGACGCATATGTGTGAACAAAGTGGTGACCAGCAGAATTAATCTCCTTTGGAACTGCAGAAGTTTATTTACCATGCAGCTGAAAACTGAAGAGTTTCAGTCGTTGTTCACCGATGGGCTGAATAGCATAGCAGGTATGGATGTTTTCAGCAAATGTAGCCAGGATGTCAATACAACGTTAAGTATTATGTCATCATCCACACACATTGCACAATCAAAATAAAAGCCAATACCCACAATAAATACAAGTTTTAGAAAATGCTTAAGTATCAAACAGACGTTTTAATTAAAACTATAACGAAGCACAGATATGACTGGTATTTTTCAGGACTACAACTTGTTATAAAATGCATGTTTCCTCATTTTAGAGACAAAATAATGAGCTGGCTTTTCAATCACATGAATTACTATGTGGAATCAGTGAAATTATTTTTGGCTGAAAAAGCCAAAAGTGGGGTTGTATCATGCCATATCTAACTAATGCACTACACCTTATTTCAATGATATGCCCCATGATTTGGAATCTAGTCCTAACTCCTAATGTAACTGCATCAGACAGTGCTTTTGGATGATGTATAATTGGCTACAGTAGCTAAGAGGGCTTCAACCAGCAAGGTATTCCACAGCCCCTTCTCCTGTAGTGGTTCCTCTGGGCAGTCACACCTGAAGTGCTTCATTAAGATTTAATGAAGCACTCCAGGTTTTTCTTTTTAGGTATGTGCTGAGTGAGGGGAAAACAAAAAAAAACTTTGATTTGAATGTGTGCCCACAAAATTGCTCTCAGCACAGGGATGGAAATGACACACTCAGTACATAGCAGTTTTAGCTATTCCAGGTCTTACTTGACAAAGGTTGCTTTCCCTGCAATGGGCAAGGTACTACAACTTGTGCTGACCCAAATTGCTCAAACTCTTATGCTTTGGGAGTGATATTTCCATATGTGCAGCTCCTATGTAGTAAACACCTTCAATGCTTTCACACCAGCGCTCTCAGTGTCCTTGTTGTGACTGATCTGCTTGATAACACAGAGCTTTTTGAGAAGAACCATTTTGAGCTGCGTATAGCAGGGGGTGCTGTGCGGGACCTCCTGTCAGGAAAGCGGCCGGATGATGTGGACTTTGCCACGACTGCCACACCCGATGACATGAAGCGCATGTTCCAAGCAGCTGGGGTCCGGCTGATCAATAACAAAGGAGAGAAGCATGGGACCATCACTGCTCGGGTGAGCAGCTGTGCCCCTTTATCGGCTGCCATCAAAGGTTTCACAATTTGTTACATGTTACTGTGACATTAGACACATTTATCTGTAGCTATTGGGTGAGTATATAGGTCATATAGAGATGGTTCTTATATCATGTGGTAAAGGTATCATCCACTCAAAAAGCCAAGACCAAATGTTCTGGAGGTGTTGATGGGATTATGACCTAACTGATAAATTTTAGCAATTTTTTTGCTGATCAATTTTTAAGAATAAGATCAACCCTAACTTTTTTAGATTTAATTATTTGCTGAGTATAGTATATTAAAAAATGGAGCTGGAAGATACTTTTTAATATGATTTAAGAACCATTTATCTACGACATAGAGTGATGGAGATTGGGCAGGTCAAAGTCATAGGTGCACGCTCATTAGCCTAAACTTTGTTAGCCCATAAGTCATATTGGTTCCAGGGGTTTCTTATGAAACCAAATTAAGCATCTCAAATCTCATTCAAATCCGTGTTGATGCGGTCAAAAAGCGTGTTGAATTGACACGGACTCGCCCTATTGCTGCTTCTTGGCAATGTTGATGTTTTTCCTTTATCTGAGGTGATTGTATCGCTTGTATTACATCTTCCCCCTCAAAAGGAGCCATGGATTATTCTGTAATCTAAGATAATGTTTCAGCTGTAACCATATCAGCGTATGCATTTGTCTATGTAGTTACACAATGAGAACTTTGAGGTGACCACTCTGCGAGTGGACGTACAGACAGATGGACGGCACGCCGAGGTGGAGTTCACCACAGACTGGAAGAAAGATGCCGAGCGCAGGGACCTCACCATCAACTCCATGTTTTTTGGTATTCTACCTGTTCATCATGCCTAATGTACTGTATAAAAGCAAGTTTAATTTGCATGGCACTTTTCAGTTTCTCAAAAAGCTCTTTATAGTGAAAAGACTCAATTTTACAAACACTTAAACTGGGTAATTTAACATATTAACATATTTATTTAATTAATTATAGCAATAATATGAGCAATAATAAATATTAATAGGTAGATTGTATTATTTACCAATTGAAATGGTTAATAATTTACAGTCATTGTCACTCATTTGTATTATTTCCAAAGCACTGTGCAGTGGTAAAACGAATCTTTTTGTGTTTGACTGAGCCTTTGTATTGCCTTGCCAGGCTTAGACGGGACCCTGTATGACTATTTCAGCGGCTATGAAGACCTTAAGAACCGTAGGGTTCGGTTTGTTGGCAGTGCAGAGCAGAGGATTCAGGAGGACTACTTGAGAATTCTAAGATACTTTAGGTAAAGAATAATTTGTCTATTGAAACTGTCCAGAAAAAAAACCAATTAAAGTTCTGTATAAACTAGAAAACATCTCAAATAAGACCAGTTTGAATCCCAGATTAAAAGGAAAATGCAGGAATGTTCTCCAGTAACTTTCTGATTTCCCAGGAAGATTATTTATGGTGTGGGTTTATCACCAGCATAGTTTCATTGCATCATTGAATTTGTGAGCTAACAACAATTTGTCTTGAGTGTGCAGTGGACTTGCTGCAACAGTCATTGTCCCAGGTCTTCGACACACGTGCGCACACGCACGCTCGCACACGTACACACACACATGCACGCATGCATGGACGTATGCACGTATACACTCTCTATTCAAGTATTCTTGTTTCTTGTATTCTATTTTGACTTTTATCCTAATTTTGACTGCCCAGACACATTGGTAGACCAGTCCTATCACCAGTCTTCAGTTCAGGAGAGCACACACTAGCATGCACCCCCATTGACATGTGTGCAGCTGCAGTCCACTACTGAGCTGCACCAGGCTTTTTTTGGTTCTAGGACCTGTGAGGGAATGGAACAGCCTGCCAACTGAAGCTCTCTGACATCATGACCAATTCTACTCCTAGGTTTCTATGACAATAACCGCGTAAACACGGCACCATCGCATTTCACGCTGCAGCGGTCCCTCATGCTCAGTCAGCTGGTGGGGGAGAGATGGCTCGCCGCAAAGAAATCACACATGCAGTCCTTGTTTAGACTGTCATTGCCGTAGAAACTTACGAATACCTAATTGCACATGACCCCATTCGACTACTGCCCACAGCTGGTACTCGCAGTTATCTTCGTATTGCTTTTATGTGTTCTGTGAATCATTTTGGGGAACAGATAACTTGTATGAAAGGTTATATATTGATAAATATAATAATTTTTTATCTGTACTGTGGGGCACATCACTGTACGCTAGGACAGTTCTTTCGGTGAATGTCCCACCTGGAAGGCTGTATGATCTCGTTTTCTTCACTCTCAGGCCTTTTCTTGTTCCTCTGGTCCCACAGGTTTTATGGAAGGGTGGCAGCGCGAGCGGGGGAACACGAGCCTGGGACGCTGCAGGCCATTCAGGAGAACGCCCAGGGAATGGCCGTCATCTCCGGAGAGCGCATCTGGGTGGAGCTGAAGAAGATGCTGGTGGGAAAACATGCAGCACATCTGATTGAGGTCATGTACGAGCTGGGCGTGGCTCAGTACATGGGTGAGCAGGACAAGAACTAGGGTGTCGGGATGTTCACTCAGTCCCCCACACTGCCTCTTTTCACCTTGTTTTAAAATGTGGAATTGCATAAATATCACTTTCATCTGCATGTGGCTGTTGATTCATTTAATCATGGCCAATTTTATCTACCCGATTTTCTTCCAGGCACTGTCCTGGCTTGATTTAGCATTTGATTATACTTATTCCTCTCTACACTCGAGAACCAGTAGCATCAATCACAGCCACAATCACGGCTTTGCCCAGTTTGATTAAATGTAATCCCCCCCCAACTACTTAGAATGTGATTGCAACTTAAAAATGTCTGCTTAATATTTATCAGTGCTACTCACCATGAATCAAAATGAAGGAAGTGCAAGCTTGGCTTAATCTCTATACTTTATGTCATGAGAAGGATTCACATGTATACTGTATACAGCTTGTTCTTTACACTTCTATTCTCCCACCCACCCATCTGCTTATGGTAAAACATGGCTCAAACTTCTATGTAGTCAATCATCCAATCAGAAGCAAGCTTGTACAGCTTCCAAGTGATCGTGTGATGTGTTATTGCCAATCACACGGAAGCTGCTACGATTGTCTTACCAACACCCAATTGATATCAGTGTGGTGAGCATTTCACTGGGCCTCTGAAGTTTGAATGTTTACTACTGCATCATGTATAATTAAAGAAAAAAAGACGAAAAGAAAGGCAATACCCAACGTGGCGAGGGCGGTTATCGCATTCGATAATTATCGTTGCGGTATATCGCCCAACCCTAAGTCAGAGCATAAGTCCCGCCTTTGGCACCCCTTTCAGGGTTACCTGTGGTGGGGAATGTGGCAGAGCTGACGCGGGTGTGGCAGCGGTCACATGCTTGGTCGCCGAAGCCTATGACACTCCTGTCGGTTCTGTTCCGGTGCTCGGCGGATGTGGACAAGCTAGACCTGCGGCTGAAGATCTCCAGGGAGGAGAAGAACCTCGGGCTCTTCCTGGTGAAGTACAGACGGGATCTTGTCAAGTCCAAGGATGAACCCGACAGCCTCAAGCCCTACACAGATTTCATCATTGATGTAAGTGCCAATCGTGTTTGACCTCTCTCGTTTTTTACATGTATTTATCTATTTGTATTTCAAAGCCAGTTGCTGGTAATCTGCCCTATAATGGAAGGCCATCCTCCTCCTCCCAAACGGGATTTCCAGCTCTAGAAAATGTCCGGGGGGAAGATGTTTGTATCTTAGAATGAGAACCTGATTCCCTGTAGCCATTAATGACCTCATAGCATTTATCAAGTAGAGCAGGGGGCTTAGTTTTATTAAAAATAATTAGTAGTTATTTCTGTAATCATTCTTCTTCTTCTTGTTATTGTTCATCGTCTTGTTATTGTTAGCAGCAATAATACTTTATCTGTCATCACAGTCACGGGAGCCTGATGCCCAAAGTAAAATGTGTGAGCTGCTGAAGTACCAGGGCGAGGAACGGCTACTTGCACAGATGAAGAGATGGGCCATCCCCCGCTTTCCTGTCAGTGGGCATGACCTGAGGAAGATGGGCATCACATCCGGCAAGGAGATTGGCATCATCCTGCAGAACCTAAGGGACGTCTGGAAGGAGAGCCGCTACCAAATGGGCAAAGAGGAGCTACTGAATAATGTGACCAGGTCATAGCCGGGGACTCGGGGGTCATAGCCAGTCCCCTACATATCAAAGTGATCCAAAACCCAGGCCCAACCCTGTACCCCATGACTCCCCCTTCCCCAGGTGTTTCACCTTTGGGAATTCTGGGTGCGGACCCCAAATTATGTACAGGATTATTTCCTGTGCCTAACGGTAGTCATTACACAGGATTTGCAGCCATTGTTCACACCACTGTCTAATATAAGGCAAGAAGCAAATAGCACTTTTGGGTCTTGTGGCATCAATTAACTTTTATCAGTTCCAGTCAAATTAGCCTTTAGAAGTGGTGAGCAAAACGGTGTTATGGGTAATTTGAAGCATCCAGTCTGGAGTCAAGGGGGTGTTTGAAAAAGAAGAGACAGTCCTACACCAAACCAACATATTTGTATTTGAGATTTGTCGGTTCACAACGATTCTTTAAAATTATTGTTTTATGTTAACAAAACATACTTGTTAAAAGATGCACACAATGCTGGCTTGCCACACGAACACTCATGGGAAATCTTTGAGACTAAAAATATGGAAGGCTTTTGCTGTATCCTCTAATCTTACTGTATCACTGCGGTAAAGTTGGTTTTATATTGGAGATTCGGTTTCCATTCCTCAATAGCCTTTGAACCAGATGCCTGGTAAAAAAATATAATTAGAGGGGATGCTACCTATTACATCAGAGTTGGTTCTGGACCTCTAGGTTCAATGAAAAAGCTATTGAAATTAAAAGTATCAAAAAAACATGTTGAATAAAAAAAAAAGTTGTTAGTTGTCCCCCCAGGCTGATTCTGAACATATACATGTACAGGTTCTGGGATGCCTGTTCAAAAGCTATTACGAAAATGAAACCGAATATCCGACGTAAAACCAACCTTAACGCATGTGTATCCATGGTTTGAGGCTTTCGGTATAGCCAAGATCTTAATCGTGTTTGGATAATTGTTTATCTGCCTCCATGTAAACCCTAAGGGAGGTGTAAATAGGTTTGGTGTCTACACAACAGATTGTTCACACAGAATGCACAGTCCTCAGTACTGATAAAGGCATGGAAATAAATAACCAATCTGATGCATTGCTTTATTAGTGCATAGATTTTTTTAATGATCATAGGAAATAAGAATTTTGAGTTCTTTGGGAGAAATACTTTTCAAATAACTATGTTGGATAATTGCTTCCCTTACCTCCTCTTTCATCTTAGCTGTTGTAAACGTGTTGGCTCACTTCATGATCTTTCTCCAGTAGTCTGTACAATTGGCTTGTTTAGAACGCGTTCAGATTGACTAAAGTTACTTAAAATGCCCCATGTTCTAGCAGTTTTAGAAAAGCTTATGGGTGGTTTCCGTATATATAAATTAAAACGCACTACTGAAACGAAAGATGTTTCATTAATGATTTGCCTAAATTAATGTCACGACCGTCACATAATTGATAAGGCTAAAATGAAGCAGTCCAACTGTGCAAGACCCTAGGCTACTGAGCTTCTTCCGTTTGAAAGTCGACAACTAAGATCTGCCCATCTTTGAAAATTAAAGACGGCTGAAAGTCGTATTCAGTGTGTGGTGCTGAAGGATAGCTCCTCCCTGCGCTTGTGTGGCTGAAATATAAACCAGCGTGCAACAGCTGCCCCAATTCTACAGAGAAGCCTTAGTCTCGAGTACAACCTGTTACTGTGAAACATCAGTGCATCAGGATTGATCCATTGTGTAGTCGTCGGATACGCAAATCAATAAGTTCTGTGCGTCTTTTTGTTGATATTTTTGGCGTTCGCGCTCACACGTGTAAACGGAAAGTTAATAAGTTGAAGTTGTGCTGCTGCCTTAAAATACCTTTGTACAGCTCATCCAACTATGATTTCCCTCCAAAGGATAAACCACACCACAGTACCTTCAATTGCATAAAGAAGCTGCAACATCTTGTGAGAAATGGCTACTTCATTTTATTCAAATATCAGTAACTTCACCCTGGAGATGGCCGATGACCAGCCTCGAGATCAGAGCCTGGCGAAAGTTGAAATAGCCCTTCTAGGCATTATTTTCCTGAGTGCTGGTATCCTGAACTCCGGGCTTCTGCTTGTGCTGTGGAAGAGACGGAAACAGCTCTCCAGAATGCGCGTCTTCGTCTTTCACCTCTGCTTGGCGGATTTGGTGGTTGTGTTTTTCCAAGTGTGTCCGCAGTTGATGTGGGACATAACGGACAGGTTCATAGGACCCGATCTCGTGTGCCGGTTTGTGAAGTACATGCAAGTAGTTGGCATGTTTGCCTCTACCTACATGATCGTGGCGATGACTATTGACCGCTATCAGGCCATCTGCAACCCTATGGTCACCTTCCAGAGAGGGCGAGCGCGCTGGAATGTCCCTGTATGCTTAGCTTGGGCTATATCACTCGTCGGGAGTCTTCCTCAGCTCTTCATCTTTTCCCGGGTTCAAGTCGCTCCCGGTGTGTTTGACTGCTGGGCTGAATTCATAAAGCCTTGGGGACTAAAAACTTACGTGACATGGACGACTCTTGCCATTTTTGTACTACCCGTTTTCACCGTGATCGTGTGCCAGGTGCGCATCTGCAGAGCCTTACGGATAAACATGTACATCAAGACACACCAGGAAGGGGAATCCGCCAACCCGCTTCCTTCCAGGGCCAGTAGCGTGGTGGGGGTGTCCAAGGCAAGAATAAAGACGGCGAAGATGACCGTGCTGATTGTTCTGGCGTACATACTCTGCTGGGCTCCGTTCTTTACGGTTCAGCTCTGGTCCGTCTGGGATGCGACTGCACCAACTGAAAGTAAGATTATTTATTTTACCTGTTGTGCACAGAAAAAAACTTCAAGCGTAAATTCATGAAATGGGCTAATCCACCAATGAACAATTTAACTGGAATTATTTAAAAAATACTATCGGCAAATATGTCGGCTATTTTAAGTTATTGTACTTTATTTTATATGTTACTTGTGAAATTAGTATTTTAAGATACTTGAATATTTGGGGCAAAACTAAAACTCTTAAATTAATATTGCATCTCTAATTTATTTTTAGCCGCGACATTCACCATCCTGATGCTGTTGGCGAGTCTGAACAGTTGCGCAAACCCCTGCATCTACCTGGTCTTCAGCGGGCAACTTCCGAAGAGACTGTTGACGTTATTGTGCAGCGATCAGCCCAAGCTAAAAGATTCCATTCCCGACGAAACCACGATGGTCAGCTCTCTCTACATAAGCTTCAAGACCCCGTCGGAATCGAAATAAATGATTGCGCTGAGGCGCACATTTTTCGCAAGCTTGCTCTTTCCATAAAGGAGTACGGTTTGAAGGAGCACCACAAAACTACTGTAAGGTCTAGCAAGCGCGTTCTGCATTCTCACTCTGAACATTTAATTCATTAGCTTTATTGGGTTGTACATGCACCGAGATCCGTGCGCAGGCATGTCCGTAATGTTATTATTTTCATTTATCAGTGAGAAAACGGGCACAATTGAGGCATTTGTGTTAATGTCGACCACATGGCTAGTGCGAAATGGCAAATATAGCCTACTGACAGAAGACGAGTTAGCGGAGACAGTGATGGCCTCTAAGCGAATTTGTAAATAACCTGCTGTTCTCTGTGCGAAACATTGCATTTGTTATCGTAGGTTATGTGTAGCTATTATAATATGGTGTAATGATAGAGTGGAACAAAGTTTGTTAAAGTGAATACATGCTTATATTAAAAGTACCCTACATGTTTGTTGTCTATACTCTATAGAGTTAATGGTGTCTGACCTTCAATTTGTCACACGTGGTACAGTCCAACCTTTCATTCATCTACGAACACATGGTTACAGTGTTGGGCGGATGATTTGGAAAACGTAATACGGTCACCGATTACAAATGACAGGATTTAAAAAAGCAAATTGCGACATACTCGGGTTTGGATTAATCGAGTCTGATTACTTCCAGTTTCATTAGCCAAGTAAATTCAGACCATAAACTTTAAATATTTGGTGACCTCAAAGACTTAAATGCAAAGTTTAATGTAGCTCTTTCAAATGGCACCCAATGAAGCATAGGCAAATACTTTGTGTGACATTTATTTTGCTTTCACATTATTGGTGATTTTTGTCTTGGTACAGTATTATAGCTTTGGTTATGGACTGCACATAAAACACAACCCTAGACACACACCTAGAAGTTACCAGGAAGACGATGTTATGAATATTTACAGTTCATAGAGTTCATAATCACTATGCTGATACTGTCACTTGCACCGAGGTATGAAAGGTACATATTCACTATGTTACAGGTCCTAAAACATTGACCTGTACTGAGATGAACATGCAGCACATATGAACACATATTTCCCTTTTAACCTGAACAGCGCTCTACAATCGAAGGTAATGTATTAGTTCCAAACTGTATCCTGAGTAAACTGTGATAAGAAATTATTACATTAGCAGTATATCTGCATCCAGGACCATAGTTCTTACCAAATAAGAATGACTAATTGAAGAGTCTCTGGGACCAGAGTAAAATATACGATGGAGCCCCCCTCCTCACCTTGCTCTTCCTCACCAACAACCCGGAGTTGTTCTTCTGCATTGGATGTGCCACTGCTGTCATTCCTAACACCTTCCGACACCTCAACCACTACTTAATTTCTCTTGAGAAATGTTGCCGTTGACTCTAGCTCAATAGGTTTAATTGAGTCTCTTTAATCATTTTTTGGTTACTCAGTTTATTGACTTGGGATTACTTGAATTACTAGTTCGCTAATCAGACATCCAGACTTCAACCTGGAAAGTGTTCTAACCTTTTTCATGGCAAAAACTATCCTTGGTCTTGAAATGATCAAACCATTTTCACAATAGTCACACAATAAGATGAAAATGAAACATGATTAAGGCAGTACAGTATAATGGTTAGGGAACTGTGCTTGTGACCGAAAGGTCGCCAGTGTGTTTGTAATGTAATTTATTTTGGCGGGGTTCAACCTGCCTTTACTGTATTATCTAGATAAATCAATGGAAAAACTCAAACAACTGAAACTACCAGAAGGCCTTCTCTAACACACCCTCCCCCATCCCCATCTCCATCACAAGCAGCAGACTACCTTTGACCTAACAGGAGAATCAAAGGTATGGAAAGCACAGAGAAATGAACAAAAACACATAGGCTAAGGTATGGAAAGCACAGAGAAATGAACAAAAACACATAGGCTAAGGTATGGAAAGCACAGAGAAATGAACAAAAACACAGAGGCTAAGGTATGGAAAGCACAGAGAAATGAACAAAAACACATAGGCTAAGGTATGGAAAGCACAGAGAAATGAACAAAAACACATAGGCTAAGGTATGGAAAGCACAGAGAAATGAACAAAAACACATAGGCTAAGGTATGGAAAGCACAGAGAAATGAACAAAAACACATAGGCTAAGGTATGGAAAGCACAGAGAAATGAACAAAAACACATAGGCTAAGGTATGGAAAGCACAGAGAAATGAACAAAAACACATAGGCTAAGGTATGGAAAGCACAGAGAAATGAACAAAAACACATAGGCTAAGGTATGGAAAGCACAGAAAAATGAACAAAAACACATAGGCTAAGGTATGGAAAGCACAGAGAAATGAACAAAAACACATAGGCTAAGGTATGGAAAGCACAGAGAAATGAACAAAAACACATAGGCTACGGTATGGAAAGCACAGAGAAATGAACAAAAACACATAGGCTAAGGTATGGAAAGCACAGAGAAATGAACAAAAACACATAGGCTAAGGTATGGAAAGCACAGAGAAATGAACAAAAACACATAGGCTAAGGTATGGAAAGCACAGAGAAATGAACAAAAACACATAGGCTAAGATATGGAAAGCACAGAGAAATGAACAAAAACACATAGGCTAAGGTATGGAAAGCACAGAGAAATGAACAAAAACACATAGGCTAAGGTATGGAAAGCACAGAGAAATGAACAAAAACACATAGGCTAAGGTATGGAAAGCACAGAGAAATGAACAAAAACACATAGGCTAAGATATGGAAAGCACAGAGAAATGAACAAAAACACATAGGCTAAGGTATGGAAAGCACAGAGAAATGAACAAAAACACATAGGCTAAGGTATGGAAAGCACAGAGAAATGAACAAAAACACATAGGCTAAGGTATGGAAAGCACAGAGAAATGAACAAAAACACATAGGCTAAGGTATGGAAAGCACAGAGAAATGAACAAAAACACATAGGCTAAGGTATGGAAAGCACAGAGAAATGAACAAAAACCACAGAGGCTAAGGTATGGAAAGCACAGAGAAATGAACAAAAACACATAGGCTAAGATATGGAAAGCACAGAGAAATGAACAAAAACACATAGGCTAAGGTATGGAAAGCACAGAGAAATGAACAAAAACACAGAGGCTAAGATATGGAAAGCACAGAGAAATGAACAAAAACACATAGGCTAAGGTATGGAAAGCACAGAGAAATGAACAAAAACACATAGGCTAAGATATGGAAAGCACAGAGAAATGAACAAAAACACATAGGCTAAGGTATGGAAAGCACAGAGAAATGAACAAAAACACAGAGGCTAAGATATGGAAAGCACAGAGAAATGAACAAAAACACATAGGCTAAGATATGGAAAGCACAGAGAAATGAACAAAAACACATAGGCTAAGGTATGGAAAGCACAGAGAAATGAACAAAAACACATAGGCTAAGGTATGGAAAGCACAGAGAAATGAACAAAAACACATAGGCTAAGATATGGAAAGCACAGAGAAATGAACAAAAACACATAGGCTAAGGTATGGAAAGCACAGAGAAATGAACAAAAACACATAGGCTAAGGTATGGAAAGCACAGAGAAATGAACAAAAACACAGAGAAATGAACAAAAACACATAGGCTAAGGTATGGAAAGCACAGAGAAATGAACAAAAACACATAGGCTAAGGTATGGAAAGCACAGAGAAATGAACAAAAACACATAGGCTAAGGTATGGAAAGCACAGAGAAATGAACAAAAACACATAGGCTAAGGTATGGAAAGCACAGAGAAATGAACAAAAACACATAGGCTAAGGTATGGAAAGCACAGAGAAATGAACAAAAACACATAGGCTAAGGTATGGAAAGCACAGAGAAATGAACAAAAACACATAGGCTACGGTATGGAAAGCACAGAGAAATGAACAAAAACACAGAGGCTAAGGTATGGAAAGCACAGAGAAATGAACAAAAACACATAGGCTAAGGTATGGAAAGCACAGAGAAATGAACAAAAACACATAGGCTAAGGTATGGAAAGCACAACAATTTATATAGTTTGAAAACACTTGACGATTTCCACTTGTCACAATAAAAATAATACAAACGGTGCTTTACACAATAAAAATAATGCATATATATTTTTGAGCTTGTGAAGTCAAGTGTTAAAGCATTTAAAAACTATTGTTGAGCGGAGGAATTTCTCTCCTTATAATGACCAAGCACGACCAGGTAGATCCAAAAAGAAAATGACTTATTTCTCTGCAGAAAGAGTCCAGTACTTGCACACACAAGGTGGTCAAGCATGAACTGAAGAGACCGAGGCAATCTCCGCCATATGTAATCAAAAAGCTGATACATAGATTAGCCTACCTCTGATTGGTGCACAGTTAATACATAGGCATAGAGTGGAATATACAAAGTCAATGATTGGTTCGATCATACATATTGGATGAGCGCACAGTGAGCCCTAGCCCTTAACGTCACACAAACAGTTTTCAATCCTATTTGGTCTTCCAGAGTCGTCTGGAAGTTCCACGGGCGGCAGTGTAGTGTAATGGTTAAGGAACTGGACTTGGCCATAAGCCTGCAGTTTCATAGAGAAGATAGACAGTAGGAAGAGAGAGACAGAAAGATGCATGCACACACCCCTTACACACACACATGTATATTTTGTCCCTGGTTCATAAGCGAGGCCGCAGACTGCTACTTCTCTGCCTCTGCAAACTAAAGAATTTAATATACAAGTTTTACAATGAGATCTTTTCTCCATTAATGTGATTATACTAGTGTGAAAATATCCTTCCGAAAACACCCTTCCCTTCGGTATATTTGCTGATTTGTTTGTTATGTGGACAGAGGCTGAGATTACACACACACACTTACTCCTCCAGAGATTTCAGAAGTTCTCCTGGGACCTGTCCCAAAGCTGGAAACATGGTGCAGCTGCAAGTGTTCCACTACCCCCCTGTCGGACTTTGGGTCAGACCCAGTGCTTTCACATTTCTCCTTGGTAAACAAGTAACACAGCAACAACCAAGGGAATAGGTCCAGCCTTTGCAAATCATTTGCTAAATCTGTTGACTGTCAAATAAAGGAAGAATGAGCCCAGAGTGCCAATGCAACCATCACAAGGTAGAATGAATCCACCCTATGCAACAGTGCTGAGACATTACGTGTGGCGTTTTGATTTAACCCACAGTAAGTTATACTGCCAGGCTTTACCAAATGAAGAACAGTGTGTTAGAAGTGTTTTCCTCTCTTTATAATTAAACCACTTTGCAGGGAAAGGAGGTGTGCAAGGTTTCATAACTGTGCATGAAGTCCCTGAAGACAATATGATTAGCCATATATCTGACCCAGTTTTAAATGTAAGAATGACAGCATTACAATCACTATTAAATAACTGGGACTGTGGTGCCCGTAGCACTGGCCGAGACAAAGCAGCATCAGTAGTTTTTTTTATCAATGTTGTTTCTGAGCGTATTTACAGTCATAATGCACATCCATGACAGGACACATAGATGGTTTCATACAACACATACCATCTTTATTTGACATTAGGACACTATGTTTTCTATGTTTCTATGTTTGAGTGCACGCATCTTAGTTAACATTCTGTTGTCATTAAGGTATTCTTAGTTTATCATTTTGTTAACATACCTTTTCTCTATCCCCTGCTTGCTGTGGCTGCCGAGTCATCCACCAGTGAAAAGATGCACTCAACCCGGTGGCAGCCATTTATGCTGGAAAGCAAAAAGGGGAAAGGCCATTTTCCAGTGCTTGGCAGGGGGGGGGATCTTTTTCTTCAGAAATGTATGACTGAAGATGTTGCAAACTTTGGATCTTATGTGTTTTTGGAATGTATTTGAACCATTAATACGGATTGTCGTTGGCATCCATAATATTGAGCCAAGGCCCAATTTGGTCAAATACTCAATGCTGAAATATTTAAACAAATGTCTCTTAAATTTACAAATAATTATATTTTGGTATTCAACTGCCCCAATGAATAACAGTTGGGTTATCTGTCCCCCAACTGGTGCACAAGATTACCACAACGGAGAAGACACGCATAGGCACACACCAGCATTATGTTAAATTAGGTTAAATAAAATATATAGATATTGTTGTGCACTACTGTTTATATCTTTAAAAGCCTTTGTAGGCTATGAAGGTTCTTTAAGATAGGATAGGATGCAGAAAAAAACCATAAAAATCAGTGTTGATAAAGTATAAATATGATTGTCCACGTACACATACATCTCACTGGTTATTCGATTAATTGCACTGTGCTACACGTCACGATACAGTTCCCAATGTACAATTTGGAAAAAGAACATTCTGAAAAGCAGTGTGAGGGCGTTCTATTCAATGTGCCACAAATGAGCTAAACCTGCTGTTCAACGCCAAAAGCAATGCCTTTGTGCAGGAAGACCAGGACTGCCAGGATAAAGCAGCCAATCAATACCACTATACCGCACTGTAGTCTTTCACTCCGCAGGCTCCGGAACTGAAGAAATGGCTGGTCCTGGTCACTGTATTGATTTTGGAAAACTAAATTTCTGCCTGAAAATAAAATGATGGAAACAGTAAACAAGAGCCACATGAAGAATATAATTAACAAACCTTGTAAATGTGTTCCTCTTTGTGTGTTCCTACATCCATATCAAAATATTGTGGCAACAAAAAAGGGCAAAATAAGTGTCAATTTTAATATGCCAAGCTTATAAACATTATTAGTCTTTGAATAACTCAACTGTTTCATGTTAGAGTAATCTCTAATAGATATCTCAGCGAAATTTACAGTATACAGTGTCCACCAGAATTATTGGCACCCTTGGTAAAGATGAGGAAAAAAGGCTATGAAAAAAATGTCTTTGTTATTTATCAGCTTGATCTTACGCTCAAAATATGAGATAATTCTAACTTTTAATTGCAGAAAAAGTAAAACAATAAATATTGTACGCCTCATAAATCAGCCAATGGCTATAAAAATAGCTACATCTCAGAAAATGCCCATCTCCACTCCGCTGATTATGAAGTTTCAACCAATTGAGTTGTGATGAACCTGCCTGTAATAGAACAAAAGTGTATTGTGCCCCCACACACAGTGAGGAGCAAGGTTCAAGAGGCAAAAGTTTCTCCAAGCATCGCAGTTGGAGAATTGCAGAAGTTGGTTGCATCCTGGGGTCACCAAGTCTCTAAAAGTACTTTTAGATGCCACCTCCATGCCAACAAGTTATTTAGAAGGGTTGCCAGAAGAAAGCCTCACCAAACCACAAACCTAAGTGCCTGGAGTTTGCCAAATGTCACTGCAGCTTTGATTGGAACCGGATTCTATGGGTGGATGAAACAAAAATAGAGTTTTTTGTCAACAAACATTAGAGGTGGATTTGGCGTAAAAAGATGCATGGTCATGCAAAAAAAAAGCTAAACCCCACTGTGAAGTAATGGATCTGTGATGTTGTGGGGCTGTTTTACTTCCAAAGGCTCTGAGAACCTTGGTAGGATACATGGCATTCTGGACTCCATCCAATGGTATGATATTTTGATCAAAATCTGGCTGTGCCTGCCAGAAGGTTAAACGTGGGTCGTGGTTGATACCTCCATACCTCCAAATCCACAAAAAAATGGTTCACTGGCCATTACAATTGTCAGGGTGCAGTAGGAACTCAAGCGCAGACAGTACTTGAAAAATAAACCAAAGTTTATTAGGGGCAAAAGCCATGAGAAAAAGGTAGAATTGTAGTCAGGAACAGGCAGTAGTTAAAACCAGGTGATCACGGCAAAAGTACAAAAACACAATCCAAAAAGCGAAGTCAAGAAACAAAATCAAAAAGTCAGAAGAACAGAAATCAGGCACATGAAGAAACTAGCAAAACACGAGTCAGGAAAGGCTTGTAGCAAAACGGAGCAAAGCAGGCAACTGTGATGAACTCGCAGAGAACACAGAAACAGGTGAACAGTAGGGCAGGTGAGACACATAAGTAATCAGGAGCTGATACATAAGACGAGGCGGACAAAATGGGGAAGTAAACACAAAAGCACATGGCTGGGAAAGCCATGGAGACAGCCAGTGAAAACAATAACACACAAACAAAAACAGACATGACTGAAACAGATATAACAGAAAAACATAACACAGACTCAAATACTGACAATACCCCCTTACAACTGCCACCTGGCGGTCTAGCAAGAATCTCAGGATGCTGCCGGCGAAAGTCAGTGATGAGTGAGGGGTCTAGAATGTCCCGGATGGGAACCCAACAGCGCTCTTCAGGCCCGTACCCTTCCCAGTCGGCCAGGTACTGGAGGCCATGACCCCGACGTTGAACCCCCAACAGACGGCGCACGGTGTACACTTCCCATCCCTCGATGAGCCGAGGGGGGGGGGTTTGGGAGTGGGACCCCAGGAACTGCGAACGATGGGCTTAATTCTGGAAACATGGAAGGTGAGGTGAATGCAGTGGAGGGTGTGCGGAAGCTGGAGCCGAGCCAGCTTGATCACTTTAGTGATGGAAAAGGGGCCGATGAACCGTAGAGTCAGCTTGCGGGATTTGACTCTGAGGGAGAGGTCCCGGGTGGACAGCCAGACCCGTTGCCCTTGGAGGCACTGTGGAGCTTGGGAGCGACGGCGGTCCGCTGCCCACTTAGTCCTTCAAGAAGCGCATAGCAGAGCAGAACGGGTGCACTTCCAGGTCCTGAGGCAACGCCAGACAAAGACCTCTGCTGAGGGTACTACCACTTCAACCTCCTGGGATGGGAAGAGTGAACAGGGCACAGTGGGGGCTGGTATCCCAAGCAGCACTGGAATGGAAACAGACCAGTAGAGGCGGATGGCAGGGAGTTGATTGAGTATTCGACCCAGGGTAATTGGCAACTCAAGGACCCCTGATCACGGGAGGTAAGGCAACACATCACGGTCTCCAGCTGTTGGTTGGCTCGCTCGGTCTGACCATTGGATTGAGGTTGGAAGCCTGAGAAACGACTGACAGAAGCAACCTGTAACTTGCAAAAAGCCCTCCAGAACTGAGACGTGAACTGGGGCCACCTATCTGATACCACATCGGTAGGCAAACTATGGAGCTTAAAAACGTGTTGAACTAATAGTTCAGCCGTCTCCTTAGTCGACGGAAGCTTGGGTAAGACCAGGAGGTGGACTGCCTTGGAAAACCCGTCGACAATGGTAAGTATGGTAGTGTTACCATCAGACGGGGGCAGGCCAGTAACAAAGTCCAGGGTGATGTGCGACTAAGGTCCCCCCAGGATCGGTAGGGGGCATAGCAGACCAGCGGGAGGGGCAGAGGAGGATTTGTTCTGGGTACAAACAGAGCAGGCAGAGATTAAGCTGTGGATATTCTCATCCAAGAAAAGCCACCAGAATATCAGGGCAATTACTGGGACCCGGGCCTACCCACCGAGCAGATTGGAGCAGTGCCTCGATGTCCCACAGCGCCGCTGCCACCCAGCAGTGAGAAGGTAGAATGGTGTTCCTCTCAGCGGGTTCTTCTGAAACCTGTCTGTCTGTCTGGAGAGAGCATCAGACTTCTCCTTATTGAAACTGGGCTAGTAGGAGAGGGTACAATTGAAACGGGCGAAGAAGAGTGACCAGCGTGCTTGGCATGGGTTGAGGCGCTTAGCGGACCACAG
The DNA here is from genome assembly GCA_022702515.1 of Ilyophis sp. 1 JC-2022. Taxonomy (NCBI): domain Eukaryota; kingdom Metazoa; phylum Chordata; class Actinopteri; order Anguilliformes; family Synaphobranchidae; genus Ilyophis; species Ilyophis sp. 1 JC-2022. Next base: position 27,008,466 of record CM040396.1, read on the forward strand.
ATACTCCAGGTTTTTGTGAACAGGGTACTTGAGCCCTCCAGCCAGTGTCTCCATTTCTCCAAAGCTCACTTGACCGCCCACAGTTTCCGGTCCCCGATGCTGTAGTTCCGCTCAGTGGGGCTCAGATGGTGTGAGAAGATGGTGCAGGGGTGTAGTTTACCATCTGCAGGAAATACTTGTGAGAAAACCGCTCCCACTCCAACATCTGAAGTGTCCACCTCTACCACAAACTGCCGAGAGGGATCAGCAGTTACCAGCTATGTGCTGCATGGAGCAATTATGTCTGGTGAAATTCTTGTGATATCCAACCTTAAATTCACAGAGTAAATAAATGTTGTAGACACCCTGAAGAGAGTTTTGTGTGCTTATTTATTTTTTATTTTTTTTTAAATGCCTGGTTGGTGTGAGGCTGGGGGGGGTAGGTTGTAAATAATGCAGATTTTTTAAATTTTTTTTATTTTTTATTTTTAAATGCCTGGTTGGTGTGAGGCTGGGGGGGTAGGTTGTAAATAATGCAGATTATTTTTTGTTATTATTATTATTTTTTTTTAAATGCCTGGTTGGTGTGAGGCTGGGGGGGTAGGTTGTAAATAATGCAGAATTTTTTAAATTTATTTATTTATTTATTTTTTTAAATGCCTGGTTGGTGTGAGGCTGGGGGGGGTAGGTTGTAAATAATGCAGATTTTTTTATTTTTTTTTATTTTTTTTTTAAATGCCTGGTTGGTGTGAGGCTGGGGGGGTAGGTTGTAAATAATGCAGATTATTTTTTTTTTAAATGCCTGGTTGGTCTGAGGCTGGGGGGGTAGGTTGTAAATAATGCAGAATTATTTTTTTTTAAATTATTATTATTTTTTATTTTTTAAATGCCTGGTTGGTGTGAGGCTGGGGGGGTAGGTTGTAAATAATGCAGAATTTTTTTAATTTTTAATTTTTAATTTTTTTAAAATGCCTGGTTGGTGTGAGGCTGGGGGGGTAGGTTGTAAATAATGCAGATTTTTATTATGTTTTTATTTTTTTATTTAAATGCCTGGTTGGTGTGAGGCTGGGGGGGGTAGGTTGTAAATAATGCAGTTTTTTTATTTTTTATTATTATTATTATTTTTTTTAAAATGCCTGGTTGGTGTGAGGCTGGGGGGGGTAGGTTGTAAATAATGCAGAATTTTTTTATTTTTTTTATTTTTTATTTTTTAAAATGCCTGGTTGGTGTGAGGCTGGGGGGGTAGGTTGTAAATAATGCAGAATTTTTTTTAAATTTTTTTTAAAAATTTTTTTTTTAAATGCCTGGTTGGTGTGAGGCTGGGGGGGTAGGTTGTAAATAATGCAGATTTTTTTTTTTTAGAAATGATTTGATTAATGATTTTCAGAAAGGAAAGAACAGGATCTTTGTGTGTGACAAATGTCAGGTTGAGGAGTTCATCTTTCTCTTCATGGAGGGTCTGCGGAAGGGATGTGGCAGTGGCATGTTTGCAGGGAGGTGGACAAAAAGGCCAGCACCACATGCATGTGCAGCTCCTGCTGAGGGCCACCATGGCCTCCGGTGCCTGCCTGCTTTCACTCAGTCTAAAACCATGCTGCGTCAATCAACCAGGCAGAGCCTTCAAACATTAACACAGAATGTTCTTTGATGACCCTTGTTCTTCACTTCATATTTGGAGTCACTGGCTGTGACATGCTCATAGACGTTTTGCGTCAGGTCAAAAAACACAAAAAAAAAAAAAGATTAAAAAAAAAGGCTTTCAGAAAATTGATTTGAAAAAAATAAAAGCAACTCGTCACTCAACTGAGGTCAAAATTTTAAGCCTTACTGGGAAAAAAAAATCTTAAAAGTACTTTGATGGTACTATAATAATGAGTGAGGGAGGGAGAGAAAGTGCACTTTATTTTAAGGCAGTGCCACATCAGAAAAAAGGCATCAACAGCGATCATAACTCCACTCCAAACAAGCTCTGAAAAAAAAAAGCTCTTTGGAAAAGCACAGGTTCCAAAGCAGCCATTGTGACTAAGCATGTGTGGAACCGCGGCTCCCATGCGTCTCCTTTATTCATTTCAATTCAATGTCTAGAATGTGCTAATGTGAGTTAAAGTGTGTGTCTGTGCACACATAATAGAAAATTAGAGATAGAGATGCCTATCTGGACAGCAATAATTTAAGCTATAATTTTGAAATAAGGGTTACACAGTCTAAAGGGAACGCATAAGTGTAAATTATGACTCTTCTTGGGTGCATGTGTGAAACAAAGACACTTGGCTCAGGTCTTCACACCCCACCACAGGTTAAAAAGGGGCCTGTTGGACTGGAGCAGAACATGCCCCTCTGCATTAAGCTGCTGTCAGGCTTCAACTCCCGTGGCTAATTTTTTTATTTCCCGCTGCGGTTCACGTCTTTTCTCTCCGATTGAGAATCTATCGGATTTTTTCTACGTTCCGTTGTTTTGCTTCACCTCGCTTATTATTCATTTCACCTGTGCTACTACCTATGTTCCTCACTTCCGCTTCCCCGGTGCTTCTTTGTCATTCCGTATTACATTGAGCCAGGTATAGCCAGGTACAAGCGACCTTGTGATATTAAACTTGTTTTATGTTCACGAGGGACTTGCTTCGTAGCTTTATTATTTCAGGTATAGGATTATCTCCTCCTTTTAGCTTCGCTGTGCTATTTTGTCCGTGCTGTTCTCACTGAGACAGTTTTTCTTTGGTGGTTTCACTTTTGTTTCACCTTCTTCTGGCCATGTTAGTTTTACGTGCCGAAGGTGTTCTTTTCGTTTTTAGTTTCCCATGTTAGCTCTAGTATTGAGCTCGGGAGACTTAGTTTTGTGTTCTTACTCGTGTTTTGAGTTCACCTTGTTTTTCTGGGCTGATTATTATTTGGCTGTTTTAGCATCTAGGATTATTCCTTTTCTTTTCTACCCTTTTGGGGTTGAATCTATTAGTGGTCCTCACCATTGAGTGACTTGTTCAGACTCCCATTCCCTTTGCATTCTCCGCCACTGGAAACCATCACAACTTCATACTAACTTCTAATTACACATGTGAAACTCACACCTAAAGTTGTCATTTGTATTGATCAACTGTGCCCAGCTGGTAAAGAAAATAAAGGATTTTAATCAGACACTGATTTCTGGTAATTGGAATCTAATGATTAAAGACATATTAAATTATGTGGGCGTCTCTAAGAAATTATAAAACAAACAATAGTTTTAAAACCAAAATCTCCCTCAGGATGTTTGACCAAGCCACTGCAGTGTGTAAAGGCACAATATCATTAAAGACCAGAGAACAACCTGTTCTATTGATCTATCTTAAGTGCTTGGCTTTGCTTTCTTGGCATAGTTGATTTCTGTGCACTGCAGTGTACTGTGGCCCTGATTGCTAGACAGGCCTCAAAATACCCTTCCTCATCACCAATCAGAACACACAGGAATGGGAATTGAAGAACCTGTTGGACAGACTATAACCATCCAATGGCTCCCATCAGCAATTCAGACCTCTGTGAAGAGCTGGAGGAAAATACACAGAAGCTAGTCCACTCTGGAACTGCAGAAAGTCAACATTAGAGATCATAAGAATTTTCATGTTAGCCACAATTTCTACTTCTTGCATTTCTGCACTTACTTTACCTTGAAAGATGTCAGACTCCAGCAGGACCAGTCTCTGTCAGTTGATTTGTGATACCAAACGAAAGCAAAACTGACCCTGAAGAAACACCAGTAAATATTTTGAATGAGTAATAGTGTCTTTGAATAAATACTTTTTTTGCATCTGATTTATTGTCTTACTGCAAGAGACATACCAACTGTGAATTTTGAGAACTGAGCAACACACACACACACACACACACACACACACACACACACACACACACAGCTGTCTAATGCTACACATTGAGACCACTAACTAGCCAGCTAAATTCTTAAATCAAAACTTGTAATACGACTCAATTTTTACTTTTGAAGTTTAACACATATCCCTGTGCCTCATGGCTTGACTCCTGGCTATCAGTAGAGAAAACAATAACAGTGCTGTTTCGAGTGAAACAAAATGTAATGTACTATATCACATTTAGCTCTTCCCCCCTGTACAATCTTAGTGCCCCCTGTGGCACAGAAAATCCAAATGTGGTTATTGTTTTTCATGTCCTCAATGACAGAGAGAATGGATGGTGACAGATACCAACCTTTTCTTGAGAATGTTCCCACACAGTCAAGCAAGCAAACACCGGGATACAAAATAAATAAATGCAAGCAGATCACTACATTTCTAGGTTTCATGGTAAAAGAAACTGGTATGGATATGCAGGAGACCCTTGTTGCCATCAGTTACTGCTATAGTAACATCACCAACATATGCAGACACACGCACTCTCCTTAATGAGCGCTGAGTCTTTAGATGCAGCTTTGAGTCGCAATTACACATAGTTAAACACTCATTCACTGACTACAATTATTAAAATGTATTGTGGCGATCCGGGGCGATTACAAGTGATGTAAATTATTGTGTATATCGAATTGTGTATGTGTACTTGTGCTGTGCAGACCCAGTGCACGAATGATGATTGATGTAATCACATGATCAGAGCGTGTTCAGAAGCTCTGACGTGTACAGTAACAATGGCGGTTAATATTTGAATACAACCTCCCGCCAGAACGGCGACTGTTGTGATAAACAACAGTCGTATACAGTTCAGCTAAATGTGGTAGCATGCGCTCAACCAGGTCCGCTCTATAGAATGTTCGAGCGAGGCCAACGGTTGTTTTTGAGTATGACTGAGGGGATTACGTGTGATTGGTTAAGGTGAGCTGCAAGGCACCTATTAGAGGTCGCCTTTGTTAGCATGCTCATTTGCATATCAGGGGCTATAAAGCTGGCTACAGTCCAGCGCGCGTAGTCTGTTCTGTCTGTATGCTGAGGAAGGAAGAAATAAGAGATTGTGCTCTTCAATAAAATATTACCCTGAAGCAAACCTGACTCCGACTCCATGGCTCGCCACAATGGTGTCAGAAGCGGGACGATCTGGGAACAGATCCGCGAATTGGAACGTCAGGTGACCAAGCAGATGGACGTTATCGCAGGAGCGTCTGCGAAGCGGACCAAGAGTAGACCCGGCGGGTTCCCCGAAGGAGCCAGCGCCGCAAGACCGGAGCGAGAGAGGCCGATTACAGACCAGGCGGAGGTGCCCGCGCTGGTGGCTGACCCCGCGGCCGGAAGCGGAGCGCAAGTAGGTCGGCTGGAAGCCAACGAGGACGCCCCTGCTTCCAGGCCGAGCCAGACGGCGGTGCCGGTGCAGCGACCAACCACACCGTCAAAGGCGGCGATCAAGCTACCCCGTTACACGGGAAAGGGTGAGCTAGAGTCGTACCAAAGCCAGGTACGATTCGCAGCTAGCTACAATGGCTGGGGCGAGAGCCAGACAGCCACCCACTTAGCGTTAGCCCTGGAGGGCGAGGCCTGCCAGGTGCTTCTAGACCTGGACAGCGCCGAACCACTGACGCTACCGGCACTGATGACAGCGCTGGAACGCCGGTTCGGACAGCGGCAATTCCTGGAGGTGAGCCGGGAGAAGCTCGCCACGCGACGGCGGACCGGAGCAGAGAGCCTCAGCGTCCTCGCCGCCGACATCAGGCTGTTAGCTCGCCGCGGCTACCCTCAACTCGACAACGCAGGCCAGCAGGAGCTAGCCTGCCAGACCTTCACGCAGGCCCTCACTCCGGAGCGCCTACAACAACAGGTTCGCATCGCCAAACCGGAGTCCCTGGACGCAGCGCTTCGCGAGGCCGAGCGACTGGAGCTCATCCTGGGCACCACACCCAACGGGACCCCGGCTAACAAGCCCCGGGTCCGAGCTGCCGACTGCGAGGACGGCGAGGAGGTGAGATGGGTCCAGCGGAACCAAACTCGACCGCGGCAGCGACCGGAACGGGAGCGACGCTGCTTCCGGTGCGACGAACCGGGGCATTTCGCCCGCGATTGTACCGCCCCTGCGCCAAAAGCGAGAGCTCCACAGCCGACGGGAAACGACGACGGGACGGCCCAATGAGGAGACCACCGTCCCATGCCACACTCCTCCTCAACCAGGCCCGACCCCAAACCAGCACTCACGCGCCCAGCCTGCCTATCCTAGCAAAAATTCCAAGAGCAAAAGTTCCGTTTGATGCTCTTTTAAGAGCAGAGGAACAGGCCCACGAGGCCGAGCCTCGTATTGGCAGGCTGGGGACGAAGACCGGGCTGTACTTGCCTTGCAGTTTGGACGGACAAGCCTGCTGGGCGCTGGTCGACACCGGAGCCACTATTTCCCTGGTAAGGCCGGGGGTACTTCGGGGTACTAGCGGGCTGCTTTCGGGTGCATGGACCCCTACCTCTACCCAGCTAACCTCCGTCACTGGGCAGAAGATGGGCATGCGTGGTAGTAAACAATTACAAGTGTGTGCAGGAGCCCAGCGAGTGAAACACGAGTTTTGGTTAGCAGATATAAAAGATGCATGTATTATCGGTTTGGATTTGTTAGCGTTGTGGGGAACTAGCATAAATGTGATAGCCGAAACGATAACTATTGGTACCGAAACGCTGGGCCTCCGATCAAAATGTGAATTACAAGCAGCCCGCCGAACTAAATGCCCTGGGGTGCCCCCCAAACACTGTCGCCCCAGTTCTGTGCTTGCCATGACCACCGCTGATTCGCCGCTTGTTACCGTGGTACCACCTCAGGTTACAGTACCACCGCAGACGGGCGGGCTAGCCTCAGCTACCCAGCCCTCTGCGGGGGTGCTGCAAGCCGTCCTAGCATTATGGACGCGCAGCAGCAAAGGGCTCACACCGCAGCAGAGCCAGCAGCTTAAAGCCCTGCTTGTCCGTTACACTCACCTATTCGCTGTGCGGGACGAAGAATGCACACAGACCGAACTGGTTCAACACCAGATTGATACTGGTTCGGCTGTGCCCATTCGGTTACGTCCGCACAGGCTGTCTCTAGCCAAGCGAGAGGTGGCGGAGGACAAGATAAGGGAGATGGCAGCTGCGGGCATTATCGAGCCTTCTGAAAGCCCATGGGCGGCCCCTGCTGTCCTGGTTAAGAAAAAGGACGGGGAGTGGCGTTTTTGTGTAGATTATAGGCGTCTTAATCAGATCACAAAGAAAGACGCCTATCCACTTCCCCGTATTGACGAGGCCTTAGACCATATCGCGGGGTCCAGTTGGTTTAGCTCGCTGGACCTCCGCAGTGGCTATTGGCAGGTAAGGCTGTCCCCGGAAGCGAGGGCAAAATCAGCTTTTACAATAGGGCAAGGGTTGTGGCAGTTCCGGGTCATGCCGTTCGGGCTCTGTAACGCCCCTGCCACTTTTGAGCGACTGATGGAGCGGGTGCTGTCGTCCGTCCCGCGGAGTTCCTGTGTCGTGTACTTGGACGACCTCTTAGTACACGCCAGCGACTTCGAGCAAGCCCTCGCTCATCTAAACGACGTGCTTACTGAGATTGGCCGGGCTGGGTTACGGCTCAATCCCAAAAAGTGTCAGCTGCTCCGGAGGGAGACAGCTTTCTTGGGGCACGTCGTTAGTGAGCAGGGTGTAGCCACTGACCCAGCTAAGGTGGCTTCTGTGCGGGAATGGCCGACGCCTAGCAATGTGGGTGAGCTGCGGAGCTTCTTGGGGCTAGTGTCGTACTATAGACGCTTTGTCTTGAGCTTCGCCACCCTGGCTAGTCCGCTTCATCGCTTGACCAATAAAGGTCAACAGTTCGAGTGGACAGGGGACTGCCAGAATGCTTTTGACCAGTTGAGAGACGCCCTAACGGCGGCTCCCATTCTAGCATATCCGGATGTCGCGCGACCATTCATCGTCGACACGGATGCTAGCAATGTCGGAGTCGGGGCCGTACTCTCCCAGGTGGGACCAGACGGGGAACGAGCGGTAGCCTACTACAGTAGCGCGCTGAGCAAGGCAGAGCGAAACTACTGCGTTACTCGGCGCGAGCTGTTAGCGGTGGTCAAAGCGGTTCGCCATTTTCGCCCTTACCTGCAAGGCAGCCATTTCCTCATTAGGACAGATCACGCGTCACTAACCTGGCTTTTAAATTTTAAAGATCCGGAAGGCCAGGTAGCCCGCTGGCTCGAGCTGTTGCAAGAGTACGATTTCCAGATTCAGCACAGGCCCGGAAAGCTGCATGGTAATGCAGATGCGCTTTCCCGGAGGCCCTGTGCAGAGCTGGACTGTAGGCCTTGCACTAAAGCCGAGCAGCGAGAGCAGGTGACGGAGATAGCATGCCAGGTTCAGGCTGTAGAGGGGGAGTTTGAATGGTTGCCTCTTAGCCAGCAGGACCTGCGCTTAGCGCAAGAGGGCGACGGCGAGCTGCAGCAGGTGCAGAGCTGGGTCACGGCAGGGGCACGGCCTGCATGGGGGGAAGTGTCGGCCAGTAGCCCAGCTGTAAAGGCTTACGTGAGTCAGTGGGGGAGCCTGACGTCGCAGGATGGGCTGCTCTATAGGCGGTGGCAGGCCCCCGGCTCCGACCAGGACCTCCTCCAGCTGCTGGTGCCCCGTGCGCTCCGCCCTCAGGTACTGGGACTGGTACATGGCTCTGTGGGGGCGGGGCACTTTGGCATCAGCAAGACTTTGCACCGACTGCGGAGGAGGTTCTACTGGCCTGCCTGCCGCCGGGACGTGGAGCTGCACGTCCACTGCTGCGACGCCTGCACGGCCAAGAAGGGGCCGACGCAGCGGTCGCAAGCCCCCCTCCAGCGGTACGTCGTGGGAGCTCCGATGGAACGGGTCGGGGTAGACATCTTAGGGCCTTTCCCCGTCACCGAGTCCGGCAACCGCTACGTGCTTGTGGCCATGGACTACTTTACTAAGTGGCCCGAGGCGTACGCGGTGCCGGACCAATCGGCGGACACGACGGCGGAAAGGCTCGTAACTGAGATGTTCGCCCGGTTCGGAGCCCCCGAGGAGCTACACAGCGACCAGGGGCGAAATTTTGAGTCGCGGGTGCTGGCGGCTGTGTGTAAGCGGCTGGGAGTGGCCAAAACCCGCACTACGGCGTTGCACCCCCAGAGCGACGGGCTTGTGGAACGCTTTAATAAAACACTGGCCACCCAGTTAGCAATTCTAGCCAGCCAACACCAGCGGGACTGGGACCGCCATTTGCCCCTGGTCCTGTGGGCATACCGCTCCGCCGTGCAGGAGAGCAGTCAGTGCTCCCCCGCTGCGCTCATGTTCGGGCGCGAGCTGAGGACGCCCGTCGACTTGGTGTTCGGAGCCCCGCCCGGACCAACGGAGCACCACCAGTCAGAGGCCGGGTACGCACGGGCCTTAATCGAGCGCCTGGAGACCGCCCACAGCTTTACCCGCCAGGCCCAATCCGCCGCAAGTGTTAAGCAGAAGCGAGCGTATGATGTGCGCTGTCGGGGGCAGCCCTTCACCAGCGGAGACAAGGTATGGATCTACTGTCCGATCCGTAAGAAGGGTCTGTCCCCGAAATTGCAGTCGCATTGGCGGGGCCCTGGTGAAGTGGTGGGCCGGCTTAGCGAGGTGGTCTATCGAGTGCGCATGCCCGGCCGAAGGAAACTGGTGGTGCTTCACCGGGACCGTCTAGCTCCTTACCGGCCGCTGTTGGATGGTGTTGAGGAGGGGATGGGCGTCGGCGAGGATCAGCCCGCCTTACGTGCGCCCACCCCTCCTCCACCAGAAAACCCAGCGGCAGCTAAGGGCCCGAATCGCCCTTCTCGCCCACGGAGAACTCCTGCCCGCTTCCGGGACTTTGTGCGTGAGTGCGGACAGTTTAAGGGGTCGCAGGGGACTGCTGACCCCTTAGGTGGGGGCAGTGTGGCGATCCGGGGCGATTACAAGTGATGTAAATTATTGTGTATATCGAATTGTGTATGTGTACTTGTGCTGTGCAGACCCAGTGCACGAATGATGATTGATGTAATCACATGATCAGAGCGTGTTCAGAAGCTCTGACGTGTACAGTAACAATGGCGGTTAATATTTGAATACAACCTCCCGCCAGAACGGCGACTGTTGTGATAAACAACAGTCGTATACAGTTCAGCTAAATGTGGTAGCATGCGCTCAACCAGGTCCGCTCTATAGAATGTTCGAGCGAGGCCAACGGTTGTTTTTGAGTATGACTGAGGGGATTACGTGTGATTGGTTAAGGTGAGCTGCAAGGCACCTATTAGAGGTCGCCTTTGTTAGCATGCTCATTTGCATATCAGGGGCTATAAAGCTGGCTACAGTCCAGCGCGCGTAGTCTGTTCTGTCTGTATGCTGAGGAAGGAAGAAATAAGAGATTGTGCTCTTCAATAAAATATTACCCTGAAGCAAACCTGACTCCGACTCCATGGCTCGCCACAGTATTATTCCTCTGTGGAAGGTCAATGTATTTCCACAATCGGAAATTCAAAACAGGAGTTTCTCAACAGTGAAATGAAATAAATTTACATCTGATTTGCATCTTTAAAAGAAAACAAAAGTAACTCAAATTTTGTCATGATCCCACTTGTTTGTGCACATTTGTTCATGTTTTCTGCGATCTCGCATTCTCTCTTTCTTTCTGTCTCCAGCTTCACTTCCTTCTTGATTATTGTTAACTATTCTACTGATTTACTAACGCTAGTCAGATAATTACTAACACATTAATCTGCTAACCATGTCTCATGTGATTTACTAATTTACTAACGCTAGGATGGGATAATTACTAACAGACTAATGATCTTCGTCTCGTTTCCCGGTTTTTCTCTCTGTTCTCAAGCTAAGTGTTTGCACCTGTCTACACCTGCATTTAAGCCAGTGTTTCCCTGTCTTCCTTGTGAAATTGCTGCCTTGACTTGTCTTGCATTTTTGAGTGTTTATTTCCAAGCCTGATTCTTGTTATTAACCACGCCTGTACCCTGACTACTGTTTACTGCCTGCCTGACCTACGAGAATCGCCTGCTGTCTACGGTACTTCTGCTCCGCGGTAGAACTTTGGTTCTGACCCACGCCCGGACATTGACTACGAGCCTGCCTGTCATTTGTCTGTACCTTTGCCCTCGCTGACAGCTTTCCCTGGATTTCGACCATTGCCTGTGACACCGTTTATGAGACTGCCTTCTCGATTCGGTACCTGTGCTTTGATTGTGGATTTCCTGTGTATGACCATTTCTTGCATATTGATTACGAACTTTAACGCTCCTACTAATAAAGACCCGGGTTATTTATTATATTCCACGTTGCCGAGTCGTGCATTTTGGGTCCAAACCACCTTGTTCTGTCACAAATTTGTGGTTCTGAAATATGACAGGCAGGGTTAATGGACGTTTATGAACAAATTCTCCATATTTCACAAGGCTGGCCATATACTAAGGGCCGGATTCAGAGATGGCCAACTTAAAGGAACACGCCAACTTTTTGGAAAATTGACTTATTTGACATTTTCCCCAGAGTCAGACAAGAAGATATAGAGGATACCCTTCTCTTCTCTGTGCATGCAGTAGGAAGCATAGAGACCTGCACTGTTAGCCTAGCTTAGCCGCAATCACTGGAAGTGGGTTAGTCCAGTTAGCCTAGCTCCCTCAAAAGTGACAAAATACACTTTCCAACAACTCAAACTTTCTTATTTACATGTTGTGACTTGTGTATTTACATGTAGAAATAACAATGTAAAATGATACATTGTAATTTTCGAAGCGGACACATACCCGGAACTATTTTCTTCTTGCCGAACAACCGCTAGTAAACCACCGCTGCCTGGGTGCATATATCTAAATATATATATCATAGATCTAAAATCTTTGGAAAAATTTACAAATTCTGGCCAATCACAGATTGAACGTGCAGTACCTAACGTTTTACCACTAGAGACACTTTTGAGCCAGATTCTTAGTTTTCTTTTTTGCGCCAACTGCAGAAATCTGTCAATATTAGGACCAGGATCAATGAGTAATACTTAGAAAAACCCAAATGCATCAGTTATCATCTAAAATAAGTGGTTTTAGTGCTTTGATACCCTTTAAAAAACAACAATTCAAATGTCTGAATCACAAATAGCTTAAGCTATGCAAATTTGCCCATCCTTATCTCAACTCTGAATCTGGCCCTAAAGCAGCACCATTACTTTCCATTTTGTTCCAGTGCAATCTATTGATACAATTTAAACTCTCTTACATTGTCCAATAAAATGCACATACCTGAGAGGAGGACACAATGCCTGTGAAGATTATCTTGGCAAAATTATCTGGAGATTTGGTAAATTGGGTATTGGGTGGATACAGATCATCTTTAAATGATTTGGGTGTGAACATGTTTTTCCCCATTCCTTTCATGAAAGCTCACTATAAATTACATCTCTTCAGTATCCATTTTGGTAAAATATGCAGGTACTGATATTGGCACATGAATGAATCGATAACCATGGTCAGTTAACAATGTGCATTTAAGTGGAAGCGAGGACACTTGGCATTTATACTTACACACAATGTGCTCATGGCTTTATTTATGACTCCCTACAATCAGCCTTTTCCAGCTGCAGGGAGAACAAGGTCAGGACTGAGACCTCTAAACTGCATTTAATACTGGATATGACAAACATCAGGGATGGCAAAACCACCAGAGCTGTACTAAAATACAGCTGCTTTAAATTTCAGGAAATTCCAACACCCATGCTGAATACACAAGCCCACAGCTGCAGAGCGAGCAGGATGGGACAGTCCCAAAATGGGGAAAAAATGCTTTAAACCTTCATTCATTTAAAATACATTTAAAATACACCTCAATGGATTCCAGGATATATTACAAATTCCTTTTTTCAAATGCAATTTGTTTTGGTCACACCTGGACAGAAGTATCACAGTTCACCCATATACGCATGTGCTCTGTTGATAAATTAAATGCTGCATAACCATGAACAAGCATAGTGTAACAAACATGACCATACGGTTTCTTACCTACTGTAATTAGGTGAAAGGTCAGGATCGATGTACCTTTTCACCGCAGGGCTTCCAAAACTATCCACATCACACGCAGGTGCTCACACCTGTGTATTAATCAACCCACCACTTTTGCTACATTTAGAGAGCCTTTAACCGAACACGCCATTATCTGAGAACTGATTATACTGATCAACAAGTCAAGTATGGAGCATTCACTCTCCATCCGTAAATGCATTTCTGATATAAGGTGGACTTCAAAGTCAGTGTGCGACGCTGGAGAATATGACAGGATGGACACGTACACGGTGTTAAATTGGTGCAAATAGCTTGTAGATAAATTTTAGAATGTGCCTGTGAATGGCCAGAGGCCCAGTTGTAGTCGATCCTCGCCACCTGGATCACTCCCACTCAGGTCATCCGTTAACTGGCCTGTTCAAATTAGTGTTGGGGGTGGGGGTGTCTTTATTCTTATTATACTATTTACATAATTTCTGTGCAAATGCACTGATCTTTACCCAATCCGGACTGTTCGTAAAGTTCATCAAGCCTCATCTATAGCAATCCACACAATGTAAAGATCTATGGACCTATACAGCATACTGTAAAAAATGTGGCATGTGGCACAAAAATATATGTGCACTGATGGAGTTGTACTGCTTTAATTAGAGGAGAAACCATTTTCTCCTTTCCCAAAGACATGTAAATATGGTTGTGACACATTTGAATTTCCTGCACTGTGTTGCCCCCTGATTAAAATATAGGATTTTTAAGACATTTTTAAAGAAAGAATCATCAGACATTTATATTTGTGCGTTTCCAAATTAGGAAGGATTACAATACATTTACACAAAATAAATGACAATTTCAATCCTTGATATGATGATTGCCGGAGAGAATACAATGTATTAATTAGCACGCCCACACACACGGACACACACACACACACAATTGATGGCTGTATCAGAACAGGTCTGACATCAGACCCACCTACGCTCATCAGCGCATCAGCAATAATGGTTGAGGTGGCATTTCCTCCGCACAACACAAAAAAGTGAACTCTCGCAAAAATACAGACCTGTCTGAGCATAAAGCAGCAACCATGGTGCCAGCAGCTGTTTACAGTGAAGAGCTGAAGGTCAGTCCCTTCACTGAGAGCATGTGTGAGAGAAGTACACATGCTCTACAGGAAACACCCAGGACCAAACTGCTCAGAGACACAGAGCCCTCATACATAACATACGTTACCATTTACGTACTCATTCTTACAAATGTATATGTTAACAGCTGAACCACAGATGGGGTGCAGCTCAAAGAGTGCTTTGCTTGAACTCGGACGCCGCATGGCTAAGAGACGAATCGGACACAGGCCGTACACATAAGATCGGATCACTTTTAACTTTATAAAAAAAAAAAAGCAGGATCTGGCCACTGTAAACCTGGAAGTGGATTGCATGCATTAAGTGTCATACAGGAGCTGTGGGCATGTACTGTCACAAACATGCCGCTGCCGGTGTTCTACACAGCAAGCACCCAGCAAAACTGTGCTCCGTAGACCAGAAACTGCAGGTATATCAACATCAATATCAATAGCACTGGCATCACTGGGCTAGGCTGAAGAGACTCACGTGCTAAAAGGCTGGGATGAAATATAAATTCAGAAATAAGAAGCCCTCCCTCTCTTATCCTCCCTCCTTTTCTCTCTCTCTATCTCTTCCTGTATCTTCCCCGCCTTCCTTCCCCCCTTTCTATATGTCTAGCCTAGCAGTGTACAGTAAAATGTTTTGTGTTAAATAAACTCTTACAGAGTTTCTATGAGTACACTATGGCCAGAGTGGACTAATATAAACTGTTAGAGTTGAATTAACACTGCAGACTTTACTGTGTGCAGTGGTGCTTAGCATGTTCCTAGCGACCTTGGGCTCCCCTGTTTGTCGGATTACACACACCCCGCTCACTCTGAGGCTAAAGCACAGCCTAAAAGAGATCGAAGCTGATGTCAAATAAACGATTAGGATGCATGTGTCCGTTTGCTGGAGCTGTGCGCTCCCCATCTGCTCCTCCATGTGCGGGGCGGGGGCAGGCCTGAGGCTCTCTGCAGCGTCTCCGCCCTCTTCCGGGTTGCCAGGCGACAGGGCTAATCACAGGCAGAGCATCCGGGAGGCCTCCTCGCCCCCCTCCTCTCTCTCGGACACGGGGATGCGGGGCAGCAGGGCGGAGCGTGTGAGGCCCCAGAAGCGCTGGGGGGACATGTCTTTCCGAGTGGCCGTGAACTTCCAGCCCATGTGGGAGCCGCAGGTCCGGCACTGAGCGATGGTCCAGGCGTACCTGCGTACGGAAAGAGAGAGCTACACTGACGCATGTGTGCTGCACACACGGCACCACACACCTGTTCCACTGACATGCCCTCTGACACACCTGCTCTACACTTTTTGTGGATAATCACGCTTACAGCAAATCTAACATCCCCATACCTTATCACCGCTGATTTTACTTATGTTACTTATTTACTATTAGAAAATTCACATTAATTTCGGTAAACGTGTCAGTTAGCCAGGGAGGCTAATTCTCATCTGTATTCCCTGGGCTATATGTCTTTGGACTGTGAGAGGTAACCCGGACCTGAATACAGAATACCTCCTTCTTACTAGGGAACAGTGCTAACCCTGTGCCGTCCACCATGATCTGCATGTCCATGATCTGATTCACCCGTTTAGGTGTTAAGGTCAAAGCGCTCAGACTTCAAGTATAAGAAAAGGCCTTCCATTCAAACTCTGTAATCATCTTAAAAAGACCATGGATAGCACTGTTGACAGGGCATCCAAAGTTTGACATGATGTTTATGTGCACTCAGCGGGCGATGTGATAAACATGCCTCAAAGTCAAGAGGCCAGAGTTTAGAAACAGACGGCTTGTCAGTATCACAGCTCGGGTAAAGTCGCTTCAGGCAATTACCGATTATGCAGTAAAAAGGTTACCACGTATTTAACACCAGCACAACACAAACAGTGGGAGCGGTTACCCAGGAAACCAGCTGTGGAGTGTGGATGGCCGTCCTATCAGGTTGAGGTTGTTGGCCTTATAAATGGTCAGGGTCTCATGGACATATCCATGGGGATTCACATATGCAGCCATGGGTCCATACAGGGACAGGCTACAGAAGAAAAATAAGAAAAACACAATGCAGGTCAATCTGTTATTATTATTATTACTGTTGTTTTGTTGTTATTCTTTCTTTATTTAGTATTTTATTATTTAGTAACTATACTATGATAGTTCTAAGAAGCCATCTGAGCTGTAATTCTAATCGATCTGAGGTCTCACACAATGAAAGAATAAAAATTATTAAATAAATTATAAAGCTACACATTTAAAACTTAATTAAAAAATTCTCCAAGATGATATGCTCACTTGTTTCAAAAGAGAAAAAAAGATGAATAATCACAAAATGAGTTATCGTGACATGGGTTCATTACAACACGAAAGTAGC
The DNA here is from genome assembly GCA_022702515.1 of Ilyophis sp. 1 JC-2022. NCBI lineage: Eukaryota > Metazoa > Chordata > Actinopteri > Anguilliformes > Synaphobranchidae > Ilyophis > Ilyophis sp. 1 JC-2022. The sequence continues at coordinate 27,024,851 of CM040396.1, forward strand.
TTGAGAATTATAATCTAGCTAAAAAGAAAGAATGTATCCCTAAGAGAAATGAACAGTGTACCAGATACAGCTCTGAGTCATCACTGCCAGATTGGATGAAACGACAGATGAGATTTTCTTAAGTGGAGACTGCTAAATCAAGACCTCGCTCATCTTCTCCCGTGTTATTACAGTACATAGGGTTGGAAAACTCTGCTGACCACTTTTTTCCATTCTGAGTAAATTAACCCTTTGAATCAAAATGGCGCAATTTGTTTACAAAAATTTTACCATTTACATATATTCTACGATATATATACAGTATATATATATTCAAAAATGTAATATTTTTATTTTATATATATATAAAAATAAATTTGGCGCCCAACAGGAGGCTGTGTGTATCCAATTCTAGGCCTAAACTTGACATTTCCTGATTGGGACAAGTCTTGTGAACAAAATGAGGGGTTGCATGTGGACTACCTATGACATAAAACTGCTTAGTCTGTATAAACGTCAGAATCACCTTAGGTCTCTAAGGGTTAAACACCATTTATTCTGCCTGACTTCCTTCCTGTAGTTGTAGTGTTTTTCTGCATGTTCCGTTCCACTGTGAATGGACACACAGAAGCTTCCTACAACATGACTGATGTGACCCGTGTCACTCACCTGAATATTTCTTTCTTTGTTGTGACCTCAGTGTCTTGACACTGCTTGCAGCAAAGTGAGGTGCACTGTGAAGGATAAAGACAGATCATTAAATATAGCATAATGATAACTACAGCTACACTGCAAAAACCAAACCAAAGTATTTTAATCTTATATTTAGACTTTAGAATCTTATTTCTGTTACGTTTTTGTGAAATAAGACAAAAAGATTGACAGTGGGGTGAGATAGTTTTACAAAAAGTAACTTAAAACAAGCGAATATTTTCCACGTTAGAGAAAAAAGTGTAAGCCCTATGTGTTTGTAGAGGCCACTTCATAATGCACTGAAGGGTTGTATATTAACCTACATACAGAAAACACACAAATAAAAATAGAGACATTTATTGATTATTACTGCATTTTCATTGATCCTTATTTTTCTACAGCTACAGTATATTTCAGTGTACTCCCCCCCCATATTTATCACATTTATGAAAATGTATTATAATTTTTATACTATTTTAAATACCGGTTAATAAAAACACTGCAGTATCAAGACATTTAAAAATAGAATTCTCAAATAGTTTGATCAAATTAGTTTGACCAACGACTTTCCATAAATAAATTAAGCTGTAGTACTGTACAACAATCTCCTCCCATCCTCCCAATCTCTTCATATCTAATCTCACAGCATGTACTATAGACCAATTTTCTTGGCAAAACTGTACAGAGATTCTAACTGAATGCAATAGATTTGTCTTATGATCGATGATCTTATGAGCTATAAACTGAGACATACAAAGAATAGTTTTTCCTTTGAAATATTTATTTTCTGTAATCAGAATAGAATAAAAATAATTTAATTCCATCCTGACGGACATTTAGGGTTTATACTTTGCTATTTATAAATAGTTTGAACATGTAGGCTCGGGTTTCCTGAACCCAGTGAGGTCTAAACATTGCATATACTATAAAGGGACTACATATAATGGAATAAAACATGTAAACAATCAGCAGAAACATAGAAAAACACCAAGACTAACATGCAAGTGTTTCACCAATCAGAGAAGGCCAAGTCAATTTTTGATATTTGATGACGCAATTCTTAAATTGTGTTGTTGGGGCTGTTGTTTGGGAAGTGTTTTTATGGTTGGCCTGTTCAACCCCCAGTACATACCCCACCCTCCCGACATCTGCTGTGTCTCCTGAAAATCTTGATCAGTACTGCACAAACTTGTTTCTACATTGAAAGACGGCCTATTAGGTGTGTCAAATGAGCAGAGGACTGCAGCCCTGATATCACATGCATTTCAGGCGTGGTCATTGGTGCGCTCTAGAAACACTCCCTCATCCACCCGCTTACAGACATACAGACTCACCCGGTCCATGATGTTGAGCTCACAGCGCAGTCTTTGGATTGCGCTGCCGATCTTCAGCAGCTGAATTCTCAGGGCGTCGTCAATGGGGAGGCAGGCTGCCACCCTGTATGAAAAATCTCACCGGAAAATAAAATGCAGAGAGCCAGCATTAACACATCACAGTCACCACTGTCACATGAATACAGAACACCAGGGCGGCAGTCTCCAATATCACATGACCACAGAACACCCGGGACAGCAGTCTCCAATATCACATGACCACAGAACACCCGGGACAGCAGTCTCCAATATCACATGACTACAGAACACCAGGGTAGCAGTCACCAATATCACATGACCACAGAACACCCGGGACAGCAGTCTCCAATATCACATGACTACAGAACACCAGGGTAGCAGTCACCAATATAACATGACCACAGAACACCAGGGCGGCAGTCACCAATATCATATGACTACAGAACACCAGGGCGGCAGTCACCAATATAACATGACCACAGAACACCAGGGCGGCAGTCACCAATATCATATGACTACAGAACACCAGGGCGGCAGTCACCAATATAACATGACCACAGAACACCAGGGCGGCAGTCACCAATATCATATGACTACAGAACACCAGGGCGGCAGTCACCAATATCATATGACCACAGAACACCAGGGCGGCAGTCACCAATATCACTTGACCACAGAACACCAGAGAAGGCAGTCATCAATATCACATGACCACAGAACACCAGGGACAGCAGTCACCAATATCACATGACCACAGAACACCAGAGACAGCAGTCACCAATATCACATGACCACAGAACACCAGGGTAGCAGTCACCAATATAACATGACCACAGAACACCAGGGCGGCAGTCACCAATATCATATGACTACAGAACACCCGGGACAGCAGTCTCCAATATCACATGACTACAGAACACCAGGGTAGCAGTCACCAATATCACATGACCACAGAACACCCGGGACAGCAGTCTCCAATATCACATGACCACAGAACACCAGGGACAGCAGTCTCCAATATCACATGACTACAGAACACCAGGGTAGCAGTCATCAATATCACATGACCACAGAACACCAGGGACAGCAGTCACCAATATCACATGACCACAGAACACCAGAGACAGCAGTCACCAATACCACAGAACACAGGAACGGAAGTCACCAATATCACATGACCACAAAACACAGGGACGGCAGTCACCAATATCACATGACCACAGAACACCAGGGATAGAAGTCACCAATATCACATGACCACAGAACACCAGGGATGGCAGTCACCAATATCACTTGACCACAGAACACCAGAGAAGGCAGTCATCAATATCACATGACCACAGAACACCAGGGACAGCAGTCACCAATATCACGACCACAGAACACCAGAGACAGCAGTCACCAATATCACATGACCACAGAACACAGGAACGGCAGTCACCAATATCACATGACCACAAAACACCAGGGATAGCAGTCACCAATATCACATGACCACAGAACACCAGGGATGGCAGTCACCAATATCACATGACCACAGAACACCAGGGACAGCAGTCACCAATATCACATGACCACAGAACACAGGGACGGCAATCACCAATATCACATGACCACAGAACACCAGGTACGACAGTCACCAATATCACATGACCACAGAACACCAGGGAGGGCAGTCACCAATATCACATGACCACGGAGACAGGATAAATGAACAAGGAGAGGTTTGGGGGTGCAGTAATGTGCCTAAAGGGTTGGCAGTTGGGAGATTTTGGGGTATACCTATAATGTTTGTAGGGAGGGACTCGTCCTTCAAGTTTTCGTCCCATTCATGAAGTTGTCTCTTCACACGGTTCATGAGAATCTCCTGTGAAAGGAGAAAAATCATGGGGTAAGGGAGGTCCATTATGGAAAGCACAGGAACACTAATTTAATTTCAAGAAAAAGTTCTTAAAAGTTAATGATCAACAAAAAAATGCATAAATGCATAAATATGAAATAGGACCCACTCACTCATCAAAGAGCAGAAGTACCTCTATCCGAGACAAAGCAAGAGCTCTCCTAATAAACTGGGTGATGGGAAAATGAATAATACAATTTATAATAAAAATTCATGGAAATTCAGGAAGAAGGTCAGGACTGCTGTATTTTTTTCCAATGTAGTAGAGAAGCCAGTTAATTAAATAGTACACCGTATGAAGTTAGTTCCTTCAAATCAAATATTCGGAAAAGGTTGAAAAGGTAATTCTGCAGTTGGCTCAGCGTAAATTATTTCAGTCTTATGAAAACCATCTTTTTGCAGGTTATATCCATGACAGAGGGTGCAACCCGGAGTGCACTTCAAATGCTAATATGGAGAACATTACCATGGCTTCATACAGCTGCTATGTGCTAATCGCTCATGGATTCATTAATCCTGGCTTATTTTGAAAACTGCGCTACATAACCCATAACCCCAATGGTTCTGCCTTGACAGAAAAGAGAAAGAAAAAGACAGGCCATTTATAGTTCATGGCTAATTTCATATTTATGTCTTGAGTGGACTTAATTACGAGAATTTTTTTTAGGTCAATTTGTTATCGCTTATTTGTTGCTGTTTGTTATGTCTGCATATGCTTTGGAAATATACCTGTACCCTTGTCATGCCAACAATCAACTCAATAGAATTTGAGAGAGAGAAAGAAAGCGGTGGAGGGACACAAATTGAGGCAGTGGAAAGTGGCAAAGTGGAAAAGAGAGAGAGAGGGGCGGCTGAGGCAGAGAAAAAGTTGAAATACAGGTAGAAAGGGAGAGAGCTGCCAGCAGCATACTATGAGCGCCCAAATAGTACAAGTTTTCAATCGAGATTTCAACACAGCAATCTTCTTCCACCTCACTATACAAAAAGTGAGAAATAAATGTTGATGATGTGTGAAATGTTTTTCGTGATTGCTTCATCCGCATTCATACTCACCGAGTCGTATAATGCGTAAACCCACGCAGGCCATGAAGTAAGATTGGCGCAGTGGAAGTTCCTCTGGAAAACAGAGAATGTTCCCATTAATGACCCTCACCACAAACAAGACTGCATTAGCTCAATCCACCCTGCCTCACTGTGGATGATTCCAGCAGCCCGGCAAACAAATAAATATACAGATGAACCTCGATCCAACGGACACCGATGCAACGGATTCCGGATCCAACGGACATGTAATTATATTTGGCCCACGAGATAATATCAAATTTCAATTTGAGTCGGCCCGCCGGTAACGCATGCACCGCTAATACTACAAATCCCAGAATGCTCTGCTAGTGCCTTGGTGCGTCAAGACTCGCAAGCATCACCTCCTCTTAAGTATCTGACGCGTATCGACGTGGCTGGTTAACGGGTATTTACTTTCACGATATAACAGACAAACGCAGAAGCGGACGCACACCCGCGGTACATACGTGAAATAAAACGTAAAACGAAGTTTGTATAAAAATACAAAAATAAAGGCGATTGCACCCCCCCCCCCCCGTCAACAAAAATAATTGATTGCACCCCCCCACCCCCCCGTCAACAAAAATAATTGATTGCATCACCCCCCCCCCCCCCCGTCAACAATTACAATCGAGGTTCGCGATTACAAGCAAAAAAGCGTCGTACAAGCGTCGGTTTGCCTGGTTGTTGTGCGCTACATATCTCTTGTTATAGTGATATTTTGCAGTGTCGCATTATTCGCTGCAACGGACAAACGGCTTTAACGGACAACTGCTCCCCCCTATTAGTCCGTTGGATCGAGGTTCAACTGTAATGCTCTTAGCGCAATTTCCATGGTGCTTTCCACAGGGAATAATAATGATTAATAATTGCTTTTCTAAACTGACTCAGTAATATGCCGAGATCTAATTTGGTACCGACACATGAGGACAGGAGCTGTCAAGATATAGGAGAAGGTGGTAGGAAGTTCACTTTTCCTCTCTGCTGTCCTGAAGGTCAGAGTTGTCACAACACATTTTATTTCTCAACAGACAGGTGTGAGACGTTGGTGGCATGAGGCTCCATCACTGCTGGGTTATGAAATGGCATCCCTGGGCACATTACTTATTCTCTGACAAAACAAAAAAGTCTGTATTAAATACACGTCTCTTCAGATGACTGTGAAGGACAATTGTGCTCGGCTGTGCCCTTTCGTGGGGCTGTGCCCGACTCTGGAGAACATCTGAAGCCCAAGGCACAGCATCAATCAGAAACGCATGTGATCCATGACATCGGTGTGCTGCAGCTCTGGATGTATGAGATATGACTTTTAAATGGTGTGTGTCTATGTGTGTGCTTACAGATTGGAGTAACTTTTTATAGCAATTTTGCAGCACAACATTTGTGTAGTGATTATATAGTTAATTTAAGAAATGTATGTATTTATTTTAACTCAGAAGCCTAGAACCACCCAACGGTACAATATTAAGTGTGAAATTACGGAATTAATTTTCTCTTTTTTTCCTAGTACAAATAATGAGAATGTATGTCAAGTGTTTTCCGAACCGCCACCCTCAGCGTGGGTGTGTGGATGTGCGTGCATACATGCCCTGTGGAGCTTTAGTTAGCCCCCTGTGGGGTCAGAGGGAGTATGAACCTGCCATGGCGGCTGGCAAGCTGCTGGGCTCAGGATGTATCACAAATGGGCCCTCAATTATTTCCCCCAGTGTAGCTTTAATCGAGGTCTCAATGCAGCTCAACGCACTCTAAGCAAACTACCCACGACAAGCCAAAGACAGACATTATTGGCTTCTAGAATCATGGTTCTGACAAAAAATCGCTAGGGAACTTCAGTTTTAGCCCCAGCAACAACAAAAAAAGACATAGACAGAACCACAACACACAAACAAACCTATCAAAAAAGACATCCAACAGAATAATTACATCAATCAAGTGAATTAAGTGAATTAAAGTGCAATCCAGCCATGATAAAAAAAAATTGCCTCGATGTCCAGTGTCACCAAGCAGTCCAACATGAGCACAACTCATTATTTTGCTTAGGCAACGGGATTACCAATTCAAACTCTTAATTACATATTCTAAATTTTAAATTTCCCTGAGATTCGAAAAAAGTGATAGCCTTAGTCTTTGTTAGCGTAGGCATCAGTGGCGGCCGGCCTATAGAGGGCGCTGGGGCGCCGCCCCCCCTCCCCCACATACAAATTTAAAAAAAAGTTTTAAAAAAATTATTATTTTTTATTATTATTTTTTATTATTATTTAATTTTTTGGTAGCTTAAACATGTTATATGTTGGCCTTGCGTTGTCTAAAGTTTAATACATTACATATGCATGTTCAGGGGACTGCAGGGCGCCGGTAATGTTATGGTGAATCAGAGCACTCATTAATTTTCAGGCGAGCCCCCTGATTCTTCTGCCTGATTCGCGGCCAAAAAAGTAGCCCCCGGGCGCAGGCCTGTGCGCCCCGGACTATCCTACCCTTTTCTGATTAGTCCTCATGGTTTATGATATTATTGGATTGGATTTAAGGCATGTTTATCACGCCCAGCCGGCATCTAGCAGGATATCACTGCGAGTGCGCAAGTACTACGGATAGGTTCAGTCGGCTGCTACTCATTCATTCAAGTAGACCTAGACCAAGCGAGAGAGATAATTCGAAATGGCTTCTTCAAGTGGAACAGAAAGCAAAGAAAATTCGGTTATTTCTTTGCAAAAAGAACCTTTCTCAAGGCGTTCATTGGAAGAAAAGAAAAGAGTAAAGTAGTAGATTTTATTTCAGAAAATACATCGGAAGTGGACAGAAAAATATCCCACACATTCAAAACAATGCTTAATTCCAGTTGCGAACGTTACTGTTCATTCTGTCCATCACAGTAACGTTAGCTATACCCCTCTCTGTACATGATTCGGTGGATTTAGTAACTATTAAAATGCACAGGAAGTAACTCAATTAAACCCTTTGTTGTTATGATCGGGAAGAATTTTGCTAATCCAATTGTATAGGTTTATAGAAACCCGATTGTAAGGCTAACGTTATTTCTGTCCGTGACCAATCAGTAACGTTCGCGAGTATTACATTGCGAGATCCACTTTTATTTAACGCGAAAGTGATTCCCATCGTATTTGTGTGCCTGCGCTAAGATCGTAGATTCACGAATTTTGGAGCGGCGGGTGAGAAAAATTTCATTTTATTTCTCGAAATTAATGAATAAATATTCTGTCCACTAAAGTAACGATAGCGTCATGTAACGCACACCTCATTCAAGAAACGAAATTATGAAAACTACACATTATTTGAGGTGAAATGTGTGTTGAAATGACGAAAAGTTGGGATGCCCGTTGAATGCGTGTGTAAATGCATGTAAACATTGTGTACATTTGGCGAACCCGGAGATTCCCTGTGCTAACGTTAGACACTGTCCATGTAACATTAGCAAAAGCCCGTGTTTTCTGTGAAACCCAATCCATATGTTGATGAAGCACAAAAAAACTCATAAATATGTTTAAATGGTCATGTAATCATTTGCTGTATGTCTGTACATTCCATTATTTTAACATACAGTCAAGGATATTTAACTGTTTTGTTAAGTTAACTAAGTTCAGTCAATTCTGTCCACGTAACATTAGCAACATATCCAAAAATTTTAACCCCTTTATTAATCAAAATATGAGTGGGCCAGGTCTAAAAGTTGGTGGGAATCCTTTTTATTATAAAGCAAGACCAAATAAAACAGAAATGTTAGATTGCCTTGAGATTTTATCAGAAAAATTAATGGGATCAAATGTGCCCACTTTCTGTAGAGTTTGCCATTAGAAACAATCAGTGATGTCTTACTTGAAAAACTGTCCTCCACTGTTGCCAATTAAACTGTCTTATGCAACTGAGACACAAGGTGGCTTGTTTTTTCTGTTTAAAGTCAAAGTCAGATGTATTTGTTTTTTTTCTCGAAATGCTAGCGCCCCAACCTATATTTAGATCACCAGCCGCCACTGGTAGGCATATGCATCATACATGAGAAATACAGCAGCAAACAAACACCCATGGTATTGTGATACTACTTGGTATTGTGATATGTTCACTGGTATAGTCCCGTGAAAGAAGAATGAGGTACTGTGATAACCCTACCACGCTGGGTATCATCCCTGTTGATGCTCTGCCAGGCCTGTACTGCAGCAATCTTCAGTTCCTGTGTGTCTCTGGGGTGTTTTGACTTCATTTTGTCTTCAGCAAGTCCATCAATTGGATTCAGGATGGGTGATTGAATTAGCCAGTCAAGGACATTCCACTTTTTGGCCCTGAAAAACTAGTTTCTTTAGCACTATGTTTGAGGTCATTGTCCTCCTGCAAGGTGAAGTCCAATTGAGGCATTTAGTTGGATCTGAGAAGATAAGATGTTTCTTTACACTTCAGAATTCATCCTGCTGCTGCCGTCAGCAGTCACATCATCAACGAAGACAAGTCAGCCAGTTCCAGTGACAGCCATACATTCCCAAACCATAACACTAACTCCACCATGTTTCACAGATGAGGGGAGTGCCTTTGATCATGAGCAGTGGCTTTCTTTCACCACTCTTTCCATCACTTTGGTACAGGTTACTACCCGTTCCATCTGTCCATAAGACTTAGTTCCAGAGCTCTACAGCTCTACAGTTTTTTATAACCTGGCTTTTCGGTTTTGAGAATTACCAGTGATTTTCATCTTGCAGCGAACCCTCTGAGGTTCTGATGGTGCAGTCTTCTCTTTATGGTAGTCAGTGACACATCTATGCCTACATCCTGGAGAGTGTTCTTGATTTGTTCGACATTTTGAAAAGGGGTTTTTCTTCACAACTGAAAGTATTCTTTGGTTATCCACTACAGTCGTCTTCTGTGGTCTACCAGGTCATTTGCTATTGCTGAGCTCACCAGTGCATTCTTTTTTCTTGACAAAACCAATGTTTTGGCTATGTCTCTGATCGATTTGTTCAGATTTTTCCACCTCATGATGGCCTGCATTACTGCCATTGACAGTTATTGGTCCTCATGTTGAGAGACAATAGCAACAGACTCCCAATGCAAATTTCACATCTCAAGACCTTTTGCCAGATTTCTTGTGATTGAACTATTGATGTAAAGAAACACAGCTGGCAAGATACAGCTGAGCAGCCAATTGTCCAATTACTTTTGTTCCCCTGAAATGCGGGGACTATGTATAAAAAGGGCGGCAAATCCTACACCAGTGGATGCACAACAAGAGCAGATCCAAATTCTGCTCTTAATTATTTAATTAGCACAATCACATCTTGCTCTGACATTTCTATAAGCACCAGATACAGCCGCAGACTCCAAGCGCATCCTAAGAATTTTTCTGTGCTCAATATAGAAGTAAACCAGCGTAGTTTATTTAGTCAGAACACTACACAAATCCCCTTAATATGGATGTAAATATCCTCAAGTTAAGCTGAGCTTTAACCACATATTAATTTTATTTAAAGTCCAATGTGCTGGAGTACAGAGCCAAAACAATAAAAGATGATGTCACTGTCCCAATACTTTTGCATTTACCTGTATAACAGGATACACATACAAGTATGACTCAGACATACACATCACTTACAGACTGGCCCTTCACATTTCATTCTGGCTCCTGCGTGATTGTGATCTCACAACAGGGGGTTGTTTTACTGCTAAATATTTATAGGCTATGATTTGGATATGATGCCGTTTGATAGACAGCAACAAGGACTGGATACTTTGATGCCAGGTTGATTCGCAAAGCCTTTTGAGAACACTGACTGAGCAGCTGGCTTTATGGCCCCTGATTTAATTTTTCTTTAAACATTTGGAAGTGTTCTCATCCTCATTTTCCAGACAGCGTTTCTGGCCGTTTAAATTTGTTGTGTGCAGCCCATTTAATAGTATGGTAAATATTGTTTGTGCATGCAGGGGACTGCATGGCACACTGGAGTGGAACCGGCATCCATCAAATGCAGGCAGGAAAAAAGATGGCGCAAAACAGTAAGTCTTCTCGTCTCTGTTCGCCTCCTTTAAAGTGCCTTATGTTTGTTTGTCTTTCCATCTATTACACTCATTTACACCTTCAATATCACATTTACGGGGGTGCGTCCAGAACTGCGCCTTAGCCAGCGATGTTCCTTTTGCACGCAATCTGGAAGGCTGGTGCTGAGCACGGCTGGCAGGCCTGCAGGGCAGTGAGTAAGTGGTGAGCCTTAGCCGAGCTCTGTGCGTTAGTGTAATAGACGGGAAAACAAACAAAAACCCAGGCACTTTACTGGGGATAGTTAAAGCATGGTTCTGTGTGCCTTATGAGTCAGGTGTTGGCTTGGAACCGCTCCAGTGTTCCGGGCTATTACGTAAAAGTTCAGACTTTCATTTTGTGGCCTACATTTACACGTCAGGATATGGTTAAAAAACCATGCAAATCACAATGTGACACTTTCAATCAGTGGGTCCCGTCATACCGGCAAACAAACTGCCCCTGAACAGAAGGGAAAAATAAACAGCATCCACCAGAAATCTTGACTTTCACATCCAACAGCCATTAAAGTGCAGTTCCCTTTCGGCCTCAAGTGCAAAAGCCCAGTTCTGTACTATATCACTCAAGTGGCAAAATAAAAGGTATTTCAAGTTAATGCAATGCTACCTTTTGTGTTTATTTTATTCTGGTCCAGCTCCTTAAAGGGCATATTCCCCCACTAAAAAATCAGATTCTTTCCCCATGAATCCATTATGTGAAACAAATTCACCAAATACAGCATACAGCCTTAACTAGATATGGCATCAGGAAGGTCCTCGTTTAACAAAATGCTTCAGAACTAATGTCACACCATATTTCCACTTCTCTGCAGCAAATTCAGAGAGCTGAATATAACAGTTGTATATCAGTTTCATGCTATGTGTCCGATGTCATCTGACGTATTAAGCCATTTATATTGCAATGATATCACCAATATTTCTATATGATATCACCAATATTTCTATTAGCTAGGGACTGTGGAGCAGAGCTGGGTGAGGAAAGCTAGTTTGAACTGTGCAAGATGACATAAAACTACATTTGTACACTCTAAATATGGAATGCTGTAAATGTAAGATGCATGGGGTGATATTGCATTATGTAGCTTACACGGATATTTAAGTTGGGAACGTGGAATGTGTTTGCACTCTCTCTCTCCCCTAGATAAAACAGAAGCTGGCATCGTCTTTGTGGAATAACCTTAGCAGTACTGTATTGAATTTAGTATTTTATTGCAATTGTCCAGACTGAAAAGAGTCTCAATACGGAACTGTACGCTCAAATACTTAGGGATGAGATGGAACAATGCCCAGGGCTCATGGTCATCAACTTCCTTCCAGCTAAGCCTGCGAGCTCCCAAACTATAGGCCTCACCTTCCTGTAGGAGTCCCACCAGCGCTGAAGCTCCACGGACTGCTTGGAAGGGGGTCTGCAAGAGGGCCGCATCTGGAGCCGAGACAGGGATGAAAGCTGTACCGCAGAGAGGGGGTCTGGGAGGACTCTCTCTGGGAGAATCTGCACCTTTGCCTGCCGAATGCTGCGACAGACAGACAAAAAAAAAAAAGAGAGTGATGAATGAGAGAAACATTGTCAGCTGATTCATGGATAATCCCAGGAAAAATTAAACAATTAACTAAAGCATACGTTTTGAATATTAGAATCATTTTCTGAATCAGAAAGCATTTTGTACTGCACAGCTTGCCATCGCCCTGTCTCTAAGCCCCAAACCAAAAATACAGACAGGCAAAATAGAAAAAAAACACAAACATGAGTGAATCTATTTTGCTTATTCAGTCAAATAATAGGCGCCCACATGGTGGATGTGACTGGCTTTGATACTGAGACAGGCACTATATGAGAGAGGGTGCTGGTCAATGCTAGAACAAAATCAATGCTACCTGCTGGCTTCTCTTATATATAAAAAAATAACTCTTAGCACTTAAGACTGGGGGGAAAAAAACAAAAAAAACATTTGATGGAGACCATAAAGCCTCTGAACACACTTTTCATTTCCCTGACATCAGATTTGTTCTTTACTTTGGAAGAAATAGTCAATAAATTGCTAGAAAGAAAAACAAGCACAACTACACTGAGATTCTCAGCTCTCCAGAAATACAAATGACTTGTTGGACTGCTAGACCCAAATTTTTAAGGGTGTAATAGTACTGAAACCATAACCACAATTCACCAGTATCGATTTTTATTGATTTATTTATTTTGGGGCGGGGTTGCAAAGCCACATGAGAATTTTTACAGTACAACTAAAGTACTGATATTATCTTCTGTTTGCTTAACACACAGTACTGTGGAACATAATTTCCTATCTTCTATGTTATTGAATACCCTAACATCCCCTTCTGCCAATTTAGCAAAACACCAAACTTTAGAGTTTAGATGCACATTCCAGCTCACCATAAGAGCATACTATCAGTGTAATGTTTAATTCAATTCACCATTTTTGCATGATTGAGGAAGCTCTTGTGCCCGCACATACAAATGATCACATGATTCAAACTGAAACATTGGTTCAATGCGTGGTGGCCGTAAACGATGGGACTGAGAAGGTGCTCACGTAGTAGTCTCTGCTCTGTATGCCCTGCAGCTGAACTGCTAGTTGTCCAGAGCAATAGCCAGGTAGCTAGCTAGCTGTCTGAGTCTTGGCGGTTGAGCTCTGTTGTTATGCAATTAATTTGCCAGAATTAAAGTATCTAGCTAATGATTACCACTGTAACCTTTTGTATGCCATTACTTGAAATTGTTCTTGTCGTTACAAATTTAGAGCAAGCTGACAATATTATATAAGTAAAAAAGTTATTGGTTCAATTATGATCATTCAGGTAAAGGTCAGTGGTCAAGAACCAAGTGACTTCATTCAGTATGGCAAACTTAACGACTTAACAACACAAGATTTAGAAAGCCTGCCGGTCGCATACGCTGGCTAGCTATGGCTGCTTTGTACCCTAAGCAGCTGCAGCTAATACCTGTACCACATTAACTGTCTCTTAAAATGAATTGCATCTTCTTTCTCATACCTCAACATCTCAAGTCACGGCATGCCTTATTTTTAGCCCCTTAACTAGTACTGGCTCGGAAGTAGTTTAGTTTATTTGCATGCATTTAAAAAAAAATTAATGGTGAAATTTTCAAATAATCTGATCACAAAATATACCGTTTGAAAGTGTTATATTTCACGATTCTACCTCTATAAACTATATATTACGATCCCAATGTTATAGCGACAAAGGTTCCTTATTTTGTAACATGACATAAAAAACCGCCTGAAATAAAATGAAAATCAATAGAAGACAGGAATAACGATAAATTTGGTATCCTTACCCAGCAAAACAAAATACATATATAGTGCCCTCCACTATTATTGGAACCCCTGGTAAAGATGAGTAAAATGGGTTATAAAAAATTCACTGTTTGGTGAATTAGCTTCATCTCCCACTGAAAAAATGAGAACAATCCAATCTTTAATTGAAGTAAATTTATTATGAGAAAAAAAAATCCCTCATCAAGAAATAATTATTTTTAACAAGACCACGTGTGCCACAATTATTGGCACCCCTGCATTTATATATAAAATAAAGTACTAGTCTGAACCATAAGACTGTAGTCTCATCACTCATGCTAAGCAAATTAATGAACAGTGAAATTGCATAGATGCAATTTTAATATTACCCTCCGGCCACCAAGCCCCCAGGCAGATTCCTATTCCCCGAGCTGCCTGAAGTGATATTCTGAGCCAGCTAATGTCTTTCTGGCCACACAGTGCACCCACAGTGCAGACCAATCTGGCCCAGCGGTGCCCTGCCAAACCTACGTCAAACACTTCCACCTATCGTGCACTCTGCGATTAGACCTGTAGAGTTCAGTGCTCATGTAGCTCCTTAGTTATGCCTTTCATGAAATCCTTTTTTTTCCCTTTAAAAACATGTTCACATAAAAATTGAGTAGTTAAAAGAAGGGTGCTACATTATGTGTGGTTAGAGGCTAATGTATGGCTTTGTGTTCACAACACACCCAATCAGAAAAGCATGATTAGATTTTTTGCTACCTTACCCAGGTCTGTCATGTTTTCTATCATTTGTTTTTATAGATAAATACTACCATGGATTCACTATTGTTACACATATCTTTCCATGATACACAAGGTATTTTGTAGATAATTTGTAAGAGGTCTTTGGAGTATTGTCAGTAGTTAGTAGTTCATTTCAAATCCAATGTTCTGGAGTACAGAGCCATAACAACAAAAATTGTGTCACTGCCCGAATACTTTCTGTCCACACTGATTATTTGGTCGCAAAGATTGTTTTAAATTGTTTAATACTATTTGAACATACATTTTCCAGACTGCTTTCATCCCTCACAATGTCTACAACATCAACACAGCCCAGCCATCTTCCCTGCAGCTCAGACGTTCAGATTTGGCTCCCCACAAAATCATGTTCCCCCATAGGCCGTCTTAAAGTCTTTACCTTCTTGTGGAAAGAACGTAACTATAGCACGCAGTCAACCAAATTAAAGGATTATAGAAGACCAAACCTGGAACGAAGAGTTTGTGGAGATTACAGCTCCAGTGGTTAAGGATAGCCGATCCGTCAGACTTTATACGAGTCACATCGTGAGGCACAAGTGTTTTCTAATTCCATAATGTTTTAGGATTATATAGACTATTTAAAAAAAAAACTTATTTATAAAAATAAACAACAGCTCCAGGCAGTCATCATTTCAAAAAAATGGAGGACAAAATGTGTTCTTTTGAAAACCCCTTCTAACTAAGAAGTAAAAAAACAGCCCAGCGTACAATATAAAAGCAGTTCTCAGAGACAAAAAAAAAAAAACATTAAGAAAGACTGAGTAACAACTGAGTTGTTTACTGAACAGAGAGCTCAGATTAGCTGGCACAGCTGTTATTATACCTCTCTAACGCTGCGCTCAGCCTACAGGCACCGTTACTGCAGTACGGCAGGGGCTTCTATGCCGATAGTTTTTTTCGTCTAATGCACAGACTGCGAGAATAATACCGTATGATTCAGTATCATGGGACACGAGTGGCAATGCGCATGAAGTATTAAATCCCAGAAACGCAGCTGCAGAGCTGAGTTTACAGAGAGGTGGCCAGAATGCACGGGAACCTGCATCCTGCACGCTGTACAAATGTGCCTCGGCAGCCGGCAGGTGAACAACATGTAAACTGATATAGAGCGCTTCTCCCTGCTTTGGCATGTTCTGTGAAGAAGCAGCTCAACCTGCTTTCACCCTCCTATTATGTTGAAATCTTATGACACCTTGACCCCAACAGTTTAAACCGACACAAGATTATTGTAATAGGAAAAGTTTTACACTTTGTGTGTCGCCTTTTAATGTCTCCCAATTAAGCAGGTTTTTATCCCTAAATATGAAAAATCTGTGATAAACTTCTAATTTTGGAGCCTGAAAGAAGTTTGTGAAGTTTAAAATCTGTATGGGAAAGGACCCAGAATCACCCACAAAAAAGTCCGAAATAAAAACAAAAAAAGGTTGTATATTTTCTTATATTTTTATATATGACCCCACACAACACCTTTGTATACAAAGAGGTCGATCTACTAAGATCCCAAATAAGAGGTGTTATTTTGCGTGTGCAACCAAAGTAATTACACGTGTTATCGTTTCGCTCTTCTCGTGTGATCAACAAAGAGGCATTATGATAACGACTCTCGCCAGACAAAGAGCCATATTTAAACGAGAGATTTTGTGTGTTTTGAATGGTTAGGCATAGGCTACAGTTAGATATTTGTCAGAACTGAAATGAGCGTAACTATATATATGAATAACACCGGATATACTACTTCCGTGTGTCTCATAAAATCACATTTCAATCTAATGATGGGTTTAATTTTGATAGTTTTTATTTGATTTGTTATTCACTGTTTGTTATGATAGATATTGTATTGCTTGTTTGATTCAAATACTTGCTACTCTCATATTCTGCAACACAATTTGTTTCAGGATTAAAAATGTATCCTTACTGTTCTTACTGTTCACGCACGCACACACGTTAGTGAAATAACATAGGGTCACCCAATTTTGCATATTCATTCAGGCTAACCCGCAAAAAGGGAAAATCCACACTTTTGAAAACAGCATTATAATGTTTATCATTTAATCTCACCAAATTAAGAAAAATCATCCAAAATGAAAAAATAAGGTTATCTGGCATTTAAGAAACATCAAACACTGAATGGGGTCAAAATGATGATCATTAGTATGTTTCCAAGGTCAATGTGCAAGAGGCACAATAAATGTCTGATTAGTGGTACAGTGTCTGGCTGTAGCTCTCAAACCTTCACGGCTAACCTGGACTACGGGACATCTGCGCTCCACAGCTTACAATGTACAGGTGTGTTCAAAGCAGAGTGGGTCAATCGCATGTCTTTCAGTCAAGTTCAATTACACAGTTATGAGCTGTGGGTAAAGACAGGCCTCCTTTTGCTCTATATGCACAATTTTTCTGTAGATTCAGTTTCCTTTTCTAATTGAAAGTACTGTGATATGTTTGAAGGTTAAACTCGGATATAGAAAGTTATATATTATGTTCTTCGAAGTAGCCAGACCAAGACATGCCAATGACCAGAGGTGGAAAGTCCAGGTTCAGAAAGTAAAAGACCACCCGAGTATTTTGTTCCAATCACCTGGATTTGCTAATTCTTCAGCCAGGAGGTAGAACACATTTGTGAAATCAGTTCATGGGTGGAAGAAAAACATGGCAGGACTTTTTTAACTTTCTGACCCCTGGACTTTCCACTTTCCCACGGTCCATGGTTTTGCCACCGATGTATTAATCATAATCTAGTTTTCACAAACACACACACACACGTATGCACTCGCATGCGTGCACACATGCACACACATGCACGCACGCACAAACACAAACACACATAAAGGCACACAGGTGCACTCACATGCACTCACATGCACGCACACGCACGCACGCACGCACACACTTTATTAAGCAGCACAGATACTGTACACTTCAACAATTTTCTAATTTCTGGGGGGAAAAAAAAAGAATCAGGTTACTATAGCTACTATAGTTGTATAATGAGGTTTGTATAATTCGATTCTACCATCTCCCATAGGCACAACTCAAAAAGTGCAATCAGAGCCCTTTCTGGATGCTGTTGGCATGGAAACTCAGATCCACGTTTTATTTCTTGAGTCTGAGAGCAGGGTGCTTCTCTCAACTGTTTTGGTCAACCTATGCTAGCTTCAACCGTGCTAACTTCATAAACAGACCGTGTCAAATTTACAGCTTTGGACGTTGCCCCTGGTAAGGACGTCCACTGAGCACATAACTAAAGCAATGTTCCAGGCATCAGTCAGCATTAGAAAATGTAATGAAATGATGCTGAGGCTTGCTGAATGAAATCACAAGCATTCCTGTTTACACACTAGCAACCATACAAAAAACACCAGAAATGGCGACCCTATAAAACAGCACGGTAATAAGATTTGGAATATGCAAGGTGCAAGGCCTTGCCTTATTTATGCTCTATTTAATCCCAGCCAGTGGTTACTTTTATGCAGCCAGAAAATAAAATGCCATTGTTATTAAGTTTGTGGCGCAAGATTAGAATTTAATCTGGTACTAATATTAAATATTAAAAATAGGCTTGCAAAGCCAGTGGCTTCTGTGACAGGGGGGAGGGAAGTGTTCAGAGGATTTGGAGTCTGATGTCACCCAGTTGATAATACTGTTTAATCAACTTATCACTGTTTGTTTTATATCTAGGGGCTACTCTAATACTAAAGTGCCAGGGTTTGTTAAAATGTCTGCAAATAGAACCAAATCACAGTGCTCAATCAGAGCAGCATGAGAGCAGTTACTCTGTTACTTTGGGAATTAATTAAAAAGCCGACATTAAGTAATAACTGTAGTTGGCTCTCCGCAACACCACGTCAACACTACTCTGGGAAACAGCAAAAGTAGTAATAAATAATAATTCCACATTAAAAAAAAATTTAAAAAGGAATGAGAAAGTACAAAAAGTTAAACACTTAGAAAACATATGTGCAGTTAACCCTACACAGGATCATTTTAATAAACTAAAAAAAATTGAAACCTGAACTAAATGATATAATAAACACAATTTCTAATTGAAAAACATAAAGAAGAGGCTACCATCCCAGCCATAAAGAATTCAACAGGGAAGACACTACACTCATCACAAAAAATGAATAACACCTTTCAGTCATTGACAAAAAAACAATATAAATCAGACAACGAACAAGACCCAAATTATATCAAATAATTTATGAAAAGTGTTCCAAAACTAACCAAAGCCCTAACTGACCAATTATATAGACCCTTAACATCAGAAGAATTCCAGAAAGCACTTAACCAAATGCCCAAATATAAATCCCCAGGTGGCTTTTCTGCTGAATTCTTTAGCCATTTTTGGAAAACTATCTCACCTCTGTTCATCAGGATAACTTAGGCAATTAAACTCAATTCCAAAATCCTACCACACATGAACACCACCAATATTTCAGTTAATCTAAAACCAAACAAAGACCCTACCCTACCTTCTAGCTATCGCCCTTTATCATTAATCAACATTGACATAAAAATTATCAGTAAAGCCCTAGCCACCAGAATGGAAACGGCCACACCACTCATAATCCACCCTGGTCAAACTGGTGCAACAGCACATGCAGACTATTTAACCTAATAAATTATGCAACAAATGGCAAAGCAGAAACAATCATTGCTTCACTAGATGCAGAAAAAAACATTTGATAAGATCGACTAGACATTTCTATTCGCTACATTGGTGAAATTTGGTTTTGGTTATTAACTGGATTAGGGTAGTACACAACGCACCAATGGCAACAGTCATAACTAACAGACTAACTTTACCAAGCTACACACTTGAAAGAGGAACCAGACTTTCTCCATCCCTGTTTGCCATATTCATCAAACCTCTGGTCGCAGCAATTAAAAAGCACCAAATCAAAGTGGCAGTGGGGGGAAATTATAAAATAGTGGAATACAACACACACTGGCATGGCAGAGTTAATGAATACAACACATCACACTCCACTTTGATCCACTAATAACAGCGAGTTACAGACTCAATAGTAGTAAAGGCTATTAATTTCTGACTGACTGTGTTTGTTTTCATGGGCATGTGGTGGTCCCTCTCTGATTTTTTTTTTTTGCAGTCTAACCTATATTTTAATTTAACCTCATTTCATTATACAAAAAAACGTTTCCCACCTTTAGTGTAAGTTTTTGTTTTTCATTTTTTAATTGCATACTTTGGAAAAGAACAACTACGTTATGGAATTCACAGAAGTTTTGTTTTTGTTGTATAGAATAAGTCCAGTTTTAAACGCAGAGAAACCAAAAAAAAACAAATTAAACACACCGGAAATATCCCGTATAGAGTAGTGCTCCAAGATCCCCCCTAATATGTTCACCCATCTCATAAAGCAGAAAAGAAGACCATTCAGAAAATTCAGTCATTACCCTTGTTCTGCCTTGAGAGTATGCAAAGTACTGAAAATAGAAGTGGCAATCATTTTGACACCACTTTTTGGGAAATAAAATGATTAATAAGCCTTATTCATCAATCACTTTTTGCTCACCTTTATCAAGGGTGCTAATCATTTCAGAGGGCATGGAACATGTGCATAGTATGTGTGTGTGTGTGTGTGTGTGCGCGTGTGTGTGTGTGTGTGTGTGTGTGTATGCGTGTGTGTATGCGTGTGTGTGTGTGTGTGTATGTGTAATGTAACTGGTATTTGCAATTGGAAAAACCGCATTCACCAACATCCTTGCTTAATACATGGAGTAAATATTTCCTGTATAAACAGTAAAATTCTATCAGGTTTGAACCCTCAGGCGTCCACCTCCATGAGTCAAGAGGAGTCAATATTCTGCTTTAGTGGGGTAAGAATGGTCATTTATCTCAGCCCTACAGAAACAGCTTCCCGCATTTGAATGGAAATTGTGTCTGAAGTGGTATCTGCAATTACAATGACCGTTTTCTAAACATTAAACACACCTCATGAAAAGTCTGTTCTCCTTTATAAATAGAAAAGGAAAATAAAAAATAAATACTTCAAGCGAAATCCAACATTTGCCTTTACAATTTTCTGTCTTCTCTTAACACTCAAATGCCCCAATAATAATAATAATTTAAAAAACAAAACAAATTGTCCATTCTCCCCTTTTGAAAGAAATGGAACACTCAAAAAAATTACCAGTTCAAGTGAAGACATGACATAAACAATAACACAAAACAACTGTTGATAAATAATTGCATGAAAATTACACAGGAAAGGACAGGGTAAATGACAAGATAAAGAATAGCAAGCAGCATCCACTTCTGTCATGTAGAGCTTTTTAATGTTGTCCCTCTGCACTCCTGACCACAATAGGAAAAAATGTGCCACCTAATGATAAACTGCGGTATTGCTCTAATTGGTGTACTATTAAATGTGTTTAATAAAACTCAACATTGTTGTCAGACAACAAAGAAAATTTCAATATAACAACACAGGGAAATAGGGAGATATGAAAGGCTGCATAAACAAAAATATCAAGATCATAATTATGCCAGGCAGGACGTACGTAGGTGGTCTATTTTGCTGAGCTCTGATAGGGAGCTCAGCATTGTGCACACACTCACCCATCTGCCTGCGTTCGAAGCTCATGAACCTTGAACCTCTGCCTTCCCACAGCCTTCACCTTGACCGTCTCAATGCCATATTCTTGCTCCTCGCGGTACGCGTAGATCTCCGCTGTTGTCCCGAACTCCGCCTGCCGTTCCTCAGAATCACTGAAACACCAGGGAGATGGCCTTACAAAATACCGCTTGGTGTTCTGTGCACCACACTGTAAAAAAACAAAATTTTTATGGTAAAATGTTTGTAAAGTTTTTTTTTTTTTTTTTTTTAAAAAGACTACCAAAGTCATGTAGAATAATATCAATAACTCTTTATTTAGTGGCCATCCCCTAAAATAACAGGATATATGCAGTTTTTCCTTTCTTTAAATGGTTTTTCACTGGCAACATTGCTGCCAGTCTTTTCAGTTTTTCATGGGACACTTTTTTACAGTGCAGAATGATTCATAAAATTGAATGCACATCTCCATAAAAAACTAACAAGTTAATCAGATGCGTCAAAGTGAAAAAGGCAAAGGTACCACAGCTGACCATTGACAAAGTAAAACCGTGTGTTATCTTCAAGGTTTTAAGCACAAAGAAATGATGCCTGCCTGATGGTTCTGCCTGAACACAGCCCTTAATCACCTCCATCATCAGAAAATAGCAGGTCTGTAATCTAAAACAGCACAGTGACTGTGTGGTTCTCACCAATACAGAGCAGGGCCCTTTTTTAGTGTACGTTGCTTAAACAATCCAGGATAATTTTATCTTATCTCATTAATTAAATTTGGTCTTAATCGGTTTCATGAATGTGAATTACCATATGATTAGTCAATGTAGCATTAGAACATCTCGGATAACTGTGCACATCAGCTTTGCTATAAAACGGAGATGAATCGCATGCCAAAAACAGGATCGCACTCCTTATATAGAGACAAAGCGAGGTGTGGCTACCTTTTGTAGGATCACGTAACACATTAAAAAGCTATATTTTGTGAACTCTCCTAATGTAACCTACGTTGTTTTTATTTTGCTTTGGGGTTGAACATCCCTAAACACTGGATGGGGAATATTTTTCACCGCTAAAGAGCAAGAACTTTTGAGGGTTACGAAAAAAAGAAAGAAATACTAACCCTCAAATCAAACATTGCCAGAGCAGCCAAAATGAGAGAGGAATCCTGGCAGATAATTGAATTGAATTCTGATAATGTCTCCATACTGAAACATTAAATTATAATATCCCAGGGTATGTGACAGCAGCTACAAAAGGACATGGCAGCAGGTCAAAGTCAAATATAAAAATATATTGCAAACAGGTTATAAAACACTGTATTGAAATTCTACATTTTTAACAAGGTAATTTACAAGGCTAACCTCCCAGAATCCTAAAGTAGCCAATAAGAAAATGGCTGAGGTGAAGAAGACTTAGCGGGGGGGGAATAACCAGCAAGCCCAGCCTTCACCCCTGCTGAGGAGCTTGTTCTGCAGCACAATGCCAACAGGTCACTGTTGGAGGACATATCCCAGTGGGGGACCCTGCTCTGAACACGTGACTGGATGAAGTCCCCCGGCCATGCACAGTGACGGCTCATTCTCACACCCTCCTGCCTCCACCAGAGAGTAAACCAGCAGAACACTCAAACTGCCAGATCTTCTCTTCACCGACACTCATTTGGATGAGGTAGGTCCTTATCAAAAAGACATGTTTACAATCCTGAATAGGTAATGATGAAACACACAAGTCAAATATTATCAACTATTATAAATATTATCATTGTGAAACCCTCTTGCAAATGATATGAAACTTACCTGTGACTACATAGAAACCTTCCTTAATGGTGTTCAGTCACCTTTGCATGACATCTGTTGGACACACTGATATGCCTTTTGAATGCAAAGTACACTTTCCTGATTGTTTGTATGGCATACTGTGGCTTTGCTGATATTTTCATTTCATACCACATGTAGCCAAAGACAAATATATGTGTGGATAATAAAGTTTTCGAATTTAAATTTTGTATGTTTTTATTCTTGACCTCAAATATGAAGTACTTTGCGTTATATTTTATGTATGAAAGGTGTTATGCAAAAAAAATATTATTATTATATTTTCAGCGTTGCCAACAGCATAAAAAAAGTGTCAGTGCGAGGAAGCAGAGCCCAATACACAGTGTCTGTGTCTCCGTTTGGTCTCTAAAAACACATTCCCTTCAAAATGTTCTTCTTACAATGACAAGAACCTCTTACAAATGTTACGTTAATTTCTGCTGTGGGTGGGTGTGTGTGTAACTTACAGTTAAAACTGAGTTTTTGCAGGTTTGGGCTTAAGACACAGTTGATCCGGAAACAAGTCTTGCTAAATTGTGAACTCAGCTTCATGAAACCCTGGGTTTATCCCAAGATCTCAACAAACTAATCGGGTTTACTGAATTAGCCACTTAATGAAACAGGGCTCAGGTGCGGCTCTCACCTGTAGGCCAGTACAGCGAAGGTGCGGTCTCGCTGGATGAGGTTGCGCATCATGCTGACCTCCTGTGGTCTGAAGAGCTGCAGCGGTAGAGTCTGGCCCGGGATCAGCATAACCGTCATGTGCGGCAGGACAGGGATCGTCTGACAGCTGTCCTCGTCGTGCACTGTACGCCCATGAAACTCCTCCATGTCCGCACCAAGGTACTGCAGGATGATGGTAAAACCTCTATCAGGTGTTTTATCCCGGTTATTCCCTGGCAGCTTCACACACAACCATGAGTCTAAATTCTCATTACAGCTATATCTACTCTGTGCTTGCAATGTATGGTAGTGGAAAACAGAAAATTGCTGATACGGTGCCAACCTTAACCTACAGTCCACCTACAGACGCATATTAAAAATGTTCACAAGAAGGTACACTCAGCCGGTGATAAAAAAACGAACAAAAATGTATGCGGAACGAAGGAAAAAACAAGCCTTAACTCAAGTTTTTCTAATTATTGAACATTAGAAATAAAATATCAATTTAAATGATTCAACACTGCATATCACACGTCAAATATTTTTATAAAACAAAAATAAAATATAAAATATATTTAACAGTGATGATTTCAGTAGTTACACATAATCTATACTCAATTTTATAGACAACTTAAGTAAGCTACAAAATGAAGTCAACATTATTTTAATGAGACATTTTTAACTTCAGTCACGTGGTACAGTAATTTAATTTCGCCGTAATATAGGGACACTTTACACACCACCATTGTTTTGCATCACAAAAATCGATACAAGGATATTTTGTCTCACACCAAATTCAGAACCATATACCTTTCGATCAAGTCTAACTAAGCATGTATGCATTCACGCATTATTCAGTCAGATATAACAAGCGGGCTTGAGGTAAAACTGAGCTTAAGCCAAATTCAGGAAGCCACACAAATAAGGTCTCATCGTTTAGAGAAACTAACGTTAACCCACACGTCAGTACTGTGAGAGCTGGGCTACCCTCAGTGTCACTCTGTCTGAGTACATTACAATTTTACGACACTCAGTGTTGCCTACAGAATGTGATGTCGGGAGGCTAGGATCAAAGTTGATGACTTTTCGCTTTTCTGCATCGTCGCTGTCATGATCTTCCGATTCCATATCGTCTTCATCCTCTTCCTCCTCATTTTCTGAAGTGATAAAAGAGGTTACTACAACTGCACTGCGTATTTTATGTTACCTTGAATAGCCAGCTTGCTTGTTAGCAAACAGATTCGATTGATCTGCAAGATAGCTTACCAAATTGCACAGGGCGTAGCTAATGTTAGCTAGCTAAAATTTCTCCTCATCAACTTTAACCTTCAAGCAGGAGAAGTAATGTTAACTAACCAAAGGTGTGGCGTTTATTTTCCACGACAACAGGCTTAGCTAGTAAACAGAAGTCGTTATTTGCAGATGAATGCAAAAAAGTAGAACATCGACTAAATTGCATTAACCAAAGGAGTCCAAAAATAACAAGTCTGCTCCATGCAGATAACGTTGTAAAATTCGACAACTGCAAGTTAGCAACTTAGCTGGCTAAAACTAAGAATCGCCTCCTGAAAAAGGAAAGTGAAACAATTTTACTTTAGCTGCAGAGGAACAATAACAGTCCGTTTGCTTCAAATGCTAAAGTTAGTAAAACAAACGATTTTAATACCTGGTAAAAACGGCACCTGATTTCCCATATTATTGTTGATATTGTTACCTTCTCCGTCCCCCTCGTCAGCCATTGTTGTTTCTGTTCTAATGCTCAATAACCAACAACTGGGGTCAACTCGGCAAGACGGACTAAGTAGCTAGAGAGAGACCACGGAACTGCGTCATCTAGTGGCAATGTGCAGACAGCGCGTGAAATTGGACAACATCTTCAGAATATTTGCATAGGCCTATGTAGAATATGTATAGAACTAGTCATATCCAGGCACCCCCACCGAAGCTCAAAATTACCCCCCATCATAAGTTAAAAAGGGTACGTTAAAAAAAAAAAACTTTTATATTCTGAAATATTTCCCCAAATCTATAGTCACTGCATATTCAGTCTGGCCAGGGACCTTTTTCACTACCTTCAAGGACCCCCAGGGGTCTTCAGACCACCTATTGAAAACCCAGGCTGAACAACATTGAAGCCTGTGTAATCATTAATCTCTCTGTGGGTCGTTTTATTTGACTGCAATTAGACTATAGTACATAAACCACAGAAGCACCACTTATTTTAAGGAATTCAGGAGCTGGGTATCTGGTTAGTCTATAGAATCTAAGTCTGCATCTAGCATTCTGTGCATTCATTTAATATGTGAGAGGAGAGTCTCAAACAGAACTGAGCAAGTCGGATTCTCCAACAGAGCAGAGCCAATAGGAGAAGAGTGTAACTTCACACAAATATATTTTTGTCAGGTAATATAATCAAATGACAAATAATGAACAATACTACTGCAGCTTTAAAAAAATAAAAATAAAAAATAAAAAATAATAACACAGTAAGTTAATTGAGTCTTTCACGATGACAGTTTGTCTCTTGTAATGAAAAGAATGTCAGAGGCCTCATTTGATCATGGTATGATGAGTGCTGTAATTACATTTACTGTAACGGTCTTGTCCGCTCATTAAGCAAGTGTTGTTAAGAAATGCTCCTGACTGTGACATAAGTTTTGATGACAGGAAGGGACTGATGTAGAGATGTTCAAATTATACTTTGATTGTCAGTAAGTGCACTTTGTTATCTCAGAATGTAAAGGCATATTTAATATTGTAAATCAATTTATCATATTTATATATAATCATATTTATATATATGTATATACACTGCTCAAAAAAATGAAGGGAACGCTTAATCATCACAGTATAACACCAAGTCAATTAAACCAAACCGGTCATGCTGGATGATGTTGCAGGCAACATAACAATCGCCACGGCAGACTCTTTCACGTCTGTCGCATGTACTCAGTGTGAACCTGCTCTCATCTGTGAAGAGAACGGGGCGCCAATGGCGAACCTGCCAATTCTGGTGTTCTCTGGCAAATGCCAATCGAGCTGCACGGTGCTGGGCTGTGAGCACAGGTCCCACTACAGGGCGTCGGGCTCTCATGCCACCCCCAAGGAGTCAATTTCTGACAGCTTGGTCAGAAACATGCACACGAGTAGCCCGCTGGAGGTCATTTTATAGTGCTCTGGCAGTGCTCCTCTTGTTTCTCCTCACACAAAGGAGCAGATACCGGTCCTGCCGCTGGGTTGTTGCCCTTCTACGGCCCAGTCCAGCTCTCCTCGCGTAATGGCCCATCTCCCGGCATCTCCTCCACGCTCTTGAGACTGTGCTGGGAGACACAGCAAACCTTCTTGCGACGGCACGTATGGATGTGCCATCCTGGAGGAGCTGGACTACCTGTGCAACTTGAATGGGCTGCAGGTACCGCCTCATGCTACCAGTAGTGACAAGGGCACTAGCAAAATGCAAAACTAGAGAAAAATCAGTCAGTCAGGAAGAGAAATGGTCTGTGGCCACCACCTGCAACACCATTTACCTTTTTGGGGTTGTCTTGCTGTTGCCTCTCCTGTCCACCTGTTGTCACTTTCATTTGCACCAAAGCAGGTGAAATTGATTCACAATCGTTTACGCTTCCTAACTGGACAGATCAATATCCCAGAAGTTGAATTGACTTGGTGTTATACTTTGTTGATTAAGGGCCAAATCCACAAAAGGATTGCACAGCGTTTGCCCGGGCAAACCCTGTGCAAATGAGTCAAAAAAATTGCATCCAATCCACAAAGCACATGCAAAGGCTGAAAGGTATAGCAAACTACAGCGACGAGCAAATAGCTCCACGGCTGCACCCCTCTCATTTAAATGTATGTACATTAGGTACTTGCCTGCAAAATTGCCCCAAGGAAGCCTTGCGTGTAATCCACAAACACCATGAGCTAATTGCCACACACAGTTAGAGAGGTGCAAATACCACTTTTGAAAAGCAGGTATTAACCGGACGAATTGGATGATAAACCTCTTAAGGCCTATTTTGTCGCGAATTAGCGACAAACCGACTCTTTTCAGAAACGGCCTGATATGAATGTGCATTGAATAATATAACACAAAACCTCTATTTATTTTTTCTTTTGAAAGTAAATTCTGTCCATAAGGGGATTTAAGGACGAGACATAACAGACTGATATTTCTGGAAAAAAAAGTGTGGTCTGTCATTTTAATTCTGAACCAATCTGTGTCCTGAAATATGGAGAAAAGCCTGAAACCCTTTCTGCAACTGACTCCCAAATATGGTTTCTCTCACTTGGGGTGAGATTCCGCGACTGCAATTTAGCTGCATGTCTCTGCACCTCGTTGGTGAGGACATGCAACTCAGTTTCAGAAAATTTTAATTTGCGCTTTCTCTCTGCCATTGTCGTTGATATTGTGTTCTTGGCACAAGCCAATAAATATATAGGCTGCCACATGGCTAATTGCAATCATCGGTGGCAAATTTGTGGGCGTGTTTGCCCGGGCATATCATTGGAGCAAAATCTTTTGTGGATACCGTGGTAAACTGGTGAGGATTGCTTTTGCAATCTCTGTATTAACTTTGAACTAATTGCCAGGAGCAATCCGTTCTTTGTGGATTTGGCCCTAAGTGTTCCTTTACTTTTTTTGAGCAGTGTATATAATCATATTTATCATATTTATATATATATATATACAGTCAAGCCGGAAAGTCTCAACACCCCTTTCACCTTCTCCACGTTTTATTACGATACAGACATTCTACAATAGATAGAGTTCATTTTTGTCAAAAGATGAATGCAGCTAAGTACACCGAGATCCTTGAAGAAAACCTGCTCCAGAGCGCTCTGGACCTCAGACTGGGGCGAAGGTTTACCTTTCAACATGACAACGACCCAAAGCACACAGCCAAGAAAACAAAGGTGTGGCTTCAGAGAAAAACTGCATGTCCTTGAGTGGCCCAGCCAGAGCCCAGACCTGAATCCAATTGAACATCTGTGGAAAGAGCTGGAAATGGCTGTGTACCGACGCTCCCCATCCAACCTGACGGAGCTTGCAAGGATATGTCAAGAGGAATGGGAAAAAATGTCCAGAAACAAGTTTGCCAAGCTCGTAGCTTCTTTCCCAAGACGCCTTGAAGCTGTAATCGCTGCCAAAGGTGCAGCAACCAGCTATTAGGCTAAGGGTGTGTACATATATGTAACCCCTAAATAACATATTTTTGTCAGTAAAATAAAATTGCATATTTTCTAAAAACCTGTTTTCACTTCGTCATTATTGGCTATTGTGTGTAGATAAAAAATTAACTCAATCTATT
This sequence comes from Ilyophis sp. 1 JC-2022, assembly GCA_022702515.1. NCBI lineage: Eukaryota > Metazoa > Chordata > Actinopteri > Anguilliformes > Synaphobranchidae > Ilyophis > Ilyophis sp. 1 JC-2022. Next base: position 27,054,316 of record CM040396.1, read on the forward strand.
ATCTATAGTATAAGTCTGTAACATAATAAAATGTGGAGAAGGTGAAAGGGGTGTGCAGACTTTCTGGCTTGACTGTATCATCATATTTACAGTACATGTTGGCTACTGCCTTTTATTAGTTCCAAGAACTGAAAACCTATTTTTCATAAAACAAAGAATGCAGAAACAGGGCAAAATAGTCCAATGCAATGGCAGCCATGCAAGAACAACAGTCCTTTAGGGTAGCAAGGCCTTTTATAAAGCCTAGTAATTAGCCAATGGGCAGCAGCTCTTATGATTGCAATGAGCCACAGCTGCCACCCTCCCTGCGAGAGGGGCTGGCGCAGTCCACAGACCTGCAGCTGCGTCCCAATATTCTTCACTCCCCACCTCCTTTCCCACACTCCCACTCCTCTCCTCCTCCAAGTATTTGCATGTACAGTATACAATTTACCTGACATTGCGGTTTTTGTCGAGACATTAATTAATATGTGCCCATTAATACGTAATTAAGATGTAATCAGCAACATTAGATTAAAACACAAAGATCTGTTTCTGGGGCACGGAGTAGAAGGTAGTGGAGGAAGGCAGGGTGCATTTTTTTATTATTGGGATGCACCCTACAGCTCTCCCGGCACTGGATGCAGCCAATTGTTCAAACATACCCTATAGTGTATAAAAGTGCTACATATCTGAATCACAGATTGTTTCCACTATAAATTATTTTCTTTTCACAGTTTGATGTGGCTCATACAGTTTCATTGACAACATTTTATTGATGGTAAGATGAAAAAACACAGGGCCAAGTTGCTTTAAATTTAGGAAAGTTTGGATAGCATTGCTTTGGAATAGAGGTAGTTTAATTAGCCTTGTTTTTGCAAGTTGGAATTAAGAATTTACAGCCAGTGCTTTGTAGGCTATGCGTGAGTAACTTTTGAAGAATTTTTTACTTTGAAAAAGTTTTTGTTGAGATTTTAATTTAACACAATTTAATTTAGTGGTAGTTTATGCGTGCCAACATTCTTCACTTGATTACATGCATAGTAAATATAGCCATACAGGGCTACAGCCTAAACAGTTTGCATAAGTAAAATATGGAAATACATTTCTAAAATAGGCCTATTAGTCTAATGAAATACATATAACGTTAGGCTATTCAACACCGTATGCATTTTTCTCTTCATCTATGTGACAAAGTAGCTCTGAACCTTTTGGCGCAAGCGACAGCTTCTTTGCCTTCAGCTATGGTTGCTACGGAGTGACAACTGTAACGCTCCGAGCTCATAACTCCGAGCTTCCATATTCTGGGCTACGAGCTGCCGAGTTCATAACGAACACAGCATAAGTCCAGCGCAGTTTCAGTGTAATTGTTTCCGGTAGTGTAACGTTACCTGCGGGAAATCTTTTGGTACCAGACCATGTAGCCTAGGTTTACTTTAGTTTTCTGTACTGCAATGGACGTATAAGGCCTTTTGATTCGCTTCGTAGTAGCCTAGCTTGTAGGCTAGTTGCTTCCTGACTAGCAGATGACTGACGTTTCTCAAAAATGACGTTGACTAAGAAAAGCTTAATCAGACAAAGGATATTTCCCAGGAATCTTGTGACATAAACATGTTTTTGCCTTTGCAATAAAAATACGTTTTTTAATGTGGGAAAACCATAACATGTGCACACCATTTTGGGCCAAAATAAAATTACCCTTTGGTACCTGGCAGGGGATTGAACCTGGATCGCTCACATAGAAATGCTAGATGCTTGCCACGGCATCAAAGCTTCTGGGATGCTAGTGTGTGTGATATATAGGGCATTTGACTCGTCAGAATTGTATAAAGAAGCCTTGTGATTGGCGGATGAGATGTCGTTACCCAATGGGGAGAATGATTGTTTGAGGGTATCGATAATGTTGATGACAAATTCAGCAGAAAAAATGAGAATAATTGGAAGACGAAGAAGAGAAGAGTAAGAAGAAGAATTGGAAGAAGAGGAAAGAGAAAACCCGACAAAATAACCCAATTTTGGACCTTTATTTTGTGGATGTGTGAAGTTGTATCTGAATTCTGCAATGGACACAAGAACACAATTCTGTGTGGTTACTATGAGGTTACTATGAGGCAAGAACGTACAGACGTGAACGTTTTTAAGGGCTGAGAGTCTGTGGTCATTGTGGTTATTTCTGTAGGACACCCTGAAAAGTGTCAAACTCTCTGTGCTGTATAGCTATGGGGCATGCCCCGCCAAGCCGTAACTTGGCGGATGGCATACCTGCCATCCCAATGAACTGTCATTACTTAACCCGTCAATTGGTAACTTCTAATAGGCTTGCCTTAGTCTGGGAAGTTTTCTTGTTTTTTGGTCTCATACCACACATTTATCCTATGCAGCTGCTGCCAAAAGCAAATAGCTGTCAAAGCAATTTGCACCAGTTTTTCTTGAGGTTGCAACAGAGGCTTGAGTTTTCATGTTCAGTATGGCAGCGCTCCCTGCTGGCTCCTCCCAGCTCAGGAAGACAGACTCACTGGGGAAAGATGTGTGCGCTGTCAGCAGGGGAGCGTTATCTGTAATGCACTGCTGGGCTGCTTCTGCTTGTAATGAGTCCCGTTGTGGCAGTTAGGGAAAAGTTATCATCAGCACAACAACCCTGGGCCCTCACCCTCAATTGCCTACATGCAAATGTGGAGAAACCTACTGTATAATTGCACCACCATGCTCATCATACATCATTAACGGGAAGAAATGCGGGTAGAAAAAAGCCAAACAGCTCAGCACAAAGAAATCCAGGGGATGAGAGAAGATTTGGAAGTATTTTGTAAAGCACTTTGGTCTGTGTAGCAGTTTATGTTGAAAGTAGGTTCGGATCATTTAAAAAAACAAAACAGTCAAGTTCAGAAGCCCGTTGTATATTGAAATAACAAGGCCAAATCCTATCTGTTTGTGACCTGTACTATCTTTCATCGGAACACAAACCAGACTTACATACAACTGGTGCTGCAAGCATGTCGCTTGGCAAGTATTATGCCTGGATTTATCCTGTTGACTTTGCCTTTGGTCTTTGTCCCCTGTGGAATACTTCCTCAGCCCTATATGTTTAATAGATTGCGCTGATTCAGATCATGACCCCATAGCACCAATGATCAGTTCAAATGAATCCAAAGCACTGTAGCAAGGAAGCCCCAGTTATATCTATATATACAGGTGCAGCTCAAAAAATTAGAATATCGTGAAAAAGTTCAATATTTTTTGTCACTAATTTCAGAAAGAGAAACTCATATATCCCTTCAGCTTATCCAGAACGCAGCAGCGCGCCTGGTCTTTAACCTCCCCCGACACTCCCATGTCACCCCCCTGCTCATTGACCTCCACTGGCTACCGGTGATGGCTCGCATCAAATTCAAAACATTGGTGCTCGCCTTCCAGGCAGTCCGAGGTTCTGCCCCCCCATACCTCCAAAAACTAATCAGACCCTACACACCTGCCAGATCCCTGCGCTCCGCCTCCTCAGGACGACTGGTACCCCCCCTCTTCATGCTAGCACCCGGTCTCGACGTCTGTCTGTCCTGGCCCCACGGTGGTGGAATGAGCTCCCCGTGGAGGTCAGAACAGCAGAAAGTCTGACTGCCTTCAAGCGCAGATTGAAGACTCACCTCTTCAAGCTGCACCTCTCTCCACCCCTCCCTACCTCCCTGTGACTATTGTTATTAATGTTGTGTAATTCCCCCCCCCAAAAAAAAAACAAAAAAAAAAACACCCCAATCATACTGACTGCGCCTAGTACTTAGATTCATATTTGCCTTTTTAGGGTTGTTTTTAAACGTTCTTGTTCCTAGTTTGAAAATGCACTATGTACGTCGCTCTGGATAAGAGCGTCTGCTAAATGTCTATAATGTAATGTAATGTAATATATTATATAGATTCATTACACATAGAGTGAAATATTTCAAGCCTTTATTTCTTGTAATTTTGATGATTATGGCTTACAGCTAATGAAAACCCAAATTCAGTGTCTCATAAAATTAGAATATTTTGCTTTAACATATTTTTAAAGTATCATATTTAATATTTGGTCGCATATCCTTTGCATGCTGTTACTTCCTGAAGTCTGTGACCAATCAACATCAAAATACTCTCGATATCTTATTTTCAGGTACTGTTACAAGCGATACTATAACCTCTCTGCATTTGAACTGATCTCTATGGGGATTTGGGGGTGAGACTAGATTCAGCTGTAAATTACGCTGGTACAGTATGGAACACATGACTGGCGAAATGGCTGTACGTCATCAAGGGTCTAAGGTATCAAACGAGCCCCAAACCATCACTCTGCGGCCAGATATGGAGTAGATGTGGATGGATCCCTTTAAGGGTTGTTTCTCCTGACTTTTTTCCCCATAGAGTTCTATAGGAAAATGAGTCAGGAGAAATAACCCTTGCAGTGTTCCATCCACATCTACTCCATATCTGGCAACAGAGTGATGGTTTGGGGCTCGTTCGATAGCTCAGACCCTTGATGACTTACAGCCATTTAGCCAGCCATGTGTTCCATACTGTACCAGTGTAATTTACAGCTGAATCTAGTGTCACCCCCCAATTCCCATAGAGATCCATTCAAATGCAGAGAGCTTATAGTATCGCTTGTAACAGTACCTGGAAATAAGATATCGAGAGTATTTTGATGTTTATGGGTCACAGACTTCAGGACGTAACAGCATGCAAAGGATATGCGACCAAATATGAAATATAATACTTTAAAAATATGTTAAAGCAAAATATTCTAATTTTCTGAGACACTGAATTTGGGTTTTCATTAGCTGTAAGCCATAATCATCAAAATTACAAGAAATAAAGGCTTGAAATATTTCACTCTATGTGTAATGAATCTATATAATATATGAGTTTCACTTTCTGAAATGAGTGACAAAGAATATTGAACTTTTTCACGATATTCGAATTTTTTGAGCTGCACCTGTATATATATACTGTATATGCATATTTTCCAGTATTACTCTATTCCAGGACATCAGTATTTTCCTTATCACTGCACATGTGAGACATTCATAATCACACAGACATCTCACTTTTCATGATTTCTGAGCAAATAAATAGTTTGTCTTCGTATTATGTTCCTCACAGAAAAGATAATAGTTATATACAACGATGTTTAGGCATACATATGAGCTGAGCATTAGCATGAAAGATTATAATGTGGTGGTCACCTTTTGATATTCATATTTTCATCCTCAAACCATGCATGCAAATGCAAATATATTCCTCATTTCTTACAGCAGAAAGTGTCACTTCTATGTAATGTGTCTGTTATTGGCTCTTAGGCCAAAGTCAGTCCGGTTGCTCAGAGACCACAATTCCAGCCCGCGATCTGTAAAGAGGAGCAATCAGCACTGTCAGAGAAAATGGAGAACAAATTCTATTCTATCTATTCTTACATCGTCCAGGAGAACCTCGTGGCAGGATAGCTTTCTTTGGCAGTTTAACTTGGAACAAAAGCACGCTGTAAATTCCCTGAGCTGGAGGGAATGTTTTAATGAAGTGATTATGAATGATGTATTCATGAGTTATGGTAATGATAGTACATTATCATGTTGGAGAAAGGCTAATTAGTGAATAGAATGTTTATATTTTTTTAAAGTGGATCACTGAGCTTAAGTAGCCCAGGCAGCACTAGGGGACCAGATATTTCCATGGCAATATTTAATGATTGCATCCATGTAACAGCTTTCTTGCATTGGTGCAGTGGAAACAAAACAATTCAGTCAATTATAATTATATCAGGTACATGTGTGTATGAAGTGTAATTTGTGTTCTTAGTGGTTTTAAGACTTTTTTGGTTTCTGGAACTGGTAAGAATGCAATACACCATGGTGTCTCTTGGCTTTTATGTAAACCTGATATTTGTCTGATAAAATTGGATTGATTATATATTTTTTTGAGGTAAGACAAATTCTACTGAAAGAGTTTACACAGTTAGAATGGCTGGTTTATACTGGCAAAAACATTTATGCTGTTACAATGTCTATAAAATATCAAATACCATGTATCAGCACATAGAATCATAACAATTATTTATTGCCCAGACTTCAATGTTGACAACTACAAGTTTGGATACCAGAAAACTAGATTTAATGTAAAATTGGCTTTACCTGTTACCTGTTAAATGAAAAAATGATACCAGCAGATGTCAGCAGTGTCTTGTCCACTGCTTAGTATAAAATCACAGTTGTAGAAAATGTTTTGCAAACAAAAAGAGTTCATAGACTTTGCACTCAAGCACTCACATTAGTTTTGACAGTTCTGATTGAAGCTGGTTGTATAAGAAGATTGTCCCTGTGTTTGAACTTTTTCTCATTTAATAATTTTTTGCCTGGTTGTGACTAATTTCACTGCTGAACTGCTGCCTGTATATTGAGCATATGTGACTGCCACAGGATCCATCATGGGCTCAGGCTAAGATGGGTGTAAATTGATTGATTGAAAAGTCTTTGTTGTATTTTCCATCTTTATCCAATTAATGAATGTGCTTTAGGTACCTTGCAAAGATGCGTATGCTCTGGAATGGTCAAATACTTTGGAGAGTTTCTCCAGTCAGTGGCTGGGTCTCAGTGAAGGAAAAGAGATCCATTTAAGACTACAGCACATCATTAGTCATGTTCCTGGCTCCCTTCACCCTTGTAAGAGAGGTCCTATCAGCTGAGCCCTAGAGAATGAAAGCACTAGATGTAATGGACTGTGGCAGTTTAACAGTCAAGCAATTTTACAAGTGCTAATTTAGCAAGTGCAAAAATTACACTCGTAACAGCCTGGTCAAAGTATAACCAGAAAACAATAAAAAAAATTTAACCACTAATGCCCATGCAAACAAGAATACAAACACGCACACACGCACACACGCACACACGCACACACACACACACACAGACAGAAACACACCATCATCAAGGGCTTAAAGTAAGTTTTTTTTATTTTGTAAAGTGAGCTTGTTTCTCTTGTACTTCCTGTTGGATTGAGTGTGGAAATACAGTATTCTGTTGCAGCAGGCCTCAGAGGACAAACGAAGACCCAGTTTGTGTGGCCAGTCAATTAGGAGTTGTGTAAACTAAAGCCATCAGACCCCTTTTCTTAACAAAGTGAACGTCAGCCTGCTGAAAGGCTGATTTAATCACTTCTAATCAGTAAGTGAGAACAAAAGTTGACTGCTCTTGGGGACATCGTTTAACACCCAAAATCCCCCAAACATAAAAACAAAACTGTTCATGCAGTGCTTGGAAATTGATGGACTGATGGATTTTTCTTTCCTTCTGTGGAAACAATATTGAACTGATGTGATTCATCAAGCTCTTCCTGTTGATTTCCTCACTTACCTGCCTTTTTGTCTGGCAGTGTGTGATTCCTGCTTTGAAAGAAGAAAGAGATACTCTGTAGTTCAATGCCAGTTTACAGGCCCCAGTTTACAGAGGTTAGACAAAAGTGCACAAACTGCTCAGTTTTAGACGAAATGGCTTTAAACTTTTATCTTGCAAATACAGCCATAGGCTAGAAATGCAGGCTTTTCTGTTTTATTTCTTTCTGACCACCTTACCATTTTACCACTGAACAAAGATTTACCTGAGCTGCTCACACGTAATTAGCAATAAGGCTGAAACAACCTCCAAGGGAAAACATTATGCTTATTTTCCTCTTCTTGCTGTTTATGTTTGTTGTTGTTATTATATGATTTATTATTATTATTATTATTATTATTATTAGTAGTAGTAGTAGTCATCGTAGTAGTAGTAGCACTAGGGACCCCCACAGAAAAAAAGCCACACAACACATAAGTAGCTGCTTGAGGGATAACGGTTAAAGACCAAAAATTCATTCATTTTAATTAAAGGGTTTCATTATAATACCGAAAATGTTACAAATCCCACTGAATAGGCAGATTATTAGCTTAAATCCACTGGTAATGAACCCTACTCATTGGAACAACAAAAATGAAGCTAATTCTCCAGGATGTGCACGCTCATTAATAACCATGCTTCCCATTGTGGTGCCATCCAAAATAAATACATGCACTTATTTATCTACAGAGGCTGCTGGTTACTGGACCGCATATTTACCTTAACTTTTGTGCATTGACAAAAGTGTGGCATGAACGGTGTTGGTGAAAAAAGTACAACTTTACTACACAAACTGCCTTAAAGGCTCAAGGGAGTGAGGCGGCATACAGAAAAAACATAGAAACTCTGAAAATGTTATTATGCACAGTCTCAGTCAAGCTGAAATGCAGCTGGATGATTTTGGGTCTCTGGGCCTGGCCTAATTAGCATAGAGCTCACAGCCGCTCTGTCTTCATACAGCAGAGGTGGATCCCAGCGTGATGAAGTCTCTCCCTTGCTATATAGTGTTTAATGGTGTCAGAATACAGATGAGGATGTGTTATTGCACAGCTCCCATGGTTGGGGAGTGGATTGGGCTGGGTGCAAATGGAGGGTGGAGAGGAGGTAAAGTTAGTGAAGTCTATAATGGTCTCTTTTTTACAGAAAAGCATTTCTCATTTTGTGAGTTTGAGTCAGGACATCACCAATAGCAATCCTGGTGTTGCTATAATAATAATAATAATAATAATAATAATTATTATTATTATAATAAGAGGTTTAAACCCCTAGACCACAGAACATGCTACAATTGACTCCTTGTGCATTTCTTTGTGCAGATGGATCTTAACAGCTAATCTGAGCTGCTTCTTTTGCTTGTAGGCTTAGGCTTATAGATATAAAAGTGATCTCAAAAATCAATTCTAAATACTACTGGAAGCCAGTACGTGGGTCAAGACTTGAGATATACAGTATATGATCACTTTTTTTGTTCATGTTAAAAACATAGTGTTGGGAATTCCATTAAATCCATTGGTCACCTGTGACAATATGTATTGATTATATTTGAATATGTATCACCTGTAAACTGTATCACCTGTAACAATATGTATTGATAATATTTGAATATGTATCTGTGAATGTATTAAGAGCAATATACAGAATGTATAAATGTATTAAGAGCAGAGAAACGCATTCTTAAGCACAGTAAAATATTATAAGAGCAGAGAGACACGTTCTCTGTCTCTCTGAATAGAAGGAGCTGAAGGCTGCAGTTGTTGTAGAGAGTCTGATAAGAAGATAAGATGTTCCTAAACAATGGGGATTTTAAAGCTGGTGTTTTCAGAGAGTCCAGAGAGTCTGATAAGATATGAGAAGTTGGCGCTCCAGGCACCTGGGCACCCGGTATCTGACCACCATTATATCGGACCCTGGTTTCAGTACAAAATGAGCACAGAAACACATAGTGATATATTAATTAAAATGCACTTTCATAGAAAACTATAGAGTTAATAAAAGTTCTTATTTTTCCTGAAAATAAGAACTGAGGCAACAGTTATTTTTTGTACCTTTCAAAAGGTTTGATAAGAAGTTGGGTACTTTCTAAAAACAACAGTTATATTGTGGTGCCCTAGTAGATAGTGTCCAAACAACCAGGGTCTGATACGAGGTGGTTTCTCAGGCCTCAAAAACAGGCGATGCCATGGGAGGGGTCACACGGGGCGGAGCCGGGTAGTTGAGAACCCAGGTGTGACCTAGTTACAATCCAATAGGAGAGGCCCTACGAAGGAAAATTTTAGAAGGTTCTCGAAGAAAGGCGGAGATGGAGATGGCCTGTGTCTGTATGGTCAATGGGGTCGGATGGGCAAGGATGGGCGGAGAATGGGATGGACATTCTGATAAAGAAACTGTATAAAAGTGAAACTAAAACTGATCATTATTTGAGTGTCTCTGCGGAGATGTTATGACTTTGATTGTGCGGTGTATGGAATAAAGTCTGGCATTTTTGATAATCTCTGCGGGGGCACTACGCTAGACTTTTGTTGTACGTTGTATGGAATAAAGTCTAGCATTCTCTGAGATTACTGCCTCATCCTGTTTATTTAAACACTTAGAGAAATTTGAGAGCTAAAGTTGAAAACTCTGAATTTTTGCAAGAACTCTGAGATATTTTCACTCGGAATCCACAACAAATTGGCGTAGTCGGTGCAGGATAGGGCCAAGGTCAAATTCAGTCGTCGCGGACCAACTCCGGAGGACCGGTTGCGGTGTGGACGGGAGACGGAGAGAGACCTTTTTCCAGCCGGCTGATTAAAAGAAACCAAGGTAAGCGAAGTTAATCTTATATCGCTTGAGAAGACCTTGTTGAATATATGTATAGATATAGTGTGGAAAAAAAGGCCCTCTTTCCCCTTCCATGTTCTGTAAAACCAGTAACTAAGTGACCTTGCCTATTAAAAATCCTGTGTAAAAGTAAAATAGAGATTAATGAAATTGTGTAAAAGAGGACGGCAGTAATCTGAGAGAATCAATACGCAAGCGATATATGTTAGGGTAAAATTGTGTGAAAAAGTGGGTGGTACCCGGGCAGAAGATGCAAAAGAAACCAAGAACTGCAGGTATTGGAAGTTTGGGCGGTTGGAGTCACAAACTTGTTTCAGCGTAAAGACATACGGAAGTGGGTGGTACCCGGGCAAAAGAACTACAGGTATTGGAAGTTTGGGCGGTTGGAGTCACAAACTTGTTTAAAAATATATTTATTTTTTAATTATTGTTATTTAAAAAAAAAAAATTTTGTTAATATATTGATGTAAATAAGTGTGATATAGTCAGAGAGACAGAGAACGTGTCTCTCTGCTCTTATAATATTTTACTGTGCTTAAGAATGCGTTTCTCTTCTCTTAATACATTTATACATTCTGTATATTGCTCTTAATACATTCACAGATACATATTCAAATATTATCAATACATATTGTTACAGGTGATACAGTTTACAGGTGATACATATTCAAATATAATCAATACATATTGTCACAGGTGACCAATGGATTTAATGGAATTCCCAACAATAGCTGCTGGAATTTGGATAACTTGAAGGCAAGGTCAAACTTGAGGATTTAACCCTCCATACACTGAATAACTGAACAACAAAAACTAGCTAAAGTTCTGAGACATAGAACTATCAAGCTACTTGACTAAGTTTACTGAGTTTTACTGAGATGTGAATTGTCTGTGTAGAGGTGAAAAGGGATGTAAAACGGGTCTTTAAAATAATATTGCCAAGGGTTAGAATACAATATATATTGAGAATAGAATGGGTCCTAACATTAACCCCTGGGGAACTTCACATGTAATGGGAGTAAATACAATTAGCAATTGGTAGCGATATAAAATTGGTCAGTCAACAGCTGTACAACACTGAATACAACATACTGTATTTATTGGAAAGCTTCACCTTCTAGCTTTAAATGATCCCATATAAATAATCTTACACAAATATGATATTTGCATTAGACCCTTCACAATCAAATCTATAGCACATCCATGGGACACATTTTATAGGGGTTTTTCTGACCCAGGTTTCTGTAGTGTCCCTCAGGCACTTTGACTGACTCTGCAGACTATGAAAGCTTGCAATGCAGATTCTACAAAGGTAAATACTTTTGGCAGCAATGTGGCCTGAGTTGGACTTGCAACAATAACACTGTAATTGCTCTCGAGGCTTGCCTGTCAGAAACTGTTTCCTGGGATTTGGAGACTCTAGATAACAGCTGTGCTAGCCGACTCTGGCCTCTTCTTCGCACGTGTGCTGACAAGAAAATGCTCTTTAAACGGCATTCCATTAAATCATCCACCTCCGCAGGAGCCATTTTGTCAATGCGCGTATAAATAACAGCTCAGCATGAAAAACTGTGACGTGTGTCTTATGTATCCAGGCTCAGGATATCCAGTGGTCACTAAGTGGTCACATTCTGTTGTGAAAGTTGAGTTCTGGATGGAATTCCGTGTTTGTGCCATCACCCTATTTCGAACAAATTAATGAAGAATACATAACCTGAAGAATATTTGCATTAAAAAGACGCTGTTGTCACTTGTGAATAATTTTTTTTTAAATTGTAATATTAATAATTTCAGTTAAATCTGTTTCACAACCCTACCCAATGGAAAAAGGCACCTTTTCCATGACACCTTTTTATCACAAAATTATTACTTACGGCTTTCCCTCACTCAGCCTCCATGACATGCTGAGGATCTTGTGGATTAGTCATTGGTGAAACAATTTTGTATGTCTCTATGGGGGTTCAAGATATGGTTTTTTATGTTGCGCTCATGCAGCTGTATATGATTGGGGGAGAGGGGTGAAATATAATAAACCACTGGGGATAATGCCCAGAAAACATACACCAGGAAATAAAGGAAACAATCCACCAGAATCATTACCACTGGAAGTGACACTCAAGGAGCATTCCTGTAGTACATACCCTTGAGAGCACGGGTGAACTAATGAACACATGCAAAATAAAAGTGAATGTGGTTGTTACTGGTTGGCAGCTTCACCATTTCAACTTTTTACACAAAATATGTAAAGGAAATGCTTTGCCTGTGGAAGACAATGCAAGATATTTCAGCCCTCCCCAGAGAAACCATAGCAACAGCCTGAACAGTTGCTTGCACATAGCGCTTTCTGTATAAAAGCAATACACATGTCCAAACAAAAGATAATACATCTCTTTGGTGGTTGATATAAGAGTCTGTTGGGAGTGTATTTTAGAACTATTATGGTCATATTTTAATGTGATCCAGTTCCTTTACTTGAAATGTACATAAAACAAAGGGAAGGGTCAGAACTGAACAAATAGAATACATTATTTCTTGGTCAAGGACTCACATGAAAACACAGGCCTTGCCTTCCCCCCTGGTAATTCAGTCGAGTGCACATACAGAACTAATACAAATCAACAAAATAAATAATTGTACATTGGCAATGTTTTTCGCAACTCACATATTTATGCATTTATTTGTGAATTCCTCCAATTTTATTTCAATAAATAAATCAACCAATCAAGTTAACCAGCCGTATTCTATTTAGCATCCTTTGCCATAGAATTGTGCCAGAGTGCTTTTTATTATGTAATACAGAAAAAGGTTGAAAAATGACAGTATGAACAGTGACAAGACAAACAGATTTGAGAAAATGATCAGCTAATTGCTGAAATGTAATTCATTTATGTAATGGCAGCATGTACCCCAATCAAAAGTCTTCACTGGGTTATTTGCATGAGCTACTTTCCTGCTTTTAACCTTGCTTTAAAAAATACCATTGGTTGGAGATGACATACAGTGCATGTAATGGCTCCACTGATGTATTAATGAAACAGAATATTTGCATTACTGGATCAAATGTGGACAGAATAATGTGATATTGAATTCAATGCTTCAATGGATATGTCAGTTTTGGTGTGCATGTTTGTATGTGTCTAAATGTGTGGGGTGCATTTGTGTGTGTATATATGAGCACATGCACACATGTATGTGAGCATAAGTGTATGCCTGTACATGTCGACTTGGTGTGTGTGAGCTTGGATGTGCATTTGTGTGTGCGTGTGTGTCTGTGTATGTATGAATGTGTGTGTGTGTGTGTGTGTGTGTGTGTGTGGTGGAGCATGTTTGTATGTGTACAGTATATCTACCTGTGTTAGCGTGTGGCTTTTCATGTGTGTGTATGAGTGTAAGTGCACGTCAAAGCAAATACATTTACACTGTTGTATTCCTGAGACTAACTCTGATGTATACTTCTCTAAGTTGCTCTGTGATTGTACTGTAGTGTAATGTGCGGGTACGTGAGTCTGACCATGTGTGCATATGTGCGTATGCATATGCATGTGTGTATGTACACCTTTGTTATGCATGGGGAGGCACAGTAAGGTGTTAACCTCATCGCTATGTCATGGCTCATGTGTCCCTCTGTGTGAGAATACTGGGCCTGTCTTCAGTGCTCCATGATCTGGCATTCAGCATCAGGAGAGCCTGTGATTGAAAGCCATGGATTACATAACAAATCTCTCCTGTCTTGAACGCTAAACTGCTGAAAATTAAGTGTACTCTGAGAGACTGACAAGAATATTAAACTCAAGCAGACACAGACACACACACACAGGCGCACGCACAGACGCACATAATCAATTCACAAGCACACACTTACACATGTAGACACTAGACACACACCTATATACTTGCACAGATGCTAACTGCATTAAGAAACACTAACATAATATGGAAATGCTCAGAAACAGATTCTCATTGTCATAAAATATGCAGTGAGAAATAATATTTATCTTTATAACAGATTTTCCTCTTTACCCTTGGTTTTGAACCAGCAGTTACAGGTTTCCCTCTTTAGTCTGTGCAATCCTGTGATGTGAACGGAACCAATCACAGACACCAGAGTAATGGGAATAGGCTTTATTCGAGGTCAGACAGAAATGGGTCAAGGTTCAGCAATCAGTGCAATACAGGGCAGGCAGAAACATAATCAAATCCAGGCAGGGGTGAAAGTACAGTGAACAGGGCAATGCAGGATGAGCAAAAGCGAAGTTCGGGAACAGTCAGGGGTCAGAACCAGGGAATCCGTCAGAGCAGGGGATTGGAAGGGGGAAGGGCAGGAGCAGGGCTCGGACGAGGAAGGGCAGGCGGGCAGGAGGACTGAAGCAGGGCTGGGCAGGAACAGGCAGAACAGGAGTGGGCAGGGCAGGGCAGGGCAGGGCAGGAACAGGCAGGGCAGGAACAGGCAGGTATTCAAAAACACTGAAAAGACAAGCGCAAGGCACAGAACAAAAAAACAGGGGAGTTTATATGCCAGATTACTAACGAGACAACAAGGAACAGGTGAAACGAAACAACAGGAGAAAACACATATCAGGTGCGGGAAGTGGAGACACGAAATGGGGAAAAGGGAAAACATGGAACGGAATACACATAGAAATGGAAAACCAGGAAATCAAGACACAGAGGCACGGGACGCGATACAATCCACTCTGCACATCACCCCCTCACGCCATGCTTAAGATGAAGCACTCTGATGCATTAGCCTCTAACATTAATGCACACGTTATGACCACCCAGCACTGTAGGTGGCACTGATTAGAGGAGAGGTGTATTCATCTCAGAAGGAAGAGCAATGGCATCTGGATACCTGATGAAATGTTGGGAGGTACTTATACACCACTAACCAGAAGAAACCTAGACGCTAATTGGACTTGCCTTAGTCAGCTTATAACATATCCCAGGCATGGACCTACAGCTACAGGGTCCAGCCTGTGCTTGTGGGAATTCTGAATAGTTTTACAACCTCTTTACTCTCATTATGTGTTTTGCTACAGAAACATAATGTTCCAAACCTGGACAGAAGGCATAAAACATTATTAAAATAGGTGTATATGCCAATTTACGTGACTGTTTTGGATGTTTGCAGAAACAGACACACATACTGCTTTTGAAGGGGGTTAGAGGTAAATTCATGCATGTAGACAATTATCCAATACCAAACCCTTGGTTTCCTCTAAAGAATAGACAAAAACACATTTGAGATGAAGTTATTGTTGGGCTTTAGTATAGATCCTAATTATGCATGATTTAAAAAAGCAGCCAAATTACTGTTACCAGTAAGCAATTTGAGAACAGCAGCCATCACCCAGTACACAAATGATGTAGGAGCAGATGAATCACTGCACCTCTTTCTTCCTTCGTTTTCATATTAGTTAGCTGCCTGCTGAAACTAATCACAAAGACCAATGGTCAGGCATTCCTGCAAATTCAAATATAATGGGCAGGGTAACTTTGAAGGCTTCTGGGCTGAGGGGGACCAGCTCTCTGAAAGCATGAATGAGAATATACCATTTATGTGCTAATACTGATGCTTACTGGAGTAAATAATTCATATGACAATTAAAGGTATGTCTGCTTCAGGCTATTAAATCATATTAAATCATAATTTTGCTGATCACTGCATAGAAATTATGTTTAAAAGGCTAAGAATTTGTGTTGCTATGGAGCTGTAATTCAAGTTTGTAGTGAATTCTTATTTTTTATTTTCAGAAAACAATAGGCCTATGTATTTGAACACAAACAACAGGTACCATACACAAGCAAATGGCTGTTATACAATTCTTGATATCTGCCAGCAAGCATGCTTTTTTCAAAGCACAACAATAGGTGGATTTCACAAGCGGCGCTGTTTTGCATGTGTGTGTGTGTGTGTGTGTGCGTGCGTGAGTGTGTGTGTGCGTCTGTGCGTCTGTGCGTGTTTTTGAGGAGTAGGATGTGCAATTTAGCATACTGGATGTGACAGCAGAAAGATTCTGAGCCCCAGTCTCTTGCCAATCACTGCAAAACATAAACATGTTTGTGGCAGCTGAAGACGCGTTCCATTGCATTTCTGAAAACCCCCCCTGAATTACTCTTTGCTAAGGGAGTTGGAGTGTAAACACTAATCAAGTATAATAGGCCTTAAATTGGTGATTGTTAGACACCCACAATCTACTCCCCTGGTTACTGTGTGTTACCATGCAGAGCAGACCATTTTCTCTTACTTACCTGCTGAAAATGAAGACACGTGGCCAAATTCTAATTTCTCTGTATGTAGTGTTTACCCAACTGTAGAAGTGGTGGCATAAATATTTATATTTCAATTTGCTTTTTGCTAACCCAAAATGTTTGACTTTTAAAAGGTAACATATCTGTCTTCATAATTAAAGGTGCCATAGTGCAGCTGCTCACTGGAGGAACTAAATTTGTGACATCACTGTCAGAATTCATAATGGACAAAGTCAAAATTGTACAGCCATCTATTCTTAGCTCCATCATGCTATCATTGGCAAATATAACATGCATAATGCAGCCAAATGAGACAAAATGTGTTATCGTTAAGTTAACACTATTCCGTTAATGGTAAGCTGCACAAATATGAGAGAGAGGGAGAGTGAAAGAGAAAGAGAGAGAGAGAGAGATGAAAGCCAGTCATGTCAGTTAGAAATATTATTTCAGTTTAAGTATATATTTTGTTTGACCCAGACAGAGTTAATGGGTGATTAAGCATTTTATCCCTAAATATAAAAAAATCTGTGATAAAAAATGTAGCCAAAATTTGGACAAAAAAATGCTTATCCATTATGAATAAATATGTCCATTGTGGGCTAAAACCTACATTTCTTTAGATTGATGGATAGCTCTAATAAAGAAGGTATTTACATACAGCTAGCAGAGACAAGATGCATGAAAACTCAATAGCTATCGTTAACTATATCATAACATCCAAGTGAACATTTTCGCGTTGACAAGACGGTGAAATGGCGTCTCGCGTCTCGGTGAAAAACCGGCTAAATTTGTTTGAAAATTGAACGTTTTTTTAACCGGCTAGGATGTAGCCAGGCTTTAGGCTATCTTGGGCTAAATTGACACGTTTATTTCAAAACACCTCTCATTCTGAGATTTCCACCCCTCTAGACAACCCTCAATCGCCTGAGGACAGGTGTGGGACGCTTCGGTGCAGCAATGCAGAAGTGGGGTCTCACAGACAGTGCCCACTGCGAATGTGGAGATCCATCACAGACAGTTGAGCATGTGATGACCAGCTGTCCTATGTACCGGCCACCGAATGGTGATCGTGGCTTAATTGACCTAGACAATGACACACTGGACTGGCTTGCTGCAACGGAGCTGAAGGTCTAAGGACATACGACAGAAGAAGAAAACGTCTAGATTCCGGCTTTTGCTCACTGGGCTTAGGCTACATTAATCTTGAAACACCACCGCATAGAGTAACCTAAATCTATGGAGATAATGCATTGCTACATATTGCAAAATTTGTTTATGAATTTATTACTTGTCCAACCCAACCACATTTCTGATACTTACAGAAGTTACTCATGATCAGCCACTGTAAAATTGCTGGTACAGGAGTATTTGGGGCATGGGGTGTGGTTATGGTCTAAAGCAAGAACATGCAATTCAAGTTAACTCCAAAGCAGCTTGTACATTCACATTATGTTTCCAGAGGCTGTAAATATTAACAATTATTTTATATAATGCTTATCCATAATTATTAATATAATATTTTATAAACAAAAAAAATCAGTTTTTATATCATGCCAGTACTTTTTTCCTTTTAATGTCAAACAGCACAAGCTCTTCAGTTCTCAGGACACCTGTAATAATGTTGATATAGGATGCACTACAATTTTTTTGAGCACAGGATGCATGCAAAACAGGAAACAGTCTTAACTGAAAATAATATTAAATTTAATTTATTGACAAAACATTAGTAATTTCTTATTGCTCCAACTGGTCTGTGACTCATGTCCAGAGAAGCACCTGGAATTAGGATTAATCAGAGCGGGGATTGTCCATTTGTGTTTCTATAGTAACTATCAAAGTTCCTCTCCTTTGTAGGCTCCAGTCATTGGCACATCAGCATGTCACCAGTGTAGACTGACTGGCTCTGACCCAACAGAGAAATGCTTGTGTGACACATAAACAGCTGCAGGGGGCAACCAGCACACTTCTTTCAGATGTTATATTGTTTTCTACAATATGCAATGACTGAATTATTTACCTGGCTGTTTCTCAGAACAAGCAGACCTCCAGTATGGAGAAGCCTTCCTGTACAGGCAGTGGCGCCGCCAAGGGGTGGCCGGGGGGGCCAGGGGGGGTACAATCGCCAGCCCTGATACAATCGCTCGCCCCCCCACTGGCCCCCCCTCGTGAGTTGCATATGCATAATATGCTGCTATCTGATATTTTACATTAGGTACTATTCATTTAAATCAATAATTATATTTTTCATAATAGTTCATGCATGTGAAAGAAAATAACAAATGCATAGCCAGCCAGCCGCTTATGACCGTCCGTCTGCTGCTGCACAGTGCACTGCCAGGAGACTGAGCGCAAATATGCCCTGCCCATCCCGGGGGGAAAACACATCCCGCTCTCGCCCTCCATTGACTTGACATGCTGGTGCCTTTTTGGCATTTAGATCCGTTAGCTAGCAGCATAAAAACTCCTAAAAGTTGTTGTTTGGTGGGATGCACAAAAAACCCAGAATTGCGGTTTTATAAGATTCCGAACCACAAAACGGAGCCCATAAGATGAGAAAAGTGGATCCGAGCAATAAGACGTGAGGCGTCGGTGGGAAGAAAAGGAAAAATGTGGGACCCTAAAACTCCACATGCTTATGTGTGCAGCAGGCATTGTTTCACAGGTAGCCTGGCTAACTAATATTGTTGTAAGAAACGCTAAAACATTTTGACCGTATGCAAATGGTTTGTAGTGGAATGTGAATAAATCGGAGTGCTATAACGTTACAGTATTATATTTGCAAGTGCAAAATATTATCATCCACTAACAAAAAAGTTGTGGGTATCCAAAGAACGATAATCTTTCATTGTTGTATGCGTGTAGATTCCAAACAAACGGTGAGACAAAGAAAAAGCAATCAGCTTTAAATGGGTAGTCTACTCTTCTCATGCAGGTTTTAACTGTTCAAGTAGGCTAAGCGAAATAGAGGTAACGTTGTCATAAAATTTATTTTTACAGTGAACTTGTTTACATTCTCGGACAGATGTTAAAGTAAATCTATCACCACGGCGGCACTTTCGCCACAAGTCAGCAATTAGCCTATATCAGAAAATGCCCTCTTTGAATTTTTTTTTTTAATAAAAAAAAAAAAAAAAGGCTATGCTGTTACTGCATACCAGTTTTTGCCAAAGCTGCATCATAGCCATCATAGCGCAGAGCTTTCAAAACAATAACGCGGAAACCCTTTAAAAAAAAAAAAAACGTAGGCCACACATAGCCTAGCCTATGATAACTGTTGACGAAACGGGCTGAGAAGAATGTAGCCTAATAAAGCAGGGATATGAGTAGGTTGTGAGTAGGCTATAATAAAATGTATATTGTACATGATTATGCTTTTTTGGACATATATATTTTCATTTACAAAAAGACACAGCAACAGCCAAATACAGCTGTATTGAAAAGAATTGGAGGCCTCTGTCTGGTGTTTTTAAACTCCAGTAGGCTTGTTCCCAGTAAACATTTTGTTTTTTACAATCAATGTAGATACTCCTTCAAATTAAAGCTGTATATTTGTCTTTTTAAGGAAAAGGACAACTACTAGCCTATTTGAGGAACAATGAATCGCTTATGTATATACAGATATACAACACATTAAATCAGGATTGTTGTGGAACTAAAAATAAAAAAAACTGTACCGGTATTAGTCTGTGCACATCAGATAATTAGTAACATTAACTGTAAAATAAGAAACCAAAGTATATCAGTATGCAATTCCTTAACTCTCATATTGACATAGTTTTCAACTAGCCTATATACTACAACAACATAATAGAATTCCTGAAATTCAGTTATGGCTTTTAGTTTTGGTGTGCCACCCCAAGATTCAGTGGCCCCATCTGGCCACCCCGATAAAAAATTTCTGGGGGCGCCTGTAAGGACAGGTGGGAATAAGGGACCCAGTAGCAGGCAGGGAGTACCAAAAAAACTAAGTTTAATTCAGGCAACAGTACAAAAAACAGAATCCAAAGAATGGTCAAAAGACAGGCAGAGGTCAGAACCGGGAAGGCACAGCAGAGGTACAAAAACAAAAACAGATACTCAGAAACAACTCGAAAAAACAAAGGCAAAAAAAAAAACCAATGACCTATCAAAGATGAGGAACTCACAACAAAGTACTGAATGCACAAGGTATAAATACACTGATGGAAACAAGAAACAATGAGGATCAGGTGTGAAGAACCGGGAAGGGCAAATGACAGACAGGTGCACGTAATAAAACAATGAGGAAAGCGACAATAAAATAACAAGGGAACACGTAATACGCGGACCGGATACACACATAACACTGACTTGAACATGAACTGGGCAAGTGCATACAATTAGAGAATGGAAAGCGGAAACGCGAGTCAGCTGTAGTTAATAGAGGAACCAAAGAAAGATAATTAGTGATAGAACAGGCAGAACAATAGACAGCTGCAGTGAGGAAAGTAAACGTTAGTGACGTTAGTAAATTAGTAGATTAGTAGACCCTAATTCTAAGATGTTAGTGGTTGTTAGTTAATTAGTATTATTTACAATTAAATGTAATTAGTAATGAAGGAAGGAATGAGAGAAATACAGAGAAAACCGAAATTTCCACAGACTCCCGAAAAGTGTGTCGAAGACAGGGAGTGACAGTAATACAAAACACAGGACAGTGAAACCACAAATAATCAGAAACATAAATACCTGAATGAAAATGAAAATAAAAATACAAAACAGACAGACTCAGAATCTCAGAACATAACAGCACCACTGTGTACAGGCAGTGAGATTGACTTCCAGTTAGCAGACAATTTATTACTATTGATTTCACTGAATCTCTACTGTGTACACACTCTTGGGCACATCTTGTTCTAAATGATTCACACGAGTTGGTGATGATGATTATGATGAGAATGGTAATGATGATAACGAAAATTATATTTGCATCCAAAATAATCAGACTGCCTGCACTGCAAATGTAGTAAATAATGTATGTTTGCATCGGTCTTTCTATTGAAATTGCGTGGGGAATTGGAGATGCTCACTAACTGGTGGTGGATTACGAATGGTTTAGTTCAGTTTGTGGGTAATTAACGTGGAATATTTAAATGGGTTATTTGTTTTTACACTTTAAAGGACTTTTTGACTTGCTGTTGTGTTAGAGACTGTCTGAAATGAATACTCCTCTGTAAAGTCTATTTTAAATATAAAAACCTATATCTATCAGTTTATCAATCAATCAGCATTGTTGATACACATTGGCCTCAGCTACTATACTATCCATAACTACAGTAGTGAAAGGTCGCTTCCTATATGTGTAGGGCTAAGATTGATGACAATCTCTTGTGCGGCGCACGTGTGCATTTTGGACATACTTTATGCGGGATGGCTATACTTTGTGGTGTGGCTGTTTCTCCTTAAAAAATAGAGAAAAGAAGCTCCATTGAGATGACACATTTTTAGTCATTCTTACAACAAAAAAAGAACTTTGCAATTTGCATCCCATTATCAGTCCCGATGTTGACTGTGACAAATGCTGTGGAGAAATAATCAAATTCCTAGCTCCCATTACGGCTTGGCTCAGGCGGAGTTCGGAAAAGAGCAATTACAGACTCCTCGACAGCTACTGCTCCTTTACAGCTAAAATATAGACAACGCCGCCGACAGTGCGTGTCACAATCGGATATCAGTTACAAATGTTAAAAATGTTTGTCTTCGCAGATCCGTAGCTGAGCCGATTGCCGATCTTGTGATGCTGTCGGAAGCAACTCTGAGGCCATGTGGTAAGTAAGGAGACAGAGAATGGCATCTTGGAGAGGCTCATTTGATAATTCTTTTCAGGTGCTATCCATCTGTGGAGGCTTTATGAGTTACACCAACAGACTGAGTGAACTGCTTATTTTACCAGCTTAACTACAGAAACATGGGATCTGTAAGCTCTGACATTGGGAAGGGTTTAATTCAAAAGCTGATAAAACTTCCCTTTCTAGTCTTACTCCTTTCAGTGGACTGTCGCTAGATATAGGCAGGGAGATTAACAGAGAGCTTTTCATGAATTATCTGAGAAAAAGAAACAGCATAACACCATCTTCTTTCTTCCGTTGGCCCCCGACACCCTCCTGCTTGCACTTCACTTCCTGTATGACTTAATTTGCATGTTACTTCAGTTAGTACATCAACAGAAATTATTAAAATAACTATAAAACATGAAACTATAAAAGTCATATATAGATTAAACTGTAAAATGAAACTATAAAAGTCATATAGATATAAGAAGTAATATGCAGTAAGACCATAATTACATAACAATGTGTAATGAACAGAACAGTCTGCTTATTCCATCTATGATCATAACAGTGTAGAGCAGAGATTCCCAAGCTGTGCTCCATGGAGCACTGGTGCGCTACAAGTTTCACCTTAGTGGTCATGGGAAAGATTTAATCTTATTTCATGAAAATGTTATTTGCATGCATTTTTGCATGTTGTCTAGTTTTATGATACTGGTCTAATATTATCTAAAAAAAAAACTTAAAAAAGAGGACATCTCATCCCCCATTGGGCGTGTCAGTCATCTGCAAAAAAAAAAACCTAGCAGTCACATGATCCTAAAACCAACCAAATATTTCTTAAACTACCTGTGATCTGGGTTAGTTTGAGTCGAAGGACACTGTCTGAATGATTAAATTCAGTCATTCTCCCAGGTGGATGTATAAAATAGTCTTGACAGGCTGGAAATGGTTAGGAGATTGAACTTGTTATGTTGGAAAAGCTGTACCCAGCGGCAGTGTGTCTGTGTCCTCGTTGCGCGTCCCCTCCAGGAAACGTTTTAAGCGGGAGATAAGATTCTGAATGATTGCTGGCTCCTTCCTAATGACACTGTGGCAGCAGCTGCAGCAGAACACCAACATGCTAATCGTGTTAAAGTCAATTATTCACCATTTTATTGGGCTAGTGCCAGGGTTGGAGCCTCTGGCGCCCCGACGGAGAACAACGGAAGAAAGAACAAAACACAAACAAAAACATAAACGACAATAGAACTTTTAACATTCATTTCTGTTCCAGTGGAAGAAGAGCGAGAGTATGGTATTTCTCAGTTTACTCTGCCATATTTATTTCAAACTGATTCCAATGTCATGAGTGACACTTACAGACAGAACCAGCAAGTGTTTGGAGGAAAATTCAAGCCTTTCATGACACAAAGAGATAATTATATGAATAACACAATTCTCAGATGGAAATACTACAAGGGATTGACTGTCAAGCTCCACAAATATGTTCAGTTTAATTCCAGAATGTACAGTCATATGTTGTGATTGCCACTTTTGTATTCCAGTGTTAGTCTGTGAAGAGCAACAGTCAATTTATGGCTTGTGTGATTTAACTGATTTCTCACAGCAATTAAATTGCTGATGTAGACATTGCTTTTCTGAGCCAATTCCACAGTCATGAAAGGCTAGCTGAAAGTAAAGCCACCCCTAAATGAAGTGAACTAGAACTAGAAGAAACTGTAAGTTTCTAATAATTGACTGTTTCAGCTCCTTCACTCCCCTTGGCATCATTTACTTCCAGGAAATAATCTGTGTCAAAGAGATGGTAGTTCATTTGAACTAGTTTCTCTGGTAGCAAATAGCAACATATCTTACACAAGGACACACGCACAAACGCACACACACGCAAACACACTCAAACATACACACACATCCCTCAGATTACTGGTGATCGCTGCCTCATCTGACATCCTAACCTGCCTTCAGTCCCGAATACATCACTTATCCAGTTAACCGAAGCACACAGTCACAGTTCTGGGATCAGCCTGTCTGAAAAAGCCTTGCATGAGAGTGCATTGAACACAGCAGCTGGGGAAATTACTGTGCGCTGGGAAAACCTTACAAAAGAAAAAATATATTCCTTAAACCGGTCTGAAGCTGTAGGGAGAATGACAGCCATAATCCTTTCAAAGCAATTCTGCTGCTGGATGGTGAAGTCATTTTGAAGTTTTTTCTGACTTCCTGGATATCGTAAGCTACATGTTTCCATTTAGCCGAGGCTGAGCTGCCCTAGTACATGGGACTATCAAGCTGACACAAAGTTGAGATATGTATTGGACGCGTCATGCGGATGAAGAGTAACTCTTAATGCTTTATGAGTAAATGCATGTCTATTACAGGAGCGTGAAGTCATGTTTTTAGTTTAGTTTGTAAACTTTTTTACAAGAAAAGGAAATAAGTTGCATTTTTTTGGTCCTGGGCCGACTGCATAGTTGTTGTATATACTGTAGGTCAGGGGTGGCCAATTCCAGGCCTCGCGGGCCGGTGTGTATGCAGGTTTTTACTGCCACCAGTTACCACGGTTCAATCAGCTAATTAGTCATACACACAATCACCGATTCACTTGTAAATTACAGAACGATAAAATGCTACAATACACGCATTGACGCATACCGGCACAAGAACATTCATCAGCTGCTTTTCATATCGCGGATATGTAGATTAAAATATCAGATCGTGTAAACGATTGGGCTAATTAAATAATTGTTAACTGGCGGCAGCAAAAACCTGCATACACACCGGCCCGCGAGGCCTGGAATTGGCCACCCCTGCTGTAGGTGTTGGTGTATTGTATGTATATATCATAGTGAGGGAGCAGGCCGTCTTCTGCTTTTTTGATGAATGGACCAATTCTTCTATTTTTCCTTTTTCCAAGTGCAATATATCTGTAACAAACCTTCTTGCTACATTTGTTTAAGACAAACAGAAACAGAAAATACAGGACCAGAGAGTATCGTAAGGATCAACGGAATAGATGTCTCATTTATCTCCTGCCCACGGGGAAGTGTAGTTGTTTTAGAGTTTTGCATTAAAGGAGATCCAACTGCCATTATTACAAAGTGATGCTGCTGGAAAACACAATTACATTATTCTGCCGGCAATGCAATACATTGAATATTGAATAAATCTTTCCCCTTGTTTATTGTTTTCTAAATGGAGAATTGAAACTAACCTCGATGCACATTTTCAGAATTTTTCCAGACGTGGAAAGTCCGTTTATTGTTAATGTGACCATGCTTGTTGTAAATGTTTCGGGCTCCTGCTGGATTAAAGAACCACTAAGGGCTCAGTGCACATTCTGATAACATATCCTCAACATGTCAGGACTGGCAGGCTGGTGTATAATTTGCGGTTGCATGGACCAGGAAGGGGAGTTCCTCTCAGCTGGACTGTCCCTGCTGGTGGGACTGTGGAGGGAAGAGACGTGTGCTGCACATGCCAAGCAGCAGAGCCCAGATTATGGAGCGCGGAGGACATTCCGATGAGACGCAACTACCAATAGGATTGTCCATTTCAAACCGGAAGAAGAAAAGAGAAAGAGATTTCTATAGGGGAAAAGAAATACACACGCTTTGTGGTTTGCACACTTACCTATGGGTCATTGAACCTTGAATAATAGTTACGTCATATTGCATAGAAGAGAGAGCATTGAGGTGTACATTAGAACTATCATTCATCTCTTGTATTTACAAGATGCAAAATGATCCCTCCCACAATTCCCCTATACCCAATCTAATTAAATCACCCTGTTATTGATATGGCCTCCTTGTCTACTGTTGCAGAACCTGCCTGCAGTCTCCTTCAGCATTGTATTGACGTTTGGACATTTCATATGGCTGTTGCATTGAAAGCATGTTTTACAGTGTCACGGTGATAAATGGCTGTTCTGAGAATACCCTTGAGTGTGGTAAATGGATGACATATCCCAATGCTCCTGGCACGACAACAGCAAAAGCCATCCGTCATATTTTATAATCAGATGCCAGAACAATTTTGGGGGGGGGGGGGGGGTTCACAAAATATTATGGGCAGAGAAGTTAAATATTATGTGAAAAGAGATAAATTACAGTAAAATGGGTCTATCACAATGGCCAATGCGGACCATCCACTGCTCTCACTGGTCCAAATATTAATAACACAGTAAATTAACTCATTAGCCTTTCTGCTATGGAATAGAGTGAATTTAAAGATTTTTTGTTTCAAAGACGATTTGAATGAAAATAAATAATAATAGAAACCGAATGAGCAAAAAAGCATAGTCAGTAAAAACAGAAGTATTTTACAAATCAAATCAAATCAATATATATTTATATAGCGCATTTCACAACTAGTTGTCACAATGCGCTTCACAGAAAAACCCAGCCTAAACCCCCACAAGAGCAAGCCAGAGGCAACAGCGGCAAGGAAAAACTCCCTAGTGTAACTAGGAAGAAACCTTGGGAGGAACCAGACTCAAGGGGGAAACCCATTCTCCTCTGGTCGGCTCAAGGTCTAGATCTTAATGACCAGCATGGTCAAAACTGACTGCCAATATCCATGATAGTAGAAATTGCAGCAGCTAGATGACAGTCCAGATGTGGCGGCAATGATGGTGGGGAACCGGGTGCCGATGGTGGCAGGATGAGCTGGCAGCAGTGGTGGGGAGGGAGGGGCAAGCGGCGACGGACAGGAAGCTGTACAGCAACTCTCGAGATGCGGGGCATGAGCCCCGCCGGCGGAATGTAGAAAAAGGAAGAGAGAGAACAGTTAGGAAAAGTGTAATAGAGCAGGCAGCAGGAACACCAACTGTAATAAAACCGATGCGAAAGCTTCCTCAGGCTGTGTCTTTATACGAGACCCGACGAATACAACGAGTAACTCCTAGGTTAGTGATCAGTCAGTCCCAGGTGTGCGTACCTGCAGATGAGGCCGTGGCTGTCCACGGTCTCAGCTTTCAATAAGGAGAAGTGCACCGAAACACAACAAGATACGAGGTCAGTGTGAAGTCTATGGGCACAGTCATGCTTTGTATGTAAATAAATAGCGTTAAAGATGTCCGCATGTTTGCTCCAGGGGCCCAGCAGCCAGAGTCCTCTGGAGCCTTGCAGTAAGAAGGCTGTAGCAGGTGCCGGCCTGCAGGGGAAACACCATCACTATCTGTCTGCTTTAGTCTCTGGGCTGCGCCAGAAACCTTTTAGTGGTCCTGCAGGGCCAACCCACGATTTGATGCGCAGCGTTTGACTGCTGCTGAACCTAAAAACCCTTCCAGTCTAATGGCCCCCCAGCTGGTGTCCTTCCTGAGAAATATAGGCGCAATATCTCCAGGCCCGCCACTCGGCCGCCTCGCCTTGTAACAAAGCCTCGAAGTGCCAATGATGTTCCGCTCGCAGCATAAATAATGCATGGCTTTATTAATAATTGACCGTGAGCTTTATATAATTGCCTTTTCCTCTGTGTGTTGAATAATTGAGAAGGAGCGCTCCCTTCAAGTCCCGACACGTGTCATCAGCTTTTTTTTTAAAGAGGGCGGCGTGTGGCCGTGCCTGAGAGAAAATTTGTGTGACATCTTCCCCTTACTCCCTCCTCCCTGTGTAATTTTTCTGAAATTACAACCTCTGTTATGCCTATTAATTTCACAAACAAAATCATCATGTATCGTCTATGATTTCCCTCTAATTCAGCCACTCTCCTTCTATCTGTGTCTTTTTTATACGTACAGTTGAAGTCGGAAGTTTACATACACTTCGTGTATGTAAATTTCTGACCCACTGGAATTGTGATATAGTGAATTAAAAGTGAAATAATCTGTCTGTAAACAATTGTTGGAAAAATTGCACATGCACAAAGTAGATGTCCTAACTGACTTGCCAACACTATAGTTTGCTAACATGAAATCTGTGGAGTGGTTTAAATGAGTTTTAATGACTTCAACCTAAGTGTATGTAAACTTCCAACTTCAACTGTATGTTCGCATACTATCCTTTCTTTCTCTTCTGTATATCCTGATACCATCTACACTCTATATTGGCCAATATATTCTGATCATGTTTTCTGTATTTGGCACTCTCTGTCTGTGCGACCCTTTTGCAAGGGATCTGCAATTGTCCCGTTTTTGAAGGATGCTGTCTCAATTAAACATATGGTGTGATTGACATGTCAGAGCTGGGTGTTATAAAAGAGCTTGTTACAGAGAGGCCGTGAGGCCCCAGCAAACCAGTCCCTGCTTTTTTGTGTCATATGGCAAAGTACAGAAAGCAAATCAAATGAAGTACTTCATAGCTACAAGCAAACACATGACCATCTGATACCTATGATACACAGTAGGCAGCTATGCAGTATATCTATATGTGATGATTCAGAATAATACTGTAGGCATTTTCAAATAATACTGTGTTGTCATAGCAACAAACAAACCATATTTTTGGCATTACATTTGAATGTGCGGCTGTCATTTCAGCAGAACAATTACTGATTTGTTTTATTCTTTGCTGAAATAATTGGCATATTAATCAAATATTGTTTTTCAGTATTAATTAATCTAGTGTTCACTCCTATTAAATACTTTGCTTCCAATAGAACAGCTTTCATTATGTCACAGTTCTTCTTTTCCAATGAACCTGCTTTGCAATGTCAAGTGACTGTTTAGCACATAGACGATAGCACAAACCTGTCACACTGATCTTGCAAACTGTTTTTGTTATGTTGCCATCTACCTCAAAGCAAAAATAAAATGTCAATTTCTTTTGGAGATCTGAACTACAATGTGCTGCTCAAATGTTCTACTGATGACTATGTTATAACAACAGATGTCTATGATTTGATTTTGCTTTATGGTGAACACATTATGTATTTCATATGCATAAAACAGCAGTCTTTCAGAAACTGTTAGTTTGACTAATGCATTAGCTTTTTAATGATTATGAGTAATATGCTGATTGTTACAGCCCTATATGTGTATATGCAGTTTGTCATACAAAATAAGTTGTTTTGTTAAAGCTTTGAGTCTCCACTTTGAATGACCATTGCACATGCTCATGTGATTGAATTCAAAGCGCCAAGTGCTGCTATTTTTTCCTGTTCTTAGTCTGCCTTTAGGAGCTAGACACAACTAATTATCTCTGCCACTGCCTAAAACACAGCATTAAATAACACAGTTAACCTCAGGTGGAGTTTGGAACTGAGGCTTAATTATTATTTGGGTTGGGGTGGGGGTGGGGGTGGGGGGTTGAAAATAATATATGCCATTTCATGCATCAAACTATTTGTTTATCTGACAGTTGTGGCCTGAGGTTCTAAGACAAAAATTTGGAAAGTCATACAATATATTTTCTGCATTCTAAGAATCATTTTTCAAATCAGTTCCACCTGGAAGGCACTGGCTAAATCTAGTTAATGCTATATTTATATCCATATTAATTTATATTTATATTCATATGGCCTTTTATGCCACCCATCTATCATTGTTATTATGCATAATAAAAGCTAAAGAAAATGATCTGTCTCCAGCCTCAAGCCACACTTGTAAAGTGATTTAAAATATTGAATTAATCTGACATAATTGGCTTCTCACTGGATATATTATAACCACAATGGGTTCAGCCCAATAAACTTTCATATCCAGAACAAAAAGTAGGTGACATCTAGAAGCCAGTTAATGAATATTTTCTGAATGAAATAATGAATCCTTTCGATTGCTTTAAACTGTGATGGAACAGATTTCAAGAGGCCCTTCTGGAAATTCATCTTAGAAATGTTTTTATTTCAAATATGAACATTTCTTGCACCACTCCCCAACTGGTCCATTGTTGTCAGTTAAACAGGGCTCAAGAGCTCACGCACTGTTTGTGCTCCCAGCGTGACACTTCTGTGAGATTCTGTGCAAACACATTACAAGGGCCCCATACCACTCTAAATGATTAATGCAGGCCCTGTCCTTCTGAAGTATTACATCTGCAGCCACAGGCATAACATGGCCGCCATGCTCAGATGGAAGCTGGGGGATGACATCTGCAGCCACAGGCAGAACATGGCCGCCACGCTCAGGGGGAAGCTGGGGGATGACATCTGCAGCCACAGGCAGAACATGGCCACCACGCTCAGGGGGAAGCTGGGGGATGACATCTGCAGCCACAGGCAGAACATGGCCGCCACGCTCAGGTGGAAGCTGGGGGATGACATCAGCAAAAGGGAGCCGTGACGTAAGTGGTCAGATGAAGATGAATGAGCACTGACACGCCTTCCTTCAAACTGTGCTTTTGTGTAATGTTTCTATGACTTTCACAAATGAGGTGGCATGAAAGCCTGTCACAGAGACATAGAAACCTGGAGGGAGGGAGAGAGGGAGGTAGAGAGTTGTGGTGGGTGTGTGTCAGTCATTTGTAAGGTTTTGCAGAGATGGCGGTGATAGTTTTGACAGTAGAAGTGACAGTGATCACGATAGTATAAATAATCCTCTCCTTGTATGGGTGCTGTGACTGGATGTTACTTTTTTTTTTTTTAAAGCAGAGAATGTGATTGGGATTAACTGTGAGTCCTATCACATCGTTTGCAGCTCTGCCTACAACTGTGATTAACCCTAGCTCTTGCACAGCCTTACACTTTGCCTAATGTTTATAAAAAATTGTATTTATTCAATTGTGTTGTATATTTTTATGTTATTACTATAAATATATATATATATATATATATATATATATATATATATATATATATATATATATATATACACACTACTGGTCAAAAGTTTGAGAACACTTGCTCAAACCAGTTTTTTCATTATTAAAAATACTTTGAACTGTATAAACTTGTCTATACACATTTAATATTTAATTATATGATATGTGTCCTTATATAAGCAGATATTATAAGTGAATTGCATGCAAAAGTTTGATTTTTAAATGAAAATGGCAATTTTGTAAGTACATTGGGAGGGGTGGAGGGGGCATTGTTTTGTTATTTTAATAAATTGGTACATACTGGTGTTAATGATGATATCTATCTTAACAGGTGCTCCAGGACCTGTAGAATTTTTCATATTTAGACAAAATAAAGACCACCTGCCATATTTAAAGAGAAATTGAGTTTATTCCTACATAAGTTTCACCACATGCAGTACCATGCATTTCCAATAGAATGAAGAAGGGTGAAACTGATGGGGGATTAGACCCCATTTTTAAATATGATGGGTGGTCTTTATTAAAAATTTTTCAAATATGAAGAATTCCACAGGCCCTGGAGCACCTGGTAAGATAGACATCATCATGAACACCAGTATGTACAAATTTATTTAAATAACAAAACAATGCCCCTCCCCACCCCTCCCAATGTACTAACAAAATCCATTTTCATTAAAAAATTAAACTTTTGAATGCAATTCACTTATGATTATCTGCTTATATAAGGACACATATCATATAATTAAATATTAAATGTGTATAGACAAGTTTATACAGTTTAAAGCATTTTTAATCATGAAAAAACTGGTTTGAGCAGGTGTTCTCAAACCTTTGACCAGTAGTGTATATATATATATATATATATATATATATATATATAAATTTCACTGTTCCAGTTCCCCTTAACTTCTCTAAGCACTCCAGCTGGACCCTTGAGTGAAATGGCTCTAAAGGCCTAACCCTACAGCAGGCTGTGTGATTAGCTGTTATATATCTAGTCTACTACAGCAGTTTCAAACTGGAGTATGGTGGCCCATGAGGGTCTGGGAAGGATGGTCAGGACCAGGTGGGTAAAATTTGTTCTGTTTTTATAATATGTTGCTACTTTTTAATTAAATTCAATTCAATTCACTTTTATTTGTATAGTGCTTTTTACAGAACTGCCACAAAGACACTGTACAGAGAAACAGAAGGAAAATTGGACAAAAACCAGGCCTGAACCCCCAACCAGCAAAACGAGGTAAAAACTCCACGCTGGGAACAAAAACACTCAAACAGTGGCAAAAAAATCCAGTGGGAAGACATCTCGGAAGAAACCTGGCTAGAGAGGGGGAGCCCATCCTTCTCTGGCTGGCCCGGTTTAAACTAAAGATGAAATGGATCGTAATGGAAATGTAAAGAGGGATCTAACATAGCAAAAAGAAAATGATAATAATCAAGTGGGCTGAACACATTGCAGCCAGAGATATTAAACTAGCTGGTAAGTAGAAAGTCCAATGAAAGGATATCAAATGTTCTATTCAAAGGGGGTGGAGCATCTAAGACTCCGGTTGAGTCAAAGCGGGGCCTAAACCAGGGGAGGGACAGGACTGGAGGAGTCTGAAAACTCAGGGCGAGGGGCAGGGCTGGAGCAGTTGGCAGATCAGGGTGAGGGGCAGGGCTGGAGTAATCTGCAGCTCAGGGCGAGATAAGGAAAGACAAGGTTAGCCTTTAACGATGGGATTGACGGAAGAGGTATATTTTTAGCCTACATTTAAAGACAAAGCAGATGTTTTTAGACAACATGTCTTTAGATCCATTTTTAAATTGTATTCCTGTAGTACATTTTCAATAATAATCCAACATTATCATAATACATTTTTTTAGTATCAAACATTTTTGAGCTGACAACTCCCATCCATAGACCTCCTGTATCATTGTTTCACAGACTGAAGCAATAGAGCTGTGAAAGTGAATGCAAGAGCTAGCTGCAGGAATCAATGTCTCCGCACCGCTCAGGGAAACTGAGTGTTAATAGAATAGAATAGAATAGAATAGAATAGAATAACTTTGATTTTCCCGCTAGGGAACTTCAGTTGTAGCCCCAGCAACAACAAAAAATACATAGACAGTGGGACAGACCCACAACACACAAACAAACATATCAAACAAACACATCCAACAGAATCATTACATCAATAAAGTGAATTAAGGGAATTAAAGTGCAATACAGCCATGATTAAAAAAAGCCCCCACTGTCCAGTCACCAAGCAGTCCAACACACAAACTCCGCCTCCACGACTCTCCTCCATACACGCAGCGCCGCGGTCTCTGTCCACCGCCAAAATGGAGCACCGAACTGCGTCAATCTTCCCAGTCGTCTCTTCACTCCTCCCCCGCATTATATTCTCCGTCCCTGGTTGCCTTTTGAAGATTGCCTGCACTCCTGGATCAGTCCCGAAATTTTCAACTCCGGTGAAGAGCGATGGTAAACTTTGTTTTGTAATGAATTGTAATATTTATTGCTGAAGGTTAGTCCAGTGCAGATGAAATAGATGTATCTGGTGGTGGTTAGAGACACTGGTTAACGGTGACAGAGGAATAAAACTTCTGTGAAATTTATTCAATTTTCTGAGATATTCTGGTAATACTTTTATTATAATTATTATAATCATTATTGTTATTATTATTATTGCTATTTTTTAGCACATGTTTACAAACTTTCAAATAATATAGTATTTATTCAGATTATCAGAATGATTGTATGCCCTAACCAAGATCACAACCTCAACTCTGCCTCCAACCAGAACCATTTTTTTTGCAGCAGGTGGTGGGAAAATATGCAAACACTTTACAATTTTCTTTTATACAATTATATTTTATACAATTAGCGCGTGCCATAAGTGGAAGGTCTGGTAAGTATAGGCATAAAGCATTAATTATTCAACTTTCAAGCAGCTGTTGAATGAAAACACTCTCTGAACACATCTACATTCGCATTCATATTCCCATCATAGGGTGCAGTCACTGAAGGAGCTGTAGAAGATTGTAGGTGCTTTAATGTCCTTTAATTTGTACAATTTCGGCCATTATGCTCAAGATTTTGAGCGATCAGCAATCTCTGATTATCCCTACGAACATGGTCGTTTGTAGGTGGAAACAATCTAATTAGAAGATCATTTGTGTCAGACAAAAGACTTTGTTTGTTAGATTTATCAAGGGGAGTAATTAAAAAAAAGATGCAATTTAAGCTAAAGCCAGAGTAGGTGTTCTAAGAAAAATGCCTCTTGACAACAAATTTGAAAGGAATTTGCCAGACTGTGACTAATGTGCTTGAACCTTAAAACCAATTAACCAGAAGATAGATAAATTAGAACTGACAGTTTAATTTGTCTTAAAGAACAGTAATGAATGAATGGTACGCATCATGGTCCATTGGCTTACCAGTAAATTAAATATGAATATGTCAGGACAGAGATTATATAAATTTTTGCTAAAGTTATACTTCATATTTTTTGTAGCTTATTAGTCACAGATAATTGCTTACCTAGCTTTCAGTAAACATGTATATCATACAATATTAACTGCTGTGTTAAAACTGAAGTATCATTCAACTGCTGACATTTTTCAAAGGAGCATAATGTTTCTTTACTAACTTTGACTCATTTGACCTGTTCTAATTATCCATTTGACTTGTTCTAATTATCCAAATCTATGATGAGATATGTATCCATGATACATTTTAGACTTAGTAAAAAAAATTTCCCCAAATATCTGTGTTTGTCTTTTAATTTTATGAAGCTGACAAAAAGTCTTCCCGCAGAAAGCGTGTCTGTAGAATTAGTCAACTGAGTCAAGAGCCACTCAGGATCCTGCCTTCCCTCGCCCCACTGCATTATAGAGGAGAGGAGATGGGGTTTGGAGAGAGGATACGCTGTGGAGAATCCACTCTCTTTGAACAATGTTATATCAGTGTTGGCTGTGAGGATTGCTTCTTCTCTGCAAAACTTTGACTAATGCTATTGTCAGGGGATGTTGCCAGTAAGTGAGCAATTATATCAATTTACGTTTATGTCAAGAACCTGTAATATATCCAGCTTTTGACCTGAACCACTGTATAATTGAAACAAAACTGCATTTTTTTTTCAAACGAGAACACATTTTTTGCATGCCATTCCAAAGTTTTCACTATGTGCACAGGATCCCTTCTCTCTCTCTCTCTCAATGCACCGTGAGGGATGCCGGAGAGTGGGATCAATCTGCCTGTGATGGAGATACGGCTGATGGGCTCTTCATCATTCACGCAAATCTCCCCACTCAGCCTCAGACACGCCAGAGTGAGGAAAGACAGGAGAGTGTGAAGAGGAGGAGAAGTGATCTAGGAGTGTCTGTCAGTAGCAGGGCGCTGTCAGCCTTCACCTGATACATACCCATTTTTTATTTAACCATGAGTATAATTCCACAGAGAGATAATCCCACTCACCCATACCAGCGTTCGCGTGTCCCTTATTAATGGATGCTTTTTCTTGAAGTGAAATATGAATGTTGTTAAAACGCTAAAATGTTTGAAATCTAGCATGGAGAAAGGATACGGCCGATATTAATATGATCCTCTAGAGAACACGTCATAGACACTAGATGTGTAACAGCCTTCTGTCTGATATGTGTTACCTCTAAAACAGCAAACTGAACTCATTCAATCGGAGATAAAAATAATGGCATTTTACTTAGAGATAATATTTGATCAGATCTTGGCCAATATGATGTTGGGTAGAGTGCGTAGTGGTGAAGCGGATGGTTGTGTGGTCAGTGCCATGCTGCAGCTTTTTTGATATCCTGCACTCTGCTTCCCATAACAACAATACAAATGTTGAATTAAAATGCCCAGAATATTTTTGCTAACTAAATATGTGAAAGACAAAACCAACATCATTTCTTGTTTCTGCATGGATACTGAAACCGCTCTGGAAAAGACGTTTGAAAGCAAATCCAGTTAACCACATCCCAGGAAATCCCTCTAATTTCACACAAGGAAAATAAGCTGTCAGAGGGACAGGCCTACAATATTTTATTTATTCATATTTTAGCCCGTGCGAGAGCCAGATTAGCACGTCGTGTGTGTGAAGCCTAAGAGTGCCAGTCTGTCGAGAAGGGATGATGTGCGCAACGAGGCTCCATGGCACCTGCAGAGCTGTTGACAAAATGTGGAGCTGCATTTAATCACCATTTAGAGACTGGCTTGACCCAGCGTAGATGTGGTCTGTTTTAGGTGTGGCGCGTGGGCCAGGTTACTCAGTGCTAATGAATGGATCAGTGAAGACTGGCAAGAAGACACCTGGCAGGTGGGTTTTGTCCTGCAGTTTGGAGTTCTAATTCAATTGCCTCTTGTAGTCCCTCTTTGGGCCTACCCCCAACTGCAGAGCAAATGTTACACAGTCAAGGACTCACTTTTGCCTATGAGCTCAATATGCACCCACAGCCCAGCACACACACACACACACACACACACACACACACACACACACACACACACACACACACACACAGCCAAAACATACATTCAGAGGTTTGATTAAATCCCAATTACTAAGGCTCAACAGAATCTGCACACAAACTACAGACTTTGAGGAGGCTACCAACACCCTCTTCAATGCATTAAAACCAAGGGGGTATTCCAGATCGTTCCTCAGACAGATTCGGAAAACCTTCTTGGGTACAAAACAACAGGACACTAGAAAAATAATTCCGCTTATCACCACCTACTTGACATTCAGCCAAATAGCGAACAGAAAAATTAAATGGAACCTGGCTAGGATTCTGCAAGACACAGACCTGCTCCAAGAATACAAAATAATTTCGGCCTACAAAAGAAACAAAAACCTTAAAAAGTCATCTGGTAAGTAGTAAACTTTTCTTTCCCAAGGGGCCCTCATAAGGGGTAACTTGGGAAATAAAGATTTTTTCTAAACCTAACCCTAAACCTAACCCTTGTACTCCTATCATTATTGAAACTTCCTAAACCTAACCCTAACCCTAATCATAACCCTAAACCACCTAGCCCTAACCCTAAAATGAACTTTTCCCTCATGGGGACCATTCCCGAGTCCCCACGAGGGAGCATTTGGCAAACTTTTCTATCCTCATGGGGACATTTAGTCCCCATGAAGTAGGCTAAACATGCCCACACACACACACACAAACACAGACACACACACACACACACACACACACACACACAGAGTTC
The DNA here is from genome assembly GCA_022702515.1 of Ilyophis sp. 1 JC-2022. Lineage (NCBI taxonomy): Eukaryota > Metazoa > Chordata > Actinopteri > Anguilliformes > Synaphobranchidae > Ilyophis > Ilyophis sp. 1 JC-2022. Next base: position 27,091,463 of record CM040396.1, read on the forward strand.
CTATACTTGAATAAAAAACAGTGGACCCTGATAGCGACACCTACATATAATTCAGAAATATTCAGACGTACAAAAACATTCTGCCCATTTCAGCAATTTAAGAGTTAGCATGCTTTATTTTTCTTTCAGACTTCACAAGCTATTTCTCAGGAGACTGTTCATAAAATACATCTACCTGATTTTAATCAGTATACCTGAGCTCCATTGTATGTGCATATTTATATTGATCTCGCTTCTACAGTAATATAACTTTTTGTGTTCTTCTGTAGTAGGAGTGCATAAGTGGGCTAATGGCAATGATCCCATTCTGACTAAAAAAAAACCTAATTTTGACAGTAACATGACTGAGCTCTGCACCAAATGAGGACACGGTTCTCAGTAATGAGCTGCACAGTGATTAATGTCAGCAAATCCCTGTGTTCATTTATTTATTTATTTGTCATATTTAATCAGTGTTGAGAAGAATGAAGCCCCAGAAGTAATCTGTCAGCACTGATAACGGTAAGTGTTTTGGTTTAGAAACAGTGCAAATCAATTTCCGCTGATAAAAACAAGCCAGGAGGCAAGATGTGTATTCTCGCCACAATGCAAATGGACTAATTTCAGACACAATTTGGAATTAATTCAAATGCAAGTGATTAAACTGATAAAGAGGCTACCAAACACGTTACTGGACTCTCAAAGCAAATTCAGTAAATTCAGAAAAGTAATTTTCACAACCTTAAAAATGTGTACATTTATAAATGCTACCTACTGGACACAACACCTGACCTCTGAGCCCTGAAATTAATGATCTTTAAAGGAGCTCACATGCACATCTTTGTCTTCTCTGAGCCTCTGATCAGCATGAAGGCAGTTTGTCTCGTGCCTGTACACTGTAGTCAAATTTTATATTGATCACTTGCTCTCTGGCCCATTTTAGCAACACAGATCATAAATGAACACTGAGAAATGAGTACTTAGAGAGCAGGCTTCTTAATTAGATTAGCCTTAAAATCACCTAGCAACCACCATTGGGCTATGCTGCTGGCTACACGGTGATATTTTTCACAGTAGATTTGATATTTTGTAACATGGTTATGAAGCCTAACAAAAATGGTGATAAAATTTATCACAAATTATTACAAGTCCAGAATAGGCTCGTATGCTGTTTGTGCTCTACAGATGATTCAGTCGAGTGATGTTCAGGGGATTGGAAAAAGACTAAGAGGGAGGCCTACTGAATCTAATCCGCATTGTCAAGGGAGTCGTCAGCTCACAGCTGAGGTCATTTCCTCACCTGTAAGCACAGTTCTCTCATGTCCTCCCTGAACTGCCATTACTTCTCATTATTTCCTCCGGGGGATGGAACAAGAGGTCGACCAAGGAAACACGGTCCAACATGGGTTGGCCACTGTGGTTTATGGGCTGTGGCGGCAATCCATCTCGCTGGGAAGGAGCAATAGGACGAGGTGCCCGGTCGAGGGAGAGAGGCGATGTGTGACCGCAGCGCAGAGCGCGCCGACGCGCAGGCCTGCCCACAATGCCCCTGGCCATCCCTCATGAGTGACAGCCTCCTGACAGAGGCTTCCTCTGCTATTCATCATTACTGAGAATGGACTGTACCATAGCTGTAGACAGGCTTTATGGCAGGCGAGACAGCCGCATCACAGGGAAAGAGTGGACTGAGCTGGGCGCAGCAGAGGAAAGGGGCTTATCCAGTCAAACCTGGCACAACTCGGGTTCATTTATTTGTCCATCGAGCTGAAATGTTCACGGTGGCAGTTGTAACAGATAACCCCTAATAATTGTTGTTTTTTATTGCGAGTCATTCATTTAGACTTAATGTGTCGTGAGAAACCTATCACAGGCGCCTCTTGTCCATGTACACACGTGCACACCTGCACATGCATGCATGCGCAATCACACACACACACACATACTGCAACTACACGTGCTTAGCGCTTTGCACAATCAGCACCTTTCCCATACCTGCCAACCCTCCTGTATTTCCCACGAGATCCATTTTCACACCGTTCTTACAGCCTCCTCTCTTCCTGTGATTTATCGCGTATTTCCTATGTCTTAAACTATGCTGGGAAATAAGGTGTTTTGGGATAATTGGCTTGTTACCCACATTATGACTATCTAGATCATAATCAGAGTTTGGTGGGATTTATTTATTCATTTATGTCCATTGCATTATTATCTGGAAAAAGGAAGCCCTCGTTTATCATGTTATGTTAAGATCTCATTCCGCTGTAGAAATGAAAATTGAATTAGAACTGCCCCATGCATTGACACTATATGTCCCATTAAAGTCTTTTTAAAGATAAATCAGGTCTAATTATGTTGTCATACACTGAGCACACACAACAGAAGGTTGGAGTAAAAATAATCCTATTTCACATTTGTTAAGGGTACGGCTTTCTTCTTTAATTTACTTTTTATTTTTCTCTTAGGCTGTCTAATCATTTGTTTTCTTGCAGGTGTAACATTAGCAGTAAGGCAGGCTGGAGTTTTTCATTAAAATGATTTGCCCTGTGGATCAGGAAATGAAATAAAAGTGGTGAACGATTACGGGGTTTGGATGGATGAGGGGTTTTTTTCTGCCAGTTTTATACCAGCCCCTGGGAGGAGCTGTAGCCTGGCACAGACAGATTCTCAAATTCCATATATACTGTAGGCGTCTGAAATCAGATTTGGAAAAAGTACAAATTCAGCGCCGATATTTGTGCTGCAATGCCTTCCTGCCTGCCCAACCCCCCAAAGACCTCAAGGGAGTTTAGAAAAAAAAAGTAAATGTATCTGCGCTTGGGCAAAAAATTTATTTCCGAACCTTGTGCTTTTTAACAGTGCTGGAGGACATCAAATATTAAAGGGATATCCTCACAGAGCCCAGTTTATCTGCCAAATTTACAGCTGTGTGTAAAACCATGGTACTGTGCCAGTGAAAAATGTGGGTTTGGCAGATATAGAATATTATCTGTAGTGTTAAAGTAGGTCAGGGTTTGGCCCCAGTGGGAGAAATGCTGTGGTTTGACGTGAAGGAGCTTAAAAAGGGTTAGGCACTGTTTTATCTCTTTAGAAAGTTGGGAAGCGGGAGGGCAAAGCAAGGGCATTTAAGATCATAGCGTAAGTTTAAGTACTGTGTGTCTTGAATGGAAAACTTTGACATGGCACCATAGTTGTTTTGTTTTTTTGTCAGATTTTTATTTTTTTTGCAAAATGGATCATCAGGGGTGTGTCCTAGTATAGACAAAGACACATTCTCATTGTCAGCATTACCTCGTATGGGTGACATGAGCCATGTCTCCATGCTCTCAGACATCAGACAGTAGTAGGACTATCAAAGTTAGCACAGTGTTAGCACAATTTAACAAACAATTAAATAATTAATTATATAATTTTGCGCAAAGAAATTATGCACTACTGCGTGGAGTTTAAAAAAAATAGCTGCTGAAAAGCGATTTTCTGAATAAAATAGTTATGCTGCTGATTGCATCATAACGATTTTACAGTTCCTAAGCCTCCATTTACCAATACCATGGGTTCTTTCAGCCATGGGCAACACAACAACTTTCAGCAAGTATTTTCACTAACAATTCTCATGGCTTCTCAACACGTTCTTTTTCATTTTCAGGCATAATATTGCATCAGACACACATGGGTGTAAGTCAAGCATAAAGCAATGTAATACAAATTAACAAAGAATAACAACAACATAAACTAACACCATCACTAGATGAGTTCCATTTGGTTTCATATAAATCTCCAGCGCATACATTTTTTTATTTACTAAAATATACAAATACATTTTAATTAATGATAATGAGAACTAAAAAGGATCAACTTACAACAGGTGGAAGTAGGTGCTCTTGCTAACATGAATATGTGATAACATATCCTCTGAAAAACAATATCTGAGATTATTATTATGATATTGAAGGTTAGTTACAGTGCCCTCCACTATTATTGGCACCCCTGGTAAAGATGAGTAAAAAGGGTTATAAAAAATGAACCCTTTGGTGAATTAGCTTAATCTCACACTGAGAAAAATCCAACCTTTAATTGAAGTAAATGTATTATGAGAAAAAAAATCCCTCATCAAAAATGTATTATTTTTAACAAAACCTTGTGTGCCACAATTATTGGCACCCCTGCATTTATATATAGAATAAAGTAATCATTTTTTTATATTTGGTCACATATCCTTTGCATGCCATGACTTCCTAATGTCTGTGACCCAACAACATAAAAAAACTCTTGATAGCTCATTTTTCCGCTCTGGCTAAATTGCCATCGGCGCCGGGGACCGCTCAGTTGGTGATCAATCACGTGTTCCGTACACACGGATTGCCTCAGGACGTATTATCGTACCGTGGTCCTCAGTTTGTTGCCAAGTTCTGGCGTTCCTATTGCGTGCAGTTGGGCGCATCGGTTGGTCTGTTTTCCGGTTTTCACCCGCGGACTAACGGGCAAACAAAGCACACCAACCAAACTATAGAAAACACTCTTTGCGGATTGGTGGCTACTAATCCTACATCGTGGAGCAGCTATTTTCCCTGAGCTGAGTATGCCCATAATACTATGCGTAATGCCTCCACTGGCCTCTTTCCCTTCGAGGCCCAAGTAACTTATCTGCCTCCGCACTTCCTTGAGCTGGCGAAGAGTGTGGAGATTCCCTCTGCTGGCTCTTTTGTTCGGAGGTGTCGTTCAGTGTGGAGACGAGTTCGCTCATCACTTTTGTGAGCTTCGGCATCCCAAAAAGGTTATGCTGACAGACATCGCCGGACAACCCCCTCTTATTGGGTGGGTCAGCGAGTCTCACTCTCGTTGCGAGATCTGCCTCTGCGGGTTGAATCTCGCAAATTTGCCCAGCGTTACGTGAAACTTTACTGATCAGTCCTTTGTCGCCTACTGAGAGTGTCCCGCTTCCTCCTCTGATCGTAGATGGAGGTCCGGTGCATACTGTCCGTGGCATTTTAGCAGAAAGACAGGTAGGTTGGGGTTGGCAGTTTTTAGTGGACTGGCAGGGCTATAGCCCAGAAGAACGGTGTTGGGTTCCGTCAAGGAATATTTTGGATCCCGATCTAATCAAAAAGTTCCGGGGCAATTGGTCTAAGTGGTCGTCTGGGGTCGTCCCTTAGAGGGAGGGTCCTGTCAGGGTTCGGGGTTCTTTTTTCCCTTTTCTGCTGCGGTTCCTGTTAGCGTTCTTTGCTATTATTCCCCGTGCTGTTCTCTACGAGGCAGTGTTTTCTTTTGATAGTTTTGTTTTGTTTAACTTTCTATCGGACGTGTTAATGTTACGTTCCGAGGGTGTATTCCTTGCTTTTGTAAGTTTCCTGTTTGGACTCTAGTACTGAGTTCAGGAGATTTAGATTTGTGTTTCACTCGTTCTATTTGAGTTTGCCCTATTTTCCTGGATAGATTTCATTTAGCTGTTTAGCTGTCATGAATTAGTTTCTTATCTGATCAGTGACTTATTCTGATCTCCCTCACCTCTGCGTTTGATTCACCGCTACTAAACCCATCACACAAATATAAAAAATTATTACTTTATTTTATATATAAATGCAGGGGTGCCAATAATTGTGACACATGTGGTTTTGTTAAAAAATAATTATTTCTCAATAAGGGATTTTTTTAAAAATAAATTGACTTCAATTAAAGGTTGGAGTTTTCTCATTCTTTCAGTGTGAGATTAAGCTAACTCACCAAGCGGAAATTTTTTTATAATCCTTCTTACTCATCTTTACCAGGGGTGCCAATAATAGTGGAGGGCACTGTACATCCTATAACACACTAGAGAACAAATAATGTGTAGGCAATAGCACGATTCCACTTTTTTATGCCCCTTACACTGTAGCCTACCATAAATTGTGTATTTATTACAATAATTGTTGCTTGTAAAAATAATTATTCTACTGCACTTAATTTTTTATTGTACCTCGCAACATGGTATCAGCTTGAGGTTAATGTCATTCTGCTACAGAATAATTAAAATAAAAAATAAATAAAATAATAGAGAAAAGAGGCCATTTTAATCAAACAAATATAAACAATTCTGCAGTTGGATTGGTGGGTAAGATTCCTACACTGTCCAATTTGTTTTCATTAGTAAGTAAGAAAGACCAAGATTGGTATCAGCGTTGCTATGTTACCTCCCATGGCGACAAGCTCAGTATGCACTAAACTGATACTCTGGGGTTAGCCACTGTTGTTGTGTAATGGGAGAAAAGAGATGCATAGAAAGGTGGGTGATGGAGGAGGCACAAGCAAATTAATTGCAGTGTATTCTGGGAGAAGAATGTTCCACAGTGATTGCGCAATCTAGATTTTACATTTTTGTATGCATATCACAGAGAAATGAATCAATATTCCACCATAAAATGTTGTCATGACATTCCCTCCCTGTTAAAAAGAAAAGAGAGGTAACTTGTTCTTCTGGTGTCTAAATTAACTCGTATTTTTTATCAGTTTGCAGCGTAATATTGTCCTTATTTGCAGTATGACATGACGTATAGCAAGCCTATTAACCCCTGCACTTTGAGAATACGAATGATTGTCTATGCTAATGATAGTCATCCTGCTGCCGATTCCCAGCCTCTCAGGCATTCACCCCCAGAGTGACATTTTATTCCTGCTTGTCCTCTGAGGTGGAAATCGATGACGCCCTCATTCAACACGACAGTCTTGTTCAGTCTGGCTCTCATCTCTTCCCCTTGATGTAGCGACCACTTCCCATCCAATATGAAAACATGAGGGTGTCTCGATCCATTTGAATGTATGCATCGATTTGCACTGCAAACCACTGCCCTTTAGTGGTCAGTGCACTTAACGTATGTTATCGTAGTCATGCAAAGTTTCTGTTAAAAGCTCCGGACAATATTTTATTTATTGTGCCAATATAAAATTTGCACGTATTTCCTGAAAAGTGCTAATGACTCAAAAATATCTGGAAGGCATTATAACTCACAGTAGATGGTCATACTTTCTGGCATTTACGCATTACATCAACAGTCAGATAGCAGCATAACCTTGCACAGAGAATCGAGGGTGACATTAATTCCACCTCTTATGGGAACATGCTTATAGGGATCTTTAAGAAACATCACATAGGGGAGAAAACTGTAGAAATGTCATTTTTATTTTGATTAATGTAATGACATCAAATAAACCTGCTATCCTGAGAAGGGCAGCAGTGAAAAGAGAGAGAGGAATTCGTCCATCAAGTGATGTAATAGCTGTTCATTATTGGGTATGGGACGTTATTCGCGCATACTTAATACTTAATACTTAATAAACAAATGAGATACAACATGTTGTTTTTGTTCTGCATGTGTTCTTCGTGCAGGAACACATTTTTAGCTGATGCACTGAGCATGTTCTGCACTAAACTCCGCTGTTCTGCACAGGCTTCTCCGCTGTGACCAGCGTTATCTCCTCTGCAGATTGCCTGCTTTAGTCTCAGGTGGGAAGGGATGTAATTAACTCAATATATCTTGGCCAGTCAGCGAACACATCCATTTATTGCTCCCGACCGTTCAGGGGATTTGAGATCATTTCTTTCTTTTTTTTTTTTAACTACCTCGTAGTGGCACCAGTTTGACTCTGATAACATCAACACTCATTTCTGCTGTTGTTTTACGACCCAGAAAAGGGCCTCCAGAAGCCTGCCATTTTATACCTTTCTTTATGAATTTCCATCACATCATTGTGTCTAACAAAATCCAAATAATAGTATACAATTTCAAGGGAACGAAAACACAGCTTTGCCTGTTTTTACGGTTTCCCTAATTACCTCATTTGCATTAAGATTTATAGCAATTTATAGTAATTACATGTTATAATTCAGGATGACGTGCATGGACGTGCACATCATAGGTATTAACCAAACTGAAATGAAAAGTAAGTTCTGCCCAACACTTCATGATTTACTTCTGAGAAAAAGTCAAGCCTGTAGATAAACTATGTCTCCAGTGTAATTTAATTGAGTTTGGGTGTCACGGCCAAAAAGTTGCAGTCTTAGCATTTTGAGTGCAGCCAGTAAAATTCCATTCGATATTGGGCTCTTAAAAACTAAATCATCATAAATGGCCTCACCTTCACAAACAGCATAACCAATTAATGAGCTGTCCAACGGCCACTGCTTTCATTCTAAGATATTGTATAAACAACATCATATAAATATTTTTCTACAGAGGTGGCAAAAAGAAAACAAAAAAACAAATATGAACAGAAAAGAAAACAAATAATAAGCAATAAAACAAATGATCATTTCTTCTTCTCTTGGCCCCAAAAGAAAGCAATATGTGAGCATTTGTGTCATACAGTGCACTTCTAATTAGCCTCAGCAGTGCAGAACAGATCATTCTCCCCCTCCCTGCCGCTCCTGTTCCTCAGAGCTGGGGAACGGAGGGAAGAGCAGTGAGAAGAATGGGTATTGCTGGTCTTTCTGCTGCGACCAGCGCTGAAACAATGGAGGCTGCTGCAGGGAAGAACTGCAGTGCAAACTTTTACCCAAACAGCTCCCATAATGCACCTGCAGCTCCAGGTCCGATGGGATGTGCGGGTGCAATTTCTCTCTTGTGCGGTGTCATATCAATGGGCTGCAATTCTCAGAGGTGTAGTCGTAGGGGTTGGGGGGGGGGGGCAGGGGGTGTGTCCTCTCTAGGGATCAGCTAATGGAATCCCTCTACTTCTGCAGTCTTGTTCACCTCTGCTAGTTCAGCTGGAGAGACTCATTTATCCAAACTAAGGATGAAAGTAACTCACTGCAGCAAAGTGTTCCCTACCCACCCACAATGGGAGCCTCACTGCAGAATATTTCACGTGTTTTGTGTTGGGGCTTGCAGTTGTATCTCTTTCGGGCACACACAAAACCCCCCTCTACATTACCAACAAAAACAGATGGCTGTGCGTTTTCAGATCTCTAAGAAGAGAAAATTGTTGCATTGACTGGGGTACTCTCTTTCTCTTTCTCTCTCCTCCTCTCTCTCTCTCACACAGACACAGACACACACACACACACACACACACACACATGCGTAGAGGTCCTCACTCATTTAATGCTGGCTCTAGAGTAGACGGGTAATGGAGAGATGCACTCCATTAGTTCAGGCCACGGCGGGGGTGGGATACCTCTCCTAGAAGCACAGGGAGAGAGAGGTGGCCTGAGGGCATGCTTTTGCTGACTGGTTTTTGGTCTCGCAGGGCACAGAGCCAAATCCTGCAGAAGCATTTCAGAAGTACAAGGTCACAATCAGCCTGCTAACAACAGCCTCAATCTCTTGACATTCTCAAAAGGCTTTCGCAGCAGCACGTGGACAAAGAAGAAGCTATGCCACTGGGCCAATCTTGCCACGGCCATGCACAGGTAGAACGGATTAGCTTTTATTTCAGGTTTTGGTTTGGCAATATCAAGCGAAAGCTGTTCATATCCGTCCTCTCTGTTCCCTTTTTCTCTGGAGAGCACCGAAGGTTAACCTTGTTATATGCACAGGGCCTCAGAACAACATGAAATGTGCCTTTTCAACTCTGTATTGAGGTCAACTGTAAAAGTGTCTCTAAAATATCTGTAACATTTTCAGCATAAAGTTTTTGAGAGTGAATATGGGATGTAAGAATAACCTGGATGTAGGGGCACTGAAAAAAGTTACAAACACAATTTTATATTTTTTAAATATTCCCTTGCCTGGATTTAGTGATTCAAATTTGTTGAATTGAATTATTCTTATTAAAATGCTGTTACATGAATAATAAATCACTTTGCATGCACCTAATTTCTAAGAATTTGAATCTGTGCAGTCTTGTTTCACTGCCTCACATAAAATGTTCAGCTAAACAAGATCACACAAAACGTGTTGCTCTTAAATATGGCAGCTAAAAAAGGTTTTTTTGTGCTGGAGAAAAACCTCTGTCTGCTTGCCTGATATAACAATCTTAAAATCACCCAAGGTTCTGAATATCCTTCAGTCTAAACCCAAACCTTCTCGAAGCGGACAAAATCGAAAATAAAAAGGCTGGTTTGAGAACACCAAAAGCATGAAGGATTTGTCTTTAATACTGGGCAGGTTTATCAGAGTCGTTTGTTACATGATTGCCAAATCACAAAATGACACGAGGCGATTAATTTATGTTTCAAAGGTTCAGTTGGCAGCTGTTGCATTTTTGCCCAGCCATGTATAATAAGTTGGCAGCTAGCAACATAACCTTCATCAAAAAACATAAGAGACGTCAATTTTATTTTCAGTTGAGTAGACTGTGCCACCATGTGGCCAGTACATTTAACCTAAGTTCAGATGCAGCATTTCACTATGGTTTATGTGCTAGAAATGTCCATTTAAAATGGTTTAATTGTACAGAACTGTCTGTAACTACTGTATTTCTCTCAAAAACATGTTAAAAACAACCACGGCTTTGCGTACTGATATGATGTTAATAAAACCTGTATTAAACAAATTTCACTCAGGTGAATGCACTCTGTTTCTGTCAATATATAGAAACCTCTTTTAATAATAAAGTAATCTGAGGCAGATGCTTGTCTTGCAAATGGATTGCACTATCTCAGTCAGAATTCAAGTTATAACATTTTATTGTCTATTTCAGTCCAAAATTAGAAAAAAAAAAGAAATTTGAAAAGTTTTCCAAACTCAATAAAAACACATTTCTTACAGCACGTTTTTTTAATGAAGGGGCAAGCTTTTCATCAGTATAAAGTGTAAATGCTTTCAATGGTTTAAATTGCATGTTTGTTTTTTTTGGACAAATGCAATATCTTACAAAATGCGCTAAAGATTGTTCAGATGGAATGAAACAATGGAGCAAGCTGCTCGCTACAGCTGGGCAAAATGCATAAGCCAGCTATAAAGACGGCTAATGTTACCACCCAGCCGTAGAAAATGAGCACTTTGCCTGCCTCTTGTGATTGTAATGTCATTGATTGAGATCCCAGGTTACTAATCTAGTTAGCGAAATGTCCAGCTTGCAAACAAAGCAACTTTTTTGATTAATTTGGGCTCTGCCAAAAATGCCACTGTCACACTCATATTGGATATAACCTTTCTTTTGAAATCCCCTAGACTGAAACAGAATGCATGGTACAGACATAAATGATTGATGCTTTGTTATATGTTTCAGCTGAGTCTCCTTTCCGTTTTTTATGGAAGTCACTCGTTCTTTCTACATTTTGAATAAAGGTTAATCGAGTTGTATGTGGGGCACAACAATTTTCACTATACAGGAAAGAGCTATATGTTTGGAAAGAGCTGTACAGTAGCAGTCATACATCATTGCAAACACTAAAGCCAAGCTTGTACGTTTAAAGAAATCTTATGGTCATAAGGGTCTCAGAGACCGATGGAAACTAATTTATTGACTACCCTAAGCCATTGTGCCAACACAATGGGGTGGTTTCACAAGATTTTCTATTTGATTATGATTTAAGAAAGATAACTGTGATAACTGTGCTAACTTGGAAGACAGACTGCATTTTTGGTGTGTCAAAACAGGAATGCACAAACTCAAAAGGTCACTGATAAATTCATGCATGTATGCCATGGTTGCACCATCTAGGGGATTTCTACACCTTTGTCACAGTCATTGCTGTTGTCATATTTGTCCTTCGTCCATCCGCCATTAACCCCCCACCAGAAGACACATTGGGGACTGTGCAGATGCTCCTGTCTAATGGGAAAATGGCTCTGGGGCCCAGAGGCTCCTGCTTTACCTGCTGAGGAGATCATTCCTGCAGTCAGGATGTGAAAAAGCCAGCTAATGTCTCTGTCCAAGGACAGGGAAACAGGGGAGGGAGAGGCATGCACTCATGAATAGGGATGATGCCGCTTAGGGGCAAGACTGCAGCAGTGAAACCAAGCCCCTCCTCAGCGCAAGAAAACTCTGACATCTCTGTTCATGTCCTTATGATAAGGAATTGTGGGAAACTGTATAAGGGAATGCTCTAGTGTTCGCGGTCATGTTGCACTCTAATGTTGTGAGTGTTGCGCGGTCATGTTGCACTCTAATGTTGTGAGTGTTGCGCGGTCATGTTGCACTCTAATGTTGTGAGTGTTGCGCGGTCATGTTGCACTCTAATGTTGTGAGTGTTGCATGGTCATGTTGCACTCTAATGTTGTGAGTGTTGCGCGGTCATGTTGCACTCTAATGTTGTGAGTGTTGCGCGGTCATGTTGCACTCTAATGTTGTGAGTGTTGCGCGGTCATGTTGCACTCTAATGTTGTGAGTGTTACGCGGTCATGTTGCACTCTAATGTTGTGAGTGTTGCACGGTCATGTTGCACTCTAATGTTGTGAGTGTTATGCGGTCATGTTGCACTCTAATGTTGTGAGTGTTGCACGGTCATGTTGCACTCTAATGTTGTGAGTGTTGCGCGGTCATGTTGCACTCTAAAGTTGTGAGTGTTGCTCGGTCATGTTGCACTCTAATGATGTGAGGCACTCTAATGTTGTGAGTGTTGCACGGTCATGTTGCACTCTAATGTTGTGAGTGTTATGCGGTCATGTTGCACTCTAATGTTGTGAGTGTTGCGCGGTCATGTTGCACTCTAAAGTTGTGAGTGTTGCTCGGTCATGTTGCACTCTAATGTTGTGAGTGTTGCGCGGTCATGTTGCACTCTAATGTTGTGAGTGTTGCGCGGTCATGTTGCACTCTAATGTTGTGAGTGTTGCGCGGTCATGTTGCACTCTAATGTTGTGAGTTGTGAGTGTTGCGCAGTCATGTTGCACTCTAAAGTTGTGAGCATGGGAACATATCCTCCTAATGGTCATCCGCACACGAAGCCTGTGTTGCAGTGAGATTATTCCCCAAAGGAAGTCTCCACTCAAAAATGTATGAGTCCCGTGACATGCTTACAATATAATAACAAATTCAAGTCAGAATAAACTCGGCAACTCACCAACATAAACTTTGAGCAACTCACCCAGCAGTAGGATTAAAGTTTGAAAACAAGAACATACGGTATTTTGCTCATCTAACTGAAATAACTACTGATAATATGATTGTGCCTGCAGTAGGAGATCTGTGGGGATTTTCTTGTACAGGAAAGAACAAGAGAAAGGTTTTAAGAAAAATGTATTTTAAAAAAAAGAGTTGCCACAAGCTGTCTGGTAATCTTGATAAGTATCTCAAGCTGTCTGCTATTTGAAGTGAGGGGTACATTGGCTGTCACTGAGTGCATTGTGGGTAAGACCCCATGAGACAAAGAATTAAACTCTGTCTGTCAGATGCAGCCATCGAGCCATTTTCTGAAGAGAATGCAATACCACATTCACTTGTGAAAATACCTCTCATGCCCATGTAAAATCCATTTCCCACCATTATTCACTGCCCACGATCAGCAGGTAATGCCCACACAGCTTTTGACACCAGGCTTATTCGTGATCTCAGCACAATCGCCGTCCATCTAGCGATAGTGACAAAGTGCATTTAAAACTATTTTTATTTGTATGTTTTAATTTTTTATGATAAACTTCCAGGTACTCTCACAATTCTGTCACACACTGCAATATATTTTCTATGAAGTAGTCAAAGTAATTTAGATTCAGAGAGAGATAAAGAACATTTCTGTCTTCAAAGGGCGCCAGCTAGCAGGTTGCTGGGCTTTTGTGCAATTCAACGGGAATGGAAGGTTCATTCATTAAATAATGCCGTTACAAACTGACCCCAAATCCCACACGGATCTAGCCTTTGTTGTGTTAGTATACCTGCCAATGCAAACAAGGGGGCTGAAACCTACTTTTGTGTGGATCAAAAATGAAACAAATTCAAAGCAAAGCAACCATTTTCGTGACACAGCTGCATGGTGTGATCCCATAAGCACTGGAAATAAATGATGGAAAGAGCGCTCTTCTTCCATCAATGCCAGCTGTCTCTGTGCCTCTGGAACGTCACACAGTCAGAACCACGGCGAACAGCTCCCGTGTCTGCCTGTTTCTTAATGTGCATTTATAATGCCACGGACATCCCGCATTGGTGAAATACCGAACGAAAAAAAGGGCCAACAATTCATACTTGAATTACATTTTTGGGATGATTCCTTTTTTCCATCTGATTTTTTTGTCCATTTTTAAGATTAACTGCTTGCAAAGTGTTTTTTTTTTTTGAGACAGTATGAAGTTCACATAAGATTAAAAGTTTGTATATGGTCAGATAGGGCTCAACCCCACCTCATCCTCAACCCCACCTCATCCCTGCTGTTTCTCTATGTTACTGCCCTTGTCTTTCACTTACGTATATCTGAGTGAAACTATATCTATATCTATAGTCTAGTCCTTGCCATTAACATTTGGAACACTTTATTATAACTTTTTATAATGGGTTACGCAGCGCTACAGTACTGTCTTGTCAACATGTCCGGTGATCAAGAAGCTAAGGTTAGAAGAATTGTATTTGTGTTAGAGATAAAGGTCAGTCTGAGTCAATACTGTAATCTCTTCAGTCACAAAAAAGTGGCATTTTCTCTAATTTAAACACCACAATAAAAATGCTGGTGCAGAGATAGCATTTGATTGACATCCAGTAAAAATATTTAACAGTGTTACATATACACATCTTCACACACACACTCACACACACACGCACGCACGCACGCACGCACGCACACACACACACCACAATAATAAAATGAAACAAAATGCTAAATGAAATGTTTAGAGATTGCTAAAACAATGAGTGATACATTCCACTGTATCTGCAGGTCAATAGGTCAATCTGCACAGCAGCTCAATCACCCTGACATGCAGTAATTCCTATTTTGGAAGTTTTATGTAGTATATTTTCTTTTTTTAGAGGCCCTTCTATTTAGGATTATATTGAATTTCAGTTAATTTAGTCTTGGCAGTGCCTCAGATGTTGATGATTGATTAAGTGCTCACTCTAAATTTTGCAACAGCTATTGAAAGAGAGAAAGATTAATGCATCCCCAGGAAAATATTAATGTCAGCTGTCTATCACTCTACTCAAGGTAATCTATCTGAGTTTTTTGATTTTATAACAATGTTATTGTGACTGCATGTGACACTGAGAAGGTTGAATAGAGAATGTTTGTTCTGATAACTGAACACACCGCACTTTTATCTAGCCTTCCCTTCAGACTGAACACACCCCACTTCTATCTAGCCTTCCTTTCAGACTGAACACACCCCACTTCTATCTAGCCTTCCCTTCAGACTGAACACACCCCACTTTTATCTAGCCTTCCCTTCAGACTGAACACACCCCACTTCTATCTAGCCTTCCCTTCAGACTGAACACACCCCACTTTTATCTAGCCTTCCTTTCAGACTGAACACACCCAACTTTTATCTAGCCTTCCCTTCAGACTGAACACACCCCAATTCTATCTAGCCTTCCCTTCAGACTGAACACACCCCACTTTTATCTAGTCTTCCCTTCAGACTGAACACACCCCACTTCTATCTAGCCTTCCCTTCAGACTGAACACACCCCACTTTTATCTAGTCTTCCCTTCAGACTGAACACACCCCAATTCTATCTAGCCTTCCCTTGAGGCTGAACACACCCAAATTCTATCTAGCCTTCCCTTCAAACTGAACACACCCCACTTTTATCTAGTCTTCCCTTCAGACTGAACACACCCCAATTCTATGAACACACCCAAATTCTATATAGCCTTCCCTTCAAACTGAACACACCCCACTTCTATCTAGCCTTCCCTTCAGACTGAACACACCCCAATTCTATCTAGCCTTCCCTTGAGGCTGAACACACCCAAATTCTATCTAGCCTTCCCTTCAAACTGAACACACCCCACTTCTATCTAGCCTTCCCTTCAGACTGAACACACCCCAATTCTATCTAGCCTTCCCTTGAGGCTGAACACACCCAAATTCTATCTAGCCTTCCCTTCAGACTGAACACACCCCACTTTTATCTAGTCTTCCCTTCAGACTGAACACACCCCACTTATATCTAGCCTTCCCTTCAGACTGAACACACCCCAATTCTATCTAGCCTTCCCTTGAGGCTGAACACACCCAAATTCTATCTAGCCTTCCCTTCAAACTGAACACACCCCACTTCTATCTAGCCTTCCCTTCAGACTGAACACACCCCACTTCTATCTAGCCTTCCCTTGAGGCTGAATACACCCAAATTCTATCTAGCCTTCCCTTCAGACTGAACACACCCCACTTCTATCTAGCCTTCCCTTCAGACTGAACACACCCCACTTTTATCTAGCCTTCCCTTCAGACTGAACACACCCCACTTTTATCTAGTCTTCCCTTCAGACTGAACACACCCCACTTATATCTAGCCTTCCCTTAATTTTTCTTCATGACTGATCTTCTGAAGCTGAACGCCTCTTCGTCAGACATGATGCTCCTCCATGTAAAACCAAGACAGCACTTCTAAGGGCTTCGGCATTCAACAAGCACCACCCCAAAAAGCACCACCCAGTTGCTTCCTGCTTGTGTCGTGGTTTGTGGCTGTTTTGTTTTATTTTCTTTTGTGGCTCTCGTCCTGCCTTCACGATTGGGAATCAATCTGATTTTTTCCACGTTCCGTTTCGTGGTTTGCAGCCTTCGTTATTGTTTTCACCTGCGCTTCTGCCTGCGGGGTACTTAAGTTTCTCACTTCCGCATCACCAGTGCTTGTTTGTCTCATGACATGGCATTCGAGCCAGGTATAGCCAGGAACTAGTGACCTCCTGATATTAAACTCTGTTTATGTTCAGGGGGGACTTGCTATAGCTACTTAATCGGGTATAGGATTGTTTTCTACCTGGTAGCATTTTGTGCTACCTATTTAGTTTCTTTGCTGTTCTCTCTGAGACAGTTTTTTTTAGTTTTTTCGTTTTGGTTTTGCACTCTTCCGGCTTTGAGCTATTATTAGCCGAGATTGTTCTTTTTGGGAAGTTTCCCGTTATTAGCTTATTACGTGAGCTTGGGAGATTTCTTTTGTATTCTACTAGTTTTAGTAATGCGCCCGGTTTTGTGGGTTGATTTTCGTTTTGGCTGTTAGCCTTAAGGAATTAGGTTCCTGTTTTTTCTTTCTTCTTTTATTATTTTCTTCCCCTAATTATTGGTCTTCATTGTTGTGAGCTGACTTGTTCTGATCTCCCCACTTTTGAATTTGAATCTCCGAACCCTCAATAAACCCCTTACAGCTTGTTCATGCATTGGCTTATAAAAGACAGTTTGTACCATCAAACATTTATACATGCCTTGCATTTCAGCCAGAGTAGCCATTGAATAATTTCCATTGACAGTACCATAAAATTAGTTTTAAGTAAAAATTATCTAAGAAGCTAAATAAACAATACATTTCCCCCCCAAAAAAAAAAAAAGGTAATTCTACAATAATGAAATTTAAAATGTACTACAAATCAAGGTAAATGATTGTTAAAACACTTATATAAAAGGCCAAAGCAGACAAAAAAAAGCAGTTTGCTGTGATCCACAGAGACCAACTGGCAAGAAAACTGATGGAAAGTCAAATTGTTGCATTACCCACAAGGCATTGTGTTAATTCTCTTTCTTTCATTGTATTTGCATGTAGTTACCCTTGAAAAGAACCTGACCCGGGAGAATAGGCGGTGGCAAGGTGGGTGACCTCCTCTTTCTCTTCAGTTTAACTAGTTGATTGTTCAGGCCTCTCTGTCTGCAATTATCAATGTCCTACATTGTGTCTCCACAACAGAGGAAAACAGCTTTTCTGTTTTGAAGCCTGCTGTATTCAAGGCACATTCGATTAATCTGACAGAGGTTAAAAGGGTAATTTATGTTTGGATGGGTTTAATGAAGTGTAGACCAGGGTTAAGTTTGGACAGGGTCTTTCATTGGGAAATTCTTATAAAATATTTTTCAAGTTGATCTATGTATTACCCTCAATACAAGAAGTTATGACATTTTTCATTGACATTGATATACAGTGGCACTTTGCCTTTCCAAAATGTTTGTATATTTCTTTTGCAACTAAAAATTTTCAGAGAGAGAGAGAAAGAGAAACAGAAACAGAGATGTGACCAGGTGTTTGTGACAGCAAAGTGAAGGAGAAACACATTTCACAGACCATCTTTCTACTGTACTCAGAATTATTACTTTCTATATCTGTTCAGTCTTTCAATTAATTTTGAATTGTGGTGACATGCATGAATTATGAAAGTATCATTTTCCATTTGTTATTTGTGTCCTTTTATATTTTAGTGTGATAGAGAAAAATAGAAAATAAAGCAAAGAGGAGCAAACTGCTAGAAATAAAAACAGGAAAAACAACAAAAATCCTGGCAGAATAACTCAAGACTCAGCAGCATGTAATCTTCCCACAATTCGACCATGTGAACAAAAACACATTTATGTAATACTTAGATTCATTTTATATCAAGGATTGTAGGTGACAGCTTTAAAGGTGTATTTGAATACCCTGTGCGTTGTTTCTTTGTAATAACTTCATTGTGAAAATCCGGAATTCAGAGAAGCATAAAACCCACGCCTGAGTTGCAAACTGGATCATAACTAATGTCGTGAGCTCCTGAATTTTATGGAGTGATAAAATAACCATTCAACCAATCACATGTAAATAGTTAATCCTGCAGCACATCTGCCTCCACAGTATTTAAATTTTGTTTTGTGAAATTTGGATATATTTGCTTTGCTTGCCCTTTAAAGAATCCCTAGGGAGAGCATTACAGTTCAGACAACTATGTACAAAATAGCTGGGAAAGCAAGTATACAAAGTAGTAATGCAAGGCAGGTCAATTATACATTAAATGACGGAATCAAATTAACTAACTTTCGCTTTTCCACAGTTTACATAATGTGCAGGGTCTGCAGATTTTGAGCTGTAGGCAAACCAGATATTTTCTCTGTCCATGGGTCTGAAACCTCTGCAGAAAGTGTGTGGTGGAACAGGTAGTGATACTGAGAATGAGACCGCACTGCATAGGAACTCCTGTAAGAACTGGGAAGGCCTGCAGATACAGAGGGGAGGTGTAGAACAAATGGCTATGATTTACTAATAGATCAGTAATAGGGTGATAGGGCTCTGCTTGGGAGACCTGTCAATTCAGTTCAATTCAATTTTATTTGTATTGCAGTTAATTCTTTACAGCGATGCTGTAACAAAGACGCTTTACAGAGGAAAAATAAAAGCATAAACCAAGCCTGACCCCCCGCTCCCCCAAAAAAAAAAAAAAAAAATCTCCAGTGGGGTGAAAAACATTCAAACGGTGGCGGGAAAAGACTCCCCAAAGGGAAGAAATCCTCCGCTGGCCGGCCCTGTGCAATGGTAAAGGTAGAATGAATGGTAACAGAAATTAAAGGAGGAATCTATCAGAGAAGTTACTCGAATGGGTTGAGCAGGTCACAGTCTGAGATATTTAACTAAGAAGTAAAATAGAAAGTCCAAGTGAAGAGATGTAGTTTGGAGGGGCGGCGTGATGCATCTTGGCCTCCAGGTTGCGTCACGAAGTGGGCTGACCCAGGGAAGGGGCGGGCTGGAGCACTGGGTGAACTCAGGGCGAGGGAAAGGGCAGAAGCCCCAGGGAAGAAAACAGAGATGGGTTCATACCAATAAGTCTGTGAATGTCAGCATATGATCGTTTTGGCCATTATGGAGTGTACATAAAACCTAATTCCTAATTCCATATTTGTTTGCATGTGTGCATTTTTTTTAAATTAGATGGTGTGGTGGGTATGAAAATGACTCCTAATAATAATTATTGTAGTGTACCTGCATGTGGATGCAAGAAAAGCACATAAAGGCTGGCGGGTACAGAATGTGCCCTATGAAACAGGCTGAGCATCAATAACACACGGCTGGACCACAATAGGGATATTCACCCATTTGCTGAAATTGAGAGATTCCCACTGGGGAGAGTTTGATTGCCTGCTTTTTACAGATGGATTTCTGTAATGTCAATGGCATGAAAAGTATCGGTGACGCGGTGAAAGAATACGACTTGATCTGAAATCAGTATGAATTATGTACTACGTGCATTTCTGCACATTCATTTTTTAAAATAAGTCAAGGGTAGATTTATCATAATTGCTCTCTTATATTCAGTACAGCTACGAGAGCACAAAACACACTGGCACTGAAGCATTTGTCTAGCAGTAATATCCCGGGGAGACAATTATTTTGATTTTGGAAAATGTTCAAAGCAAAAGCAGGTTTGGAGGGAAAAGAAAATTGTCCTATTTTCACTGCACATGTCTGCTTCCCATATTGCTCCAGAACTACCATAAAACATGGGGGCCTGGGCATGTATCTCACATTTGGACTGACATATTTATAAACTTGATTGAGCCCACCTCTCTAGTCTCACATTGAGGTGTTCTGAGGGCACAGGGTTTAGCTGCTGAATTCTTTAATCAGTAATCATCCCATGCAGTTAAATCTTGCCCATGGTGAGCATGCAACATTATTTAATTTGCATCAGTTGTATAAAATCACTCTTTAGCCCAGAGTGAATGCTCAGAAACCACATGGACACGCACACAGACCCATTCTAATGCCTGCCTGGGTTCAACATCTTCCAAAAAAGCTTAAATTCAGTCTAAAAGCAAGATAGGATGTTACTGTGACTGGGATGAATGATACTCCGAGCACAGATGATTACAAAACAGCATCCAGGGGCGTATTGTGATGTTCTGAGAAGTTGGACTATGTTGATGAAGACACTCCTGGGGAGGATGGTGTCGGAAAACGGATCCATGGTAGGAGGGTCGAAACGGCGGGAAAGGGCATCGGGCTTGGTGTTCTTGGCTCCTGGGCGGTAAGCAAGGTTAAAATTAAATCTTGAAAAGAACAGTGACCATCTAGCTTTCAGCCTCTTAGCAGTTTGGAGGTACTCCAAGTTCTTATGATCAGTCCAGACCAAAAAAGATACCTGAGTGCCCTCAAGCTAATGCCGCCACTCCTCAAAGGTAGCTTGACAGCAAGTAACTCCCAGTTACCCATCTTGTAATTCTGTTCAGTAGGAGTAAAGCGATGGGAGTAGAATGCACACTGATGAATCTTGTTGTCCTTAGGAGAGCGCTGTGATAGAATGGCTCCCACTTGTTATAGGTGTCTACTTCCACAATGAATTGAGCAGCAGGATCAGGATGGATGAGGATGGGGGCTGTAGTGAAGTGCTGCTTGAGAGCGCTGAAAGCTTGTTCAGCCTTGGGGCTCTAATCGAACCTGACCTTGACCGATGTGAGAGCTGTGAGAGAAGCTGCCAGGGAGCTGTAGTTGCGAATAAACCTACGATAAAAGTTGACAAAGCCCAGAAAGCGTTGTAATTCCTTACGACTTTCGGGCCGGGACCACTACATAACAGCTCTGATCTTCTGTGGATCCATTTCCAGGCTCCCAACTGAAATGATGTATCCCAAGAAGGATGTTGTGGTGCAATGGAACTCGCACTTCTCTGCTTTAACAAAAAGTCTATTCTCCAGCAGACGCTACGAACGTGCTTCGTGTGTTCAGCGAGGGACTTGAAGTAGTTAAGAATGTCGTTCAGGTAGACAAAAACAAACTGATTGATCATATCACAGAGTACGTTGTTAACAAGAGTTTGAAAAACTACCGGAGCATTAGTGAGCCTGAATGGCATTACAAAGTCTTCCCAGTGTCTAATAGGAGTGTTAAATGCAGTTTATTGCGAAGTTGGATCTATGGCATTGCGAAGATCCAACTTCCTAAAAACCGTAGCATCCTGCAGAGGCTAGAACGCTGACATCATGAGGGGGAGAGGGTATCGGTTCTTGATAGTGATGTCATTCAGAGAGCGATAGTCAATGCAGGGGCGAAGTGATCCATCCTTCTTTCCCACAAAAAATAATCCTGCTCCAGCAGGTGATGATGAAGGACAGATAATGCCAGCAGCCAGCGATTCTCTGAGGTATTTCTCCATAGCCTCAGTTTTTCGGGGCGGGAAAGTGAGAACAGACGCCCCCTGGGAGAAGTGGTTTCAGGCTTCAGGTTGATAGCATAGTCATAAGGATGATGAGGAGGCAGGGTGGCAGCTCGGGATTTATAGAAGATCTCTCCTAGGTCCAGGTACTCGGGAGGAACATTCCTCAGGTCGGATGGTTTCTTGGAAGGGGGGCTCGGAACAGGAGAGTGGGCCTTGTGAAAACAATGAGCAGCACAGAATGGGCTCCAGCCCAAACTCTCATGTCTTCTCCACTCCATTTCGGGATTGTGCTTTGACAGGCAGAGATGTCCAAGAATAATGAGCAAGTGGGGAGAATCGATAATGTGGAGCCAAAGCTCTTCTTGATAGTTGCCAGAGATGAGGAGTTTGATGGGTTCACTGGAGTGTGTCTGGCCATTGAGAGAGTTTGGCACCAGGGAGCTGCTCCCGTGTCCAAGAATTTCTTTTCAGCTCCGAAATCTATGAGTGGTCTTCCTCATTTTGTTCCCCCACTTGAGCATCACAGGAAGGCAGGTGCGGTTCTTCGAGGAGGATTCGATCAGTATCATGCCCACTAGTGCTCCTCGACACACTAGTGGGCATTGGTTGTTAACAGGACAATCCGAAATGAAATGTTCTGGTTGACCGCAGTAGAGGCAGGACCTGGTGTACATGAGTCTGTACCTCTCCTCTCTTGGCAAGCGAGCACGGGCCACTTGCATTAGCTCCGGTTCCGACACTTGAGCAGGAGGTGATCTTGAGGGAGTAGACGGAGTAGTTCTGGTCCTGATCCCCTCAGCTGCCATTCTTGGGAATGCGCCTGACCCCCGGAAGCGCTGACGATCTTGCAGCCGAGTGTCCACTCAAATGGTTATGGAGACGAGGTCATCGAGATTCTCAAGTCGGTTACGAGTGAGGATCTCATCTTTGATCTGATCCAACAGACCATTCAGAAAAGTGTCAAACAATGCCCTCTTCTCCCATCCGCTGGTGGTGGCCAACGGCTGAAAATCGATCGCGTAGTCAGACACTGATCCTCCACCTTGGCGCATATAGAGAATCTCACGGGCAGCCTCGTGACTAAGCTTGGACCTGTCGAACACTCTCTTCATCTCGGTGGCAAACAGGTCCGAAGTCTGGCAGCAGAAAAGCCCTGCCTCCTATGCAGCCATTTCTCACTTCTTAGCCCGTCCAGTCAGTTGCGTGATGATGTATGCAACTCTGGACTGCTCAGTGGGGAAGGTGGAAGGCTGCAGCTGGAAGACTAGCTGGTATTGGACAAAGAAGGGTCGAGAGCCTTGAGGCTCACTGGTGTACTTCTCCAGAGGAGGCAGTCGTGGCTCACGAGGTGGTGCAGGTAAAAAACCCGAAAGACATGGCAAATAAAACAGAAGGCGAAGGCAGGCTCAAAGTCGTACAGAAGGGTTGTCTCAAGAATCTCAAATAACACAGGCTTACAAAAAATTGTGAATACAGTGAATTGATCAACGTTCTGACAAAAATTACATGCGGAAGGCAAACTATATACACCAGGAAAGTAATGACACGAAAAAGAATCAAGTGTGGGTGGGAGGAGTAAGGAGCTAGACACAGGTGAACATAATAGGAAACAGTAATTCAATAACGAGAGGGAACAGAAGACACGGACTGGAATGCCCGCAAACACATAGATAACACATGGCCTGGGATTAGCAGGTAAACGAGTGCACAGCACGAGGGGTGGATTCTGAAAGTGGATACAGCTGAAGAGAGTTTAAAGAATAACAACGAATAGAGCAGAGATAAAAAAGCTAAGGGAGAATGACAGCTGCAGTGCAGAGCAAGATAGTGATTAGTTATTAAGTGAAGTTAGTACAAAATTCTAAATCTCCTACATTAGTAAATGTGATTCGTTAGTTATATATACACATTAATCTATTAGTTATCGTTAGTATATAAATATAAACACACAGTTAGGATTGTTAGTTGGATCAGTATATGTACAATAATAATTAGTTAAGAAGAAAGGAAAACATGACTTGAAATACAGGGGAAAACCCACATGTACCGAAATGTGCAAACACGAATACAAGAAGTGGAGTCTAGGATAACATGGAAACGTAGACAGGCAAGAGAA
The DNA here is from genome assembly GCA_022702515.1 of Ilyophis sp. 1 JC-2022. NCBI lineage: Eukaryota > Metazoa > Chordata > Actinopteri > Anguilliformes > Synaphobranchidae > Ilyophis > Ilyophis sp. 1 JC-2022. The sequence continues at coordinate 27,115,444 of CM040396.1, forward strand.
CTGAAGTGGAGTGTCAAATGGGAATGTAACCAGTAATACTAATGAACACAAAAAAACACATGTAAGGAAAATAATAAAGTAACAGAAAATAAACAGAACATAATAAACAAACAAACAGAACTATAACACGTATTCCACAAAAAAAAACGATCAAGTCATCCAGATAACTGTGAGAACGATAATCTGTATCGTCATTATTGACTATTTCAGTCAATGCACTGGAATCTGGTTTAGTAGTATGATTTTGTCATACATATTTTTAGCTGCTGATATTGAAGAAAGTTTCTGAGTTTATTTCAGGGTATTATTTTAGATTTATCTGGCTAACTTGCTTATCCTGCTTTGTGGATTACCCCCCTGGTCTCATCTTTCTGAGTTCTTATCACATCAGTTTGCTATCCCTGATTTAACTTTTGGGTCATTATTCAATTCTAACAGTTCCCCCACCCTGTCTTACACACCAGAGAGCAAGGAGGTGTACGACTGACATGACCGCCTCGGTTTCCCTTTCTTAATTTGGGTCCCAGTGGATTCACCCTGATGCAACCATCGTCACAGTTTCACTGACTTAATGCAGTACGGGCCTCAGTTATTGAGGCTCACTGTGCTTTCAGAAAGACACCAAACTCTCTCCACTCCACCTGAACAATCAATACATGCAACATAGCTGTTTGATTGTCTGTCTCAGCTTATTATTGACAAGTTAGTGTTTGAATGCATGTATTAGAATTTATTCATTTTCTTTTCTGTCTGTATTTGTTAACTTATACTATTATTGGAACAAATGAACTGAAGGACGTAAATATATAATTGGCCTTAAGATTCCAATATCTGAGAAAACCAATTGCCAAACACAATCCTATTTTTTATCAATGGGTTAAATGAGTCTCTGAATCTTTCATGTTTCTCGTAATTTGAGTTTTATTATATATTGTTTATGCCCTGCCCATAATAGGCTATTATTTAGTTTAATTATCTATGATATTTGTTGGTCTTCTCTCTACCCTGTTAAATATCACATTTTGTATGTGGAATCAATGATAAGATCTAATAGTCCCACACATGCACACCCTACAATGTGTAATTGATGGGAAGGTATTTATATACCTCCCGGTGCGTTGCCTGTATATTCTCTGAAGAAGACGTCGTAGACGTCGAAACATCAGTCCTATGAAGGCACCTTTTCCTCTGAGCTCTGTGTGCTCCAGCCCTTCTTATTTCGGGTTAGTCCTAGTGAACTGGTCCTGTTTGTTGAGCACCTAGTAGTCCTCTTTTATATAGCCGGCCTGTAGCACATTTGGGATTACCCTTCTTATACTCCTATTCTATCCATATGTTGTTTCTGCTAATAAATACATATATTTGATAGCATTTTTAAATAATTTCTCACCCTATCTGCAGGCCATTCTATATATATTGTTGTTGTCACCTGGATTGCATTAGTGCATTGAGTGCAGTGATGGCTATTCCCTCATACTATGCCCCCTCGACACACACACACACACACACACACACACACACACACACACACACACACACACACACACATACATACACCTGCCACTTGCCTGGATGGTCCTTTGGTGGTGGTGTCCTCTGAAGCAGGCCTTTCAGGTCATAACTAATGAATAAGCCTTCCTCACATTTAGCAGCTTAGAATCTCTGCCAGAGGCTGCTGGGACAGCACATGTGGTTACCAGGCAAAAGTAGTTCATATTTAAATTAAATGTCCTTCGGCATGCATTTTAGAGGACTGAGTCTGCCTTCTCCAGTGATGCGAGAAGCCCTATGGAATACAAGGCAGTAAAAAGAAAATCACTCGCAATGCTTCCTATAGGTCCCATATCAGGATTTGTTTATCCCCTGACCACAGGTGGAAGAAACTGATTCGATTTAAAACATCGAATTTGGATCGAAGCTTCTGTTAGAACTACCAGAGAATACACGTACTGTGATACCATTATCTTTGGCTGCCTTTCAGAGGTGGAAATCCAGGGGGACATAAAATAAAAGTTCTACCATGTGTTTCTTCCACCCACAGACTCAGCCAGCTGATTTCACAAATTAGTTCTACCTCCGCTGAAAAATTATGTTAATTAGCAAATCCAGGTCATTGGAGCAAAATACTGGGGATGACTTTTACTTTATGTCTCCTGGATTTCCACCTCTGCTTCCTTTAGACAATGACACTTGCAGAGCATATCACAAATGAAGATAATGTCCATCTCATATCATTTATTAATTCAATCACATTTAAAATAGTAATATAAATGTACAGTACATGCTGAAGCATTCATACAATAGTAATGAAATGAGACTGAGACCCCTGCAACTAGTTATAGATATTAATGCACAATAAACATGAACATGTCCAGGGCTGCTGGATGGCTCAATCGGTTAAGGCACTACGGTGTGGTGCATGGCTGAACCTCACCGTGCCAGTGCTGACTGTGGCCAGTAGCTCCATAGGACGATGCCCGGTCGTCAATTGGGAGGGTTCAGTTGGTAAGGGGTTGCTTTCATCGCTCTCTAGCGACCCCCACTGGTCAATTAGGCGCCCATGGACTGCAGGTCAAAGCAGCATATGAAAGGTTTTCCTCTGACTTTGCGCAGTACAAATTTGGCTGTAGTCACGTGTTTTTTTTATGAGAACCGTGGTTGTCTAAACTCTTCTGAATAGGCAGTGGGGTTTTGCGGATGAACGCAGCGGCGCGTGAGCAATGATCTTAAACGATGATCTTAAAATCATCTTCAAATCCTCTGGATATCTACCCACTAGTTGAAAAGAATGGTCTGGAATGAATGTCCCTAACCTTAACGCACAAATAAATTCAGGTGTCAGTTATTACTTGTTAGTTCCCCTTGCCTGCCGGCACTTCCAGGTCATGTCTCCTGTCTGTTTTTTTTATTTAAAGACAAAAAATAATCTAAGTAAAAACAAATACAATAAGAAGGTGTTGCTGTTTGGTGTCACATCCTCTGTCTCTATGAGTACATGACTCTTCTTCCTCTCTATATGCCTCCTCAACCCCAAATGGTTTACAGAGGATAATTACAGAGGCATACACATGGTTCAGTCTCATCTCTGTTGTTCTTGAGCAGAGAGGAATCATTTCTCCCCATGCACAATGTGATCTAAGCACTGCTTATTCAAAATGAAAAAATCTTCTCTCTTTTTTTTTACAAACAACATCAGGTCCCATTCATCTGATTATGTTCTGACCAGCCACATTGCTTAAAGGGACTAATAAATCACACACAAACATTGTTGGGCTTGTGAGTATCTCTGCATCGGGGAGGTTTAACTATTTCCTTATATTTTACGAGGTGCAATAGCTCTGATGTCACATCATCATTACTGCTATCATGTGAAGTGAACCGCGATTGTCCTCTCAGTATTACAGTTGTGTGGTTTTACAGCATGATGCCCCATTACATGCCTGCCAAGATGATTTGCACAGAAAAGCTGCTCAGCACACTGAACCACACTCACAGGAAGGACTATGGCAGCAGCGGTCTTCTTCTTGATAGTTAATACACGCATCGTGTTGCGAGAGCAGATCCATGCAGTTCCAAGACCTTGGTAGGGGCCAATTAAAATTTAAAACACCAATGACAACCAGTTCGGAAAGTGTCTATGAAATGAGTCAGATTTATAACAGTGTGTTTCTTTTGATCAGATGTTTGTCAGAAAGGCTGTAATCTAGCAGTGCTTGTGGTAAAGGATTTGTGAGGGCCCTAACACTGCTTGTACAGGTAGGAGTGGAGACACTGTGCTGGAAAACAGACAGAACACTACAGTACAGTAGAGACCTAAAGCCCCTGCTGAGTGGAATGAGATTCCCAGTCAGAGGCAACCAAGTCTCTAAAATCTGCCCAGCAACGATGTAGTGAGAGGGGGAGGGGGCGTTGGATAGGAAACAAATTCAAATTCTCCTCCAAGGCATCCCCATCCCTGTCTCATCCAGTAGCCCAGTTCCCTGGACTTCCCTCCAGACTAGCAAGTTTTTTTAAAGCTTGAGTACTGAACTTTTTTTTTTTAAATAGCGGGGAACGGTCATGCTTAGTTGATAGCAATCATAGAAAGAACTGTTGTGAGATAAATCCAACCCCATACATTGTGTTTATACCCTCAAATTTTTCTTTTGCCATGAAGATCTTTCAGTATATACAGTGATCTTGTACAGAATAGTAATTGTTGCTGCCATTCTGCAGAAATTACGACACATTTTTCACTTAATGTTAGATAACTATTTCTGGGGTATAGTTCTATTGAGGCTTCAATGTTTCAATTACAGGTTTTCTTGGCTGGCTGCGACTGTTCCGGTTCTTCAGGGTTGGTTACACACTTATGCACAGACTGACAGCCCACCTCTTTTAGACAGCTCTTCTAAATTTCCAATTCATAGCTAGGAGCAAGTTTTTAAAAAATAGTTTAATTTAATTGCATTTTTAATTTAGATTAATAACAAGACTAATGCTAACAAATCATGCTAAGAGCATAGTGTCAAATAATCCTGCACTTAATATCTCGTTACTGTGGTAACACTGCATAAAGAAAGTCATGTTCTCAAAGGCTCTAACATTTGCATCTGAAAGTGATAAATGAAAGGGCTTTCAAGCACTATTGTAAACTAGAAGATGGCACTCAGTAGAGCGCATACCTCCACCAACGCTATGCAATTGTCAAGATATGCCAGGTCCACGTGTCAGATATTCACCAAAAGTTCATCATTTTGTCCATGCCCTTCACATCAGGAGATGCACACATTTTCATGACTGTAGCTCAAATCCGGCATGAGATATGCCTGTTTAAATTCTAGCCACTCTTAAGCATTTTAATTGGTTATTGCAATGACACGTGGCCAATCACCACTATATTTGTTCAATGGCCGGAAATTAGTTCTCCAGCACTCCCCTGCTGATAAACACACAAATGGTTTCATGGTGTTATTGAATCTATTCAGAAGTTACATGCCTTTGGGGAATCAGTGTAAAAACTTAATCAGTTCTTTCTTGCTCCATGACCAAACTGCTCCACATCCATTTTGCGGATCCGAATTTATATTCCTTTTATGCGTTTTTGTGAAAACTCATGCCCACTGCCATGCCCGACTTTGACCTATCAGTGTGAAAAGTTAATCAGTTCTTCCTTGACCAAGCTTTCCACAAGGTTTCATACAAATCTATTCAAAAGTTTTAGAGATATCCTGCTAACAGGCAGACAGACAAACAGATAGAATGGGGCGAAAACACAATCCTTGTAAACTCTGTTGGTGGAGGTAAAAAAACCTTCATCTTTCAAAATAGAGTTGTTTTCTCTACAATTTAGCATTTATTGTTTGCATATGTGGTCCTAATAAAGACCTGGTCCGGTTGCACAAAAGTCCAGCCCTTATGTCTGACGTTTGCCTTACGTCGGACGTATGTCCAGTGTAAGCCCGACATTGATGTTGCACTAGCTAGACGTTGGCGGGTACTAATCACGACAGACGTTCATATGCAAAGTAAGTGGCATGAAAGTGTGAACTCCTAATTTGCAAACTGTGGAATCAGCTGTTTTCTTATAAAATGAGGCTTTCCCTTCATCTCGCTACTCAGCAATTTCACCTGTTCAGCTCTTCCGCCACTTATTTAAACTCTGTGTCTTCCTGTTCCGGTGCTTCCATGTTATCTCGCATTTCTGGTAGCCGGTAAGGTATAGGACTTGGGATACCATGTTAGCTTGTTGTTTCAAATAAGCGATAGCCTTTTAAAGGTCTTGGGTAGATCTTTAGATCTTCTTTCTTACTTTCTTACTCTAATTCTTTCTGCTATTTCTCTCCCTTAATTATTCGCTGCTCTAGTCAGTTCCTCTCATTGGTCTAGCTTGTCATATACTGAGGTTCTGTCTTCCTAGCTATTTTCTCAAACCTTTTTTTTTGGGGCTTTTTCCCGTATTGGAGCCCTGTGGTAATTCCTCTAGTTTTTTTTCTCATACTCAAGCCTACGAGTTCTGCTCGCTCTAAGTTTTAGGGTTACTATAGTTTTTCTTTCGCTACTTTTAATGCGCTTTAGAAATTGCTTGACACTATCTGGCAAGTAGGGTCTATCTATGCTTGAACTATTTAGCAGCTCAAAATGTGCCAACTGGCTATCGTTAGCGTTGATACCTTTTGCTAGTAATGTAGAAATCAGTGGAATATGGTCGAGTTCTTGTGTCCCATCCACTGAACTTAAAAGAACGGTCCCATCGCACCACAGTAGTTTTAATGTTGTCTTATTGTCTCGATAGCTGGTTAGCTAATGTAGTACGTAACATGTGAGAATAATTGATTGAAATACACTTAATTTCTTTGCATGTATCATTAATTAACTGTCATTTAGGAGTGTTTGAACCAACCTCAGTCATGGGTTTGTTTTAAATAAATTATTTCACGGACCGCCAAAGAGAAATCGCACGCTCCAATTTTGAATTAGGCTCCCTTTGAAGCCCTAACTTCAGAAAAGGTAAAAGCTTTAACCCGATCCACGTTGGCGCCCCATACTATAGTGGTAGATGTATCGGTCCCAATTACAATATTTATGTTTGTCTTAAATTATAAACTAGGCTACAGCTTTAAGAACTTTTTGATTGATACTGCAGTGCAACATATTGTATATATTGGGTGCTATTCCCATTTTGCCACTGCACAGGCTGTAAAATGCATCATTTACAAGAAAATCATGTTCAGATATAGCTAGAAACAATAATATATTTTTTAAACCGTTGTACAAATAGGCCTAAGCATTCGGCGTTTTCCATTGCTGACTGTAGGCTACTGGCTACCTGATGCACTTTCGGTTTAGAAGACACCTAATTTTTTTCTACAAAATCTCTCGTAGCTATAAATATGTTAATGAAACCAAATATCTTACTTGTAAGCTATATGTAGCTACCACTGTGTTATGATTAACCCTGAAGAATTTATCTTGTTACGTGTCGCCAAAGTCCCGTACAGTCGACATTTCCACAGTGACCTATCGCATATAGGGCTGAAATAACTACATCAATGTAGACTATGTAAAAACACACACGGTGCTTTTGTAAGGTTTTTTTTTTTTAGTTGTAGCTACACTTATATTTTATTTGTGTTTTAGAGTGTTCTTTATTTATTTTTCTATTTGTGCGCAATCAAAATACCACAATTGGTATAATATTCAAATATTCAATCACCTTTGATTTCTAAAACCTAACTCCTAAACACAACCCTACTGGTACTTTACAACCATAGCCTACATATATACTCCAAGAACTGTATTTACGGTAAAGATTTATGGAGCAGAAATTTGCTGCGTGCGCTCGCATAGCCTACGTACCACCAAAACCATATTCTCTGCCAGGAAAAACCCTGAATACATATATTTTAATATCCTTTCATTCCAGGCATATATTTATTTAATTATTTGCAAAAATCGCCGGCGTGCCCTTTTATGAATTTGGGCCCCTGCCCCTCTAACATCCTCTGCACATGCCTGTTGAAAGGTGCAGAATCAGAGTGGTAGCAGGCAAGGCTGCAAGCTCTGTTCCGCTGTGTGTGTGTTCATCAGTGTGTGTCTCAGTGCGTGCTTCTTATTTTTCTGCATTGAAGGTGGAAACCCTGGTCACTACTGCAGCAGTCAACAGTATGCCTGGCTTACACCGAACACCTATTATTACGAGCTGTTGTAAAGAGTAAGTGTAACTGTCCATTTTGAATGAGCAGAGGATGTGGAAGAGCTTGAGATGTAGTAGGATGTGTGAGATGTAAGGATTACTGAGTTGTAATGGGTGTGTGAGGTGTAGTGATGGCTTTGAGTTGTAATGGAGTGTTTGAAGGTGTAGGGTTGGGTTTGAGTTCTAGTAGGGTGTGTGAGGTGTAGGGATGATTTTGAGTTGTAGTAGGGTGTGTGAGGTATAGGGAGGGCTTTGAGTTGTAGTGGAGTGTTTGAAGGTGTAGGGAGGGCTTTGAGTTGTAGCAGGCTTTGTGAGGGTGTAGGGATGGGATGGTGGTTTCTACTGATACTTGGTAAAGGGCACCATATGCTCCTGTCAACACTCAGCAGCATCACACATGGTTGATGTTCAGTGGCCCTGACAGCCTAACAGCCCAATGCTGGTTTCACACACAATGCTCCTGCTCTCAGTCCCCACATACCACCATGCAGCCCAATGCTGGTTTCACACACAATGCTCCTGCTCTCAGTCCCCACATACCACCATGCAGCCCAATGCTGGTTTCACACACAATGCTCCTGCTCTCAGTCCCCACATACCACCATGCAGCCCAATGCTGGTTTCACACACAATGCTCCTGCTCTCAGTCCCCACATACCACCATGCAGCCCAATGCTGGTTTCACACACAATGCTCCTGCTCTCAGTCCCCACATACCACCATGCAGCCCAATGCTGGTTTCACACACAATGCTCCTGCTCTCAGTCCCCACATACCACCATGCAGCCCAATGCTGGTTTCACACACAATGCTCCTGCTCTCAGTCCCCACATACCACCATGCAGCCCAATGCTGGTTTCACACACAATGCTCCTGCTCTCAGTCCCCACATCCTGTACCAAAGCCTGGCCCCTCCACTTGGGTGAACAAACTGACCTAGATCAAAAGTGAGATAGATCACACTGCTTAGACCCATGCCCCAAAACCACACTCCACACCATTTACGCCATTTTACATATAATAGATGCTCTCATTAATTACAAGTGAGTGCACATAGCGAGGCTAGAAGAACAGCGATAGGACTAGAAAAGTTGTGTGTCATTTGTGTCATTAACTGACAATGACCAGGCATTTGCAGTGGTAGGATAAAACTGGCGTCATGCTGGAGCAGGGTCAGTGTAAATGGGCTAGGACTCCCCTGCATGAGGCCCTCTGAACAGCATACCAGGCACCCACAGGCAACCCGTTTTTGTATCAAAAAGGCGCAACTCTTCTCCGACTGGTGCAACTTTCCAGTAGTACAGCATGGCTTTTTTAGTTGAACTGGATGGGTTCAAAGAAGTGAACCAGAGGCTGCAGAGCCATTTGCCTAAGTGTGGGTGGTACAGCTGCGTCAGAAGAGACAAATCCCCCCCAAAAAACACAAACAAATTAAATTGTACAAAGTGTCCCTCTAAGATCATTTCACTTTGCTAAGAACATTTTGATTTGTTTCAGGGTGCCTGCACCAGAAAGTAAATGTATTACATGAACACAGAAATGAAGAAAGAAAGTCCCTTGAGCAACAGCTGTTCCACAGGGTGTCAAATTTAAGAAGATATGTGGGTTTTATTTCTCATTAAATGAACAGATTCTGTCTCTTAGACCGGTGGCCTGGGAGCAGGTTTTCTTCTCTGCACATAGAAACAAAAACCTTCAGGTCTGAACAGAGGAGAGCAGCTTGAGAGAAAGATCATATCAGGCTTCATCAGAATATACTGTAATGGAGAAGAAGCTTCATTCTTTAATGCAGTTCCGTAGTCATCAAAACTTGGTTTGAAAGATTGCAGCCGGTTTTTCTTCTCAGCTTATATTAATTTAGAGGAACAAATGTTTGGCCCTTAGCTCGAGGTGAGATAATCAGTAGTTATCTCAATTATTTGTCTCCCCACAATTGGAGGTTCGATAGAGTGATCGTTACCTGACCGATGCAGCAAAGTGCAGGGCTATTGCCTTAAGGAGAAGTAGAGCTTACATTCACACCTCTATCGGATACTGTAGCTCATCCATACAGGCTAGGGCAGGGGTAGGCAACCCTGGTCCTGGAGAGCCGCAGGGTCTGCTGGTTTTTGTTGTTACTCGCCACTTAATTGATCAATTAAAGCAGTTGATTACACAGTTAACTCATCTCACCTGGTTTCTTTAGTCTAAGTAGTTGCTGTATTTAGGGTGAAAACAAAAACCAGCAGCCCCTGCGGCTCTCCAGGACCAGGGTTGCCTACCCCTGGGCTAGGGGGACCAGAAACATGACCAGAGAGTATTATGAGACAGAAAAGCAAATGGAACACACGGTACCCTAATGCATTCACAACTTGCTTTTGGGTAGCACATATAACATAGACTGGCTATCTTCCGACAACTTCGCGAAAACAAAATGACTTTGCCTCATTTAGCCAGCATTTATATCATGTAACAACGATGTAATGCATGCATGTATTTAAAAATTTTGTCTCGGATATGTCATCATCAGATAAGCAGATTGTTTGATTTATTGATTCGTTCTTTAATCAATCAACAAATTATACGGGATAAATAAATACAAAATACAAAAAAAAAGATATAAATCAAATCTGTTATGGAGTACATTTAAACAGGTAATGTCGATGAGAGTGGGGTATGAATGCAAGAGCACAGAGAACTGTTGAAGTGAAGATCCCTACACTGTACAATGTGAGACTGCAAGAGCAAGGATGATGCGTTTTGCCTCCAGATTATTTGTTATTAGATTCTGTGTGGTGTCTGCAGTGAGCTGCGGTGTTAGCACAGAATCAGTGCCTGCAGCATGTATGCAGGAAGACTGGCAAAGTGAACCTTCAATGACCCCGTCAGTCTTTTTTATCTGGCAGGCAAACACACACACACACACACGCACACACGCACACACACACACACACACACACACACATGCACACGCACACACACACACACACACACACACACACACAGGTTCATGGCCAACCAGTCAGCAGGGTGCTAATTGTGCATCTCACAGCCTCAGGAGAATATGTTAATAAATTTTTTTAGGATGCTTACAGGTACACAATCTTTGAGGAGATTTACTGTTAAAACTTTCAGCACGTCTTTCTCCTGTCTTTATTTTTTTCTAAACAATTAAATTAGAATTGATTTATTTTTGTGGAGACTGCATTTGGAGTTGTTACAGCTCTCGTGGGCTTATTAGTCTCTCCATAAATCCAAATACAAATTGACACAAAAGGTTTTTGTCTTCAGGTTTTTTTACTGGGCTTGAAGCTAGTCAAATGATTGAAAGGTTGCAAATTTGAATGACAGTCATTTGTTTTCAACATATGGGGATTGTTACACTGCTGAAAGTAGCTGAGCTTGCAGTAGACATGAGAGCCAGTGAACACTCTGAGCACATCTTCATCACAGGGATCAGGTTGTCTTCCTTGCCAAAACCACAATGCTCTTTAAATGTGCTGAAGTAGCAATTAGAATGGACCCCCATGAGCCCTGTAAACATTTTCCAACTTATTGAGGCCCTGAAGTCCCATTATGATAGTTTTTTGGGGATATGAGATATGGAATGTGATATTATATGGCATGATAGCTGCCAAAAAAGTATTGAATGATAACAATAAGTTATATATCAAATAACTGGAAGTGGATCTAGTATACATGTGGGGGAGTTCCGAAGAGCTACAGAAGGTGATGTCAGCCCCTAGAGCAAACGTGGCGACTATCTCCGGTAGTGTCGTCTGAATTTTTAATTGTATTTCCTTGCTGCTGAGATGAAATAGGCAGGTGTCAAGAAACTTCAGACAAAGCCCAGTTTAGAAGTTTTCTATAAGAAGAAGATCTGAAAGACGAGAATAAAAGTGCAAGCTGTGTGTAACAGTTACTTTAGAGCTGCCCTTGCTATGGAGAGGTGAGGTAAGGAGGGAATTGTGGGTAGGGAGAAGACAAGCAGAAACAGATTCTTATCTGTTCCCTATCCACCAGCTCCTCGGCCCATGAAGGACCCAATGTAAATGAATGTCTCAGAGCTGTCTGTGCGCAGAAATTGAAACAACACTGGACTATCTGATAGAGGCATCTGTAGATTTAAAAAACAAGGTTATAAGCAATGGCAGATTTTTGCAACCCGATTTGTTATTTTTTGTGTCCCCCACAGGCATTTCGGTGAGGGACTACCCTGGTTGTTGAATGTGGTTAATGATTTCTGATTGACTCTGTGAAGGGGGCAGGGGGGAGGTCTAGGATTATCTGTACTTTTCATTAAATGATAAGGTCATACCCCCAATATATCACCAAGCATAGCCTATGAGACTTACAAAGATACAAAGATAGAACACAATATAGAAGATAAAACTTGCTTTCAAAACCTGCCTGCATCATAAACTTGTTATGTGTACATAAGGTTTCAACGCAAGGTCACTGAAATAAAAGTAAATCAATGTACCTCATTTTCAGACTGATAGTCGGAAAGCTGGCACAAAGGGGATGGATCAAAGCATTGTGAAAATCAAGATAAAGCAATACAGCACATTGAGAATGAAAAGATGTAATATACTTACGTAACATGGCAAGCTGGGTGTCTTTGTTTTTTATTTCAGCTGTGGAGTTCATCTGCGCATAAGGTAACAATGTTCTGGCAATTAAATTGCTTATGAGTCTGTTAATTAGCAAGCTGTGTGGAAGTTGTAGCTAGCTTGCTGGTGTAGCAAACATTTTTATCATGTATTTTTCATGCGGTAAATATAAATTTTCCTAATCTGAATGCATTATAAAAACCTCTTTGGTTGGTTTAGATGAATTCAAGGACCATTTATCTGCAAATTATATTTAATAATGTGAAAATGCTGTTCCTCAAAACATAACTGGTATGTTTTTTTTGAGCCTAAACAATGCAACCATGGTACTCCTTTGGGAGAGCATTGTCAAAGCTCTGCTAGAAAACAAACTGGTGAACTCCTAAAGTTTTATTTATTTATGTATTTTATAAACTAATATAGCAGGTCAGCTGGGGAGCGATTCATTTAAATGCGCTTGTTCATTAGGTAATAACAATTCTGCCAGTTCAGAGACGTCGGCAAACGTACCTGTTTAAATCATAGGTTCTCTGTTATGTTCTGAGTCTGTGTTGTTTCATTTTTGTATTTTTCTGATATTGTGGTTTCTGTAGCATACACTTTTCCATGTTTTCCGCAGCCTTGCGTTCTGTGCTGTATCTCTCGCTTCCTCTCACGGAGTTTTACTTTCGTTTCTGTACACTTCGTTTGTATTACCCTGCACTACTAATTATTATATAGGACTTATTAAATTACTAACTGGCTAAACACGGGTGTGGTTAACTAATCTACTAACGTCAGGGTTTAATAGAATTATTACTAACACAAACTAACAATTTAGTTCTCATTACGTTTCCACAGCTGTTTAATGTTTCTTTACGTATCCAGCCATTGTCGTGTTAACTAATTTACTAACAACAGGGCTAGGATAGGATAACTACTAACGATTTACTAATTGCCTTGTTACGTGTCTCAGCTCTCTCGCTGTTTTCCATTTCCTGCTATTCTCAAGCTAAGTGTTTGCACCTGTCTACACCTGCTGTCTTAGTCACTCGTTGCGAGTTCGTCACACAAAATATTGTTAACGTTAGTCTGTTGCCTGTTTTTTCCCCCCCGAGTAAGCTATAGCTGTTTTTTCCGAGTCAGTGTTTCTTGTTTCTAGTTGTTGGTTTTTGTTGTTCGTTCTTTTGTTTAGTTTTTCGTGTCATTGATTTCCCGGCTTCGACCTCAGTCCGTGTTCTCGCGACCCTGCTGCTGGATTTTGATTTTGTACCTCTGCTGTGCCTTCCTGTGATCGACCCCTGCCTGTCTTGACTTCCCCTTGGACATTGATTTTGTACCTTGAGCTGGAATAAACGTCGTTTTTGTGCATTCCTGCCTGCTACTGGGTTCCTGTTTACACCGTACATAACATTCTCTGCCACAATCAGCTAGACATTTTACAGCCTATACTGTGAAAAATCTGAAACCCATCAACTTAGTTAATAAAGTCAACATTCTGCATTTGGGTTTTAGAGTAAACGGTTACACAAAAGTCACACAAACTCAAAACACCAAATGAAGACTTCAATCCTACCAACTTATAAACGTGAGTTGGAGAGAATAATGTTTTGAATCTTAATTATAAACTGAAGTTGATATAACTTACAAATTTATATTTTGGACTGAAAACAACTGAGACAACTGAGTTAGAACAGGGGTGTCCAATCTTTTCCGAAACGGAACGGTGTGTGTGCGGGTTATACACCTGATTCTACTTATCAAGATTTTAATTGAAAACCATATTATTATTAGTTAATTAGTTGAATCGTTGTAGATTGGACACCAATTGTAGATTGGAGTTAGAAGAATACTACACAATTAACTCAAAAGGGTAATTGAAGTAGGTAAACTCAATATTATAAATGCTTAAGTCTAGTAAATAAATACAAGCAATGCACTGCTTTTTTTACATTGTTTAACAGATTCATCCCACAAAAATCTTTCAGTGACCGGAGAGAACCCACTGGGCCTGAGGTGAACCTGAGAGTTTATGAGATTTTAACAGATTACAGAACACTTCCCCCTCTCTGCCATGAGATCTCCAGATTGAGGTGAAAACAGAAAGCAGAAACACTTGGACAATTCTGTCACGACTCATCCTGACATTGATCTTCAGGAATCATCGCAAAAAAAATGCGTTGATTTTCCATTGCTTTTCCTATTCATTTTTTTTTCTTTTTCTTTTTACACCAGCACACGGGGACAGGCATGCCATAAATAGAGTTGATTTGTTGCCTCTTACTGTGATTCACCACTGCAAGTTGACTGTGCTTTACTTTATAAGTAAAAGGCTTGATCATGTTTAAATGATGAAACATTGCACAGGGTCTGGATCCCCTGGGATGACTATCTAAGGTTCAGCCGAGTGGGGAAGCAAAAAGTGTCCAGATGGAGGTGACACAGCACATGCAAGACCTCCTTCTTCATCTTCTTGCATTTATTCTCCCCGTCTCCTGCGGTGAGACCGTCACGTGCCGAAGCGTATAGCTCAGGCAAGGTGGCGGGGCGAAGCGTGAAAATCCCAGCTCACCCTCCCAGCTCCTGCCCAGGGAGTCTGCAATAATTGCAACCCTGGCAAAGAAGGTGCCCTTCATCAAGAGCGTTTTTTTCTATTTTCCATTCCGAACACAAGTAATAACAATCCAGCGAAGCCCTTCCGTGCATCTCAATGAGCAGATGGAGCACACACAGAGGTGTGACTGCATTCTATAAACCATGTTGGAGTGAACCAGATACATACTGTATGTAAATCACCTATGGCTGGCAGTGAGTTTGTATCTATTGCTTAGAATGTACAAGGAATTCAGTGACAGTACTGATAGCTTATATTGTCCCATATAATTCAGTATTTTAATATTCAACCCTCAGATCAACAAATCGGTTACTTGGATCGGTATGAAATACTTGTGTATTTGCAAAATAAGACAGAAAATTTGAGTTTTATTCTATTCCATGCTATTCTTTTTCATCCATATCCATGAAGGATAGCATTAGATAGCTCATTGGTATTATTAATGTCCGACAGTACCTGGAAGTCTGAGTGAATGCAGATATTTTTGCTGTGAGTCATTACATTACATTATAATCATTTAGCAGATGCTCTTATCCAGAGCTATGTACATAGTGCATTTCCAAACTAGGAACAAGTGCGTTAAAACAACCCTAAAACGTAAATACGAATTCAAGTACCAGGCGCAATCATTGGGTTTTTTTATTAAAAATTTTATTTTTTTGGGGTGGTAACCACACAATATTGATGATGACAATGATATGTAACCAATAAGCCAATAAGTAACCTTACAATTATTAACTAGAAGTTTGAACAACTTAAACAAGGATTCATAAAACATAATTAAGGGAGGTCACAAGGAGGTAGGGAGGGGTGGAGAGAGGTGCAGCTTAAAGAGGTGAGTCTTCAATCTGCGCTTGAAGGCGGTCAGACTTTCTGTTGTTCTGACCTCGGGGAGCTCATTCCACCACCGTGGGGCCAGGACAGACAGATGTCGAGACCGGGTGCTAGTATTAAGAGGGGGGGGGTACCAGTCGTCCTGAGGAGGCGGAACGCAGGGATCTGGCAGGTGTGTAGGGTCTGATGAGCTTTTGGAGTCATTACTTACACAGTAAGAGCTAGCGTTTTAAAAGCGGGGGGATCTGTCAATTTATTTTGATCTTAGGAGCTACTAAAAACTCTGTTTTTTGTAACTAATGTAGAAACAAATTATAATGAATTTTGCACATCAGATAAATCAGCCATATCCATCCATCAGAAATCAGTGCAGGTACTATGGCACACTCTTATTTTAAAATATACTGCATTACATGGCAGAAGAATTAACTTTGAAGAATTTGACTAATTTATGGTTACCTAGTACAGCCACAAAACATTACAAACCATCATCTTAATTCCATTAAAATCCAAGGTTGTTCCTTTATATGCAGTGTGGCTCCATTATATTTTGTATATTTTTAGTACAGAGCATCTACAGCTTTTGGTTCTTGAAGCATCTTAACCCCTTCTGATCAGAAAGCAAATAACACATACGTACATTACAGAGTAGTGGCATATCCCATACCAATGCAGATATGAACGTTTGCAGATATGAACGTTTCCTACAGAAATAACCAAAATGACCATTGTCTCTTAATCCTTACAAACGCCTTCTATACCCTCCAAAATCATGTGGAACACATGTTAACTTGAGCATGAAGCACAATTTTTGGTTGTCCTGCGAGCTGACATTAGCAACATAAGCAAATCAATCAACTAAGACTGATTCAATTGGCAAGGTTGTGGGTTGCTACTATAACAGGTGGCTTGACTAACTTGTCTGGCTCAGTCTTTAATTCCAAACTGACCTACCTCTCAGGATGCATGCGAACCAGGTGCCTCACAACATTTAAACCATGTTCCAGGTTTTTTCTCAATTATATTCTTGCAGATGGTACATTATGCCAATGTTTTGTCTCTATCATGGACGGTATCATTTGCAAATTGTATTACTCTTGGCACAGACATTTAGTTTTTGCTAAATTCACATGGACAGTGGCATTGATCAAACGTCCCGCGGATGCTCCAGCATCTAAAAAGTTTGATCAGGCAAAATACTACTAGAAAATTATTTATTGCGTTGCAGTAATTTCGATTTTAAATCCTTTTTTATTTTTTTATCATATTCATTCATACAATTAGAAATTGTTGGCACATTAATAATTGAGCTTGTCAAATAGTACAATAATCAAGTCAAAGTACAAGTTCATGTCACTTAACCGAGTCCAAATCAAAAATGTGTCAAGTCCAAGTCCATTCAGAATCATGAAAATCCTGAATAGAGTTGGATTCAAGTCCAAGTCCTCCACTCCAGTACTACAACACTGGTGAAGTTACATGAAGCATGATACAGCATAATAGTACTTGCACAACTTCTCTGAAACATATGGGTCAAACTATGGTGTAACTTGGCGTCATTTGCTATCAAATGACGCCACGGGCGGCAGTGTAGAATAATGGTTAAGGAGCTGGACTTGTAACCGAAAGGTTGCAGGTTCGATTCCCAGGTAGGACACTGCCGTTGTACCCTTGAGCAAGGTACTTAACCCGAATTGCTTCAGTATATATCCAGCTGTATGTATGGATAAATGTAATAAGATGTAAGAAGTTGTGTAAGTCGCTCTGGATAAGAGCGTCTGCTAAATGCCTATAATGTAATAATGTAATGTAATAATTTTGATGGCAGATCCATCATGAAATGTTTATTTATGGAGGTGTGGAGAGAAAACATTACATGTAAACTGGCTTTTTAAAATTTGAACAAGTTTGTGTGTCATCAGGGTTTTGTAACTTCTGAGACCTCCCCAGTTTTAAGAGTTTGGATTAATTCTTACTTGTATCAGCAGCTAGTATCTGCACCATGCCCAGCATGACTCACCATTGCTATTTGGCAGATCAGAACTTGTGTTATATATGACTTGAGAGCCAATCTTGACAAAAACAGCCTGATCAGCAACACTGTTCAATAACTGCAGTGAATCTCCACACACATCACTGTATTGAGCTTTTAAGTTCTGCTGTTCGCAAATTCCTATCTGTGTGTCTTCTCAGCACAGGTCCACTGGTCTATGAGCTTGTTGTCACAGCATTGCCAGCTGCCAAAGCAATAGTCGATAACAACTCAGAGAGAAACAATGCTGAGTTAGGCAACAGGTTCTACAGGTACTGGACATTGGAGCAATAGTGGAGATTTCAGACATTCAGGTATTGGGGTGTGCATCATCAATTTAAAAAAATTCAAACCTTTATTGGATGTTCTTATTGAACCAAGACATTTACAGAGGCAGAGTTTCGACATGGTGCTCTTTTTTGTGCCAAAAGGTGTTTGATGTTTACCCACCAAAAAAAATGCAGGTATTTGAACATGTGAATATTCAGCATCAATCTGGGGTATAGGCTTACATAAGGCTTGTTTGACATCAACAGGCTAATGACAGATAACACACAGGTCTCCTGATATTGTATGTCTGTGGCAAACAGTCATTTGCCAAGAAAAAAGTTTATGATGCAGGTTTGTTGTTGTGATATCTTCATAACATTCCAAACGTTGCTGATAAATTACATAATAAATTAATAAACAAATAACAGGTCCTTATGCTACATACAAAATGAACACAACATTGTGCTGTATATAGGCTACTAATGCAGCTAACTTATTTGTTGTAGCTTTGCAGCTGAATATAACAAATAAAATAAAAACCTAAACAAAGTGGAACATTGTTTTCCTTTTAAGCTGGGCAACGGGAACATCGGTCCCACTCCCCCTCCACTACGACAAGACGGGAGGGATCACACCAGCATAAGACGTTCCCACAAGATAATTCCAAGACCACCCCCACCACCCCGCTTTCCATCCACGCCCCGCGTTATCCCACTGCGCACTCCCAACACATGCCTTTGTTCCCATCACAACAAGCCACGAACAGATGGTGCTCTGCTTGGACACGAGTGACAGGCACCAGCTGGCAACCAATCGCGTGTTAGGAATCAGCTGAGTCGTCTGGACAGCGCCAGGTGCTACCAACATATTTTCTTAGCGGAGCGCGAGGAAAAGCAGTATGTAGAGAAGCGGTGGTGGTCAGTGAGCGGATTGCTGGTGGCGACATAACCTCTGGTTTTTTTCTCTTAGTTAGTCAGGCCATGCTCGCGAAGCACTTATACGAATCGATATTGTATCTATAGCCGAACCAGATCTCAATGTAAATATTTACATAGCTCTTGCCAGGTTTATGGTTAGTCTCAAGTTGCAGTACAAACATCCTGAATTTATGTATGAACTTATTGATTCGTTTATTGTGATTTATTTATTGTTGTTGTACAGGAGTGAAACGTTTACTTTACTTTGGTGTAGCCAACCAGTTTTGAGCCTAAACTGCAAAGTGTTAAGAGGTGTTACAGTGCTATTTTTTAAAAAGGAGGTTGCCATGAAAACGAGGTAAGTAGACTGCATGTTCCAAGTTAACGCATAATAATTCTCAACACGAAATACATTATGGCATAGCCTACGATAATTACAATACAGGATATGAATCATACAGGGTATTGCTTTTTTATTTTTGAATTTGATAAGAAGCGTTCGCTGCAAGCACTCTGACCACGCATACAGTTGCCAGTAGCCTATAGCCTACTTAAAAGAGATGCGAATTTTATCATCAGTTAATCCATGTGTTGTCTTTAAATTAATTTGTTAACATGTTTATATGAATTATTGTTCGTCTTTTGTGTTCTGCTTGCTCTGCAATGCTGTAATAGCACCGATAGTGTACCGTAAGATAACCATTAGCAATGATAATACAGATACCTACTGATGCTGCTGTCATTGAAGAAACAAATGTGTTGTCACTTATTTTGAAAGCTTTTTTGTTGCATCGTAGAACATGTGCTATACGCCCTAGTCGAAATTTCTGTTCAAGTGGGGAAAAACCCACAGAACTCCATTTTAAATCAGCTTCTTACCATTGTAATCGCAGTTTTCTGTATCACTGGAAGGACACAGCGGACCGATTCTACATAGTACTCAATTTGGTATGCAAGGGCAATTGCATTTCACTATATTCGTGTACTTATTATGTTTCGTACTTATTATGTTTCTCTGTAATCATTGGCCTGTTTTATGTTATTTCGAAGACAACAGATGAAGCATTTCGCACTTTATAAGATTGTATATGCTTTCTGCATAAAGGTATAATTTAGATATGAGACACATTTTCTAGTCATGTTGCCAAGCACGTGCGCAATGAAATATAAGCGTTTGGTGTCGCCTACATTGTGCTCTGTGATTACAATGTGCTTTAGAAATGACCATCATTAGCTATTATTTCTGTGAATTTTGTGTACTGTCGAAAAACTTGGTCTTCATGCATGTTTCAGTTCAATGAGTAGACACCGAATGCAAAGATGGATTTTGTCATTTGCGTTCATTCTGGTTTTTTCGGGATAATTGCTGCGATGCATGAAGATAAAGTGTAGGCTAAGTGTTTGTTACATGTATGCTCCGGCAGAAGGGCGAGATTGTCATACACCAACCGCACAGTAAGAAACTTCCATTCGTATTTCGCACGCGGCTTGGCTTGGTGCAGAGGGCAGCTGATGCACGCGTGCATCGCGCGCCGTTGTTCAGTGGCAGCGGCCTGGATGATCTGCCAAACTCTGATTTGCATTCAAATGTGAGCGCGTTCTGGCAGATGTCCTGATTCTTTCATTGCCCCAGGAATGCGAATGGACAAGGAGACTTAAGAAAAAAAAATCCAGACAATGGACAATCACAAGAAGTTTGGAGAAAGAAAAGGGGGGAGGTGTTACAGGGATTAGGATGTATTGTTTGTGATTACCTTAGAACAGCCTCCCCGGTTCATCCAGCTGTTATGCATTTAGTGTAGCCTAGCCTAGAGAAAATTGCACCTGTTACTTGATCTTACATTTCCACAAGTACAGAAACACGAGTAATACCAGCGAGTGTCTGCCCTGCAGATTTAAGATTGCATTCTAGCTATTGAAGGTATGGCAGATACCAATCACATCATGTGCTAACTGAAATCTATTGGTAAAATCATATTAGAGCAGAGGTGGCCAAAGAGGTATCTGTTTCTGGTTTTCATGCCAACTTCTGACCCTAACATTACATTTTTATGCCATTTGACATTTTAACTACATTTCTTGATCAGTGCATGAATGACAGCTGAGGACAGTTATTGTATCCCTATACGTTTCACTGTGATTTAATCTACGAGTGAACCAGTATTGGTGTATACAGCCATGCAGTTAGTTGATTTAGCCAGGGTAAATTGTGAAAACAAAAACATGCATACACACTGGCCTTCCAGGACCGGAATTGCCCACCGCTGTATTAGACTAGCCTATAGTATTTTGCCAATGTAAAAAACAAGATTTGTTTAGTTAAGCCTTCATGTTTGCAATTCACTATCCAAAGTACTGTTACATTTTGGGATAGCCTATGATTTTTGCTGTTGGCTTTATTAGACAGCGGTGTCTTGGAGATGCTGTCGTAAACAAATGCAACTAGCACAAATAAAGTGGCTCCAATTTTCTTACATCAGGAGTCATGGGACAGTACCATGTGTATGTACACACACACACACACACACACACATACACAATGAGAACAGTCACTTGGTCATTGTGGCCTTAGAAGCTCTTCGTATTCCTGAGGGGAAAGAGGAATTGACTGCGGGTCCGGACTGCGGAGCTTTTCCACCCTAGCTCCCCAGTGGTGGAACGAACTTCCCATTCCCATACGTTCTATGCCAACCCTGCCTGCGTTCCGTCGTGGCCTGAAAACACACCTTTTCAGACTCCACCTGGGCTGATACACTTATCTAGGACCTCTCATGGTACTTGTTTCTTGTTTAACTGTGTGTCAAAGTTTATAATAGTATTGTAGTTTACCCAGTTTGCTGTGAACTGCATTCAATGTTCATTACTAGGGATAGCTGCTACTTTATGGGAAGGATGTGCTTTGTCTTATCTGTTCTGTAGTTACTTCGATGATGTTTCTGTATGCACTTACTGTATGTCGCTTTGGATAAAAGCGTCTGCTAAATGACAGTAATGCAATGTAATGAATTAAAAAGTATTTTTTTAATGATGTTTGTGAAGATAAGGACTGGGACAGAAGATGCAGCTGTTCCTCATAAATCCATGTTCATAATCGATTTGTTAAGCCTCAGTAATGACCTGACTGGTATCAGAAGTGGTAACATTGAGCTATACTGAATCATAGAAGGTATATGCAACTTCAGTGGTTTTATGTAGGAATTCAGGTGGGATTCCAGCTTCTGAACCTGGAAGGCTGCAGGAGAAGTTTAATACAGTCTTCAGTATACAGTGCTAAGTAGCATTACAACTGTTGTAGGCATGGGCTCTGATTAATGCAGAAGGCATATAGCACAATATACATTTAGTGTTATTCTCTTCTCTCTTGAATAGCGGCATATGGTGTGGAGAGAAACAAATGGAGCCACAGAAGTCAATACTTTCTGTGTGGGAGATCATTGATGTGTGAATCCTATCATTCTTAACTCTTATAGTCAGGTAAAGAAAATTTTAATTATTTATAGCAAGTATGGATAAGCACCAATACCTTAAAGATATTAAAATTGCATCCAGGTGTTCTGGCACTTTTGTTTTCAACAGTGCTTATGTACATTATTATTATTATCTATTTTAAAGGAAAATTTACGTTTATAATTGTTAATTAACACTATACAATGAGTAAGGAAGCACTCATGCACATCCAGACTCCAGAATGGGAGGTGCTGGTCAAGGCAAGAAAGTATTCAAAAACATAAAAAATGACACCTTCCTTGAATGCATATAGGAAGGGACCGCACACTCCTTTGCAAAAAGACACACACTGTGGTCCCTTCCTATATGCATTCAAGCAAGGTGTCATTTTTTATGTTTTTTTACTATACAATGAGTGTTCATATACACAGTCTCTGGAAATACAACATCACTGTACAATCTGCTTTTGGACTTACATGGACCTTTATTTTCTTGCTGTAGAACAACTGCAGTAATAACGGACAATCTGCCATTGTAAAGCTGACAGGCTGTCGGAAACGTCTTCGGGAAAAAAAATCTTTAATTACACGCGCAAAAAGATTTCCGGGCTAATTGAAAACATACAGTGAAATCATTATTTTAAAATTCCAAAAAGTTAACTATCTCCTTAACTTAAAACATGGAGACATGGAAACTGAAATTTTCATTGTAAAACATGTGTGCCAGCTTATTTCCCAGTTCACACTGCACTGGCACTGTGTTCGTAGGGATAGCTGATACTGTGTTGGGAAAGAATGTGCTTTCTTATCTGTTCTGTAGTTACTACTTCGATGACCTTTCTATATGCACTTACTGTACGTCGCTTTGGATAAAGGCGTCTGCTAAATGACTGTAATGTAATGTTCTTCATCAGACTGACACATTTAAAAACAATTCCATGTTTTGTAGCTTTGATTAGCATTTTTCCTCAAAGGCAATAATGCATTGTATTGTGGCATTTGTTTATGTCAAAAGAACAGGGTTGGATGATTTTTATTTATTTTATTGCACATACGTATATTAAGTGCTTTGCTATTTTATGTAGCACCTTTAGAAGTCGGCCTCTGAGTCATGTCATTAGCATTCGCGCTACATAATTCTACCCCCCAATCACACATACCTAAATGAAGGAAGTCAGTGCATTCAAAAGGTTTTGTAAAAAATAAATTGTGAGCCATTTATGCTGTATTGTTGTTTCATATATATATATATATATATATATATATAGTAAACCTGGAAATTACTTATATATATATACAGTCAAGCCGGAAAGTCTGCACACCCCTTTCACCTTCTCCACGTTTTATTATGTTACAGACATATTCTACTATAGATTGAGTTCATTTTTTGTCTCAAAATTCTACACAAAATAGCCCATAATGACAAAGTGAAAACAGGTTTTTAGACATTTGTGCTAATTTATTAAAAATCAAAATGTTAAATATCATATGTACACAAGTGTGCACACCCTTTGATATGACACACAAAAGTGAGCTGAGGTGCAATTTGTTTCCACTGATACTGCTTGAGATGTTTCTACAACTTAATTGGAGTCCACCTGTGATAAATTCAATTGATTGGACATGATTGGGGATTGCCAACACCTGCCTATATAAGGTCCCACAGTTGACAGTGCATGTCAGAGCAAACTCGAAGCCATGGGATCAAAGGAATTATCTGCAGACCTCAGAAACAGGATTGTGTCAAGGCATAGATCTGGAGAAGGGTACGGAAAAATCTCTGCAGCTTTACAGGTCCCAAAGAGCACAGTGGCTACCATCATTCATAAATGGAAGAAGTTTCGAACCACCAAGAATCTTCCTAGACCTGGCCGCCCGGCCAAACTGAGCAATCGGGGAAGACGGGCCTTGGCCAGGGAAGTGAGCAGGAACCCGAGGGTCACTCTGACAGGGCTCCAGCGTATCCTTGTGGAGATGGAAAAACCTTTCAGAAGATCAACCATCCAGGCAGCACTCCACCAATCAGGCTTTTATGGTAGAGTGGCCAGACGGAAGCCCATCCTTAGTAAAAGGCACTTCACAGCCCACTTGGAGTTTGCCAAAAGGCACCTATCAAGATTCTCTGGTCTGATGAAACCAAAATTGAACTTTTTGGCCTGAATACCAAGTGTCACATCTGGAGGAAACCAGGCACCGCTCATCACCTGGCTAATACCATCCATACAGTGAAGAATGGCGGTGGCAGCATCATGATGTGGGGATGTTTTTCAGCAGCGGGAACGGGGTGACTAGTCCTGATAGAGGGAAAGATGAATGCAGCTAAGTACATCGAGATCCTTGAAGAAAACCTGCTTCAGAGCGCTCTGGACCTCAGACTGGGGCGAAGGTTTACCTTCCAACATGACAACGACCCGAAGCACACAGCCAAGAGAACAAAGGAGTGGCTTCGGAGAAAGTCTGTGCATGTCCTTGAGTGGCCCAGCCAGAGCCCAGACCTGAATCCAATTTAACATCTGTGGAAAGAGCTGAAAATGGCTGTGTACCGACGCTCCCCATCCAACCTGATGGAGCTTGCAAGAATATGCCAAGAGGAATGGGCAAAAATGTTCAGAAACAAGTGCCAAGCTCGTAGCTTCTTTCCCAAGACGCCTTGAAGCTGTAATCGCTGCCAAAGGTGCAGCAACCAAGTATTAGGCTAAGGGTGTGTACATATATGTAACCCCTAAATAACCTATTTTTGTCAGTAAAATAAAATTGCATATTTTCTAAAAACCTGTTTTCACTTTGTCATTATTGGCTATTGTGTGTAGATGTTTGAGGCAAAAGATGAACTCAATCGATTGTAGTATAAGTCTGTAATGTAATAAAACGTGGAGAAGGTGAAAGGGGTGTGCAGACTTTACGGCTTGACTGTATATATATATATATATATATATATAAGGACATTTTAAGATGTGTTGTGATTTCTGGTCATATGTTTACAAAATGGGATTGTAGGTTTAAAGTGGCAAACCCCAGATTTGATATCAAACCAGTCTTTGTTAGTTTGAATCAGAAAGCGCAGGTTTTGATGGCCTAAAGTGATCTGTGCATGTAGAATATTTGTTGTTTCATCTTAGTTGTCCCACTCACAGATCAATGGTCCATACAGCTGTCCGTTCATTTGTATTTGAAACCGACATGCCAGTGGTGCAGCTCGTCTCCATGGTGACCAGAAGAACACAGGCCTGTTGTATGACTCACGATTCAGAGACTCCGCTATTCCCAGTTTTTACACCTTTCCCAATATTTGGATGAAATGAAAGAGAGGGAATGTATTCAGTCGCAAGCTTTTTGCTCAGTTATGTTCTAGATGGACTCGTTGTTCAGACTGCAGTAGGTTTTTGTTTTCCTGAGGGTTGACTTGAGGGTTGAGTGTTGACTTGAGGGTTGAAGGTTGACTTGAGGGTTGAGGGTTGAGTGTTGACTTGAGGGTTGAGGGTTGAAGGTTGACTTGAGGGTTGAGTGTTGACTTGAGGGTTGCATCTTTCAGTATAATAGTGATAGTATTCCTCTTGTTAGGCTGTCTAGGCATCTTCACCTTGCTTTTTGTCATCACAGTGTGAAGTCTATGCCTTATTAGTATATTATTGTGAATAAACTTTAAATAATTAATTAAATGAGCAGAAAAATACAATAAGCCATGGAGGACAACAGAGGCGATTATAATGGGACTGAATGTATAATCAGACACTCCAGTATTTTTTATTTGTAGTCTGTATGTTACGGCAAGGCTACACCCTGTCTTTGTAGATGTACGTATCACTTCAAGACTACATAATCACCTGTGCACTCACCCACACACTCTCAGAAAGTAATTCGCACCTGCATGCCGCACACACGTGCACACGCACGCATGCACACACGCACGCATGCGCACACGCACGCGCGCACACATGCACACAGACACACAAACACACACACACACACACACATCGGAATTAATCAGGCTTGGGTTTTTCTTGAAAGAGGCCAAAGTAGCCGCACTGTGATTGATTGGCTATCATTCGTCACAGCGGCTTAAACATTGCTTCTCTAATTTGTAATGATTTCTCAACGTCTTCGAAATGAGGTGATGCTCATTAAAATGAGTGATCATTTATCATTTCAAAGAAGCTTTTAAGGAAAAAAGAAGCTTAACTGTGACCAATTTCCAAACGTACCCTCCAAATACCCTGTACACATATACCCCTACACTTCGCTGAGCGGAGCTAATCTGTGTTGTTTTAGCTTGATCTACATGCCTCCCTCAGCAAATATGGTTAGCCATTTGGTGAGCCCAGTTGTACTGCAGTAGTAATGCTGCATTCAGTCGCTCCTCGTCAACTCGTAAAGACGGAAAAATATCACGTGACCAAGTTGTTTTAGCACACATAAAACCGATAACATGATCAGTGATTGGTTATGGTATTTGTTGTGCTCCAATCATTGGTTGTGTTATTAGTTTTGTGTGTGATAAAAGGTTCTGCACATTCTAAAACTCTGAGAAAATCAGGCCCTAACCAGAGGTATTTGCGTTCAGGTGGTCATTGGCAACTGGTAAGTTTGCAAGCCAGACATGTATAAACCTTGAACTGGTATATTGTTTGCCAGTTGTCCACCAAGTGTTGACAGCAGGGTGAGGTCAGTGATACGTCAACTGGTAAACTGCGGTATCATGGAACTTGCCTGAGTTTACTACTGGTATTTGCGACTTTGTCTGCCGTGCAACTTACTGATGGTAAACTTGGAAATTTCAGACTTTACGAGTTGATGAGGATTGCAGAACGCACCGTAGAATACTATGCAAACACATGCATGCGTACACAAGCACCCATGCGCACACATACACACACACACACACACACACACAGGCACCTATGCAGACAGACACACATACACACACACTCAAAGTCATTCACACATGCGCATGAATGCATGCACACACACACACATAGGGATTCATTAGGCTTGGGTTTTTCTTGAAAGTGGCCACACTGCGATTGATTGACCACCATTCATCACAGCTGCTTAAGCATTCCTCCTCTAATTCGTAATGATTTCTCAAAGTCTTATATATGAGGTGATAGTAATTAAAACGAGTGAACATGTATCATCGCAAACATTTAGGGGAAAAGATACAGCTTTTTGACAGTGACCAACCTACACCATCCACAAACACAGCCCCGCAACCACACACACACACACACACACACACACACACACACACACTCCTCGCTCCATCGTAACTTGGTTGAGAGTAACATTGTTATGTGTACTGCTGCTCCGGGAGGCACTGGCACAGACTGAATATTTCCTTGTTGAGGAGTATTTTGCTTGGGGGAGGAGGGGTGGGTCGGAGGGCTTTGCTTGTTCTGCAAATACCCAGCTTTTCTAGTGCACTAGGTGACTAGGTAGCCAATGTCATCCTGGAGTGTAGAAGCATTTTGTAGATGATCAATGAGAGGCTGAAAGTGTTACTGCTGCACCCACATTTCCATAATTTGGGGAGATGTTTATGTACCTTAGGATGCCAGACATGAACACAAGGGTTTTGAGCAGATTTCTTTGGGCACCTGAATTGTAGATCGGGGGCCATGGGTCCTGTGGAGTCCCTGCAGGGTGTCTTATCTTGTTTTTTTTTAGATGCAAGAATTGTGTGATGGGATTTTTTTCTTTTTCAACTCTGTCATTGTGAGGGATTTACTCCCTGTGCAAACAAGATTGGGGAAAAAACAAACATGACCCACTACCAATTTTTTTGTAACAATCTGGATATTAATATTCAGGACTTTGCAGAAAAATGACTGAATTAAGATATAATCTTGAGCTTTCAGTAATAACAAGACAAAATAAATGTATGCATATACAATGTCAAATCTTGGTTTGTCCTTCTGAAAGCACCTGCAAACATTTTCTTCTAAATTACTTTTTCCCTGAAATAATGTCTGTGGCTGAAATCACACCATTATTTTATATCTGGTACAAGTCCTATAATTTTAACATCCCTGTTTGCTACATTTCTGAGACACACATAATGGCACTGCAATATATACAGTGCCCTCCACTATTATTGGCACCCCTGGTAAAGATGAGTAAAAAGGGTTATAAAAAATTTTAAAAATAATTTCTTGATGAGAGATTTCTTTTTCTCAGACTAAATTTAATTCAATTACAGGTTGGATTTTTCAGTGTGAGATTAAGATAATTCACCAAACGGTGAATTTTGTATAACCCTTTTTACTTTACCAGGGGTGCTAATAATTGTGGAGGACACTGTATGTGACATAATACTGCAGTGATACAAATCATATTTAGCGGTATAAGTCAGACATATGTAGTATAACTGTGTAACATCAGTTATATACTTGTGCTATTCAAAAGGGCTACAGGCTTATATCATGGAATTAAGATAGTTTTGCAGAAGACTGTACAAATGCTTTAATTTCAAGAACCAGTCAAGCGGTGCTCTTCAACAAAATATCATTGCTAAAATGTCAGAATATCACACTTGTTCAGTGACATAATGTTTTTGCATACTCTCCACTTAGGGTGCAAATGATTGTGATTTTCTCAGACTCAGTAATGTGTGATAGGACAGGGCATACCCTGCTGGTTTAAACCATCCTTCCCTGGTCAATGCTATGACTGATCATGTCTTAGCCCACAGACCTCCATACCATAGTCCTGACTGGATCAGTTCATTAGGCATGTCACTACACTAAGGACTACTAAATTATTTTTGTAATTAAGAGATGTGTAGGTAGGGGTTGTTTCTATTATTACCACCACTAAGAAGGTTATGTTATGAAACCGTCCCTCTCTGACAGACATATCTGTAAAAGTAATGGCCAGTTTGCCATGAAATGTGCTGTGCACATTAATGTTCCCAAGAGGTGATCCCGTGACCTGTCCTCTAGCGCCACCCACCATCAGGCCAAATTTTCAATTTGTGATTGACTTATCTCAGAAAAGTAATGGTTGGATTGTTGGTTGGAATCTTATGTTCACATTCATATTTCCAAGAAGGAGACACCTCTTGATGTTGGTGACCCCATGACCTTCCCTCTAGTGCCACCATCATCTCAAAAAGAAATAACCGGATTGCTATAAAATTGGCTGTGCACATTCATGCTCCCAAGAGGAAGAAGTTATTACCTTCACCAAGGAGGTTATATAATGATGTCCATCCATCTGTCCATCTGTGACAGACATATCTGGAAAAGTAATAGTCAGATTGCAATGAAATGTACTGTGCACATTTATGTTCCCAAGAGGAAGAAACCTACTGGTGACCTTTTCTGTAGCGCCACCATCATTTTCAAATGACCTCATCTCCTGATCTGTTATAGTTGTACAGACACAACATTTTCTGTGCACATTTAAGCAACGGGAAATTGTTGTGCCTTGGCGGAGGTTTGCACTCTACTGAGTGCATTCTTTCTAGTTGTTTCTGTAATGAATCATAACACAAATGGTCCATTAGCTTGTTTTTCATAATGAGGAATAGCAATTCCAGAGCCTACATCACATGTCAGAAGACTGCCCACACATCCCTATCATGGTGGAGGCTTGGGTTCACCAGCAAGGATGTGTTTCCTTACCTTATTATCTATTTATTTCATTTTATTAAATTTTTTTTTTTTTGGGGGGGGGGGGTTGGTTTGAGGGTATAAGATAAGGATTCTATTATGTTTTCACATCCTACCAGCTGGCAGAGGTTGGGCATGGTGTCAGACACTTAATTCCATTTATCCATTCGGTCAGAGCTGATGGTTTTTGTAATCTGAATACCTGATGCCTTATTTATTTGCGGTCTTGCGTGAAGGCAGAGATTTTTATAGCCGTCACCTTTGATTAGGGAGAGCGAGGGAGAGGGGCAAGAGACTAAGTCACGTCCCACCAGCAATTGGAGTGGCAGGGGAAACAGAGGGTGCACTGCTACCACAGGTGTGATGCAATAACGGACAATGCATTGGGAAGAATGTGAAAAAGAAATTCAGCTCAAAAAAGAGAATTCTTAGTACCCATTGATTTACTGTAGTACTGTGCTGAAGGCATGGGCATGCAATGATTTTTTAATCATCTCGATTTTCATAAATGCATTTATAGATGTCGGACAGTTTTTCACAATTTGTATGGAACCGTGCGCGCATATTTTGTGTTTTTATCTAAAATATTATTGACGGTGGTACCACAGTTAGGATCAATTTGTCAGCATCAGGGTAGATACAAGATGGTGAGGAAGTGTAAACTGTTCACCATTTAAATGAATATGTATTAATAAGTAGTGAAGATATCAATAATAAAACATATTTTTTCAAGTTCTGACAGTTTCCCTCGAACCACAAGGTTTCCGCGGGTATGTTGAAAGCCATTTTGGATACTCAGACAGAATTATTTTAGCAGTCACATGAAACATTTGGTCTGGAAATATTTTGCTCTGCCCTTGTCCCCCGATGGTGGAATGACTTTCCCCAATCAGTCAGGAAGGCTGTTTTCCGCAGATGTCTAAGAACACAACTTCTCAGATGACAATTCAAGGTTTCGAGGGTTGTTTATTGATTAAAAATGTTAAAATGTTTTGTGAGGGCTAAAAACACATTGTTAATGGATATTTGTATACCTTCCTCTGTTTGTGCATTAAGCTACACACTGGCTGTTACATCTTCCCTAGCACCTATAATTATTCTTGTAGGGTATTACCTACACGATAGTAATGGTAATACATTCTTAACAATAACATATTTGTAGAGCAAAGCTGTGGGGAAAAAACAGGGTTTCAGTGAATGTTAGACGTACTCAGCTGGATGTTTTTAATGAATACTTAGACTTCTACTAATAAGATATTAAAGTGCTTATAAGCTGTGACACATCATGCATTATACAACTGCCCTGTCACTGTGGTGCCACAAAGGTCACACCTACTTATCCCATAAGCGTTCGCATATAATTTAAAATGATACTTTATTTGCATAGGGGACACCCTTATCTGGTGTGACATACATACTGGTTAGCTCAACCTTCTCCTGTGATTTACTGAACCAAGTACTTTGCTTAAGGGAAGAACAGCAATTCCATATCGAGAAATCTAATTCTCAACCCAATGGAGGTAAATGCTACCCAACGCTGCCACACCAAACGGTGGGACTTTCAGTGACTCTCCCCTTCTGAGACACGGGCAAACATCAGCACAGCACACAGAGATGAAGGGCTGTCTGAGAGATTCATTCAAAGCAGCGCAACGCAACTGCATGTCAGACGTCAAGCCGTGCATCTGGGTGGTATCGTTCGCCATTAATGGCTGCGACCATGCGGTAAAAAGCCATCAGTGGTATTGATGGAAAGCTCCTCCTGTGCACTGTGTTTAGTTCTAGTTGTCGCACAGTGTCGCACATCTTTGGCACAACGTGGAGCATCGGGTAAAGCGTTAAGCCTGGGGACATGGGGCTTGAATTATGAGGGTGCTGCTGAAATACCTGGGAGCAAGTCATTTCTACTGTTCTGGTAAAGCAATGGGCTGATGTAGATTTTAAAGTTCTTTATAGATTAGTTGGATTTGTACATAATTGGTGTCCTTTCTGCTACATTAACCATTTTAAAGCTTAATAAACCAGATCGTCTTATAGTGCGGTGTGCTACGCCTTTGCATTATAAATACGTTTATAAATAAGGAATAAATATGGTTCCCGCTGGGATGTTTTAAGTGAGCTTTGCCAGTGCTGTAGAGTCCTCAGAGAGGAACTCCTTTGCTCAAGCACAAGCGGCAGTGTTGGTGTCCCTACTGTTGAGGGTAAAGACACAACAGCACTTCTCCCCAGTAACACTCTTACAGGACTTTGTTAAGCTTTGATCTGAGCGAATGAACGCACTTCCAGCCCTGGTTATAATCACCACTTACTTCAGATTGTCCTGGCACTCCTGCAGTCACAGAGCTTCCAAGCTTCTAATTGATATCCGATGGCTCGTTAAAAGGACTCATTCTCACCCACTGCGTTGTGTTCCTCGAGCCTTTTTTTAAATGCGCTGTGTTTTAGAGCTACTTCTGAACTTCACTTCCCCCCCCCCCCCTGTTGCAGGGCAGATTGTTCGACAATCCCGACAATGCAGCATCAGAGCACAGCATGGAGCATGGTTCCCTATGGATTTCTCAGTATTCTGTGAGGGCAGCGTTCCAAGAATTGGAGGAGGGGAATAAAAATGGAAGCAGCCAGAAATAAATTAAATGACCAGCTAATGGGCTTTTAAAAACATTTGCAACACCTTGATACTTTCTCAGTACTGTGTACTGAAGCATCTTCTGTAGAATGGAAGCCGGGTTGGGCTATGCTTAAGATGTTAACGACTCCACTGGGGCCCTGTGTGGCAGATTTCAGACCCAGCCCTCATTCTATGCGCAGATCCTTCCGAAGCCAAGTACCAAGACAAGTACATCCAATACTGCTAATAAAGTCCGCCATCCTCACACCACTCTAAACAAATGTGGTCACCGTGCCTCTCAAACTGTGAACAATCATTCAATAACTTTACGTTACATATCTGCTTAACAGAGATGAAGCTTTTTCATTGAGCACTGATGCAGCTCTTGTTTCTGCATATTAACCATACAGCTGAATGTTTACGGAAGCAATACAGGTTGAAAAATGTGTCCATGTGTGCAACAGCAATTGAACCTGCTGCATTTGGCTTATGATCTCTGACTCCCATGCAATTTCTGCACTCTGGCTAATCCATAGATCTGGTCAGACTCACCACATTGGCTTTATTGGGTGGGTGCAGAGTGCTCAGCACCCTGTCTGCATGTGTGTGGCAGTTTTTTTTATAGTACAAATATTCTCTGTATTCTGTTGTTAACTTTTTCACAGTGAGGGAACTGTTTATACCTCTTTGCCCGGGGGTAATATTTTAAAGCATATCTCTGATGAGTCACATCTTCATGTCAATGGTGCATTACTAGAATTAGTATTAGAACCTGGACATGTGATTGTCGGCATCACAGGTCTTTGCATCATGATATCACCAATTTGATATATACTGTATGTTTTGTTATTCCAATATACATTGATTTAAAATTGTATTACATGATATTGTCATGGTTTATTTTATCTTTTTCGCTGCGGTTCTTGTTCTTTCTCTCCTGTTGGGAATTTTTTCCCACGTTCTGTTCCGGGGTTTTGCTTCACCTCGCCTATTATTCGTTTCACCTGTGCTACTGCCTGCGGGGTATTTAAGCTTTTCACTTCCGCTTCCCGGTGCTTCTTTGTCATTCCTACATACATGGAGCCAGGTATAGTTAGGCACAAGCGACCTTGTGGTATTAAAGCCTTGCTTGATGTTTACGAGGAAGTTGCTTCGTGTTAGTTTTTACGTAGAGGATTATTCCCCGTTGATGCTATATTGTTCGACTTACTCCGTGCTGTTCTCCCTGAGACCGTCTCCTTTGTTGTTTCATTTTTATTTCACCTTCTTATCGGCCATTTTAGTGTTACGTGCCGAAGGTGTTTCTTTTCTATTGTTTCCCTGTGTTAGCTCTAGTATTTGAGCTTGGGAAACTTTGTTTTGTTCTTTCACTCATGTTTTTGAGTTCGCCCTATTTTCCTGGGTTGATTATTAGTTGGCTGTTTAGCTTCTAAGATTTTTTCTTTTTCTTTTCTACCCATTAGCGGTTTAAGCTCCCTTAGTGGTCCTCAGCTTGTTCTGATCCCCCTCCCCGTCGCATTAGATTTTCCGCTACTGAAACCATTACAGATATAAAAACAGTGCGAGAGAGAAAGAGAGATTCAGATCTGTTTGGAACATTCCACAGGTAAACAGGTGATGCTATCATGCCTGGGTATAAAAGGATATCAAAAGACATATTTTATTTTCAGGTACTCTTACAAGCGATACTATAACTGCTTTTATGCTTTCACTTTACATACTGTCCCGACTTAATTGGGTTTTGTAGATGAAATGTATTATTTTATGTACGTAACTCAACCCAAACTATTGTGGATTAAAATTCTATGTTGACCTTCATTTGCGCTGTTTCCATTGGCTGACTTAAATGTACATTAAATGGCTTTGTTATAAATGCCCATTTAATGCAGTTTCAAAGCCCAGTATTTTAAATATTAATTCTGCCTTATCAGGCATGTGAAATCAGTACAATAAAAAAACTGAAGCTTTATTATGCTTTCACTGTTCAAATGTTTTCCCCTCATTCTTCCTCTGTCATTCTGCCTGTTCTATTACATGGACATATTTTTTCATATTGGAGATCTAGAACAGTTGAAAGTTTGTATAATTATCACAGGAAGTCACATTATTCAAATTAAATTCTAAAGATGTTTCTGATGAATCTAAAGGATAGTTGCTTTCTCATACTCTTCATACTTCTTCTGTAAAGAACAAAATAATCCTGTTTAGTCTGCATTAATAACGGTATTAAGTGATCTTTTTTCTAAATATTCTTTTAGCTCAATACACAATAAGAATACATTTTTAAAAATTCAAAAACCCTACACAATTACACAATGTAAGCTATATTTTTAACACAAGCTTCTGAAAAAAGCACTGAAATTGGTGCTCATAAATATATCAAAATGAAATGTTCCCAAGACTGTTTTGAAGTATTTTGGAGCAAAACAAAACAAAACAAAACAGACTGCAGAAGATGTTGCATGAATAATTATATTTTAGGAGCATCTTTTTTGTTGTTTTTACACAAAGAATTCAAAAGCAGCTCAGATAATTTAACCATGCTGGCAAAACTAATGATTTCATATGCCCTTTGAGATGAAAGCCCTTATAGAAATGTGAGCTCACTTCAAAAGTACTACATTTGTGTAATGGGTTTTTATGTGGCGTAGATTCAAATGCGAAGGTGGGGGAATCAGAACAAGTCAGCTCACATCAGTGAGGACCAATAAAGGGGAGAAAACCAATAAAAGTGGGGGAACTCACGAACGAGCGCAATACCAACTAAATTTCCAGAGCTCAATACTGGAGCTAAAACGGGAAATCTAGCAAATAAAAGAACACCTTCGGCTACATAAGCTCAGAGCCCGGAAGAGTGTAAAACCAAAACAAACGAACAAAGAAAAACTGTCAAAGAAGAACAGCAATGGACGAAATAAATAGCGAAGAATGCTTACTGGAGGAAAAAATCCTATACCTGAAAATATCTAAAAAGTCCCTCGTGAACATAAACAGCATTTAATATCACAAGATCGCTAGTACCTGGCTATACCTGGCTCGATGCAATGTCGAATGACAAACAAGCACCGGGGAAGCGGAAGCGAGGAACTTAAATACCCCGCAGGTAGAAGCACAGGTGAAAATAATAATAAGAAAGGCAAACCTCGGGAACGTGGAAAAAATCAGATTGATTCACAATCGGGAAACCAGGACGAGAACCGCAAAAGAAAATAAAATAAAAAGCCACGAACCATGACACATTTGAGGAAAATGAATGCATGCATAATGGCCACTGTGGAAAATTATCTGTATAAATCACACCAGTTGAAATATATATATTTTTAACTTATTTTTGAAGGAATATTGCATGTACACATTCATATGCACATAGGTATTTTAAATGGGTATCTCAGTGAATTATTGCTCTCATGGCCATATTTACCAATAGTAAATGTGTTATAAAAGCAGTCGCTACAAAGTCACAGTATCTATGTCGGATTTATTTAACACTAGCAGTGGCTCAAAATCCCTAATAGTATGGGATTTGCAGGAATTATGTCACTGCAACTTTCTTCTGATATAGCCTATAGTTAAATCTGTCCATGCGTGTGTATACCTGGAGTGAATGCAATGAAACAAGGTGGATATTTCATGATTCAGGTCAATTAATCATTCCATCTAATTTACTAAATTATGCCTTAATTGCGACTCTCCTCTTTGCGTGTGGATTTTAACAACTCTTGAAAGCAGGCATTAATTTGCTGAACACTAATATAGTCTAGCTCACATTTTTTGAAAGGTATGCTTTCATTTGTTTTATTAAAAGGATGCTGGATATCTATTGACCATCAGCTAGGGGTTATAAAACACAGTTTTGAATTTAAACAACTGTCTTGTGTGAATGCGTTCAGTAGGATATAGTATTAATTTTGAATGCAGTTTTACCTTAATACATTCTGCAGCCTTTTCCCATCACAAGCTCAGCTGTATCTATTCTTTCCACACCAATAGTTGGCCCATTTTGAAGGGATTGTTCAACCTGTTGTTTTAACAGTGTTCATATTTTTTCTTCACCACCACCTGTGTATTCTTTCCACGTTATATTTATGTCTTTGTGTCATCTGCTGCTTTGAACATTTTCATACTAAATTTGGCCCTCAATATCATTAATACTTTATCATTCAATTCTATAGACTGCTTAATTTATCAAATGCTCTGCTAACATTAGTACTTGCATGCAGTCTCCACAAGTATGGAGCTATTTATTTGCTTTGTGCATAGTCTTATCCTGAATCTGTACCCACTGCTCCATATGTGGCTCTGTGTGTCTGTCTGCCTGTCAAGCACCACACATTTTGTGACTTGCTTTTTTGTTTTCTGTTTCTCAGGTCTGCACAGCCGCTTTGAGAGTGCTGGGAGAAAGAGACACAAGCGCATCTCTGAGTACATGAAAAGCGCACTGGGACACAGGCAGAAAGGTGTCTGATCTCCAGTTCTTGCTCAGCACACATTCCATAGCTCTCCTCAACGCAAATCACCTTGGCTCTACATAGATCACAGATAAACGTTTCTGTTTGATGACAGTCTCACGCCCACTCTCAAAGTTGTCCGTCACTTCTGGATTCGATCCCGCCTCAGGTGCGTGCAGGTAGACGGGGGATAGGCAGCATGGCAGGGGGGACAGAAGTCTCCTCTTTCACGCTAGGTCAGCTGTGCATCAGCCTGTTCCTATTATCAGTGGGTCTGCCCTTGGCAAGGGCTAGCGAGTGTCCCGAGCTGTGCGTGTGTGAGGTCAGACCCTGGTTCACTCCTCAGTCCACTTACAGGGAGGCCACCACCGTGGACTGCAATGACCTGCGGCTTACCCACATCCCCAGCAACCTGTCCAGTGACACCCAGGTGCTCCTCCTGCAGAGCAACTATATTGCCCACTCCAGCGAGGAGCTTGAGCAGCTTTTCAACCTGACTGAACTAGACCTGTCCCAGAACAACTTCAGTAGCATCCAGGATGTGGGTCTCGTAAACATGTCCCAGCTCACCACACTGCACCTGGAGGAGAATCAAATCTCAGAGATGTCTGACCTCTGCCTGCAGGACTTAGGCAACTTGCAGGAGCTCTACATCAACCACAACCAGATCAGCTCCATCTCCGCTAATGCCCTTTTTGGCCTGGGAAACCTGCTGCGGCTCCACCTCAACTCCAACAGGTTGAGGATCATAGACAGCCGTTGGTTTGAGTCGACACCCAACCTAGAGATACTCATGATAGGAGAGAATCCTGTAATTGGGATTCTAGACATGAACTTTAAGCCCCTGGTTAATCTGAGGAGTCTGGTGCTGGCAGGGATGGACTTGACCGATGTGCCAGGAAATGCATTTGTGGGACTAGACAACCTTGAGAGCCTTTCTTTTTATGACAACAAGCTCATTAGAGTCCCGCAGCTCGCACTTCAGAAAGTTCCCAACTTGAAATTCTTGGATTTAAACAAAAACCCAGTGCATAAGATCCAGGAAGGGGACTTCCGGAACATGTTGCGGTTAAAAGAATTGGGTGTGAACAATATGTGGGAGATGGTCTCCATCGACCGATATGCACTCGACAATCTCCCTGAGCTGACCAAGATGGAGGCTACCAACAACCCCAAGCTGTCGTATATAAACCGACTAGCCTTCCGGGACGTCCCATCTCTGGAGAGCTTGATGCTAAACAACAACGCCTTGAATGCACTGTACCAGAGGACAGTGGAGTCTCTGCCTAACCTGCGAGAAATCAGTATCCACAGCAATCCTCTGCGTTGTGACTGTGTCATCCAGTGGATGAACTCCAATAAGACCGGCATCCGCTTCATGGAGCCCCTCTCAATGTTCTGCGCTATGCCACCAGAGTTCCGGGGCCAACATGTGAGGGAGGTGCAGCTGCAAGTGTCGACTGAGCAGTGCCTCCCCATGATTTCCCACGACACCTTCGCCAGCCACCTCAGCCTGGACATCGGCATGTCCATTGACCTTGACTGCCGTGCCGTGGCCGAACCTGAGCCTGAGATCTACTGGGTCACACCTCTAGGGCATAAGGTCACGCTGGACACCCTGTCAGACAAGTATCATCTGAGTAGTGAGGGCACCCTGCACATCTCTCGTATGCAGGTGGAAGACTCTGGCCAGTACACCTGCGTGGCGCAGAACACTGAGGGTGCTGATACGCGAGTGTCCACCATTCGGATCAATGGGACCCTGTTGGACAGCGCCCAGCTCATGAAGATCTCTGTCAAGCAGACCGAGACCCACTCCATCCTTGTGTCCTGGAAGGTCAACTCCAACGTCATGACCTCCAACCTGAAGTGGTCATCTGCCACCATGAAGATCGACAACCCCCACATCACCTACACCGCCCGGGTGCCTGTGGACGTCCACGAGTACAACCTCACACACCTGCAGCCCGCTACTGAGTATGAGGTATGTCTCACCATCTCCAATATCCACCAGCAGACGCAGAGATCTTGCGTCAACGTAACCACCAAGAATGCAGGCTTCACCCTGGAGATCTCTGACCAGAGCACCAGTGCCGCCCTGGCAGCCGTCATGGGCACAATGTTTGCGATCATCAGCTTAGCTTCCATTGCTGTATACATTGCCAAGCGATTCAAGAGGAAGAATTACCACCACTCCTTAAAGAAGTACATGCAGAAGACTTCATCAATCCCCCTGAATGAGCTATATCCACCACTTATTAATCTGTGGGAGGCAGACTCTGAGAAGGACAAGGAGGGTACATCAGAGACCAAGCCGACTCAGGTTGATACTACGAGAAGCTACTACATGTGGTGAAGTGTAGGAGGCTTTGCTTTTAGGAGCACAAAGACACATTTCAGCTTTTTGTTAGCACAATTGAAAAAAAACCTGATTCAAAAAGCTAAACAGATTTTTTTGTATTCTGCTTTGCTCATTTGAGAGTGGTAGAGTCATAGTTAGATTTTGTTTGCCTCTTCTCTCCACTACCTGTTTTGACAGTCAAATTGGCAGCTTTCTTTAGCTTCTGAGACCTCTCATTGGTGCACTCTTTTAATTGCACAGCTTGGATGTGGATGAGGACTTGGGGTCTCAACAGATACAACACAAGGAACTGTGCCTATCATTTGTTTGCTCTTCTGGCAGTATTAATAGAGATTTGCAATGTTCTTTTTTCTCTTTTGTAAAACAATTTGACTGTTGTGCACTGAATCATATTAACACACTTTTCTATGGACTTAAATATAAGCTGACAAATTGAGATTAGACTTGATATACTGTCTATCGTTAGCAATTGTACTGTATTGTTGTATCAACTATCATTTGAACATTTTTTTTTGGTTTTTGGGAAAAAAACATTTTTAATTTAGAAATTAGTTTGCAGATATAATCACTGTAACAAGCAATAGAAATGTGAATGTTGGATAACTAGATATGTAGTCAACAATGCTTTTTTAAATTACACTTGAGTATTTTTATTTTATTTGCTAGAACATTTCAATAAAAACTTAATTTTGTTGTGATCTAAACACACAAAATGTTGTATATTGAAGAATAGATTAAAATAAAAGACAGTTTTGTTCTCATATTTTTATACAAGGCTGTCCATGTTATGAGTCATTATGTAATTTGACGGCACACTCCAGAAACTATTTAAATAATGTAGTATAAATCCTTCCTCCTTCATGCTCCAGTTAGGAAAAAAGCCTCCCAAACCCTAATGACAATTCCAAAGTCAGTTCCTCAGGACCAAGAGGCTCAGCTTTAGATATGGGACATGTTTGAAAGCAAAACCAATCGAGTTCAGGGCCAGGGGACACCATTGTCAGCACAGAGGGACAGAGACAAATTTCAGTATTTGGATGCTGTGGTGTTCTAGAGGGATCAAAGGAACTTCCCAGGTCAAAGGTGAGCATATTGACTATTAGGGAGGACAGGCAACATTCCCAAAGCTGCCTGTTATCTCTAATGACATTACTTACATTTTCCATCTCTCTCCAGGAGGTGGTAATTACAGATAAAGGGTGCTATTAACGAGCCCAAGCAGCAGCATTTTCCCTGGGTCAGCAGTTCCGGTTTAATCATCCAGATGTTTGTTACTGCAAATTCCCGCAGCCTTCAAATTAGGCTGGAATTCACAAAGGCAGGTGTATAGCACTGGGTTTGTGGGAATCAGCATTTTTGTTTTGTCATTCTGAACTAAATGCATTTGAAAACATAGAATGCCCTGTGATTTCATTGAGGCTTAATTTGCTATTTGTTTCTGTGTAATGAACTACATGCTCTTGAGGAAAGGCAGGTAACTTTATATTGCAGTGTAACAATATTCTTAATATTGTACTGCCCCTAAGTACTTAAATGTGAATTTAATTTTACACTAATGTTTTATCAACAATGTGCAGTACATTAAAGTACATTGAAGAAAATTCCCTCTGGCTTGGAAATATTCAACATAAGATACATTAAGAAGAATCTCAGCAGTTTTCTCTTCACAATTTCTCACAAAAAATACAAAATCCTGGAAAGCTAGCATTGAAAAAACACATCCTTTTGAATGTGTTTAAAGTTTGCAATGCCTTTCTGTTTTTTGTAGACATAATGTGCTTGGTGATGTGTCAGGCGAAACGTTTCGGAAAGTGTTGCTCTTAGACAAGGAAGGCATGACAAATGGGCCTGTGTGTCTGGGGGTGTTTATTGCTGTTCATTGCCACACCTTACATGTTCATCCTAGCCACCAGAGTGCAGACACAGCATCTGTGGCACTCCAAAAATCCAACACAGTGCCAGTATTGAGCTGTGCTGCGTTTGTACTAAAAAGTCAGCAAAATGAAACTCCGGAAGCTCTCTGCACAACTACGGGGAGGCCTGATGCAAGACACAGTTTGGCAATAAATGCTGACAGCCACATCCATCAGCTCAGCACAATGAAGGTAATTGGGGAGAAGGAACAGGCCAATTTGCAACCTTGCATCTGAAATGCTGTGTGTGGCCACTTACTAGAGGTACATCAGTCGTACATCCAGTCGGTTATCACGATCCAAAAGCATTTAATGTCTCTCCAAGCCCTGAAGCATAATGACCCATGAATCCACCCTGAAAGATCACGGCAGGCACAGTCTAAGAGGGAATCAAGTGCTGTACTTGCTGTTTTGTAGAGTGGATGCACCAGAAAATAGGACTAGAAACAATTTATATATTTGAGCTACAAATACATTCTGCAGACAATCTGTTTCATATCATCTATTTTCATCTTACAGTATGTCCAAAAAATTAACTTTTCCAAATACTGTGATAGTTAAGGTTTCATTTATTTGTGTGCTTATTGTTCATATATGAGACATTAAGCATACCGTATATTTAACCGGTTTAGTTTTCAATGTCTATAAAAAATAAAAACAAAAATTGACATGTGAGTTTTTTTGTATTACACAGACAATATTTGAGTTCATACAGAGATACACGTAGAAGTATAAGCCATTTTCATTTGTTCTTTATCCTGAGCAGCGACACAGATTTCACAGATGAAAGGTGAAGATGGCTGGTGGCAACTGA
The DNA here is from genome assembly GCA_022702515.1 of Ilyophis sp. 1 JC-2022. Classification (NCBI taxonomy): domain Eukaryota; kingdom Metazoa; phylum Chordata; class Actinopteri; order Anguilliformes; family Synaphobranchidae; genus Ilyophis; species Ilyophis sp. 1 JC-2022. The sequence continues at coordinate 27,157,558 of CM040396.1, forward strand.
AACAGGAGGCAACGTGTGTCCCTGAATTCAGATGAACTCCAGGCCACACAGCAGCCTTTCTGCGGTGCATCGTGGATCCACCTCATTGCACATGCTGATCCCATTGGCTGGCATTTCATGGGAAGACTGGGCTCATTGGGGAATTTGTATTTCGAGCGTGCTTTTGACTGACAGCTTGGAGCTTTGAGGCGAGATCAGACTCTGTTTATACTCCCCAGGGCATGTATGTATCCTGCTGCCTCATCTCACAGGAGTTGGTGTGGATGTCATTAGCAAATTTAGCAGAATCTCCACTTCAAAAGAATAAAACAGCATGTACACGGTCCTTTAAGCCTGACGGGAGGTTGAGATACTCAACGTTTGTATTCACTGCCTTTTTTACTGCAATACCTGACATAATGACATTAGCCAGCTTGTTCCATTTTATTCAGAAAGGCCTCTACATGGAACAGATTAATGCATTTACTGGGCTGCACAGGTATATAAACCTTTTATTTAATTTACCTTGATACTATGGCCTGATTTAATAGAAATTGAATTATCGTGTCATTTGTGCTATTCTCTGGATAGTAAGAGATACTGAGAGTTATATATGCAATCAAAACTATGCCTACCTATAATATGAATGGAATTTATTTCTAAAGGTTTTCACCAGTAAATCATGTATAATTTAGCAATACTAGTATTATATTATACAGATAGTAAAATTGTAGTTTATAAAAGTATAATAAATTTATTTATTTATTTGTTTTTATAAAAGTGCTTCAGGTAGGTCTTGTTTTAACAAACAACAAATCAAACAATTCAGTAAATAGTTTTATGATGCCATTAGCTGATTATTTTTGGAAGTCAGAATTAACAGGGACACCGTGTCTTACAGTCATAATCACAGGCACTATTCACGCCCCCCTTTTGTTACGTTCTGAGCAGGTGGAGTTTTTTCACCTGAAATCAATTTTGGGTGATGTGAAGAGAGTAAAAATTACTATTTATTTTGAGGAAAATAAATGATAGATAATTGGATTATTATTTAATCTGTGACATTTTGCAAGCCTTTCACTCAGGATGAAAGACATAACTTTTTTTGTCACATATTTAAAAACGGGTTTTCACTTGCCTGTGTAAATGTAAATGTTTCCCATGAGAGACAATCCGGATCTGGTGTGGTATACACTTTTTAAGACTGAATGTGTGCTCAGCATTTCCTTGAAATGATTGTGTAGCATCTTCCATTTGAGTTATTTTAGCTAACTAAATTAGCTATCACTAGATTGTGTGCAAACTACCAAGACTAGCTTGGCTAACCAACTTGCTTTCTACCAAAAGAAATTAGGTAAAAAAGACAGGAAGTTTATTCTGTGTTTAATATAATGTGAAGGAATTCAAATATTTCCAGGAAGCCTAGTAGGCTGGGAAAATGATACGGTACATGGACCCGAGGCATGTTTTCATTCTGGGTATAAAATGTTACCACATTTGGCTTTCTCCCACTCTTGGTCCCTGCTGAGTGTCCTCCATTCAATTTCCAATCAACTTCTTTTCAATAAATGCTATTATGCTGGATCAAAAGTGATATTGGGGGAGCAATGGAGCAGATGGTAGGACACAAGTAATGACAGGGTGCAGATGCTGTGCACCCAGGATGTTGCCAGGAGAATGTGTAACATAAGTCCTGGAGTCCCCCAGGTGTTGGGGTGAAGAGAAGTGGAACCCTGAACACTTACAAAAGTGATCAGTACAAACAAATTATGTGGTTTGTATCTTTAAGTTTTTTGGAGTAGAATACAGATCGGTCAGAGAGCAGGACTAACCAATGCTATTCACCGGTTGCCGCTCTTGGACTGGTCCAATACATGAAACACATTCCTCCCCACAATAGGGTGCTCAGTGTCATTCCCTTTTTATTAGGGAAGAGACCAGGATTCTATTATATTATTATTATGTTTGGCATGAGAAAGAGAGGCTTCATGTGAAAAAAACTGGGTAAAGCAATCTCGGGCTGTCTGTCAGTGAAGACTATAGAGGCCCATGTAAATGAATTGTCCCTGTAAAAAAATGTTGCTCTCACTTTCTATTATTGCAAACAATCTATATTTTATTTATTATTATAAGAATTAATAATGGAAGTTTTTGATTTACATGTACATTGGTACCAAAAGTGATATCACTGAGCACTTCCAGCGCTTATGTATGTCCCACATATCTGTGCTGAAACAAAGTCAAGGTACAGAGCCTTTGAAGGTCATAGAGTCGATTTTCACATAAAAGCTTTCAAACCAGTGGTCTGACTACATAAAAATGAATAATTGTTATTTCTCACCAAATATCATATATATATATATTTAAGTATGAATACGAAACACATAGACACAATAGGAAGAATTTTGTTACATATACTGTTTTATACAGAAAAATAAATAATTCTGTGTGCATGCACAATGTTTTGGAAAAATTGCCTTTATACCTTACAATGTCTTTGCAGTATATAATAAAATAGAACGAATGGGTAGACTTATGTGTCTGAATGAGCAAAATAATTAAATAATCATATCTGATCAAAATTGTTTAACACAAATTTGTTCCTGTCAGTCTACCTTTAATAGTTCATAAATAAATGCAGACTAATATCTAATTTGATAATTACTGATTTCACATTCAAAAGTATTTAAAGACAAAAGTTACAAATACTGATGTATTAATACTAATGCTGGGTAATGAATGGTATAGTGACATTTTGAGAAAGATCCAAAAAAAAACAACGATAAAATCCACAGGTGGATTCAGTCTGGAGAAAATAAAATATGGAGCCGCTTCAGTGGGTAAAACAGGCATACTCCCAGTTAATTAAAAACATGTTGGAGACTGGAGGCATGGTAGAGGGGAGCAGGGGGTTGTGGTGGCAGAAATTAGACCATAGTTTGGAAAGGACACCTGTTTTTGTTAACCGGATAGTTAATTACCTCGGGCAGGCAGTGCTGCCTCCTGCCTGGTGCAAAGTAGCATGGGACTTTTATATAAGAGAACACCCACTGGCTGGACTGAGCAGGCCTGGCACGCGGCTGAGGCAGGCAATAAAGATATGATTTTAATCACATGGAGCACACCCTCTTCACACCCCAGCCCCCCAAATCTGCCAACCCCCTGCAGACCCACTGCTACTATCACGCAACTGTTCCTGGACCCCAGTGAGCAGCAGACTCAGGGGTTGCTCGGTCATATGCTTGGCGCTGGGAAAGCAAGCCTCATCCCTCCTAGTACAGTGGGCCATTCCTGTCATGGTCAATGGCAGCTGGGACGGTACCTTTCTTCTCTGGGTGTGCAACATTGAAGCAGCACTCTTGTACCTGGCAGCCTCTCTGCAGGGCACCTTTCTCTCCTCTTCCTCTCCCTGCAATTTTTTTTTTGTCTTTTTGTCCACCTCTTCTTCAGTTTATTTTCTTTCTCTTTGTGTTTTAATAGGAAAAAAAATGTCATATATGTCAGCCTCAGCTCCTTCACTTGTTTACCCAGAACTCTGGCTTCTGTCAATTAGTTCAGAGCCAGTGCCACACAGCATGCGCTCCACATTCCCCTTATGGATCGGAGGTGTCACCACACTACAAGGTCTGAACGTGTTTGAAATGACCCTCAAGCCTTGTTAACAGAGGAAGGGAGGAGTTGACGGTATGATGGGCAGGAGGGGGTTGGGCGTGGTGTTCGTTTTTTTTTTTTAATTGGCTCCAGATTGACTCGCTATGGAGGCAAGGAGCAAAAATGATCATTCACACAGTGTATTAAACTGCCAAACGAGCAGCTCCCAAACAGGGCCTAACGAGACTGCACTGAATGCTGACATGTTCGTATCGATCGGCGATAATTGGGACTTGAGGGAGGGCATGTAGGAAGGCAGACTGATAGGACCCAAAATGAGAAGGAGTCGGGGGACGGACGGAAAGCCTTTACATTATCTCTTTTAGTATTTTTTTTGCGTAATGTTCCTTGAAATCTCAAACACCAAGGTCATGAATAAGTGAGTTTGTTACAGTGGACTGAATCGGGCCACCAAGCACAGTGAAGCCAGCATAACCAGGGCAGAGTGGGGAACACGTCTTTACTCCACTTATGGTGTTTGCTGGGTAACTGATGGTCTGTGGAAAGATTTTACTGTGGAATTTATTTAATTGTAGACAAACATCTCCCACATCTCAGTCACTCAGTACTTGTTTCACAACAAAATAGACAAAAAACATACAAGGGCTGCGATACAATCCGTTAAATGTTCTGCCGTCCTGTACTTCCACTTCCACTTCCACTTCCTTCTTTTAGAAACCGGAAGTTGCTGCAAGACGAGAGCTGCAAAAGAAAAGCAAACAGCCACAAACCACTACATATACTTCTTTGCCACCTGCACAGCAATCTATGCATCCACTGTTCTGATTGTAGTTTATTCATATATTTGCTTTGATTTTGTGACATACATTTTATTGTATTCTTCCCCATTCCTGCTTATGAGGTATTTTGAAGGTGCAAAGTATTTACTGTGTATCAATAAATTGGTTGTCAATCATTTTTGTCTTTTGCCAGAATAGACATTGAGATATTGGTTGAAGCTTGATGTTTTATGCAATTTATTGGAATGTTTTGCACAAACTCATTCGTCAATGGTCTTCAGGTGTCTCATCATCTCTGGCTCTGACGAATTTCCAAGTGCAAGTGCGGTTCAATTCAAAAATAATTCCGCTCCCTCCCTAGCTCCTCCCTGTCAGTTCAAGTGTCTACTCGTGTTCTATTGGTGCGGCATCACATCCTCCTGAGGGAAGTTTGTAAGTGAAGTTTGCGAGAGGACATTTAAAAGATTGCACCGCAGATGTGAACATTTTGCGCCCTGGTTTTTGGAATGTTTCATGAAAAAATCACAATTTCATCTCACCACCCCAGCTCGAAATACACATGCACGAAGATAGCAAGAGAATTTGGCCGCTCTGCAACTATTTTCATTGACCTGCCTCACTTTCTTTCAGAGCCAAGTGGGTGTGAACCCCAATAAATCCCTTTCATAGAGAAGGTTAACATAGCCTGCCATTGTATTATATAAACAATACAATGCAACTGGCAAAACAACAATCCATATGAAAGACTACAATAAGAAAAACAATACCCTTACCATAGAAGCCAAGGTAGATGCTTGGGATAAGCATGTGACATTATTTTTGAAATTATTTCAATTAGCATTATCATCTATATCCCCATGGGGAATCACTATTGGCATTGGAATGTCTCAATCACCTGACTAATACAATTCATTGATCCATATTTGATCAATTCTGACCCTATAAAATGAATTTGTTGAGGTAATAGACTACACCAGGTAAGAGGGAGGAATGTGACATGAACAGAATGTTAAACCCAAAAAAGTATTTTTGTGTTTTTATATACATGGGAGTTATTGTGCGTGTTTTCGTAAGCATGCATGTTTGTGTTTTGATGTCACGAGAGGTTGGGAACTTTACCTTTAGGTCTTGGGTGTGGGTGTGGGTGGTGAGAAATGAGTGTGGGTGGTGAGAAATTATTCATAAATCAGGATGGCTTACATAAAAGGTTATTAACAAACTATAAACATGGAGTTGTCTCAGGAGGCAAACTCATAAAAAAGAGGGATTCTAAAACAAAGTATCTAAAAGTTCAAGGTAAAGCAAAAAACTAAACAAAGCCTTTTTTCCTCCTGTTCTACATACCTCATTCTCTTTTCCCAAAAATCTTTTTAGAGCCCTCTTGCAAATATACTTTCTTCTCTCAATCAGCTGAAAATCAGTCCAATTCATTCCAGCTGGGCAGCAACTGTCTCTCAGGCTGTCCTGCTGGTCATTTGCTTTGTAATTCAAAACTGGGTGGGCATGATGGCCTATAATCACTGCCGGAGCCACCGGGAATTAATGCACCTCCCATCTACACACAGTGTAGACATCACAGTGTGTGCGCGCGCGCGTTTTTGTCTATGTGAAATTGATAGTTGTGCCAGTGCATCAGCTAATGCACCATTTATAACTTTCAGCGTCATTAATCTGACACAGCAGAACAGTAGGCCTATATTGGAAGCCTCATTACAGCCAACATTGCTCCACAGCTATTTTGAGGGGCATTTCGATGGACGATGAGGATAAACCTTCTGTGTGCGTGTGTGTGTGTGTGTGTGTGTATGTGTGTCAGTGGTGGGTGGAGACTACATCAACAGCACTAATATAAAAAAAAAAAAAAAAAAAAAAAAAAAAAATGTAATGAAAGTACGTAGCATATCAAAATCAAAATCAATCAAGCACTGTACTGAGCTAAAGTAGACAAAGTGTTTATAACAGAAGGGACCTCTTGCCAACGAAGGAAGTGACGTTCACAAAAATAGATTTTGGAGCAGGCCTTTTTTTCAACACACTCTTGAGGCCATTCATCCTATTTGTATGCTGCCTGTGTTGTTCACAATCGTGTCAATAAACTTTGATGGACACATAAAGCTATGGGCTTCTTTTTTCTTTGTGCGAAGCATTACAATCCTGCTCAGTACTTGAACTTGACCAGACCAATCCAGGGCCCCATTCCCTTGTGCCAGAGGTTCCCTAACTAGGGTTCACAAACTACCTCAGTAAAATGGGTCCTATACTATTGGTACTACCTCTTTATAAGACTATCAGTTTTATGCATCATGGGTTACACATTTATAATTTCTGATTAAATAAACATAGTTTATTTTTTATTAAGTATAAGTCTGTTTTTCACTCTATATGACATCCTGTTTTAAATATATTTACATGTACTAATGCAATACTAACGTATTAAATTGCCTCTGAACTGCAGATAAGCAAAAGTTAAACATTTTATTCGATTTAGTTTGGTCCCCAGCTTGGGCATGGTGTTTTTAGGGAGGCTTGAAATAAAATAAAATATGTGTATCCTCCATTATTCTCCTCTTGGGCCTTCAGTTCAGGATGGTCACTAGCATAAGCATCCATATATGCATGAAACAAGCTGATATTTTCATTGCATCCTAATCTCGTTTAGAGAAAAAAAAAGAAGAAAATCTATTTTTCAATAAATGTTCTTTGGCTGGAATTAATAATAGAAGAGAATGTCAGTGAATGTCAGAGATTCTATTGGGAGATTGGGAAAGGGCTTGACGCGGTCAGCAGAAACCAACACTGACAGTACAGGCCTTGCCAGAAGTGATTGGCTGGTACCCAGAATTTAAAGTCAATATTGTCATGTGCTTTCAGAGAATATTTCAGGCACTGAATATTTCAGATGGCTTAAGAACGGAAGATGCTACTGTTTTTCTGGGCTGTTAGAGGTGAGTATTATAAAATTATTATTATAAATTAAATTAAATGAACAAATAATAGAACTAGTTTCATGATGACATTCAAATGCTGATTTTCAGTTGATTCAATAAAATCTTGTTTTGGCATAATGCACCAATCTTGCTTCAAACAGGCTTGGTTCTGATTATGAGATATGTGACTGGAATTAAAACGATAAAAGAAAAGCCTCACACCCCTTGCATCCCAATCCACATTTATCAAAAATGATAAGAAACAATGTTTTTACACTGTTGGGGTGTAGCACTGGATTGCATAGATAGACTGTCTTCTTCACAGCTTGCAAGTTCATTATATTTTTCAGAAGAAACAAAAACTGCTGGTGGATCATATCACTTTTAATAAAGAGAAATGGGAACTTAATAAAAAGAAATTATCACTTTTAATAAAAAGAAAGGCAAGTGTGCAACTGTGATCTTCTTATTATTTGTATTATGACTCAGCTAGTCAGCCAGCCTGGACCTTGTTAGCATTAGGCTTGCATCCTCCATCTCTTTATTTGGCATTTGATTGGTACATCCAGCCAAAGGCTAAATCTCTGCCTCTTTGTATAATTCCTATTGACTTTTTAAAGAGATTCCAAAATGAATTTCATGCTTGGATTGGATGTGCATTTCCAAAGATAATGGTGAAATGGAAAATCAATACTGTGCTTTTTCGTGTTGCCCTTTAAGGTCAGTGTCTCTACCAGTGCTCAAAGATCTGAAGGATGTGAATGGTTTTGATTTAGCATGAAACAAATAAAAATGGCTTTAAAAAACAGAAGTCATTTAGTCTTAGAATCATAGAAAACCCAGAGACTGAATAATTTAGTCGTGGAGTCATATGTGATTTGGCCACAGTTTGAGGAGCCTAATAAGATCTTGGGTGGAGCAAAGTACTGTCATGGATCTTGCCTTCCTTCTCTTATCTCCGCATTCTCTTTATTCTTTTTTGTCGTTACCGGTAATCTATCGGATTTTCCTTTGTTCCGTGATGGGGTTTTGCTTTCGCCCCGTCATTAGTAAGTTCACCTGTTATTAATTTCCGTTGACTATTTATACTCCGCTTCCTGCCTCTCTCGTTGCTTCCATGTTATTCCACGTAACATTCAAGCCGGTAAAAAAGGTATAGGAGATTAGTTAGAAAGCTAGTTTAAAAAAGAAAGGGTTAGGAAGTTTAATAAGTAAGCAAGTCTCTTTTTCGTTCAGAGCAGAGGCTTTCTCGTTTCTTTTGGTTTTCCTTTCTTATCTCAGAGTGCTCTTACCCAAAGTGTTTGGGGTTCTGTTGAGCTCTGTGTTTTCCTTTTTGTTTCGCTCCACTAACAGGAGTTAGCGTATAGCTTATTTCTTTGTTTTTTGCTCGGAGATCGAGTTCCTCGTTCTTATCGCGAGGTTATTTGTGTTCTGTTATTTTCCTCTATTTCCACTACGGATTATTGTCCGTCTCAGTGGTGTTCTTTCGAACACTTTCAGATTGCACAGCTATCGCATCTGGACTTCCAATATTTACTCCGTGTCTCTGGCACAGAGATCCCCCACAAGTACAGACATGCACTCAGTCCGATGCCCCCTGTTCCTGCCTTGTGTGTTACATGCAGGATTGTTTTCATTTGCACTGTGCATGTGCTGTTTGAAGTGTTGTCAATAAATGAACAGAAAAGGAACTCTATCTGTCAGTCATTTTTAAGATTCCACATGATCTTGTATGGGGACATTTCTGTCAAGATAACTCACATATTTAATATATGAATGATTATATAATATTTTGGTTTGGCGCTGAATGGATCTGCTTTATGTACTTCTAGTGCACCAGCGTGCACTACCTATCAAACAGGGAGCTAGAAACTTCTCCCCTACTAAACAGGAGATATACAACAACCCCCCCCAGTACATAGAATCAGATCCAAACAACAGGTGGAGGCTGGGGTGGTGGAGGGTGAGCAGCAAAATATTTTTTTGAACAAGAAACAGCGAAACAAGAGCAGCGCAGCCAAAGCAGTATGGGAGAGATCTGAGTCTCGCTTTTAAAAGGGGCGCCATTAGTGATTGGTGCAAGTGATTGGTTGAGTATGAGAACATGTATTTGCTGATTATTTGACAGAAGTTATTTGACAGAAGTTGCACTCGTTTGCGACACTCATTCAGATGTTACAAATTAGGGATACCAACTTTCTTGGTCAGAGCCACTTTACACTAACAACCTACCTACAGAAATAAGACTTGAATAATTAAAGTAAACTTTTAAACATAAACTTAAGATGGGGCTGACAGCAAATCAATCTTGCAATCATGAGTGGCCTTAAAAATATATAATCTATGGTATTGCTTTGATGTATCTTTTTCTAATGATGATGTTAAGTCATTTTATCTTTATTATTCTACCCAGCACCTATTTAAAAAAAGAGCAAAATACTGTAGCTCTTTAACACTGATGTGAAAACTGAAATCGATTGATTTATGTATACGTCCCAATGAAATAAACAAGTAAATAAATACAATTTGATTTGATCAGAAAGTCATCTTATTTGGTACACCAGGTGAGAAAGGTCTCCTCTTCGAAAGATTGATTTCAGGGGCTTCCCAATCCAGGTCTGCATCTAACAATACATGTGCTATGCCAAGGGTAGGCAACCCCAGTCCTGGTTTTTGCTCCATCCTATAACTACACAACTATGCACATAACTGGATTCATTTAAATTAATCAGGAGTAATGAATACAGGTGGCCATGTGCTCAAGGCCCTCAGCGTTTCATCATTCAGAATATTCAGGCTCAGACTTTTAATCATCCGTCAAAGTAGTTCATAAGCTGACATGGAGCAAAAACCAGAAACGTTATCAGCACTCCAGGACCAGAGTTGCCTACCCCTGCGCTATTGTTTTTTTCTGATTGGTTAAGTGTTCACCCTGCAACTTATTGAAGTCAGACTGCTCAACCAAAATTGTGAGCTGCAGGGTGTTCAGCATGGTAAATTGCTCAAACTGCAGAGTGCTCAGGTCGGTAGATCAGTCAAACTGCAGGCATTTTGGAGGACATGGGGTTTGATTCAGTAGGCATGTGCTGGAGTCAGTCTGTTCAGTACACCCTGTGTCCTGTCCCCACAGGCCTGTTTCCTTGGCAACCCAGTGTGCTTCCACCTGGTGATGCTGGCAGCAGTGCGTATGCAGGGCCCCAGTCACTGAGACTAAAACGCTGCTGACAAGGTCATCTCCCTGCAGGCTGGGAACCACAAAAACACCTTATACCGTTTGAGCAGAGGGGAGAAAAACTATGCCTGAATCTTAAAAGGCTTGCATTCTGATGTGCTTGATACCAGCTGAGTGTCAGTGACTGACCTAATGCTAAGTGCAGCTGAGTGTCAGTGACTGACCTAATGCTAAGTGCGGCTGAGTGTCAGTGACTGACCTAATGCTAAGTACAGCTGAGTGTCAGTGACTGACCTAATGCTAAGTACAGCTGAGTGTCAGTGACTGACCTAATGCTAAGTGCGGCTGAGTGTCAGTGACTGACCTAATGCTAAACGGAGCCGTGTGCGAGGGATGGATTATCACATGGTTCTCCAAACTTCTGTTTCATAAATCCCAAAATTAAAACTGAGGACCGTTGCTCTCGTGCATCTGTGAACGATTCCTCTAATTACCGTTTGTCACGACTGACAGAATGGGGCCACTCTCATTGCAGCAGCCACAATTAGAAATCATCTTTGAAGTGATGCATTTGGTGCGAAAGATGTTTGAATGGGGTGAGATGAAATAAACGTTAATGTATTAAACGTGAGTTCCTCTTACAGCTGTAACCACAGAGCAGATTCAAAGTGCTGCATGTGGTGTGAGCGATGTCTTAGTGGGCCATGCTTACACATACACCAAGTCCTGGCTTTCAACAAACATTTGTCTTTATCTTTCACTGAAACGTAGCCCTTTTCCTGTATAACCAATGGTTGCCACTTCACTAGAAATACTGAAAACAACTGTGATGGCATTTAAGAAAGTAACGGTCACAAAGTTGAAGACAAATAAAGACAAATTTCTTTGGCACTATATTTAAACAAAATGATTTTTTCCTTGCGATTTTGAATGAATCCAGGAGAATATCTCTCTGTCGCTGCAAGGATTTGAATGTACATTGGACTGGGCATCCTTCTCCATCCATTTCCAGGCACGCCAGCTGGCCCTCCTCCCACATGTCCAAAGTCCAGCCCTGTACCCATGCGAGTGGCTCAGACTCTGGGGTGTGACGGCTGAGCGAAGCGGCGTGACCTCTGTCTCTGCTCCATCTCACAGCATAAATGTCACTGCTTTCCAAACAGCCCCGTGGTCGCCAGAGCTCACGGAGAGAAATTAATCAGAATTTCATCTTTCCGCACAGCGGAAAGAGACGCAAGATGCGCCAGGGCCTGACACGTTCCATTAGCTGCAGCACCTAACTGAGAAGGGCTTTTCTGATGGAGAGAACTATGAACTTTAGTTTCTCCCCCCTACCATGTATTTAGATGAAGGAGGAAAGGAAACTATGCTATGAGCAAGTCTGCACAGGTACAGTACTCTTCCCACTCAGAACTTGGAATAATGACATTACTCATGTCATTACCATGTGATAGGGGAGTGAGGCATTACTCATGTCATTACCATGTGATAGGGGAGTGAGGCATTACTCATGTCATTACCATGTGATAGGGGAGTGAGGCATTACTCATGTCATTACCATGTGATAGGGGAGTGAGGCATTACTCATGTCATTACCATGTGATAGGGGAGTGAGGCATTACTCATGTCATTACCATGTGATAGGGGAGTGAGGCCAATATACCCACATATTGTGGCGCATGCAAGTTACCAATTATTGGAGATATTTTGGTGTGTAGAGCAAAGATTTTTGATTGGCTTGATTGATTGACAGCAGAAGGTTCTCCACCTATCATGTGGCTCATGATGCCATGACTGATTAGGACATTCACGCTCGTTCTGTTGTTCATCAGCCTCTGCTCTCGGTGACTTAGAACATTTTATTGTTTTACGTTCAAGGACAATCCTCTTGTAATGAAGAACTGTTGGCTTTCAATGCAGCCAGTAACTGCACTCCTGAAATGTACTGACCTCTTATGCACCTGTTCAGCAATCTGGAATCTTCTTCCAGGCTCTGGTGGCCGTGTGTGGAGCAGAGCAAATCCATTAGTGGTCATTATTACTCAGGATCTGGTCTGCTATTAGTGAGAGACATGGTAGACTGAGATACGCTGATCAATCCAATGCGCATTTACGGAATGCATGCTGATTGATGGAGTTTGGCTCTCTAAAGAATGTCCGCTCAAAACTTTTACAGTCACAGTTTTGCCAGGTGGCTAAATGGGTTCCAGAAAGTAGGTCATTGGCCTACTGTGACCAGAGGAGACTCAGCTGGCAAACTGGAGTCAGACTAAGATTGTCTAAGATAGACAATTTCACACAATAGTCAGCTGCACAATGTATTTTAAAATGCACTCTATAGAATAACCAAAATAAGTTGTATCTGGTAAAAGCCAGAGGGGTAGGGGGGGTCCAGGGGTATACAGAGTAGCACCACACCCTGGCATGGCAACTGTCCTGAGAACTCAAGTGCTGAGCAAAGATTGGATAGCACAACGCAAATACTTTTGTCACAAAGTTTTGATATTCCTGAATGGAAGCTAAATATATATATATATTTTTTTTTTAAATTTTGCCACCATATAACCCTTTTGACATGTCTAGTACATCCTTGGACTGCTCCATTGACTTATTTTTGCAACATATTTCGGCAGTCAATTGTTGAGGGCTATAATGGTAACTGTCTATAATAACTGTGTATATGTAACTTGTGTGTAATTGTAAACGTGTTATAATTGCAAAATTTAGTTCCAAGGCTGATATCAATAGGAATGGTGAGACCTAAACCATGCTGTAAGTGGACATATATAGAGACACATATATTAGGCAGCATGGTGGTGCAGTGCATAGCAATGTCGCTTCAGTGCAAGAAGGGTTTGAATCCTGGCCAGGGGCCTTTCTGTAGGGAGTTTTCATGTTCTCCCCATGTTCACAATCCAAAGACATGCAGATTCGGCTAATTGGAAACCTTACATTTCCTGTAGGTTTGAGTATGGGAGTGAATGGTGTGCGTGCCCTGTGATGGATTGGCGACCTGTCCATGGGGTATTCCTGCCTCTTGCCCAAAGCATGCTGGGATAGGCTCCAGCCCCCTGCGAACCAGACCACGATTAGATGATGGATGGGTTGATATTGGTCTTAATGTCACATTATGTCAGAAAGATATTTATGTTACAAATTAATATTCCATATTAATATCAAAACTCTTAATCAGTTAGATCAGAATTCAGATTATTCATTTTTAAAGAGGTTACATTTTTATGTTGACTAACTGATTAACTGCCACAAAGCTGAAATCAGTGAAAACCTAAATGCTGAAACTGTGGACACCTGTTCACTAAAACTGAACCATGTTACAGTTTGTTTCAGCACAGAATTAGTGAACATAAACACATTTCTAACAACCCAACAAGTGCATGTACCGCATGAAGAGATGCTTGTAACTCAGGATGGCAAATGCTTCTTCCATTTCTAAACAATTCTGCTAATTAATGACCATCTGCTAATTGCAATAAAACCCTTTTTTAAACATCCTTGTTCATGGCTTATTAAATGAGCCATGGATTTCATGCCCCTTAACTCCTATGGGTGGATTTGACATAAACATCTTTTTTTAAATGAATAGCACCAGCAGATGGAAAGGAAGGAGATGCAGAGGGACGACGAAATCGCTCCTCTGCAATGCGTAGCGGCCGTGACATTGTTCAAAATTGCTTTTCAATGAAGACAAAAAGCTATGCAAATACCCTGATACATGATAGACATCAAAATCAGTGCATTTTATTAAGGCCTAACATATTCTGTTTGATTTACAGCACGGTCATAAAGTTATCAATAAAAATGTCAGCTCTAATAAAAAGGGCCATATCCCGCAAGCAAAAATTGTTTTGACGTATATAAAAACAAAATTATCTTCCCGGAATGTTGAACGATGGCATGATTATTTATTTATTTCACGAAAACATTATTACACCCAGCAGCTGTATATCATCATTTTTTTAAATAATAATAATTTGAATGATGAAAACAACTTTGTAAACAGAAATGTGCCATTACAAAAAAGCTCAAGGGGAGAGTATTTCGGTTCAAATTCATACAGGAATAAAATTTGTTTGTAGCAATTTATTTGGTTGTAAATGTCCTGCCATGTCCTCTTTTGTTTTATCCAGTTAGAGCAGATAACATAATCTTCTCCCAATGTACCATACAAATCACGCTTTAAATGAACTGAACTCTGACCTTAGTTTCTCCTCAGCAATTCTACCCACTCTTTTGCATATGTTCTCCCCCATTGCAATACTTATATTCTAAACTTAAGTAGATTCTGCTCAGAATGTTTATCTAATCTAAGAACATACTGACCAGTCATTTTCTAAGAAATACTGACATATTGGTATGCAACCTCAGTCACTAGCTCTCAATGTTATTATTTTATATATATATATATATATATATATATATATATATATATATATATATATATATAAATAAGATAAGTAAAATATTTGAACAATGCACTGGGAGGAAATATTTGTTTGAATTTGCAAGAATGACACTTATGGCTCATGTTGTTCTAGCATTGTTTTTAGCAATGCTTTAGTGGTACCTATAATTGAAAGATATGATCAGTTCATGTGTTCTGCCAAGTATTTCTTGTAATAATCACAATAGAGCTTTAGCTAAACAGTCTTTCCTAAGGCCACATTAGCCCCCTACAGCCTTACTCACAGTCAGAACTTGAAAAGTCATATAAAGAAGTTATGCATCACACTAAAAGGTAAAGACACGCAGATGTACTCCAGGGGCCGTATTCATAAAACACCTGGGGCTCTTGGTGATCTTAACACTTTGTCTAAGCGCATGGCGTAAAGTGCATTTAGGGCCTGTCCAAGTCTATTTTTGCTAAAATTTAGTTTTTTGGGCGCAAAGCACGGCGCAACGCGCAAATGGGCTGAACCTAGTCTAATTAATTATAGATGTGTGTGTCTTGGGCGTGACATGCAATAAACCAATCAACACGTCATATCCCATTCCCTTTAAAAACCTGATTTTCCACCTTGGCGGATTGCTTATATGATAGTGAAACAGACATGCTCGTGCGTGTTTAGTGCGATCAAGGAATAGGCTATATGGATCAATGTTATTTGGACTAACCATTATGAATTCCCGGTAATTCCTGACAGTGCTGTTATTTTACAAAATATATGCGGTTAAATTTTGTTAAAAGCACCTGCAACAACTGAGAATAAGCTACCAATGGCTTCCGTCTCACCTTAGAAAAATACAATAAAGCTGCCAGGTTGGCAACCCAGAGGTCCACACATATTTCCTCTTGTTTTATAATGTCCTGCTTATGGAAATATGACCAACGAGTTTTACTAGCAGCTTAATCACACATACCTTCAAATGTGAAACATCTGATTCAATCGAATGTCTTTATTTAATTATTTTATTTATATAAAATTTTATTATTTTTATACTGCTGGAAACTACAACTGAAGTTCCATAATGGGAAAATAAGTTATTCTATTCTATGCTTTAAAAACAAGTCTACTTTCCCGGGAAGATCGTGAAAAGTGCAATTTAAAGCAGGCGAAACATGAATAAAGTTAAAGCGCACATGCAGATAATGGAATTAACATGAATTAATTGTTCTCTTTAAAATCGTTTGGCTTAGTTATGGTATAATAGGCGAAATCAGCAGGGTTTTAATAAGCTGAGAATAGGCTGTGGAAACCTGGTCGCTATAATAAAAAAAATTGCTATGATGAAGAATAAGGTTCAGTTAAGATGGTGACATTTATGTCAGTTTTTTAACCGTAGGCTATCGAAAAAACCTCATGCACAGCGAATCCGCTGTAGCCAGTAGCCTAGGCCAGGGGTTTTCAAAGTGGGGGCTACCAGGGGGCGCCAGGGGGGCCAATTGGAAGGAAGAGGAAAATGGAAAATGCTAAAAAAAAAAATACATTTCAATTCAATTCATAAGATTATTGTGCCGGTTTAAAATAAAATATTAATTGTTATAAATCCTTTCATATCAAAATGAGGTCTTTGCCATGCCCTTCTTTCAATCACAGCCAATAACTAACCGTCTGCCTGTCAGTCAAAGCGTTACGTTGAGCTGCTAACGGCCCGGCATCACCAGGCCTCGCCTGGATGTTGACGGAGTGTGCTGAAAGCAATTTAATGAGGCATTCCCCTTCGTTGAGGGACAGGTATGTGGTATTTGACCTATGGACCCTTTTGCTATTATTAATTTTTTGATATAGCCTACACAATAATAATATTTCACATTGTAATCTTGATATTTTAGTCATGCTTGTGTGCGCCCCTGTGTGTAACAGACAGGAGGGTGTACGCGCATTGTGCACACATCTATGTAGGCGCACTATGTACCTCATTGTCATTGTATCCTTTCAAACTCAAAGTGCTAGAGTACAGAACTAAAATTACTAAAAAAGTGCCACTGTCAAATTAATTATGGTGCTCACTGTATGTACTATATGTACTGGGATCACATTAGTGTTTTCATAACTTTTTTATCACCAGCAACATGAATCCTTGACATCTCCTCTCCTAGTATGTGTGGTTTCTGTTCTTCAGGTCACATATTGAAAGGCACAGCATTGCCTCTTGCCAATGTCTTCAAAGGCTGGTAAATACATTAAAGTAGAGACACCCCTCGTTTGTTGCGGTAAAGTTTCAGTGTGAGTGAGTTATCCAGCATTGTACCGAAATTAAGTGTTTTAAACAGCCGTCCTATTCCATGTGACCTTTCCTGTAATGGTATTATGATATAGTCTAAGCATCACCTTTTGAAGCAGACTGAATGGAGTCACATACATAACAGCCCTCTCTATTTCTCTGTGTGAGTAAAATCATTAAATAGATGATTCATGTTTGCTTTTCAAACAATAAATCAGTGTGAACTTGAACTGTTATGCTAATCTATTAAGTACAATTATATAGAAATAGAAAGTAATCTGGAGTCACTCCAGTGTTACAAATTTAAAAAATAATGAATGAATGATTAATAGAAGAAAATAAATAATTTATTCCCATATTATGAGTCTTCTGTCTAGGCTAGGACAGCAGGAATCCACTAGATTATGAATTAAAGTTTTTGGTTTTAAAAGAAAAACACCGGGATTTCTGATCAATAGTCATTTTTTTTAAGGAAATAATGTCGGAAGGATTGTATTAGATGCCATATGGTCGGGATTTAATGGCTTCCAACATTTTTGGACCTTTTTTTCTGTAGACAATGCTGGCTCAAAAAGGGCTGTTTACTCCGTTTCAAGGACAGCCTGGGTGCGACGCCCTTCCTTGGGGCGTGATCCAACACCTGTGGAGACAGCACCTGTCTGCCTTGTCAGTGACATCTCTCTCTTCCTGGTGATGTCATCACTTCCTGTACAGAAGAGTATGGAGCAACACAGTGGTGTCCCACCCCGCTGCTAAGCTTAAAGTAATGAAGCACAGAGGACAAAGCTATCGCTACTTTCAAAGTGGATGAAGGCACTGAAACTCTGCTTTCTTCTTGACGTTTCTGCATGAACAAAAGCAGTTTGGGGAATAGACAAAAGAAAGCATGAAATTGATTATCTGCAGGGTTGTAGAAGATAAACAAAATGCTTTGCCCATTTCTTTTGCACAACTTAAGAATTTTCCATGTAGATTTAATAGTGGAATTTTCAGAAAAGCATCAAAGGACTATAGTAGGTACAATTTCTTTCTATTATTCTGCATTTAAATCCATAAAAGAGGCTGAAATGAGAAGCTTGGTGAAGTATTACACTGGTTCTGGGCAATGACTCACTCGTGTTTGTATTTTAAAAGGTGGATTTTACTTGGTCCATCCTGCACTCTGTGCACGTCTATGTGCGTGTCTGATTGTGTTTTTAGACATTTGTATGTATGTCTGTTTGTGCAAAAAGTTAGGTGGCTGTTAAGATGTTTTGACACTGACTCATGATAAATTCATCACATTAAATATAAAAATGCAATTTCATTGCCATCACAAAAAGCCTCAAATCCCTTTCTTGTCCATTTGTTGATAAACAAGTAAAGAATTGAGTGAATCAATTGTACGACAGCAATGATTTCTCTAAGGGCTCAATTAAGGGCTTCAAGTGGTCTTGCAGTGTTTGTTTTAGATGCAGCACCAGCGGCATTAAACGAATGAGCGATTCATCAGTCAACAATCCTTTTTCAATTGTGGAAATGATTAACTCTCTTGAACTCATGAGGAAAGAGAAGCAATTGAGCAATGAGTAAGTAACCATTTATTAGTAACAATTTATTTTCAGTGTATTATGAAGTTGATTTTCAATATAGTTTTTGTCATTCTATAACTTACCCTATTATGAACATAGATCACAGACTGATATTTATTTTAAAAAAGTTTTTAGATGTATATTTAATGTATTGTCATTTCCCAATAAGCTTGTAAATTCCAAAAAACGTACTACTAGGAGAAAGAAAGCACAACTAAAACATCACAGATTGTTATAGCCCATTTCTTGGATAACCTTTACTTGTAGTATTTTCAAAGTACAGGAATGGATGCTAAAATACGGCCACCAATAAAAAATCAATGTTGATTATCCGGTCCTTTTGAAGAGAAGAGAAGCAAACTAAATGTTGGGCAACAACAACAGGGTGATGGAAGTAAAGAGATACAGAGAGATAGAAAAATAGTGATATCCTTCTGTTCTCTACAGAACCCTGCTATATATATCCCTCTCGCCTTGTGCACTGCTCTTTCAGCGTAATGTGATTTCCCTCTGCACAGCACAAGACAGACATAATCAGATCTTACCTCTTGCCCTTTCAGAACTCATATACTGCAGTCTCATTGGCCGGCTCTACAGGACAGGGGAGGAGAAAGGCATTCTATCCCCAAACGGGTGCAGAAAAGCCAGGTAGTATAGGATTGGGATTTCACATGAAACAAGATTAGTGAACCAGACCCACCTCTGCCTGCCCTAGAGTTGTATCTGTTTGGCACCAGAATAGGTGAAAATTGAAACGATATTTTCTATTTATTCATTCGCCAGACCAAGGACACATGACAAGGGTACAGTTCCAAAGGATAGTAACGCTATTTAATGCGACGCTGATCCAGCCACTACAAATGTGAATTAAATGAGTCGTGAAGCATATGAATACTCGACATATTGCTCACAGCATTAATCAATACTACTATAAAACAGAATGAGATTTAATTAAATTGAGAAATTATATATCTGGATGAGAGCTTATTGAACACCATGCCAAAGCTATTTATTAGTGAGCTGATAGGGGCTAAGAGCTGAATCTGGTGCATGATAGAAGCTAGCACGTTTGCATTTAACTTGCTATTAATATCTTTATAGTAAATGCTAATCAGCTTACCCTTTAATATGGCAAGCTATGCCTTGTTTGCTATGTTTAGTGAAAAGTAGGCTAACTGCCATTAGCACTCTAACTAACACACCAGGATCACTACTGCATTCATTTGCATAATCACTGCTTTGTTTTTTACTTATGATGGTTAGTAAAAACTCATTCCTGTTTTCGATGTATGTGTAGTGAATCTCCTCACTGCTGGTGGCTAAGGCCTGATGCCCTCAGGCTGCTGTCTCTTGATCGCTCTGTGATATCTGATTACCCTCATCAAAAAAACACCATCCGTGCAGCTGCGATACATATCCGTTCCCCTTGAGGTGTCCTTCAAATGTGCAACAGCACAGCAGAGGGATGCAGTCACATGCTTGTTCGCCCACAAGGAGCAAGTGACCCTTTCTCTCCGAGCTGAGAGTCAAACAGATTCTTTCTAAGAAACACTCTGTGGCAAGTGCACTATATCTAATAAAATATGATTCAAGTGTTGAAACTATGCTATTAGAGAGAGAGAGAGAGAGAGAGAGAGAGAGAGAGAGAGAGACATAAATAAATAATTTATATAAATAAAATCTTTAAATGAAACCTACGAGTGTTATGATGGCTCATATTATTCCTTGAAATTACAATTTTTATGTTACACCAGTGTTGAGAGCTAGAGCTATTAACTTGGCTATTAGAAAAGACAAATCCAGTGGTAAAATAACAGCAATCTTTAATAAACTCTGAAACAAAACATCTTAGCTGTTGTGGGCTTCCATAAACCGTAAATTGATTTAACAGCTAATTGTAGTACTTAACATTCAAAGGTCAGGGGCTTTATGCATTGTTTTGATAAAACACTCACCGCCCAACTTGACAAAGCTAATGTAACATGTGGGCTAATGTAGCTACACTTCTGTGATTCATGTGTGCAGTATGGTATCTACAGACATGTTTTGTGCTGTATGCTGTGGTGTGAAGAATATATGTGGCAACATCGATATCGGTAGGCTTAGATACACTCCCAGGGGCTTCAGAACAGAGGACAGAACTGTCGCAGCAGTGACACATCGCAGAGGAAAACCCATCAATCCCCATGTCCATTACACGGGCCACTCTCAACATCACTGGCCGTCACTTTTTCTTCACCTCCCTGAAACATTTATAGAGAGTCGTTAGAGACAGTCCCACTTCATCACCCATCTAGTCTTTCTTTCTTAGGGGAGGGGCAACAGAAGGTATTTTCCTTTATGATGGAGAGAATTCAGAGAGCTGAAAAAGAGCGGGAAAGGGAGGGTAAGCGCAAGACCATGGACATCAGTGGCATTCTGTTAGAAAGAGAAGGAGAGAAGAGAATAGGAGTGAGGGAGAGGTAGCGAAAAAGAAAAGGTGGAGGAGGACAGAAAGGAGATGGGGAATAGAGAGGAAGTAGGAGAGATTTATACCTCTGATAATGGTTCAAATATATTTTTCTGGAGCTCACTTCTGTTTTAACAGTTTACCAGATTATTATTAGTACTTCACAAGATGAGACTTACCCATGTCAGCATGCACTGGGCGTTCCATATGATTGCTGTGTAAAAACTGTGCATACATTCATACATGCACAAACACACATGTAAACACACAAGCTTGCTTTTCCCCTCCACAGGCGTGAATGCTTTCAAACGAAGAGCAAAGTCGAGGGGCTCTTAATCTGAAATTTGTTTTGATGCCACTAAGAACCGGTTGACTGGGGAAGAAACAAAGCAAATTTGTCTAGGTTAACTATACAACCATACTGTGTTAGAGTGCTTTTCAAAGTAAACATTTGTTTATGAAACCAATGATAAACTCACGGTAATGGCTCTCTGGTCTGGGAATAGATTCACAGGTACTGGATATTTGACCATCGGAGTTTCATGGCATAGCAGAGGAAGGGTCAATTGTCACAGAAAACCAGCACTTGCATTACATTACATATTTTTACGTTCCTGAGCCCGTTTGACTCGCCGTGCGTCGAAGTGGGCAGAGAGTCACTGGCGGAGGTGTGTCAGTCTAGATAGAGCAGTGAACGTGCAAATTTGGGCTCTATTTTCCGGCCAGTTGTGAGCCATCACTGGTGAAGTTGCCAATTTCATCACGGATGTGCACGCAACTGAGCCCATTTGGTAATTCAGTTACATTGAAGTGGGATGGAAGCTGCTGTTGGGGGGTGTGTCTGTCAAAGGGAGCAGCCCAGTTAAATTTTAGTGCAGTGGAATTAAATTTTGGGGTAAGGCTAGACCGTGATTCGCGCTTGCACTGCCCGCCAGGTGAGACCACATTTACGGCGCTAATCGCACCACAGTGTATGGCGAATTGCTCATTTCGGGGCTTTCCCGCAATGTGTGCAGGAACCTATTTACAAGCCAATCAATCTTTTTGTGGCTCATATGCGGTCCATTCTGACTTTGAAATAAACCACCCAAGCTGGAAAAATGTATACTTTGCATTTATTGTTCGTTATACATTCACTCTTATTGCACATATAGCGATAAAAACGTATCTCTTAATTCAATTACATTCAATTAAATCAGAGGTTCCCAACCTTTTACAACTCGCGGCCCACACGACCGACCACAAAAGCTTCTGCGGCCCCCCTGCAGAACCCCAGTGTTTTACAAATGCAATTACATGTGCAGGCTAATAATCGACACTGAAAATCACAGACAGACCTACACAATGCAACACAACTTCACGCATTGATAATTGTGATTGGGGGAGCTACGGGGGGGGCTGGGCTAATGAATTTTGATGCAAAAAACAATAGAAAATAATAACACTAATGTTACAGAAAAATGATCACATTCAATGATCCTGGGCTAATATGGCGCTACTACATACAGTAATTTAAATGCACTGTAAGTCTGAAAATTATTGATCCTTTGGATTATCGGTCATAAACCCTGGGTTATTGAGCTGGTGGCGACTTTCTTGAGGGTGCAATAAAAAAATTCACCAGGTGGCCCGAGAACCCTTTGCTATGGGGCATCTTGACCCCTTCCTCTGACCTCTATTAAAATACTGACTGTTCCAAACCACCAAGCACAAGGTCGTAAACGACAGCTGGAATTGACCCTAGTTCACCAGTTTCGCGATGTTTGTTCTTCCTAATGACGCCAGGAACCCAGGCCTGTTCACATGCCTTAAAAAACCTGTGAACAAGCACCCTAAATGTATTCTGGACTGAAACGAAGCTGTATATGTATATTGCATCATATTTATGTGCATGTAAATAATTGTGGATAATATGATAAATGTTGTGAACCAGGATTAATACTAATTGAAGTGTGGGGTATGTGAAAGTATAGGAGGGGGCAAAATACATAAGAAGGAATAAAAAATGTGAAAGAAAAGAGGATTGTATAGGTTATCAGGGATGCACTGGGCCACATATCTGGATCACAGAGTGGCCATCACCTGGACCTCTCCTGGTATTTAGATAAATGATAGGGAAGAATCTTATTACTATCACTAGATCGGGGGAAGTAGACTATGCCATTTATCTTCCTGGAGTGGTGTCTCCGGGTGGTGAGAAGTTACATCTCTCTTCCTGCCAGACCTTATTTGGACAAACAAAGGGAATTGTGGAATGTGGAAGGCCTGCTCAGGACTGCATTTATGGGAAGTCCAAAGGGACATTCAAGGAGAATCTGCTTAACAGGTCTCCTGGTGCTGTAGTGGCACCATAGTCACATCATATGGGAGAATCTGCTTAACAGTTCTCCTGGTACCATAATCACACCGTACAGAATCATTTTGTTATATACTTTGTTGGTGAACCTGTTCATGTTTCTTTGTCTTAGCAGCATGTTATCCTGTGTTTAGCTATAGGTATTGAATGTGTTCATATTTGCTCTCACAGTATTAACCAGTGATTATTGTCATTAATAAATTTCTACTCATAATAATACTCTGTATTTTTTTCTTAAATCTATATATTCTGTAATTGACTGCTAATTCTAAGTTAATGACCTACCTGCCTGTTTTTAAATTCTTCTTATTTTTAACTTGCATGGTCTCCATGACTCTAATCTATCTTATACCCTTTTCAGCCTAAATTACGACTGAATACTCAGGGAGACAATTCTGACTAAGGACCAACTGATCAGTGGCCTGGTACAGCAAAAGTCTTTAGTGGCGTCCTCAAGTTGGGAAAGGCAGCCAAGTTCTGTCAGCAAAACGGGATTGGTGGTGTATGGTTCGGGTGATTTGATGTGAAGAGAACCCCTTTTAAATGGAGTCAGATAAATGAGTAAATAAATTAATCATATTTCACAATAACTTTTAACTTTTCCCACAGCAATAGCGGAATACATCACGCTTAAACCTTCGCTCCGAGCTATTCCCTCATTGGTCTAGCTGCGCGGGATTTACAGCACGTTACTAAATGTTTAACCAGTAGCACAATCACTGCTGTTAATTGAGAATGGACACTGTTAATTCACGAGCCAAATCAAATGCATACAAAATCAATGCTGATGTTATGTGCGATTAATCAAATGCATCGTTGCATCTAATTGTGAGTAGATGTAGCACACCCACTGATAAATATTCAGCACAACCCAGCCCATTTTCAACCTGCGCAGCGCACCTCGCCTCTGGTCCGAAAATAGCGAAATTCAGTAGCCACGCCCAGTGCGCCATACGCTACGCCATCGACAATGACGGCTCTCCGCATGCCATGCGCTTGCCTGAAAATAGAGCCCATCGTGTTAAAATAGCATAGATGCTGTAAGTTGAACCTTAATTTTTTTTCTGTTTCAATAGGAGTGACAACTTGCCTCTTGAAAGCACTTGATACTACTTCCTCCCATTTTAAAAAAGCTCTGCTATTCAGCTTCAATTCACTTAATAAGAGTGCTCCACACAGATCAGCCTCTTTAATCAGGTGATTTTAATCAGCCACCCTTATGTGCTAATCAGTGAGCCCTGGGATGCATCAGCAGAGTTGCATCAGCACTGCACCCTTCATTAGAGACAAGGGCTGTCTTTCCCTGCCTCTAGTACAGAGTTGGTTGGGGGATGGTGTCACTGAGAACATGAAATTCAAGCTCCATTTAATTAGAGCATCCTGCACCATACCTGGAGGTAAAAGATATAGTATCAATACAGCAGAGAGGACAATCTCCTGCCCCGCAGTATACAGCTGTTTGTCTGTGAATCTTAGTGGAAATAGTTTGGAGTTTTACCTTAAATTTTTATATTTAGTCTAGCTTGCCCCTGTAAACATTTTTAATGCACTTACAGCATATAGCATACTTCACTTCACTTGTGAGTTGCCCTGAACATAGATAATCTGTTAAATAAACTAAATCTACTGCTTTTGGGTTTTCCATTCTGTCTGTCTATCTGTATAAACTACTTGGATTCAGTTACCATTTAACCATTGACCTACCTAATCCCCAAAAATGAATTAGATGGAGTACAATTTTATGAAAGACCACACACTACCCCTCTCTCTTTATGTTCATGCATTTAACTTGTTGTAAAATTAACTATAATATAATGAGCTTACATTAAACTTTGTAAGTAAGGGGTTGGCCTCCACAACATGATTATAAACATCGAACAAAAAGTTCGGAAATTTGTGTTTGGTAGATTATTTCTCTGTTGTAACAATGCTTCTTGGCAATAAATTTTATACCGTTGGAAAGCCTGTTTATTTCCCTTTTAAATGGTGCCCCATTTGTAAGGAACATGCATTTGTGGGATGAGCAGCACAGCTGAGTATGTGGGTTGCGCCCATGTAAAATTTGCCAAATCTTCTCTGCCAATGCCAAACAGCTTATTCTGCTGTTGCTAGTGACTCTTGTTTGGTGTTGTTTGGTAGAGGAAGAAACAAGACATATTGGCAATTTTACAATTTATTAATTTAACAAACAGTCAGGAGCCTCAGTAGCGTGTGGAAGAACCATACACAGCCACAACAGCCTGGCACCTCCTCCTCATGCTGGTCACCAGCGTGGTCACACGCTGGCATTCCACTCCTCAACCAGGATTTGTCGCAAGTCAGCCAACGTGGTTGTGTTGGTCACTCTAGCACGAACAGCACGCCCAAGCTGATCCCACAAGTGTTCAATTGGGTTGAGGTCAGGACGGTTGGCAGGCCATTCCATTCTCTCTACTCCCAAATTCTGATAAACCCCGCTCTGTGGGGGCGAGCATTGTCATCTTGGAGGATGGAGTTCGGTCCCAGACTGTGGAGATATGGGATTGCCACTGGTTGCAGAATCTCATCTTGATATCTCTCTGCATTGAGATTGCCTCCAATGATGACAAGCCTCGTTTTTCCAGTGATGGAAATGCCGCCCCACACCATCACACTGCCTCCACCAAAAGGAGTTACTCTATCGGTGCAGCAATCAGCATAGCGTTCTCCCCGTCTTCTCCACACTTTGACCCTACGATCCAACTTCCGTAGGCAGAATCTGGACTCATCGCTGAACATAACGTTCCTCCACATGTTCAGGTTCCAGTGCAGGTGTAAGCTGTTTGGCATTGGCAGAGAAGATTTGGCAAATTTTACATGGGCGCAACCCACTTACTCAGCTGTGCTGCTCATCCCACAAATGCATGTTCCTTACAAATGGGGCACCATTTAAAAGGGAAATAAACAGGCTTTCCAACGGTATAAAATTTATTGCCAAGAAGCATTGTTACAACAGAGAAATAATCTACCAAACACAAATTTCCGAACTTTTTGTTCGATGTTTATATGTTTTTTACCTCCATGTAGTCTTGTCTATTACTCTGCCACTACTATCAAGGAGTAAGAGAGAAAATATTCATTCTAGTTTATAACCATCACGTGGTTGTTTTCACATTTTCACACAAAAACATAGCAGCCTAGGTGCCATTCACACATGGTAGGGCTGCAGGGAGAACACGGAATATGAATGGCCACATGCATTGCACTTATACACTCACATATCCCCCACACCAGGGGCCACGTGTATAAAACTCTGAGTAAAAGAATGCTTAAAAAAATGCTCAGGAAGAAAGTGGGAAATCTGCTAACACTCCAAACATTGCGTATGTATGGTGTCCAGTGCATGCAGAGGTATGCAGATTCTCACAGCGCATACTATTTTATACATCTGAATATCTGCATGGAACCAGATTTCTGAGGGCATGTTTATGCTCAGCACTGTTTATAAATGTGATCCCAGGCTTTTAAAAGCCACATGCCCAAAATGTATTTAATAATGTATTTGCCTGTCTCCTTTAGCTAAGATAACATAAGTTGGCTTTAACATTGTTTCACATTATTTACATCAAAATTTTGGGGAAAGTAAGTAAGTATGCTTTAAAATCATTGATTTAATCTGTGTTACATTTTGTTAATCAAATTGATGCCAAAAAATGAGTCTATTTTCATAGCTACTGTGACAAATTGACACTTTGCTGACCAACCAAATATCACTGTGGCACAGCAACATAGTTCAAAGAAGGGCAAGATGATCCATGCTATTTCTGTCTCCTGGCAATAAATGATTGCTGCAGTGTTTCTTGTACTGCAACTTGAATGCAATTACAGTGACAGACAAGCTCTCTTGTTTCATTAAAAATTTGATTGAGGAACAAATGTCAATTATCTTGTCTCTCATTGCTGTTCTTGGATGTGTTGTCAGGTCAGGGGATTGGTGTAGACTTTCTTTTCACTTTTTTAAATACAGGTGAGTTGGTAATGATTCGTTGGTAAGGATCACCACTAGCGGAACATGGTCACACTGGTGCAAAACACACAA
This sequence comes from Ilyophis sp. 1 JC-2022, assembly GCA_022702515.1. NCBI lineage: Eukaryota > Metazoa > Chordata > Actinopteri > Anguilliformes > Synaphobranchidae > Ilyophis > Ilyophis sp. 1 JC-2022. The sequence continues at coordinate 27,185,144 of CM040396.1, forward strand.
CAACGGTCCCCTCTCCTCCCCCCTCCCCTCCCAACTGCACACATAAACACAAGTTTATGCACACAAAATAACCACACCCAACGCGACCTAATGGGCCCTTTTCACAGCAAACCGGAAATGATGTCTGCATGGGTGGGTATCAGTTATTCCTGTTTCTTGCTGAACCAGTGGATGCTGAAAATGTAGAGTTTGTGAGGTCCCTGTGTTCCGTCCCTGGTTTCCCCTCATCTAACAGTCCACCCCGTGTTTTCCCTCTCTTCTTTCTCTTGAGTTTCTCACTCCCCGCACCTAGCGAAGAGGTGCCACGCCGCCTCTACATGAGCTGAACCCGGCTTGCAGTTCCTCCTCTGCCCCGCGGCAGCCCTTGTCACGCTCACCCCGGTCAACTCTGTATGACACCAATTCTTTGTTTGTTGCCAAAACAATGAAGAGAGCAGCAGGGGCGTTTCTAGACTGCTTTGATTGGGGGGGCATGAAGAGATATTGGTGGGGCAGAAGGGGGGGACGAAGTAAGGAGGGGTCTGGGGGTCCTCCCCCATAAATATTTGAGCCTTTTATAACTAATTTCCTGCATTTCTACACAACCTCACAAAGGATATTTTCTAAAATAAAATGTTGAATTTATTAACATTTTGAAGATTTTTTTTTCAAAACCCTAGATGAAATTTTAGATGCTTTCATATAAAACTAAAGCATAGGCTAATCAGTATATTAGTGGATACGATAATTTTATTACATTTTAAACCCATCTCCACCCCCCCTCATCTTATAGGACGACAACTTTATCTATGCCCAATAATACCAAATCATTATCTAATCTTGGAAACAAGATGAGCTATATTCCTTCATCATTTCAGTCTTTTTGTGCTATTTTCTATTTACATGTGAAACTATGTTACTGTAACTGGCTCATCATTTTCATTTATATTTTAGCCACTCCACTGACTAGCCAACACGCAGCAGTAGGCTAGCTAACACACACACAGGCGCCGCACACACAAGTGCAGCCAGCTAGGCTAGATGCAACATGTAATCAATCTATTTAAAATATAATCTCTCAGACAGAGATTCTCGCCACTATCCTCAACTCACTGAGTAAACTAGGCTAGCGAATATTATATCCTAAGCAATGTGTAACAGTTAGTTATCAAGAAGAGACAGCATAAATTGATCAAAAAAACGGACCTCTTTGCGTCTTCATGTTTTATATGGCCAAACCAACCAATCAGATATTAGAGAAATATATTATTTTGATGTGGCATTTTTATGATTGGCCGAATCGTCTGTAGCTCTAATAGCCTACTGACGGCGCTACGGGCGCCAACTTGATATTGTCAAATTAAATTTTTTCTGGATTTGGCTTCAAAATGGCCAATTGGAAAGCAGTGCATTTTTTGATGACCAATGACAAAATTACAGAAAACTATGAACGCTCAAAAAATAGCTATAACGGTGAGTTTTCATTGGATGGGCAGACGATTCCTCTGGGTGGGCAAGGCTCATCTTTGGGTTGGCAATGCCCACCCCTGCCCACCCGTAGACACACCCCTGGAGAGCAGAGAGACTGCACCCGCTCTCTCTTATGGCAAGTAGCTATATATTATATTATTATTATTTTTGTGGTATGAAATGAAAAATTATATCTACTATGTGTAGGCTATATAGCTATGCATTTAATTAAAGTAGGCCTACAACTACCACTGTTGAATAATATTGGTGAGAGGTTAGCACGCAGCAATAAGCATGGAGAGATTGGGGTTAGAATCTTGGTTTATTTCTCTAGAAAAAGTTCAGTCTACATTTTTTTAAAGTATATAAACATTTTTCTGTTTAAGTATGCTGCCAGAAAATGTATGAAGGCTCAATAAGAGTGAAATATGCATAGATGACAGTGAATGCAAATTCTTGTAGCAGCAAATGTTCTTGTAGCACACCACGTCTTCAAATATACAGCTTGCTTCAAACCCAATGCCAAAATCCGACACTAAAACCAAACCAGTGACGTGTTTGTCTGATGAAACGAAGCTTTGGACGTCATTGATCCCATGCTCCTAGTCATTCTGCACTCACTCGGAGGAGTGGGACCAGAAGGGGGAGACAACAATCATTGGTCTAAAATGCGACCTGGCGTCTTGGGACCTATTTTTATACAGTCTATGCTTGGGACAGGAAGACACGCTGTATTGTTGAGTGGAAGTCGATGGAAAACATCCCTTAGTAGACTACCGTGAAAAAGCGGTTGTTTTGTGGACGCAGTTCGTAACATAATAAATTGACTGCCTTGTCGCTCATCTTCAACATCTTTGTCATCACATATTCATTTTGGAGCGAGCTATGATGTGTCTACTATGAAAAAAATACTGTTTTGAGAAATGAGACAGGAGGGGATGTTGCAGCTACACGACAGGCCCAGCGTCTCGGAGCAAGCAGCCAAACTGTGGGTTAAGTATCTGAAATCAATTGCTCCATACCTGTACAACCTTATCAATTTAGATATTCATTTAGCTATTCCACCCCTCCCGTAAACAATCGCCATACTCCCCCTGCCATGAACGTTACCATTACATAGCGATGCTAACGATAGCTAGCTCACTGCAAGTCATTTTAACATTTAACTACCAAGCTAACGATAGCCTCTGTGATTGCCTAGCTAACGTTACTAGCCAGCTTCTCCAACTAGCTAGGTTTAGAGTCCCTTGATAGAGAGAGTAGCGACATAGAGGGTCCGGAAAAATCTAGTCACGTGATTGCGTGGAGCCATTTTGAGTCCATCGCTGACAGGATCGGGATCGGACGCATATCGATTTTACGACAAAATGACAGGTTGTAGCGCTTGTGGGTGCACAAATAGAACAGAGAAGGGATTCAAGGTATATAGATTTCCATCAGATGCAAAAAGACGGGAAATCTGGGAGAACAGAGTCAGTCGTGTTGGATGGAAAGCAACTTCTTCCTCAGTTCTCTGCCAGGTCAGTGGTAATGGTCCCATATGCGTATTGAATTAACATGCACATATTTGTACTTTTGTGATGTCATTTTTATGGAGTATGGTTTAAGACAAGAGAAAACACCCTCTACCTTTCCATGCGTAATTAAGAAAATTATGGACATATTTGTAATGCCTTGACGGCTTGAGTGTTTGTTAAATTTAAATTTGGTTTTTATTTTTAATTGCATGTAGTACAGTACGTATTTAGTATTTAAATGAATGCAGGGCCCCAATGGAAACCAGTTTTTAACTGTTTGGGCATACCCTGGGTAAAGAAATGCAATAAATAAATAAATAAATAAACCCTAGCTTTTAAGAGTAGGTTATACCAAAGATTTATTTTCCCCCTTTGGCATGCACGGCATCTAGTTTAGCATGAAAAAAATATCACATTGCACCAATATCCAACGTGTTCCTATTTGTAATTCGCAGGTTCATTTCGAGTACCTGTCTAGTTAATTCCTTCTTTGTCATGGTTCTAAATGTCTGTGACTGTTAAATCACAACCAGCTCTGTGATTTCCTTCTTTATCATATGGCTCTTAGTTGTCATAAATCTTCTATTTTGTCATCTTCACATAATTTGTTCATTATCAACATGGAAAAGACCATTCCCATCTCTCATACATAGAGAACATAATGGAATACACGGTTCAATGCACTAGCGCCATACGGCGGCTCCGCACTGAATGGACTCAAAATGGTGTCAAATCGTGAGTTGTCACTACTCTCTCTATCAAGGGACTCTAGCTAGGTTCTAAGAGTAGCTAATGTTAGTTTAGAACAGATGGCAGCTAGCCATAGACTGTAACTGGTGGGTATTCAAATTTTTTAATAAGAAAACAGGTTCGGGTGGTTATTATGAACAATAGCCGAACATTATTAGGCTAAGTCATTTTGTTGTTTAGGCCTATATACGGTCTATGGAACGAGCAAAACCTAACCGGACATTTCTATGCCTGTGTAGCAGGGCTATCTGGTTGGACAGTTGTTGCTTGGGTGAGAAGGCATTCAGCTCTCCGATTGGCTGACAGATAAACCCAATTCTATCAACAGCCTATAAATAGGCTGCAGTAGCCAGGTAAGGAGAAAGGAACGAAAACAAGTTTCGGAGGGAAGTTGCGTCTGGAGGACCGGATGGAATGGTCGTCGCGCGTTTTTTTGAAAAAAATTTCTTTGCTGTTTGTTAGTTTTGTTTGGTTTGTTTTGGAGGAAATAAGAATTAGAGAAGCACTTGCGCATCCTGGCTTGGGTTTTCCGGCCGGGGTTAGCAGTGTAGAAATAAAAAATAAAAAAAAGAAGAATAGGAAAAGCTATAGCGCACAGACGCTAAAGTTGTCAGAAGAGAAATTATTTTGGAAACCGGAAATTGAAGGGAGTACAGTGGTTTCTCGAGTGTCTGGAGTTTGGCGGTTTGCACGGCCGGGCTGTGAGTGGATCAGGGATGGCGGGTAGTAGCGGGGGAGGGAGAGAGGTGGAAGGTGGGATGGAGGTTCTGGAGGGATGGGAGGTGAGTGGGGTTGGGAGGGGTAGAGGACGGGGAGTGAGGGTGGAGGGGGTGAAACCTGGTAGCGGTGTGAAGCGGATTAGAGGTGGTGGTGGGGCTGAGGGTGATTACAGTTCGGCGGAGGAGGAAAGGGAAATGCCGCCGATAAGGAAAAAGGTGAGTGAGGAATATAAAATTGTATATGGATTTAAGGGGGAGAGTGGTGTGGTGGATGTGAGCCCGATGAAGTTGACGAATGGGTTGAAAGTGGCGATTGGGGAAATAGTAAAGGCTATAGTATTGCGAGATGGGAAATTGTTAGTAGTATGTGCAGATACGGAACAAAGGGCGAAGGCGATGAAAGTGAAACGTATATGTGGGAAGGAGGTGAGCGAATGTAGCGTGAGAGGGGTTAAGCCGTTGTTACGGGGAGTGATAACGGGGGTGCCGGTGTCGTAAGGCATGGAAGAGTTGGTCGAAAACGTTCGGGGGGGATGTGTTAAGGACGCGGTGAGGTTAAAGGCGGTGCGGGGCGGGGAAAAGGTTGATAGTTTGTCGGTATTGCTGAGGTTTGAGGGGGATGTATTGCCTGAGAGAGTGACAGTGGGATATGTGAGGTTTCCTGTAAGGGCGTTCGTGCCGCCGCCGCTGCGGTGCTTTAAATGTCAGCGATACGGACATATAGCTGCAGTGTGTAACGGGAAGGTGAGATGTGGGCGGTGTGGGGGTGAGCATGAGTTTGAAAAATGTGTTGGAGGACAATCGGTTAAATGTGCTAATTGTGGTGGTGCGCATAGGGTGAATTATGGGGGGTGTGAGGTGAGGAAGCGGGCGGAAGAAGTACAAAAGGTTAGGAAGAGGGATGGTGGAACATATGCTGAGGCAGTGAGGAAGGTGAGAGAGGTGGGGAGGGTGGAAGGGGCAGGAGGGGGGTTAGGAGATGGGGGTGGGGTGGAGAGGCAGGGTATAGGACGGGGTCAGGTGGAGGGAATGGTGGGGGGAAAGGGGGCGGATGGAGATACGCTACTGGTGGAAAAAATAAGTTTTGTGATGTTCATGGCTGATGTGATAAACTGTTCTGCACAGGCAAAAACTAGAACTGAGAGAATAAAAATTATTGTGAAGAGTGCGGCGAGGTATTTGGGAGTCAAGGAGCTGTCATGGGAAAAGGTCAGGGAGGATTTGAATAGGGAACAGCTAAGTCAGGAAGCAGTATGTCAGGAAGGTTAGTAGTAATAATGTTTTTCATTCTTCAGTGGAATGCTAGGAGTTTGATAGCGAATGGGCAGGAATTTAAGGGTTTTATAGAGGACATGTTGTGCAAGCCTGAAATAATATGTATTCAGGAGACGTGGCTTAAGCCTTGCTTGGAATTTGTGATGCAGGGATATGAGTGTTATAGGAGGGATAGGGGGGGAGGGGGGGTGGGGGAGGGTGTGCTACGTTTGTGAAACGGGATGTACAGAGTAGGTTACTTTCATTAGGGGGGGATTTGGAATATGTGGTGGTGGAGGTGTGGTTGAAGGAGGTGAGTCTGGTGGTGGTGAACTTTTATAATCCTTGTCTCAGATTGGAGTTGTCTTTGTTGGAGGGTGTGGTAGGGCGTAATGGTCGGAGGGTGGTGTGGTGTGGGGATTTCAATGCGCATAGTAAGTTGTGGGGGGGTAATAGGAATGATGGGAATGGGCTGGTGGTAGAGGAATTGATGGATGCGAGGGGGTTAGTGTGCCTTAATGATGGTAGGGGAACTAGGATAGATTTTAGAACAGGGGCAGTATCAGTTTTGGACCTTACTTTGGTGTCGGAGGAGATGGCTGGAATTTGCTCATGGAAGGTGTGGGAGGAGTCTACGGTGGGGAGTGATCACTATCCGGTGAAGTGTGAAGTGGGTTTGGTGTCAGCAGGGGTGAATGGGACTGGTTTAGCCAGGTGGGTAATTGGAAAGGCGGACTGGGGTAGGTTCCGGATAATGAGTGAAGAGGGTTTGGCACAGGTGGGGGTGGGACAGGGTGTCGAGGAACTTAATGAGGAGGTTCGAGCGGCAATAATAGGGGCTGCGGAGCGGTCTATACCTAAGAGGTCAGGGAGGGGGAAAAGGAAGGCGGTGCCTTGGTGGACAGAGGGATGTAAGGAGGCTGTGGTGGATAGGAATAGGGCATTCAGGGTTTTAAAGAGGACGCACAATTTTCAGCACTTAGTGGTGTATAAGAGGTCGCAGGCACTGGTCAGGAGGGTGGTCAAGGAGGCTAAGAGGTCTTATTGGAGGGGGTATTGTGGGACAATAGGGAGGAGCACGCCGGTCGGGGAGGTCTGGGGTATGATTAAGCGGATGAGTGGGGTGAGGAGGGAGTGGAACTATCCAGTGCTGGATAATGGAGTGGGGACGGCTGTGAGTGATGGGGAAAAGGCGGAGATGTTAGCAAAGGCCTTTGTGAAGGTACATAGCTCTAGTAACATGACAGAGGAGGGGAGGAGTGGGAGGGAGGAAACTAGGGTGGCGAATATAGGGGTGTTGGGGGTGAGAGAAGGGAGGGAAGATGCGATGGATGCTCCGTTTACATTGGCGGAGGTCAGGAGGGCAGTTAGTAGGGCTGGGTTGACGTCACCGGGGAGGGATGAGGTGTGTTATGCGATGTTGGCTCAACTTAGTGATGTGGCACTGGGGGTGGTGGTGAGGTTATTTAATGAAGTGTGGACAAAAGGGAGGTTACCGGGCAGTTGGAAGCAAGCGGTGGTGGTGCCGGTGAGAAAACCGGGGAAGGACCCTACGAAGCCGGGAAGCTATAGGCCAATAGCTTTAACCTCACATATGTGTAAAACTATGGAGCGTATGGTAGCGGAGAGGATGACATTTTACCTTGAGACGGGGGGTATATGTCTCCATATCAGAGTGGTTTTAGGAAGGGTAGGGGAACAATGGACCCAGTGTTGTGCCTGGAGTCGGAGGTGAGGAAGGCACAGGTAAACAAGGAGGTGGTGGTGGCGGTGTTTTTTGATGTGGAGAAGGCGTATGATATGATGTGGAGGGAGGGTCTTTTAATCAAACTGGATGGGATGGGAGTGGGTGGCAGGGTGTTTAATTGGGTGAAGGATTTTCTGTCATGTCGTTCCATTCAAGTGCGGGTGGGTAGTGGGTATTCTGGGTGGTACACAGTAGAAAATGGAACACCTCAGGGAAGTGTAATTAGTCCTCTACTGTTTTCGGTCAGGATTGATGACGTATTCTCAGGAATCCGACCGGATATTGGGAGGTCACTATTTGCGGATGACGGGGCTCTGTGGAAGAGGGGGAGAAATATGGGACACACGGTGAAGAGGGTTCAGGAAGCAATAGACGGGGTAGAGGAATGGTCACTAAAATGGGGGTTCAGGTTTTCGGTGGAGAAGACTCAGTCACTTTTTTTTACGAGGAGGAAGGTGGGTCGGGGGCACGAGTTAAAAATGTATGGGAGTGAATTGGGAAGAGTGGGGTCCTTTAGGTTCCTGGGGGTGTGGTTTGATACTAGACTCACTTGGGCGGTGCATGTGGAAGCAGTAGGTAATAAATGTAAAAAAGTAATAAATGTAATGAGGTGTTTAGCGGGGATGGAGTGGGGAGCAGATAGGTCGGCGTTAAGGGCGGTATATGTGGGGTTAATAAGATCGGTGATAGATTATGGGAGCACAGCATATAGATCAGCGTCTGTCATGGTGTTGGGGAGGCTGGATGTGGTGCAGGCAAGGGAACTGAGGATATGCTGTGGTGCATTTAGAACCACTCCAGTGCCGGCGTTACAGGTGGAGGTGGGTGAAATGCCTTTGCGGTTGAGGAGGGAGCAGCTGGCGATGAGCTATTGGGTGGCTTTGAGGGGGCATGGGGAGAATCACCCGACGAAGGGTATTATGGGGGAATGCTGGGAGCACGGGAGGAGGAGGATCAATAGTTTTGCTTGGGTGGGGGATAGTCAGGCTAGGGAGATGGGCTTATGGGGACGGGAGTACATTAAAACGGTGGTGTTGCCGGCGGTACCGCCGTGGTTGTTGCCGCAGCCGGAAGTGGATCTGGAGCTGCCGAAGGGGGTGGGAGGAGGGGGGGGGGGGGGGGGGGGGGGTGTCTAGACAGGAACAGGTAGGGGAGTATATAAAGAAGAAATATCATGGGCATTTAGAAATATACACTGATGGGTCAAAGGATCCGGTGACGGAGAGGGTAGGGTGTGCATTTGCGGTACCGGAGTTTGGGGTGGCGGTGGGGAGGAGAGTGGATGATCAGCTGTCAGTATACACGGGAGAAATGGTGGCAATTATTTTAGCACTGCAGTGGGTGGAGGAGGTGAGACCAGATAGGGTGGTGGTGTGTTCAGACTCCAGTGCTGTGCTGGAAAGTATAAAGGGAGGCAGATCTAGAAGTAGGCCGGATCTGATTTGGGAGGTGACACAGGCGTTGTATAGGTTAAGAAGGATGGGGTTGGTGATTAGTTTTGTGTGGGTGCCGGCGCACGTGGGGGTAGAGGGAAATGAGATGGCTGACGTTTTGGCTAGGAGGGCGGTAGGGAAGGCAGAAGTTGAGGTGGGTGTGAAGATGGGTAGGGCGGAGGCAAATACATTAATTAAGGAGAGGGTTAAACGAATGTGGCAGGAGGGATGGGACCGGGAGGGCAGAGGGAGGGAATTGTATAGGGTTCAGAAGACAGTGGGTAGGATCAGACATGGGGGGAGGTGTAGAAGGGAGGAAACAATAATAACAAGGCTTAGGGTGGGGCATGCGGGTTTGAATGGGGGTCTAAGGGTAATAAAAAAACATCCAGATGGGCGGTGTGGGTATTGTAAGGAGGAGGAGACGGTGGAGCATGTGCTAATGAAGTGCGGGAGGTATGGGAGGGAGAGGGAGAGGATGGTAGCACGAATGAGGGAGAGTGGGGTGGAGTTTGAGATGGAGTTTTTACATAGACACTCTGGGGATGGGGGATATAGGCACTTATTTAGATTTTTGAGGGAAACGGGTTTATATAAAAGGGTTTAGAGGATTTTGTTTGTGGTTTAATTAATATACGGTAAGAGTTTATTTTCCATTTGTATGCATTCTTGGTGGTAGATGGGTGGTTTAATTTGTTTTGTAGGATGTTTAATGTGGTTGGTTGGGTTTAGTGGGTTGGGTCCCTGGTCCATACTCCAGTTCGGTAGGTGGCGGTAAAGCTCCTAAAGTTGGATGCAAACCGCCATAAAATATCTAAGAAGAAGAAGAAGAAGAAGAAGAAGGTAAGGAGAAAGGTCTTACCTGTTGCAGTTCCGGGTGTTCCGTTGGGCGTACTGCTTTCCGCTGTTGTGAAGGTAGGCTGGTAGTTCCATGTGATGCATAATGATTCTACTGATCCCAGGTAAACTGATGAGTGTTGTCCATTATAGGTTCCTGTAGCTGGTCTGGTGGCGCAAGAGACGCCTATAATTCAGAGTTAAGGTACTTTTATTAAGCTGGGTACCGTGACCACAGCGAAACATTCGGTTTTCGGTTTCTCTGACTAATGGACGGTAGGAGCCTATGATAGAAGGCGCTATTGCCACCTAGTAACTTTTATTTCTTATAGGACATTGCTGGCTGCTGTTTTGCCTGTATTATAATTCCCGGTGATCTACACTGCGGTTAACGGAGTTGTAACCACATAACTACGGCGGCTATACGTTGGGTCGCCGGCCGAAAGATTCGCCGCAGCGAACCGCTATTATTTTATCCCTGTTATATTTATTACTGCATGTTATGGTGGTTATCCAGCAGTCTTTTAGGTATTAATGTGAGATACGTGTGGGACTCGTGTCTCACTGACAAACAAACTGCGGGTAGGTTGGGGCTTGGGTGCGCTAAGCTGCCATTCTCGTTTTCTATGAGATTTCGTGCTGGTGTAGCTGGGGGCAATAGCGCGAATCGGAAGGCGGAACTTTTATTCACTGCTTGCTGTGTATGTGTGTGTGTGTGTGTGGATAGTATTGGGAATTTAAACCGCACGTACTCACTTGGCTTATTTCACCCTTCGCAGTGCGTGTGTCTGACAGTCACAAGTGTGTGCTTGTCCCCTTCCGGTAAGTTGCCCTCTCTCGCCGCGCCGTTCTCTTCCTCACACACTTCAGCAGCGCCCCTAACTGGCCTGGGGGAAGAACGGCCGTGGTTATTTTATTGTTTATTATACCTTTTGCTAATTGTATATCTGTGGGTACATGTTTTATTTTGTTATTTGGTTTAATAAACTGTTTTATTGATTGAATCCACTTCTATTTACTTCATTTAATTGAAGGTGCCTGAGTAGAGTACCATAAGTGCTCGGTGCATGGTAAAAGAACAACTAATTCCTTGGGTGAAATTCCCAAGGTGGCGTAGTCTAGCTAACTGTACTACCCGCCACACCTGGATAATTTTTTTCCAAAAACAATAATTTATCGGAAAAGAATACAGAGAGTGCGTTTGTAGGCTTAATGTTTGATTAGGTTACAGAATGCAGATTAAAGTTAATGCCAGCTACGATGTAATGTAGGCTACTATGCTTTAGCTAGCGTGCGAACCCACTAACCTACAATGCCGACTATCTGGAACAGTTTTCGGAACGGGTTTCATGCTGCGGAAAACCGTGACAGACTGCTCTGTCACAGTCGAGTTCATTAGCGGTTAGCCAAAAAGACAGTGGTGGTTTGCTCATTTAAGACTATGGGGACAGCTTGCTGCCTTTCTAGCAGCGTTGGGGACATTTATAATAAAAGTAGTCTTGTCAAAATAACATATGTGAGAGGAGTGCAGAGGAGTCGAAAAATGGCACAACACCAGCAAAAAAAATGAACAGGAAATGTGAAAAGGGCCCATTAGTGACTATAGGCCCATATACTAAAACCAGCACAATTGGCACAGCAGCCATATAACAAAACCAGCATAACTGGCATGACGGCCCATTAATATAACCAGAACAATTGGCACGGCGGCCCATTAATATAACCAGAACAATTGGCACGGCGGCCCATTAATATAACCAGAACAATTAGCACGGCGGGCAGCCATAATAAAGTCAGTACAAGTGGCATGGCGGTTTATTATACTGCGTGGGGCAAAGTTCAGGTAGCAAATAACAATGGCAAAAACTGGTGTGCATTCACTACTGTCTACACTCTAAAGCTCTATTTAGCCCTCCCTACCTTCTGCCCTTCTGCTCTCGCCGACTCATCCTGTGGCAATGGAAATTAATAAAGAATTCAATTTCTGAAGTTTGGAGACTTGTTTATTTACGTGCTGTTCCGTTTCTTTTCTCAGCAATATTTTATGTTTAAGGCATTTTTGACCGACTGACTGCACATTCCTGTCCAGATTGATCTTTTGATTTTGGCCGTTCATGATGACATATTTTACCCCATTTTCATTCATAGATTTGCATGTTGCAAATTTTCCTGGATAAAACTGCTCAACTCAACACAATGTTTATTTAACTACAAACCCAATTCCAAAAAAGTCGAGTGTATGAAATACAGATAAATAAAATATGTAAATAAACAAATATTCAAATATTTTGACATATTTTATGTTTTAACTAATCAACTTTATTGCTTTTTGTAAATATACGCTCATTATAAATTTGATGCCTGCATGTTTACCACTCCTCACTTCTTAGCTCCACCCAACAGAGAATGTGAGGAAAGGATGCAAAGATCAGATAGGAGGATGGAAAAATCGAGGCAACATGCATTAGGCAAATGGAACGTCTTTGCTCAATGAAGAGTCAACGTCATGTTATGCTTACGTGCTTAACTATAATGCTTTTTAGCTTATTTTTTTATGAATAAATGTTGCTTTTGTATAGTTATAAAGGAGTGTCATTATGGATTAGCCCTTTATAATAAATGGAAAGGAACGGTAAAATTGCATTTGTGTAGGGGTGTGCCTGCCATGTGGCAGACGTGGAGTGTGGTGGATAACTTATACACGTCACACGTTCCGAGAAAATGCTTCCGCAAAGACTACACTTGTGCTTCCTCATTGAAGAATCCTCCAGGAGCATTTAGTGGTTTGGAATATCCTTAAAGATGGCGAACCTCAATCGATTTCTAGGTCGAGAGCGTGGGGGGTTTTACGCATCGACGTTCTAGTGTAATAGCTTTATAAAGTGCTGTGTATTTCTCAAACGGATTTTCCCAGACAATAAATGTTGAATTTTGAAAGGGACATCTCTATGCGTAAAACCAATAAAATAAAAAATCCATAATCCGCATGTGCTCAATGGAAACTGTGTTCTAACTGCTTTCCGTTGTAAGGACAAAAATGTTCCAGTGCACAACTCGCATCATTTTGCATCACTTTTGTTTTCATCCTGGATCTTCAACTTACAACAATCTGAGTAAAATGTCTACATGCGCCAAAAAATGGAACGATTGGGCAAGAATACAGGTGTCTTAATCGGATTTTGAATACGCCGATTATGACCTGATGCTTATAAAGATAATCTGATTGTTTATACGATTATTTGAATAATGAGTGCAGAAGAACAGCTGACACAACATAGTGTGGGTTCTGCACAGGGTATGAAATTTACTTTTTCACCCACTGGCCATATTCAACTTTATAAATAATTATAAAAATCACAGGCCCTTTTCAACATTTTACCAGCCACATTACCGTTTACAATATAACACAACCTGGTTGGTTACCGCCAAAAGTGGCTGCTAGAGTAAAAATCTTACCAGCCACAATCAAAATTTTACCAGCATTTGGCTGGCGGCTGGTGTTAATTTCACACCCTGCTTCTGCACATTCAAAATCTGTGGCCAGCATCAATGATAAATGAGTATCGCTGCTACATTGACAGAGAGATTGTATTCCTATTATTGCACAGTTGATATATTGTAATACGTGGCAATATGCATGCATTCAGTATACTGTGCTCCAGAGTAACCCATCAGCTGATTGTAAGTAGGTATAATGGCAGAAACAGCTGTATAGCTGATTCACCTGTGGCTGTCCTGCTCTATTGAATGCAATTTGTCAGCCATTGATTTTTAATTTGTCAGCATGTTGTAGACTTTCACCAGTTCTCTCTCCAATGTCCTTGGTCCAATCAATGAGAAAATGTGCTTCTTCCATTACCCAGTGGGGTTTGGGAGATGGAATGCCTTAGACATAAGCCACAAAGGGGAATCGGAAATGGTTCTTTATACCATAAATCCGGGAAAAGTGTTTTGTTGAAGGTACAATCAAATAGCTTTGTAAAACTAACAATCCAATGTGTACTGGTAATGTACGTCCTTGGGTGTTGTTATAAAATGCATTTTCAACCTTTAGGGAGTCTACATATATTTAGAAATTTTCATTAAAGATAAAGGACATTAATACTTCAGCATTTTGTTTGAGATTGTCCGCTCAGACTTTAATCTTGACTGTAATGAAATGGACACATTAGAATAAACATGATAGATTTAAACTAAAAAGAAGGGAAGGGAAAGTAATGATTCAAGAAGGTGCTGGAAGCATTCCTTAGGGATTTTGGTTGATGCTGACTCTGTAGCATCACACAATTCCTGCAGATTTTTCGGCCACACATTCATGCTGCTAACCTCACATTCCACCTCATTCCAAAGGTGCTCTATTTGAATTGAGATCTGATGACTGTGCAGGCCATTGGAGTAAACTAAACTGAAGTCACTGTCATGTTCATGGAACCAGCTTGAGATGAGGTGCGTTTTGTGACATAGCACATTATTGTGCTTTAAGTATCCAATTGAAAAAGAGTAGACTGTGGCCATAATGGGAAGCACATAGTCAGCAACAATTCTTAGGTATACCGTTGGCATTCAAATGATGCTCAGTTGGTATTAAGGTGCCTAGTATGTGCCAAGAAAACATTCCACCACCACTGCCCAGCACCACTGACACAAGGTAGGATGGATACAATGATACATTGTAACTTCTACATTGCGGTTACGCTTGACAGTTGCATGTTTTTAATTAATCATTTTAATGATCCTGAAGTTTTACTTTATGTTGATCTATGTTTGGCCTATCATTTGGGGCTTCTGGGGCTGCAAATATGGACCTCTTAATAATATGAATTATGCTGTACCTCACATTTCTCCTGCTCCCAGAGAACCTTAGGCTAATTAGCAAGAGCCATAGCCCACTTGTGTATACAAGGGAACACCTGCTGTCACTCCAAACCCGGGTCGGAACTTTTGAATCTTGACTGACAAGTGACTGTTCAGACTTGGTAAGGCACAAAAGGCGGAGAGCAAAGACTAAGGTAAAAAAACATGGTTCAAGCGAAGATGTACGTAAGAGGCTTAGGAAACACAGCTCTCGGTTTCCCCAACCTCCCATCAGACTCAAATGTACGCTTGCTTAATAACAAACTGCATTACTTGATAGTGAGGGTGGGACATGAAGGGGACTTTAAGCAAAGTAATCTAATGTGCCTCGTTGAAACTTAAAAGAGGATATTGACATGTATCTTTGTGGTTACACATCTATAAGGGCAGACATGAAGTAAAGTCACGGAAATCTCAGGCAGTTAATATGTTAATGCATAGTTAATATGTCTGTGCATGTTAATAATTGTTGGGCAACATAGTGGCACATTCATTAACAGATATGCACCCCCGATTATGCAATAGTGGCTGCATCATTCAGGCTATTTTAACTGCGAAGAGAATTTGGACACATTACAATCATCATAACATACTGTACGTGCCCGGACCTACAACAATGAGGCGGCAGACAGAATAGCAGAGAACTCTAACAACGTACTCTCACACTCACAAGACCAGCAAATGTCAATATGCCCATCCAGATCCATTGTGTAAGTTAGCTGTGACATGAGCAATGAGCAATATATCTCAAGACTGCACAGTTTGTCAAAATGTTAATATGGACCGTTGTATATGATCATAAATAACCTTATAACAGGGCTTAACATGCTAAATACCGAACTTCTCCTTTAAGGGCTGTGTCTTTCAATTTAAGTATGCTTTAACTAAATTGTTTCAGTGGCTGTTTGATGAACATATTGTGCCACAGTCATGGAAATTATCTACAATTATTCCGTTACCTAAAAAGACTGGAGCTTCTAAATGATTTTAGGCCAGATGCTCTGACCGGCATTTTGAGCAAGTGTATGGAGGATCATAGACAGTCATCTGATGTCCTCCACTGGCAACTACCTGGACCCACTACCTGGCAAGCCACACCAGAGTGAAACCTGTTGCATGATGCGAAGCCTGTGGCTTGAAAAAGGAAGTGTGCATGTGTCTGTGGTGTGATTGAATTGCATGATATTGGAATTAAATGTACCGATTACTCCAAATATTAAAAATACACAAGAAAAATTAATAAAACTGAAGAAAAAAATCCTATGTATTTTTTAGTAACAAATCAATTGTAAAATATGAATGTGATCCTTCCAAATAACGAAGCATGGCTACATGGAAATTAAAGCAGAGAACATGAAATGCATCGAGTCCGAACCTCGTATTAATCTGTGTCCAAAACAAACTGTGAGCAAAAAAATGTACATCTATACATAACCATCTAAGAGTCTATATATTACAGTAACAATCTAGTACTATATGTATTGCTGTAACAATCTAATATGATACATTACTGTAATAATGTAGTAAGTCTATATATTAACCCTAACCCTATATAACACTTGATGCATTTAAATTACATGAAGGATTTAGAGGCAGATTCGTAGCCTATTTCCCAATGTATTCCCCTCATATAATTTGTTAATGATTTGTTAATTATACTAGATGATTACAGTAATGAGTAGACTATTAGACAGATTTTTAGTTAAAAAAAAAAAAAGGATCATATGAGGGTCATTGGGAAATAGGCTACGAATCTGCCTCGAAATCCTCCATGGAAGATTTAAATGCACCTCGTGTTATAGTAGCCTAATATATAGACTTACTACAGTATTACAGTAATGTATCATATTATATTGTTACAGCAATACATATCGTACTAGATTGTTATTGTAATATATAGACTATATATGTATGGTAATATTCTGTACAGAAATCGAAATACATTATTGTATTATATGTTCTCCTTTATCAAGTGTGGCTGCAGCCAGAATGATAAAAATAAGAGAAGAAATAGATTATACTAAAAACATAGGATGTGCAGTTTTTCTGAGAGGTGCTTTGGATAAATGTGTTAATAAACTACAATAATTTGCCTCAATGATGTACAGATGTCTAGGCTTTCTGTTTTTCTTTCAAATAGCTATAAAACAGTGCATTTACTGGACAAAATGTGGATGTTTCCGGACCCCCCTACAGGTGTGGGCTAAGCCCCAAATGTCTTCCGTCCCTAGCACCACCCCTGGGTGTGAGCGTCACAGAAACTTGGAAAATGGCTTCGATGAACCAAGATAGTTGTACCATTTGCAAGACTAACTTAGATTTGTTTAATTCCATAATTTAGGTCAAAATAAAGTGCCACAAATGTAGGCAAAAGATATAGGCAAAAATGCTAAACAAAGTAGGTAAAACAGGTAAACTATACATTTCCTGGATCAGAGACTCCTTGTTCATAAGTGTGCAAAATCTGAGGGTGATATGCAAAACTACTTTAGTCTATGATGCAAAATGTAAGCAGTGTATCCTGTTGTCCCTTACTCTTTCCAAATATATCCAAAATGGCTAAATTGTGAACTGCTGTAAATCATAAAGTAATCATATATTTAACTACAAATCAACAGTTTTGACTCGTGAAACTCACTTTTGCATCATTGGGAATTACTTTGTGTGAAGTGGTTAATGAGCAGGTGTATCTAATACATTAGCCACTGAGTGTATATGCATATAGTATGACCTTTGACGGTATATTTTGAAAGTATAATTCTTTCAGGCTTTCCCAGACCTTTTTCCTTAATGATGCTAAATAAAGGCATGGTGAAAGCATTTGTAGTTGTCCTTTACTAAATTGAATCTATACCCTTGTGGTTCCCAGACTAGTTCTCTTATAAAATGCCAGCAAAAACAATGTGAATAAACGTGGCTGGCTAATTACACAAGTGTCACCATCTATTCCTGGGAAGTAACAGCAACAAGTACTAGTCGGTTATCTTCCAGAGTGTAAGGCAAAGCTTACGGCTTCTGTTCTGATATACTAGAAGAGAACATGTAGGATACTGTGAGAGTAAATAGTTCAGGCAAGTTCATAACTGTAAGCATGTAAAAACGTGATCATTAGGTAAGGCAGAACATATTAAATGTGATCTTGTTCTGAAGGATGCAAGAGACTGTACATACTCTGATGCTCTATCTGTGTGTTATATCCAGATCGTGAAGCATGAGTGATTGCAGGAACAACGTTCGCAAACTAATTTAGCTCATGTAATTGACTCATTTGCAATCATAATATGCAATTCAGCAGTACTGTAGCATTCTCTGTGACCCTGAAATTTATGTTTGTTGGGTCAAGGTCATGCATTCAGTCAGTGTTTTTTCCTACAGTGCTTGTGACTACATCCCCTCCTCAATGAAATGGCAAAGGCTTTCGAGGTTAGATGGTTTAGAGGCTTTTCTCTGCATTTAATGGACTGAAGGGATAGCTTTGGAGGTCAATGTGTTGATAGAGGAAATACATCTGCATGATAGAGCACGCTGTCATCTTATACTGCATGGATTGTTATGAGTGTTAACTGGGTTTTGAGTAACACATTTGTGCCTGGATCGTGAGCTCACCGTGGTGGCAAGGCCACCATGATGGCTGTATCTCCTAGTTGATGATTTTTTCCATCAATCACATGATCTTTCCCCTGCCGGCCTGGAGTGTATTCCTCTGCTGGAGTGTGTATAATATTCTCTGCTTTACCTGTGGTTAATTTCCCCACCACTGCATACAGATGGGAGGTCTGTATAAAGTGGTGGGGATATGAACCAAGTGGGTGGGTGTCCAGCGTTTACCTGTGTCCAGCTGTAGTTCAGGGTCTTGGAAAGAAGGGTGTTGTCCAGGAGAAGAACCCCAAAATGCTTACTTTGTTACAAATCTTTTTCATTCGAGACTGCCTGAAGTCTGCGACCCATAGACATCGCCTTAGTGATGCTCTGCCAGGTCTGTACAGCAGCCATTTTCAGTTCCTGGGGCGTTTTGCCTTTAGTCTTGTCTTCAGCAAGTGAAACACATGTTCAATTGGATTCAGGATGAATGATTGACTTGACCAGTCAAGAACATTCCACTTTTTGGCCCTGAAAAACTTTTAACCCTTAGTTGCTTTAGCAGCATGTTTCTGGTCATTGTCCTGCTGCAAGGTGAAGCACTGTCCAATGAGTTTCAAGGCATTCGGTTGAATTTGAGCAGATAATATGTTTCTGTACACTTCAGAATTCATCCAACTGCTGCTGTCAGCAGTCACATATCATTGAAGACAAGTGAGACCGTTTCCGTGGCAACCATACCCAAGCCATAACACTACCTTCACCATGTTTCACAGATGAGGGGGGTGCATTGGATCATGAGCAGTTATTTTCTTTCTCCACACTTTCCTCTTACCATCACTTTGGTGCAGGTTAAATATACTCATCTCATCTGTCCATAAGACACAGCTGGCCAATAAACAGCTGAACAGCCAATTGTCCAATTACTTATTCTCCCCTAAAATTGGGGGACTATGTGTGAAAAGGGCTGTATCACCCAATATGGATGCAAATACCCTCAAATTAAAGCTGACAGTCTTCACTTTAAAGGTGCACGATGCAGGTTTCTCAGCCTTTTTGTGGTCTTGTGTTTACAAAGAAGTCTCCTCCTCCATCCTCAACCCTGCTCACTCAAGGTACCTGACTATGTCCATCTATCTATCTAACGTAGCTAGCTGGATAACTAGAGGTAATGTTCTTACAGGTCAAACAGGAAACTCCACATCGCTCCATGTCCTTTTCATTCCCTTGCTAAACTTCAGCTGTTGCCAACAAGGAAAAGTAAATCCTAGGTTGACTCTACTTCTTGAACGTGCCCTATCTGCTTGTTTGGCTTCGCTATATTTTTGCTTCTTCACCTCCACCATTGCAATAGTTAGTTAACTGTTACTGTACTTAAGGGGTAACAAAAAACACGCTGGTTTAGCTAGACCCCGCCCCCTTTTGAAATTCGAAAAATGTCGCAATCTGGGTGTGATAAAAAAAATAATAGGGGCTGAGCTCCAGGTATCAAACCACGCCCAAGCGAGCCCCAAGAAGCTTGCCGCTGCCGAGGCAGAAGCAATGATGGAGAATGCGGCACGCATAGAATCGTTTGGGCTTACAATGATGTGGCCAGTAAACAACAAATCACATAAATTATATATTTAAAAAAAAAAAAAAAACTAGCTAGCTACTTGCTAAGCTAGACTGAAAAACGAACTTTCAAAAAACCAGGTAATATCAAGCTAACTATAAAAAATATACCAAAAATAGGTTACTATAACTTACTAGAATATTCAAAAAAGCGAAACATTCACACATCAACATTCACTTTCTGATGGTAATGGTCACCTTTAGGTTGAAATGGAAACATTGTATCAATGTAACAATAACAACCAAAGTCATCATACTGATGAATAACATTGATTTTTGATCAGATTCAGGAGCGCTTTCATTTTCAAATAAAAAACCATTATAATTATTCATTGCCTGTTTCTGTGGTCGCTGCTGAAGGCGAACTGTTCAAAAAACGATTCCTACAGATTACCCTGTCTTCTGTGCCTGCCAAAACAGCACAAGATTCTATCGTTCAAGAATTTGTTGTTGGAATCTTAAAACACGTTGAGGTAATTTATTAATTAACAGAGGCACGCTAGCTCGCTACACTATGGATGTTTTTTTTTTTTCTAGCCAGATAACGTAGATCAGTGGTTCTCAAACTCGGTCCTCGGGACTCCAACCACAATTGCAATCCCATAATTCTAATAAAGCTGTACATTTTTCTTAGTTAGGTGCTCTTCATGTTTAGAGGGATTATTTACCCTTTTAAGACACATAATGTGAGAAATAACTATGCATGCCATGAAGAATAAAATTCCCATGTTCCTACTGGGCTTATTTTTTAAACTGATCAAATTAAAGACTGGGGTGAGTCAATTGGCTAGGTCCTAATTAGGTAGTTTAACACGAGTGTTTTTCAGTTCCCTCATTATTTTTTCCTTAAATGTTTTAACACTGCAGGTTTGGCTCGTTCTTTTTTTTGTCTTTTCTTCATTATTTATCAAATGGTTAGTTTTAGTGGCCATATATCCACAATTTCACCAATTAGGAGCGTATAACAAACACAAAAACAATAAGAACAATTGACAGCTTGTTAAAATTCCGGGATTGCACAGTTGTGGTTGGAACGAAAACCAGCATACAGTGGTCCCCCAAGACCGAGTTTCAGAACCACTGACGTAGATAACTATAACATTCTATTTTCAAATGTTATTCATGACACCATAACGTATTACCTATATCCCCAAAATACCTCGCCTCAGATGACCACTTTTACTTTTGATACTTAAATACATTTAAGAGCACGTACTTATATACTTTGACTTAAGTATACATTTCCAAGTGGTACTTTTACCCGAGTATTTTTTTATGTGGGTATTTGCACTTTTACTTAAGTAAGGGATTTGTGTAGCTACTTTTTCCACCTCTGGCTAACCTCTGGCTGAAAGTGAAACCTGATCCCGCCCCACAGGCTCTGTAGCCACACCCACTCCTTCCCTCACAGAAAAGAGCTTCACACCCAGGAACATCCCGAACACATCTTGGAATAATAAAGGAGCATGGGTTTGGAAAATGCGCATCATAGATATGACTGAGCATGATTATTTTATAATATTTTCAAGTTAAAAATCCTGCATAGTGCACTTTTAACCTCATATTCATAGTTTAATATCAAATCCAATGTACTGGATACAGAGCCAAATCAACAAAAATTGTGTCACTGTCCCAATAATTGTCAAGTTAACCGTATCTCGGGCATCAGTTCACTTGATCCCCTCTTCAAGATGACTGCCGTTTTAAAGATGACTATCACCAGAACTAGAAACAGCACAGCCAATCCCCCCCACCACAAACAGTGCTGCAGTGGGGAGCACCCAGCCATAGCAGGATGGATGTGACATCATTGGTAAACACCCAGCGTAGACACTCATCAGACAATCTTCCATTTGGCACTTTATGGACTCTTTAATGTCATGGCAGAATGAAAGGAATTCTGCTTAATGTGGTGGAATGTAAATACCATTACTTTTTAAAGGCGTTACACCGGCAGGGAGAGCTTTATCGCTTCACGCCGCGCTGCATTCGGAGAACGTGCAAAAATAATGAGGGTGATGGCTCATTGCGATCAGATAATGGCTGCAACTCACATTCACATGGACTGGCTTAGCTGCACAGTACTAACAACCAAGCTTACAAACAATGATTACACTTTCTTTAATGATATCCATTGTCACAGGTGGTGACAAGCAAGATTATCTTATTTGAGGATTGAATAAATGTGCAGCTTTGCATATTCAATGCCACTGCTTATCGGTTTTTTTGCCCACGATCCCTGACTCTGACACTCAAGTTCTGTCGGGGCCAAAAACAGATCTGTTTGCAAAAACACCGCTCTTTTTGCTTCAGGACATTGAAATATAAATGTGCAGTGTGTCCAACTTGAGCTGAAACAAACTGAACTGGTCATGATCTATGTCCATCTCCTGCTAGCCGTGCTTCAACAACCACGCCTCGCTGGCTGCTCTGCGTAGACACACAGCACATCCACAGCCTCCAGGGTCCAGGGAGAGGCAAAGACTTGCATCCAACTCATCAACTCACTGCTGCCACCAAAAACTAAAAATGTGCTTGTATGGACACAGCCTTGCAACTTCAATCCAGATATTGAATTATACTGGAAACATTCAGATTCATGCACGGCATTTTAAACATTTTTTTCCAGTATGATTCAGGCATCAGTGAGGCTCCATGATGCTATTCTGAATAACACTCAGCGAAAGCATATAAAAGCATGCATAACTATGATGAACCCATTTGAAACATGTTTTAATGTACTTTGAAGCTGTCACCTTTTGAAACACACATACAACTTATACGTGCATGCACGCACAAAATGTATGTGACAGCAATTCTACAGCATGGAGATTGACCAAAGGTCAATTTAGCATTCGTGAAGGACATGCGTTATTACAAGCACTGCTATTCTGCTGAAGACACAGAAAATTTTGTGGGATATTTTTTAGTGTGCTCAATTTAAATACATGTGCCTGTAGCCTTTAGGGTCACTGGGGTAGAGGTCAGTGGTCACTGTCTCTTATCTCTGCTGATTGGTAAAGAAAGATGAAAAAAACATTTAATATTTTAAGAAACTTTTTCATTATATTTCTTCAAAGTATAATCTCTTTCTTTGGACCGATAGATGCCTAGCTGATAGACGTAATTAATCTTCAAAGGACAATGGGGAAATTAATGTTCCTCCCTCGTGAAACTAATTTTCCACTCTGCATGTTGGCTATACAATATGAATTCACACAACTTTTCGCCCATTAATACTACTTATAATCCATTTAAATAGAAAAGGTTGCTCTGACCAGTTTCCTGTTGAGATGGAAGGGAAGCAAGAAGGTGGATGCACATTGTTTGTGCATAGCCCTCTGACTCATGATCGAAAACGAATACCTTATTGGATAAAAGCCTACAGCAGTTTTCAGGAGCAAGGCTCCAGTTTTGATGGAAAATGTTTGATGAAAAAAACTACTGGGTTGTATTTTAGATCTCCAAGCTTGCCTAGCCAAAAAAATATTATGCTCACTGTTATACCCACATAGTTTATATGATGCAGTTACATGTCCCAGATCATGGTTAGGGTGGTGTGACAGCAGTGTGATTTAGACAAATGTACCCTTTTCTTCACACTCCATATTCACTACTGTGTTTGAATAATGTGGGTTGCCAGTTCATCAGGTCTCACTTGGAATGGAATGGAATGGAATGGAATGACCTTCTGAAAAACATCTATACATCTAAAAATGTTCCATACCTTGTATGTTCTCTTCTGTATTTATAGAGTCACTATAATATATTATATGTTCTGGCATTTAACACTAATTCAGGCCTCTTTTGATTTTGGTATTTCTTTCTTCTTTAAATTGTAACATTTCCCAAGACCTGATTGTTATTAAAACCCACTACGAATACTGGACAGATAAAGTAGATAAGATAGAGTAACTCATATTAATCAAAAAATACCACATCATAAAGTAATATCTTTACTCAGGACAATAAATTAAGTTTTGAAAACCTACAGCGGTGCTGAGGCAGGGCTATAAAGTACACACAGCTCTGGAGATTAATAAAAACACCAATAGGTTTATCATAATCAGGGATAGGTATCTTTTTATGAAAACTAAATGCAACCTGTCATAACATGCTGTGATGAGCAATTAATTACAGTTGTTCTCGCCAAAGGGAAACGCATTACCGCAACATCATATTACATTTATCTGGGAGCTACAAACTAGATTTTATTTTATTCAATAATTCCACTTAAACCACATGGTGACCTTTAGACGGTTTTCCTCAAAGAGAAAAATGGAAGAAGATGCAGCATGAGTTATCATGTGGGGTCAATATTGTCCTTTCTCTCCACTTTTGCTTTGTTTTATGCTGTTGTTATTTATGGTGAATTGGGGGGGGGAGGGCAGGTTGGCTGGTCTTTAAGTCTTCCAAAAAGTAAATCCTATCAACTGAACCCATTACATAACCCAACCTGAATACTATGTGTGTGGCACTCTGCAACAGGGGTTATTGGTTGTGGCACACATCTTTACCGGCACTCCAGGGAACAGGCAAACTGGCCAGACAGCACTTCATGCAATCAAAGTGCTCTTAACATTACTTCTACCACACTGCATGCAAAGCTGAGACCTATCCCCAAGACCCTCCACTGGATTTTACTGATGATACCTCACAGACTACTGATGTCGTAACATTCTGGTTTACTGACAATTAATTGAGTTTGTTCACCACTCTCTGTGGATCGTTGATGTTTTCACTTCTTACAGAGAACAGATCTTCAATTATTCCCCTAAGAATAATACAATGAATCTAACCTTACACTTCCTTACCGTTTCCTGAAGAAAATGGACAATTTGTGAATTAAAACTGTCTATTGGCAAAATAAGTACACTCAAATAGCTTGTCCCTTGAGTTTGTAAATTGTAAAGCACACTGAAAGCTGGCAATACAAATCAATGTGGAAGTGCATTAAGGCGAATTAGATAACAGCCTATAACCCCCCTCCATAACACCCACAAATTTCCTCCACAGTCCCTACAGTTTGATTTACTTTCAGATCACTTGTTTTGCTCCTCTGGGCATAAGGGGAAAACACGCCATTCCACATCGTTTACCATGACCCATCCTCTTTTTCTTTTGACTTTAGAGAACAAAGAAAATTTCAAAGACTCCCTCGTCTCCCTTCATTACCCTGTGAGAGATTTGATTGCAAGTGCCTCTCCCCTGTGCCAGTTACCCAAGAATTTCACAGGGCCCGTCAATGTGATGTTTCCTGCAAGCACGGGCGACTGTGGTTAAAGAAGAAAACAGAAATAAAGAACAAAAAAAGAAGATTTTGTCCACCTAACTGGATTATTGTTGTGGATGGCAGTGTAGTGTATTGATTCTGGAGCTACACTTGTAACCGCAAAGCTACAGGATTCAAGCCCAGGGTGAGACAATAGTGTGGCACCACTTAATATGTTTCAAAACAAAAAAATATCTTAAAGCTTCAGTACATAGTAATCCAATTATCTTTAAATATAAAGCATATAATAATGTTCTGGTTCAAAGGCAAAGACAAAGTAATCCATAATAAACACATCTGCAAATAAAAATATTATGAGGATTATTAATAATAATAATCATCATCATCATCAACATTTCAGTCACATGACCAAAGGAAAATGGCATGGGCTATTCACTGGTTGGCTGAATCTACGGCTAAATAAGTGCTCATGTCAGGTGATTTATTCAGCTGAAGTGTACATTCAGCATGCTCGTAAAGGAGGTAGCCGACAATAATTTCACAAAACTGAAACCCATCCAGAAAGATTTAAACAACATTAATATTGATTTAGCAAACAAACAATTGGATAGGCCAAAGACTTTAATTAAAATGCATAATTTGAAATGTCTATACACTTTAGCCTTCGATTTTACAGCACTTGGCAATTTAAGGAGGAAGCGATTACATCTTTTGTTTATTTATGGTCCAGCTTTTCTAAATAGCCTGATGGTGCTAAATGCACGTATCTAAGAAAATTTGTCTTAGCTATTTATTTTTCACAGCAGCAAAGCTGTTTGCCTTTTTAAATTGCTTGCTTTGGGTAATCTAGTGTTAACGTGCGGCTTTCAGTCCAAACTGTGAAAAAAAAAACTTTAACGATTCTTAGAACACAACACAGCCTACAGTACTTCAACTAAGACCAGATAGAACATTGACATTTCATGCAAATGTAGACACATTTAAACAGTTACAACAGTATTGAACAGAGTAATCAAAAATAAAAGTCACACGTCCAAACTGTTTATTATGTATATTATTATTATCATTATTTGCAGTTATTATAAAAACTCTACAACAGTAGGTTTATTTGAGGAGAAATTGTATTGTGTCATTTCAGGAGAAACCAGTTAATAATCACAGGACATTTGATATGCTAGTGAGGCTACCCTGTCACCTCTGCTGTAGGCTACCCTACAGCTCTCTGTGTGTCCATGGCAACCTGGGTGGTAGCCACTGCTGTTCATGTCCTCATAAGCGACTCCCCCTGCACTGGGAAAGTCAGTCCTCACTCCCATGCTTGAGTAGGTCTGCACCCTTCTTTTGTGAGCACAGCTCATTCACTCATAATACTGAGACAATGAGGTGATTGCATTCTGTCCTGTCCGGGCCCCGAGTCAAGGATGGCTGTGCCTCTCATCTACCTCAAAATGCTGTAAAATGTTTAATAAGAAAAGAAGAGCTTTGACTCAAGAGAAAGTTATTTTTTTTGGAATTCATGGAGGTAAAATAAAGAAGCTTGTGAAAAAACTGAATCTTATATTCATTTTGGGCTTCATCTGAAATATTAAACATAACCTTTTTTTAAATAACAACATGCTTTTCGCGGATTCATTTCTGTGGACAATATAATTTTAAAGTAAAATTGTATAAATAGTAAATACATTTGTTTTTTGATTATGGGTCGTGTCTACATAACACAACACTTTGCTGTAATGTCTAAACTGAAACCGGCATTATATGTACTGCCGTTTATACGCTTATAATAGGAGAGATATAGTTTCTATAACCGGTTTAACCTGACGTTTGGTGTCCTTTTCATGCGACATTCCTATAAATGGTTTCATTGGCTCATCTAGTTTCTGCTTTTTTGTCAGGTCTCATGGCACCCCCTGCTGTACGACATGGAACTACTACAACCAGCATACTCCACCAGAGAAGAATTTGAGATTATTGTAGGACAAGATAAAATAAATTGCTTCGCATTATTATTTAGCAATGAAGCTGTCCTTTTCCTCAGACTATGTGATATTTGATACGCCATTTTTAGGTAGGCCTACTTTGAATAAATTCTATTTCATAGAAAACCATGGTAGGTTTTGCTATTTTTCATTTATAGAACAGGATTACTTTTACTTGTTAGTGGACTGGGAAAAATAGAAAACGTTCCCTGGTTTTATATCAAATATTGCCCATACTGTGAAGCAATTAAGGCTACGCAGGCTACTTTTCTCAACGGTACAACAGTTGTCATTATCACGAAATACGCCGTTTTTGTGTTAATTATTGCACCCAATGCGAAGGGTGCATTAATTAATAACCCAATGCTTTTTGAAAGCATATAAATTCCGTGTTTTTACTGTTGCCCCTTGAGAACAGTCTGTCGATGCTATTCTCACCACCTACCCTAGATGTCAGTAACACAAGAATGGAGTCATAAAATAACTCTTGAGCACCGGAAGCATTTTTGTATCTCCTGGAAGTTCTTTAAAATTGATGTCTCTGAACCTCAAAAATAGTTGAAATGAAGTTTACAGCAGTGCGATGGCACGTAATTTAAAGAGACTAAATACACTGTAATGTAATATGAGCTTCGTCTCTGACAAAGATGTGTGCAATGGTCTTGAAAATCTTCCGGTTTTCTTCGAAGGCAATGTCAGTAAAGATGATTTGCCTCTATTTCAGGTAACTTACATATTATGCTAACGCTATGTAGCAACTCTGGATTCCCATCATGTTTCTTTTTTGTAACGTATCGATAGACTTTCGAACTGAACAGCAAATCCTAGCTGATTAGCAAACCAGCTTTATTATGGAAGCTGCCATTCTTATGTTACTAAAGTTAGCTTTCTTGGTGTTTTTGTGATGCAGCTTTCTCTGTTGCCAATAATTGCATCATGCATACAATAACTAACGTTACATTTCATAAATATAACAATATGCTAAGGACAGCTAGATATATACTACTCAAAAGAAGTTAAGGGTCAAAAATATTTGTGCATATAAATGTAAGCTAACGAGCTAAAATGGTGACGACTAATGACATAATAATTACTTGATGGCTCAATAACAGAAAACACAAAACAAAAAACTTTTGATTAGACACTTGTTTATTACCTTGTTTATTAAGTCATGCACCCCCCAAAATGATGATGGGCTGATGAATGGAAAATGCTCAGCCATTTTATTTCTAAAATTGGCATGCATGGAATGACACTCAAAAACACGTGCAAATGGTGCACGAGGTGTCACAATGGGTGTTTCGAGGAAGTTTGTCAGTTTAGTCTAAGTTCGTGCTTCAAATCCATGAAAAGGAAATCTGGGTTAACTTAAAAAGTTTCTAAAGATAAGTGCAATTAATTCATGTCCCATAATAACGTGATGTGTGTAGTCCAAATGACAACCCAAAGGGGGATATTCTAACCCTATCTGGCTTAAAAGACATACTTACAAAAATGATCAAAACATTTACTTTGACCCTTAAATGATTTTGAGTAGTATATAATTATTTAGTAAGTTTAGATTTAGATTTTTCATTTAACCCTTCAAGGTGTAAGATATGTGAAAAATATGTGATTATTTAGAATGTTCAGTTCTGAGTTCTCGTACAACGACTTAGAATTACAAAAAAATAAAACATTCCAAAAAACCAAAGTTATTCTTCAAATGGTTAACAGCACACTGCCCTCGTATTGTAAAGACTTGGCGAGCTAAGTACTTGGCTCGTTATCGTTAGTTTTGGACAGCTAATGTTGTATTGAGTGGTTAATTTTGTGTCGCAAATTCCCTGCAGTTAATATATTCCAGTGACGTTTTGGCGTGAACTGAACTGCTTGCTACCGAATAATACGGTGTCTTTGTATTCTCTGTTGTACCAGCAAACGGCAGCACAGTCCTGTCATTAGGTCTGATCTAATTTAACGTTGATCATTGATCATTCCACTGCTACAACTGATTTCTGTGTGGAGCGGAATTTACCCAGAAATGTGATCTATTGACAAGTGTTATGCTTGTACTGTTAATGTGCCAGTTTTTTGTTTTGTATATTAAAAGTTCTCATCTCATTCATATTTACTTCTATTTAGATAACAAGATCGCATAAATTATTTGTATTCAGATGACAAGGGACTTAACCTAATAGGTAGGCTTTAGCAATGTACATACTTCAGGCAGATTATTTTGTCATAGAATTTGGTTGGGGGGGAATGGTTTTGCTTCAAATACCAATGCTTGTTTTTCACAATGTAGCATTAAGTAATTGTTAATAGAATGTTCAGTAGCATATATAGTGATAGAATGCATTCATGTAGTATTCCTGCAGTTTGTAATAATACAGTATCTTGCAAATAACAGTCAGGCTGAAGATATCAGCTGTTTTTCAGAGTTGCTTGTTTGACATTCAAATTGAGAATTTACTCTCAGCCTTCTTTTTAAATGACCCTGGTAACCATTGTTTTTTAAGTTTTTTTCTTTAACATTGTCATATCCCAGTACAGTCCAGAGAACGTTCCAGGACCTGGCTGTGAGATCGACCCAACCGAGGTGACACTCCCAGGATGCGACTGCAGCTCTCAGTCCTGCCAGCAGGGGAGCTGTTTCTGCCTGCAGACCCACAGTCAGGCATATGACAGTCAGGGGCGCCTGAAATACCACGGGGAGGAGGCGGCTGAGTACAGCGTGCCCGTGTTCGAGTGTAACGCCCTGTGTGGGTGCAGCGAGACCTGCAGTAATCGGGTGGTACAGACGGGCCTGTGCCTCTGCCTGCGTGTGTTCCCCACTCATGGGAAGGGCTGGGGGGTGCGGGCACTGGAGCCTGTGCCTCGGGGGACGTTTGTGTGCGAGTATGCTGGGGAGGCGATCGGGTTCGAGGAGGCATGCCGGAGGCAGCATGCCCAGAAGCCCCAAGATATGAACTACATCATTGTCGTGAGGGAGCATGCCGGGGAAGGGAGGCTTGGGGAGACCATTGTGGACCCTACCACCGTGGGAAACGTAGGCCGTTTCCTCAACCACTCCTGCCAGCCCAACCTTTTCATGGTGCCTGTCCGAGTACACTCACTAGTGCCCAGGCTGGCACTGTTCGCCGCACGGGACATCGCCCCCGGAGAGGAGCTCACTTTCGACTACTCTGGGGGCTACAACAACCCCCAAGGAAGAGGGTCTCGTCCATCTCAGGATGGCCCGCAGACAAAGAGAGTGGGAGAGGAAGATTTTAAAAGAAAGCCCTGCCACTGCGGGGCCCAGAACTGTAGTCTGTTCCTGCCCCTGGATGTCTCTATCATCAGCAATACTTAAACTGTACAGGACCTCAGCATTGCTCAGTCAGTAAAAGCCTTCACCACAAACACAGGCAGGACATGTACTCTCAGCCTTGAGCCATGGCCTTGACTATGCCGTAGGTTGATTATCACTGGAAGTCCACAATAGCAGGACACAATTGTACTTGGGCAGGGTGGGTTCAAGTCAGCCATGGGTCCTTTGGGTTCATGGCCAGGGCCTGGAACAGTCTCTTCCCACCCTTTCAGGCACCTACAGGCTGCAAGCTGTCCTCAGTGAGAGATGCATCTCTCCAGTAGAGCTGTGGGGTAAAATAGTGACTGGCTCAAGGACTGTATTGAGGGTGTCCACATCCTTCGTCTACAGTGCTATTGGTGTGTGACACAGTGGACATATCGGTAACTAGAAACGGAGTTGGAAATTCCAGATTTGTGAGAAAAGTTAAACTGGAAATCTAAAAAAATCTATTTCAAATGGCCCCCATGTATTCTCCTTGTATATTGTGAGCCCAAGATGAGCTTGTAACAGTCATTCTGGCAGAGATGAGTGCTGCACTGCAGATAGATATGTTGGTGTCTTACAGTACATATTACAGTACTATCAAAATGCATTACATACTGTATTATGGGAATGCACAAAGGAAGTCATGCTAGAAGTGAGTGCACAAAATAAATATTAATTTGTAAAATTGCAGTCCAAATTTTCAGTATTTATGTTCATCAATAACACTAAGTTGAGACAGTTTAAAATAGTTTACATTAAAATAAATTGTTTAGCAGAACTTGATGTTAACAGAACAATATTTTATGTTGCAAAAAAAAATAAAAAATACTGACTGTCTTTGAAGAAATATGTGACAGAACTTTCTCCAGAAATCCATTGCTTGTTTTTTGTTTGGTTCGGTTTGCTTGCTTCAAAAATCCTTTTATGTCTAGCTACGTTTTCAGAACAGGCACTCACAACATTTGTGTGTGTTTTGTTAAATTGTCATGTAAAGGTTATGGCATTAAGGCATTTTCTATTTGATGTCGTACAACACTGAAAATAAGGAACACAAGATCCATTAATGCGGGCTGCTTTCATATCAAAACTCCAGCAGAGCTATTTGCACAGGTGACGTTATGGGGGAGTGCAGCTAATAGCCAGTCGCTCAGTTTGTGAAAATGGCAAGTGCACAAGAAAAACCACAGTTGGAGGATCCTCCAACATTGTTGAAGTCTGCTGTTTGGGAGCAGTATGGATTTAGTGATAACTATGGTAGTGACGGGGAAAAAGGTGGTGGATAAAACAATGTCTGTGTCCAAGCATTGCTTCGCATGTGTGCTGTATGCTAATGGTACACGTCGAACATGATGGCCCATTTAGGTCGATCACCTGGTGTCCGTTACAAGCACAAGAAGCACAAATTTAACAAAGTGGGGCTTTACCTTTTGAGAGAACTGTGGGGCTTTACCTTTTGAGAGAACTAGAATTTGCAACCATGTTTTATTCTTTTAGACACAAAATATTGCGTTTCAATTTCAAGTGGGAAAAACTGCACACCTGGAGTTTCAGAGCAGAGAAACTAGCTCTTCATCAAGACTAGTGCTGAGATCACTGTACACCTGGATGCGTGTGTGCTAATCTAAAGCTTTGCAAAACAATTATGATAAGGTTTGAGAAATAACTTAAGAAATATGTAAAAATGTTTTCCGTTTTTGAGATTTCTAGAAAAACATCTATACAGCAAACCAGTTTAATTCCCTCAGTGATTAGCCTTGAGTCAAGCAGAAATAGAAGTACTTATTGAAATTCACATTTGTATCTGGGACAACTTGATGCTCTTGTACTCCCTCTCTCTCCCTCTCAATGAAGATAAATTCTCTTGATGCCTGCAAAGCCCCTGAAAATATGAAAATAGATTGCAATATAGTTTTTTAATTCTACTGAAGTAATAACTTTCATTACTGTAACACACATTCACAGAAGCTTCTAGGGCACTCTGATTAAATAAAACGCTGCCCTAATTGTTTTCTTTACAAAACAAAGAAATAAATGGCTGCATCAATGGCTAACTTGATAAGACATTAATGTTCTGGCACTTAATACTAAATACAAAAAAATAAAAATACTAAATCATCTTTGTAATGTGAATTACTATTCATGTACTGCTGTCAGGAAGAATGAAGAAAGTTGCACTTTTATACAAAGTGAGGGCAAGTGAACTTATTTCATCTCACTCCATTGGAAAAAATGAAAGTAGGACTGTGGGCTGGTTTCCTTTTTTGGATTAATATTGTGCAGATTCACTTTGTGGGGACAGGTAATACTGAGGGCTCAGTGAATACAATGGAAACCTAGATCATGTACATACCCATGGATTGTACACTGCATAGCATAAATCAATGAACTGAATACAAAATCTTAAAATAAACCATGTGTCTCATAAAGAGACCATCTACACATTGTGAAGTGCTTTCATTATGTTGCTAACAACAGGCTTCAGTGGTAAACTACTAATAAAGCCATTGCATCTATCAATGGGAACAACTAGGTGTTCTGGCACAGTTAATACAGTATGTATTGTGCACAGTAAAATATACTTTAAAGGGTCTTTTAAAGGGTAACTACACTCTAGATCACTTTTTTTTCACTGTAAATGTGTTTGTATGCCTACCTTATAATTAACCTTATTCATCCATTCTGTTATTTCAACAATTCTGAAGTAATATTGTATATCATATATCAAACTGGTAGAAAAGCATCTTTGTGCTGCTTTTTCTGCTCCCCACACTGCCCCCGCCCCAATCATGATGTCAGAGTACCTTTCTGGAGGTACCTCTCCTTCATATGGATAATTGTTGTTGCCCACAACGGAAATAGCCGCCAACTGATTGGTTAGACGCACTACAGTTCTTTGGTTTGGGCCCCACGTTTTCAAACCGGAACAACGTGGCTTCCTGTTCATAAACTCTATAATTCCACCTAAATAGTCCACTAAAATATGTTTCAGAAAATATTTGAGGTGAGAAATAGGCCATGCAGTTGCTGAATCTTGATTCATATTTGATCTGCAACGTCTAGTTCGACAGTTTGATTCGAGTTATACTAAATTATTTGGACATTGTATGTTAATTTATGCAAATTAAAGATATTCACAGTACTAATATGATAATGTATATGATATTATGGCTCTAGGGGCCTGATTTACGAATAACTTTAGCGTGTACAAAACCTTTTAGCACATGCAAAACTAATAACACAACAAATGATTGGCGCAAAACGAATACCGTGACCAACAATTGGTCATGTTATTGGTTTCGCGTGTGCTTACGGTTTCTGCACGTGCTAAAGGTCTTAGTATATCAAGCCCAAGATCGTTTCGATGTTGATTGTGACATTTTCAACAAAAATTGTTATTTATTTATATTATTGTTGTTTTTTTTAACGGTGCATGTCATGCTAATAAGGCACCTTGAAATTGAAAAAATTTAATTGAATTTGAGAAGTTACCTCATGCTAAAAATAAGTTAAGGGGGTCAGAACTTCAGTTTGTACTGTATGTAGCCTGGTTGTTTCTACATGACCATGACTTCAACGTGGAATTGGTGACAACTTCAGTTGCCATGGGGATTTGGGGGACTGCTTACTCCTCAGTAACGTGAGTCATGCTGGGGCAGGATTGTGCTGGGATTTTGAGTCCAGTCACTGTGTCTAATGACAAAGTGTGAAAATGACTCACTATGTGAGAGAAATGTGCTGCACAACAGATTACAAATGTCATATATTTTCCAAACATGCTCATATTGGAGTGAACCTACAAACAAATTGCGCTTTGTCTAACAATCACATATGTGAATGAATGATAGAAATAAACTTGTCTGGCCACGGTGCAGTGTAAGAGGCACATGGTCAACTCTGAATGAGGATGTAGATTGCGTCATGAGGCTCCAGGTTGTTGACACTGTTCATGTTGTTCTTGTTCCTGTCTGGAATCCTGTTGCTACGTGTAATGATGTGCGTGTCACTAAGAGCTACAACCCTGACTACATTGCTGAGGAGTCACTGCGACTTCTGACGCCACTGGATGAACGGAAGGGCTAGGATATGCTGTATTTGTCCCACAGCTATACAATATCACTGAGAGTCTCATACAGACTGACTCTAAAGGCCATTTCATAGTTGCCAAAAAAAATAAATATCCGGACGGCCATCCGCAGGGTCCATGTGGACATAACCGTCATAGCGGAAACAACCCAAAGTACACCCTGAGCAGACGTCCGCCTAGTCTACACAGACCTGTATGCACAGACCCAGTCGTTTCACCAACATGCATACCCCGTGTCACACAAATGATTACACAATCTTCCAGGAATCTTCTTCCAGGAAAAAATGTTGTTTGCAGTTTGCAAGCAAAAGGTTGAAATTATTCAGTGAAGTAAAAAATAAATAAAAAGTTAAAAACGTATTCATTACACACCAGTCGGGTTTAAAAAAATCCAGTATAATCAACACTGTTATACATATAGTCAAGGTTGCTTGCCAATGTCCATCCTCCAAGGCAGAAATCGATCAATAGCTTTGCAAAGGCCACAGACCCGCCCCTAATTTGTGTATACTGCAGAATGATGATGTGGAAAGTAAACACAATCATTATTATGTTGTGTACAATTTGGAGTCCTGACCAAAGAGGATCTGTATCAGCAAAGCCAGGCAGAAGTTCTGCCGCTTTAGCACACTCCCCAACGTGACTTCTGCACTGGTTCCATTTCTAGGTGGTCCGTGGTCTCCATGGTAATTAACCCAAATGTGGAAATTAATAGATAAAGGGTGGGGCCGGGCTGGAAGTGGGGCACGGTAGGAGTGGAATTTTTTCAGAATGGCTAAAGGAAAGTGGGACGCCTTCACCCCTCCTGTGTCAGGGGAGTAGGGACTGCTGCTATAACGAAATACCCACAGGCGCTCTTTAATTGCTCTTACCCCCTGAGATATGAGTCCAATGAAGAATTGGAGACATTATTTTTTTTAAAGAGGACACTGACATAAAAACACACATTCACACAGATATACTATGCATATACTGTAGCTCTATAGGTAGGTGTTATTTAGTTTAAAAAAATATATGGTTAGAAAATGCCAAGAATTTGCTACACCCACATATGCAGCTAAATATTTTTTGAAGCAATCCCAGTTAAGTACAGCTCAAGCTGTAAAGCTCAAGGATACAACAGCATTGCCCAAGCTGGGATACAATTGTCTGCATACACGGTGCAGTAGGGCCGACTCCCAGAATTACCCCTTTTTTCTTTTTTTTTTTAGATGGTGGCCTCTGCTGAGCTGAAGGGCTAATTATAGGACAGCCTCCACAGTGAGCGTTTCCCCATCCTGGCAGTGGATCTGACGTGTGCTGCATCTCTGCTCGCTGTGCAGTGGTGGTGACCCACATAGGACAGCGTCAGATTAATCTTTCTTCAAGATTCAAAATGAGGATGGAAGTGTCTTGAGCCACATCTCTGGAGGGACCTGGCATACATTTTTCAATTTCTCTCTGCATCTGTGTTAGCTTTTAAGCAGAGGGAGATCAGAGGGCCATCAGAGGGGTAACCTCAAGCAGGGTGGTGGTGGTGAAATGGTGAGTGTGTGGGTGTTGGGGGGGGGGTTTGGTTGTGTCCAGGATGCTACACACGTGTATGGGAAGGCCCACAGATAAGCCAACATTTGTTCAGCCCAGAAACAGACAGCACAGACCAGACATCCAGGCATTTCCATTGTGTTAAAGTGGATCATCGCTGTAGACAGGGCTGTAATTACTGCCATTGCTTAACTAGGTCTACAGAGACTGCTGACAAACACCTGCCTTGCTACATGGCTGGCAGCCATACACAAATAAAAATAAATGTAGAGACTGTGGCTGAAGCAATGTGTGTGAGTGTGTGTGTATGGGTGTGTGTCTGACTGGTTGATCTTCAGACTACGTAATAGTGGCTCTCTCAAATCAATTCTATTCATAAATGCTTTATTGGCATTATAGAATAGAATAGAGTAACTTTTATTTTCCTGCTAGGGAACTTCAGTTGTAGCCAACAGCAACAATAAAAAATACATAGACAGTGGGGCATACCCACAACACACACAAAAAAAGAAAATCAAACAAAGACATTCAATAGAATCATTGCATTAAACAAACTAATTAAGTTAATTAAAGTGTAATAGCCTACAGCCAAACGTTATGATTAAAAATAGCCCCCGCTGTCCCGAGATGTCCAGTATTATTAAGCAGTCCAACACACAATCTCCGCCTCCACAACTTTCTTCTATACACGCAGTGTTGCGGTCTCTATAGAAGCAGTATTGCATTTCCTGACCAGAAAAGTGTTGGAAATTTGCTCTAAACCTGTGTAATTAATGAGAAGAATATTCCCTATACCTTTTTGTATTTTTCAGAAGGAAGTGGTGGAAGAGTCTCCACTTGTTGAAGTTGACAGTGTGAGCAGAGCCTGTCCTCTCCAGGCAATCAGGTGTGCCTGTGATGGCCTGTCCCTCTCTCTTTCTTTCTCTCGCTCTCTCCCTCCTCTCTTTTTGCCCTAATACATAATACTCTAATGTCCTGCAAGTAATCTCTTACATCTCTTCACCTAAACCGATAACAACATCTCCGTATGGCCATTTGACGTACATCACAGAAAAGTCATCCGCAGCAGTGCTGTGTGTCAGTCAAAGGGGAGAAGTGTGAGGGTTAGCCAGAATAGACAGGCAACACATCACAGAGGAAGTGGAACACTTTCAGGGTTTCAGAGGGTTTCAACCTGAGGGATGTGGAAACCTGGGCCAGTGGCGACCAGCTTTGACCAATCTCCTGTTGCCTGAAATAAAACAATAACTACTAAAATGCAATAGTAAACAGGTGAGCTGACCAATCTGTCAGCAGTCCCAGCCGACCAATGCGTCCAAGCTTGCGCATTTCAAAGAAGCGATTTAAGCCCAAAAGACACGCTGCTTTCACCTCGTAAACTCTGAGAGGACTTATGATTCATTGTACTGTAGCATCTTTCAGAGATGACAAAAAGTCACCTGCTGCAGTCTGGTGATCTCTTCATTTCCCTCCCTTGGCTTAAGATTCATCACTAGCGAAGTTGCATTTTCATCACGGATGTGCACGCATCTGAGCCCGTTTGGTGATTTGGTGACTTGCAGTGCGCTGAAGTGGGAGGGAAGCCGCTGTTGGGGGTGTGTCCGTCAAGAGGGAGCAGCATAGTTCAATTTTAGTGCAGCGGAATGCAATTTTGGGGTAAGATTAGACTTCGATTCGCGCTTGCACAGCCCGCCAGGTGAGACCACTTTTGCGGTGCAAATCGCACCACAGCATATGGCGAGTTGCTAATTTCGGGGCTTTACCGAGCAACACTAGCAATAACCTATTAAAAAGCCAATCAACCGTTTTGTGGATCATATGCGGTTCAATCTGACTTTGAAATAAATCCCCCAAGCAGGAAAAATGTATACTTTGCATTTATTGTTCGTTGTCTTTTTTCTTTTTCATGTTAGGCTAATTCCTGTATTTATTTATGTTTTTAATTGTTTATGGCTGTTATTATACTGCACCGTGGTCCTATGGGTACTGCATTCATTCCTACACCTGACTGTAATGAGAAGAATGACAAACTTGGTGCGTACATTCATTCTTATTGTACGTATAGCTATAAAAACGTACCTCTTACATTCAATTAAATCAATGCAAAATCAATACCCTATCGTCTTCCACTGCAGAATAAAGGTGACAAAAGTCACTAATACATGTGGAGAGGAAAATGGGATATGTTGCATGGGGAAAACCCAGCCCATTTTCAACCTGCGCAGCGTGCTGTGAGCTGTGCGCTCCTCACCTTTGGTCCAAAAATAGAGAAATTCAGTTGCCACGCCCAGTGCGCCATACGCTACACCATTGACTATGACGGCTCGCCGCACGCCATGCTCTTGCTGCAAAATAGACCCCGTAGTGAACTTACTGAATAGCCTGTGTTTCTGGGTGTGGTACTCCGGGGGTGTAAGAGTGGAGTGGGACACACAGCACAGCACAGCGCAGTGCACCAGGAGGGGTGCTAACTGGATTACATGCTTATGAAGACGGATTACCTGGCTGACATGCTCTCAGGAAGCAAGCTGCAGAGGAGCGTTAAGTCTTGATCCTGTCGTTGATGTTCATACAGTGCGCGACCTGGACCTGAACCAATTCACTGCTTCAAGTTCATATAGTGACTGCAGGAATAGAATAGGAATTGTGTTTTTATTCAATGTATCTTTTCAGGAGGGGTTGCTAAAGAATGAGGTTTTAATTTAAGGGTTGAAATGGAAAGTAATTGGCCCCATAATCACAGCTTATATGTATTTACATTGTATTGATGAACTTTGGGAGGGATTTCTGTCAGTGATATAAATACAGTGGCCTCCAAAATTATTCACAACCTTGGCAAAGCAAGTGTACTCGTATAAACTATAATTGTACCATTTTAAATTATTAATTATATGTCATTACCTGCATTTATTCATTCATTGCTCATCTGGGTACGAATGGTTTTTGTGGACACTATATACTGGATGTAAGATGCATGATAGGTTGCCATGATCATGTATAACATGACATTGCCACTGACTAATATAATCCCTTTGGAATGATTTAGTTAGACTAATTTCTGCGTACACTTCAGTATCAGTACAATACTGTATGTCCCACTTATATATAATGATGACGGCTATATTATTGAGGTATTTCATGACATAAATGGAATTATGCATTTGGATTATAAAGAATAAAACACGTGCCATACTAAATCGTTAATGATAAGTATTTAAAACAGACCATTCCAGTGTTTTTCACAAAAGAATGTCAATGCCCATTGGGGGTCAATAGATCCTCTATACTCCAGCTTTTACTTGACAATGGACAGACAGTTTAATTGTGAGACTGAGTGGATGTGGGGTTTTTCCTTTTTCCTCCTAATTGCCTTGCTCCGTGTATTTACATCAGATCGCAGATAAGGTCACCCTGACACTTATCTCTCTATTTCTACTCCTCAGTCGACATGTCTCTGTCTCTGCGGCTAATAAACCCAGAAAATGACAGTATTGGTTGTCTTAGCCAGATGGCCCAGGCCCTCACATTCTCACATGGTCAAATGGCAGGAAGCTTCTGATGAGTGTGTGGAGTCGGTGTTCCAGCCAGGAAAGCCTTGTCGCTGTTACTAAAACAGAGAGACTGTGGCAGGTTTCTTTGTCGCTTTGCTTGTTCCTCACTTTGAGGTGTCCCTCTCTTACGATAATGCCAAAGCCCGACTGGTGCTAATCTTTTAGAGGATACTTCTCCACTACTCAGCATCCTAAAGCCTGCAGAGAGCGAGACCCCTGTCCTGTGCCCTGCAGGAAAGAGATCAAGTCTCTCAGAAGCTCGTACAGCCTCGTAGTGAACGAAGCAAGCCGTCTCTCTCCAGAACACTCAGAATCATAACCCCAGAATCAGAGCGCTCATTGAAACAGACACAGACCCCAATAAAAACAATGCGACTGTTTCTGTGTACCCAGCACTTAGCACTGAGAGGAGCACGCAATAACCACAGCCTAGCTTTGTTTAAAAGGCAACTGCAGCAATAGCTCTGCTCTGTGATGTGTTTTTCTACGTCAGCTGACCTAGTTTTGGATGGGATAAATGTCCTACTCTGATAACACCGTCTCTTACACTCTCAACAAAGAACGCGGGCAATGTCACCTCTCTGGCTCCTCTGGTGTCCAGGCTTAACAAGGAAACTATTGAAATGGTGACATGTTATATTCCATTGGTAGCTTTCTAATTTCATTTCAGTAAGTATAAACTTCCTGTCCTTTCTTTTTTAGCCAAAGAATACCGTCAGCATGGTTTTTTTTTTCAAGGGGTACCAGAACACTTTTACTACACGACATTCAACTAAAAAACCACATGGTCCTGGTGGGTCTGGTAATCAACCAGAGTCAGAGAATGTAACAATGTTTTAAAACTGAGAGTCAGTGTGTGTTCCGGTGAGCAGCTGGAGCTGACAGTGGAAGGGGAACATTAAGAAATCCATGGCTATCTGACTGGAGCTACATAATTAATTGGGATGGTGGTTTGACAGTCGTGTGTCATGGCACATTTCACCGTGTCAGCAGGCTCTCAACATTTGACAGAAACTCATATGCTAGAGCTACCAATCTCACAAATTGGACAATTGCTGATTTCTTGCCATTTTCCCCCCAGATTGTTTTTTTCTCGATAGAAATGCACTATGTCTGCTCGTGTCTGTCAGACAGATAGACTGAGGGATAGGGCGTCAAATCAAATAATCTCCCAGAACTCTCCTCAGCCACAAATGCAAGTACCTTCTACAGAGGCAGTGTCCTATTTTTGTGCAAGGACCGCAGGGATTTTTGTGGTTCTTTCTCTAAAACTGGTTGCCCTTTGTACCGCACCTCGTTCATCATCTTATAGGACTGACCCCCATTTTCTTCAGCTAGGTTAGTAATACATTTAAAAGGTAAACAATGCAGCTAAGCTGTTGTTGAGCTATAAACTTTCAGCCTAATATTTTACTGCCTTTATTTCCTGCTCTGGTGACTAGTGCTTAACCCCTTCATGCTCACATTGGGATCAAGGGGCCAAGACAGGGCTTTGTTTTTGAAGCTCACTTCCTGACCTTATTGAGAGCGTTGCTCCCTAGCGCCAGCACGGTTGGCTCCAGTATAAGTCTTTCACCCACCTGTTTCAGTGTATGTCTCAGTTTATTATGCACTCAAAATACAAAGTCAATAATTTTTTCCCACAAGAACATGTAGTCACAATAGACTTTTTTTTCTTCATCTAATGTCTCCCCATGTTCCGATTTGTTAAGTTATCTTGTCATTTGGACAATATTTTGCAGACCGTTCAGCATTAACGCACACACCTACAATGGCCCCGTCCTGTCAATTACACTGTGCCTGGACTTCATGACCATATAAGGGTCCCCTCTTTTCCCTACTGCGCAGTCTCTGGCTCCATTTTGTACAACATGGCGGCGATGTTCTCTTTACAGTCTATGGTTGGTCTGCTGTTTGAATGCACTGGCCAGAGGTTGCTTATTCTCTAACACACTAACAAACCTAAGCACATTTTTTCTTTGATGGACACACTTTTTGCTTCACAATGCTTGAATATGCATCTTGAAATGCTTACTTGAATACTCTTGTCCCTTGTGTCTGTGGTGAGTGATTTATTTGCCATATTCAGCGCTATTTTCTCTAAAGAAGGTCAGAATCATCATTTGGAGTGCACTGCCAATGCAATTATAAACCTACCTCCTCAATTCCTCTCTCTCTCTAGCTTCTTTTCTCTCTCCCCATCTCTTCTCTTTCATTGTTTTGTCCTCTTAAAATTTACTACACACACACACAGTTTTTCTTTGGTCTTTTTTGCTTGTGCTTCTTTGTATTACCCTCTTCTGTACAGCTATTAGAAATGTATCACTTTTAAATCTCTGTCTCTCACACACTCATCCATGCTGTTTTTATATTTCCAGCATCTCTTCTGATGGTTGTTGAGATTATCCTCACTTAGTGGAGCAGATTCAGCACTGTATTGTGCATTTTATGATACAAGCACCAAATGGCTGCCTTTCAAATAAACACACCCACAAGAATTCTGGCTAAAATCTGTAATTGCCCAATAGCTAAAACATCTTGCATGGTACTTGCTCCATCTGTGCGTGACATTTAGTATTCTGCCCAATGTACAAAATGCTAAATTTCTGTCAAAATGGCTCCTTATCTGGTCTGAACTCTAACCTTTGGTTGCCCCTGGTGACCAGTACAAAAAAGAGGAGCAGGAGACAGGTGAATAATGGTTATGTGATTAGACTAGTCAGAGCAGCAAAGGAAGCCATAACACAAACTGGACCTAATTATAGTGCCTGGATAGCTGGTTTAATAAGCATATTACCATGGGGACTGCTGCACCATTATCTCCACATAATTGTCTTTTATTTTTAGTGAGGTAAATTCTTCCATGCAGGGCACAGCCCTTTAACAGAGGGAGGGTCTATTATTTTGACAACAGGACAACCTGAAATTAAAAGGCTCAATCCCAACACAAAGTGCCCAGTGTTTCCACCAGAATGAGAGGTGAATAATTCAGGTACCTGGGAAGAGGGCAGGGAATTGGGGATATACTAAAGAGAGAGGAGAGAAGCCAGCAGGGCTGTGTGTTTCTAGCAAATTCCTAATAGTCACCCAGCCTTTTCCAACAGAATATTTATTTATTTATTATCCATAAAATTTGACCAGTACACCAGAGTTAACATTCCTATTCTACATCATACGGTGCTGGGGCACTGGATTTTCTATTTGGTTAGGAGGGAAGAGTGCCTCCTACTGGCCAACCTACATGTCCTCAGGCAGTTACTTAGTTTTCCTAAGAGGTCTCCAATCCAAGTACTAACCAAGCTCACATCTGCTTACTTTGCCATGAGAAGGGTACATGCAAGGTGGTATACCTGCAGGCAGAGCATTTATAGTGTTAACGGCAATAGCAACCGTTTCCCAGGTAGTACTCACTGTAACCTTCCCATCCCTCCTGCTGGACAAATAACAGGACGTTCCGGCGCTTTCACATTTCCACTGGGTCAGATGAAGACACACAGGGTGGGGTCATTAAGGGGGTTTTGTGTCTGGAGGCTTTCCTCTCTAGTGGAGCGAAGCAAGATCAATGACACACACGGTCAGGGCTCCACTTCCCCTTTCGCTCAGAATTAGCCTGGGTCCTTGACAGAAGAACATCTCATCTGAGATAATCTCCATCGCCTCTGGGCCCGCAGCAGCTCAGCGATGTGATGATTTACGGCCTGTGCGCATCATAAAAACCCGTTTACGCTTGACACCAGCATGCTGTCAGATGGACGTATCTCCTAAGTTAGCACCTCTATTATTGTTTCAGAAACTACATCCACAGGGGAGACCGCCTCTGAAAGACTGACAAACACGCACACGAAGGTGCGCAAAAGCGCGCGTGCGCACACCCGCCCACACACCATATGCACACACAGACGGGAAACAGACAAACAGGCACTGAGGACAGCCTGTCCTAATGAACCAGGTGCAGTAGGCCTTGGTGTCACTCAAGGAGATATGAAGTACAAGGTGATCTAGCACAAAGGAGAGAAGAGAGGAGAGAGGCTTAGGGAGGGGGGAGGACATGAGAGAAAAGAGCGCATTCTTCAGTGAATAGAGAGGAATACACAGGGCAAATTCTGCATTTGAATGTATGAGAGAGAAGAGGGTTGTACTGCAGTGTACAGAGCAGATGAGGGGTGAGGTGAACACTGTGATTCACTTGGCAACAGGAACGAACGGCAGTCTGCTCCCAGCAGCATCATCACAGACTGTGGCACACTAATCGATGAGAGGACACGGCATCTTCACAAAAACCAAAGGGTTTAATGTTCATTTTGATCATTCTTCCCTTTTCAAAATAAGTCTAACAGCACCTACCCCTTCAAACTGTGCGTAAAACTAAAATCTGTAAGCAGTCCTGATACAGTTCGGGCTGCAGTTTGAACACCGTGTCCCGCCACGGCATCCATGTGACGTATTTGTAGCCCTGGTGTGCAGAAAAAACCCATTACACCTTCTAGTTCAATAAGTCAGTAAATTAGACCCCCGTCTCCTGACAGCCTCTAAACAAAACATAGCATTTAAATACATGCAAATTAGCAATCTGACATCATAATCACCCTTCATTTGGACACTCACTTCCTAGCAGACAACCAGCCCTGAGGGAAAACAAGCTGGTTGCCAGTGGTGACAAGGCCTCTTCTACACTGATGAAACAG
This sequence comes from Ilyophis sp. 1 JC-2022, assembly GCA_022702515.1. Classification (NCBI taxonomy): domain Eukaryota; kingdom Metazoa; phylum Chordata; class Actinopteri; order Anguilliformes; family Synaphobranchidae; genus Ilyophis; species Ilyophis sp. 1 JC-2022. The sequence goes on from CM040396.1 coordinate 27,229,272, forward strand.
CGCAGTGTAGCAGTATTAGACAGTGGCTCAGGGGGAAAGAGCTGTCATACTCATCTCTGATCCCAGGCACCAAACAGAGCTTCCAATATGATTTTCTTCATGACACCCAGCAAGGAGCAACTACCCATTAACCAAACAGGGATCGTATTTCTAGTAGTTGGTACTACTGTGAACGTGAAGTTGGTCTGTCTCTCTGTCTCTCGATTTATTTGCATGACATATACAAGTATACATGTTACAAGAATTATTTGACAAGTGCCGTTAAATAAAAACATCACTCTTGATTTACCCACTCATCATTATCTCCTTCTCACAAGAGCCATAATAGTTCCACCCCCAGAGTTTGCCTGGAAGCCTGTCTTTAACTCACAGTCAAGTCCAACTATCACCACTGAGATCTACAGAGCAGGAGAACCCATGAGGATGAGGCCATTGCCAAAATAACCCTTTGACTGACCTAGAGGATGGATAAACGCTAACATTTACACCACACACACACACACACACACACACTCCCATTCCCATGTACGCAGAGCTGATAGCCTTTTTCCCCAAAATCTCACACTCACAGTGTAGTTTCAGTGTAGCCCCTTTTGACAGTAAGAGGCCTCCTCGATGCCGAAAGGCAGAGTCCCCTATTCAGCGGGAAGTGTCAAGTGTTAATGCACTCTGACAGTGCACCTGAGTTGTGCAACCTCTGCCTGAGCCATTCATTGTGAGCCATTAATTGTGTTTTAGGTTATCTGCACAGGGGTTGGTCTGTGTGATATGGTCCATGCTGGAAAGTGAATCCCGGGTTTAGAGTGCTGTGAGGTCACTATCCCTGCAGGATAGTCATTGGTCATCTCTATTACGAAGAGTGCCAATTCAGTTTGTGTTAAATTAAATTTTGCCTCTAGCCCCTCCCCTCAATTGCCGTGACAGTGGCTTGATTAAGCCTCTGACTAAGCTGATGGTCTTGGTGATGGTGAAGCCTTAGGCTAGGGCACTGATTACTGGCCATTCCAGACCTCGTTTCAAACAGCTATCATTCAGTATAATTCTCATCACCTAACTGTCAAATTCAATTTGCACTGCTTCCGGTATGCCTCAATCCAGTTATGTTCCCATCATTTTTATGTGAATAAGCCCTAGTGTCAAATGGTTCATGTTTAAAGGTAAACAGTACTGAAAATGCATGCCCTAACAACCCCAGCGGGAGACCCAATCAGAGTAGGGAATGAAGACAGGGATGTGCTGGTATTCTGCATGCTAGCTGAATAACAGGTCACAACGAAACCCCCAACAGCGCACTAAAATAGACAGAGAGGATCAGTAGAATTTATGCAGTGTGACTGTGCTCCCGGGAGAAGACGCACGCAAAGCACACTTCCTGATTATATGCAAATGCGGACCAATTAAGGCCGCCTGGGACACTGACACTGTAAAACCAGCTTTGCGGTGCAACACGCGCAGTTTACTTTACTTCTCTACCAATTCTGTGCTCAGTCACATTGCTCAAAAGACCTTGCCTGAGCAACAGTCAATGATGAGGTCTGTTCTTTTAATGGTCTTAAAGTAAGTTCTGGGGGTGGGGGGTAAATTAAATAAAGTAAAATTCACCGTTGGGCCCATATTATGTTAAGGTTTGTAAGATAAGCTAAAAAAAAAAAAAAGAACACATCCAAGTGACACTGGTTTTGCACAGGGATATCCTTTGTTTTATCATCTTCCTTCCTGCATTGGAAAGAGTTTGGTAAAAAGGAATACACCTTTAGAATTGGAAAATTAATATATCTAGAATGTGGAATATTAGGTTAATATACAAGATTAACTGGTGCCTGTATCAGGAAGTCTGCGGTTAGGTGAGAGGTCAAGAATTCTGTATGTCCCTCCCTATGGAGGAAACATGTCGGTCCACTCTCAAAGTTGGCTCCTTTTTCAATCCCCATGGCAACTGCTTTCTCAGAGATAATGTGTGACTGTGTGGCCACACATTGCTGCAGGCTACAGTAGCAGAGCCCATATATGGAGTTAACCAAAATAAAGAAATAAAATTTGAATGCTAATCAGACACTGTTAAAATGTATCAGTCTTCACCGAATAACAATTGGTTTATTTGAGCTCACATACGTTCAAACAAGTGCATAAGAAAGTGCTCAGGACAACAACAACAAAAAAGATGAGGAGTACAAAAATGTCAACCTTGTTCAGAATGTCAGTGCTGAGGGGTGCAGCAGTTTAGCTCTTAAATTAATCTGCTCTGTCGACTTCAGGTGGAAGACAACCGCCATCCAGTTGAGCACAACGCAAAGCACAAGAACACTTCTCTAAACTTGAAAACACATGCAGTACACATGTATGTCATCAACCAACATTAAATGTATAGCTATACCTTTTGTAGGCTTTGTCATGCATCACACACTCATTTCATCGGTGTTTTTGCAGTAGGACAGGCACATTGTTACAGTACAGGACTAAGTGATGAAGGCCGTGCAGTTGGGCAGGTTTTTAATTTGTAATTTTATTTTTAAATAAACTTCAAAGCACCAGCTGCTGGCAAGCGGGAATTAAATTTTGGGTGAGTATTTACATTTCAAAGCCCTGTGTGCCGTGCAGAGTAGATGGAGAGAAACAGAGGGAAATAAACATATGTCTTTTCAGCATCTTATGCTAAGGCTAATGGAGGCTCCCACTTCTCCACAACAATCTCGCTTTACCAATTACCTTTACCCATTACCACAAACAAACACGTACCTGGTGATATGCAAATAAGTGTGTAACACAGTAAAGCATGAACCTGAGGAAAACCAATGATTAAATCATTACTGGGTCACTGGTCTCCCCAAGAAGTTGTATATCCAATACTGTTCAATGCAGACTATTTATTCCTTAAAGCCTTATTTTTTCCCCTTCAAATCAATGAGCAGATACATTATTGGGGTCTGGTACAAACCATTGGCGCTATGAAATAGAGATCAGCTCATCAGGGAACATGGGACAACATCACAGAGTGTGTCCATGATGTTTCTTAATGTCTCTGCCAAACTACATCAAAACGCCAGTGCTCCAATTAAAAAATAAAAATAAAATAGGGGAGGAGCTTTCTTTTAGTGGGTCAGTTACAAAATTGGATCATTTCTATTGGGTTTGTGGGCCAGTGTGTTACAAATGTACAAACTGAAGCATAGAGGACACAATACACCCCACACACACAAAAAAAACATATGGGCACGCACATACTTGTAGGCACATGCACAAACTTACATGCAGTCATGTGAAACACATGTGGACACAAATGCATACCGACAAACACATGCGTGATGCAGAAAATGAGATACAATCCCTCCACATACAGCACCTTAAGCTACTCTGTATGTTGGTTACCTGTTTCTCAGTGACAAGAGTCCAAGCTGTCTCAATCTTTCATACTTGGTCTGCAGCTGAGGCTATGTGAAGGGCTGGGTTCAGGGACCACTTTCCTCCTTCAAAGGGGACACTGATAAGATTAAAATGGGGATAAATGCGTTACAGTGGAAAGCTTTTGAATGCCCAGCAGATTCTATGTGAACTGATTTCCCAGGTAGAATCAGGTCACTTTTACAATAGATGCATGATCTAACATTAATACAATTAAATGTTATACTCAGTATGTCCTAAGTGTCTTTATTTTATCAGTATGCTTATCAAGAGATGTGCAGTATTACCAATTCTGTATAACAGAACACTGCTATTTTGTTTTATTTTGAAGTAATCAGGGGCAGAACTTGACAAAACATCTGGTTTTCCACAAGTTTCCTACATTACAGAGCAGTTTACACAATTTCACGGAATATCACCTGGTAGACCCCCTGACCAGTGCTGTATTCCATTACATCATCATTGTTCTGCAGGTATATTCTGGTTCAGCAGTTTCTTTTATTTTCTTTTATTTAAACGTTATTTTTGAATAATGTGGTAGGCTACATGACAATAGGCTACATAACGTGAAGCTCACTCTGAAAAACCATTGTTTTTTTTTGTTTTTTTTACTTGAGTGGAAAAGGCTTATAATAAATGTAAAGAAAAATATAATCATTTATATTTTTATTAACATAATCTAGAGGCTACGATAAACAATAGCTTTTTCAGTTAAGGAACCGCTTTATATGTTCCATAATTAACATCTCTCGAGTGACCTACGCAGTTTGAATCTTGTGAATTCGTGGGAATAAACGTCTGACTTCGACGACCTTACAAGATTCCCTGTAGCCTATTTACACGGAGCGCAAAACATAAAACACGCGCAAAAAAGAAGAATCACAAAAACACATCCGAACTTCGTGGCAAACACATTTCACAAAATATCACCTAGTTTGGTTAGGTGACTTTTACGATGTATATTTTATACAAAGCCATCTTTTCAGTACAGCCGAAGCCACGTGACGTATCAGCTGATGTTTCTCACCTGCACGGATTTTATCGGTTGTGAGGTCAGTACCTTGGAAATGTGATCCAATCACAAACTGATCTAATGCACTGTTCCATCGTTCTCTTTCTGGCTGCACATATAGCAAACATGTGAGTCTTATCCCATTATTGCCTGTACATCGTGCACACAACATCCAAACATGCATTCACAATAATACAGATAATAGTGTTAAAAAAAAGTTTCTCAAGCATCCTTCCACAGTATTTGGTCCTGATGCAGAGAACGTAAAATTGTATTAGTCTGGAGTTTCAAATAGCCTACTTGGTTGTAGGAATCAGATAGTAATGTTAGCAAGCTATGAGCTAGGCTACGTAATACAGACATTATTACCTCATGTATGTTAGATTTTAAATGGACATTGATTTGTACACACTAAACTTCAGTAAAGACAATTATTGAAATACTTCACACCTTGGCGCATCCTGGGACTTGTCGTGTGCATGCAACTATAAATAGCAATCGATTTTCGTCACCTTTCACAAAAGAGGTTTCACCACTGAAACAACATTTCCCAGACGCCACCGCTGCTATATAATAATCTGTAAAACAAGGCAGGTCTATAGAGCTCATGTGGAGGTAGTACAGAACGGAGCTCCGAAAAATATAAAACTGTTTAAGGTCCACCTTTATTTGTTACGGGAGTTTTGGTATCATGGAATTAAATGAAGACTGGGCTGTGGAAATTCTTTTGTGCTGATCAATACCAAATTGCTGCTATTCAATACAAGTTCTTCTCGTAGTGAAGGTAAAGTTGCGCGTAACTCTGTACACTTTTCAGAAGAGAAGGCATCCTGTCATGCGTTATCGGCATAAGCAAGGAAGTGCACGATGCAATGCAACGCAACGTTTTTTTAAATGCATGTTTTGTATGCATTTACAAAACGGCTACCTCCGGACAAATAAACAATGGGCAGTAAAATCAAGCAAACTTTAGGCTTTTTTTATGGGGATTTTTAATTTGTAGGACAGCAAGGCTCAACATGACTGCATCACGCTTGATACATTTTATGGCATTGTTCAACACGAAATTGTCAGAACAAACAGTAACTGTTACTACTATTCCATTGTCAGGTAACAGTCAAATGTAGCCTGTCTATATAAATTACTGTAGCTAGCTAGCAAGCTAGATCTTTCTATGTCTCCATATTTTATTATGTTGATTCAGTAATTTTAACGTGTACCGTTAAATTAACAGTATTCCATACTGAAGATGTGGAATAGCTAGTGACTGACATGATGCCGACCACGTCGTATAGACTAGCTAGCCTACACCTTAGGCTACAATTAAAATTTGCGGCGGTAGTTTTGGCAATTCAAATTTCCCAATTGTAGCCATAGTTACAGTGTGCCTTTTTCAATCAATTTAAAAAGGATTGATGTAGGCTATATGACGAGGAAAATACGCAATATATATATATATATTTTTTCTACAGCAGAGCTGTAGCCTACAAAATGTATATTATTAGTGAAGCCGTTCACTTTTTGTATATTGGCTGGGTTAGGAATGTATTACGTAAGAACCTTGAGGAGGCTACATTATTGCATGCGAAACGTCCTAATAGTGATTTGCTTTGAAGTCAGACTTAAATGTTTTGACAGCTGGAGCTGGAGTAACTTGTGAAATAAACAATGGCATTAAACTTCAGTTTATTTATTTTTTCTCAGATGCGAAAGGAGGTACGTTCATATATGCCATACTGATTTTTTCCTGAGATTTAATGTAGGCTATGACATCACGTATTGTATTATCATGGGGAAATTGAGTGTTGAAATGATGAATAACATACCGTAGGTGCTTTGAAACTGCTGGCTGTCTGCGTTCGATGTTTAGATGATGTTTGTATGGGAGGCACTGCCCATTTGCCCTCCTAGATGTCTCGAGTTCAACAGCACCTGTAAGGAGACCTGCGTCAATGAATGAAGCAAGTTGTGAACACTCGGACGATATTTAACGAAATAACATTCGAATTTTGTAACATGTTAATGAAGACGTGTGGCGTAATAAAAAGTCAGACGTTAGCGAAACGATATTTTGCCATATTCTTAATACAGGAATGCATCACAAAAGTTTACTGACTGGAAAAAGGACCGTTCATTTTACTGCCGTTAGTCTGCATGGTTTAATTAATCGGTATTAAGTTCGATCGTAAAATTATTAATAAAAAACATAAAACCAATGAGTTAGCATAAATAAATGGGCTGGATTGTATTTCATAATTTATGTGTAATTGCTTTGAGATGTTCCACACATGAGCGCTTAGATAAGGCCATGCATAAATGTCCTCCTGAGGAGTTGGCTTGTCTATTGCCATTAATTTCTTGTTATCTATTGAGTTAACTTGACAGTATAATTTAGGACCTTCTCATTGTATCCTTTCTGCATTGCTAGCAGAAGCTGCTTAAATGAGTGGACTATTGTGAAGGTGTGTAATGGATAATCCAACGAATAATCCAGGGCTAAATTAATTTGATGATAAACCCTTCAATGTTGCCTTTAGCATAAACGCTGTAAAGTGAAGATGGGATAGGAACGCTTTAGGTGTACTAAACTGTCAGCCAAACATGTCAGGTTTGGCCAGTTCTGTTTGGACTACCTGGTCTGCGTGTACATTGATCCTCAATGGGCGTCTGTTGAGAGCAGTTATTCAGAGGCAAGCTTCATTGGGCCAAAGGAACTGCACTTTTTGTGAAGTTTAAAAAAAAACTTTTTATTATTATATATTTTTAAATACATTTTGCAAAAAATAAAAGCATGCATAAAACCATCCATGTGGGGAGAGGGGTGACGAGAACAAAATGGGGGAGGCAAAAGAACAGTCTTTTGCAGTTTTCTATGTCAGCTAATATTGCCATTTGATTCTTTCACAGGCACAATCCAGGTTGACAAAAATGTCGGACAAGCTGTCTAGTTTTCTCCACATTGGGGACATTTGCTCCCTGTATGCGGAAGGATCAACAAATGGATTTATTAGCACTTTAGGGTAAGTGTGTTTGATCTTCTACTGGCCTTTCTAAGGGTCTCAGTCACTGCCACTTTCTGTAGACCATCCCCTGTTTTAGCCATGCATAAGCACACACACACATCCACACATGCCAACATGGATACATGTACACATGCGCACACACGCACGCACAATAGTGCAGTAATAGTTAGTTTTACTCCCTGTTTATTTTTGTGGAGGCAGTTTGTTTCAGGACTATTTCTTCCTAACGGCAGGTAGGAGAAATTGATGTACCAATAACAAAGCATGTCGGTGCCCATTGATCAACACAAAATGTATTTCCATGTGTCAAGTAAAGTGTTGTATGCAGTCAGCAAGGGGAACAGAGGCGATGCTGTATCTGGAAATTCTCCATTATGAATGAATAGATTTGCAGTTGAAGCTCGCTCCTGGTATGTGTCTTCACAGCTTAAAGGAGTTGCCGACATAGTGTAATCAAAATGCACACTCGCACCACTGGCATAGTCGCTTGAATAAAGAAAGAAATGCATGGGCCGCATGCTGTGATGCTCAGCTGTCCGCAGGAGTTTGTGTTCTAAAAAAAAAAGTCAGTGTGTGTGCTCTGACTTGGGTGTGCTTTCCAAGGAGAAGTCTGGTAGGCAGTGTTTTTGTGGAGGTGATGGTAGGGGTGGAGAGATAGTTGTCAAAGTAATATTGGAGCTGGGTATTCCATTACATCGAACTGGGCAAACCAGTCATTGAAGAGAATTCATTGAAAAAGATGTTTTTTGTGATGGCAGACCATTTCTGGGAGATATTACATGGATTGTTGGAGCGAGGGAGCTGAGGCTTTATTCTGGGAGACTTGAGCTGTCTGGGTTCCCTGTCTTTTTCTTCCTTGTGTTTTAAACCCGAGTGCTAGAACTGGAAGGCATGCTTGTGCTGGCATGGCCGTGATATCACTTCACAGCTGTGCATAGTCTGATTCAGGCGGGGGGAAGTGGTTGGGGGGGGCGGCAACCAAACACCTGACACATTGACCACAACCTGCAGGTGAAAAGGGACTGCCTTCATCTGGGACCCGTAGAAGGGTATAACTTTTGTCAGTGAATACATGTATATTTTTGTCCTGACACCATGTTAGAAGGCTATTGTTGCTCATATGCAAAGCTTTGTGGCCTTGCATATCACAGGGCCAGCAGCTTTGCAGATTGCAGCTTTTCACCAGGAGAGCACATTTTCCCTTCCCCTGCCTGAAAACGGGCACCGTGCTATTTCCTGTTTGGTGCTTTGTTCTTTGTTTTTCACCATCACTGTTGAGCCCTGAATGGTGCTCCTGGAATCTGACTGTTAGTGAGATAAGAGATGACTGATGGGAGAGATTAAACAGTTTTTTCAGAAATAACCCTGTGTCACACAGACACAGGCATGATGGAGGAACACGGCTACTTGAATAGCGATGTCTTGACGGCACATTCTGCACTTGGCGCAGATTCTGCATGGTCATCACTTTTCTCACAGGAAGGATGGTGCACATTATGGCAATGGGCAATGACAGCCACACAGATACAAGCATGAGGTGAATTTTGACACTGCCCAAAGCTGCTGGGAAAGCTACAAGAGAGAGAAGACTGGAATTACATTGTTCTTCAATCATTTCTGCCTATGGAACAACCCAGGAATGCTAATTAATTTTATTGTATGCCTTTTCGGGACACTGGATCTACTGAACGAGCTTTAACCCTAACCCTAACCCTAACCATAACCCCTCCCTGTGGGCGTGGTCTAAAAGATCATTGTCAAGAACTGTAAGGCATGCAAATAATGCTGTCCTGTGTGGCTGTGGCGCTGTGCATAAAGGCACAACTGAACATGCACTGAGCCCGGTAACCATAACAGCCCTTCCGGTTATCCCAAAGCAGGCTGTTTGCTTTGGTTCCGTGTCCTTAATCTATGAACTGTGATCATGGAAAAAGAAAATGAATGTCAGTGAAGCTAGACTACAGGGCCAGAGAGAGGCATGTTTGAGCATGAAACAGAGTCCTCCTTGAGTGGGAATAACTGTCACCTCCTCTTTCCTCCTTTTCCTCCACGCATGCTTCCTGGTCCAAAGCTCTACCCTGGACACAAGTCCACGGGGTCTAGAGCCGGTGTATATTTTAACGGCCTTGGCTGATCTCAGCTGGAGACTGCACACTTTGTAAGTGGTAATGACAGGGGATTGGTCCTCAGGAGGGAGAATGGATAGAAACCTTGAGTACGGGAAAGGGCGGAGACGGGCCTTCTCTCTGTACCAACTCGGAGGAAGTGGTACTTTGTGTGATTGAATCTTTAGGGCGAAAAATCTCAGTTTGTGGTGGAATTTTGGCACTCTTTCAGATTTACTGCATGTAGTGCATGCTGTGTGATGTGATGCAAATTTGTACACTTAGGGAAGGTTTAAGATGTGCCCCCCCCACCCCCTTAACCCTAAAAGTAAATTTCCCCGATTGTCTGTCTAGAAACAAACTCAGTGTCCCAAACCAAACAGTGTCATAATCAGTCTGCTGATATTGTATTACATGGTATTCAAGAATGAGAAAAATCTTTTGTGTATTTGTTAAGCATTGGCAGTTAGGCTATTTTTAGTACAGACAGTTTGGTTACCGACTTGCTCACTGCGAGTATAACATGCTTTCAATCCTGGTTGCTTCCAGTACTCTTCATACTCAGGTCACACATGGCTTTGTGCTTTTATTCTGCATTGGAATGGGGCCCAAGCCCTTGATTTCCTGTGGCCTTTTCTGAGAACAGGTCTACCCCACTGTATCAGACATGTACACCATATGGCAAAGAGTATAAACTGACCTCAGACACATTCTATGGTTCTTACTGTCCAGCTCGCTGGTGATCTTTCACAGTACAGTGCACATTACTGATGCTGAAGCCCTGCGGTGTCTGAAGGACAGGTGGTCTACACACCCTTCTGTTCAGTGTGTGGCCTGGAGGCGACACAAATTGCCAAATGAACGCTCACTGGCCGGACTACTCATTCATGAATAAATTATATACTCTTGGTTGGGGGACACGTCAGTTGCACTTAATAAGGCAATGGGAGGATTTTCCAGCTGACATCTTATGTGTGCACGCATCTTGTGGACACCTGTGTTATCACTGGCTTTTGATTGACAGCTGGTGTCATTGACTGCTATTTTTTCTTCAGTCTTGTAGATGACCGCTGTGTGGTACAACCAGACACAGGGGACCTCAACAACCCTCCTAAGAAGTTTAGAGGTAAGGAATGCTTTATCTCCCTCCACAGCCTTTACATCTGAAACCTTCAAGGATATATCATGTTTGATATTTCTCAAAGGATATTTGAGGTGTCACACATCAGCTGCGCTGAATCAACTGAGTTCTTCTTTAAAAGGGTTTATTGGAATTTTTACTATTGAGAAGGAAACGAATAATTCACACAAATCCACATATTGTTCTTTTTTTCTGGCTGCTCTTATCTTGATTATGTGTTGAGCCTCTGTTATTTTGTGAGGGACAGCACATAGGCTAATTATCATAAATACAATGAAAAGGGAATATGCTCCAGAACTACAAGTTTTTTAACTTGACTGTTGGTGAAACGCGTGGCAGACTGTGAATAATATTTTTGTCTTAATTTCTACTTTGAAAGAAGTGAGCCTACAGTAGTGTGTGAAATGTATCACTTGAGTTAATCAACTATAGGCAAAACATGCAAATGCCAGTCTATTATTATACATTTTCTTCTGGCAAACATACTTTGGCAACGTCCATGTCCTACTAGCTAATAAAGCTATATTTGTACTGTGATGTATGGATGTTAGCATATTTTGTGTTAGAATATCTGTGTGTTAGAATGCTATGCTTTTGAGGAGGTTGAGTCAACTTTACAAAGCGTTTTTTTCACAGGTCATAACGATATTCACCAGCTGATCTTAAACCCTGCGCTGTGAAATAGAAACTAATGTCTGCAGTGCAAATTAAGCTTTTCCCATATGAATTAACCTTGTGCCCACTTGCCTTCTCCTACTGATGAGTAAAACTCAACTATGCTTCTTCAGACGATCACCAGAACAACATGAAACTAAGGTCTTTACAACGAGGTGGAGGCATAGTGACCATTTGGTGATCCTAGTGCTCGGCTTAGCTTTGGGTTTGCCTGTGGTATCATTTTCTCTATTTTCCTGAATTGAGCATTACTGGGGAAAAAAAACCTTTTCTCCAGTGTGAAGCTTATTGGAGCAGGTAGTAAGCATGATAAATCATTAATTTGGCATTTCTAGAGCAGAGTTTATTTGCGAAAGTCCTGTGGTCTATAAATAGAGTGCAATGCATCACTGGATGCTGAGTTTGGGATACGTGTATGTTGTCTATTTAGGGTGTATACTGTAGTTTTCTGTGCTCCTGATTTAAAGCACTGACTATATAATTGTGTGTGAAGCATCACAGTGAACTTTGAACTACTCAGTGGAGTCTTTAGAGGTAGCGCTGATGAAGAGTATTGCTCTGGTGATATCTGGCCTGGACATTAAGATCCAGCATTGGTGCTGATGGTAGTAAGTAGTAACCCTGGGATTTTGTTTTTTCTCTCAATTTGCTTTGGTTTACAATGTAATTCAGAACACATTCTCCTTTGCCCTGTTTGCAAGTGAGCAGTATGTCAGATTATCTCAGGGTATAGCATCCTGGTCCAGCACTCTGCAGCTTCCTGAGATTACACAAAGGACACTTCATACCAAACCTTATGTCCTTACATACTCTACAGGCTAGGCTATGGATGTGTCAGGTGTTGGGTCTTCAGAACTACAACCGAGTAGGGTAATATGAGGGATGTGGGGGGTTGGGGTTGTTGGCCATCCTGTCTCTCCACGCTTGCCAGTTTGCTGAAGAGGATTGTTGGCATAGAAACAGAGTCCACATAAAGGCTGCTTGAGCTTGCTGTGCTGTGTTTCAGCGTGCTTCTTTCTTTTTTTTAATTATTTGTGTTTCGTTTTTATTTATTACAGATCAAAAAAAAATGTTAGGAAATTATATTGCCCTAATGCTAACATAACATCAGCATCTCCTCTCATCATCATCAATAAGGAACTATGACAACTGCTACACGCCTGTATGTCTACTGTGCTTCAAACAACATGGCAGATTTTTTAAGGTTCAAACTGTTTCTCACAGGGCCTAATCCATACTCTTACAGTAGGTGCTCTATACAGTATATTGGCAATTGTTGTTATGAAAGCCAGAGGCAATAGATTTTGCACTTCTATAAAGCATGCTTAATTTCTACCATGCCCAAGTGTCCTACAGTGGGGACCAAAAGTTTGAGGGCAGTGACACAATTTTTGTTGTTTTGACTCTGTATTCCAGAACATATGAAATGGAACATTTGAAATGGAACAGTGACTATGAGGGTAAAGTGCAGACTTTCAGCTTTAATTGGAGGGCTTTTACTTACATATCGGGTGAACCTTGTAGCAATTGTAGCCCTTTCTATACATAGTCCCCCTCCATTTTAGGGGACAAAAAGTAATTGGACAAATTAGCAAACTTCAATGAAGTCCTCATATTTAATATTTGGTTGCGTATCCTTTGCATGCCATGACTTCCTGATGTCTGTGACTCAACAACATCAAAAGACTCTTGATATATTATTTTCTGATACCTTACAACTAGATACTATAACCTCTGCATTTTAATGGATCTCTATGGGAAATGAGGGGTGGGACTAGATTAAGCTGTAAATTACGCTGGAACAGTATGGATCACAAGGTTGGCTAAATGGCTGTAAGTCATCAAGGGACTGAGGTATCAAACAAGCCTCAAACCATCACTCTGCTGCGAGTTTCTACTTTTTAAGTAGAAACTTTAAAAGTTTCTTCTGACTTATTTTTCCATAGAGTTCAAAGTGATCCATCCATATCTACTGCATATCTGGCAGCAGAGTGATGGTTTGAGGCTTGTTTGAGGCTTGTTTGATACCTCAGAGCCTTGAATACTTACAGCCATTTAGACAGCCATTTCCCCCCCGCCCCCCCCCCCCCAGAATAAAAACTTTATTTTAACTTTAATATTTGCAATATCAATGGGACAGTCTTCTTTGGAAAAAACAAACAAAACAAGAATGATTTAGTCTCTGGGTTCATTCCAATCGTTTATTTTCACTCCTTGCATCCTTTCCTCGCTCTTTAGCTCCGCCCAATGGAGGACGTGAAGAAAGGATGCAAGGATCAGATGCGAAAATGGAGGAATTCAGGAAACATGCACTAGGCAAATGGAACGTCTTTGCTCAATCAAGCGTCAGCATCATATTATGCTTACATACTTAACTATAATGTTTATTAGCCTCTTTTTTCACGAATAAATGTGGATTGTGTTAGTCATAAAGAATGAGTGTCATTATGGATTAAAGTGCATTATAATAAATGGAAAGGAACAGTGAAATTGGATTGGTGTAGGGGTGTACCCGTCAGGTGGCAGATCTGGAGAGGTGGATAATTTATACACGTCACACATTCCGAGAAAAGGCTTCGGCAAAGGATACATTCTCCAGTAGCAAAAGCATCCTGCAGTAGCCTCCTCGGTCCTCCAAGGAGCATTTAGCGGTTTGGAATGTCCTTAAAGATGGCGAATCTCGATGGGTTTCTGGGTCAGGTGAGGCCTGAGTAGAAGAGGACGGATAAAACAATCGATTGGAATGAACCCTCTGTCTTCCTTCAAGCTCTTCTGTAGATGCCCGTGTTGAAGTAGCTTGTACCTCCCTCAGGTGTTCATAAATAAATTATTGATTGAAGGAAGTTTATTCCTTTTAGGGATAAAAAAAAAAATACCTTACCAACTAAACAAGTCCATAACTGAACTTCCAAAGAAATTTCTGAAGCCTGAAGGAATTCTTTTAATTATTAGTGGCATGCTACTGTATTTCCAAAGTACATAATCGTATCTCTTTTAAATAATATAGCGCATTAAGCACAATGTGAACATGGGGTGTTTATTCTACATGGCACCCATAGCCATTTCTGATATAATGTGGCTTAAAATGGTAAATAATTCCTCTAAACACGACAAGCACCTAATTAAGAAATTAACAGCTCGTTAAAATTCTGGGATTTAAACTGTGGTTGCAACGAAAACCAACATACAAAGGGGGGCCCCAGGACCGGTTTGGGAACCCCTGCGCCTAACTGATTCCAGGAAAATTTGTGTCCTTTGAAAATGGACGTTTTTAAAAACGTCTTACTGGCAAGTGTTCTTTATACTTTGGTTCCCGTCATTGTTCAGTGATATTTTACCCCCTTTTCTTTCTCCCTGACCTGTATGCACCGCTTGTACCTCTTGAGTTACAGCTGTCCCACTCAAACTGTATTGTATTACCTGTAGTGCATAAAACGATCACTGGTTCACAGATGAATGCCTGCACTTTTCTGATGCATTCACCTGTGAAGCGGCCACAAGCTGCCTGTTTCTCTTCTGCAGCGTGTCATTTTTCTTGCATAAGATAAGGACCGTGCGACTTGCCTATGTATTGCCACAGACACCTAAAAACAAGTTTACTGTCATGTACGTGCAATTGAAACGTAATTAGTAAACGATTAAATCTTCTAGGCAGAAATATCTAAAATATTCTTCATTGCACAAAAAACTGAAATTAATATTTTTAAAAATAAATAAATAAACTGAAAATGAACTCTTAAACTAGGCAGTACTGACTTTTGTAGTCAAATAATGGCAATGAACTGGACTTAATTCGTACATAGTCATACATAGATGTTTGTAGCCCAATAGCATGTCAGTGTAGTGTAGATGTGGCTCTTGGTCATCTGATATAGTCGTTTAATGTTGTTCTGGTTAATGTTATTCACACTCTGCCCTGGCCTGCACTGGGTCAGAGTGGTTCTGGATCTTTCGCTTTGTTCTGAACCATATCTTACATGGTGTCCTATACCAAATCAGAGTGGTTCTGGGTCTTTCGCTTTGTTCTAAACCATATCTTACATGGTGTCCTATACCAGATCAGAGTGGTTCTGGGTCTTTCGCTTTGTTCTAAACCATATCTTACATGGTGTCCTTTACCAGATCAGAGTGGTTCTGGGTCTTTCGCTTTGTTCTAAACCATATCTTACATGGTGTCCTTTACCAGATCAGAGTGGTTCTGGGTCTCACCCTGTGCCCAGGTTAGTGTGTATTGTTCCGTTGGGCTTTGGACTTTATTCGCTAGTGCTAGGCTGCTAGGATTAACTTTTGCATGTGCTGCCTGCTTATGTGTATAAGATACAAGGCCACATAAGAGCTCTGTGAAAATTCCACAAACCACAATGTTCAGATGTTCCCTCCGGAAGCGACACATTTCAAGGACGTGTCAGATTTTGGCAACGGGCACAGCCATGCAATCTGAAAAATGGCTTTGAAAGGCTTCCTGATCAATGTGACGCGCTGAATGCATATTAATGGGGTTGAAAATGAAGGCAGTGCAGGTGTTGGCAAACCTCATGTAAAGGGTTTTGCAAATACATTATTATCATAAAATGACATGATTGCCCATGTGTTTTTACCATTATCAGACTTAATTTTAGCTAAATGAAGGTCATCAAGATTAAATCACTAAAGTTTTGTCTGTGAAACTGTAGCCAACAGGCAGAGTTATATCTGCCTGCATTTCTGTGAGGTGGGTTTCGCCTTTTTTTTTTTTTTTTTTTAAAGCTGCATGCAGTGATAAAGTAAGCAACTGGTTTCTCCCAGGTCCTTACTTTGACTAAATTAAACAATTAAACAAATGATTCTGATTCTCTTCTTTTTCTCATACGTGTGTGTGCTTAATGCCTCATATCCAGGTTTGCCGGATTGTTCTCTGAGAGATTTGCTGTCAGCAGGGGGGGGGCTCCATGAGGCAGGCTTCATGAAGAGCTGCCCTTGACATGTGTGTGCATTACCAATACGCCTGCCTGCGTTCATGCTCTTAGGATGGACTGATTCTGCCCCCACCCATCTGATCAGATCAGGCAAGACCCGCTTAGAGAGGGTCATCTCCCCATGTGCATGGTCACCTGAAACAGGACAATGTGTACTGAGTTCTAATTTGTCAAGCTGTGCAGAGCTGGTGTTGGACTGAAAATGGGACAATGTGTTCTGACTTCTGAATGGTCAGACTATTCAGAGCTTTGTTTTAGTGTGTGTGTGTTGACTTCTGATTGGTCAGACTGTGCTGGTCTGGCTTTAGACTGCAAATAGAGTTTGTGCTGATTTCTGATTGGTACAGGGCTGGTATCAGACTGCAAATCAGACAGTATGTGCTGATTGGCTGATGCACCTTTTATAGGGTGTATGTTGGATGGGAGGATATGTGCAGCCAGTGAGACAGTGGGTTGGAAGATGGTAGAATGCAGGGAGAGGGATAGGGCTGCTGGATGGCTCATTTGGTTAAGGTACCATGCCTATTGTACCATGTGGTGCATGGATGAGCCTCATGGCCTTGGATCGAATCCAGACGTTGCCAGTGCCGACTGGCCGGTAGCCCCATAGGGCAATGCACAATTGGTCGCCCTGGGAATGGAAGGATTAGTCAGATAGGATCATCGCTATCTAGCGACCCACAACAGTCGATCGGGCACCCATAGATTCCAGTCAAAAGCTGCATATGAACGGTCTTCCTCGGACTCCGCTCTGTGCAATCTTAGCTGTAGTCTGCGATGTGAAAAGAAGCAGATCGCGACACCTCGTGTTTTGGAGGGGAACCGTAGATGTCTACACTCTCCCTAATCAGCAGTGGGGTTTGCGCACGTATGTGGCTGCGGTTTTAGACTATTTGCCATTCTGCGTTGGATATGCTCAGCCTTGTTGGGCGCAAAATTCATAAAAAAAAAAAAGGAATGCAGGAAGAGGGATGATGGAGGGGTGGTAAGAAACGGTAAGAGTAGAATGAGAAGGGTGGTTCAGGGGAGCTGTAGAGACTGAAGCCAGAGAGGAGAGAGAGGGTTTGCTCGAATGCTTGGTGGACTCTACTTTGTGGTTTGCCGTCTTGCCTTATTTGGTAATGCTGTTCGTAAGGGCAAAAGGGGTTGATAAGGTTAAAATGTGACGTCATCTGCTATTTTTTAATTTTTTAAAGGTGGAAACCCATGCTAGAGGAACTGAAGCATTTGCTCACTTTGTTTGGCTTTGTCATTATTTCACTGCTTTTATCTGTACTCATAGGCTAATTCTAAAAATGGACACATTCACATGCTGAATGGATGGTACTGGTATGGATAGGTGTATGGATAGAGGGAAGCTCTTGTTTACTGAAATAATCATCAATCAATACCTCTTGACGCAATCTTGTTTGTTTCAAAATAAGGCAAAAATGTTGAAAAGCATTATGTGCATACTTATTTAAATGCTATTTGTTATGACTCCAACGCCATACCCCTGCTGAGTTTAACCTGTTATTGTGTGCCTGTGGTGATTTTGCATGTAAACAACAAAAACATTTTATTTTATCTATACTGATACTGGTCAAAGTGAATTGTGAATGGTAGTTGAATGGTAATGCAAAGTGAATGGTAGTTATTTTCATGTTTGCTAGTTACTATTTCAGTGCTGTGTAAGCAGTTGTTCATGCATATTATGCTATGGGCCATTTCATGTTTTGTTTGTGTCAAATTGTACTTTTATTTGCAGTCTGAGTGCATTCCAGCCTGGTGACGTCCATAAATGTAAGCTCACATTTTGTGGCTGGTATAAGCTGAAAAAGGCTGAATTGCGCAAGCTGCCAGAACACATGAACGTTTTTTTCTACCTGCGGGGCTAAAGCAGACTCATTTTGGGCAATTTTTTATTGTAATAATTAGATAATTTGGCTATTGACATTTCTTGAGTTGTGACTAAATACCTGCACTTCTTAACAAAAGCACACGTCTGTCCCCAAGTATTCGCTAGTATAAAGAGTCAATACGTTAGATTCTGCAGGCAGATTCTTTCTGTACCTCACATTTTTCATTATGTCATTCGTTGGCATGAAGCCCAAGTACACAACGGGTCCTCTTTGCTTTCCCTGATGACGTTGGGCAATATGGCCGACCTTGAACCCAATCTGACCAAACAAAAGTGACCTGCTGCTCATGGGAAAACCAATTTCCTGTTCCTGGAGGAAAGTTTAATCTCGTAACCTTGTGCTTTCATGGTTTGGGATTTCGACCGCTTGTGTCTCCATGAGATATTTTTACATACCCTCTCTGTTCAAAATATTTAATTATCGGCAAGTTCCGCAGCTTGTGGTTTTGGGGCCTAGTTTGGGCCCCTTCATCCGCCATGCTCCTGTTTATTTCTCCCACTATACTCCTGTACTTCCTGAATATTACTGATGTGAAACTCACCCCCCCCCCCCACACGCACACACACCCATCGTATTATGGTATCCTTGAATGTTTTCTGTTATTCGCATTACAGTAAAATCATGCATAACAACCGGAATGCAAGCCATCCCCACCCCTTCCCCTTTTTCCCCTCTACAAATGTAGTCTATAGCTGCTGTGGTAATATACTACCTCTCATATTTTCACTACAACTATTGGCGGTTATGGACTGGATTGCATTACCACTGAATACGACGAGTAAAAATTACAGAACATTTCCCCTTAGCCAAATGACCTTCAGTGACAAGTGCAGATATTTAGTAGTATAAACATTTATGTGGTTTGTTGGTTTTTCATGTTCTCAGTTACATCTCTGTATAATCATAATTACAATTCAGAAATTACTGTTATATGGTCATTAGACTTAAGTCCATCCATTATGAACCTCATAATACTGCTGTGCTCTTTTTAAATATGGAACGCTGTAAGAGTAATACACAGGGCTATGTGTTTCTAAGCCTTGTGCTGAACCGATATTGTACCTTGGCCCTGGCTAATCTCTGGTTTTACTGATCCTTACTTGCATTTGCAGGCCTGGTCTATCTGGTTTTCTGCCATGCAGATGTAGCTGCAGCACGATATGCCTTTCTAACTGACTGCATGCAAATGGAAGGGGAAGTGGTTTTGTATTGCATTTGTATGAATGTGGCTCTGAAAGTCTCTCAGTCTTCACATTCAGAGCACAGAACTTTATTGTAACATGCATATGAAACTCTTAACACACTGCCTGGGCTGGACACACCAGACCCTGTAACACACTGAGGGGTCGATTTACTAAAGGTTTGCGTGTAGAAAAACTGTTGCCACCCGCAAAAAAAAAAATCGTCCGAGGTCATCATCTAACGAGGTGTAAAAAGGATTGCGTGTGCTAAAATTGAAAGATACGTAGATTTTTTGCGAGTTAGCCTCAATGAATATGCAATATTGGGCGTCCCTACGTTATTTCGCAAAATAGTGGGAGGTGGCCATGCAAATGGATTACTTTAGCATGTGTAAAGTGATTTAATAAGCCCGAAAGAAAGTTTGTAAAAGGCATTTGTGGGTGCATTTTAGTACAAATGGAAAGCTGGTATTAAAAGACACTGAATCGATAAGATGAAGGCTGTCATTGCAGCAAGACATGTACGGGTGTTTGGAAAATCCATAACTGAACGTTCTGAATGATTGCGTAACAATGAGGGCTGATTAACTGACCCATTCTAGCTAACGCTCAAAATACACAAGAAGAGAATTTGTGGATAGCCTACATAGGCTACATCCTGAACAGTACGAATATATTTTTTAATCGTGAAGCATATCTTACAGAATACAAGAGTAACTAGTATTTTAATCAAACAAGCAATACAAAATATATAAGAAACAGTGAATAACAAGCAAATCAAAACTTTATAAAAAATAAAACCTGTGATCAAATGGAAATGTGATTTTATGTGACACTTATGTTGCGTAGGCTTATTGTTAGTAAGCATAGTTATGATCATTTCAGTCCTGAAATGAGAGACATCCAGTGAAACAGTTTGTAATAAACAGCCAGCTCTTTCAGTGTAACAATAGCCTATATCAAACAAAAATACCATAAAAAGGGCAACATTGCTGCCAGTTTTTTTTTACCGTTTTCTTACAGTATAATAATTCCAAACGTGCACAATCTCATTTAAATATGGCTGATTGCGCCTGGAGTAATTTGCATAATGACTCTTAGTTGCAAAAGTGTGAAATGTTAACACGTGCAAATACTTTGGCTGCACCCACAAAATAACACCCCTTATTTGGGATCTTAGTAAATCGACCCCTGAGGGCCTGATTACTGAGACCTTTTTGCACATGCAAACCTAATAACACAACCAACGATTGGTGCAAAACAAACACCATGACCAGTCACAGACAGATACACATGCAGGTGGACTCTTTGGACTCAGTATGTCAAGGATAAGGTAGTAGCCTGCAATTTCAATTGGACCAGGGCTATTGGATATCAGAGGTGATTCCTTTCAGATGGGGTAGTAATGGATATGTGGACCGTAGAACAATGGTTTGTTTGTAGCATGGTAGGAGAACACAGCTGCAGGCTGACGCACACAGGCTTACTGTGCGGAGACCTGGACCGGGCAGAACTCGTGTCGGAATAGAGCCGGAGATGTAGACGGCTTTCTGCAAACTCAAATGCATTCAAAACCAGTGTAACTCAGGATTTCCATTTCATCCTGTTTATTTCGTGGGATCACATGACTTCTTCTCTCTGTGTGGAACAGTAGCAGAATGGAAAAGAGCTGGTTGTATATAGTGCCTTTAGCGTGGTTTTAAAGGATCTCAAAGTCTTGCAAAGTGGGGGAAGAGGAAGGAAACTCATCCTGTAGCGGTAGTGTGGTGTATGGGGGTAGCAGTAACAGCTATAGTAATTTAGTAATATAGCATGTACTATAAGTGTGCAGCAGGGACTAACGGTCTCAGGAAGGCATGCTTGCTAGAGTTGGCGGCGTGTGACGTCGTGCGAGCCGAACAGCTGTGTGACATTTCCACGTGCGGTTTCCTCCCGCCCACCTGCAGCAGTTACGGTGCAGGAATGCGTGTTCACTCGGCATCGCCACACGTCCCCGCACATCGCCCGCCCCCTGCTGCAGTCGCAGCGCCGGCCGCAAAACGTCGTCACCTTCCTGAGCACGGGCCGACACTCGGCGAAAAGGCATCGACGTTCAGCGGTGACTAAGACCACCGGGGCTGCTCACAGCAAAAGCGTCGCTCTCTTGCACAAATCCTGTGTGCCCTAGAAAGTGAAAGTACAAAACGTGTCGAAACCGAGATCTCGATGTGCATTGTTACGGATTGTACAGTTTGTTTCTATAGTGGCTGTGAGTGTGGTCACAGTGTTGGTGTGTTCAGTGCTGCTGTAGAGGTGAATGCTGGAGCCATACTGTGCAGATTGGCTGCACTATGCCACGCAGTGCCCGTCTCCCGTCCTGTTTTTGCATGAGCGTTTCTCCCCCCCCATTACACAGCACACAAACCTTCCCCCTCACCTTGGCACTGGCCCCACCTGGGTCTGAACCCAATATAACCTGCCTGCTGGAGCAGGAGACTGTCGAGTCAGGAAGTCCATCGGTTCTCTGTATCTATTTGATTCACTATAATACTGTAGGTTTGTCATATCTTATGTCTACAGATGTCTATATCTATATCACTGTGGACATTTGTGTGTCTATACCAACTCGCTGTGTCTGTAGATGCCTGAGTGTGTATGTGGAGCTGAGTTCTTTAGGGTTTATGCGGGCTCGCAGGGCCTGTGTGGGGTGGTGCTCATTCCTCTGCCTGTCCCCAGCACCGCCTCCCCCAGACAGGTGGAGAATCAGGGCTGCTGTGCTGTGTCAAAGAGCACCTGGGATAAATCTCCCTGTCCAGTATTAATAGCCCACTTAAGCTATTTAAAAAGGAGGACATCCAAGGAGATTTCGCCTGCCGCTCAAAGGCTGGCTTCAGTGTCTCTGATCTTAGACAGAGGCCACGTGGTGGTGATTGCTTTTGTTTAATCTCTGAGGCTGAGGTGAGCTCTTTCAGGAGGCGCTCTCTCTGTTCCTTTCAGGGTCTCTTCACCATTACGTGAATAAAGCTTGAAATGACGGTCTCTCCCTTGGCTTCTTTTTTTTTTTGTAGATTCCTGGACTGTTGTTAAAATATGGAACGATGTGGATTGAGATTGCTTTAATAACTGTAACTGAAGCATGCATTTGAATAGATTTTGCCAAATGAGAACGAAATGCTGTCTTAATAGATTAACACATTATTTCTTATACTAGTACAATTTGTAAAAGGTAGGAGGGTTCTTATCCTCGTAAAATGGTAAAAGGTTGGAGGGTTTTTGTTCAGTAAGTCTCACAGAAAATGTGTAGGCTAATAATGAAATAAATCATGAACTTCTTCAAATGATTTTGAGTCTGTGTGTTTCAGTTCTCATCTCATTTTTACATATGAAAGTTTAAAAAAATCTGAAAGTTAAGAAGAAGAAAAAAGTCAATTTAAATTTGACTAGGAAAGTCACATTGAGATTCATTCAATTGGTTTTTAATCCTTCATCGAATACTTAGGATAATTGTAGCCAGTGCATGGTTCTTGAAAATGTTAATGCTAATGCTAAATTACAATGTGTGGATTAAAGTTGGCCAATACTTACCTTTTTTGTTGGAAGAAATGGCCAGTGCAAGTTTTATGTCCTGATAGTGTGATCTCATTGGTTCAGGGGAGTTGAGACGATCTGTGCATACTTTAGTCTATTTAAATGTTTTAGTTTAAATGGACATATGAGGACACTGCGGTCTCTGTGCCGCTCTTTCCTCACTTCAGGCATTTGTAAGAATGTATTGCTTTAAAAATATATATATATATTAGGAATATATCTAGGACTTTCTAAAAAGGTCTGTTTGATGATGGTGGTTCTTACTTGATGCACATGTTAAATTTTGAATATTCCAGTATTTGAAAATGTGTCACAGAAGTTTATGTGAATTCACTGAATGAGTTAAGAAAATTAGGGACAAAGGGGTCAATTTACTAAGATCCCAAAATAAGGGATCTACCAAAGTATTTGCGTGTGTTATCACTTCACTGTTTGCAGATGATCAACGAAGGCATTATGTAAGCCGCAAATTAGAGATTGTGCGTGTTTGGAATGGTTACACTGTAAAAAAAAATATGTCGTAAGAGAACGGTGAAAAGACTGGCAGCAATGTTTCCAGTGAAAAAAATAAAAATTTTCACATTTTCACAGTACACTGAGATGATCATAACTATAGGCTACTTATACTGTACTACTTGCACCATTGGTGTCACAAAATCACATTTCCATCTGTTATGGGTTTTATTTTGATAGTTTTTATTTGCTTTGTTATTCACTGTTTGTTATAATAGATGCTGTATTGCTTGTTTGATTCATGCCATTTATTCTTGTATTCTGTAACTTGAGTTGCTTCAAGATTAAAAATGTATTTATTCTTACTGTTCGTGTGTATTTTGAGCATTGGCTAGAATGGGCCAGTTAATTAGCCCCCATTGTTACACAACGTTCAGTTATGGATATTCTAAACACACCTGTACATGACAGCTGTCATCTTATCGATTGTGTTTATTTTAATACCTGCTTCCCATTTGTACTAAAATGCAAGTGCAATTACCTTTCCAAAACTTGCTCTTGCCATTCATTCTTCCCTGTTATTTCTTTACCATTTATGGTTGTCAAACTGTAGGTCTCGAAAGTAGAAGTGGGTAGGCCAAAAGTGGAGTAAAAATGGATACTCTGTCCCTAATTTTCTTAATGATGGTTTGTGTCCACCAGTACACCAATGTCATTACTCCTAGTATACATTATTGGTGTCAAATATCAGAAATATCTGAGTGGTCAAGATTGAAAAGGAGCCATTTCCTCCTGGAATTACCCTATTGTGCTTAGGGCTGACTTATCTTTCTCTGCTTTAGCAGCACCAGTTTCTCTCCTGTCTCCGTATAATGTGTTAGTGTGCTGCTTCAAAATGGCCTGCTGTCTTTATTGTAAAGATTGAGAGGAAAACCTGCTAGAAAGTCAGTGCATCCTGAGTCGCCTGAGCAGCCTAGCATACACATCCCTACTGTAACTCTCCTGCCTCTCTACCTCACCCCCTCCCCCACACACACACCCTCGCCACACACCCCTCCACAGCTCGCTACCCATCTCCCTTTGACCTACCTAGCCCTCACATGCCTCATCCCTGCTCCATGTCTGTCCATTCGGGCTCACCTGTGTGGCCACCCTTTGTTTCCACGGCTCGTTTCTGACGGCTCATCCCAGACTTCCCTGGTGCGGGTTTAGGCATGGCTCTGTTCACCCGATGGGCTATTTTTACTCCTGTCACAGATAATCACATCCCCTGTGTCTCTCTCAGGTAGCAGTTCTTCCATCCGGAGGAAAGATATGTGCATTGGGTCAGGGACTCTCACGGTGTTTTAAGTGTGCATTGAGAGTGTGGGAATGCTGTCAATGAGACCCTGGTCTGCAATTTGACCAGGTGAATATGTTTATGCAAAGTGCGCTAACAAGTGCACACAAGCCACTGACTCAAAGCGGCTTCGCCTCGTCGTTCTGTACCCAAAATGAAATTCTTCTGTAAATATTAGGCCAGTGGCTCGTTTTATCCAAACACAAACTGCACCCTGTTCATAGGCTGTTTCTGTGCTTCTGCTCTACCCTTCCCTCGCCAGACTGCCTGTTCAAGCTGTGTCCCATGAACAGATACTCTGCGCAGAAACAGTTCTGGAAGGCTGCGAAACCAGGGGGAAGCAGCACGACAGACACGGTGCTCCTAAACAAACTACATGTGAGTGTTTTTTTAATTCTGCGCCGTCACCGTGTATGTTCCCCACTTGCTCCACCATCTGGAGAGTTGTCACAAAACCATATACCAGTCTTTCCCGCAGAATTACGAATCCATTGACTTTACTTGAGATAAAAAAGATAAGGATTGTATGCACTGTAAACTATGATGTTAACCTGATGCGAGTTGGAAAAGTGCTCGTCATAATGATGGACTACAGGAATTTCCTTTGCCAAACGTGAGGATTTCTCTGCAGACTTTTATCATTCAAGTAGGCGTGGGGATGAGAACTTTTGTCTTCATGTTTTATTGACTCTTAGTTCTGTCTGTCAGTGTGTAAGTAATGCAGATCATAGAGATGACCTGAGTGAAATTGTTCGCCGATGTGTTTGCTTTTGACTGCAGCATGCTGCTGACCTGGAGAAGAAGCAAAATGAGTCTGAGAACCGCAAGCTGCTAGGAACGGTGATTCAGTATGGCAACGTCATCCAGGTGTGTGATTTCTGCGTTGGGACGAGGAGCATGCTTGTCATGTGACAAGCTGCCAGGAAGTGGGGAGTCACATGTGAGATGCATTGATGCACTGACTCAGCAGCCATCTGATCAACAAATGTGAACCAACTGCAGCATTCCACAGTGGACACTAGTCTTACATAGAGCGTACAGACAGCCCCGGACACATGCTGGCTGGTTCTAATCTTCTGGGGTATGAGCAAACACTGACCCCTTTGGACACAGGATGCCCCAGTTTTAAACCCTGCTCTAGTCAAGTTAACCGTGGTGTCCAGCAGTGGCAACACTGTCCACATCTCTGGCTGCCAGTCCCTCTGCAGTGCCAGTTTAATATTTTCGGTCCCTATGGTAAAAGTGTAGTAGGTATGTAAGGTAGGCTCCATGAGATGTACTGTGTCTACAGTCTAGATGATAGATTTGTAAGGTAGTCCCCAGGCTGAATATTGTATCATGGTGTTAAATTTGTGAGGTAGGCCCCGCAAGGATTACTATATCTGGGCAGTACTGTAAGACCTATGTAGGCCTGAGGAAGGTTACTGTGGGGTTGTTGAGAGGACAGGGCCGGTCCACCACTGCTTCCCTCACACTTCCTTTCAGCCTGTAGCTTATTGGGCCCTCTGTTTATATCACACACAGTTCACAAGTTCAGCTCATTGCCCTGTTACTTACTGTGGCCATAGACAGGGCTTCTGCGGAAACTATGGAGACCATGCAGACAGAGGAAAGAAAATCTAGTTACCAGCAGGATGATTACATTGTGCATTTAAAGGGTTTTGAGACCATTTTGTAGGTGTTGCTGTCCTTAGATACATGATATCCCTAGAAGATGAATGGTATGTTTTCTATGGGACATTTGTTGATAGTAACCCCACGTTGAGTCAATCTCAGGATAGAAACACAATCCCAGTGGTCACCACCTCTCACACTGACTCTTCAGTGTCCTCTCAAGATGACAGTAGTTCATATGAATCATAGTGCTCCAAGAATTTGGGTAAAACAGCAGAATTTATTCATGTTATTCATTTTTAAGAATGCCAAGCTGTCTTGGGATCATCTTAAAATGGTGTATTCTGTACAGTACGTGTAGTTTGCGAAGACCACGCCCCCTTTTGTTTCACAGCGGTCCTGGCTCATCAAATTTTTCCTCAACAGTTAATGTGAAAAACGAAACGTGTATAGTGCAGCAGGAGACTCGGATAAATGTTACCTACATTTGTATCCTTCGTGTTGATGTGATCCTCTGTGTCATGCAGTTCTTGCTCAATCCCTGTTGTTGTTGAGTGCCGTTTCCAAACAGATTGTCACAGACTCAACCTCCGTTTCAGCTTTTGCACCTGAAAAGCAATAAGTACCTGACTGTGAACAAACGTCTCCCGGCCCTGCTGGAAAAGAATGCCATGAGGGTGACGTTGGACTCGGCTGGAAATGAGGGCTCTTGGTTCTACATCCAGCCCTTCTACAAACTCCGCTCCATTGGGGACAGTGTAAGTGACTCTGGAGCAGGGGTAAACAGACAGACCAATGGCCACATTCTGAGCAGACTGGCTGTGTACTAGTTAAGAATACATTTGAGACTCTGTCTACTTTGCATCGAACGACAAGGGTCTGCACGCTTGTTTCTTTCGGGTGGGCCAAACTGCGTGCACGCAGACGGAACTGGAAAAAAGAGGTCCGGCATCAACACAAACTGCAGACAGTCCAGTGGATCTGTGTGGTAGCAGACACATTTCAGACATTCGATAAGTGCAATGACCATGCGAGAAGCGTAGTGAAGCAGAAATAAGATCATTCTTGGGTCTCCCAGAATGGGCTGGTGAACTGAAAAAAGACAAAATAACTGATATTCAATTACGAATGACAATCAATCACTAGTATGTTCACACATGATGCTCTTAAATTTAATTGGGCCAGTTTGTTGTCAAGTTCATTGCCTCACACATGCAAAATGTCTGGCTTCAGCTGGTTATCTTCGTAGTCAGTGTCACTACAGATCATTCTGGATTATTGATGATCTCAGCACATCCTCTGTGTAGAATCTCAGATCAGGCTTGCAGTACAGAGGCTTTGGGGCCAGGTGGCTGAAATAGGGAACCTGACACACTTAAAATTATATACACCACCACGATGCAGCAATGGCTGCATTCCCCTGGGCCTAAACCAGAGAAATTCTTTGTATAATATACTATATATAATATTGTAACAAAAAAACAAAAACTGGTGATTGGTTTATGGACTGCAGTCAACAGATTGGTGGAGCTAAACATGCTTACATGGGTGGGTCTGAGCTGGGATGTAATCACCTGGTGACGACGTGTGGGGGGGGAAGGTCTTTATGTTATATAACACTAAGACTTAAGGACAGACATCTCTCTCTCGCTGAATGTTCACATGATCTTCAAGCTCCCAGTCGCCATGTCCACAGCTAAGAACATTTACTTATTAGACTCTGGGACAGTGCAGGTTTTTCAGGAGAAAAATGTACTACCTCTTGCTCCTCCGTCCACATGTGCATGGCCATAATGAATAATGAAGTTTGAAATTAATTAATTCAGAATCATTTATGAATTTATAATGAATTCAGAAGTTAGCATGATGCATGCTGGGAAAATATACTTCAAGGATTCTACCATTTAAGAATCCAGTGTTAGGAATAACTTTAATCTCCGGCCTTCTGCATACATTTTCACCTCCCTGCTTTGAAGGGGGGCCTGGATGTGTTTTTTCCCAATATCCTTGACCCCAGGTGTGCATAATGATAATTGCAAGAGCTCTGAATGGGATTGTTCTATTTGTTCAATTAAAGGGTGCACTGTAAAGCCAGTAGCACTCTGAAGAGATTTATCTTCATACAGACAAAAACTGTTCACTAGATAGAAATGCACTGTTGCATTTGACCTTCAAAATCCAATTTAGTCAAACCCACGGACCAAATTGTCATGTTTTCTGGCTCCGAGAACTTCACCTTGATGTGCTCCTCTGCCAGCCTTTGTTAGACTGTGTTGGACTGATTCATTTTTAATATTTGTTACGCAGGGCACAATGGCATTACAGTGTCCTCTTCCTGAACTGATAAATATCCTTCAGCAGAGTGTTCCATGTGTTGTTTGTGTGACACTGGGCCCCTTGTGGACCTCCTGAGAGAAAGCGATGGAGAGAGGGATTGTGCGTCTAAGTGTTTGTGTAAGTGTATGATTTTTGTGTGCGTGCGTGCGTGCGTGCGTGCGTGCGTGCGTGCGTGCGTGCGTGTGCGTGCGTGTGTGTGTGTGCCTGCAGATGATTGCAGTTTACCTTTCTGCAGGTGGTGATTGGGGACAAAGTGGTTCTTAACCCTGTAAATGCTGGTCAGCCCCTTCATGCCAGCAGTCATCAGCTGGTGGACAACCCAGGCTGCAACGAGGTGAGTGTGTCCATCAGTGCCATATCAGGGTTTTATCCCCAATGAGTTCTGATGCTGATCCAATGGTGAAATGCCTTTGTGAACAAGAGTAAGACATGCATATACTTACTGTAACGTCAATCGATTATGCATTTAAGCTTGCTTTTGGGAAGGAAGCAAACTAGGTCTGAAATTATTTTCCACTTGCATACATTTTTTTTATACAGAAGAAAGGATGGGTTTTTGTGAATTAAAATTTGGGTGGAATAGTTTTTTAGTTTTCGTGATGCTTTCAGAATTCGAACACATTTGTAGAATGTTGCAGTACAGTTTGAATTTGAACAATGTGTCAATGCAAGTCAAAATTCTACATGTCCACTGTAAAATCCACAGATCTAAAACCTGCTGGTCATTTGTTCTGTGATCCTTGTGTCTAACAAGGTTAGAATAACAGTGCTTCTCCTTGAAAATTTAGTGATATATTAAAAATACTTATACTCTGTTTTCATTCATTTCCTTCCCTCTCAGGTGAACTCTGTGAACTGTAGCACCAGTTGGAAAATTGTTTTGTTTATGAAATGGAGTGACAACAAGGAAGTCATTCTAAAAGGGGTAAGCATTACTGTACTATGTATTCATTAATGCATTCATTATATCACTAAAGGCAAACCAATCTGCAATCTAGGAGATGTCTTTATTTACTCTGCAGCGTAAAATGTGTTATTGTTCATTGCTACTGGGGGATTTTAGCTGTTGTGAAGCCGAGTTTGTGGTGCAAAGGAAACGTGTTCTCTGCTCCTGTGCACAGGGCGACGTAGTACGGCTGTTTCATGCAGAACAGGAGAAATTCCTGACCTGTGATGACCACCGGAAAAAGCAATATGTCTTCCTTAGGACCACGGGCCGCCAGTCTGCCACATCCGCCACAAGCAGCAAGGCCTTGTGGGAAGTGGAGGTGAGAATATTATGACGGGAAGACAGCTTTTCATTTACAGGAAGTGTCAGGAGGAAGTTATTTTAGGTTATAAAGCACTGCAAGAACTCCACCCTCTCTGTGGATATTATGTTGCCTGTATCAGAAGATCAACCAGCTCTGACCCAGATAACCTATGAGATTTCACAACGGTGTCCCCTTTTAATCTATAGGTTTTGACTTGGTTACTATGGTGACTGTATTTTGGGAATACTGCCGGCATGTATGAATCCCTCCCTGGACATTTCAGTTTTTGTATAATCGGATAATAAAGGGAAATGGGAGTTACTTGTTCATCTGCATTCATTATGTGGTGTTGCTTCTCCCAGTTCAGTGTAGTATTATCACAGTGTGTATGCTGAATGAACTCCTGCACTAACTAAACTGAGACAATGAGCGTTTAGATGAGTCAAAGGTGGAATGTCTTTGGAATTGTTAACGACATGCTTTCAGAAGGCATAGATTTCCACACAGTGATGGAGTGTCATTGGCTTTATTAATGTAGAACCTTAATATTAATTAGTTGAATTTAACTAATTGGTTGTCTTCATATGGCATCCAATCCAGGTGTGCAGGTGGACATAATGGAACAAGGTGTAATAGAAATTGCACTCCTTTTGGAGTTGTTACCTGGTGTCCAGCCCCTGTCATTTAATTTGTTTTTCAGTATTATAATTTCTTTCTTTTATCAGGTGGTACATCATGACCCATGTCGGGGAGGGGCTGGCTACTGGAATAGCCTGTTTAGGTTCAAACACCTGGCAACTGGACACTATCTGGCTGGAGAGGTGAGTCAGGTGTATTGTGCATCACTTCCTGTTGTCTGGTCATCTCAGTTGGTTTGTTTAAAGCACAACTGAACTTTAGTAGAACATTGGGTTGTGCAGTTACCTGGCCATGATATGAGTCCAAATGGTGGTGAAATATGTTCGTTAGTTGCACTGTGCTCCCCTGTGGTGATAATCCAGAATAGGTCACTCTCCATTCTTTTCTATAGGGCAGCTAAAACAGTCTCAAAATGATACTTCTAGCACATATACGTATGTGAACTAAGTGGATTCTGTCCATTTTTTTTATTAAACGAAAGATTTTCTTGGCTTTTCCGTGTTTTATTTGGAACGTAGATCCGTTAGGTAATTCTTGCGCCAGAAACAGCGTTAATGCGCCGATGCATCAGAAACCAGTCATTTGTCCAAATTTTCACGGAAGCAAGCGTTCTTGGCAGTATGGTATCTCTAGTAAACAAACCGACCTGCCGACTTTTTGCTTGTCTTTTCTGGTAGCTTGCTAGCAACATTGAATAAAATAGTACTTTTATAAATAATTTTAATTACACAAAAACAAATGCATAGAACAGAATCCGCTTCGTTCTAGTTCATATACGCGCTAGAAGTGTCATTTTGAGACCGTTTTAGCTGCCCAATCGAAGTGAATGGAGAGCGACAAATACCCTATTCTGGATTATCACCCCAGATGCACCCCTATGCACGTTAGCGCATCCGCACTGCATTATTATATTGTTTTCATACTTATTTTATGCTCATTCAGTTGACTTACTCAGGTATAACACCCTTTCCTGGGCTTATTCGTTTTTGTTCAGCTCACTTTCTGGCAGGCCGGGCATGTAGAAACATTGATAACTTTTGTCAGAAAATTTATATTGACTTTTTATATTAACCATAAGAGATGAAACTTGATTTGCATTTTATTTGGAGGAAGGTAGTGTCTTACATGTTTCATACATGTGTGTATCTTTGCAGGTGAACCCAGATTATGTGGAAGAATGCCAGGAGTCCCGCTCTTCACTAAGTGAATGTGTAAGTAAATTCGTAGACTTGAATGGCTTATGTGTTTCATCAATACAGAAGCCTTATTTCTTCTAAATTCCATGCTGGGTCCCATTCTCTTTCCAGATGGTGGATTTTAACCCCTTTAATTTCCAGGTAAAAACCAATATATGCATTTGTCTGTACATATCACTGCATAAAACAAAATTCGGTATGAGTTTGAAACCATCATAGAAATTCAATTTTCAAACTGCCATTTTAACAGTTGGACTAATGCACCACTAGGTGTCGCAATATAAACGCATGTTATTATCAGCTGTGTTGTCTGTGTAGCATGCTGTATTGCGCTTCCGTCCATAGATGGCAGTATGTCACTATAAATTTTACGCTCACCGACATGATTCTTATTTTCTTTTAAATAGGAAAAGCACAGAGGTCCCCTGACTTTGTTCTCTTTTTTTATTTGTTGATACGAATGGTGGTGACTTTTTATTTTATTTATTGATTGACTGTAGGTTATTTTAAATTATGAATCACTTTAAATGTAGTTATTTAATAACAGCAATATATACATTTATGGCCTGCAGTAGAATGGGTCTCTGCAATTGACAGAACTCTATCCAGTTAAGCCAGGTCACTGAGTCCTGTAACCGTGGTTGGGTTATGAACTTCCCTTCATGTACATTGATGTGCGTACATGCATTACATGCATCTTGCCATGAGGGCCTTGTAAGTCTCTGAGAGAATATCTGTCAAATAAAAAAAATACCAATAATATAAATTATAATACATTGACCAAACCCAGTGGTGTTTAAACATGCGCAATACACAGCTAGTCGACGAACAGAATAACAAGTACATACACGAAACGTAAACATATTCACCCCCCTGTCTTGTCACAGAGAAATCATTCATATGCATATCAAACCATAGCTGAGTCATGTAACATTGTGTACTACTTCTCGGATAACGAAGTGACAGCAGCGCTCTCTGCCATCATTGTTCAGAGCATGGATGATTTTAACATCCATCATCTTCATGGTCCCGTCACTAAACCGCCTCATGAACGAAATTGGATGCTCATTAGTTTCCTTCATCTCATGCCTGACAGTTGCCTGACAGTCCTATTCAAGCTGATTGGTCGCAAGCGCTGTTGTTGCAGGAGCTGCTAAGATAAGTGCTTCATTGTTTCATATGATGAAAGCCCCAAATTGTTTCCCCCCTAAACAGCTGGATTCTGAACATGACGCCCTACGAGCCCGTCTACGTACCCCCCAGGAAAAGGTCATGTACACTCTGATATCTGTTCCTGATGGCAACGACATCTCTTCCATCTTCGAGTTGGACCCTACCACTCTGAGAGGAGGGGACTCCCTGGTGCCCAGGTACAGAGCAGTACACCCCCCCCGCCCTCTCTTGATAATGAAAAGATCAATTATGTTGGATGTGGCTGCATGCTTTGTTGGGAATGCAGAATATTATTAGATTGGGCCATGATTGGGCCAACTACAGTCCTCACTCTTTGGACAGTAACTATAAATATGTAAATGCACTCATGGGCTATTTTGTAGGCTGCCACGGAAAACACAAGGTTAGTTTGGGCCAATGCATCATCACTTGTCCCTTTGAAGCACCATGAGCAAGTTGCGGTCACGGTCACATTGTTGGCGGAATGCCCTGAAACCCAAAACCGTTGTTGATCTGGATGGGGCGGGGGGTTTTCCCCCTCTTGGTGGGATAGGGAGGTAGCTCAACAGAGGGTGGGGCCCTGAGTGGAAACGGCCGTCCTCGTGCCGTTGGTGCGAGGAGCAGACGGCATTATACTGTTCACAGTTGGCTGTGATGTGTTTGTCGTAGCCCTGTTCTTCTCATGGTGCGAAGTCACTCAGCGGCCATATTAGATGATCCCTGTCCTCATAGCCAAGAGCCTCATGTCGTTGTTCACAAAATAATTGCTAGTATCATTGTACAAACAAAAAAGAGAAATGCCGAGTTAAATGAGGGACGAGTAAATGCAAAACAAAGGCTGCTACAGCTGTGTGGCTCATCCGTTGATTAAGCAAATAACCCAGCTAGGGCTATCATATTTGAATTATATTCATTTGAAATTTGAATATTCCTTGAATAGCAACTACATTATTTACTTGTTAGGATTAGAATTTGAATGTAATTTTTTTATCATATATGCGCTCTGACAATCTAACGTGTGTTTGTCTCTTGCTTCTAAATAATCTTTTTTTATTTTTTATTTTTTTAATTATTTTTTTTTATTTTTTTACTGGTGCATAGCCAATAAGGGCTTGAATAAAAAAATAAATAAAAAAAAACCATAGCTGAGTAATTTTCTGCAGAAAGAGCAGACGATGTATGGAAAGCGAAGGCCATTACATGTAGACCGGAATCCTCTTGTGTGGTTGAAAACCACTGCTTTTTTGTTCAAGCGGAGTATGTTTCTTCCTGGGCAGGAACACTTTAAATAGAAAATATGCAGCACTTGTCTCTAATCGAGTGGATCATCTTTTGTTTTTTTTCTAAAAGGATTGTTAATATAGGCTGCCAAACTGAAACGCAAATGTTTTTTGTGACTTCATCACAAGCCTATTTTGTTCCTCAGGTCATTCTAACAGAATGAGAATGTTGTGGTAAATCTAAAGTAAAGGTTAGTTATTCGGTTATGCTACTTGATATAGACTGTAACGATACACGAACTAGACTGCTCATTTATGATTTCAGTAAAATGTATGTGGAATATTACTTTTCTTTGCCTTTGTGCCCTTCTTGCACCCACTTTGTGGACATAACATGTATAACAGGATACACCTAAAATAATCTTACACATTTAAAGGCAATGATACAATTATGCAAATTCCTTGCAATAAATATTCAAACATAATTAAAATACTTTTTGGAATACAACATTCTATTAAAATTTTTGTCTCCAGTTAACAGCACTAATCCCTGCATGCACAGGGCCGTGTATAATAATGTTGGATGGGCCTGGTGGCCTGTAATTATGGCTAACATGGTTGGAAGAGGCTGAAGAGAGACCTCAGACAGTGACATTGACCGAGGAGACAGCTCAACTTCCTGATGTTTCACAAGCAACAGTGCCTCAGGACCACGGTGGGCAGAAGCGTCTCGTTTTGTAATGCCTGTGCAAGGCAGTTCGAGCATTAACTGCGTGTTCATCAAGATCAGTTGACAATAACTTTCTATTGGCACGAACAGCCAGTTTGATCAAATATCAGACGAGCCCATGACTCAATTAAGTACCTTTTTAAACGTGTAATCATAGCTTGAAATATAAAATTATTTGAATACAATTTAAATGAATAAATAAAGTTTATTTATGGCAATAAAGTTCAAGCTGGATTGGTACATATTTAGTTGGCTCATTTATTTTGAGAACCCCCCAGCTCTAGCATCATGCTATGCATAGCATCATATGTATACTGATAGTCTTAGTATAATTAGACACTGCACATTTTATCATTTTGGTATTTGCTCTTTTGACAGAGATTCATTATTGGTTTATAATGATTCGTTTTCTTGATAGTGGGTCTCTTAAGATGAGTACTCCTTTGCTGGGAATTGAGAATAATATGAACCAAAGCCGAGTCATTGTGCTGCTCGTATTGAAAGTGCTTGATCTTTGCAAAATAATAAATGAGATCTCTGACTGGTCAGATGGCCGGCAGACTTTACTTTATTTATTCATTTGCTGGAGCCAGCTTTCATTTAATGCCGTGAAACAGTAAATCTCTTTATAGCTGAAAAATTATATTTTGTGTGGCGTTTTGACTGTTGTGATATTGCATTTACATATCTGTAATGGGAGAGGAGGCCAGGATTGCGTTTGCCAAGTTCCCTACTTCTGTTTATTTTAAATTAGTCAGTGCCATCAGAGTTTTTGTGTTTTGGCTTTGTGGTGTTTTATGGGTTGGGCCAACGCTCATGAGGCAAGCGCTTTCCACTTAACTGGGTGTGGTTGGCGAATGGGGAAGTGGGGGTGGGTGCCGTTCTGTGGCTCCATACTCCCAAGTAAATATGTGTCAGGAAAGTCCCTTGTCTGTTTACACCAGGAAACCACAGTGACCACGGGTCACCGCATCTGACGCACAAGAGATCATTAGATTCCAAATGTTGCCAGGTGTTACATAATAACGTGTGACCCAAACACACATATGTGTACACAGACCTGCACACTCTCACATACTCTTTCTCTCTCTCTCTTACACACACAAACGCACACACGCACAGTCATCTGGAAGTCATCTTTTTCCATAAGGATCTCCGCACATTCAAAGGGTTGCTACCAAGACCAAAGATAATACACAGGCATTTTCTATCTGGGGAATTAGGCACCTGTAGTCTCATCTACTACTACTACTACTCCTACCACTACCAGAAGCAGGTTCTCGAAACGTTACATTGTATACATTTAGAGGAATTATTAATAAAGGCAGTGGACAAAAAGTCCTCGACTCAGCCTCAAGCATCGCTGGCACCGAAATCTTTTCTTCTACCCTCTGTGTCAGTTTGATTGACGACCTCACGTGAGAGGGGGGTGTGTATTTGAATAGCACACATAGCTCCGCTCAACCGCTTGCGCGCAAGCATAAGATCAGATAAGGTGAGCGCCTCCCATGGGCGTCGAGAAAAGGCATCGCGTGATGTTGTCGTGCATCTGCTTGTTTTATTTGGCACTCGATCATCTAACCTGAAATAACCCCTGGGCCTCGTTGGCAGGGCTTTAACCGTGGCTAGGCCCAGGAGCACACAAAGGTAAGCCTGTTAGGCTAACGGTGGATTTCGCAACAGAGCGCCACTCAGCCGGAGAATACAGCCAGTGTCCTGTGACTGAAGCTCATGCCGGGAGCTGTACACACAAGGGGCGGGGTAGTGGGGGCGGGGGGAGGGAGCGAAGAAGGAATAATTTGGTTTACATATGCAGGTGAAGCAAACAGTCTTGTCAGCTTGTTTTAAGTTCTCCATCACTCTTTCCCCCCCCCCCCCCTAGTAAATACATTTGGGAGACTCAAAGAAAATAAACAAGATGCACAGATGACTTCTTGACTGATGTAGCAAAACACCCATAAAGTTGGGGTGTCTGTTTTCATGAACTTTTCTCCTAAGCAGAACATGTGTTCAATTGATTGATACTGTTTGTGTTTGTGTGTGTGTGTGTGTGTTTGTGTGTGTGGGGGGACCCTGTTCTCTCAATGTTACTGGTCTAACTGATGCATGCCATGCCATGGTCTGTTATGAAGCTCCGTGCCTTGCTATTCTCATCTCTTTTCTGAAGTTGCGTATAAGCTGGTGTCCTGTGGCCTAACTGAAGATGCACAAACTGAGCTCTCATTGTGTCCAGCAGAAGCTCTTCCATCGGATATATCACATTTTAAACTGTTTATTTCTGTCTGCTGGCTTCTCTTTAATGTGCGTTTCCCACGTTGAACTGTGACATCATTCCATTTCACAGAGCAGTTGAATGGTCCTGACGATAAAGGCCTTAGATTATTGCTGGGAGTTACTGTGGAAAGGATCTCCTTTTAAGGCGGGCCTGAAAAAGGCATGTTTCCTAAAACACTATTACCGTCATTGACCAGAGTG
This sequence comes from Ilyophis sp. 1 JC-2022, assembly GCA_022702515.1. Lineage (NCBI taxonomy): Eukaryota > Metazoa > Chordata > Actinopteri > Anguilliformes > Synaphobranchidae > Ilyophis > Ilyophis sp. 1 JC-2022. Next base: position 27,266,660 of record CM040396.1, read on the forward strand.
AGAACTTGACAAGGAGCCCACATGATTGCACTTTACTCCCATCTAGTAATACTGTATCTGTTCACATTCGATGTAATCTCTATGGCTGATCTGTGAGGACTGGTCTTTCATTGGCTGATTCTATTCTTTTCCACAAATCAAAACATTTAGAATGTTGACAGTCTATGGTAGCCTGCTGATGAGCCCCAGCTGCATTGTCTCAGCAAGCCAGATCCATGGACAAAAGTATCCAGTGCATGTAAAATTGACCAGTGGTACACTCTGATCCCAGATTTGGAGACAGTCTTTTGAGGTATCGCATATTTTTCTGTCTCAGGAACTCCTATGTGAGGCTCAGACACTTGTGCACAAACACATGGGTCCACAGCACCAACAATCCCATAGACAAGGAGGAGGAGAAGCCTGTGATGTTACGGGTGAGTTAAGGGCCTCGCCCACATGAGGGGGCCTCACTCTGTACACCCACTTCGTTTTGCTATCATTCAATCCGCAATACACCCTCATGTTATCCAGGGGATTTGAGTGTTGCCATATGATGTTCTAGCATATTCATTATTATTTTATCTTATTAAAGATTGGCACATCTGCAGTCAAGGAAGATAAAGAGGCCTTTGCCATCGTGCCGGTGTCCCCAGCAGAAGTGAGAGACTTGGACTTTGCCAATGATGCCAGCAAAGTATTGGCGTCCATCGCAAGCAAACTGGAGAAGGGCACCATCACTCAGAATGAGAGGAGGTGTGAGCCTGTGCTGCTGTGCCCAGCCTTCTCTTTTACTTTTATGGAGCCAAATTCATCTGGATGGAGTGGTGAACCAGTAAAGATTCCAAAATGCACAAAAGATTTAAAGGAACAGTTTAAAGCAACAGATTTATTTGTTTATTTATTTAACCCCTGATTGAATCTTTGGTTGTCCATGCCTCTGTGTTCTTAGATTTGTCACCAAGCTGCTCGAGGACCTGGTCTTTTTTGTGGTGGACATTCCCAACAGTGGGCAAGATGTCCTGGAGATCATGGTCAACAAGCCCAATCGGGAGAGACAGAAGTTGATGAGGGAGCAGAATATTCTAAAACAAGTGGGTCTCACCTTGCCTTGTCCTACCTGAAGCCTGCACTGGCACGGCATACAACTCCTAACATCTTAAACCTCCGTATTCCCTCTTGACGTGAATAAACAGATTTTCAAGCTGCTGCAGGCGCCCTTCACAGACAGTGGCGACGGCCCCATGCTGCGATTGGAGGAGCTGGGCGACCAACGCCATGCCCCCTTTAGGCATATCTGCCGTCTGTGTTACCGGGTCCTGCGACACTCCCAACAGGACTACAGGAAGAACCAGGTGGGGCATCAGAATGTGGGGAATGAGAACCGCTATCTGGGACAGGTGTTTCCCAACAGGGCTACAGGAAGAACCAGGTGGGGCATCAGTATGTGGGGAATGAGAACCGCTATCTGGGACAGGTGTTTCCAAACTTCATTTGGAACAGCCTGTGGCACAAGCCCTCCAGTTTAATTCACTGGTTCACATAAAAAATTTTCATCCCAAACCCAATGCAGGCTGAAATCCATTGTTATTTATACACCTGTAATAGAAGCATACGTAAGTTCTAATGTCATTATGCTATGTCTGTAGCTATATAAGGCAATATAATAATTAGAATTGCCACAATAATCATGTAAAGCAGACATGGTTTATTTTACCTGAAAATTTTAAATCTCAAATTTATTATACCTGGGAGTTTTTTTCCTTTTTTCTTTTTTCTTTTTTTACTGCTTTCACTTAGATCAGTGTCACATTGCGTTGAGCTGAATGTGACAATACCCTGGGGCTGTTACCATGTGGAACACTACCCTGAAGTTTATTGGTCTGAGTTCATTAGCAAAATCCTATTAGGACAGAGCTTGGTAAACGCTCGTGCTCTAATGTATTTCTTATGACTGAGGATGGGGTGACCTTGAACATCTGACCTTTGCCCTCTGACGTCTTTAGGAGTACATCGCCAAACAGTTCCGCTTCATGCAGAAACAGATCGGCTACGATGTGCTGGCCGAGGACACCATCACTGCCTTGCTGCACAACAACCGCAAGCTCCTGGAGAAGCACATCACGGCCGCAGAGATTGACACCTTTGTCAGCCTCGTGAGGAAGAACCGGGAGCCAAGGTGAGATGTTAGTGAAGTCATTTAACTGCTCCCGGTGAAAAAATATCATTAGAACACTACCTCTTATGCGTGCAGCAATCCACTTCATTCCGTCTGATCTACTGTGGAATGTGTAGCCACATAGATGTGTGCCTGTACACCTACCGACATGAGAGGTGCGCTTGTCTGAAGAGCCAGGCGATAGAAAATCACCGTTGTTGTGACGAGTAGCGCTCAGGAAGCAGGGGTCACGTCTGGTGCTTTTGACAACATGATAAACGTGGCAGATTTTAACCTGGGGAGCCGAGGAACGCCTCCAATCTGGTGGACTGGATTCCGGGGGCAGAGAGCCACCAGGCCAGACAAACAACTTGTGTTCAAAGCTGCACAGCTTGACCAAACGCCTCCTGAACACAGGAGTTTCTAACCTTGCTTGACTTACTGCATGCGAGTGAGGCCAGTCAGAATGCAGCATATGTTTATCATTACATGAGATGAGGGGGTAGTGTAGTACAGTGGTTAAGGAACTGGGCTTGTAACTGAAAGGTCGCAGGTTCGAGTCCCACGTAGGACACTGCCGTTGTACCCCTGAGCAAGGCACTTCACCTGAATTGCTTCAGTATATATCCAGCTGTAAATGGATACTATGTATAAATGCAAAAATGCTGTGTAAGTCGCTCTGGATAAGAGCGTCTGCTAAATGCCTATAATGTAATGTAAAAAGCAGCTTCCCCTAAGGGCTGCCATACTCAGCTCTGTTACCATAAGCACACAGTGGTCTCCAGTCATATATTTTTAGCCGATGCAACGGGCAAGGCCAAGGGACAAAAATGCAACTAGCCTAGCCTATGCTCACAGTGAGCGCTTTTACTGGCGGAGCCACCAGGGAGCCTCAGGTGAGACTTTGTTTGACCCTCTCCAGTGGGCTGCGACTCATGGGATGTGTCCCGTTCTTTCATGCCTTCTCCACAGGTTCTTGGACTACCTATCGGACCTGTGCGTGTCCATGAGCAAGTCCATCCCTGTAACCCAGGAGCTCATTTGCAATGCAGTTCTGGACCCAGCCAACAGTGACATCCTCATTGAGACCAAGTGAGAGCTTCCACGTTCTCCCACAGCCTTATGGGATTCTGGATACTGTAGTCAGTCATCCTCTGGGGGATCTTGGGTAATCCAGGCAGAGAGAAAGGTGGGATGCTGTCTCTTGTCTTACTGGATGGGATTTTTTGTCTAATCCATTAACACTAAGATTTTTCCCACTTAAGTAATGACAGTGAAATGATACTGCATAAAATTATGTTTTATAAAGTCACACTGCAATTTTGGCAAGTTGTTTTGCTCACTTTAACTAAATGTGCAGTAATAGCCTCTAACTGGTTGTTTACCCTAAGCACTACAAAAAACATTTTTTTGCATGTTAAAAACATATTCCTTCTTTCAAAACTCACATTGCCAGTCCAGTACTATCGATGTTGTGGGTTTGAAGCATGCCCCACGATGCAATACGGAATACAGTGAAGTTTAACCGAGCTGAACAAATCTAATCTCTGGTTTCGCTGTTAATCTGCATATCAGTGTTTAACATGAGCAAATCATGCTTTTCCTGTTATAACACAAGCTATTTATAAAAGAACAATTTAATCAGCCATAAACATCATGCTCGTCGCAATAGCAACCGAGTCCTTTTTAAATAGCAACTTGACACGGTTGGATGTTTGACATGGTTCAGCAATTACATGCTCTGCAGACATCGTAAATAAAAAGGCACACATAAATAATGGCTGAAACATCACTTAACTTTGTGAAACACAACTCTGCTGTTGTGAAGGAAATGTTTTAAAGCCAAATCGAAAAGATAATTCATGAAATGAAAGCCTTGAGCAGTCTTCATCAGTTCAACAGGTCACCGAGAGTGATGAAAAAGCAGCGCTGATGTGTGACATGTGTGTGACATGTGTTCCGTGTGCCTGCTCTGTGACGTTAGGCTTGTGTTGTCGCGGTTTGAGATTGAGGGGGTTATGAACGGAGAGAGTCCTGTGGAGTCTCAAGAGGACGAAGAGGAGGTTTGGCTCTTCTGGAAGGACAACAGCAAGGAGATACGCAGCAAGAGCATTCGAGAGCTGGCCCAGGATGCCAAGGAAGGCCAGAAGGAGGACCAGGAGGTGGTCAGCTACTACAGGTAATGGCAGTTGTACCGTGTATTATCTGTATTTCTTCTGATTCAGAACTTGAGTATATAGCTACTCTGCCTTACTCTGTTGGGTATGTATTTACTTTAGTTTAGCGCTTTGGAAGTATAGTTGCTTTGGATATGTAGATACTCTAGTTCATTCTTAGCATTCATGGCTATGAAGCGTATTGGATTTTGCTGTGTATGTTGCCCCTCTGTAAAGGTTTATATCTGATGAAATGATTGATGACTGATAACATTATGATTATTATTATTTAATAATTATAATAATTAATATACCATTATACTAATAATTATAGAGGTTAAATGTGTTTTCCGTGCATGTCCAATCAGGTACCAGCTGAACCTGTTCGCCCGCATGTGCCTGGACCGGCAGTACCTGGCTATCAACAAGATCTCTGGCCAGCTGGACGTGGACCTGATCCTGCGCTGCATGTCGGACGAGGACCTGCCCTATGACCTTCGGGCTTCCTTCTGCCGCATGATGCTGCACATGCATGTGGACCGCGACCCCCAGGAGCAGGTCACGCCCGTCAAATACGCCCGGCTGTGGTCCGAGATCCCATCCAAGATTGCCATTGATGAGTGAGTTGTTGTGATTTAGCAGTGCTTCCTTGATTTTACTTGCATGATTTTGTTATTTCTATTATTCTCGCAGTTGTTTTCTCAAGATGATGTAATGCTCATGTAAACACAGTCACAGTGTCTGTTTTCACACACCTTTGGCAATTAATCAAAGTAGAAAGAAAGATAATATACAATTCTGCTTTTCTAATGGCCACAGCTATGACAACAATGGAACTACCAGGGACGAGATCAAGGAACGCTTTGCCCAGACAATGGATTTCGTGGAGAACTATTTGAGAGATGTGGTCAGTCAGAATGTCCCCTTTTCCGACAAAGAGAAAAATAAACTCACATATGAGGTGGGTCCTCCTACATTGCAAAAAATGTCTGTCTTAACAAGTGTTTTAGTCTTGTAATGACACTTAAAATCTTTTTTTAAATTTATTATTTTTTTTTTTTCTTCTTTCTAAAGTGGAACATATTGGCTTGTTTTAAGTTACTTTTCGCTTGACAAGTGAAATTATCTTACCCCACTGGCAAATCTTGAAATGAGTAAAACTGGCAATCTTTTTGTCTTATTTAGCAAAAAAGTAACAGAAATTAGATTCTGAAGTCTAAATATAAGATTAACATGCTTGTTAAAATTTGTTTTTTGCAGTGTACAAATAGCTTGTGCTAAACTCTGCTGTGACTGATTTAAAGAGGTATACAAAAACCAAAGCTATTAACCCATGTTAATTCAACCTTTTCTTTTGACCCTTTTTAAGGTCGTGAATTTAGCCCGAAACCTTATTTATTTTGGCTTTTACAACTTCAACGATTTGTTGATACTGACTAAGATCCTGCTGGCTATTCTTGACTGTGTTCATGTCAGTACCATCTTCCCCATTAACAAAATGGAGAAGGGAGATGAGAACAAAGGTAAGCAACTGTAAAAGCACATCTCAATAGAGTTAGTCATGTGATTGGCTCAGAGGCAGGAATAATATATAATTGGTCCAGCTAATACATGCAATTGGTTCAAATGGCGTGAGTTTTTATGCATTATTCAGTCAGGATGAAACACTCCAATAGCAGCACATCCTGCAGCCAGACCCTTGGTTAGTAACACTTGGACTGTGTCTGAATCAGCCCACTTGCCTATTATTGAGCATGCCATTTGAGTATATTTCTTTAAAAAGCTGTTAAGTACGCCACAATTATTAAAATTGAGTGTTCTTAATATCCCTGGATGTTATACTTATTTCTCGGTTTTCGTTCATAATAGTATGGAGGATATTTGCATACTGCATGTCACCGAACAGTATGCAGTATGCTAGTACATGGTAAACAGGACACCGTAGATAGGGTTCTGATTCAGACACAGCCTTGGTTAACACACATACTGTGTATGTTCAGTCTGTATAAGCTGTATAATTGCCTCACTGGGGTGAATTATATACAAATGGACCAATCAAGATGAGACCTATTTGTCCGGTTTCATTCAGCTGCGTGTATCTGATGTCTGCAGGAAGTAATGTCATGAGGTCCATCCATGGAGTGGGTGAGCTGATGACACAGGTGGTCTTGAGGGGAGGCGGCTTCCTGCCCTCCACCCCTGCCCACCCACCGGATGGAGATGTGGTCAAGACACAGATAGAGCCGGAGAAGGAGGACATTCTGGTCATGGACACCAAGTTGAAAATCATTGAAATACTGCAGGTAACAGACCTATACTGCTCATCTCTGCTACCCAACACTTTTTCCATTAAGTTCTCTAATCAGGGCTTCCAAAGTTTTGTCTTTGGGACCCTTATAGTCTGAAAAAAATTCCTAAATGATGTAATTATGAATTTGTGTTTGTAAGTCTGGAAAACAGAAAGGCTGTGGTTTGGGAAGCCTTGCTCTACAGCCCCTCTGCCCCTGTCTTGCAGTTCATTCTTAACGTGCGGCTGGACTACCGGATCTCTTGCCTGCTCTGCATCTTTAAGCGGGAATTTGATGAAAGCAATTCCCAGATGGACCTGACATCAGGGGGCAGTCAGGATGGGCCCAACATGCCAGGTGAGAGAAAGATTGAACTAGGTGAGAGAAACCAGAAAGTCTTTTCCCTCCTCATAATACCTTCCCTCACCCGAGGGCATTTGGTTTGTCACCAAAAGCAATGAACCAACATTACATGGGTTGCTAGTTTGATTTAATCCTTCCTCTTGCCACCATCACCCTCCCCCCCCCCCATTTCAGCATTAACTTTAGTGCAGCTCTCATTACACATAATTAACTCACGATCAAGGTCGGAATCAAGGTACCACTTGTGATATAATGCCATTGTGTAGTATGCTACAGTATGAGCCTTAAGCAAGGAATTTAGCATGTGCCCTGATCACACTGTTTTTATGATTGCTCTGTTCCCTGTTCCCTCAGGAGCACTTGATTTTGAGAACATCGAAGAGCAAGCAGAAGGGATATTTGGTGGAAGGTAAAGAGTTTTATTTTATTTTTTTCGCCAAGCCCTAAAGCCAGCTGGTGTGTTTGTAAGTGCGCATATCTGTATATATCAATGCTGAATGTTAGATTGTTATATGTGTTTTAATAATTTGAGTCACAAACCAGTTGGAATCCAGCGGCACATCTGGACCCAAGATGTTTGAATGTTTGACGGATATTGAGATAATTTAATAAATATGATGTCCTCGAATACAATAAATTGCACAAATGCTATAACTGTCAAACATGATGTCACTGCTTCTGAAGAACACAGTTTGAGTCTCACTAGGATGACAGCTGGTGTTTACGTGTCCGTGGCAAGAGGCTCTTTGACTTTTAAGTGATTCATCTTCTTTGTGAATTAATTTTCTTGTGAATAATTTGGAATTTGATTCACTAAAAGATTTTGAAACAGAGTTGACCTGGTTTTATTATGAGCTTTAATGGCATGCGGGGTGATTTTCTTGATTGCTTCTTCTTCTTTCGCTTTTCCCCAGTGAGGAGAACACGCCGTTGGACTTGGATGACCACGGAGGGAGAACGTTTCTGCGGGTTCTGCTCCACCTCACCATGCATGACTACCCTCCCCTGGTGTCCGGGGCTCTGCATCTGCTCTTCAGGCACTTCAGCCAGAGGCAGGAGGTGCTGCTGGCCTTCAAGCAGGTATTGCACAGTACAGCACTGGTCCATGTGGGTTTTATTTGAGTCCACCATCGTACCCTATAGCTCAGCCCCAGGACAATTCCAGAACATTTCACAATGCTTATGAAACCATGACCCCCCTCATTCCAGGTTCAGCTCCTGGTGACCAGCCAGGATGTGGACAACTACAAGCAGATAAAGTCCGACCTGGACCAGCTGCGCTCCATCGTGGAGAAGTCCGAACTGTGGGTGTACAAGCAGCAGGGGCCCGACGAGGCCTTAGATGCGGGGGATGGGCCTACTGCTGAATCCGATCACAAGAAAAAGGTGGGGCTCCTGCATGTGTTACCATGGCTTACTGCAAATCCAAAATTTGTTTTCGGAGCTAAAGACCTTTTCCTGTTATTCTTTTCTTTCTAGGGAGACTCAAGTTTCAGTGCCTCAGACAAGAAGAAGACTGAAAGCACCAGCAGCTACAACTACAGAGTGATGAAGGAGGTACTTTTTTCCCTCCTGTCTTATCAGTGTACCTCAGGCCCATTATCTCATATCAGTGACAAATGTACACTTTACACATTGAGCAGGGGCTCTTATCCAGACTGACTTACACAGCTTGCATTCAGTGTGCCCCACTTGGGAATTGAACCTGAGTTACAAGCCCAATTCCCTAACCTTTATCATACACTGTCACCATTGTAAAGAAGACTTTCATTACTTAAGGCCATTCTTCAGTCTAACAGCAGGGAGCTTTGTTTACAGTTGAGTCGCTGCTCCATTTTTCATTTCTGACAATATTGTGATGCCGAACTCAATAAATTGAACAAACTTTTTTTGAAACATCAAAATATAACAGTAGGTTAAATTAGTTACTCAAAGGTACGGCCAAATGCATCACCCAGTTATATATAATACCTTGTTCATTGTGTTATTTCACCTGTAGTAAATTAAGCCTGATCCTATAATTCATATTGGTAACCTGAGGTGAGGACCTTTTAATAATCTGGTGGAAATGGACCATCTCCCGTTGCGGTCAGATCCTGCTGCGGCTCAGTAAGCTGTGTGTCCAGGAGGGCTCGTCTGGGAAGAAGAGTAGGAAGCAGCAGCAAAGACTCCTGAGGAACATGGGGGCCCATGCCGTCATTCTGGAGCTGCTGCAGATCCCCTACGAGAAGGTGCTGCGCCCCACCCAATCACTTAAAATAGCCCCACCCCAAAAGAATGCGCTGCCACAGACGGAGAGATTCTGGTAGAGCAATTTCATAGTGTTAAGGTCCCTGCATTTTGATTTGTTTGGCCCAGCAGTTGAATCACACAACAAACTTCAATCAATCAACCTTTATTTCATTCTCAGACACATTGAGAGTATGAGCCCTCATTTGCAATAGTGCAGAGATTACAGAAACATTTAAACAACAACGACAATACTTTAAAGCTAAAAAATATAATAATACAAAAAATTTAAAGGAGCTATATGTAAAACTGACACCAAGCGTTTAAAATGGGTACTGCAGTCCAGATTCACAATATTGGAGAGAGTTGCCCCCTCCTCCCTAGACTCAAAGCTATAGTCCTTGCCGGTCGAACAACAAAGAAAAACATGGCTTGAGATAAACCTAATAATAACTAGCTAGCTAGATGGGTTTATCACAATCCATGTGCTAACTTACAAACAGTGGTTCACTTTCTGAACCACTGTTATGTGGACACGGAGGCAGATTACATAGAAAATGTAACGTTAGCTAAAAGAGAACAAACTTTTTTTGTTGGAACGATAAAACCTTAGCTAGCTTGCTAGGTAGCGTTAGCCTCGAAACAAAGAATACCTTACCTAGACGCTAGCTAGCTAACATTAGCTACATCGTTTCACTAAACTATCTACCTAGCAATCTAACGCTCGCAAAATCTTAACACATTCATTGATTCAGTCACAATTGATCCAGTCCACTGATTCAGTGAGCCGGGTCAACTCGGAGAATAGTGAATCACACAGGAAAAACAAAAACGGACGTTCCGACCCGGAATGGAAATTTCAAAGGAGAACATACTGGCTGTAGCATTGTTGTCCGAGAAGCCAGTATTTCGACTTGGCATGTTTCCTTAATCTCTGATGACATATAATGGTCATTTTACGATTTAGTACAGTACATTTGTGACATATAGCTTCTTTAAAAATAAATTAAGTTGATGTTGCCAATTTGTGTGTGCGTGTGTGTGTGCGCGCGTGTGTGTGCGCGTGTGTGTGTGTGTGTGTGCGTGCGTGTGTGTGTGCGCGCATGTGTGTGTGTGTGCGTGCGTGTGTGTGTGTGTGCGTGCGTGTGCATGTTTGCGCACATGTGTGTGTGTGCCTGTCCCTGTCTGTTCTGTAGGGGGAGGATGTCCGGATGCAGGAGATCATGAAGCTGGCCCATGAGTTCCTGCAGAACTTCTGTGCTGGGAACCAGCAGAACCAGGCGCTGCTCCACAAGCACCTCAGCCTCTTCCTGAACCCAGGGGTGAGCACAGGCTTCCTGAGGGGAGTTTAGGAAACCTTCCAGGTTCATCTAGGAATGCCAGAATGTAGATATCACTTCCTGCACTATCATGAGTTATTTTAGTATTGCTTTTAGAACGCTTATATATTAGACTTAGTCATCCACTCTAAGTAAAATATTGAAGCTGATATTGTATTAAGTTTTTTCATAAATGTCTTTCTCAAGACAGCTGCATTTCCCCTCTTAAATTCACATCTGTCCCATTTGCAGAGCAGGATTGGTCCCACGTTGCTATAGCATTGTCCCTGCGTGGATGTGAAACCACAGCTGTGAGATTGAAAGGCTAGCGCTCATGCTCTGCTTCCCCCTCTGCAGGTTCTGGAGGCCATCACCATGCAGCACATTTTCATGAATAACCTGCCGCTGTGCAGTGAGATCAGCGAGCATGTGGTGCAGCACTTTGTGCACTGCATCGAGACCCACGGCCGCAACGTCCAGTACCTCAAGTTCCTACAGACCATCGTCAAGGCCGAGAGCAAGTTCATCAAGAAGTGCCAGGACATTGTCATGGCCGAGGTGATGCGCGACCTGACCACACCTGTCCTTTCTGTTGCTTCCATCCTGTGTGTGTGTGTGTGTGTGTGTGTGGGAAACTCTGTGTGTACATCTGTGTGTTTTTGTGCTTTTGTTTATGTTTTCATTAGGATGTCCAGTAATATGAAAATGAACTGAAACCATTTACACCATTTGCATGTGCAGCCATTCCGTTCTGTTGTGACTGTGTGCTCCACTGCCCTGATCTTTCATCCCACTCTGGTACCATGTGACACACCGTCTCTCCCCACTTCCGCGTCCCACAGCTGGTGAACTCGGGCGAGGACGTGTTGGTCTTCTACAACGACCGCTCCTCCTTCCAGACGCTGGTGCAGCTGATGCGGTCGGACCGCGAGCGCATGGACGAGAACAGTTCCCTCATGTACCACATCCACCTGGTCGAACTGCTGGCCGTCTGCACCGAGGGCAAGAATGTTTACACTGAGATCAAGTGCAACTCCCTGCTGCCCCTGGACGACATCGTCCGTGTGGTCACTCACGAGGACTGCATCCCTGAGGTGAGAATGGGCCAGCCTGGCGAGAGGCAGGCAGTGGAAATCTGCCATGTTGCTGATATTTAGTTTATCTGGCTGATGCCTTTTTATCGCGGATGTCCAGCACCCCTGGAGAGTGTCAAGTGTCTCACAAAGGTCGTATTGGAGCTAAACCTGAATGCTGGCGGATTTAATGAGCTGCTTGAAATTCATCTCTCGCTGAAGCTGGCCATTACAGGCATTCGTTCAAGTGCTGCTTTAAAATTGTCCTCATAAAACACACACACACACACACTCTCACACACACACACACACACACACACACACACACACACACACACACACACACATTTGCCTTCCCAGCACTTTTTCAGTGCAATGGAGGTAGGTTGTGTAAAGTTTTGGATGTCCACTGTGTTTTGGCCCAAATGTAAACTACCTTTCTCCCCTTTTTCCACTTCACTTAACTTTATCTATTTTTTTTTGCGGATGCCCTTATTCAGGGTGACCTACATAGGTTGCGCTATATTTTATATTTTATTGCTTTATACAGCTTGTCACTCTACTCTAGCCAAGAGTAAAACAGCTGCGTCCCACCAAGGATTTGAACATTAATATATTGGTTGCAAGCCCAGATCCTTTGCGGTTTCCAGTTTTAGAGATATGTTGCATTTACTGTGCTTGGTGTTCCCAAGCTCATTTTCCAGAGGACCACCTGCAGTATGTGGAACTGTGGATGGAAATTAATGCATCCTTCTGCTCCCACAGGTGAAGATTGCCTACATAAACTTTCTGAACCACTGTTATGTGGACACGGAGGTGGAGATGAAGGAAATATACACCAGCAACCATGTATGGAAGCTCTTTGAAAACTTCCTGGTTGACATCTGCCGGGTAATTAAAAATCCCATACGCATTGCATTCTGAAAATTCCCCAAGGAAAGGTCACACACTGTTCAGTGATGTTTGTAATGTTTGTTTACAGTATGATTGTGCTTGCTGTCAGAGAGCAGGAACAAAATAGATGGATGTTAAGCTTTACCAGTTCAAAACATTTAAGAATTAATTGGCCTTTCGTCTACTAAATACGTTCTGGCATTGATCCAAGTAATTTGCCTGTATGTTTTAGGGAAAAAATTTAAAAACTCCTATTGCATTTCTCCCAGGAAGTATGAGGGATGAAGCACTTGTGCCTTCACTGTGGGAAGCCCTTACCACTAACCTGACCTATTAGAGGTGGAGTGTTGTGATTGACACAGTGCTTAACCAGTCATCTCATTGTATGTGTAAATTGATCAAAAACTTTCTTCCGTGCAGGTGTGCAACAACACAAGTGACCGGAAACACGCGGACACCATCCTGGAATGCTATGTGACGGAGACGGTCATGAGCATCGTCACCACGTTCTTCAGCTCTCCGTTTTCTGACCAGAGCACCAGTCTACAGGTAACCATAGCGACTCAGTTAAATGGCCCAATCTAGTCTGTACTGACCTGCTCTGGAAAAAGTGAAAAGGTTTATAGTAATACAAAATTCAATGAACAAATCAAAGTGCTGCTATAATCTAGTATACAATGGCATTACAATAGGCTACTATACCATGAATCTGATTTCACAGCACATTAATGCTGTATATCAGTAATCAAATGTTTTATCACTTGGAGTATAAACATCAAGTCGTTGGTGCGAAGGTTGCCTTAGTGTAGAAGTAGAGTATCTGGATCGTTAGAGAAATGGTTATTCACTGGTTCATGGAGAACATGCGACCCTGTACAGAGATTTAAGCAGGAAAGTTTGACTTACGCTAATGCTGGGTTCCTCCTACATAGGTAGCATGGCACGTGTATGTAAGTATCAGCTGGGGTCCTGTGGTGCAGTTACTTTCCCTAGAATGTCCTCCTTTAGCCAGAATGTTAGCTCTTGGAGGGCTGCCTCATTCCCCATAGTTCTTCAAGTGATATTTCACCTTAGTGTGACGGAAGTAATTTGTGGAGCCTACCCCATTATATTTACATATATATACTAGCAACGTCAGCTGTCCATGCTGACCATTAACGGCATCCCCGGTAGTCCCGGTTGTCAGGCTCTCTATTCACTCCCATTCATTTTCGGGACCTCACCAAAATTAAGCGTTTTAAAGCACAAGCTAACTATAGCATATAATTCATCAATAAAAGAGAACACGATGGTGAAAAGGTACATGTTTGTTTTTGATATTTAATGTATTTTCAACGTTTTATTACCTTTTAAAAGAAAAAGAAGATCCGGAAAAAACCTTTGCTATTTTAACTCAGTGAAGAATCCTTGCGTACGATAAAGTTTACCTCAGTTCACCAACTGTAGTAGGCTACCGTTAGTTGTAGGTTTACGTCGTAATAAAACAAAAAATCGAACTATGGCTTGTTGTATTTCTACGCAGTAGCATATGCAAAAATAGTTCCACTATTACAGCTAATTTAAACGTGACATCTTATAAGCTCAAAACAAACACGTACCTTTTCACCGCCGTGTCCTCTTGTATCGATGTATTATCTGCCGTAGTTAGTTTGTGCTTTAAAACTATTAATTTTGGTGAGGTCCTGAAAATGAATGTGAGTGAATGGGGAGGCTGACAACCGGGACTATCAGGGATGCCATTAACAGTCAGCAGAGACAGCTGACGTTGCTAGTATTCACGCTATGCAAATATAATGGGGTAGGCTCCACAAATTAACGTATGTCACACAAAGGTGAAGTATTCCTTTAAGAAATGCTATTACTAATTTGATGAATTCAGTCAGTGGTTTCCAGGAACAGATTGGTGAGTTGCATCATGTGACGGTCTTAAACTCCTCACTTCCCAGATCTGGGTAAGTCCCTTTCTCAAGAAAGCCCTCGCTGCTATGCGCAGCTTCCAGAGTATGCAGGGGTTGCTAATTGCACTGGTCAACCACTGATTAGAACAAAATGGCAGCTCAACCGCAACCCCGTCTCTTATTGGTAAGACTTAGTCACTTTCCTGTCTAGAGGCTTAATTAAAGCTTGTCCTGATATTTTTATTTCCGTTTAGGTTTAAACTCCTTGCAATATTTCCCCCCCTTTTTATAGAAATAGAATATCTTCGAAGTTCCCTTCACTATCTCATTAAGCCCCCCCCTCGCCACCCACCACTTACCCCTTCTCTTTCTGTGCCTATAAGAGTGTTTTTGATAATACTATTTCTGCCACATCTGATAGTTTTATATATAGTATATATGAAATGGCACTTATGCCAGAACTCCAAGTGGAAGCAGAGACCTTCAGAGTGTTTAAGACCAATTGACACAGTGCTAGATTGACAGGCAAAGACTGCTGCAGGCAAAATTAGTTTATTCAGAATAGGTGCCCCCCTGCCCTGACCATTCATCCCACTCTGGTAACATGCGACATACTGTCTCTCCCTACTTCCACGCCCCACAGCTGGTGAACTCTGCGAGGACGTGCTGCTCGCTACAACGACAGGGCCTCCTTCCAGCTGCTGTTATCACTGTTAATCTTTCTTATGATACTTATGTTTGAAATGATCATCGCTCACGATGCAGCCAGAGACTCTGGGTATATGAGAACGTTGACACATCCTGTATGGAGTGGCTGGGTGCTGCTGACGACGTCCCAGAGGGAAGCAGACTTCAGTATTGTGCAGTGCTCTTTGTTCAGCCATTTTGTCTCGAAAGCCCTGCTGTGCTCTTATACGTTTATCAGGAGAGAGCTTTCATGTGGCGATGCAGCCTTTAATGAAAACTAAAAATATGGCCAAGGAATGATGCGGCCGAGGTTTGAGAGGGCCAGCCGCTGCAAACCCTTGAATGTCCGTTAGGGAGGGCAGACGGAGTAACACGGAGCAGCCCACCGGAGCTGTGCTTGTTTTCACTTAATCAGCAGAAACAATTAAGTCGTGTCATTAGAAACTCCTTTAGCTGATTTCAGTTCAGGCTCTTGACATGTGAAATGGTAAACCTCATCTTCTTAAGTGTTTTCGGTGACATAAGGAAGCACTGTGACCACGCCTGGGATGATTGGGATTATATGCACCCTTTCTGCCCCACTTTCCTTGATTATGGCATTTAAAAGAGGTCGAGAGGGATCGTTTTTCACCTTGCCATACGAGATTGGTACATTGTTCGGAAAACAGCCTGTCATGGCTGACGGAGGAACACAAAGCCTGGACTGACCTCTACATGCAGAGTTCAGTGACTATGTTAACCCCTCTCTCTCTCATGACAGGCATCCATTCTGGGAAAAATGACAGAGGTATTTGTCTCTGGTGTCCTGGTAGCACAGGGTGTTTCCTGGTGGTAGTTGTGTCATGTGCAACCCACTCACTCGGTAGGCTTGCCAGGGCGAGCATGTTAAAAAAACAAAACAAACCAATTGCAAAATGGCTGCATACCATGCAAACCCTACTGGCCTACTAGTTAGAGTGTTTAAACTCCCCAGTTGCATAAGTCAATAAGAGGCTTCCTTCTGTAATGTTTCGGTTGAAGCACTGAAAGCCCATTTCCTCCAGTAGATACAGAGGAAAGGGATTTTGTCATCAAGAGAGTACTCTGGTCATGAGACAACATTTAGGACAATATTAAATTGATCACTGTCATAAGACAGTTTTAGTTTTAGTTTAGTAACCCAGTTTCAGCTCCAAGTGGGTTTTTATTTTTTCTGCTCAGTGGTCTCACGGATATAATTACTTCCATGCTGTATTTCATATCATGTCAAGATACCCTGTCTGTACATTGAGTTTTAATGAGCTACCTGCTCTTTAGTCACAATGCCCCCAACCCCCCTCCCCCTGCTGAGAGGTTGATGCATAATTAACTGATCCTGATATCATGCCGATTATTATCTGAGCTCCCTGGTTGATTTCTCTCTCTCTCTCTCTCTCTCTCTCTCTCTCTCTCTCTCTCTTTTTTTCTTTCTCTTTCTCTCTATCTCTCTTTCTCTCTCTCTCCTGCAGACGCGGCAGCCTGTGTTTGTTCAGCTCCTACAAGGAGTGTTCAGGGTGTATCACTGTAGCTGGCTAATGCCCACACAGAAGGCATCTGTTGAGGGTTGTATCAAAGTACTCTCTGACGTGGGTAAGACAACAGCACCTATCCATTTCTAATTATATACTAATACATACTATTTTATGTACTAAATACAGCCCTAATATTAAATGCATTACATTACAGTATTGGGACCTAATGTTTTTGCTTGGCAGGTACCAAAAGTGAGGATATCTCATTCTACCGTGCTCACCAGTACTACCTGAATGGCAATATTTCAACTTCAAGCCAATTACTTTCAAATCAGAGGACCTGTACGCTGTAACACACACTGTCATTTATCAGGCTATACTGTGGTTTGTGTTTGTTATACAGCGAAAAGCCGGGCTATAGCCATCCCTGTGGACCTGGACAGTCAGGTGAACAATCTCTTTGTTAAGTCTAACAACATTGTTCAGAAGACGGCCATGAGCTGGAGGCTGTCAGCGCGGAACTCTGCCAGGAGGGACTCCACGCTGACCACTTCGCGCGACTACAGGAACATCATCGAGAGGCTGCAGGTGACTGCTGGGAACCGAAAAACATCTGCGAACGAACTGAAGCTAAAGTGGGCTAGCCGTGAAACCTCGCCGAGGTGCATGGAGCAAAATGCACTCCTCTGTCATAATGACTGTGAGGCTCAGCTGGTAGGATGGTAGTGAAGCAGTGGGTGGCAGCCTGTACTTTAGATGAGTGGGGGGGGGGGACGCTTCACAGTGGAAATGGTCATATGAATATGATTGAGTGTTCTGATTTGGGAGACTGAGGGAAAAAATGGGCGATGAATGGGATTTAAAATGGCGACTTAGGGCCTGTTTTACTAAGACCTTTAGCATGTGCAAAACCTTTTAGCACACGCAAAACTAATAACGCAACCAACGTTGGTCATACCATGACCAATCATTCATCATGTTATTGGTTTTGCGTGTGCTAAAAGGTTTTGCACAAGCTAAAGGTCTTAGTACAAACGTTTGTAAATTGGGCCCTTAATGTCTTGACTCGCTGGCTCTGTTAGTGCAGGGATTGTTGTAGAGGATGAGGAGGGGCGAGTTGGAAAGGAAGGTAGGGCTTCTAAGAACCAGCGGTCTGAAAATAATCAAAACGGGAAACGGAGACACCACAAGTTCACGGGTCAAGTCCAGTTCTATGGTAACTTCCTTTTGATCAAGCGAGGACAGTGTGAGTCACCCCTACACAGGGCAGTGTAAAGAAAGTAGCTTCTAACATAATAACATACAAGGAAGAGGGAAATTATTTTCTTTGGAGACCGTGGAACAATTCACCTATTGTCTGTAGTAATTGTGGGATGCTTGCCCTGAGAGGTTTTCTCTGTAGTTCCTCTGATTCAAATTTTTTTTTGAAAGCATGAATGGTTTATGGCCATAGTGAGGAATATCTGAGGATCAGGGAAACAGGATGTCAGATGTAGCTGTTTCCCAAAACACGTGAAGGGAAAGATGCTGAAGGAGTGAGAGACTTTTCAGTTCCTTGAAATTGAGTAATTATTCTGCTTACCATAACATCAACTGATCATTAACATACTTACCGTGTGGTCATCTGGTCATAATTATCAAACAATCACATTATTAGAATTTTTTTTGCTGACGTGATTAAAGAGACGCCAGACAGAACGCAGTTTCATTACTGCGTCGGCTGATCTGCTGGAGGCTGTGACATGCGCAAACAAGCACGCGCTTACCCACGCAGATCGCGTTGCGCAAAGCACGCGGTGGTGCAACCGCCGTGTTTTCGGAGTCGCTCGTGGCACCGCTCACGAGGAAGGGAAGGGGGCGGTGGTTAGGCTTAGCAGAGTTCATGTCATGTTTAAGTCGTGGTGGCAGTAGACTACATCATGGCCTTGCGCTCCCTCTCCCACTCCCGCTGCTGTACAGCTGTCCAGGGTGTGGTCTGCCTTCTGTCTGTGTCTCAATCAGCTGCGCTGATCAGCTGAATACACCACGGCACACCCTTACAGCACCCTCTGTCACTGTGTGGAATAATTCAACGTGCAGTTTGGCTTAAAGTTAAAGCTGAAACTGAGCCTCAAATTGTCAGCAATGGGATGTAGTAGTCCTCATTCTGCCGGAGGTTAAGGTCTGGGTTCTTCAGGCTACGGCTCTTAGTTCCTCTCAATGGCATGACACATTCCCGAAAGAAAATTAGGAAAAGGCTTCTTAAAATGTAATAAAGTACGGAACCTGGGTCTGTCTTTGATACCTTTCCATAAGCATTACAGAGATACGGTCTGTGTACGATTTGGAGAGGGGTTCATTTTTGAGGTAACGGCTCCTCCTCTGAACTGCGCCTGCTGCAGGACATCGTCTCCGCCCTGGAGGATCGTCTTCGGCCGCTGGTCCAGGCCGAGCTCTCCGTGCTGGTGGATGTGCTGCACCGACCCGAGCTACTGTTCCCGGAAAACACGGACGCTAGGAGGAAGTGTGAGAGCGGAGGCTTTATCTGCAAGTAAGAGAATGCTACTGCAGGTCCTATAGATGAAGATCCCTTGACCGAAATCAATCCTCCATGACAGACTGTCTGAGCGTTGGAAACAATGTTGAGAACATTCAGTCTGGTGTATTTGTTTCCTGTTTTTTACTTTCGTTTTTTGTTTTTCCAATTGGTTTAAAAGATTTCAGTTTCAGATTCAATTTCTCAGAATGGCAAAAGGAAATGGAGGCGAGGTGCTTTGGCTTGTGGTGATGTAAAGAGTGCTGCTGAGTCAGACAGCTGGGAACACGTGCTGGTCGGGGCTACAGGCCCCCACGTGGCTCCCCCAGCTCACCCTGCTCACTCAGGCACACCTCAGCGCATTGTCTGCCAGTCTGGAGGGGGCCTTCAACAGGTGCTTTTTTGGAGATTAGTTTATTGTAAGTGCCAGGGGGATAACCACGAGGCATAGCATGTGAGGTCACCGTGGTAAAAATAAAACACTGCGCCTTCCTTTCCTTTTCCTCCGACTGCCTGTTATTGAGGCCTGGGCGACATGTATGTTTGATGGGTAGTTGAACAAAGCTTCCTTCAAAGACTCATTCACATTTTTTGGGAAGTCTGTAGTCTTGGCTTGCGCTCACATTCACTGGCTTTATTATCAGTTTGTTGATATTAGCTGCTTCCTTCTCCCTTGGTGTCGAGGATGTAAGTCCACATAACTTAAAAAATATTGAATAGGGCTGTTCAACCACATTGCTGTCTCAAGTAAAGAACATTTCAAAAGATAAACACTCAATTCTATTTGGAAGCGTCATAATTTGTATTGGCATGCAAAAGGAAAGTTATCGGGAATCGGATTAGAAACTGAGGCTTTTGCCTCAAACTCAATGTTTGATCTACGACGGAGGTTCAACTATTACGTTTCTCTGTCGCGTATTAAATCTGCCTGTACAGAACAGCCCTGTTGGTCCCCTTGGACATTTGAGCTTTGTGGGCCCCAAAAGTGAATGACCCCCAGCCCCCATATGTGTATGCCCATAGCATGGTCATGATGTGATCCCTGCCCCCCCAGGCTCATCAAACACACCAAACAGCTCCTGGAGGAGAACGAGGAGCGACTATGCATCAAAGTGCTGCAGACTCTGCGAGAGATGATGTCCAAAGACAGAGGCTATGGAGAGAAGGTAGTGAGGCCCTTCCAGCCCTTTGGCTGTAGTTCCTGCTGAATACAGCAAGAGTGCAGATTTGGGTAAACGTGCCCCTCCCATTACTGCAAATGAGCAGTTTTTTTTGATGAACTCAGGAAACAGAATAATTCTGTGTTCCTTGTTGTTTATTAGCTTTATTTTTGAGATGTGTGTTTGTAAAGGGTTTGGTAGGATGTCAGTTGTCCAGGGGCTGTCTGTAGGAGAGAATATGTTTTTGTGCTAAAACCAGAAAGGGTAACTTCTTCTGATTGTAGGCCAAGCAGCTAATGCACATGAGTTTTTTGTGTCTCCTGTGGGTGGTGAACTCTTTATTTTCAGTGCAATTATTGCCTTGTTTGTGTGATATTAAAAGGAAGTCCAGACTATCTGTTTATTCGATGAATTAACTGCTTATTGCTGTACATATTTAAATGAGAACATGAATCCCCTAATGGTCACAATCAAGGAGTAAGTCACAAACTGTATGTGGCCAATCCCCTTTCAGAATGTGGTTTTTAATCATGTTTCAGTTTTATTCTGTTTCTGTGAGATAACGTTGAGTGCAAGGAGGCAACCTGAAGAATGGCAGTGTTAAAAGTCAGGGGACAGGCTGAAAATAGTAAATGACACAATAGTGCATATCAGAACCTAAACTATGATCCTGTTTATGTTGCCTTTTGGGGCTCCCATTAACACAGACACACACACGGATTTTGCCTTTATATATCTCCCGTCCTGGAACACAGATTCCCTGTTTAAAACTCCATTTGAACCCCACACTGGTGATTTCATCCCATGTATGGACCGACCTGTATTTGAGTAGAATGGAGGCAGACAGTGCGAACAACAGCAGCATGTGTTCATTATGACATCAGCAGCATGTTTTAACCAACCAAAGACTAATAAGCACCTTGCAGGCTGTGTAAATCTTTCTTTACTAATCTCCCATCTCTGGGCTTGGTCATAAGTGCTTCTGTTTTATGCTGATACTGACCAATGCTTTTGCTGTTATTTCTTAATATTTATTTAAAATTTACTTCTTCTTTTTACTAACATTTTACTAAGGAATGTTTGGTTTTGTTTCAACCTAACCTCTGTAAACCTTGATACGGATTCATCTTCGTTTACTGACTGTCACTATACTCTTCTCTTCCAGCTGATTACCCTTGATGATGAGATCGATGTGGCTGAGGTTGATCATTTAAATTTATTTTTTTGTTTCTGTCTAGCTGTGCTGTGTTAGTTTCTTTTCATTTTAATATTTGGTGTACTCTGTGCCGACTCCTAACCCCGCTCCCTCCCGTGCCGCTCCCCCTTTCCCTCAGCCCCTCCCCCTTCCCGCTCCTGTTCTTAGTGCTCTCCAAGCCAGTAAGTACACCTGCCTTCCCCTGTGGCATGTGCCTGCATCGCCATAGTAACTCCACGGGATTAACATGTTCCTGTGTGCTGGCGCTCACCTGGTAGTAGAAGCTCCGCCAGCATGTGTGCATGTGTTGTACGCCCCTTTTCTCAGCTGAGTTTGGGAAGTGGATGACTGCTTTAGCTCCACCCCCTGTCATAATAAATTACGTAAGACTGCCATCCGATATTCTTTGCGGACGATACAGAAACTAATTTAGTACACATACTGGGTTGCAATGCTATTACAACTGGGTAGTCTGTCCCCTCACCAAAATGAATTGTATGCATATAATTGTGACTATATTGCATTTAAAAACATGTCCTGCATTATTCTTTACATGACAGAAGTAATTTTATACTTTCTTTAGTTACTTTCAAAGAACTAATAACCACCTGCACAGGATTACTGGCTGGTGGCAAATTGGAGATTAACCCCATTTACAAGTTTTTTTTAATGCCAATTTCACGTTAGTATGTCTTGTGATGGAGTGATATTCTGTGCTGTGTGTGTGTGTGTGTGTGTGTGGGTGTGTAAGTGAGTGAGAGCGTTTGACTGTTTATCAGCGTGTCCAATGTGTGAGGAGAAACGTAATATGAATTACCATGCTTCAACATACAAATGCTGCAATGATCGAACAATAGATTTTGGAGTCTCTCAAAAACATTAATTGGTAATGCTCAAATACTAGTAAATACTTGAAAATATCGCTCTAAAATGTTGGTATGTGTATGTATGTGGCTTTGTGTGTATGTATACAAAGGAGGCAGTCGAGATTTGTTTTAAAGGAACATTACGGACAAAGAGGATATTATCCGAAACCTTTTGGTGGCTGCCCTACACCCCCCTCCCCCCCCTTTTTTTTGGCTGATGAACGGTCCTTGTGGAAGGTTTCACTGAGCTGGTGAAGTGGGGGAGTATGGGTGGGGGTTGTCGCTTGTCCGTTGAGAGTGGATCAGACGTGTGTGAAGGGCTCTCGTTTTGTAAGCACATGCGTCCCTCCCTCTGGGAAAGCAGGTGTGAGTATTAATAGCATAGAGCCATCCTATAAATGCTCAATTTGCAGGGTGAAACTAGCTGGCTGTGGAAGTGTGTGTGCGTGTGTGTGTTTGCTTGCGCGTGTGCGTGTGTTACGTGCGTATGGTGCTTCTTGTAAAGGTTGCCAGGGGCAGTCTGTGGCTCTGATATTTTTACGAACTGTGGAGGCAGAGAGAGAACCACAGAGCTCTGTTGGACACAAACACTGTGTGTAGAACAGAGCGTAGACATGGAATATAAACATCCTGCCCTGGGTGCTGGTGGCATTATGTTCTAAAGAGCACAGTAAAGGATTGCTTCACACTATACCAACAGGTGTATCTTGGAAGAGATGAAGCACGCTTGCACAGAGATTAAAGTTGAAGAAGTTTACCCATTTTAGTACCATATAATCTGACGGTTTCATTTTCACTTGAATTTCACAGAAATGCTCATCTTCTGATAGAGAAAAACAAAGCATAAATTAACTATATAATCACATTACATAAAATATGGCCATATATGAGAGAGAGATGACCAGAGAAAGACAGTAAGAGAAAGAGAGAGAAAGAGAGTGGCTGGGTGGGTGGTGGTGAAAACGGCTCTGACAGGAGCAGCTGTGGCGCCCCTGGGCTCTTGGCCAGCAGGTCGGGTACTCTGCATTCCAGTAGCCCAACCCCAGCCTGGCCCCGGGGCCCCCGCATCGCATAGCAAGAGCTCGACCCCTGCATCGGTCTTCTGGCCACAGACTCTGGAGAATCTGCCTCCTGCAAGCTTGAACACTCTGTTCCCTCATATAATACAGTCTGGAGAATGCACGGGAACCCCTCCCCTCCCCTCCCCTCCGATGCCAAACACGCTCGGCACGTGCGTCTGCCTGGGAGGGCGCATGGTGTCACATGGCACCGACTGAAATGTACACTTCCCCACAACACCCAGCCGCCGTGCGCTTACATAACAGCGCTCTCGCTGTACACATCTTGCCCATCGCCTGCCTACCTGTGCCCCCCGCCCCCACCCAACAGCACTGTCTCTAAGGAAAGGACCTTTGAACACAGGTCCTAGGTTACCTTCCTCTAATGTGTCCTAACCCTTTGCCTTCGGCTTATGCTTTTTCTTTGCGGCGGGTCGCCAGACAGGTTGCGGCAGGCCGTGAATTTCAAATAAATTAATGAAAAGCTTGATTGCTGGCTTGTTCTTACTCTGCTGTATTGCAGCACCACATAAAATAGTTTTGGGAAGTGAGTAAGCCCTGAGTATTTTAGTATTTTGTTGCAGGTTTTTTGTAGAGTATGACACTAAAGTGTAGGGCGGTATCTTGTACAACACTGTCAGGTTTTATGTCATGTTAAATGTTTCACTGTTTGCTTTGGTGTAGTGTAGCCTTTAATGTCAAAGGTGCTCACATCTTGAGAAGTTGGCTTTCAGAGCAGAGCTGTGTCCAGAGTGTGATGGTCCAAGTACAGTAGAGGGGTGGTCTGTGGATGTGACAGCAACATGTGTTTCTCCTTCTCTCTGCTGTCACAAACACCTGATCACATCTCTCTAGTTCTCTCAATCTTTCTCCCTCTCCATCTTGTTTTTATCTCTATCACTCTTATTTTTAAAAGTTCTTTTTTTAAAAATAATAACAAATATTGTTTATTGGCAGGGGTAAATTATGGGTGGGACCATGTTATTTATACTTGTATTAATATCCATACAAATATATCTTTAGTGTATGGACTGGAGCAGGCATGTTTCTGATTTGCTGCAAGTCTCATATTTGTAATAGTTTGAAGGGTTACATACATACGCTTACTTTATGGTCACATGCTGTAACCTGCAGGCTTTTGCATACTATATGATTGTATACTGTAACCAGTGGGATTTTATATGATGTGATCCTTTACTGTCAGCTGCAGGAACATATTGTGTGATCGCATATGACCTCTATGATTACAGGACTATTCTTTCTCTCCCTCTCCCTCTCTCTCTTTCTCTCTCTCCCTGTTCCTTTCATGTGAGATTTATTCATTCAGCCCCTTCTCTCCCTGGCACTGCGCACTCTTGTATCTTGCCAATTAGTTCCTCCTCCTCCCTCTCTCCCTCTTTTTCTCTTTATCCTGGCCTCTTAGTTCCTCTTGCTTGCAGTGCTCCCAGCGATTCAGGCGAGTAAACGGAGGCTGCTTGCTGCTGTCCTCGGCTGTCCTCCCCTCAGCTTCGATATGTGAGATGAGGGCACACTCCAACCCCCCACCCCCCTGAGCTGCCCGCGCTCTCCAGCAGGGGGAGCTGTGAGCATTTTAAGTTTGCGTGCGCGGAGCTGTCCCAGTTTACCCGTCTGCGTGCAGAAAGACTTTTGGGCTCCCGCCAGCTCTCAGGCGGCGGTTACATAAGATCTGCTGTTGGCTTTTTTTTTTTTCCTGGAATTCAGACTCTCCACTGATGTGTGACCTTCAGCAGTAATTGCCAATAAAAGTGTGGCGGAGCTGTTTACTGAGAGACACTGGCAGCGCCTCGCGCTGGGTGGTGGGGGTGTTGGTAGGGAGCAAGGGGGAAAGGGGAGGGTACTGGGCTTTTTTTCTGGCCCCTGCTGTTGGCTTGTTTAACCGTTTCAACTCTGCCGCTGGCCTCAAATTTGACTCTGATGTAATAGTGTCAGGAGGAAAACAGGCCAGAGAAACCAGGATAAGGAACCCACACTTACTGTAGCTCTCTCTCTCTCTCTATATTGCAAGACAGCCCTACCTGACATCAATCAGACAGACAGACAGACAGACAGACCCCATCTACACATGTGCACTTGTGTGTCTGTGTATATGCGTGTGTATGTGGCGTGTGTGTTTTTCCATTATCTGCAGTCTTGTGGAAATAATGCAGATTTTCATATGGGATGATGCGCATGCTGGTGTGTTGTCTTGTGTTGGCCGTGTTCGTCCATGTGTGTGTGCTTCTGTATGTTTTAGCGAGGCGCTGTTCCAGAAGTTTTAACTCCACAGTTCAGTGGAGTTCTTCTCATTAGCTGTGGAAGAACCCCTGCTATTCTTAGTGATGTCTGTCAGTATTGGTGGTGGGATGTGTTGGCCAAGTTCTTGGTTTTTCGCCTGCAGGCTTCAGGTATAGACAGAGAGGCTGGGTGTGGGCGAGGGGAAGTGCAGAGGCTTGGAGGTTTTGATGGCTCCTGTGACAGTGCAAAAACACCCCACTCTGCTGTAACACTGCTCTCAGGAAGTTCTCTGTTATGTAAGGGGAAAAGAGCTGAGGGAATTACTTTGGGAGATCGCTGGATGATTCCGTCTGATGGGAATGAGCCATCTCTTGGCCCACTGTACCACCCATGTCTAAATACTTTAGTCAAGGGATTTAGATAGATTTGCAGTGATGGAACTTCTATTTGTTTTTCTTTTGAGCAAAACATTTTCCGCCAAGTCTTTGTGGAGAATGTTTTGCTGTCCTACCATACTTTTTGTATATTGGAGATATACACATGAAAATGTGTGGTGATATATTAGAAGAAATACAAATGATTATAAGCAATTGTATAATTCTACTTAAAAAGTGCTGTCAAATCCCTTTGTATAAAAAATAAAATAAAACAAATAACAACGTGGTTATTCTTCAAATCTTTGGGAGGAACATTTAGAAAAATTTCGTCATGTATGCATTTTCTTTGTACCCAAAAAATGATAGTTTTTGGATACAGTGGAAGTTAAAAGGGATTTATTCATTTTGGGTGTCTTTCTTCAAACCTAATGCAGAGAAATCATGTCAAATGCACACAAAAAATAGCCTGGGAATATTTTTTAAGGGTCATCACTATGTACACTTTTATTATGAAAATTGATATTTGGAATAAACAGAAGCACATTTAGGGAGATTTCTGGTCATTCTCATGGCTGTTCAGACAGGCATGAGGGTAGCATTGAGGTCATTGTGAACGTGCCTGTGGTGGGACTTGTGTAAAGGGACCACTGCTAGATATGTTCACCTTGTCCTGAAAGGTGGTGTACCTCAGGGCTCCCTCTTTGGCCCCCTCAATGTTTACCTGAGCTTCTCAGAGTCATGATTCAAGCTCAATGTTGATGTTTTCTTGTGTATGTCAGTTACACTTTCCAAATCTTCTAGAAAGCTGCTTGCTTAGTGAACTTTTTATTTTGTTTTTAATAAAAACTCACACCTCTTGTGACTCTTGGGGAAAGCATTCAACACAGCATCTGTGCATGTAAATACAACCTCATCTATTTCCCTGAAAGTTGCGCAGGTAAGCTAATGTGTCAGTATCTGTTACTCATCAGTTAACGTACTCAGCGTTTCGTAAAAATATGGATGATATTACTTAACACTATATATATTTATATATACGCTAGATATACGCTAAAAACGTTTTTATACGGCTTAGCTACGCTGATTATGGCATGTTACGGCATACGGCGGGGCAATAACAAATTTTTTTAGGCGCGATAAAAAAAATTCGGTTAAAAAACGGTGTTGTGGTTAAGTTTTGTACGTTGTTTTATACGCTACACATTTGCATACGCACGACGCTGCTAGATGTATATGACGCTACATAGTATGACGGTACATCGTACGTTACGTAAGAATGACGAAGTGCTGACATTATGAATAGGTTACAGTACCCATACATACGTTGACATATAAGATAGCGAATTGATAGCGTATGTAGCGTATTTGATCTGACGTTTGAACCAATATATACATTATTACATTACAATATAATATGATATTATATGACTATATATACATTACAAATTGAAAGAGATAAAAAGAAGAGAAGGAAGCATATTGGCAGAGGTGCAGCAGTTGCAGAACCATGCATGCAAGACAGGATGTATACACACAATATTCTAGTTTAAAAAAAAGTTTAAAAATTTTATTTTTATTACTTATTTATAATATACACATTATTTAATTTTATTAATTAAGTATGTATAAAAATTAGTTCAATAAAAAAAAAAAAAGTAAGTTTAAAAAAATCGAAAATAAATAATTCTATAATATAATGAATTATGTTTTAATAATAATAATAATATAAATAAAAAAAAAATGATAAACTTTATATAAAAAAAATTAATTAAAATAAATAAAAAAATTATTAAAAAAAAAATAAAAATTAAATAAAAATAAAATATAAAATAAAACTATATATAAAAAGAAAGAATACAAAAATATTATGTTATATTCATCAAAAATTGTAATATTTGTAACATTTGAAAAAAGAAATAAAAAAAAGCATAACAAAAATAGAATAGGAAAAAGTTAAAAAAAAAAAAAAAAAAAAAAAAAAATTCTCGTCTTGCTGCAAGCGCGTTTGCAAGCGAAGCCCAGCTATGCTCAGGCAAATTGCTCATGAACAATTCTATTTATTGAAAAAACTAAAACTAACCTAGTATTAGTAACATTATAGACATACTTATAACTACTACTATATTTTATAATTATTATTTTTATTTTTTTTTTTATTTTTCAAGTGTCGTGACGTGGGTGACTGGTGTGCGTGCTCACCGTGTTAGCTTAGCTCTCCCAACCCCTCACCGTCAACGGTGCTCATTGCATTTATTTCCACCATAGCCTACACCCTCTGTAGATGCAATAATAGCTCATTAAAGAGTCAGAGTTTTTTTTTTTTTTTGGTTGGTGGTGTGTGTGTTGTGTCCCATGAACCGAAGAATGAATGAATGAGGAATGTATATGGGCACTTTGGCACTTGTCACGTGCGGGCGGTACGCTGGACGCAGTCAGTACATACTCATACGCTACGCTAGCCATAGTTACATTACGCATACCACTATACTATACTACTACTCTCATACTCATCATAGTCAATAGGTACGGTATCCGAAAAAAAAAAAAAATTTTTTCAACTTTTTTTGCGCGTATGAAAATTATTTCATGAATTTACATCCGCAACTCATACGTTTCTCTCATACGCAATAGTGTGACAGGGCCTTTAGAGGAGTTTTTGAGCGATTTCACGTTACACTGTTTTAAAAATATATATATATATACCTACTCTTGATTGTTGAAGTGAACGTGTTGTATGGTTTTCTTATTAAGAAGTTACATTATATTCCTTTACCAGCCACTCTTATCCTGAGTGACTTGCAATGTAGGAAGTACATGTAGGCATTCACCTGATTCATATGAGCAATAGTACCTGGCTAACAACATTTCCAGACCAGCGAGTATAGATGCAACGTCATGTTGATGGGAGATATGGTGGTGTGGTAATCGTTACAGTCTGTTTCATATCCGGCTCATGACTGCGTAAAATTACACAACCCTTATACTACCTTTGGCTAAGCGCTCAAAACATCATTTCCAAGCTCTTCCGAGTCATGCTTTTGATTTTACTAGCACCGGGTAGTGTGAATGAAGCTGTCAGGTACTCTCCATCGTAAATCTTGGGGTACGTGACAGTCTGCATTACATGTTTGTTTGGTTCTTTTGGCGTCATTCTTGCTTTGTGTAGCTGCTGTACGCACCCCTGCCATGTACCTCAGGCTCTCTGCTAGCCCTTTGGCAGGCCGTGTTGCTCTGAGCGTACGTTTTGCTCCGTGAGTGACTGTGAAGCCCTGGTGCCTGAACGTCAGTGGAAGTCTGCTCTATTCTTTTTGCTCCTCGTGGGTTAGTGAGCGATGAGAGGGGGCTGCTTTACCAATCAGGCATTTTCAGGAGCGGCATTAATCCACACACACATGACTTGTGTTATATAATTGATTAGTGCAGTATAGTTCGATATTTGCATTTTATTTTATTGCTTCTATGGGCCTGGTTTTGCACCAGCAGTTAGGCCCACTTTTTGGGACAGCGCTTCTCTGCTCCAGCAGTCAGGGTGAACTCTTATCTCTGCCTCTCGTCTTGCGCTCTGGTACAGCCGGGCACATGACAGTCATCTGATCTGAGTTGCCAGGTGATAACCGGGGGAGTGGGTGGGGCTGCGTCCTGGTTCCTCACAGGGCCGCATTTATTTATTCTACAAAGCGGGTCACCCTGTCGGCTGCTGGTTAATTTGCTCAGGGATGGGTCGTTGCGGAGGGGAGGGGGGTGTTGAAGGTTGAGGGGGGTGATATTGGAGGTATACTATGGTGGGACTAATCGAGGACTTTTATCTCCAATCAGCTGGCCCCCCCGCCCGAGCCGGAGATTCCCGCTGAGGTGTGTTCCCGCTCTTGTATTTGCTCCGAGCGTGCAGAATACTGTCTCCACTTCATCGTCACCTTCACTAGACGTGTATACGTTATCGTTCCAGTATCGATATCTATCATTCCAGTCATTCAAGGCCTCAAACCATCACCACCATCCCGTGTTTTCATTTCATGCATCACTTATTCGGATTCTTAATTAACCCCCCCACCCCACCATATCCATGCCATGTGACCATCCGCCCTTCGTCCTCCGTTTTCTGTCCAATGGGAGCTTCTGCTCATGTGTTATTGGAGGATCGTCAGGCTGTGTGTTTCTGGGTGGCAGATGGGAGCTTTAGCTTGTTCTGTGTCAGTAGTGGGCCTCATTATGTAACCTGGATTCAAGCCCTCTGCCCCTGGTGTGTACACCCCTCCCACCTGGCCCATCTCTGCCCCTGGCGTGTACACCCCCCCCACCTGGCCCATCTCTGCCCCTGGCGTGTACACCCCCCCCCACCTGGCCCATCTCTGCCACTGGCCTGTATCCCCCCGCAGGCCCACATGCTTCCATTGGAGCCCCCTCTTCAAAGCAAAGAGCAAAGGCTGCACTCCTAACTATTTGCGAGCATTTTTTATGGAATTTGCCCGTTAGAATGTTTGTCTTTTGCGCAAAGTTTTCGGTATTCAATATGCAACAGTGTTCTCTCAGGAATGTTCAGCAAATTAAGCTTCTTTTTTATTTTTATTTATATTTATTTTTTTTATTTATTTTATTTTTTTTATAACCAGGGTGGTCTGTTTGTCACCAGCACTGCATGATTATATTATCACCTCCAGCAACACCCCCATCCCTCCTCAGCTCCCCCCCACCCCCCAACTTGACTGCATGATATAACCTGACCCAGTTTCATGCATGTCATTAAAGTGACTAAGCTGCGCAGTATTAACACTTTTATATCCTTTTTGTTTTTCTTTCCCCCCCGTATTTTTTTTTTCTTCCACTAACTCGCCACGCTTAGGAGCTTGATCCAAACCAGCCGCAGAAGCAACTGGAGGATCAGAAGAGGGTAGGTAACCCCACAGTATCCCCCCCACCCCACCAGCTGGATGCCAGCTCAACCCAGCGGGGCACAAAGACGGTTTTACTGAAGGATTGGAAAAACTGAGCAATAGCGATTGTTTCTTGAAAGGTTACCAAAAGTTATGCTGTGTGTGTGTATGCGTGTGTGCTTGTCTCTGGCTGTGCGTGCGTGCGTGATTGCCTGCGTGCATGTGTCTGTGTGTGCTTTTGTGTGTGTGTTAAAGTGGGCGCTGAATGTGGATTTCTGAGTGCCACGGTTCCATGTGATATGGCTTATGTAAGGGATTCCCTGCTTCACTGGACAAGATGCCTCTTAAGACCCAGAAGTATGTGGGTGTTTGGAGGGAGGGAGATAAGGGTGGAGCTGCTGGGTAAAGATGTTGGAGTTATACCTAGAACTCTCTGAGGACGCCTCGGAGTATTTTGCAGTAGCGAGCCAGCCAGTGACCTGGTAACAGGGCCTGCTGCACTTGGGGGTCAACATTACTCGTAGGCAATAAATAAGCGAAGCGTTTTAGGCAGTGTATCTCCGTTTGCCCATGTGGCAGATGATATCCATAACTCACACCTACTCCTGGATCCCGGCGGTAATGCGCGGTGACTCATCACGATATTTCAGGTGTCGGCTTGCGTGCGCCGTCTGTGAATCCGGCGAGCTATAAGCTTTTTCACCTTGGCACCTTCATTCTTAATTCAGGAATGTTCTTTTTTACATTCTCCAGCCTCAGGGCTCGCTAACAGGGCTCGTTGCTGCAGCGTCGCAGTATGATCTCACATCGATCAGGTCGGCCAGGAACCGATGTTCTCTTTTCGCTGTTGGTTTTAACCGTTTGTGCACATGCTCTCCAATCTGCCGTAAATTGTTTTGGCAAGAATAATGCATTGCGTACAACTGCCATTCATCTACCTCAGCTGTTGATTGTGTCAGTTCTGATTTGAACAATGTTATCGAGGATGTGTTTGGGACAGTCAGGTTAATTAAGAGTCAAACTCAAGCAGCCTCATGTACACCTAAAGTATATATGGGAACTGTTAGTGCCATTTACAAGAACCTGTTTTTTGCATTCATTATGATAGATATTGGTTACAATGGAGAAATTATCAGTGCAAATTCAGTTTCATCAGGCAATTCTTGTTTTTTTATTTTATTTTAAACCTATGCTGCTCTTTCCATCTGGCCATTGACTGAGAATGAGTTGTCGTACAAAACCAAACTCGGATGACATCCAAGATTCCTGTAAAGCAGCTTAAACCCACTTTCAGGCATGACAGATATTCCCTCTAGCTCTCCTGGGACCCCCCCCCCCCATGTACCTTGCCCCAAAGAGTCTTCCCATCATCCCTCTTCCTTCTGTCCTCCTGTTGCCATGACTCCAGATGACGATTTTCTTCCAGCTGTGCCTCATGCTTGAGGCGACCTCTACCCAGATTTTTTTCTGCTATTGATGAATTTTATCAATAAAAGAGAGTAAGAGCGAGAGTGAGAGTGTATCTCCGTGTTCGCTGATGCACGACTACAGTTTGATTCTGTTAAAGTGACTGATTAATTTATGTTTGGGTGTTCAGCCCCTCATCAGCATGTTTTAACCTCATTGAGATGAGATTAGAACACGCTTCATTAAGATGATGGTTGTGAGTGTATTTGTGAAACACGCTGACTGTGTCTTCTGGTGGGGGGTGGGGGGGGTGTGGGTGGCAGTGATGAGTGACAGCTGACAGGTCTCTCTCTCTCTCTCTCTCTCTCTCTCTCTCTCTTTTTCTCTCTCTCTCCTGTTGAAGGGTGAAGCACTGAGGCAGATTCTGGTCAACCGTTACTATGGAAACTTCAGGCCCGGGGAAAGGAGAGATAGCCTGACAAGCTTTAGCAATGGGCCCCTCACTCCAGGGGTGCAGGGAAAGGCCCAGGCAGGTGAGTGAAAGAGCAAAAGAGTGTGTGAGTCTGTGCACATACAAGTGTGACAGTGTGCGTCAGTGTGCACAGATGTGCATATGTAAATGTGTGGGTACCTGTCTCTGTGTGTGTGTGTGTGTGTGTCTGTGTGTCTGTCTGTACTGTTTTATTGTTTATATAGGACAGTTGGACCTTTCCTGGTTTAAGAGTGAGTGTGTGAGTTAAATTGGATAATGTTCTCAGTGTTACAGCATTCCGTTTCTCCTGATGTCTGCAGTTATGTAACTGCTTATTGCAATGGAGGGAGATTAAAATGCAATAATTATCACTGCTCACACTTTTTTGCTGCCGCTGGCCTCACTGTCAACACTTTTTCACTTGAACCAACAGCCACTCTTAGTAGTTCTGAAAGAATGTTGTAACTTTATACTTTTAAACTTTTCTTCTCAACCTAAAATAATTTTGATCCGTTCATGAGGTAGAAGCCACTGCACCTAGATGCAAATGATAATAAAAACGCCATACGTTAATTACATATTTGTGTATTTCACATTTACATCTACATTTTAAGTGTTCTTACACAGCCTGAGAGACTATTTTCACCATTGTCAGACTAAAGGACAGTGAAGTAAGCTGGAGATATTTCTGTTATTATATGGGCTTCAGTGAGATGCATAAACTCCACAGTAGCCCACACCCAACAGTGAATTGGTGACACTTAGGATGATGAAGAGGTGTGTTCCTGTTCACCGTCTTGTCCTTGTCCTCCATCATTTATGCTGTGGGGCTGGCCGTGTCCCAGATGACAGGAAGTGTTTCCACACATTCGATCCAGGCCTGCTGGTTACCAGGCAACGCAAGCGGGAGCCTACTTCCTTTGAGAATTGTCTCCTGATTGCACCTGGTCTTGAAATTAGAGAGCAGTCGGTTGCATGTAAGGTTGTGTGAGCCTAGGGTTACATGTTTGGTTTTGTGTGTGCTTATTCTCTCAGCATGAATGTAAACAAGACCTCATTAGGCACAATTATGTAAAAATAAAATTACATAACAAAAAATATGTTATGTGCTTTAAATGCTTTGATAAATGATACAATAATATCTATTAATATTTCTCCATCTTATATTTTTCACTTTAAAAATATGTATGAAAACATACTTGTCAAAGGGTTATAGGTATTTACAAGTTGCCTGTTACAATTGGTTTTATATATTATAATAACAGGGCTTTTTTGGCTCTGCACTGACAGTTCAGTTGATGTAAGACCAGTGTGGTTAGTGTACAATCAGTACAGTCAGTGTAAGAACAGGGTAGTCGGCACAATACTTACCAGCACTGTAGTAAGTGTTGGGGTAGTCGGTGTGGGGACAGAATGATCAGGGTATGGTTGGAATGCCAGAGGTCCAGGAGGCTGACCTTACATTTTCCCTCCTATAGGTGGAACGGGGGGATGTGGGACGGTGACTCAGGGGGAGATCAGTGTGGCCGAGGTGCAGTGCCATCTGGACAAGGAGGGAGCTTCTGACCTGGTCATCGATCTCATCATGAACGCGACTAGTGACCGCATCTTCCAGGAGAGCATCCTATTGGCCATCGCCCTGTTGGAAGGCGGTAACCCTGTCATACAGGTGAGGTGCATCTGGCTGGCTGGCTGGTGGGTGGGTACCGTCGGTGGGAATGGTAGCACTTTAATCATCAAGGAGGGTAGTAACATCACTGCCAGGAGAAGGTCATTGTGTCTGAGCTGCTGCAGTCTCTCTGGTTACCCCCCAGCCACCCATTAAAAGCCCTTACCATCCTCTCACGTAGCAATGCAGTACTTTGTCCCTGTGCTCTATCCACAAGCTGAGGAGAATTTTAAACCTAAACGCCTATTGCAGATGCGAGAGCATTCGAGGATGAATCCCTGCTGGTTTCATTGCTATGAGACTAAACGTTGCGTGGAGGTCATACCTTCTCTTTTCTTCTTTTCTCTCTGTGGAGATTTTTTATGAAGCGGTCAAAGGATGGCCATGATGTGTCGATGTTGTTTGTGACCGTCTATGTTTAAAATCACTGCATTTGGGTCATCATAGTCTTTGTTACATAGTGGCCGTGGTTTTTGGGTGACTCATATTTCTCAGTAACTTTGCACAGAAGTGGAAAAAACTCATTTCCCAAATATGTGCACCACCGACTTTTTTTTGTTTGGTTCAGATTGCTGACATTACAAGTATTGTTCTGAATGGCAGGCGACTAAAATGTCTGTAGCCGTAAGTAATGCACATTTGCAACAAAATTATAGGCGCGTGTTAAACGCAGAGGAGAAATGGTGCCTGTTGTGTGTGTGTGTGTGTGTGTGTGTGAGAGAGATAAAGCACAGGCCTGAAAAACTACTGCAGAATTGGAGCCTCCCTTACTGCTGTGCCCCCACATGCTGCTCCCAAGCATGGCGATTTTATAGTGCAATCAAAATTCTGATATTTTTACCTCACCAGTCTCGGTCACGTCCTGACCACTGTGGTTTAAATGTATTTGTCCCACGTACTGTTTTTGACCTGGGGTTATGTTAGAAAATTGTCATGGTTTCTCGCCCTGGGGTTATGCCCTTATCGTATGTGTCTAATGTCGCAATTCTCTCGACTCGTAAACCCATGTGACGCATACGGGCGGGAGGAGGGATTTTGAGCTGCTGCTGATAAGGCCGCCCCAAGGTCACACTGACAGGGTTTTGTGGATTTGTTTAGTTTTTTCCATCTATGTGCAAAGGTGTTGTTAAAAAAAATGTATGCACCCTCCCATGCTGGATATTGGGGGAAAGGGGACAGGCACTAACAGTTTGAAATTGCAGCCCAAATAAAGTAAAAACGGTGCCCTCAGGAAAGTGTGTGGGCTCGGCAGACAGCAGAGTCGATCATTGTGGGAACACCCGGAGCTGCCAGCCTCCTCTCAGACTGCTCGTTTATTACTGTTCCGAGGACACCTGTTCCCCGTCCCACGCAGCTGTGAATAATTCAGCTCCACGCTACCCAGGTGAAGGATTCTTCTGGAAACTGAAGAACACCATAGCGGGCGAAGCAGGAAGCAGAGGCGGATGGTGTATTAATTGTCTGCTGGGAGAGGTCCAAGGCTCTGCGCCGGCCGGCTAGCCCCAGCCGGCCCGCCCTCGCACAGCTCTGCTGAGCCTGTCCAGTGTTGCTGTGGCAACGCAGCACTTTAGTAACCTAGCGGAAAGGTGGAGAAAATGTAGGGTGGGGGCGGGTTGGACGCGGGGGTGGAGAGTCTGATTGTAGGGCAAGCTCCTCTCTCCCACCCGACGTGGTATTAGCACAAGTGCTTGCGCAAGCAAGCTCTTACATAATGGGCTTATATTTGCATAGATATTTTACCTGATGATACCCGGCTTTCCCATGGCTCGCACACAAAGACTCTCACGTGACTTTGTTACATAAGCGCCATTCAGATGAACAGCACAAGGAAGTATCAGGCTTCCAAACATTCCATGTGAACTCAAACTGGGTCATATTGAGCTGCTGGAAAGTAGGATAGAGGACCTCGAGTACCGGGGCCTCCCCTGTCTGCACAAACAGGACTCGCAGTTCTCCCTCTCTCTCTGTACCACACAACTGCCTCAATCACTCTCAACGTGCTCATCAACACACTCACGTGCTAGCTTCACATGGCTTAATATAAGGTCCGGCAAAGCAAAACAGAACAATCTGTTAGTCGCTGCTGTTTGTCTGGTTTCCTCGTGACGTGTGTGCGTGTGTGCGTGTGTCTGTGTGTGTGCGCACGTGCGTGTCTGTGTGTGTGCGGCCGTGTGGGTCTGTACGTGTGTGCGTGTGTCTGTGTGCGCGTGCGTGCGTGTGTGTGTGCGCACGCGTGCGTGTCTGTGCGTATGTCTGTGTGTGTGCGTGCGTGCATGTCTGTGCTTGCGTCCGTGCATGTGTCTGTGTGCGTGTGCGTGCGTGTGTGTGTGTGTGTGTGCGTGCATGTCTGCTTGCGTCCGTGCATGTGTCTGTGTGTGCGTGTGCGTGTGTGTGTGTGCGCGCGTGCATGTCTGTGTGTGTGTGTGCGTGTCTGCGTGCGTGTGTGTGTGCGTGTCTGCGTGTGTCTGTGTGCGTGTCTGCGTGCGTCTGTGTGTGCGTGTGTGTGTGTCTCTGCGTGCGTCTGTGTGTGCGTGTGTGTGTGTCTCTGCGTGCGTCTGTGTGCGTGTCTGTGTGCGCGTGCGTGTCTGCGTGCGTCTGTGTGTGCGTCTGTGTGTGTGTGTGTGCGTGTGTGTGTGTCTGTGCGTGCGTCTGTGTGTGCGTGTGCGTGTCTGCGTGCGTGTGTGTGCTTGTCTGCGTGCGTGCGTGTCTGCGTGCGTGCGTGTGTGTGCGTGTCTGCGTGCGTGCGTGTGTGTGCGTGTCTGCGTGCGTGTCTGTGTGTGTGCGGCCGTGCGGGTCTGTACGTGTGCGCGTGTGTGTGTGTGTGTGTGTGTGCGTGATTCAGAAAGATCCGATGGGAAGGGTTTGTTGTGCATGCTGCCATATGTTCTGACTTACAGCCTCTGTTATTTAATTAAAACTTGAATCAAAAAGACACCAATGCAAAGAAATGAAAGATTTAGTCAAATATCTCCAGGCAAACCTCCAAGTCTGCCGTATGCGTCATATAGTTTTGGCCTTGCCTGATTAAAAGATCTGTAAGCCGGATTGAATTTGTGCAGAAAATGTATTATTATTCAATATCTCTCAATGTGAATGTTTTATTACTTCAACCAAAATTTGGTATGAGATAAAATCAGGATTGGAGTGAATTCAGAATTTTTTTATTGATTCCAGTTCATTTCATGAATTGGAAGTAAAAAAAAATTAATTAATTTTAAAACTTAAAATTTTTGTAACTGTCACTGATATTAAAGTAAACGCTGTTTAAAGTGATAAATGTGATCAATTAAGCATTGGAATTGAATTGAATTAAATTTACTTTTATTCAAATTAATTCAGTTGTAACTTATTTTAATTCATATTCATTTTCAATAATGTATCAGCAATTCTCGGTTGAATTCAGAATTGACCCAACTATGATTAAAAAGTACATATCCATTTCCCTGGATGCCTTTGAGCCTGGATCAAAAAAAGTTGAAAACCCCTGACAGATGCTCTTTATTGTTTCTGGATCACGTGTAGCACACAGCACATTTTGGGCACTTACGTAATGCTGGGGCCATTACCCATGTTTGGGGACGTATGTGGTTTTTGTTTTAATCAAGAGCGGGACGCAACTTGCACACCAAAATAAACAAGCAGAAGGCTTGAGGAAATTGAAGTTAAACAGAGATGTCGTCAGGCCATGTAGTCACCGCATCCACTCTCAAGGGGGAAAATAAATAAATGACTGAAGCAATAAGCAGAAGGCCCTGAGCACCAGTGTTGCACATGTGAATCCTGAAGAAGCAGGGAACTGTGTTACTGAACACGAAGGAAAGCGTTGGCCACTGGACACATGGAAGACTTTCATACCTCCCAACAGATTAAAGCACAACTGACCTTTGGTAGAACGCTGGGCATGATATGAGTCCAAATGGTCGCGAAATATGTTCCTTAGTTGCTCTCTGCTCCCCTGGGGTGATAATCCAGAATAGGGTATTTGTCGCTCTTCATTCACTTCTATAGTGCAGCTAAAACAGTCTCAAAATGACACTTCTAGCACCTATACGAACGTGAACGAAGCCGATTATGTCAATACAAAAAATAAGTCTTTTTACATATTTTTTTTTGTGTAAATAAAATTATTTATAAAAGTACAATTTTCTTCAATGTTGTTAGCAACCTACCGGAAAAGACTAGCAAAATGTTGGCAGGTCGGTTTGTTTACCATAGTTATATACTACCAGGAACGCTTGCTTCCGTGGAAATTTGGACCAATGAGTGGTTTCTGACGCATCAGTGCATTAACGCCGTTTCTGGTGCAAGAATTACCTTTAGATCTACGTTCAAAATAGAATACGAAAAAGCCAGGAAAGGCCCATTTAATAAAAAATTTTAATAAAATATGCAAGAGGACTGGTTATTGTTTGTATTGACATAATCCACTTCGTTCACATTCGTATAGGTGCTAGGAGTGTTATTTTGAGACTGTTTTAGCTGGCCTATAGCAGTGAATGGAGAGCTACAAATACCCTATTCTGGATTATCACCCCAGAGGAGCACAGAGCAATTTACAAACATATTTCACCATCAATTGGACTCATATCATGCCCAGGTAACTACACAACCCAAAGTTCTACCTAAGTTCAGTTGTGCTTTAAGGCCGTTTCCATGCCAGGTAGTATTTTTTGGCAACAAACCTTACTAATTAAAGAATTTCCCGTCTTGGTACATGCCGGAGTATTACACTATATTGGACAGGAGGCACTAAGTCCTCTGGGCCACCTCTGGAAATGCATTTAATACTCAGTTCTGTCAAGATAGCTCACGTATTTAATATATGAATGGATATATAATATTTTGGTTTGGCGCTGAATGGATCTGCTCTATGTACTTCTAGTGCATGCACCAGCGTGCACTACCTATCAAACAGGGAGCACGACACATCTCCCCTACTAAATAGGAGATATACAGCAAAACCTCCCAAGTACATAGAATCAGATCCAAACAATAGGTGGAGGCTGGGGTGGTGGAGGGTGAGCAGCAAAATATTTTTTAGAACAAGAAACAGCGAAACAAGAGCTGCGCAGCCAAAGCAGTATGGGAAAGATCTGAGTCTCGCTATTAAAAGGGGAGCTCCATTCGTGATGTGTTCACGTGATTGGTTGAGTATGAGAACA
Organism: Ilyophis sp. 1 JC-2022; assembly: GCA_022702515.1. Classification (NCBI taxonomy): domain Eukaryota; kingdom Metazoa; phylum Chordata; class Actinopteri; order Anguilliformes; family Synaphobranchidae; genus Ilyophis; species Ilyophis sp. 1 JC-2022. Next base: position 27,306,181 of record CM040396.1, read on the forward strand.
TGTGTTTGCTTAGGCCGGCCATTGGTTGGGCACAGCAAGTTATTTGACAGAACTTGCTCTGCGCACTTGTTCGTGATGCTCATTTCTGAAATTAACTTTCATTGCATGAGAATGACTAGTTTCAATAGTTTAAACTCCCTTTTAATAGGTGCACAGATTACTTGGGGCCAGTTCTGCAGGCAAAGACGACATGGGAGTGTTATCGGTTTCAAACTATCAAAACTACAATGCGGGGCAGGGTCAGTGGGTGCATGTTGATAATATTTTACCTACTCGGAGGTCACAGACGAAACACAGTCCAATCCAGTGAATCCACAATTGGGTGTCTTAGCCCCCCCCTTGCTGTGTTTCCCATAGTGCATAGTGTTGTTATGGTCGTCAGCACTGTTGCAGATAGTGAGGTGGGTGTTATGAGTCTGTAGACGATGTGGTTCTACATTCCGGAACAGGGCTCTCTCTTGCACAGCTGTTGCTGCCCACACTGTTTCCGATAGGAGTCACCCTGCTCCTTCTTCCTTAGCAATCAGCCGGTGCAGCGATTGGCCAGGCCCGCCAGTAAGTTTTCTCACCTTTTCGAAGCCATCCTCACAGCAAACAGAGATGTGGCATCTGTGGCTTTCCCGCCCTTGCACGAGAAAGGGCAAACATTTGTGAGTAATAATGGGCCGGGCGGGTGGCGTGTGATGGCCGCAGATGGCTAAGTGGCCCATGACGTCAAACGCGCCGCCCACCCCATAGCAACGGGGAGCCGGGATATGAACATGAGAGCAGCTCAACACCCATGCCGCAGAACATCGCACCAAATCATACCTTACCGCTGCTCCCTATCCACCCCCCCCACCCTCCACTGGCATGCCCCAGACAGTGGAGACGAACAAGATAAAAACAAACATGAGCCATGGCTAATCAATTAAAAGTGGCTCTGAGAAGATTAAGAAACGCACCGCTACAATGGATTATCTTCACCCACCCCCACCCTTTCAGTTATCAGTCACTGCCAACTGCAGCATTCACGTGGCTACAGGGAAAATCTAACGCTGTGAGGACCAGGGAAGCAACTGCAACCCTGACATTTTCCCTTCTCCCTTTTACAATGTCTATGATGGAAATACTGGAATCACTGTGAGAATGCCAATTTTAGCTGAAGTTCTCTGCTGCTTCAGTTTTTGGTGTAGATTCTGAAACCTGGCGACTCCCTCATATTTAAAAGAGACCCTTACTAGCTAAATGATAATCATGCATTTACTTAGAAAACAGGTGTTAGCATGTAAGCGCCACACAGAGAGCAAGATGTCAGAATGCATATATTAAGTCTCACCCTCGCATGCTGTTCCAGCAAAAATCTCATTCTTACGTTTCCTTGCTTATGTTTTATGCTTTGGCATGTTAAATATCTCATTTGTAACAATACTCTAATTTGTAACAAAAGGCACTGTCATTCAGCAAAGACCAAAATAGAATTTAGGCTTTTTTCAAATGTGCTGGCATTTCTTTCATTTTAGCGATGCGAGGGTGTGATGAGGTTATCATTTTTTAGCTTCTTGTTAATGAACGGCATGTGCCAAGCTGCATGTCACATTAGATCAGAATGCGTAGTGTAGGAACTGTGCATTGTTATGCAAGTACTGTAGAAACGCGTAATGGTTCGGAGGGAGGGAGTGTTTTTTGTTTACACCTCAGCTTGAGGAATGTGGCAGTCTGCAGGGCCTAGCCTGCCTGTGGCTAATGTTTGGGCACGTGTTTTAGGGCCGAACCCAAGATCAGCCTGATGAATCCCAAACGTAAAAAATGTATTCTTCATCGGCTCACAGGGCAAAGAATCAAGTGAATGCATTTTTGCACTTGCATATGTTCTGTCCTCTGCAGTAAGCAGTACTGAGCCATATGTGGAACAGATTGAGGAGTGTTAAAAATGATTACAGGACAGGTATTACAGGTTTCAATTCTGGATAGGAACTCCTATTCTACTCTTGAGAAAGATCCCTAATCAAAGTTACATGGGTAACATTTTGGCTGTATAACTGGATAACATGCACAAAGTTAGCATAGTCAGCCTAGGTCATCAGCGAATACGTAATTAAAACACAGAGGTAAGGTGTGGTGTAACATTCTACTGTACTACCCATCAGGAGTTTTTAATATTTGTATCAGACGATGTTTAATTTGTCATTTTTTACACTGCTATTATGAAACTTTGATCCCTAACAAGTTCTTCTGTCACGTAAAGTCGTGTTTACATTTATGAAAAGCCCCATAGCGGGCGGTTGGGCAGCTGGCTCAAGGCGCGTGGATGGGCCCCCACAGTCTTGTAGTAGATCCGAACTGTGAGCAGGCTGTGGCCATGCAGAACGACGCACCTTCCTCTGGCTCCAATGTCTCCGGGAGCTCAACTTGTTGACCGCAGTGTGAGAAGAATGAGCGGTGACATCACTTGTCTGCGCTCTCTCAAACCGAGAAAGGAGGACGTGATGGGTATTCCGGTGTGGCGTGATTAGGCAATCCAAATTTGGGAGAGAAAAAAAGGGCTGCAGAAAGATTTGATTGATTGATAGATGTCCATCTGTTTCTGGATAGTGTCTGTGCATCGCTGGGTCTGGCCGAGCGGTATGCGAATACTCCGATGTATGAATGGGAGAGTGGAATGAAGATGGGAGTGGGTGAAACTGAGAGACGGAACAAGGAGAAAACCTCCAAAAGCACTTCCGTAGGCGGAGGGCAGCTGGGAAGTTTGTGTACGTGTGAGAGAGAGAGAGAGCGAGAGAGAGAGAGAGTGAGTAAGGCGCGTGGGCGTCGATGTCTGTGTTTCAGTGAGTTTGAGAGAAGTGCGTGTGTTTGTATACGGGAGGTGAAGGTAAAGGAGTCCGTGAGTCTCTGAGCGGCGTTTCCTTCACGGCAAGCGTCCGCCCACAGCTGCCACGCTCGCCGGCTCCTGTTCTTCAAAACAGACCGGGTGCTAGCAGGTCTTGGACGGTGGGTGGGATGAGGATGAGGTTGAGAATGAGAATGAGGGTGCGAGCGAGGCGGGGGCGTGGCGTGGCGTGCGGGCCATTCCAGCGGTGCGCGGAGATGCCTGCAGTGAGAGAGCCGAGCGGTTATAAATAGAGCTTGTATAACGGCCCTTTGTTGATGTCATTAGCGGGACAGAAGGGAGAGGGAGATGGGGGTGGGGGGGAAGGGAAAAGCAGAATGACCTTGTTTTTCAGAACCCCGCCTCCGCAAAACCCTCCTTCCGCTGAAGCACTGTCTCTAAAGGGGTGGACAGGCGTTTACTGCTCAGAGAGAGAGAGAGAGGGGGTGGTCAGAAACCTTTCCATGTACGGAATACTTATGAGTGGGCAGGTCTACGTCAGGGTCCTTTGGGCATATGTGGGGGTGCTGTTTTGAGAGTTGGAGAGGATCTTAAAGGGAAAATTCCCATGCTGGCTATCACTTAACCCATTGCACTAGCTTACACTTCTGGGAAGGCTCCTGTCCCTCTTTGAAAGAGTTTTATCAAGTCCGCACATCTCATTGGAGCCCCCCCCCTCAACACACCCACGCGCCTTACGCACTCTCTCTCCCTCTCTCTCTCTCTCTCTCTCTCTCGCTCTCAATGTCTCTCTAAAAGCTTGTGGTTTTTGGAATCTCATACTGTCCACTTTCTGAGGTATTTTTCATAAATTAAAGTTAATTTTTTTGTAAATTAAACTAAAGCTGTCTGTGCAAGCATAATTGATAGTCATTGGAAAACATGATGACGCGAGTACGCTATGTACAGTTCTCCTCAGTTACACTACAGTAATATACCGATGTAGAGAGAAGCAATGTAAAGTATGAATATGAGCAGGAGGCTGCATGTTAATCTTCTACTGGTGTGAGAAGTGGATTATTTGAGCTTTAATATGCAGGGGATGTGATAAGACTGGTGGAAAGCAGTGTGTGATAAGACTGGTGGAAAGCAGTGTTTCTGTGAAAGACGTGTTAGTTTGTTAGTATCAGACTAGCAACAGACTCCAGAAGTATTTACTGGCACAAAGAGAAATGCATTATGGGACTGCTTTCGAGACCTCATGCTTTCAGTGTGTGTAAGTATAGGTGAGAGCCAAGCTTACACAGACGCACAGGTCATATTTTTATGCTGTGTGCACCTGGGTGAATGGTAGGAATTTTCAGAGAGCCTCCGGAAGTTGGGGTGCAGGCTGACGGCGGGGGGCGCTGAGTGTAAAAGTGCATGTTATGCAAGCAGCTCAGCGGGATTACTGCTGCCAGCCCCTAACCCCACCCCCCTCAATTCCAGCGTCTGCTTTGGTGTTACGTGTGCCGGTGCTTTGCTTTGCTTTTTTAGTTTTTGTCAAAGAAATGCTCACTGCAAAAATACTGTGCCTGCTCCGTCTCGGCAGTCTCAGTTTTAGCGTTAGTACAGTGTACCCGTGCCCTGTCTCTCAGCAGTGTTAGTACAGTGTACCCGTGCCCTGTCTCTCAGCAGTGTTAGTACAGTGTACCCGTGCCCTGTCTCTCAGCAGTGTTAGTACAGTGTACCCGTGCCCTGTCTCTCAGCAGTGTTAGTACAGTGTACCCGTGCCCTGTCTCTCGGCAGTGTTAGTACAGTGTACCCGTGCCCTGTCTCTCAGCAGTGTTACTACAGTGTACCCGTGCCCTGTCTCTCAGCAGTGTTAGTACAGTGTACCCGTGCCCTGTCTCTCAGCAGTGTTAGTACAGTGTACCCGTGCCCTGTCTCTCAGCAGTGTTAGTACAGTGTACCCGTGCCCTGTCTCTCGGCAGTGTTAGTACAGTGTACCCGTGCCCTGTCTCTCAGCAGTGTTAGTACAGTGTACCCGTGCCCTGTCTCTCAGCAGTGTTAGTACAGTGTACCCGTGCCCTGTCTCTCAGCAGTGTTAGTACAGTGTACCCGTGCCCTGTCTCTCAGCAGTGTTAGTACAGTGTACCCGTGCCCTGTCTCTCAGCAGTGTTAGTACAGTGTACCCGTGCCCTGTCTCTCAGCAGTGTTAGTACAGTGTACCCGTGCCCTGTCTCTCAGCAGTGTTAGTACAGTGTACCCGTGCCCTGTCTCTCAGCAGTGTTAGTACAGTGTACCCGTGCCCTGTCTCTCAGCAGTGTTAGTACAGTGTACCCGTGCCCTGTCTCTCAGCAGTGTTAGTACAGTGTACCCGTGCCCTGTCTCTCAGCAGTGTTAGTACAGTGTACCCGTGCCCTGTCTCTCAGCAGTGTTAGTAGTGTACCCGTGCCCTGTCTCTCAGCAGTGTTAGTACAGTGTACCCGTGCCCTGTCTCTCAGCAGTGTTAGTACAGTGTACCCGTGCCCTGTCTCTCAGCAGTGTTAGTACAGTGTACCCGTGCCCTGTCTCTCAGCAGTCTCAGTTTTAGTTCTTATTGAAAGATAACGTTTCATGTAATATTGTTCTGGTATGAAACCAACTGCATCAGTGTAGACACCAAAGCTATTATAACATGCGTATGTTTCAGCCCACATAACATTTGCAAAGTGCTATATTCAGTTCAGCTGTTTGCAGGCTGGATCGATGCATGCATTAGGATGGCATCCATGTCCAGGATGAGTTTAAATGTTAATATATCTGATACATGCAGGGTCAACAGCATTTTGGTGATGTCCCTTGCAGTTACAATGCACAGAATAAAACTCTCTGGTAAATAACTTTCTGGTAACTTTCTTGCCCCTTAACCCCTTTACTGCACTGCCATATCCTCTTATGCATTATGCTTGTGGAAAATTATTAGCCTTTTCCCTTATTAAAAGTACTGCAAAATATTGTAAATATTTGGATTTTTTTGGAATTGTTTTTATAATAAAGGCTGTATTTCACAGCAGTGCGTTTTATTCATACTTTTGTTGCACGGTGATTTGTATCTGGAGATCAGCCCAAACATTATGAGAATGTGCTTTCTGTTACGTAAAAGAAACCTTACAAGAAGGAATCGCTCTGAGGTGTGTGCTGTGCCTTGCCACCTGTGGAGGCGTCTGATTGCGGAGACGTGTTGTGGCAATAGGGCAGCGACTGTTCTCCAGATCCGAACCCTCCCCAGGGTGAATGGAATTAAATGTTCCTCTTAAATTGCGTAAAGGAGGACTGAACATTGTATTTGGAACATGTTTGTGTTCCTGTGGCTGGCTGTGTAATTACCTTCCCTGTCTTCTGTTATAAGTATTGGGGCACACAGAGTATTTTACTCTAGTCTGCTCTGTTTGTTTGGATTTACCAGCAATAAGATTTGGGGAAATGAACCCAGTGTTAGCTGGGATTATTGGTTTACAATCTGACGCATGTCCTGCACATTTGAACTCGGTTATGTTGGTTATGTTGGTGTTGCTTTCCTCTCCGCTCTTTCTCTCTGCCCATCCAGGTAACAGCATGTTGTCTCTCTGTGCATGGGTGTTGAGCACACTTACACAGAAGTATGCACAATGAGTGCTGATCCAGACTGATTGTCTGTAGGGCAGCATGTAAACCATGCCCTATGTTTTTAATCATTATTATCATTCTTTATGGATTACTCATTTGTTCTTTGGAGCACTCCCCTGTGCCTGAGGGCCTTTACTTTCTCTGTGCTACGGAAGCAATTCTACACGTGAAATGCTCACTGTGTGTGTGTGTGTGTGTGTGTGTGTGTGTGTGTGTGTGTGTGTGTGTGTGTGTGCGTGAGCATGTACACCTACCTTGCATACTACAATTAGTTTATTTTAGCTGTGGCTTTCTGGTGGCTTGCGAAGCTAGACGAGCACTGTTGGAGTCATCCATTTAATTTCCTGTACCGCTGTTTTACACCTCCTCATTTGGCCAAGACCTGATTTCAGCTCCAACCTGGTAAGAAGGTTGGTTATGTAACGGGGCTTTCAAAACTGCCCTAGATACCAGCTGATATCTCTCTCTCCCTTCTCCCAATCTCTCCTTTCACCTCCCCTAGGCTTAATTGGCACTCAAAAGTAGGGTAGGATTTTCTTTCCTCCCTTTTATTTTTTTCCCTCACCAGTTTGACTGTTGTTGTTGGTCCACTGTAACACTTCCAGAGAGCACTCTGCAGATTAGAGGCCTTACGTCAGTGCAGGATTGTTCAGTGAAAATGGGACAGGATGTACAATCTGTAAAATAAATAAATTTAAAAAGTACGAAAGTACCCCATATCTCCAAAAACCTTGCGTGAAACCATGAAACTACAAGTTATTAAATAAATTATATAGTTTTTTTATTTCTCATTCATTGCAAACAATATACTCAAGTGCACATCCAAACTGTGCAGTAACTGCAGGGCCAAAGAAACATGAACAACAGAAGAAAATAAAGACCATGTGATCCTTGTGGATTGAAACTGTGCTAATAAACCCAAAACGAGCCCAAGTATGGGTCCGTGGACTATGTTTCCTTGTATAGTTGCCAAACATCACGTGTTTGGTTGGTGCAGCTCAAAGTAACAAATAGCTTATCTGTGGTGGCACTGGCTCAGGAGAACATGAGGGTTCAGGGCATGTGTCAGGTGGTGTGAAATCAGGTGAGTGAAGAGATATGCTTCCAGGTCATCTCAGTGCCAGTGTTAATGGCCTCGTGTAACCACGATGGCATGGACTGCTCCACTGTCCGTAAACAGTGCTTCAGACTGTTGGAGGTCTAACTTCCAGCCTTCAAATTTTAAACACAATTTGCGTAAACAAGCCTTGTAAATTTAACTATCAGAGGCCGAAATGTAACAGTCTCAAATAGTTTGTATGAAAAGCCTGCTTGAAACATCTTTGCCACGATTTTTTTTGCTGCAAGCTTTGTTTGTTCACATATACCGTCATGCACAAATCAAAAATATTTAATCCTGTATGTGATTTTTTTCACCCCCCGTTTTTGTAGCGCTCGTTCTACTGCCGCCTTACTGAAGACAAAAAATCTGAAAAGTTCTTCAAGGTGTTCTATGAGCGGATGAAGCTCGCTCAGCAAGAGATCAAAGCCACGGTGACGGTCAACACCAGCGACTTGGGAAGCAAGAAGAAGGACGATGAAACACCCGACAAGGATGAAAAGCCCATGCGCAAAAAAGGTCAGAGGTCACATGGGACAGTTAGCATTTATGTTATGTAAGAAGGTCACCATCACCCCTGCCCCCCCCACCAGTCTATAGAATGGTGGCTGTACGAAGTGCAAAGGTCAGTAAACATTTGCTGACATACCTGTGCACCGCGTCATTAATCATTTAGACCCATAGCTGTACATCCCCGCAAACAAAAACCCTTCTGATTTTGAAAGCTGATTATATTCCATGTAACGAAAATAGCTAAACATCCCAAAACCTGTATCTGTGTAAGATACAAACAGTTTACTTGGCTCTGTCCAAGGATATGACCATACCTCTTCAGTCTGTTTGTTTTGCTGTGAGCTACGGTCTGTTTGTTCCTGACTTCTCCCAACCCTGTGTAAACAGTGAAGGACGTGGCTGCTGTGGTGACAGAGGAGGTCAGAGAGCAGCTGCTGGAGGCCTCATTGGTCACCAAGAAGGCCTTCAACACATTCCGCCGCGAGGCCGATGCAGAGGAGCACCTGACTTCAACCGATGGCCAGCCAAGCACGGCTGATAAGGGCCAGGAGGATGGCGAGATGAGCGTCATCATCACCATCATGCAGCCAATCCTGCGCCTCATGCAGCTCCTGTGTGAGAACCACAATCCCAACCTGCAGGTCAGTCAGCCAGCCACCAGGGGGAGCTCTCTCATTCACTACACTGAAAGAATAAACCCATCTTAGTGTATTCTGAGTGGCTGCAGCCCTGGTAAATTTCCACAGCCAGACAAATGAAAACAAATGCAGTCAGATGATTAGTCTGGTTTCACTACGAAGAGGATGCAGTACAAACAGGGTTGAATTCTGTAGGTCCAGAAAAAAGAGGCTTTCTAGTTTACAGGATAAGGCCCTGTAGATGAGAAAAGGGACTTCTGGTCTTCTAGCTTAAATAAGTTCTCTATGTCAAAATGGAGGGACAGGTTTTGGTTCTGTGGTCAGTGGGGTTGTTGTTCAGAAGCTTGGACAGAGAAGAATCCTGGAAGTGTCTAGCACCCTGGCTCTTTTTGTTCTTAGTGATGACCTGTGTACACGGGTGACAGGTAATGATCTACTGCCAGGACCCGTCAGCCTGCAAAGTGTTTTAGTGAGGAATTGATTCTTTTGAGGTCTTGAAATGCAAAGCAATTCTGCCATTACCCAAAAAGGTCTGACTGGAACTCATTAGTTTAGCTTGTTAGCTCCCTGGATTGTGTGACTTGGTTTTTGGTGACCCTTGACCGCTGGAGTTGCTGATCCAGAGCAGGATTTCTTAATCTTGTCCCATTCCTGTCCTCTGGTCCAGCCACACAACACATAAACTACTCTTTCTCTGTTTTCTTTGCCCCTTAGAACTTTCTTCGCTGCCAGAACAACAAGAACAACTACAACCTAGTGTGTGAGACCCTGCAGTTCCTGGACTGCATCTGTGGCAGCACTACGGGAGGCCTGGGCCTTCTGGGCCTCTACATCAATGAGAAGAATGTGGCCCTCATCAACCAGACTGTGGAGAGCCTGACCGAGTACTGCCAGGGCCCCTGCCACGAGAACCAGGTGGACTTACACACACACACACGCACAACACACACAAATCACACCAAAACACACACAAAACACATGCACTCGTGCACACACAAGCTCACAAAAACACCCTCATCTCTCATACACACATGCACGTGCACACACACACAGACACAAAAACATACTCATCTCACACACACACACACACACACACACAAAAACACTCACAAAAACACTCATCTCTCAAACACACGTACAGGGTTTGGTATCGTTTGAATTTTATCGATTCCATTTCCACTTCTCGAATCCCGGTTCCAATTCTTATAATTTTTTAACAAGGAAAAGAAACCAAAATATTTCAGAAGAAAAAACTGTCTTTATTCATAGTAGATTTAGGCTGCTACAAAATGTAAATTGTAAATGTAAATAATTACGTAAGATGTATTTTCCTTCATTTTGGTTAAGAAAAATAGAGCTAAATAAAGAAAAATAATGTAGTTTCCTTATCAGGAGCTCTCTGGGGATGAAATGGAGGAGGGGTGGTACTGCTCTGTGAACTCATGCCTACGAGAAACATAAATATCTTTCTTTGTCTTGCCAAATAAAAGTTGGACGTATGCTGTTTTGTGCATTGTACATTACCTGACTAGCTGAATCTGGGGTGTTATGACTGGGACTGGGGGCATTGACATTCTGCAGTAAATGTTTCAACATGCTGAAGGTGCTTCCTCCCTTACGCAAGATTAATTTACATTTTGCTGTATCTTTATTGCTACTTTCTCTAGTGAAGCCACACTTTAGACCATTTACTCCGATCAGCCGCGTTGTAAACAACAGTCGACATCGGATGTGGATATTGGAGCAGTAGGTCCTGACTTTTTTAATCACTCAATGCATTTCACTCATTTTGTGAACGCAACTGAAAATATGCCTTCAGGATTCAATAAGCGTTTCTTAATTAATTCCCGGTTTGTGTAAATTTGGAACCAGTTCATGTTCAGAACCGGTTTGCGATAAACACACTCTTATACACGCACAGACACATTCACACTCATAGAACATTTCTCTCTCTCACACACACACACACACACACACACACACACACACACACACACACACACACACACACACACACAGTGTCACAAAAATCTACTTTCATGCACACACGCCCACACATACACTCTCAGAGAAACACTATCATACACACACACACACACACACACACACAGAAAAACATATAAGATATGTGTTCCAAAATCTGATATCCACCTTTATAAACTGCAGTGTTGACCTTATTGGCAACACTACAATTACAATCTTGCATTTATAGTAAGTTTCCCACTTGAGTTATGCAATGGATTATGGCCTCCAGCTCTTTTGCCACGTCACGTCAGGTGGTTCAGGGCACAGCGCCCCATGTTTGTACTGTTCACATACAAACATAGTCACTGTTTGTTTTTCTCATGAGACGGTGGCCTGCGTTATTGTTTTTGCTTCTGTAGAACTGCATCGCCACTCATGAGTGCAATGGCATCGACATCATCATAGCCCTGATCCTGAATGACATCAACCCTTTAGGCAAGAAGAGAATGGACCTTGTGCTGGAACTCAAGGTGGGTTGCAGTCATCGATTGTCTCTAGTGCTGCGTTATACCAGTGGCTCATTTTACATTATTATTACTGTGTCCCAAACGATGCCCAGTCTTGTTTTTCACAAACCCACAGAAACGGCTACATTTGCCTGAGGATCACTGCCAAATAAAGCTGCAAATCCTCTGACCCCCCCTGTTTTGTTTTATTTTTTAAACAGAGAGTTGAAACCGACTGTGAATAAAGATGTAGTTGCTATATTTTCTGTTCAATTTCTACTTTATTCTATAAAAATGCCAGAATCTAAATGAGAGGAATGAATTATGGGCTATGTTTGACTGGACGCATTTTCATACTTCAGCTCTACTGTATGTCCCTTATGCGTCGTTTTGTCTCCTTACCTCCCGTAGAATAACGCTTCCAAGCTGCTGCTGGCCATCATGGAGAGCCGCCATGACAGCGAGAATGCCGAAAGGATACTCTACAACATGAGGCCCAAAGAACTGGTGAGCCCGAGTCGGCAGGGTTCTTTCACTGCTGATCAAACAGTCTGCTGTGATATCTATATAATTCACCACAACACAACAGCCCATTTGTCTTTGAGAGGGGGAAATATGGAAGGTGACGTAAGCATTTGTTGGAGGCCTCAGAATCCAGAATCCAGAATCCCTCTTGCGCTGCTGGGGGCCCTCTTTGCTGACTTCAGGGGCCTTGGTGGAGAGCGTTGATTGACAGCCAAGCCACGGTTGTCTTTTGCAGGTGGAGGTGATCAAGAAGGCTTACCTGCAAGGGGAGGTGGGGTACGGAGAGCCTGAGGAGGATGAGGAGGGCCAGGAAGAGCATTCTGCCTCCCCTCGGAACGTAGGCCACAATATCTACATCCTCGCTCATCAGGTACTTTATATACATACAGCTGAAACCTGGTCACTTTATATACATACAGGGCTGAAACCTGGTCACTTTATATACATACAGAGCTGAAACCTGGTCACTTTATATACATACAGAGCTGAAACCTGGTCACTTTATATACATACAGAGCTGAAACCTGGTCACTTTATATACATACAGGGCTGAAACCTGGTCACTTTATATACATACAGAGCTGAAACCTGGTCACTTTATATACATACAGAGCTGAAACCTGGTCACTTTATATACATACAGGGCTGAAACCTGGTCACTTTATATACATACAGAGCTGAAACCTGGTCACTTTATATACATACAGAGCTGAAACCTGGTCACTTTATATACATACAGGGCTGAAACCTGGTCACTTTATAGACATACAGAGCTGAAACCTGGTCACTTTATATACATACAGAGCTGAAACCTGGTCACTTTATATACATACAGGGCTGAAACCTGGTCACTTTATATACATACAGAGCTGAAACCTGGTCACTTTATATACATACAGAGCTGAAACCTGGTCTCCAGGTTTGTTGAAAATGAACAGGTCTGAATACGATAGAATAGATCGGTTTTTTTCCTGAAAGGGAAGATGTGTAAATAGAATATTAAAGAGCTGCTCCATTGTAGAGACCCCGGTGCTGCCATAGGCCAGTCGAGGTTACAGTCCCGTATCAGCTGTTATCAGTGAGCAGTCCCCCCTCATTTCACAGCACAGTTACTTAGCTAGGTTGTTAAAAATGAGCTAACGCTCTGAGCAAAGCCTGCTCGCGGGCCCACGGCCTTTCGGGTGCAAAAAGTAGGGGCTCTTGCAAATCATGCAGAAAAAAAGGCAGTCAGCAAGCAGGAAACCGCAGATGTTAAACCTCACCGCTTTCATCCCTCGCACCCCATGTGTGCAAACCAAACGGACCCGGCTCGGGAGACTCGCCCAGACCGCCTCAGTTTCAGTCTGGGCTGGTTTTTAGGGTTTCAGTAATGCCTGCAGCACAGTGCCAGATAGGCCTGGCTGCAGTGCAGCTGATAGTACAGTGCATACTGGAAAGTACCATCTGTGTACAGTAAATATGGGCTCTGTGGGGGAAGCTGCAGGTCTGGACTGCGCTATACAGACTCTAGGGGTGGGGAAAGTTTGGGAGCGCACACACTGGTCCATATGTACATGTGCACGCGCACACACACACACACACACACAAAGCCAAAGATGTACTTGAACACATACTCAGACAAACCTGTAAACACACACACACACACACACACACACACACACATATATATCACCTATTCTTGAAAATTGGGACAAATTAGTTTTTTTGGTTTTTGTTATTTTCTCTTCAATTATGCTGGGAAAATATATTTTGATAGATCAAAGTATTGTTCTACTAAACCCTGTAAAAGTTATGTAATTTTTTATTAAAAAGCACTTTTGTGCTTTTCCTAATATTCACACAGGACTCGTTACCGAATGCTAGTTTTGCTAAATAAAGCGGATGTTTCAGCTAAAAAAAACAATGTATTCATGTTTTAATAGTATTTAAATAACTTAATTTAAAATAAATAGCTAATTTCAATAATGTGATTCAATTACTAAATATAATTGACCTCCATCAGCATAGTCTAAGATGTCAACTCTATTATTTTATCTGACGGAGATGGAAAAATGCTTTTCAAAATGTTCTCATTTCATGTCATAGTGAGTAGCGAGGTCTCTTAATGCAAGTGAAAATACTCATGTTTAAACCATAATTCTTATTTGGTTTAGACATGTGTATGAGACATAGGACAAGTAAGCTTGCTGATTTCTGTGAAACTACGGAGTGAGACAGGGGTCCTTAGAATATAGCTAACCATTTTTATGACTGAATAAATAACATTTTTATATCAATCTGACGGCAAGGGACAAGGGTGTTTCCTGGCCCTTAGCAAGTATAGGAGTTTAAAAAATGAAATTGGTCCAAAAAATTATATTTAAATAAATGTATATGTATTTCATACATAGAAGGTTCATTTGTTGTTTTAAGTAATAATTGTAAGCTTTTTTGATAGGGCATGATTTGTCCCAATTCTCAAGAATGGGTGATATACAAACATGTACACAAACCGCACTCATAAAGCACACTAATATGGACACACATACTCGCAAGCACGTACACAAACACACATACACACTGACAGACATCTGCACTCACTTGAAAATTAGCATGAATATCTTCATTATGCATAATTCCACATAATTAACTATACATGTTTAATTCCACAGTTAATTTAACTACTATATAACATTGATAAACAAATTTGTAATGAAACATCTTGATGGATCTTAAAACCGTCTTGATGGATCAGGTTTCGTGGCCCAGTATGCCCAATCCTGCAGTCAGACGAGTATAATCATAACTGTGAAGAAGAGTCTTTCCACAGCTTGATTTCTGCATGATCTTTTCTGATGTACTGTGCAGTGCACTGAGAACATTGAAATATTAACTTATTTTTTATTTTTTACTCTATAAATAATAAACACAATAAATAATTTAAATAAACTGTCATTATATTAGCAGCATCTGTTCAAGGGCAGGCAGCATACAATATATTCAAAGACCAAGATTACCTGCAGTAATACAGTAGTTGAAGTAAGTATATATTTGACATTTGTGTACGTGTTCAGAACATGCTCTCATATTAAATTGCTTTGAATGCCCTAGGGGTGTTGTATGAAAAGAAACGAGATTCCTCTCTGAAATTCACATTAGGAAAATGACAGAATATGACATTGCATTAGTAATCGCGTTTTCATGGTTGAATGACTTGAACGGCGGCTCCCTACCACAACGCAGTGGGGGACGTTTTTAAATCTATGAGACTGATCTTTTTTCTTCGAAACAACAAAAAAGAAAATCCAACCATGTTTTTTTTATTTTTAAAAAAAATCTTATACATCTACACTTTCAATAAACGTCAAAAGCTAGTAGTGTAATGTAATGAGATTTAACATTAGTCCAAGCTTATTTGTGCATTTGTGGATCTGTAGTTACAAAGCTGTGTTGATGTTACACATTTTAACGTTATTTCAGTCTACCACCGTCTGTAACTATCAGCATTAAATGTGCTATCCCATCAAATTTTACTGTTTAAAATGAACAAGCAGCCCATATATAGCTACCTATTAAACTTCTTAATTTATCTCTAATTAACTGAATAACCTCTCATCCTATTCAATATCAATGAATTACACGAAAGAAGAGTAGTGTTTCACTCCAGGAAGAGGGTATATGATGCATAGCTTATAGAGTAATAATGAAACCTGCCTGTACGTCAATGGACATTTCTCATAATCCATTTTTTCCTGTGACATCAGTGGGTCAATGTGTGATGTGGAGCTGTTAATTCTGTACATTAATCTTACCTTCTGGATTTTAGTTAACTATTCCCCACACTCTACCGCAGATGGAAATATTCTGAGAAAATAAAAATAGAATGTATTATATTATTATATGCGGTATGGCATTCTAGGATTCAGAATAGTGATAGCGGTCATTCTTTAAAAGCTATTAATTGCTATTGGAATGTTGCGTGCAGGGGGCTGGGTTGGCTGTGGAGTTATTGGGACAAACGAACGTGCGCCGTGCTCCAACCCTCCGATTCTCTCATCTCTCCCCCGATCTCTCCCGCCGCACTTCCACAGTTGGCGCGACACAACAAGGAGCTGCAGGCCATGCTCAAACCTGGGGGCACTTACGGGGAGGGGGACGAGGCCCTAGAGTTCTACGCCAAACACACCGCTCAGATCGAGGTCAGTGCCCACGCCCATGGGACTCCGTTACCTCTCTGTGTTCTTTAACTCATCTCACGTTATCCCCAAGGTTATGCATTCAGACTGTCTAGTTTCTATTCTACTATGATTTATTTTGAAAAGAAAGTGTTCTTTGGTCTGTGAAAGTTCTAGATTGTCTCATGTAAGCTTGGTTAGACTGTAAAATGCTTGCTGATGTGATTAAAGCAGCGCACGGGGCATGGGGGGTCTTGCTGCTTTTTATGTTTTTTTCCAAGGCTGCTGTCAAAACACACTTTTTTACACTTGTTATTGGCTCATATTTATTTCTTCTTGCTCTTACTTTTTAAAAAGTACTAAACAACAATGGCATGTACTCTATCTTTGGGATAGTACTGAAAAAAATCTCTCTGTTCTCAGGTATAGCTCATAATCCAAAGCATACTCTCGTGTGAAACTGCAGGGCTTTGCGTGGTGCGCAGTTCCAGCTTGTAAAAGGCAGATGAAGTCCCCCTGTTTTCCGTCCCTCCCTTTCAGTTTCTGTCACATTCTCTGTTGAGATCATAAGATGAGAGAACACCTAATCAAAAGAAAAAACCACAATCACTGTCCATTTTGTTGTTATTTCTATTTCTAAACTTTGGGGCTTCAGCTGGTTTAGGGCCTACATAAGCATCCACAGGCCTGAGGCTGGAGTAGTCATTCCCTGCTAAGGAGCTCTAGGTTCAGGGGCTCAGGGCCTGTGCTAGCTTCCCCAGGCCTGGGGCTAGAGTAGTCTAGCCCTGCCAAAGAGGGCAACACAGTGACGGGGCTCTTGTGTTCAGATTGTGCGGCTGGATCGCACCATGGAGCAGATAGTCTTTCCGGTGCCCAACATCTGCGAGTTCCTCACCAATGAGTCCAAGCTGCGCGTGTACTACACCACCGAGCGCGACGAGCAGGGCAGCAAGATCAACGACTTCTTCCTGCGTGCCGAGGACCTCTTCAATGAAATGAACTGGCAAAAAAAGCTGCGAGGTACTCAAGAGGCTACCGGTAACGCAAACACGGTTCCCTGTGCGTTCCTTTCCCTATTTTTTTTCCTAGTAGCTCTTTACATGCCCTCCTGTCCTCCCTGACCCCCCTCCTCCCAGGGCAGCTCCAGGTTTTGGTTCACAGTCAGCGAAACAGGAGCTGCTCTGGACATGGGGGCGATGGGAGGGCTGAGGATGTGTAAATGTGATAAGTTAGATGCTTAAGACATTTTTAGAGCATTTTAGAGCATATGTAATATCGCTTTGATAAGTTTAGGAATGGTGTGAGTGTGTGTGTGTGTGTGTGTGTGTGTGTGTGCGTGCACACTTGCGCATGTGTGTGGGTAACAGCCAAGCTCTTGTGACTACCGATGACCCCTTCCTATGACATTTTTTAGTTGCACTGTATTCTCAGTGATTCATTACCCACCCAAGTTTGCGACAGCAGTGTGTTGCTTGGGAAACAACCCAGCAACCATCTGCTCACATGACCTGCTCCCCAACACACCACTCCACATCACGCCACACAAAGCTTGGGGCTGTTGTTTAGAGTACCCACCATTCAGGGAATGCAGCCTTGGGCCTCGACAGCACTGCTCTGTAAGATCTGTGTGAGGTGGGAGACAGGACAAATTATCTATGGATGATGGGTTCTGAGATAAGGGTGAGGGTATAATATAAGCCCATCGCAGCCTGTAATGGAATGGGAGGTGAGGAGGGGATCAGTCAGGGATATCCTGAAATCTATTTTTACACATATGATATCTCTGTCTTATCTGATTGATTCAGAAATCAAAGACACTATACTATGATCACAATCAGGTCAGAAGAGGAAGTCCCTTCTCTTTGTGCATCACAAAAAAAAAAAAACTTATTTTTCTTAAAAAACAAGCTAAAAACCTGCTGCCAAACTGCCCCCCTCTTGGCCAACAGCTTGGTTCAGGGTGATGATCTGGGGTCAAAGGTTATAGCAAAGTGCAGTCCATCTTTTCTGAAGGAATTGAGCAGATTCTAGAGGGCTAGTAACTTTTTGACCATTAATGTCACTGCGCCCTCACTTTGTAGAGGTGAAGCTTTTTCTTTGATCTAATTATTTCCTTAATTGCCACCAACAACGGAAGCATTGTGCATCATGCGTACGCGCATACAGACAAGCATGCGTATCTCTTCCCTGATTGGTTTAAAATGGATTTGAATGCTCACTATCAGAGCCAAGGAATTCCCCCATGAGAGGTGGAATTCAAATTTGGTTTAGCAGATTGAGCCTCTGACTTTGAAGCGATATGACTTATTGCTTTGTCCCTGCAGTCACCAAATGCAGGGTTTCTGTTGGGGGGGCTTGTTTGGTTGAATCTGACCTCATTCTAGATAGTACAGGCTTGATTTCTTTAGCTTTCACACAGAATTGGGTTCTAAAGAGGTCAAGCCTCTCCGTGGCCGAGAGCTTTAATGAGAATGAGCCCCACAAACCAATGTAAAACAGCAAAATGCTAAATGATACTAAGCTAAAGCTATACCTCATTATGCGTGATAACTTTGTGCTGCATTCACAAATGTGTCACCAGGTTCAGTATGGGGCTACAGTTGTATTGCCTCTGTTGGGTTAGTGGTATTCTTGCAAGCGTTGGGTTCCTGTGACAACTGACCCCTGAAACCAACTGAAATTAGTTTTCAGGACCTATGTTACCGTCCAAAACTGTAAAGTAGTGAAATTATGGGGGAAATGAACTGGCAACCGTACACTTTGATTTTAGCTACTGTAGCTGAAAATATGACTTGAATGAAGCGTTAAAGGGAGAGCCCTGTGCCACATTGGTGCATATGGTGACCAACGCTACTGTATGCACGTTATGCTGCGAATATTTGAATTGTTGAATGTGACAGCAGTGAGTGGAGTGTGAAATAGGCCTGGGTTCATAGTTTGAGGTTCGTAGCCATGTGTGGAGTGCTTGCTTGCACAGTGATAAGATTGTTGGTTTTTGGGGTGGGGGTATCGCTATAGTCCAGGGTGTGAAGACCATGTGGTTCTTCCCTCCAGCCCAGCCTGTCCTGTACTGGTGTTCCCGGAACATGTCCTTCTGGAGCAGCATCTCCTTCAACTTGGCTGTGCTCATGAACCTGTTGGTTGCTTTTTTCTACCCATTGGACGGCATCCGTGGAGGTAAGTCAATCCACTACATTCACAAATTGATGATGGATTAGTTTGAAATGTGGCCCCCCAAGCAGCGCATCTAAGTTATGCTATAGTGTTCCATGCGCTGCATGATCTTCATTTAACCAGGTTGGTCAAATTAGAGTTAAGTTTTCATTAGAAATGATAACCTAGGAAACCAACGTGAGGAGAGAATGCAAGGGATTGTGGATCCAATCATATTTTACAGGGATTTGGTCCAGTAAAAAAGTTTTTACTTTTTGTGGAAAAAGTAGTTTAAGTGTTTTCAGTTGTCATATATTTGAAGAGGGTAATTGAGTCGATTGTGAACTTGAAGCTCTTCACTGAGGTGAATTCTGAGCCAGTGTGACGGAAGCAGGATCGCAATACTTGATTATGTGTTCAATGGTAGCGTTTTCGTTGTTTTGATCAAAAATCTTTTCACGGCTGTTGAAGGCATCCTGTTTATAGCAATCATTCCAACAATCATTAAGCCTCAAACAGATTTCACTATATTTATATGATTCAGTTACATTTGTATGAAGGTTAGTTTGTGTGCTTGCATGAGTGTATAGAAATGCACGTTTGTGCATGCGTGTTGCAAGTATGTATGTATGTGTGTATTTTTGAGGGTCCTAAATGCATTGTGTGTTTCTGTGTGTGCGTGCGTGTGTGTGTGCGTGTGTATGACTGCCTATTTGTCTTTATGTGTTTGTGTGAGTGTTTCCCGTCCTGTGTGCCACAAATATCTGTTAGAAAACAGGAAATAGGAGGAAGTGACTCAGTGACCACAGAGCTGAAGTAGAGTGCACATTCACAGTGTGACATTAGCTTTTCACAAACCTACCTTTTTAATGGACCTATAACTGGGTCACCAAATAGTGCGAAGTCATGTGATTCCACCATACTGCGTCAGTACTTTGTTTATATAACATTTTATACATTATCCATTTATAGAGCTCTGTATTTACCCAAGTAAATCAAGCTAAGCACCTCACTGAAGGGTTCAACAGCAGTGCCCCGCCTCCTGGCTCTCTGGGCACAAACCCAGCAGCCTAACCGCTAATCTACGCCACTTCCTAGAGTTCCATGGAATTGAAGAACAGACAGTTGCTGGTGTACGCAATTTCAGTGGAAAGAGAAGGGACTTTTGGTTTTCAGAAACGTGGCCCCTCTTTGATGCTTGAGTGCCTTGGGATACTATTCTCTTGCAGCAGGTCTGACTATATGACAGACGCCGGATGCAGCGTCCAGCGTCTTTGTCATGACCTGACCTGGTTATCGATACTTAGAGAGCTCAATGCTGCCGTCACAAATGCGTCACTTGATGCCGGCACTTGAAATGTTCACTTAAGGCTCTCCGCTATGGGCTGTTCTCGTTTGCGCTTTGGATGTGCTGACAATGGAAACATTCAAGACAGAAATCTGCCAATTAGTTCCTTATGCCTTTTTTTTTTCTTAATGTAATTAATGGGATTTTTCATTCTGCTTTAATTTAAAACCTATTACGCCCATTCAGATAACAGAATTACTCTTTATGGGGTAATGTCTTAATGCAACTGCAAACACACATTACTGACATTCCTTCTGATGAATATAAGGTCAGGGGGACACCCGACAGTCCTCGTCTCGTCTTCAGACGTATTCAGGGCAGTGGGTAGAGGGGGATTTCTGGAGCCTAAGGAAAATTAGTCTTGTTTTTAAGTGCTGGTACACTTTTCTCGGTTTTTTAGCCGATGGTGTTAAAGTCCCAGATAATGGGTGTGAGTGGGGGTGTATGGGAGGACCTTTAGCAGTTTCAGTGTTTAAGTTAAGGGGAACAGTTTGGTTAGAGTACCTGTTCTCTCATGCTTCTGTTCCTCTATTGGGCTGCTTCTCTCTCTCTCTCTCTTTCTGTCTCTCCCTTTCTCTCTCTCTCTGTCTCCCTCTGTCTCTCTCTCTCTCTGTCTCCCTCTCTCTCTCTCTCTCTGTCTCCCTATCTTTTTCTGTCTCCCTTTGTTTCTCTCTTTGTCTCCCTCTGTCTTTCTCTCTCTCTCTCTCGCTCTCTGTTTCTGGTCTGCTGTCGTGTTTGTCCCCACAGCCATGAGGACTTTCTTTGTCTCGGCGGAGATACGCAGGGAGAACGGCTACATTGTGATTCGCATAAACTTTCTATTGTTCGCTCTCGGGTAAAGCAGCGCGGTCCCTTTTGTTCCAGTATAGCAGAAAAAAAGACGTCCTTTCGCTCATAGCATGAAGGCGCCGCATGCCTTGTGCAGTGCGCGAGATTTTCTGAAATCCCAGCGTAGCACTCCATCTGATGGAGCAGACTGCTGCTGGCGCCGCGGTGCATTTCAGGACACATCAACTGGAGGAAACAAGGGAGCAGACCCAATCACGCAGCCACCGCGCAGATGAATTATACACGTCACCGATAATACCGCCGCGATAAATCCTCACCTGGGCATTAAGTACTAATCTCTGCAAATGCAAAGTAGATGTATATCAGAGCCCGCGCAAGAAAATGACACCTTATAAAGAAGGTGATCCATTAAGCGCAGCAATCTAAATGCTTATATGATACGCTTTTGGAATGTTAAATATCTATCCATCTAGCTCTGTCGATATCATTTGTTATATGACTGTCATCTATCTTTGTTTCTGTCAATTTAGCTACCGCGTAACTACAGTATATTAAAGGAGAACATATTTCCGCGTTACGATAAGCAACTTGGACAAACTTGGAAGCCAGTATAAGTAGTCGGTGAGTCAGTGTAAGTGCACAGACATTCTTGTTGTCCAAAAGCCTGCCTGCGGCCCTAATTTACAGGCAGTCACGTGAATACCTTTGACCTGGTGCAGCTGTGCAGCGAATGGCTCCCGGTGCCTCCACCCTCCTGCAAATGGTGCTGGAATGTGGATATGGAAATGAGATAAGAGCGCTGGAACTGGGTCAGTCCGCCGCTGGCTGCTGGTGCACGGGGGCCGTACGTGAGGAATGCACGTTTGTCACGGCTGACTCTGCAGCGCAGAGTGCATGTCCCTTTTAAAAACGCTTTGGGTTTTTTTTTCTCCCCCGAGGAGTTAACATGGGCCTGTGAGAGAGGCAGGCAGCTAGAGGTGATTTGTGTTGTCCTCCCGTAACCCTGGGAGTGCGGGAATCAGAGGGGAGATGAATGGGGTTTGGGATGTGCGCCTCTCTCTCGAGTGCGAATGGCAGTCTCTGGTTGTGCTGTTTCTCTGGGCCTGGAGCTTTAGTGCAGTGCTGTCAGCCCCAGGACCGAGGGTGCCACACAGACCGTCTCATGAATCTTTCAGGAGCGTCTGTATTTTTAGCGGCGGCAGTTATGTAACTGCCACCTGTCATGTGATCCCCTCATGGAGAGGAGAGGATGGGGGAGGCGGAGCACCGCACGCTAGCTCTGATAATGCTTTGAAACACACGCACACACACTCACATAGACACCCCACACACGCTCATACATACACACATACACGTGAACACACACACATAAGTACGCATAAACATGCATACACACGCACAAACCAGTAGGACTGCTGGCCGCAGGTACAGGTTTTCAGTTTGAGATGTGAGCTTCCCCTGTTTTCTTCGCTTGCTACTGAACAAGACAGTGAGTTTGGGCTTGGCAGCGCATGAGCGCTAACCTTGGTGACACCAAGCTGGGACTTACCCAGGGATTTAAAGAGTGCCACACTAATGCCTCACAAAGGTACAACACACCCAACTGTGACACGCTTTCCCTGTTATGTAACCCTTCTCTTTTAGTTCAGAGCTATTCATGTAACTGCGGAATGCGTTAGACCATACTTAGCTGGCTAGGAAAGAAAATTGTTAAAGAAACCTGCGCACTAGTTGCTCTCATAATTAATTTCATATTTAATTTTAAATCTACAGGAAAGGCAGTATCACAATTTACAAAGAGTATGTGTCCCTGGAGGCAGACCAAGCTTTTTCACCAGTTACAATAAACTGTGTGGTGGCCCCCAAATGAGAGGCCTTTATGTCTGCCTGTCATTTCCTAAATAAAGTGAACCTCTTCTCCAGTCAAGCCTGTGAAATAGTCCCCTCAGTATGCTTGTTTGAGTTCACCGTAGTGGTGTATTGCATCATCTAGATATGAATTCATGGATTTTAGAATGGAAGAAAAATGAATACTCTTATTCATGAACAATTGACACTTGTATGCAAAATGTAATACAGTTACACATAGCTAGTGTTCAGCATAAAAAAAAATATTTCAAGTAGCCTGCTGAAAGATCTAACAATGATCCCTGAAGCAAACTTTAGCAATTATAAAGTACAAAATCTCGCTCTAGCTCTTCTTGCTCACATGCTCACTAACTAGTTCCTTTGAGACAGAGACACACAGACATGGTGCTATTGCTGTGAACTTTGTTAAAGGAGACAGTTGGGGTATGCTCTGGAAATAACATGAAATTCCAGTCAAATGGATTTAAATTTTATAAAGCAATTATTTTTGAACATTTGAAGTTGGTTTATTATTTAGTTACGTTTGATATTTAAATACTGGAAAGAAAGTTTCTTTTGAGATTTTGTATATGGGAAGGGATACAGGCTTTTTTTCAGTTGGGAGAGGTGACCCCAAAATGACCCCCATTCTGGATCCTGCTCTGTCCCTCAGGCACTCTGGAGCCTCATCTGTCAGCCCTGCTTTGGACGGCCATGTTGGTGTCACTGGCCATTGTCATCGTCCTGCCCCAACCCCACGGCATCCGGGCGCTGATCGCCTCCACCATCCTCCGCCTCATCTTCTCCGTTGGCCTGGAGCCCACACTGTTCCTGCTTGGCGCTTTCAATGTGAGTGTGTTGGGCCTGGCCCGTCGTGGCCCGAACCCAGACCCCTCCTCCTCCTATGTCACCTGGCTACACTCTTGACAGCCCCTGCAGTTTCCTCTGCCCCTTGTTACTCGTGGAGGTTTGGTGTGTAATGCGTCACCGATGCATTCCAGAGATTGGCTGTTTCAGTCATTGGCTGTCAGTCGAACCTCTGGAGGACTGGCTGGTCCAAATGCTATCAGCTTTCTCCAAAGCTCTTCCGCTAGACAGTTTTAAATGCATACATTAAAGCACGGACTCCATGTTACAACACAGAGCCCCTGTTCTCCAATGGCTTTAAGAGCTGAATATTGCGTGTGCACTGTCTAAGTTGTAACGCTTTAGGCAAGGTCACGTAGATATGAATATATTTGAGTCCATCTGTTTTTTACCCCCACAAACCCTAAAGGTCTGCAATAAGATCATCTTCCTGATGAGTTATGTGGGGAATCGTGGGACATTTACCAGGGGCTACAAGGCCATGATAATGGACGTGGAGTTCCTTTATCATGTGCTCTACCTGATCATCTGCAGCCTGGGCGTCTTTGTCCATGTGTTCTTCTACAGCTTGCTGGTGAGTGCTGTTGCTTAGTTCTCCGGAATGTTTCTCTCAGAAAAGGAAATGTCACATAGTCTTTCACATTCAAATCGATTACAAATATGTGCCTGTGAATGCCGCAGTAAGTCTGATGTGACGTTTTAAAGGGGAAGTTTGTTACGTTTTGCTGTCACTCTTGGGACTGTACCTTCCGCCTCTAGGGATTACTGTACTTCCATACCTGATCTTTACACTTGTGTTTGCATACCAAGTCATTTTTGATGAGAGAATCTGGTAAATGCCAGTGAAGTAAGTTGTGGAGTCTTAAGCTAGCTTAAGTCCACATGTTCTACTGTATGCTGTTGCCACTTGTTTATGCTCTTTTATTACAGCAAACTAAAAATAATTTCTAAATAAAAATAATCTGTGGGATACTGTACAAAGACACAAAATATATATTTTTATTGTTTAAGGATGCGATTAGGCTTTTTAGTGTTTTTAACTGCATTTTACGATTATTACTTTTAAGATAATGTGATTTCTTCATTTGGCAAGTTGAGGAACTTGCATGTTGACTAAATCCAGGCCTTGGAATCCAATGTTTCCCAGCTCTTAAACTTTATAATGTCTCTTTTCTACTATAATTCTTTTTCAACTCTTAATATCTGCCAGCTTTTTGACTGTGTCTTGTCTCCCCTCGTCCAGCTCTTTGACGTGGTCTATAGAGAGGAGACTCTGCTAAACGTGATTAAGAGCGTGACACGTAATGGCCGATCCATCGTCCTAACCGCAGTGCTGGCACTCATCCTGGTCTATCTCTTCTCCATTGTGGGATACATAATCTTCAAGGATGACTTCATTCTGGCTGTAGACAGGATACCAAATAAAACCCTACGTAAGGCCTTTGCCAGAACCCCCCCCTCCCCACACACACCTGCCGCTCTTATGGAATAAATCAGTCTGCAATAAATTAATCTAAATGTATTCATTGTGGAGTATTTTTATGGAAGTTTGGCCTTGACGTCTCATGCAGTAATGAAGAGTAAATGGTTCTCTTAGTAATATGCATTATGATAGTCACGATGATTATGAATGGGAGAAGGTTCCTCGTGGGTGTGCTTGCCATGTGCCCCCAAGGTACAAACACATATGTGGTCATGTCAGTAATCAGTAATCTACAATCTCTGTCTACCTGTCAAGTCACTACTCTGTGTCCTAGGAATCTGAACTGTGATTTTTGTCCATTTTGTCGTTTCAAAACTAGTGCGGAGAGCATAGAGGGGCAGTGTAAAGCTAAAGCTTATGTTTATGAGGCCTATGTGAACTGACTTGCCCTGGCTCTATTTGGCCCTATAAGACCCTGTATTAGGTTACATAAACAAAATGTTGCCTTTTCCTGTTGTTCAAGTGTAAGCAGTCTATGCTGAAATGAAAAATAAGAAAAATGGAAAGAAATATACCTTCGTTGAACATAGACATATAATCTGCATACATGATAGGTAAATTTTTTCAGACATTATGTTAATCAAATTGTATTTTATTATGGTATATAAAGTTATTTTTATCTCATACTTTATTCAATATTAGTGTATTTATTTTCCACCTTTTTACATGACTTTAATTTTCTGTTGTTCCCTTGGACAGAGGGTGGGGCGAGCATGGTTGGGGACTTCCTGTCAGCTGGAGTGTGTCGGAAGGATAGCGGAGAGAACTGCTCCACAGAGTTTGTGAGGGAAGGTAAGGCTGCTGTGTTGTCATGAGGATTGGGCCCGCCATGTCCCCAGAAGCCCTCGAGTCAGCTCTCCCCACCTTCGAGACTGCTCCTGCCCCTGCTTAAACCTTGCTGAGCTGGAAATCCACTGGCGCAGGCTTCGCGGAAGTGCGGCTTGTTGGGTAGAAGCAGTGTTCAAGTCCCATGCATCTCCAAAAATGAAAAGGGGGAGGGGGTCAGACGTCAGGGTTAATGTCACTCAGATTGTGACGCCTCCATACTGACAAAGGTCTAAGGTTAAAGGTTAACGGTTTTTTTGCATTGAAATCCCCAAGTTTAAAAAGATATTTTGAGTTCTTTAAAGGATTTGACTGGGCTGCAAAAGCCATCTAAAGCTGCTAAACCAAAACACTGTGCTGCCTTGCGTCTTTTGTTATATAAGCCTGATTGCACGTCATGGCCTGGTCTGACGCTGGTTGATACCATTCCCCAGAAATAGAATTTATTTTAGCCATATTTGAGTTTAAATTTGTGACTGAAGTAATGATACTTCGCCTTCAATAATATCTCTGCCTTCATGTTTCCTGTAAAAAATAAAATAAAATAAAAACCATACACATCTACTGGCACTCAAGGGAATTTTTTTCTGGCTAAAGAATATGAATGCTTGAAAAATGTCACTGGTTCAGCATTTTATCCTAAGCAAATCTTCTAGTTATATAAAGACAATGAGCAAATATGTGAATACAATGGCTATTAGAATAATTGTGATGTATGATAGCTGTATTCCCAACAAATGTGAAATTGGAATTTTTGACCTCCTATGGGTTTCAAAGTAAGAGTAAATGTGAATGAGCATGACAATTTGGACAATCTAGCTACATACATGTGCTTGCCAAAAATGATCCCATACTGAAACCATTTGTTTGTATGTTATGGTTCATTACAAACTTGTGAACTGTTACACCCCTAGTGTGCTGTGTATAGTAGCGGAGGTGAGGGTGGATGTTTGCCTTATCACAGCAGAGTCGAATGACACACTATGTTTTTGGTGTTTTCCAGCCATGTTCACACAGCCGTCGCCTATGGTGATCGAGGGCAAGGAGCGCACCTGTGACTCCCTGCTGATGTGCATCGTAACTGTCCTGAGTCATGGGCTGCGGAGTGGAGGAGGAGTGGGGGACGTCTTGCGCAAGCCATCCAAGGAGGTATGTATGTTTGTGGGCGGTTGTGCGTGCTTGTGCATGTGTATACAGGTGCAGCTCAAAAAATTAGAAAAAGTTCTATATTTTTTGTCACTCATTTCAGAAAGTGAAACTCATATATTATATAGATTCATTACACATATTTCTTGTAATTTTGATGATTTATGGCTTACAGCTAATGAAACTCAAAATTCAGTGTCTCAGAAAATTAGAATATTTTGCTTTAACATATTTTTTAAGTATCATATTTAATATTTGGTCGCATATCCTTTGCATGCTGTTACTTCCTGAAGTCTGTGACCAATCAACATAAAATGACTCTTGATATCTTATTTTCAGGTGCTGTTACAAGCGATACTATAACCTCTCTGCATTTGAACTGATCTCTATGGGAATTTGGGGGTGAGATTAGATTCAGCTGTAAATTACACTGGTACAGTATGGAACACATGGCTGGCTAAATGGCTGTAAGTCATCAAGGGTCTGAGCTATCGAACGAGCCCCAAGCCATCACCCTGTTGCCAGATATGGAGTAGATGCGGATGGATCACTGCAAGGGTTATTTCTCCTGACTCATTTTCCTATAGAACTCTATGGGGAAAAAAGTCAGGAGAAACAACCCTGAAAGGGATCCATCCACATCTACTCCATATCTGGCCGCAGAGTGATGGTTTGGGGCTCGTTTGATACCTTAGACCCTTGATGACGTACAGCCATTTCGCCAGTCATGTGTTCCATACTGTACCAGCGTAATTTACAGCTGAATCTAGTTTTACCCCCCAATTCTCATAGAGATCAGTTCAAATGCAGAGAGGTGATAGTATCGCTTGTAACAGTACCTGAAAATAAGATATCGAGAGTCATGCAAAGGATATGCGACCAAATATTAAATATGATACTTAAAAAATATGTTAAAGCAAAATATTCTAATTTTCTGAGACACTGAATTTTGGGTTTCATTAGCTGTAAGCCATAATCATCAAAATTACAAGAAGTAAAGGCTTGAAATATTTCACTCTATGTGTAATGAATCTATATAATATATGAGTTTCACTTTCTGAAATGAGTGACAAAAAATATTGAACTTTTTCACGATATTCTAATTTTTTGAGCTGCACCTGTATATGTGTGTGTGTGTGTGTGTGTGTGTGTGTGTGTGTGTGTGTGTGTGTGTGTATGTGTGTGTGTGTGTGTGTTTGTGGTAGAGGCGAGGGCGGTTGGGGGCAGGGTGCCAAGAGAAGCCGGGTAGAGAACATGTGTGTTTCCTGATCATGTGACACCCCCCCCCCCCCCCCAAAAAAAACCAGCAGCTCTTTGTGATGACATTTCAAGTCCAAGAGGCTCCCGTTTCCTCATATGTGGCAAAACTACTCACAAAACTACCACCTCTCCTGCTGCTCAGGACTGACTGCCCCCTGCATGAATACAGCTCTGGTCAGAGATGTGGGGATCCATGGATCCGTCCAATGGAGAGAAATATTAATGTCATATGTATAAGATATGTACCGAGCATTTACGGTGAATGTACATGATTGAGCACTCTGAAATTTTAACTAAGCCTAAAATCTGACTGTACTCAATTCCTTCTGTCACTGAGTTCGCCTTACTGCTCACTGGAGCTTTTCATCGCAGGGAGCGGCGAAATTCAAAACCGCCATTAAAGATCTGCCTGCCCACGAGCAGCGCTACAATCGGGAATCACGAAAAGAAGCAGGGAAAAACATAAGCTCATTGATGTGCGGTTTGTGCATAGTCACAAATTACTTGTTTGGGGATTGAGCGAAAAGGAAGGCATGCTCTTTCTGCAGGCCGTCCGTCCTCTACTGAACAGAAGATAGGGCTTTGTGTTTTATCATTCCCTCTTTTGAAAGGAATAACGATGGCAAGGCAACAGGGGAAGGGTTCTATAATAATACTTATGAGAAAGGTTTTCTGTAATAAGAGATTTATCAGTCACTTCTTGAAATCTTTTACTAGAATAAAAGTATTAATTTAAAATGCAATGGCTTGAAATTGTAAGGGCACTTTTGTTTCCAAACGTGCTGCCTGTTCATTGTAGTTCATTAAAAAGGTTCCACACGACTGCCTAGCGGTGAAACACGAGGGAATGTGAGGTGGTTAGTCTAGACAGTGTCTCACCTCTGCTGACATTTGCCTTGGCAGGAGCCTCTGTTTGCTGCCAGGGTGATCTATGACCTCCTCTTCTTCTTCATGGTCATCATCATTGTCCTCAACCTGATCTTCGGAGTCATCATTGACACTTTCGCCGACCTCAGGAGCGAGAAGCAGAAGAAAGAGGAGGTCCTCAAAACCACTTGCTTCATCTGTGGTGAGTTAGGATCCCTTCAGTCTGCGCTGGACGCGTGGGCAGTTTTTGAGGTGGAGTTTCTAGTAGGATGATGGGTGTGTCCCGAGTACGCCACAGCCGCGTACAAGCAGCATGCCGGGCGTTGAGCAAGCAGAGGCCAGATTGTGGGTTGCTGTACAGCTGGGCCTTCAGAATAAGGGATGTGTTTCTTGGTAAAGTAAACACTGGCCCCATCTGCACTGGCCCATGACCCTGCAACACCACTTTTTCCTAGAAGGCTTAGTCATGGCTGCTGTGGAGGAGTACTTCCTGTTGCTCCTAACTGCTTGAGTCAACAGCCTCAGATAAGATTCCTCAAGCACCATGACCGTGTTCCCGCTTGTGCCTTTTGACATAGCAGTAAGCCGGGTTCCTTTCCACGAATGCATTTCATTTTAATGCTGCTTCGTCTAAGCATTCATTCCATTCTTCAGGACCCTGTTTAGTGCCATGAGGATACTTAGATTATGGACTAAGTTTGAGTGTGCAGCATGCTGAGATTTCATTGTGGTCTCCACAACTTGCTACTGATTCCTTGGTTGTAACAAGATGAGCTATGAGAACTTTGGCATGTTATAAACTTCATACATTTAACTGGGCTGTGCAAAAGCCTTGGACACATAGTTAAATGTCTAATTTATTTGGGGGACCTTTGGGACATGAGCTGGCAGTGTTCTACAGCATGACTGTATGTCTTTCATGGAAGACATCATAGTTAATGGGGCAAAACCAAAACTACAGGGATTTTAGGATTTGGCTCTTGTTCAATCGTTGTTGTGAAACCTCCATACCCCTCCAGGAGGTGGCTCGAATAAAGAGGGTCACCACTTACCCCAAAAACATGTGTGTCTTTGTGTTCGCAGGGCTGGAGCGGGACAAGTTTGATAACAAAACGGTCACCTTCGAGGAGCACATCAAGGTGGAGCACAATATGTGGCACTACCTGTTCTTTATCGTTCTGGTGAAGGTGAAGGACTCCACAGAGTACACGGGGCCAGAGAGCTACGTCGCCCAGATGATCAGGGTATGAGCATGGGGCGGGGAGGCGGCAGGAGGGGGGGGGGGTGGTGGGTGCTGGTATGTAGGCTGGGGTATGGGGGGCTGAGAGTTTGGACTGTCAGCTTTGGGAGATGCATATGAACAGAAGCAGCTCATAGTTCTTTTACAACATTTAGCAGTTTTCGCCTTCTGTTTTGTCTTTCATTTGGCTTGGGTGTGGATTTTTTCCATCAGGGCAGCATAGATCAGGAACCACACCTAAAATTGCTTCATCACAGGGATGTAGGCAGATATGATAGGAAAGTGCAACAGCAACCAAGCACATCTGATCTCTGAATAAGTCAATGTTTCCTAAGAGTAAAATTAGGTAATGTAGACAAGATGGCAAATCGAGTGCACATCGTTGCTTTCCTCTTGTGAAAGTCAGAAATATCTTTCTATGATGACTAGCAGAGCAAAGCCGTGCACGTGTGATAAGGCTTCCCACCAGCTAAAGTCCATCTTACAGCAGCCTTGACATTCCAACGTCGATGTGTTAAATTAAGAGTTGTGGAGGAGCCATCCAACGAGGCCCCTCAACCCTCAAACTACGAACAGACTATGTAATCCGTAGAGACCAAACATTGGCCTTATTTTCTTGGGCCAGAGGTTTTTTGTAACCTATATCTTTCTAAAAACTGGGTCTATCAGCTTCTTAAAGACCTGTCATTGTATTATGTGATCTTTGCCTTGTGATCTTGAATTCCTCAGATGTTTTATCATGCCTCTTAGGCCTATATGTGGAAATGATGGGCAAAGTAGCCCTGGCGTGGAATGTGTTAATCCGTAATCCCAGTTTTGTCTGGTTTTAGTCATCCTCAGCATCTTCCTCCCCAGCTGAGCACTGTGGGAAATGGAACATTTGTCTATCCAGCTGACCCAATCTCCAGCACTTTTCTCAGAACACAATCACACCCACCTTCAGGGGCATGCTTGGGCATTTCTCTGAAAAACTGTGTCTTATTTTTACATGATTGTTTAAAATTTAGCAAATATAGGATTACAGATCCACATTTATTAGTTAAATAATCTATGAAGTTACTTTTGGACATTAAACTGGTTCAAAAATATATCTTACTCTAAACTGTCCTCTGCACAAACTGTCCTGTGCTGACCATGATCGGTGCTGTATTACAGCCTATGCTATCCCTATTGTCACCTATTCTGTCCCGATTTATCTCACCCGCTTGATGACTTTTCCCATCCTTATCATAGCACGTGTGGTCAGTGTTTTGTCAGTATGTCTATGTAAAAGTATTACATACCTCTATTGTCTACTGTAGACAATATCAACCTATAATGTTTATTTAATTTGAAGTAGGTTCACTATCTACTCAAATGAAGAGTTTTTGATTATTTACGTATTCTGCCACTAATCTAACATCACTAATGAATTATTTGGATCAGTATTTGATCATTAATTTTAAAAATTATAATAATTGTATTCCATTGTTTCAAACCCATATTCTTGGAGGGTCTTAAAAAAATAGTGTTTATTATTATTAAAAGTGAATTAATGCAGATCTTATTTCAGTTACTAACCGAGAAACAGTTGTAGTGTAATATGGTACTTGTTGGGAAAGAATAAATCAGTGTTTGGTTGTTATAATATGAAGAGAACGAATACCCGCACACCATTGTACATGCTCCCAAAACAATTTAATGTCTACTTAGTACCTGGCTAAGACCATTATAGGTTGAATCACTGGGACCATTAAATTTGTTTTGGGAGCACATAAAACAATGTATGGGTACTCCTTTTTACCTTATCAATCTTACTTCATACGCCCAGCACCTGTGAACTTGGTTGAATGAGCATGAATTACCTGTCTTTTTGCTGATTGTAATGATATAGCTTACGAGTCACAAATTTTCCAAACTTGAAATTAACTATTCACGTGCATAGTGTTAATATTTGTGCACCGTAGTGGTACTAAAATAGTTAGATGTTCGAAGCTGTTTGAAGTGAGGCTACTTTTTTGTGAAGCAGCTATCCGATTGGCAGGAGGCTGTATATCTCATCGGTGGACACCGTTCTGATTGATGGCGATGGGACTTTTTCCGGGTCACACGCAACTTGCCCCCACTCTAATTGTGGGGCGCCACCGAGTCCTGTGAGGAGTCACCTGATAGCAGCTAATCCTCCCTGACCTGATAGCCTGGGGGTCCTTCAAAGTGTAGCAGGTCATTCCAGGTGAATCCAACTGAGTGGGGCCCCCATACAGGGGCACAGTGAGCTCCTCTGATTGGATTGCTCTGACTGACTCATACACTGAATCAACCCTGACTTCTCACAGTGGTCATAATGAATGCTAAATACTAAATGAAGAATTGCTTCTGTGTGCTCCATATTACTAATAAAATTCAATTTTATGATGTAGGTCATTTGGTAATTTAGTCTTTTTAATTTGACCACAGTCCCCCAACCCCCATGCATCAAAAACGTGGGTGTTGAAGGTTTTATGTCTGCAATCTGTAAAATGTAAGCTGGCAGGTACATCCCAGTGATGTGCTTAAATTTGGAATCATCTTTATCTTCTGATTCAGTTTGCTTTTTAAAAACCTACGTAGAATGGGGTGCTGGCTGCTGGATATGTTTTTTTTTGTCTTGAAGTTGCTAAAGCCACTCTGAATCCTTCACTTGACATGTTGCATTGTGGTTATAATAAAGAAAAATGCAATTTTACGTCATTGCCAATGATACGATATCCTCCAAAGAACTGGCAATTAATTTCTGTCCCCTGTAAGGGACATGAGTCTCTGGCATTAATCTCAAACTCCACATATGCCATGCTGAAATCTACAGTACAAGAAAAATTGATTAGATAGATTATACTTTATTGATCCCTGGGACATTCAATAAAAATAAAATAAATAATATTTTGAAAATGTTCACTGCATTTCTGTCATCCAAGACGTACAACAAAATACTTTTTTTTCTGCCGGGTTTCAGGAAGCTATAGCCGAATGTGATGAGGTGATGGTGGTCTGAGAATTACTGGCATTGTCGTAAAACATAAATACCTCTGAAGCGGTGAGGGGGAGGGGTGGGGAAGTGGGTGGAAGAAAATGCTTTGACACAAAGTCTTGCTGAAAAATGTCAATGTGACTTTAATGGAAGGTGTGGAATTCTAGGCTTTGTGTGAAAACTCACATGGCACTTCAAATATAGGGTTTAGCCTGGAGAAGGGCTTCTACATGCGGATAATTAAATAATTTAATTAATGACATTGAAACTGGATGACCTTACGTCCCTGTTACCTTGTTGATCGTACAGTTTTTATTTTGAGCCATGTATGTAGCCTGAACATGAAGTGGAGTCTATGTCATGGAATAGTGTTCAAGTGTGGTATAGTAGTGTTGGGTTGTAGTGCAGCTGCATCAGTGTAGTACAGCAGTGTTGGACTGGAGGGCAACTGCATCAGTGTGGCTCAGCAGTGTTGGGTTGGATCACTTGAAGAGTTGTTTCTCCTGACTTATTTTTCCATAGAGTTCAATAGGACAATGAGTCAGGACCCTTAAAGTGATCTATCCATATCTACAGCATATCTGGCAACAGAGTGATGGTTTGAGGCTCGTTTGATACCTCAGACCCTTGATGACTTGCAGCCATTTAGCCAACCATGGGTTCCATACTGTTCCTATGTAATTTACAGCTTAATCTAGTCCCCCCCCCCAATTCCCATAGATATCCATTCAAATGTAGAGAGGTTATAGTATTGCTTGTAAGAGTACCTAAAAAATAAGATATCAAGAGTTTTTTGATAATATCCTTTTATACCCAGTCATGATAGCATCATCTGTTTACCTGTGGAATGTTCCAAACAGGTGTTTTTTGATCTTCCCAGTTTTCTTTTGCCCCTGTCCCAAGTTTTTTGGAATGTGTTGCAGGCATAAAATTTTGGAATTGGCGTATATTTACAAAAATCAATAAAGTTGACATGGTAAAACATTAAATATATTTTATTTGTACTGTTTTAAATTAAATATATGGAAGAGATTTAAAAAATCACTGCTTTCTGCTTTTATGTGGGTTTTACATACTGTCCCAACTTTTTGGGAATTTGTGTTTGTATATCAACATTCGGTTGCAGAGCAGCTGTATCAGTGTGGTATAGCAGTGTTGGGTTGGAGAGCAGCTGTATCAATGTGTTACAGTAGTGTTGGGTTGGAGAGCAGCTGTATCAGTGTGGTATAGCAGTGTTGGGTTGGAGAGCAGCTGTATCAATGTGTTACAGTAGTGTTGGGTTGTAGAGCAGCTGTATCAGTGTGTTACAGTAGTGTTGGGTTGGAGAGCAGCTGTATCAGTGTGTTACAGTAGTGTTGGGTTGGAGAGCAGCTGTATCAGTGTGTTACAGTAGTGTCGGGTTGGAGAGCAGCTGTGTAAATGTGTTATAGTAGTCTTGGGTTGTAGATCAGCCGCGTAAATGTGTTATAGTAGTCTTGGGTTGTAGATCAGCCGCATCAGTGTGCTATAGCAGTGTTGGGTTGGAGAGCTGCTACATCAGTGTGGTACAGCAGCATTGGGTTGGAAAGTGGCAGTATTTGCTCGCGCAGTGTTTTGGTGTTGAGGGACTGGTGAGATGACGGCAATATCACTGCTGTGTCATTAGATGTGCGGACGTGCCGGGGAGGTAAATACAGACCCTGCATCTCACCGCCATCAGGAAGTGGCTTCTATGCCCTGCACTCCTCTCCTCTTCTCAGAATGAGTCTCTGTGGTTCCCCTGTTGGGTCTCGGAGGATCCAGTAAGGCCCCCAGGCAGACAGAGGTTCCACCCCCGTGTCTGAAATGGCAGCGCAGGGGCAATGAGAACACTCCGTGATGTTGTGTTGATGGGAAAAGACTTGCTGGAGGCCAGGTTCAGACAGTACACACTGGCATGTGGCAGGTCTGTGTTGAGGGGGAGAGGGGGGGGAGAGGATGCTCCCCTAACCTGCTGCAGCACCAGCACTCTGTCCCACACTGTGGTGCTGTCTCTCAGTGCTGCGCTAATCTCTACACTGAGACCCAATGCTTTTAAAAGGACAAGCATTCAAAGTACCTCTATTACTGTACTACCAAGAGCTTTTTGTCTGTTGTGACCAGGACGGTGAGGAAGGAAATAAAGGTTTCATTTCTGTAAAGTAGACAAACATAGACTGAAACATAGACATGGTTTATATTTAGTTAGCTTGTCTGCATTTCTGCATGTCTCCTAAGCTTTGCTTTGCTAGGCATGAAACATCTAGAATGTTTAATGTAGGAATCTGGAGATGACAAATCTGAGTTTGCAGATGTCTGGCAAGCCTGAGTTTGCTTGGTAAATATGCATCGTGAAGAGTGGTGAGCAGGAGAGTGAATAAATGAGTGGAAGTGATTCAGTTCAGACTCCATGAATAATTGGCCTTATATTAAACCTTTTCATTTTCACCAGGACCAGAAACAAGGGGCCCCACTGGTATTCAGTTATTCAGGCCCATCTGCTCTAACGATTTAACTATGATCCATTCTTTTTTTGCGACGGTGATCTGTGTGAAAAATCATTTCACCTGTCATGTGACCGATTCCTTGAATTATTTTCAGAGAATGTGTCTAAGATCAGCTTCTGAACGGGTACTGTGACAAAGAGGGATTCATCCATGTGAATGACATAGTGCAAGAGGCAGTGAACTGCCAACTGGGGCAATCGTGCATGTGATATCATAATGACTTCATGTGTTTTGTTTGTTTCCTGATAGGAAAATACCACCTCAAAGAAATACAGGGACTATTCAATAAATATTTCATACATTTATTTCAATGTTAATGCAATTAAAACCAGGGATTATATGAATGATAAATGTCCCAAATAGTGCTGTTATTTTTAGGACTCTTCACAACAATCTTGCTTTGACATTTTCCACATCCTTTACATGTCTGTTTGTTTGGTAGATGCCCTTTACCCTGCATAGGTTACATTTTCTACACGTCGTTCCTTTGAACTACTGGGTATTTTCCAAAATTTGGCAAAGCCTAAGAGTTAACCTTTTTATGACGTGTCCAGTCCATACCCATTTGTTTGCTAAACCATGGCCTAAAGCACTGGATTAATTTTATTCTGAATTGACCAGACTGAGGTTTCTGACTCAAGGTTAACAGTCCAAATGTCAGCATCTCTCAAGGGGTTGTTTCTGGAGCACCAACGTCTCTTGAATGTTGTGGTACAGGAGCACAATCTGGACTGGTTTCCTCGCATGCGGGCCATGTCTCTGGTCAGTATGGACGGCGAGGGCGAGCAGAATGAAATCAGGAACCTGCAGGATAAGCTGGAGTCCACAATGAAGCTGGTGTCCAACCTCTCCGGCCAGCTGACTGAACTCAAGGAGCAGGTAAGGCCCAGTGCTTTTTTACCCCCCCTGTCTTTTTCTTCTGGACACGGCATGTGACCGAACACATGTCCGTGATTTGAATATGCTCTTCTGAAACCGTGCTCATTTGATTCAAAACTCCTGTCATCATTAGCATTCGAGCAGTGTCCTAAAAATGCCTCAAGTACCGCTTTTAGGCAGTGGATACTCGAGAGCAGACATGGAGGAGGCATGTCCCACGTCGTCGCCTCCATCTCACCAGTGCCCCTGTGGGTGTATTTCAACTGAATTTACGCACGTCATGGATCGTAATGTAATGTGTTGACCTAGAATGAATCAGCTCTTGGTGTCAGCATGGGAAAAATTTCTCAGAGCTGCGGCATTATTGGTTTTCCGTCAAAATGGCCACAAGCAACGGGAGCAGCTCGCCGCACAATGTCGAGAAACGATTACTGCGAATTAAGCAGAATAACAATATATGTATGTAAACACAGACGGAAAGACCTCTGGTCTGACGGGAAGTGCCATTTCTGGAAGCAAGGTAGAGGAAGTGTGGGTAGAGGTGAGGCAGGGGCAAAATGAGAAGTATCAAAGAGGAACTCTGGGTCCAGACAGAGGGAAACTGATGTTGTGAAGCTGAAAGGACATGTCTGGTCTCTGGAAATGGCAAAGAACAAAACACCATTTTCTATCATTTCTCATTTTATTTTCAAAGTGCAACTCATTCCAGAGAAATGGAGCATCCAATGTAGGGGTTTTCCCCAACGTTATTCTTCTTCTTCTTGTATGAATATTACTATTATAACAGATTGATGTTGCATTTTCTGTTTAGGTGTTTCACAATGTTCAGTGAATAATATGTCAGACACTCTACTCTTGTCACCCCTGTATATAGTTCACTGGTAACATGCATTTATGGAAAAAGTGTTTGCCAGTGTGTAATGGTTATTTGGTCTGGGTGATGGATTCTGATTTGCTAACCCCTAAGTCTGTCTGAACTTGGTTGGTACAAGCAAAAACACTATTATATTCTTTAGCCTACATTAGCATAAAAGTGGCACCCTTAAAAGCAGTATAGTCAGAAGGTATGCTAATGTTTCTCCTCATTTGTATTTAAAGATCAGCGTCCAAAGAACGTTTTTCATGAATGACTAAGACCTAGCATACGACCAAGTAATGAGCTCGTAATTTTTTTTTAAAATAGTTTGTTGCTTTTTAATCCAGTTAAGGGCTGAATTATTTGAAATTTGTGGGCGGTTGTGAGTGGTTTGGGAACCCCAAAGCCTGCGGTCAAATTTTTTCTACATAAAGACTTTGTTTATACACAGTTGACGTTGCTTATTATGCTCATTAGAAGCAACTTGATTAATGAAATTAACGTATAACTAACTCGATGAGCATGTGTACAGCAAAAATTCAATTCCGCAGTGACATCACCACCCTTTCTGATGTTTTTTTTTTTTAACTTTCATTCATTTATCTGTTGAATTTGTACAGTCTCTGAATGGGTCACTTTCTGAATCTGCAGAAGGGAGACCCATCAGGCTTTCAGTCCTGCTTGGCTAGTCTACATTACACTGTCTTAAAGTCATGACAATCATAGACTACTCAACCTACTCCCCTTCTGTTAGCAAAACAGAAATGGGGCATAGGTATAATTGTTTATATTTTTTTCCCCACGTAAAATTTTTTCTGATGAGCGTTATCAGATATGTTTTTTGTTCTGTCCCATTGTGTTTCCGGAGTGGCAGACACCCGTGTGTTTGCACTGTGAACCAATCCCTGTCCATGCTGTGCCTCCTTTCAGATGACAGAGCAGAGGAAACAGAAACAGCGCATCGGGCTCCTGGGCCACCCACCGCACATGAACGTCAACCCACAGCAGCCTGCGTGAAGGGCCCACGTTCTGACGCCCTCTGCGCCCGCTCCGGAGAGCCGAATCCGGGAGGAGCCCTTGCTTCACGTAGGAGTCCAAGCATTTCAACTACTGAGCTTGTCAGTGCATAGTGTACCAGTAGCAGCAGAAGTATTTTATTTATTTATTTTTTTAACTTAGCCATATTAACGTTTAGGCGCCTTGATATGAGGCATCCTTTGTCCAGAACCCCATCTTCCCTGACCCATCCCCCCCTCCACTGTCCAGTT
This sequence comes from Ilyophis sp. 1 JC-2022, assembly GCA_022702515.1. NCBI lineage: Eukaryota > Metazoa > Chordata > Actinopteri > Anguilliformes > Synaphobranchidae > Ilyophis > Ilyophis sp. 1 JC-2022. The sequence continues at coordinate 27,345,318 of CM040396.1, forward strand.
GGGATTGGTGCCAAATGTTTTCTATAAAAATGAAAGTAAACTCCAATCACATGGCCTTTACTGGGTGAACTTGAAACACAGCAGAGCTGCACCACGCAGAGGAACGCGACGAAGCCTGGAGCCCGATGAGAGGCCTGACGAAAGATGGTCTTTTTTTGTATTTGCGACCAGTAGAGCGAGCAGTATTTCATGTCTTATTTTTGTATCACGTGCAATATGAATACTTTAATATGCAACCACTGTCAATGTGTGTGATCTGTTCATTGTGTCTTCAAAGGGAATGTATTCATTTTCTGTAAGAGGGATTGTCTGTGTCTCTTGAATCTTTGGGAGAAAAAAGATAAAATCATGAATCTGTTGTTAGAGATTTCATGTAGGAGAACTTCTGATTCCATTTAGGATAGCAGTTGGACCAAGTTGGCATTGCATGTATGGGCCTTTTTAGTTTTGTTTATTTTATTCCATTAAAATTATATATTTAAGTTATATTTAAGTTATTCACAGGGCGCTTAATAGGAATTGTATATTTATCTGGATGCAACATATAGGTTCCTGTGTTCTGAAAACGACACATCTCACAAGTGTTTGCACCATTTATATTTCTGTGTTATAAATGTCTTTTATGAAATTTACATTCATACAAACTGTTGGAAATTAATGTTTTAGGACAGTTGCTTTTTGGGGTAGGCTTGTAATGTTAGTTCAAAGCTCTGGAGGCTGTGATAGATTGTTCATTATAGTTAGTTTATTCTGAATGTCAGGCTCTTACAGTGCAGTTTCTATTATAAGCATTTATGGATTATAATGCTCTTTTTTTGTGAATGACATCTGTCCCTGGCACCTGTTGTCAGTATTGGGACTTGTCATTAGGAGAACATGGACAGTTCTACCTGTGAAAAATACATTCTTTTTTTAAATCACAAAAAATATATATATATACATTTCTCAATTATTTCTTTTTTTATTTTTAAACATGTACATATGTCTGTCTTTTTTTTTTGTTGTATAGAGGCCTCCACTTACATAAAGAAATAGAATTTTACACCAGTGTTACTGAAAAAATGGATCTTTGCAGAGAGTACTAATATGAGAGAGCAGAATGCTTTTGGAATTGTAAATTCATTCAAAGCTATTTAATAAAATGTATATGAGTCTCATTCACCTTGACAAGCTGTAAGGGTTGTTTTTATGGGTGTGTACTGATGCTGCAGCGAGCCATTAAACTGAGATATGATTGCTGCACTAACACACAGAAAAACCTTCATTTAACAGAAGTAGTTACTGCCTTGACTATAAACCAGTTCCTCCAAGGCAGACCGATTGAAATATAAGCACTATTTGCCATTCTTCCATATTAGTCAACCTACCCCATACCAGCACTGAATATAAAAGACGAACAGTGTGTGTCCATACAACCAACAGAAATCGTGGAATAATACAGATCCGCTGTGGTGAGGCCCCGCTTGTTGTTTGAAGGTATGCTTCCTGTTACTCATTTAATTTTTGGCCCTCACAAAGTATAAAAGTCATTGCAAAAAATGTCATCATTCATTCAATGAAGCATTAATGAATGAAGACCGATGGTATATCAGTGCTTATAGCTGGGTCCCCTCAGAGAAAGCACAGACGAGCATGTGCTCTTCTCCGAAGCATGTGATGACAAGAGGCATTTATCACACCGCAGCTCGCTAGTCGGGCTTATGCCGAAAGATGAGTTGGAGAAACACACTTTGTGTGTAGCTTAACAGGTGGGCTTGCAGACCTCTGATTTACCAGTAGGGGGAGGATAACGGAGAACGATGAGATGTGGACGCTTGGTGGTTGAATTGTCCCTGACCTTGGAACTGTCCTTAACCCTTGGTGATGTCACAGCCCATTATGAGTTGCCCTACAGATCTGTCTGCCACAGTGAGCACTGGCATGGTAGGGATTTGATCCTGGACCATGGGGCTCATCCATGCACTAGAATGGTAATGGTACCTTAACTGGGTCAGCCATCCAGCAGCCCAATTCAAACATTTCTAATTGGGCTCACCTGCTACAGTATACAGTACAAATATGAAGCCATTCATGGCCCTTCCAATATTTAATTTTTTAAAAATGTTTTGTACAAACCCCTTTTCTCTTCTATGATCTAAAGCTAATAATATTGCCCTTAAACTCTGAGAACATCTCCATTGTAATCTGCACACAGAGATTTGAAATAGTCCTTGTGGTCACTTTGTTGATTGTCTGCATCCTGCTAGTATCTTGCACTAGTAAAAAAAATCAGTAATGAGGAGTAGTGGGCTATCATCTCTATGAAGGATAATAATTTTAAAACAAATGAGAGGAGTCTTTTCAGGGGTAGCTATGCTTTATGTTTCTGACATACAGCACTGTATTTTAAGCCTTTTGAATGACAGGCTTAAAACTTTAAATAATACCTCTGTTGCTCTATAAACCCATTTAACAATGCATGCTCATGTGCTCAGAGAACTAAAACAAAATACATACTATCAGATGAACTATGATATTTGGTAAGACAAGACACTCAGTATAATGAGGAAGGAAACACATTGTCTTTACCTCTCTTGTATACATACTGTGTGTGTCTGCGTGCATGTTTTAAACCAATTTAGAGAATCTTAAGCACAAATGGAGAGAATGTACTTGAGCCTTTTTGAAAGCACTGATAAAATTCTATCTGGTTATAGTCCTAACTGTCGCTTCAGCATTTCATTTGAACAATTATCTGAAGAGACTATCCTGAAAGATTATTGCTGCAGTGTAGAAAACTGTATTATGTTTTATGGTGCATGCGTGCGAAACATTATTTGGTTTTAATTATGGCTTCAGTACTTTTGGCTCGTTATCAAGCAGGTTCCCAAACATCTCCTCCATTCCGGGTGTTTCCAGTAGTACAGAGCTGCAGGCATATTCCCGTATTCTGATTGTGTATCTGGCTTGCAATTGTGTCCCTGAACTTTGCAGGGGGACTTTAGTCAGTTGACTGTGTTGTCATACTTAAAACCTCCAGCCCATCATAAAACATCCCTGCTGGCATCCTGTTACTGGGTTGAAACTATAGTTTAAATTTAGTGCCTTCTTGTTTAGTTCAGGAAAAGTCCCCTGTATGATGTAAGTTTGAACATCTATATCTGGTGTGCCTTTTTTGACTGTCATTGTAGTTATTGGTTTCCTCTTTAGCATCCCAAGCATGGATCCCGAAAGCACATGGGGCTAGCTGCACATAGGTAGCTGGTTGCCACCTGTCAGGAGTCACGTGAGGCTTAAACCCTGTCTCAGATCTGTGATTCACTCCCATCCCAGTGCACGGTCTTAACTATAGCAGGGCTATAAGAAGTCATGTTTAGTCTGTCTCACATGGAAAAGGTCACCTTTGTGGCTTAGGTCCTCTTCTATTTCTCCTCTGGTCCTAACCCCTCCACTGAGAATTCTTCTGTCCCAGGTCATCCAACAACAAAATGGAAAACTGGTCACAATGGGTTATGACCACAAAGGGATCAGGCTTTTAACAGAAAATCTTCAACAGCATCTTCAATCATTTACTGGGCCTATGTATAGTTAAATAACTGGAAATTTGGCAGTTCACTTTAGCCATGATCTTAACTTTTGCTAATGGTTCATTCTGGTTAGCAGGGCACTGAATTAACTATCTGCCACACAGACATGACCTGGGTGTTCCAAAACGACTTTTTGGTGAGACTATCACCCATACAATACAGGAGGAACTGTGTCCCCCCCCTCAGATACAGGAGACTGATGCGTTTCATTCCGGTGTAGGAAGTGAGAAAGCCAGACAGAGAGTCTATTTCAGAATTCTCTCTGAAATCCCCTGGCTTGGTCTGACACTGGCGTGACACCTGCAGCACTCTAAGTGTCATGATAAGGAGTACACTGCCACAGGGGTCATGTGCCTGGAAAACATAACAGGGAGATTCTCAGATGTAGGGTACAGGACACTACAAGTATCTTTTTTACAGCAGGGAGGGCAATGTGGGTTTGGCTACTACATTATACTTTTGACCGATTTAGTGACTGATTTTCAGACTGACTGCAAGGAAATATTTTAATTAAACTGTTCCCAGCAATTAATATTCTTACTACTGAGGACGTCTTTTTGCCGCCGTTTCTATGAAGCTCAAACAGAGACATGTTTGTGACACGAGTCTGCGGTTGTGGCTGCTTGGGAGTTTGCATCCCTGGTGAGGAAATGTTTTCTTTACCCTGAATAGTGCTGAGCGATGAGCGGTTTATTTGGATACCTTGCATAGATCTACACAAGTTTGGGCTTTACTGGCATAGGAGTCTCTGACATGCTATATCCATGCCCATCTATGCTCGCTTTCTCTCTTTGGTTGTCCACATTTCTCCCATTTGATTGGTATGCAGTTCTGTTTATCTCCTCCCACATCGGCCCTCCTTCCATCGATCTAATTCTGTGGTCTTCTGACACAATTGTCATTTTAAATCTGTGAACTTTATAGTTTCGAACTTCATTTCTTGTTGCCTTTTGGAAAACAGTAGGCCTAATAATTGTTCTTTTTAATCTCTTCTGTTTGGCAAACATTCAGCGTTTGTTTTACTTTCGTGATCAATAAAAGCTTAACCTAAAGCAGCAAGGTCATTAATATCGCTTCCATTTCTTGCTGTAGACTTTAGAATAATTATACAAACACCTATGCAACAGCCACCCTAAATAGCTAGGACCGTGGATGTTGACCACGAAAAGGTAAACAAACAAAAAAAAAACCTTTACCCTTCTTCAGCTTTTATCATTTCGGTTGCAAGAACACATGCATGTAGCTTATTGTGCAATGATTCCATAATACATGATTGCCACGTTATCTTTCAATTAAAATGCTCACTCAAACCTGTGTGACCAAACTCAGCTTTACTAAAGCTCAGACTGTTGATCTCCAGAACCAGATGTTGAGTGCACTATAGCTATATAACATATACTACTCAAAAGAAGTTAAGGATCAAAATTATTTGTGCATATAAATATAAGCTAACGAGCTAAAATGGTGATGACTAATGACAAAATAATTATTTGATGGCTCAAAGACACAAAACAAAAAACTTTTGATTAGACACTAGGTTATTACCCTGATGAAAAAAAGTCATGCACCCCCCCCCAAATGATGATGTGATGATGAATGGAAAATGCTCAGCCATTTTATTGCTAAAATTGGCATGCATGGAATGACACTCATGCAAAACACGTGCAAATGGTGCATGAGGTGTCACAATGGGTGTTTCGAGGCAGTTTGTCAGTTTAGTCTGACTACGTTCGTGCTTCAAATCCATGAAAAGGAAATCTGGGTTAATTTAAAGAGTTTCTAAAGATAAGTGCAATGAATGCATGTCCCATAATAACGTGATGTCTATAGTCCAAATGACAACCCAGAGGGGGATATTCTAACCCTATCTGGCTAAAAAAGAAATACTTACAAAAATGATCGAAAAATTTCCTTTGACCCTTAAATTATTTTGAGTAGTATACATAAGCAGCACCTTCAACCCGGCTTACTCAGATTCGGTTCTCTAAACGCGAAACGTTCTCTCCCACTCTCCTACCTTCTGCGTGTAAAGCTGACGTGATAACCACTACACTATGGAACCGTATTAAACAGCCGCAGCGCTTCGGCTGAGGTGACTGGTGCAATCAACGATTAAATAACCGGTGCTAAAACACACCTAAACCCAGCAGACGCTGATACCTGTGTTTAAACATGGACTATTCAGTGCGTGGGCATATAAATGCATCACGAGTAGTCCAAGTGTACCTACCGTCTTCAATGCCTTAAAAGTGTAGCTATTTAATAATGCGTTTTCTAGCTTTCATCGAAGAAAATTAATATTTCATTTTCATTTTTTATTGACTCAATAATACTAATGTGATGATTTCATTCACCAGCATCAAATCCCAGGGGACTTTCCTGTGCAGCCAAACCGTTACATAATTGACAGGTTCTGCCTTTCCGCCTGTCGGGAAACCGGGGCTTCGGCTCTCCTGACGTGCGCTGCCGGTTGCCGCTGACAGTTCCAATACAAATCAAACGAGCTCACGTTATTTACAAGAGGCGACCATGCGATTGTGCACAACCTGCGCTAGCATAGAGGTCCAAACGTTCGGCACTCCCGCTGGTATGAGTGGGTGACGTCACAAGCGGGGATCTAGTCCTCCGTGCTCAGCCATGAGGAGATCAACGTGACTGGGCGCACCAGACAAACCGAGCCGAGAAGAGACATTGCCCAACAGGTGCACGTGGATAAGCAAATGGTCCAGCACGACATAGAAATATAGCATCGTGTCAAGCGTTGCAAGCCATTTACAAATAACACAAACATATGCGTTTAAAATGCACAACTGGCATCGGCAGTGTTAAAATTGGACACATTTGCCATAGACCTTGGTGGAGATTTCCTATTAATTTAGTTCACGTGGCAAGCAATATATGGGGTTTTAATTAAGCCTAAAAGGCATGTAAAAAGCATGGTAAGGCAAACGCAGTTATAGTCAGCTTACGGGACGGGTGTGGCATGAAATGAAACGTATAATATTATTTCAGTTACTAGCAATGTGTTGTTGCTGCAGGAACGTAGCCTAATGTTTCGTCCTCTTTAAATTATCATTAGCTAATCCAAATAGTAAAACTGACCTCTTGGCGAAAAAAACTGCGAACATGTAAACCATCTTGTGGTTTTTCAAAAAAAAAAATTTTTTTTTTAAATGTAACAATAATTTAATGCAATTATTTGCAGTAGCTATAGGCTACAAATGGTCGAGCGTTGGTTAGCTACAATTATACGAGAACTAAGTTCCCATCATCAGATATCGGAAAATCTGTAGGCTATTCATAATATGGACTTTAGTCGAAAATACTAGAAATGTTAATTTTTCACTAAAGGCAAAAAAGCTGAGAATCATGGAATTAAATTTTATTTTAAAATGAAAAGTTGAATGTGAGGCGTAGGATTAATACATTTTCTTGTTAATTGATATTATTAAAATAACAATTCTGATGGCTTTCGAACCCCTAAACCAAAATCGGATATCTATTTATAAATGTAATATAATCTAAAACATTCTAGAATATTTGCGTCAAATGCTAGCTGTAGCCTACAAAATCATTTGGCGAAGGAGAGGGTCGCATGTTTTATGTTTACAGAAAGTCTGTCCCACTATATTAGTAAACACGGTCGACGTGCACGTTCCGCTTTGGGTTGTTCAAGCCTATGAGTTGTCAGGGTAAAGCATGGTGTTACACGGGACACGGCGGCAGCAATGACTAGGAGGAACGTTCTCGTGCGGATTCTCCTTACCGAGAGAAAATGGGCTGGTCTCAGTTCAGTTGAGAGCGCTGTCCAACACGTGAGGCTCATGTGACGGAGGTAGGTCAGTTTCTGAGCGAGAGACGTGTCTGTAGTCACAGGGTTTATTTAACACGTAGCGCGATCCACCCACACTCATACACTTAACCAGGGCTGCAGCTTCAGGACTACTGCCCACCACGCTTGGATGCCAGTGTGGCAACATCGTCTGTTAACTATTCCAGAAAAACAACAGGAAATAACAGTAAAACGAACACCCAAACGATTTATTTAAACAAACAGGCAGACCTACGGTGGAAACAAAACGTTGTTCCAAGGACATTATTGGCAAGAATTGTAGAACTACGAGAATATTGTTTTGTATGCGGGTAGAATAAGTGGAGAAAATCAAACAGATTTTATTATTGTGTACTTTTGGGTTTCACAAAGAAAATAAATGGAAAGGATTACAAGTGCGCAGCCACCACCTTGTATGGCAAAGCACTCGTCGCTGGAGATCGCTGACATGCAAGGGTAAGTCTTGTGAATAAATGTGCTTCCAAAATGTGCGCCTCGGCGTCTGCACCACTTTACTCATAACATTTTTACGATAATGCGAATATGAACAGCATTGTGACTGCTTGTCATTGTCATTTTTCCCCCTGTGTACAGAATGGATTTCCCGATGTACGTGTATAAACCTAGACGGGGCATGAAACGCGGGGAAGACAGCAAGGTGCTGAATTTTTTTATATATATATTTTTTCATGTTACGCCATTTGGAAAATGTGCATAGCTGTGCGTTTACTATGAATATTATCCACAGTAAATCAGTTATATATTAAATTAAAATATTTGCTGTTTTAAAATGAATGTAGCTACACAACTGAACACAACAACTAAACATAAATATGATCGCCCTCGTGTTTTCATCTGGTCAGTTTTAATAAAGTTTTTGTTGATGTGAAACCTTACCTGTTGCATTGACCCTGCAGGAAACGTACAAGCTACCCCACCGGTTAATTGAGAAGAAAAGACGTGACAGAATAAACGAGTGCATTGCTCAACTGAAGGATTTACTGCCGGAGCACCTTAAACTTACAGTAAGTTTGGCATCCACTCAACATATTCGCAGGAAAAAAAGATCTAAAGCGCCATCTGGTTGTTCATGTAGGGTAGTTCGTATTTTCAGCAAGTGCGTGCACCACTTAGTTATAGGCTATTGCAGAGAAATGCAGAAATTCTTTTCAGCTGTTCAAGGAATAAACAGTTGTTTATTGCACCGTTGTACTCAAATAGCCTATCGCAATTTTATAAAGTGCCGATAGCCCATTTGATAATATGTGGGGATAAATTGATTAATAAATGTAGGATTTGTTTTTTGCAATTAATTATTTGGTGGGAAAGTGTTTGAATAGCAGTTTGTGTTTGTGTGGCTGAGCTGCCGACCCCGCCTCTATCGCATTTGTCCTCCGCTCAACTGCTGTGCTGGTTACATAAGAGACGTACGTGCTTATCGGAGGTCTTCCTGTTTTAGACGCTGGGACATTTGGAGAAAGCAGTGGTGTTGGAGCTCACCCTCAAACACGTGAAAGCACTGACCAGCCTCCTGGAACAACAGCAGCAGAAAATCATGGCATTGCAGAACGGCATGCAAATCAGTGAGTGAAATATGGAGCTCTTTGACACACAACGTTCCTCAGTTTCACCTGCAAATGCATGCCCAATCCCGATATGTTCCCGTTGTTACTGTATGTATATTACATTTGATAGTGGATGCAACTGAAAGGGTAACTTATGAGAATGGATTTGTATTTGAAATGAAATGCTTTCTTATACGCTTTTCTGTAAAATCTGTTAACTGAAGGCAGTTTTTTCATTCCTTCACCTTTATCAAAGTTCTATTTTGCTTCTGACAGATGAGCAGCCCACATCCTGCCCCAGTAACAGTGAGGAGATGTTTCGCTCAGGGTTCCACATGTGTGCCAAGGAGGTCCTCCAGTTTTTGGCCAATCAGGAGAGCGGGAGAGACCTGACGCCCTCCCGCATGATCAGTCATCTGCACAAGGTGGCGACGGAGCTGCTGCAGGGTGCACCCAGCCCCTATGCAGAAGAGCCCGCCCCCAAAGCGCTGGAGCGCAGGGAGAAGCCGGCCGGTCCGTTGCCCAAGGGTACAGAGATCCACGGCAAGAACTGTGTTCCTGTGATCCAGAGGACCTTCCCTCAGGGCGGGGAGCAGAGTGGCAGCGACACGGACACCGACAGCGGCTACGGCGGCGAGCTGGAGAAACGGGACTCCGAAGCCCCTCGGCAGGGTTTCTATGCCAAGGAGGGCGCGTTCAATTACGCGCTGTCGGAGAGGGTGGCTGACGGCATCAAGCGAGAAGAGGATGAACCGCGAGCAAAACGCCAGAGAGCCGAGTCCTCGGGGGACGAGTCCCTCGCCGGCGGAGAGATGATGGGCGGCGCCAGCAGCTACATGAGCTTCTCTCCTCATCAGCCCCCGCTCTGCATGCCCTTCTACCTCATCCCGCCTGCTGCTGCTGCCTACCTGCCCATGCTGGAGAAGTGCTGGTACCCAGGCGGTCTGCCAGTCTTATACTCCGGAATGAGTGGGTCTGCCGCTGGAATGTCGCCAGAGAAGCATCCCTCATCCCTCGTGATGTCCCCCAGAGTGGGCTCCCCCGTACCCTCGTCCCAGACCCCCATGGACTCACCTGCCCTGCTCCAGGCTTTAAAGCAAGTCCCCCCCTTGAACTTGGAAACCAAAGACTGAGGTCATTTCCGCCCCGGACTTTGAAAGCGGGTGCTGTTGAGAAGGCAGAAGAGGAGAGCAGGAGCAGTCCCTCCCCCAAACAGTAGCAGCGATAGCCCCCCTTTCACCACTCAACCAGCCAACCCCCCCATCCTCTGAGAGCACGCAGCCACGCGCCCACCCCCCTCAAATCCTGCCCCCACCTCAGCACTCCGAGTGGGAGAAGGCTTGGAGGATGCTGAGAGAGAGAGAGAGAGAGAGAGCCTGCTGCGTTGCACTGCGACACACTGTGAAGATGGTCAATATGAGGACATTTAAAATGTACTGTGGTTGAGAGTGGGAGATAGCTCCGCTGCTCCTGTGCTGAATGTCAGTTTATTTCCTCTGAATGTGATTCACAGACAGCCCCCAATGATCAGGACCTGCCCTTTGCGCACACACACACACACACTTTGGTTGAATGTAAAAATAACATTAAAAGAAGTTTAGAAAAAAAACAGAACAGTACCCAGTAGATGCTGCCTCTGAAGATTTTACATGCTGTAGAGCAGTGACAGGAGGATATGCAGTTCTTGCACCTGTAGCTGCTGTAAATGGAACTAAACCGTCCCTTTTGACCAGTTCACACCAAATAACCATTGACATTCTCCCAGCATTTGCTGTATGTCTGATTGGGTTGACCAGAACCATCCCAATGAACGGATTTCCATCCCTTCCCATCACACCAGGCTCCCCCACCCCCCAAAAAGATATTTTAAGTTTATAGGTTTGCGGTCTCGATACCGCGTGCACCATTCTTGGGGTGAGGCACTATCACACATGCATTTTAGTGTTGCGTTTTGACTCCACTACCATTCGTCAAGTAGATTGTGTTCTTGTGAGAAAATGGTAATGGAACCTGTTGTAATTATTTTCTTTATACTACTTGTACATCTCTATTTTTGATACGTGACCTACGAAGTCTGCATTACCCGTTCTATTTAGAGGGAGTTTGAGACAGCCATTCATTGTATGCCAAGAGAACATGTACATAGCACCATGCTAAAGCTGGTTTACCTCACTCCGTATTCATTTCTGGTCAAGTTAAGCCTGTTCTATGTTGCCTTTACCTGTTAAAGCTGACAAAACTGATAACAGATGTTTAACTGTATTTGAGTATATTCTGGAGTCTGAAGTGGAAAGAGAAACGTGAATGTAATGTTTTAAACAGAATATTAGTTTTGTATAGGAAGAGGTACTTGGGGTTTTCATTTTGGGACCTACCAGAAGGTTGCTTGATGTACATATTTTGTCTATAAAGTAAATGTTGATATAAATGACTTAAGTGTATTAATAAAGTATTTTTTTTCCTGTGGAACATGTTTTGTTGATTTATGGCTGAGAGTGAACATGTTTAGGTGCAAAGTAACCTTACCTTAACACAGCTCAACAATAACACAGTGTTACATAATAACTTACATAAGCCTGAGAGCAGTTTGGCCTGCCTGAATCAAATGGAAGCATCGGATTTCAGACTGTTATATTTATCTACACACACTCAGGATTCATTTCTGAGGTTCAGTTTGTTATGTGATACATACAGTGTATTCTGTGTCTTCGTATTTTATTGTAGTCTAATTACTGTAATATGAATATGCTTTCTCCAATACAACTGAATTACTTGCTGGGTAGAACCTAGTTTATAATATCAGGTTAGTGATTAGCTAGACAGTGTATCAGAAAAAAAACATGTTAAGTTCCATGAAACACTTCGTTGACAGTTTCTATTTACGCAAGGTTATGCAGTATGTAGATTTGAGGAAATAAATTTGCAAATGCATCCAAACTCAAGATAAAGCATTCTGATTCTGAGATTAGTGCACACATACGCGTGTGTGTGTGCGCGCGTAGCCAAGTAGGTTATATTACTTTATTGTTATAACAAAACCGTAATTTCAGTCAATAGATATGAAATACAGTATAGGCTATAATAGCAACCCTGCATCACTTGCTTATATAACTGTTCCTCCTCACTCCTCTGCGTGTTTTGTTTTAGGACAACGTACAGGTAGATATTTCTTCTGCCGACGTCTCAGTTTATTTAAAATATTTACTAAAAATGCAATTTCACTGGCTTTATTAGGTGCATTCATTGGCCTACATATTTTTAGCAGAGCAAGTTCACTGGTTAATTTACTGTCCACCGGAATACAGCTTCATTCTATTGAGTTTATAGCTAAACTATATATGATTAATGATGTTCCGTGTGGTTTACTAGCAAAGAACCATCCACGAAAGAGGGACTCTTTCAAAGAGCTGTCGACGCTTATTTCAAGTTCCCTTGCTGCGTTTTGTCACATGTACTGGCACACTGTTTTCCCCCAGCACAAGAGAGCTGTGATTGGTCCGTTGCCTTCACAGTCTTTGAATTGCATTGAGGGGGCGTGATTGTGAGATCTCAGCTGTCCATGAGCATGGCAAACGATAGACTCTAACCTCACTTTACCCCTCACCGCTTCAGACAGACGCTGTCATTGTTGCCAATGGAGTGGCCATGGAATGTATTTATAGAAATAATTATACTCCGCGTTTGTGGCATAGGCCTATGTCTTTGAATTTACGCGTGAAACCTAGATTATTTTAAATATTTCGAAATGAAAGATTGAATATGTGTGACACTGATGCGCTTGCATGCATGATCAATGCCTCACAAATAACGACAATACCAACAGTCCTAAAAAGACGGTTGTGGCGATCACAACAATTTAAACCTTAAGATAAGAATTAGTACTGAAGTACTCCAGCGGAAAACAACAAGAACAGGGGAGTATACTACGAAGCAGGATTACTGAGTTAGCTGGATAGCTGCACTGAATAAAACCAGGAACAGCTCTTTTTACTTCAGTCCATGTTCCAGATTTCGAAGGGTTCCAGGTTACTTAGTGCAGTTATCCGACTGACTCAGTAATCCTGCTTCGTAGTGTACCCCCCAGCAGCAGAAGCAGCAAGAACAACAATAATAATGACAATGATAATAATACAGGTAGCCTAGTTAAACTGCAACTTTCCAGAGTAAAGCACATATGCAGTATTAAGGGTGTGCAGAGGCAACAGTAGCTTTATCTGTTTAACCAACAAAATTATCTATATCTGTATTTGCATTTGGGGGTGCCGACAAATGGCACAATAGGAGAATCGGGTTAGGATACATCCCTAATGGAAAAAAAGCAATAGAGGGCTTTTTATCGGAAGGGTAATACCGTACAACCCAGTTTAACATCTCCTGTAGCAACACACTTGGATAGAAAATAATTGCCTTTCCTTTAAACAACACACGGCCAGCAATACATGCGATTCCGTTAGCAAGATGCCTGTAACGTTAACTAATCCAACTCGACGTAGGCTACAACGAGCATTTAACGTTAAAGCTGATTTACCGAGCTCACTCACTGGATAAGATTGATAGGAAGCTTCGGTCTCCCATCCGCCTTCACTTGCAATCTTTCTTCACAGTTTAAGGATTGAAAATAACATTACGTTAATCCTGCAGAATCCGATCCAGGATGTTTACATTCACAGATTCAATTTTCTTTCAAATACGGCCAAATTAAATCGTAAAATCTAACGTTACAAAAAGTGAGCTTGTTTAAGCTAACGTTAGACAACATTAGTTAAATCACTATCGTTAGAAATTAGCTAGCTATTAACACTACAACACAATAACAAATGTAACTATTTTACAATACAAATCACCACTGACAACGCCACAACCATAAAAATTGAATACATTTCTCTCTCGCTCCCTTTCTCTCTAACACAGTAACACAGTAATGGTCTATTCGAAATTGGCGGTGAATATGATTATATTTCTGGATAGCTGAACTCATGTTCTGAATGGTTAGACATTATGTCAATCATCAGGACGAGAACGCGCACAAGAACACACATGATTGGAACTTTATTAAAGCGCTTCACCAGTGGGCTCAAAAACGCGTCATAATCCACAATTATCCAATCATGTCTTATAAAGACTAGTCTCCCATTGATTTCCAATGGTCAAGTGAAGCGGTCAGACATTGTGCCTCACTGAAGTTCCTTTTAAAAGTCAAAGGGTGGCGCTGTTTTTCTATGATACAAGCACAGAACTATATAAGAAGATACAAGGCATATTTTTAAATGTAAGCACTTTTTTTAAGCTTCACAAGGGAAAGACGAAAGTCGGTGATGATTGAATATTAAAGAAAGCCTATGTTGTGTGTGTGATATGCATGTCCTTTTTCACCCTCTTTTTTTTGGTGAAGTACTGCTTCACCCGTTGTCTTAGAGAAACCTCCTCTGGTTTTGATGGGAGTCAAAAATGGTCAGATCCATAGACTAGCCTATAGAAAAATAAGGAGAAGCAAGGCATCACTGAAATAGCTTAAGTTAGGAACAGCGCCTACATTGGCTGAATGGAAAAACTACTGGATCAGCGGTTCTTTTATTCACTGTGATTTTAAATTTTTTAATTATATAAATACTTTTTTCAGTTTATGATTGAGGCGAGGCCCCTTTCAGTTGAGAGGCTCGTTTCAGGTGAAACGAATGAAACATAGCAAATGCCCTCTATGACAGTCTGCCTATCAAAACGGTCAACGTCTTGTCAATCAACTGAGCTAGCTGCTGAAAACCCATACAGCAGACAGTGGCATCTTCGGTGGTGATTGGTACTACATTTTCTGCATGATTGTGCGGCTTGTCTACGATTCTGCGGCTTGTTTACTATTCCGCGGATGGCCCAGAATTCCACGGAAATTCACGGAATCCTGGTTGTACTACTTTTATTATAGCCTACACAATAATAATATTTCACATTGTAATCTTGATATTTTAGTCATGCTTGTGCCCGCCCCTGTGTGTAACAGACAGGGGGGTGTCCTGCGCGTTGTGCACACGCACGCCTATGTAGACGCACTTATATGCGCCGTTAAAATAACATGTAAACAACTGCGACATGACTTTAGACCAGGTTTGTTGTGGTTTTAGCGCAAGTGCCTTTTGCTAGCTCAAGATAGCAATACGTCAAAAATAATCTTGGCCACTCCTCATTTTAAGACCAACACGCCCAGTTCACTTGCAACGGGCGCAAGAATACATGGTGTTTAAACTACATGGTTGTAACCAGAATGACTCGTTAAACATTGGAACACATCAACACTCGTGCACAGACTCGCACCAATATGCTGAAGCATATCCCCTCCCCCTCCCTGGCCCGCGATCACATTCCACCCCCAGCCAACAGTCTGCGATCACAATCCCCCTGGTCCGAGATCGGATGGCCAGTCAACACACATGACCACTTTTCTAGGCAAACATATCAACGTATAATTCTATATAGATCACTCCATCTCCTGTTTATCCTGTTTAAACTGTGTCATTATGATGGTGAAAAAGAGGAATATTTACAGTTGGACAGCATCTGTCTCAAATCTCCATAAAGGTGATGTTTTATAAACAGGAGGCACTATTTCCCTCATCCTTCATGGGTTCACTGTACATGTTACATGGCGTGAGTGTGAAGAGTCAGCAGAAACTGTGGCATGAGAACATACCTTTACACCTGCTGAACTAGAGCTCAAAGGGCATAAACAACGCTCCCAGCTCGCAGGGCGCAGATTGCGCGACGCAAAGCGCATGGTGCGCGGCTTTCGCACCGCACACAGAAACCCATTCTTGGTGCACCTGAGCTCAAAATAGGAAGTGCATTCTTTTTGAGAACCAGAATAATTATTCCTCGTTCTGAACGCAATATAAATGTTCCATTTATTTTGAATTACACAAGCTTATTGCATTTCACTCACATAAATGTCTGCAGTTTTGCATCTGATTATTATTATATAGTAAAAGCATTTCTCCTGAATATGCATGAAGAGGAGACAGGTATTACTTTGGCCCATATTCTTGTTTTATAGCCATATATATTTATATAATTTCCCTCAGCATTTCAAGGTTGGGGCATTGTAACGGGATAGTACAATACAACATTACATCCTGAAAATACCACTGAATAGGCTGAATACAACTCACAAATGCACATATTGTGTTTGATGAGGCAAAATGGTTTAAAAAGGTTTTGAGTAAGACAAAAATTCCTCCCACCCTTATCTGTGGACTGAATTTCCCAGGACATGCAGCTGGAATGAGTCATGAACAGATATGTGTGTCCATAACCATTTCTGTATCACACAATGTTGACTGTACTGAAAAAGCAACAGAAAAAAGGAATATCAATTATTTATTATACGTAATGTTATCAATAATTAAAATGTCCCATGGATCAAGAATGGACTGAAAGACAGAGAAAGGTGCCGATTCTATTTGAACTGAAAAGACTGAAGATTCCTAACACATGGGGCACTAGCCGACATGCTGTTCGGACTCACCGCAACAAGGCCATGAACATGTACCTCCTACGTGTGGCTACTTGTCCATCAAAGCCACTCAACCCTGACATGTCCATCACAGCCACTCAACCCCGACATTGTATCTATAGAAGGGTGACAAATTAAAAGAAAAACCCCTACAGTGAGGGGATCTGGTGGCTCTGATATGCTGTGGGGGGCATTTCCTGGCATGGTTTAGGTCCACTTGTCCTCTTAGAGAGAATATCTTTTGGAAGAATGGTGTTCCATCCCTCCAGTAGGGTTCAGAGTCCAGTAGACTAGAACCTATGCTGGACTAGAGGTAGAATTTATGCAAAGGTGCATTGAAGCTGTTCTGGTGGCTTGTGGCGGCCCAACACCTTACTAAGACACTTTATGTTGGTCTTGTTCTTTAATTTGTCTGTATGTATGTGTGTGTATATATATATATATGTATATATATATATATATATATATATATATATATATACAACCTATGAACGGTACTGATATACTGTATATGCTCTACT
Organism: Ilyophis sp. 1 JC-2022; assembly: GCA_022702515.1. Taxonomy (NCBI): domain Eukaryota; kingdom Metazoa; phylum Chordata; class Actinopteri; order Anguilliformes; family Synaphobranchidae; genus Ilyophis; species Ilyophis sp. 1 JC-2022. Next base: position 27,362,303 of record CM040396.1, read on the forward strand.
GAATTGTACTTTTATCATAGTGCTTCACTGCCATCTCCTGGCAGAAAAAAACATGTGCACACTTGAAGCACCTATACTGCCATCAAGCATTACACCATATAATAATAATAATTATTATACATGCAGTGCCCACCAGAATTATTGGCAACCTCAATTAATATGATCAAAAAGTGCAGGGTTAAATTCATTTTTTTTTTGTCTTCTATGTTCAGAAAAATAAATAAATAAATTATATAGTTAATTATAGATAATTATATATGTTTTGGATCATTGTTCTGCTGGAAGATCTAAATATAACCCAATTTTAGCCTTCTGGCAGAGGCAGCTAGATGTTGGTGTAAAATCTCCTGGTCCATGAAGCCCTGCATCCTAATGTTCCCAGGACCTTTGGAGGAAAAACAGCCCCATAACATAACATATCCTCCACCATACTTCACAGTGGAGATATGGCACTTTTCTGCATAACCATATCTCTTATTACACCAAACCCACCTTTGGAATTTATTGCCAAAAACCTCACTTTTCATCTGACCATAGAACCCGGTTTCAATTTATTTTTGGTAACATTTAGCAAACTCCAGGTGCTTACGTTTCTGGTATGCTGAGAGCAGAGGCTCTCTTCTGGCAGGCCTAACTAGCTTGTTAGCATAGAGGTGGTGTATAATTGTACTTTTTGAGTCTTTGTGACCCCAGGATGCAACCAACTTCTGCAACTTGAGGCGGTGCTTAAAAAGTAAAATATGAATGGGAATATTCTTAAATTAGGTTTTGTTTGTAACTATTGATAGCATTGCCAATAATTGTGATAAAAAATTTTTTTACAAAAAATGTATTTTTCAAAATAATTTTACCTAAATGAAACATTTGATGTTTCTCATATTTTGAGTGCAAGGTCATGCTGATAACCGACAAATACATTTATTACAGCCTTTTTTGCTCATATTTTTCAGGGTTGCCTATAATTCTGGTGGGCACTGTATATATCGGGTATACAGTATATGCTGCTAAAATAAAATTCACTTAAATCAGATTTTTTGGTTGATGATTGTTATACTCATGCTATTTTTTATATATGTTTTCAATACAATGATTGCAGTAATTTATTTAGCTGTTTTTAAATAAATTGAAGCATGTACTGTTACGTCCCATGCCTCTGTCTTAGTCCATTCCTTGTTTTTCCGTTTCTATGTGTTTTCAGTATTTATAGTCTGTTCCACATTTTCCCTTTTTCTTATTTCGTGTTTCCATTTCCCGCACCTGATATGTGTTTCTTCTCATGTTGTTTCGTCTCACCGGTTCCTCATTGTCTCGTCATTAATCTGGCATATAAGCACCCCTGTTTCTTTGTTCCGTGCCAGATCGTCTTCTGCCCTGCATCCGTGCTTGTCTAGCATACTTTCCAGCGTTTTTTTCTGCCGGCCCGCCTGTTCCTAGTTTCCAGTCCTGTGTCTACCCGCCCAGTTCCGGTTCTCCCGCCTGCCTGCCCTTCCCTGTCCTTGCCCTGCTCCAGCCCTTCACCCTCATGTTCTCCAGCCTCTGATGGATCGTCCGGTTCTGACCCCTGTCTGGAACTGATTATGATTCTGCTTTGCCTTCATTGCACTGTTTGCATTGACCTGATTTATATGATTAATACCAGACCTGGCTACCTATTGAACTCTATGAAAGAATAAGTCAGGAGAAGAAACCCTTCAAGTTATCCATTCATATGTATTGCATATCTGGCAGCAGAGTGATGGATTAAGGCTTGATTGATATGTCAGACCATTGATGACTTACAGCCATTTAGCCAACCATACTGTTCCGGTGTAATTTACAGCTACAGTGCTGTGAAAAAGTTTTTGCCCCCTTCCTGATTTCCTCTATTCTTGCATATTTCTCACACTGGATGTTTTCAGATCTTTAGACAAAATATAATATTGATTTTAGAGAACCTGAGTAAACAAATGACACATTTGTTTTTTACTTATTAAATTGATTTAATGAACAATAAATCCCAACACCCATTTCCCTTGTGTGAAAAAGTAATTGCCACCCTTACAATAACTGCAGCCAATGTGTAATAAAGTAATCATTTGTAATATTTGGTCACATATCCTTTGCATGCCATGACTTCCTGATGTCTTTGACCCAACAATATCAAAAGACTCTTGAAATCTTATTTTCTGGTATTTCTACAAGCGAGACTATAACCTCTCTGCATTTGAATGGATCTCTATGGGAATTGAGGGGTGGGACTAGATTTAGTTGTAAATTACACTGGAATAGTATGGAACACATGGTTGGCTAAATGGCTCTCTAAGTCATCAAGGGTCTGATGTATCAAACGAGCCTCAAACCATCACTCTGCTGCCAGATATGCAGTAGATATGGATGGTTCACTTTAAGGGTTGTTTCTCCTGACTTATTTTTCCATAGAGTTCAATAGGAAAATTTGTCAGGAGAAACAACCCTTAAAGTGAACCATCCATATCTACTGCATATCTGGCAGCAGAGTGATGGTTTGAGGCTCGTTTGATACATCAGACCCTTGATGACTTAGAGCCATTTAGCCAACCATGTGTTCCATACTATTCCAGTGTAATTTACAACTAAATCTAGTCCCACCCCCCAATTCCCATAGAGATCCATAGCTTGTAGAAATACCAGAAAATAAGATTTCAAGAGTCTTTTGATATTGTTGGGTCAAATACATCAGGAAGTCATGGCATGCAAAGGATATGTGACCAAATATTACAAATGATTACTTTATTATACATTGGCTGCAGTTATTGTAAGGCGGCAATTACTTTTTCACACAAGGGAAATGGGTGTTGGGATTTATTGTTCATTAAATAAATGTAATAAGTAAAAATCAAATGTGTCATTTGTTTACTCAGGTTCCCTAAAATCAATATTATATTTTGTCTAAAGATCTGAAAACATCCAGTGTGAGAAATATGCAAGAATAGAGGAAATCAGGAAGGGGGCAAAAACTTTTTCACAGCACTGTAAATCTAGTCCCATCTCCCAATTCCCATAGAGATCCATTCAAATGCAGAGAGATTATAGTATCGCTTGTAGGAGTACAATAAAATAAGATATCAAGAGTCTTTTGATGTTGTTGGGTCACAGACATCAGGAAGTCATGATATGCAAAGGATATGCAACCAAATATTAAATATGATTACTTTATTCTACATTATGTTAAACTGTCCAATATTTTCTGATGTCTGACAATGGGGGGAAATATGTACAAAAGGTAATATTATTTCTAGACAGTTCATCCGATATGGATGAACATACTCTCACATTAAAGCTGACAGTCTGCACTTCAACCTCATTGTATCCTTTCAAACTCAAAGTGCTAGAGTACATAACCAAAAGAACAAAAAATGTGTCACTGTCCAATGAATTATGGTGCTCACTGTATGTATGTCATGTCACTAATGCAGCAAATACAAGCAAGAACCAAAATACATGCATACACATTACATCGATAACAAGCCCCCAGAGGACAAATCTAAAGTCCTTAAAAACCCAATAACCTGAAATACCACAAATGGTAGGAGTGTTAGAGAATGGGGATGGGGGAAGCAAAATTGTCCACATCCTTGATAAAAACACACTGTATAAAATGAACAGTAATTCACTACTGTATATTGTATGCTCAAAAATGAGAAATAGCATACTCCTATACTAATACAATCTTATTTTAAGATTACAAATAATCTATAAAAAAAGATGTCACGGTTATTCTCACCCACCATAATTCTTTAAAATAGTATCCAACAAAAATACATTTGCATGTGCTTGGTACTTTTTTGATCAGCAAAAAATATTTTTTCTTGACTCTACAGGAGTCAGGAGATAGTTACAAACAAACAAACAAGAATAAATAAATAGATTGGTATGGTTGTAAACCTGCCCGACAGCTGACATACTTTTTAGAATGGTTGCAAGAAAAATCTAATAGGGACATACTTCTCTTTTGAAGGCAATCAACAAAAATAGGCTTTTGGATTTAACTAAACTGCACTTGAGGTTCAATTGGAACAAAATGTTGTGGTCAGACAGAACTGAGCTTTTTGGACATGTACACCAGTGGGGGGTTTGGTGCCAAGAAAGCTTATCTTGAAAAGACCAAAATAGTGAAATGTAGCGATGGATCCTTCATTTTATGGGGGTTCTTTTGTATCTCCTGGTCCTGGTGCTCAAGCAACCTAGTATGTGTGTTTTACTGCTTAATGCCCTGTATACTACAAAGGTCCCTCACCCCTTTCAGGGGTAGCTACACTCAATAATGGTCCCTAGAAATTCTGACTTCAAATCATGCTCATATTCATATAGTTAAATAGTAGTATTCATAAGTTAAAAAAAAATATATAACATAGCATCGCATTTGTGTGACCTCCACATTGTGAATTACAGCAAATACATGTACTACGTTGATATGCGCACGTGAATAGAACTCTCAATATTGTTAGAAAATTATATTATTCACTTGTCAAACATTCCAACATTTGCAATTAAGTACCAGAAGATGTCGTTGTTCCAACTGTTGATCTCTGTTCGAGTAAACCAAACTTGTCCACCTTTCTTCCCTTTTGACCGAGCTCCCCGTGCAGTTTCATAGTCATATGACAGCCTGCACTTCCTGTAGACACTCTGCACATAGCAGCTTGTGGTGGATGCAGCAACAGCGTTCTGTTTATCTCCGATTGTTTGTCGATATCAAGATGCTCGCGCTCATAAACCGGCTCTTGGACTGGTTCAGGTCTCTCTTTTGGAAGGAGGAGATGGAACTAACTCTGGTCGGACTTCAGTATTCTGGGAAGACCACCTTCGTCAACGTGATAGCTGTAAGTTAACGTTAGCTAGCTAACTACCTAGCTCCTGTTTTACATTTTAAATATTGTGAATAAAGCAGATGCTTACCCTTTAATTACGAAGGTGGTGGTTTCACTATTTAATTCCCAAAAGGTAAACATTTTGCGTTCTATGTGCGTTATAGCTTTTTGTAGTTAGGTAGCTGTCCACCTTCAGCTAAGTTAGCTTGCTCTATGGTCAATAGGACTGCATGGAAACACCCTAGCTATCTAGCTAGCTGGCAAGCTAACAAGATGCAACTGCGTATAATGTATTAGTTAGCTAGCAACTATATGGTTTTAGAAGTCGTGTGAAAAGCTAGCTACCCAGCTTCCTAGGTGTGTTCTTCTCTCCGTAATTGTAATAATATTTTCCAAAGAATGCCATTGGTGTTGAGGGTCAGAGCGAGGCAGGTTGAAACGTGCAACATATCTGCTCGCTAGCTTGAGCTAGATTGCTTTATTTCGGAAATAAAAATAATTTATATAGTTGTGTATTTATTTGTAGCTAGCTGCCTATATGTTGATATTGCCGGCATGTAACGAGGGTAACGTTAGTCACGAATGAGCTGACCCAGAGAAACGAACGAGGCCTCATCTTTCCAAGTGGCAAAATGTTGCGCAGGATTTCGCAACAATCCTGACTGTTGGTGAAGTCCAGCGAACTACCATTAGTTTGGTCATGGTATAATTGAACAAGCTCTGGACTTCGTCTCCCATTAGCACGTTGCACATACCAGGATTGTTATTTGAGATCAAACCAGGCTCCCGTTTGTGACAGCTGACATGACAGGAAATAACTTGTCACATTTTAAAGAGCTTAGTTGCAACAAACTTTGTCTAAATTCTGCAGTGGCAGGCTTGCTACATCTCTCCTTTACGACAAAGCGGACAACTTTAATTAAGAAATAAACTATCATGTTGTTCATATCCCCATGGTACTATTATTAAAAGATCCAGGGTTTTAACATATTTGTAATGAGACTAAACAACCCTCGGTCAGGACAACCAACTCAGATCAATTACTGAGAACCTTTACCAAGAGACATTTTGCTCCTGCTTTTAACAATGGAAGTTGAATGATTGTTGTACAACAATTAGATTTGGGCAAAATATTACCATCCCTGTCACAATACCAGTGGTACCACCGCTGATTTCTGATTGAATCTGGAGGTAAAAAGGTAAATTACAAACGGGCAGGCCCCTCACAACCGTTTTCTGCATAGACATTTAGACTTTCAATTGATTATTTCAGTTATATGTAGCAGATTGGCATTCAGCCTGAAAATCTAAAAGAAAACTGGACCTTATGGTGTTCTAAGCCAGTGGTTTTCAAACTTGGTTTCCTGTCCTGTGTGGGTAATAATACTCTGTGTTGCCATCCTAAATTTATACACAGATACTGAGATCAGGACATTTCCTTTGACAGACAGTCAAGACAACATCCCGCCAATGTAGACATTTTTTGTTGTTGTTTTTGTATAAATGCAGTGGCAAACATGAAATATGTCAATTTATACGTTAGTATGTCATACTCCTATACCTAAAAGGGCACATTCAGTATTTCCCACAGGAATAACTGCAATGACTGCGGTCTCCCTTCTTATAGACATTACATTTTCTTTTCTCTGACCTCAGGTAACACACAGAATTCACCTCACATAGCTACAAAATAAAGAGGGTTATTTTGTCTTTCTTCCTTATCATCTTTTTCATCTTCTGCTTTTGCTTCTCCTTCTTAATTTTCCAGCCAATTATATCAACAGGAATGCCTCAGTCTCGCAAATTCAACCTCGAACATACTTTTAGATTTTTTTAAAGAATAGAGTACTCAAGTGACTACGTCACACTGGTTTCAGAAGTAAATTCCCCATTCATTTAGAGCGTAGACATTAACTAAAACTTACTTTTAAACAATTTCTAGTGATTGTCTTACCGTCAATTTCCTGGATTGTTCAATATAACGTCCGTTCTGGACCAGCTTCGAGTAGCTATATTTTACGTTTCAGTTTTTTTTGTGTGAATATACCAGCCCTGCCGCTGTTTAAAAACTCGACGTCCCATAATTCCCTCCGGATGAGCATGTTGTTGTCTCCAAACGTTGTCATATAACGTTAGCCAGCAGTAGCACACAGCTCCAAAAATGTCCAGACGCGATTATGATATCTGATTGGTCGAGAACTAGGGGTTAGTCAGACTATTTGATTATTCGTTCATGACGGCAAGAATCTAATTTTGGAGGGGGGGACGATGACTTTTGTGTAGGTAGTTTTCACTCAAATAAGTCATATTTTATTTCTTGTGAAATGTATTTTGGGGATGAATAAATACATGCAATTCATATTTCTTATGTCATATTTCATAAATAAATATAAAAATAAATGTTTGCACACTAGACTGTGTAGACCTCAGGTGCTGGAGATACGCGAAAGCTAAGTGTGAAAAACTCTGTGGGCACGTCCTCGTGTTCTTCACTCCCCACCTCCCTTCCTCCACTCCCCCACTACCACTCCTCTCCTACCCGGAAGTATGCAAAACTGTCTTGCTGGTGACGCATTAGCCTTTCCTATCTAGCCGCTAAGACAGCGAAAATGTCCATGCCGAAAAAAGCTAGAAAAAGCTCAGCCTGGGACCAATTTAAAACAATCGGGGACAATCAATTTCA